>OX377611.1:24116352-25379678 GCA_947397855.1 Thelaira solivaga
AATTGTTTTAGTAGTAGTAGCAGGACGAAAATCATATAAAACAGTAACACACATTTTTTAGTTGCTTACAAGTATCAAACACGTGCGGTATACAATGATATTTAACGGTTTATTTAATTTTCTATACGTACGTACGAAAATATTTTAATTTGTTAGTTATTGTTGTTGTTTACCCGCCTCTACTTCACTGTAAAAGAAAGAAAACCGAATGATTTAAAACGGATATAAAAGGAAAATTAAGTGTGTAATAGCCAACAACAACAATAGATTTATAGCGAATAAAACTAAAAAAAAAAAAAAAAAATTTAAAGCAAAAAAAAATATTAAAAGAAAGTGTAAAGTGAGAAATTGTTTAAATTTTAGAAAATGCAATTACGTGCAATTTAAAAAAGAGAAAAATAAATAAAAAAAAAAAATACAACAAAAAATTAAATGGTTAATATTAATTAATAAATAAATGTTTATGTGTGTGTGTGTGAGTAACCTCCGGCCAGGTCCGTTTTGCTACAAATAAAAAAATAAAAAAAATTTTGAAAGCACCATTACAAAAATAACAACCAAAAAATTATAAAACTCTAAAATGTGTTTAACGGCCTAAAACTGAGGTCAGTTCAAGCAGTTGCATGGGTATGCTTGTGTGTTGTCTGTGTGCTTGTGTGTTGTTATGGGTATGCAATTAGAATATGTTACATGTGCTATTAAAATTTTTAATTTCATACATATGGATAGATAGATAAACTAACATACACATATGTATACATATCTACATGCATTCGCACATGTGTAAAGCCTAGGCTTTTCCAATTTCATTTAATATGCTTTTTTGCTAAATAAAAGATTTTTCTCTCTCTTTCTCTCTCTGTCTTTCAATATTTTTTACTGTTTCCTTCTCTCTGAGTGTGAACATATGTATGTGTATTAGCAACATTAACACTTAATGTTTATTATCGCTGTCAAGTGTCAAAAACCATATCCTGTTCGTTTAGTGCGGTGTCACATGATAATTTGGTTACACCAAAGCAACTTAAGCAACAGCAACAACTACTAATCCATTGTATACATTTTTGTAATTGTAATAACAATAAAAATAGAAAGCAAACATGAATGTGCAATTTATATTTTCATACTAAAATGGACTGTTTGTTATTTTTCTTAAACGAAAGTTAAGCATGTGTGGATGTGTGTGTATTTTTTTTAAAGGTTTTCAAGTACTCATCATAAAATGTTAGCGTTTTTAAAAAGGAAAAAAGTATTCCCTACATTTAATAAAGAAACTTTAAAATATTTAAAATAAATGAAAAAAATTACTTAAAACTATTTTTTCGGCTTAACTGATATTTAAAAGTTTTTTTTGTAGTTGGATACTAACCAAGGGATATATATTTATTTACTAGGTAAAAGACATCGTTTGTTGTTCTGGGAATTTTAATTTTTGTTGTTTGTTTTTTTTTTTTAACCCAACAAACCATGTAACAATCAAACTATAATAAAACATGAAAATATTAAAAATTCTGAAAGTAATTGTTATTATTTATATATTTATTGTAGTCTATGGACATATATTCCTTACAGACTATAAAATAGTATAAATTGATAATGAATTCTTAGTTTAATTTCTAAATTTACTGTAATACATGATTAAAATACAATTCAATTTAAATAATGCAGGATAAAGTTCTTAAAATACGTTTTAGAAACGTTAAATTCTTTCATTTAATGCTCATTTATGGCATTAAGATATATTATCGGTATATTGCCAGGATAATTTCTATGACTTAATGGAACATAAAACATATTTCTGTATCGAAGTAACAGTCTACCTGGTACACAAAACGGAATAGAATTTAAAAGTTCAGTGCATTCATTATTACCATTAACTAAGTCGAATATAAGCATCATTGATTGAACTTTACGTGTCTTTTCAAGGGTGATCATGCCTAAGTGAAGACAGCATGAAATCTTAATATATAAAATTCGACTGTACGTGTGTTTGACATTATAAATTATTACTTCTAAATGGCTGTCCTTGGAAGGTTTAGCCCATTACTACGCTTACTTTTTAAAATTTTTTCAAATCGGAGAACGGCTGGACCGATTTGGCTAATTTTTTTTTATTATATATTTATTTTTAAATATAAATAAATTTTGAAGACAAAACAATGTTTGCCGTGTCAGCTAGTATAAATATATCTCTGTAATAAATAAAATTTATTTAAGGCAAATGGAAATATTTTTTTAATATTATTATTTTAATCTTTTTGTCAAGTGATTTGGTTTGTTGGGTATGTTAATATTACTTTTCACTACTACAGCCACATAACTCAGACAGCTCAAAGGTAAAATAATTTGTTTTTGTAATCTAGCAGTTACCTTATAAAAATATGTCTTGGTACTAACAATAGTGAAAAAAAAAAATTAAAAAAAAAAATTAAAAAAAAAATTAAAAAAAAAAATTAAAAAAAAAAAATTAAAAAAAAAGAAATTAAAAAAAAAAAAAAAAAAAAGAATAATTGTTTTTAATAAAAAGAATTGTTTAATAAAAAAACTTTTTTTAAGGAGCAATAAATTTGCAAACAAACTGCAAGTGCAAGTGCGATTACCATGATCATTTATCAAGAACATGTCGTTTCAAAATTGATCCTAACACACTTATTGTTTTCAATTGCATGATCACGCCCAAGTTTTTTTTATACACTTTATTTATGGAAATGAACTTAAACTAAAACAACTAAGGTCTAAGTGTAACGAAAAACAAATTAATGCCTGAGTAAAATTTCTGATTAAATGGGATATTAGAAATTTATTGTGGTACCATTTGCTCCCAGAGTCTAGGCGACCCCATAAATAATTTGTTAGGAAAAATGTTTCTCATAATTTTTTCTGTGTAGTTAGAATAGCTAATTTGCCGTAGCATATACTTTTTTCATAACACATTTTGTATAATATTCTATCTTCGAGAATATCAAGTCTGAAATTTAATAATATAATATAAAAATAAATAATTATAATCCGTTTTAATAAAAAAAGAAAAAAGACAAGCAAACTTATAAATTAATTACGTAAAGAACTTTTGCAGACTTGTGGGCAGTGTGCTAGAAGGCAAATGGCTATTCATATCACCTTCCTTCACCTTGGGGTTTTATTGTTTTACTGATTACATACGAGTCTTCTTGGACTCTTCTGTGCGCTTAAAATAGTTTTTTGCTTTGTGGCCAGCTGCAACTCTGTTGAATTAATTATTTTCGATGCAGTTTTCAATAACAAAGAATCTGTACTATCGTACGAGCCGTTACTTTTGAAAGTGGTATAAGTCCACTTTTTAAAGATAATTAGTTTGCCGTAATTTTAGTAAGATGGTGTCAATATTTTAATAAAATTATAGCTTAAAAATGTTTTTTTTTTAAGTGGACTTATACCACTTTCAACAATAAAAGCTCTCAATACTTTTACACACATTCTGTTAATTTTAATTTTTTTTTTTTTAGTTTTTAAAAGTCATTCATGAGCCTTTCAAAAGCTGACGCCCCTCCCCGTACACTTGACTACATACAAACATAATTTCTAAGTAGCCCCTCTACTTTAAGTTTATTCCACTTTAAATTAAATTTAATAGCATTTTACTTTGCTTGTAATAAAATCAAACTAAATAATTTATTGTAAAAGTGTAATTATTTCATATTTAAGTCAACGTATATTAAATATTTAAATTAAATTTGAAAGCAATTAAATTTGTATCAAATTAAATTTACAACAAAACAAGCAACAAGAAAAAAAAAACTATTTATAATTTCTCTAAACAACGATGCGAGTTTTTAATTAAATTTTATTTCTAAAAATTAAAAAAAGATTATTTGAATATAATTAATGAATATGTAAAAGGATTTTACATTGAACGTCATTAAATTATAGTGAATAAGTAAATAGAGAACGAGAGGAAAAAAAGGGAAAATAAAAATATATTTAAATAAATTAATTAAACGGAAAACATCATGTTGTTGCAATTAATGAAACATCTTCAAATCATTGTATGGCTGCTGTTGACATTTAATTTAACTTTACTTCATTCAACAATTATATCAACAGTTTCCACAGGAATAGCATTAGCACCAACACCGATACCATTATCAACAACAACAACAATTGCAACAGCAGCAACAATAAAAACCACAATAAAATCTCTGAAAACATTTTCATCTACATCGACAAATCTCAGCAAACGCTTACATTTACAATTAGAACATCATCAATATCAACATCAACAATATCCAGCTGCTTCATATCAAAATTATCCTTATTCGCCTCATATTGCAACTGAATTAATGGAGCCACTTGATACACCAAATCAACCGGGTAAGTTGTAAATCATTTGCATAATAAATGCCTCTAGGTGTTCTTTACCACAAGTAAATGAACACAAATTAAAACTTTTTTTATTTAATATTTTTTTTTTCGAATTTAATGTCTTGAATAAATCTTTTGTTTAAATTGACTCAATCAAAAATGGTTTTATTAAGCTTCAGCCATAGCTGTAGTTGATCCTGAGCAAAGGAGGGGGAGACTGCGAGACTGACTGAGAAAATTGTAAAATTTGTAATCCAGAAAAAAGTTGTTATTTTTTGGGAATTTTCGAAGAGAGAATATGTTAAAAGTTATAGGTGTTTCCATGACTACATTGCATGTGTCTGTAAAATGAGATTTTAAATTTTCTTATGGGTATTTTCATAGCAAAGTCACACGTATCTAGAAACCACAAATTTTAAAATTGCTTATGGGTATTTCTATCATAAGATGTTACAGACAACCAAAAATTTTAAATTTGCTTGATATGCGATTGAAAAATTAAATTTTTAAACTTCCTTACTGGTATTTCTCTAGTTGAGATTTTAAGTTGGCTTATGGGTATTTTCATAGCAACATTGCACGCAACAGAAAAATTAAAATGTAAAATTTCTTTGATAGCAACTTCACTTGTGATTGAAAAATTAAAATTTTAAACTTCTTTATAGGTATTTGCATATCACCTGCACCTTTGACTGAAAAATAAAAATTTTAAATTTCCTTATGGGTATTTCCACAGTTAAAAGTTTAAGTTTGGTTATAGGTATTTCCATAACAACATCACAGGTAACTGAAAAACTAAAATTAAAATTTTGCTTATGGGTAATTGCATACCAACTGCACCTGTAACTGACAAATTAAAATTTTAAATTTGCCTATGGGTATTTCCATATCAAAATTGCACGTGTCTCGAAAATTGAGATATAAAATTTGCTTATGGGTATTTCCATATTTGGATTTTAAATTTGCTTATAAGTATTTCCATATTAACATTGCTCGTGGGTGGAAAATTTGAAAATTTTTTCCCTAGCCTTGGAAAATACCCATAAAAAATTTTAAAAATTAATGTTATTTATGAAAGATACGTTATCAAATGAATTTTTGATTGGAAACAAATTTAGTTCTCACAACCGAAGTTTCTTTCTGTGTGCGTGCTAGTGTCACAATAAACATAATCATGAATTATTTGTCTTTTTATTGAATTTATTGTGTGTTTAATGTCTGTTCAAGATGTAATAAATAGTAGAAATTTCATTAAATTCTACACCATTATGGGAATACCCACACTAGGTGGTAGCTCAACTGTTTTGCTCAACAAGTAGATTTTTAGCTTCAACGTATCCATTGTATCCACGATATGCGTCATTTTGTGCTCATAATGTTTGTAGACAGTTAATTTCGAATACTGTGTCATTTCAAATACTTCATTCTAATTTTTTTTTTCATTTTGTTGTATTTTTTTCCTGTTTTTTTTTCTTAATAATTTTACCTAAAATATGCACATATTTAGGCTTCATTATTGTCAGCTCTTCTGTAAAGATTTGTTAAGCTTAACATGGCATGACATAAATGATATGCGTGAAATATTAGGAAATTTCATATTTTTCAACAATTGAAGTTTATTCTTTCTCTCTGTTTTTTGAGTGAATTTTACTGAGGCGTTAGGTTGGATGTATGTACTGTGACCTAAAAAAAAAAAAATATATAAATCCCACGCATATGTACTCGTACATTGTGAAAGGTTTTTACTTTTAGAAGGAGGGCAGTGCTGAGCTAATAATATCTTCGAAGAGGAAGAGGCTTAAAAGAGTTTTTAAATTTTTTTATGTTTTCCGTGCTATTCTTAAGGTTATTAAAAATGAAAAATTTCAATAATTGGGGTGGTTATTTTTTAATTAGCAAAATAAAAAAGGAAATTGCAAATACACATTTCTAGTTAACAGATAAGCTTGTTACACTAAAAACCAAAAAACACTTAAAGCTGAAGGGTGAGGGGCTGTACGCTTAATGTGTCAAAGTTCAAACGCGCGTAACATAAAAGAGTTCAAGGTCAAAAGCCTTTGTCGTTAGGACCTATTTTGCTTAATAGCACATAATTAATTATGCCTGTAAACTTATAATAAAAAAGTTCAGTAACTTATAACTTTTCCTGAGTTGTGAATATATTGATGCTTGACCTTTATTTAGCCACTTTAAATTACACAAATTTTAAAAAAATTTGATTAATAAAAATCTAAATACAAGCAGGAAGGATTACAACAAAATTATTTTGTACATTAAAAAGTCAGCTTTAATTTTGTGAATCGAATTTGTGACCATGCAAAAATTCAGTTGTAGCAATAGATTTTTATAATAAGATAAATTTTTCGCCCGGGCCGGTCATTTATTACGTGAGGCGCTATCTTTAGAGAAATTAGTTTACAAATAGAATTTTTATTGTTAAAAATCACATTCAAATAAATACAGCCATTCAATAGTTTATAAAGTGGCTCCTGTTTTTGTTAATATTATTATCAGAGGCAATTAAAATATTTCAAAGCATAATTTCAGGTTTAATTAAATACGTGCACACATCTTTTTGAATAGTGGCGAGTGAAAATCGTTCAAAAGTGGAATTTACTGGTTCTAAAGTATATGGCGTCCTTCCTACTTATAAAATCACTCATGCCTTTGTTAGTATTATTATCAGAGACGCTAACCAAAGTGGTAAATAAAATATTTCAAAGCATAATTTCAGGTTTAAATTTTTTTGGAATAGTGGCGAGTGAAAATCATTGAAAAGTGGTCTTTAGAATAGGCGTAGCCTATTTAATACATAGATATATATAATATATAAAAATTTGTATAGGGTAAAAACAAGCAAACAAACAAACAGTGAGCTTTTACATGGTCTAGGGCAGTCAAAGACATTAATTTAGGGTAAATAAAATAGTAAAATACTTAAATTTTATAATTAAGTTAGAAATTGCTTCGTAATCTGAGATACTTTAGCTAAAGGAATTATAAGTGAGGAAATTAAATTCAAATATGAGTTTGTACTCGTATTAGGTGTCTCAGTAAGAGGACACTTTTTCATTTTAAAATAATATAAAACAAGAATTTTTTGAGAAAGTTTTAAATTTTTTATTGGATTGTACGGGAGACAAGGTCTAATTTAGTATGCACAAAATATTGGACCCGACAATTCGTTCAATGGCTAATGCAGCACAGTGAAGTTAAAGCCAAGTTTTGGAAAAAAGTTGCCAAATGTGGGCCTCATAAAATGCTCATGCAATCCATGAGAAACAAATGTATCCACAACGAGAAACTGTCTGATGTGAATTTAGGCCACGCCTTAAATTTTTGAAGATGAGGACGGTGATTGTGAACTTTATTAGTTACAGGAATATGATAAAGCAGTTCTTATATTTAGAATCAACTGAAAGGCGTGGATCTAGACAAAATGTAGTTTCAGCCACATGCCGCCATCTGCTGTAGAGCTATTGCAACGTGAAATGAAAAAGTGCTCACCTTTGTTTGGTTAGTTGTTTTCATAAAAAAATTTTTTTTGCTTATGCATGTGTGTGTGCGTTTAAGTGGGTGTCTTCATTAGGCGAAAGTAACAATATTAAAACAGTAATAATAACAAAAATTGTAAACAAAAATTTTTTTGTTTGGTTTTTTGATTTTGTTGTTGTTTAGCTATTGCCGTAGACGGAAATAACTGAGCATACTTTACACAAAACTTTTTTGTGAGTTTTTTTTTATGGAACACTAAGCACTGAGTATGTAAAAAGTTTTGCTAACAAAAATTTACTTATTGTTTTATAACAACAGAAACAACAACAAATGAAAAGAAAAAAAAGGAAAAGGAAAATAAAAATAACTGCAAAATTAAAAAAAAAAAAAAAATTTTTCCGAAAAAATATTTCTTTCTAACTCAAAGCATTCACAAATGAACAATCAGCAAAAGCATTTGTTTCTGGAGATGATGTTGTTTGTAAGACCAATTGCTGTTACAATGTGGCATCAACTTAATTTAAAACTTTTTCTTTTTGTGTTTGTATAAAATAATATTTTAATGCGATTTTATTACTCCAGCACATTGGATAACATCATCGGTATCATAAGCACAACACTAACATAACCACTACAACTGCCACTACAACTGTCAATACCACTGCCGCTACAACTGCCACTATCACTACCATTATTAGTCAAATCCCATCCAGCATTTTTTGATATTTTTAATCAAATTCGAGTCTTTTTTGATTATTTTGTCCAATTAAAATAGCAGAATATGCTCTCATTTTTGATGAGTCACTTGTGATTATTTTTTTTTCAGTTGAGAATCATTTTCGACTTATTTTGCGATTGCTACACAATATGTTATTGCATTTTTGACTGTTTTTCTAAGCGTGTTAGTGATTAATCAGTTTTTGATCAAGGAAAGTGTTCGAAGGTGATTTTTGTAAGAACGATCATTCAAATGCTGGCTGAGATCATCACTATTAACATTAAGTCTGTTAGCTTATTTAGCTTTGATACTCCGTTGGATTCTAAAGATCTCCTTCAGTTGACTGAGGTTGCCATTTATACTTTCAATTGTTTTAGCAAAATAATTTAAAAAAATCTATTATACTTATTTTACTCTATTTTATCCCAAAAAGTAAGAAAACAGACCTATTATTACCACAATATAAAATACAAATACAAACAAACTATTTACTGATATACATGCATGCATCCATGTAACAGACGTCTTCATCGTTATTAATTTAATATTAAAAAAAAAATATTGTGCTGGTAATAAATTTAGTTTTTCTTCTTGTTTCTGTATAACTTATGCAAGGGTACTTTTTTGTAAACTTGTATTTACCATACATACAGACAATTACAAGTTCAGTACTGAAATACATACACGTTTTTACTAGCATCACTTAGTTAGTTAGTTAGTTATAACATCATCAACACTATTCATTCAGTCATTCCCAAAACCCTTATCTATGTTATAACATCTTTACCAAACACGAATTGGGTTTCTGTGTTTTTTGTTTTTGCTTTTGTAGACTTTTTTTATATTAACTGCACTTGTTTGCCCGCGTTAGTTATTTTGTTGGTTATACGCCAGAATTTACTTGTTTCAAGGATAATAATTAAAAAGTCCTACACAATGATGCCACATAATTAATTTTGTTTCAGAAAAAAGGGAGGGTGTTTCTCTTCTAGTGGATACATAATACATCTAGCAATTTATCCATAAATTGTCAGATAAATCGGTTAACCAAACTCTGCTTAAGCACAGCTCTTTTTTATGCTAATATTCTATACATATAAAAGAGTAACGTTACTACTGACTAACTGACTTATCATCATCCCCCAGCCCAAACGGCTAAAACCAAACACTTGAAATTCCTTTCACAAAAAGGAACTTTTGGAAATTCTAATATTAAAGGGGTAAAAACGGGTAAAATCGGACTTCTTATATCTTTGAAACTACATACTGCAGGTAGAGCCCAAATTCAAGCTAAAAATTATACTTTTTAAAAAAATAAGCGGACGGCTACTTGGTACTTTTTTGATATTTGTGGACTCGTGAGATAAAAAGGGCAAATACTAATGTTGGTACGTTTTTTTCATCCCACTTATCTTCCAAAGTGACAATCACAGCCAGAAAAATTAATTTATATTCTTCTTTTCTTACAAAAGTTATCTTTAAAAAATACGAGATTGAGCTCAAACGCCTCTAAGCAAAGATGAGTGAAGCTAAATATGCCGAGTTAAATATAATTTAACGCAACACCCTACGTTTTTTAGTACTTGTAAATATCTTTTCAGTATTTATGGCAAATTTATAAATATGCTTAGGACAAATATAAGTACATAAATATTTAACTCAGCATATTTAGCTTCACTCACTTCCTGAGCGAAATGAAAAATCTTTTGATATTTAATTATGAACCAAGTAAAGTAAAAATCATTAAGGGGGCCAAATGCTACTTTTTATTGATTTTAATGGTTCTTTTTAATTTTTTGACATTAACGAAACTAGAAATATCAAACTGAACTCAAACGGTGCTGAGTAAAGAGAAAACCCCTAAAAAGGACAAAATGGTACTTTTTATGTATTTTACTGATGACTTTTCAATTCACTAGTATTAAAAATGCTAGAACTGAGATTAAATGGTCTACAATGAAAAAAAAATTTTAAACAGCCAGTTTCTTTTTAAATTAATATATGAGCCGTTATTTTCGAAAGTGTTATATGTCCAGTTTTTGAAAAAAAAAATTATTTTACATTAATTTTAGTATACCTTGCTAAAATTACAGTTAACTTATTTTGTTTTCAAATGGACTTATACCACTTTCAAAAATAACAGCTTATATCTACAATTCATAATGCGCTGGTACTCAATTAATTCTATTGATTTTCTATTGTTTGCTTTGTATTGTCATTTGCTTCATTTTGTCAATATTAATACGCCTTTTTTTATTTGAATAAATTAATTGTTAAAACTATTTATTATACCACAAACTTGAGTGATGCTAATGAAAATTATATTATTTGAAATAAATTAAAACAGTCACAATTGTATATGTACATTGTGTTAAAAATGTTCAAAACAAAAAATAGAATAAAAGAATGCTTGTTAGTTTAAATAATATAATTTTGTTCCTGCCATTCAACTCCATTTCAGTAGCTTCAATTCAATGCAAATTTTAAATTAAAGCACTCACATCCCTTGACATTAATAGACTCGTATCTGAAATATTTCAAAATGATTAATTTAATTGTTTATTCAAACTATATTTTATGTAACCCACTTTCGTTTGTTGTCTCCTTTATAGAAAATTTTAGCAAATGAACACCAAGACTGCAGTTTGCTGTTAAATTTTTCAGCAAAATTTTTATTGCAAGACATTTTTTTTTTGGTTATTTTAAAGCAAACAGCAAAGCCTCTATTATTTATTAGTACAGGGTGGGCCAAAAGAAACCAAGGGGTGTAAAAGTTTAATAACTTTTTTGTTTATTAACTTTTTTTTATTTTTTCTTTCAGATTATATAATATACAAAATGGAAATTTTTTTACACTAAGTATGAAAAATGATGTCTCTTAAATGACCACCGTTTTCAGCTTCGCACTGATGGGCTCTTTTCAGAGCATTTTCCATAACATCTTTCGAATTTCTGCAACAATGTTTGCCTTGAGTTCAAGGATTGTCTCTGGCTTGCTCACATACACTCGCTCCTTCAAAAAACCCCAAAGAAAATAGTCGGGTGCTGTCAAATCTGGCGATCGCGCTGGCCAAATAATTTCCGAATTTCGAGAAATTATTCGCTCTCCAAAAATTTGACTTAAAAGTGCCATTGTGTCTCGGGCAGTATGGGCAGTGGCTCCGTCCTGCTGAAACCACATACCAGGTCTGTTTTCAAGAGCAGGACGTAAAAAATTTTCTATCATAAAACAATACCGCTCTCCATTTACGGTTACAGCACTTCCATCTTCATTCTCGAAGAAGTAGGGCCCAATGACATTTTCAGATGTGATCCCACACCATACTGTACACCTGATGGTGTGCAATTGGCGTTGATGAATGGCTCTTGGATTTTGAGAACCCCAGAACCTACAGTTCTGCGGTTAAAATAATTGATCTCTGGTTTAAATAATAAAATTCTATTGTTCTGGTTCTCTGTTCAGTTGTGAACCTCTCCATTATAAATTCTCCAAGTGTTGTCTATATAATCTGAAAGAAAAAAAAAAAAAAAAATTAATAAACAAAAAAGTTATTAAACTTTTACACCCCTTGGTTTCTTTTGGCCCACCCTGTACAGCGGCAATTGGTCGCTATTAACATCCAGAGAATGAACTAGTAAAATACTTTAATTTAATTTAAGAAAGAAGTAATTTTACATTGAGATGCCACTTGTAAAATGCATCTACTCTCGAAAAGGCCCCTAAAAAATTAACTTAAGAAGCTATATTTAGAAAAAAATACTAAATTCTTAAGTAAAGAAAACTTGAGGGCAAAATGATGCTTACAGTATATGCCTTGAGGCCCTTAAAATAGCCGAACATGTAACTTGCTTAGACTGTTTTTAGATTGAAGATCATTACCAGACTATTAATGTGATCAAAAACAATCAATGGGTGATCTAAGCAACCATATTGCCCAATAAAACTATCGTAGGATTCGACAAGATAAATATTCGATAGTTAGGGCGGGAACATAAAAGACTCGTAAACGTATTGATCCATATGCTAAGCCGCTTTGGTATGCTTTTTAACCCTTCAAAGAAAACAAATCTAATCCAATGAAAAGTATTCACAAATACAATTGGGAGAGACTGTATTCCTAGGATGATAGAACCATCCATTGCGGTTGTTTTCCATTAAGTGTCATTCCTTGAGATAGAAAGGTTTGGCCAGAATGGCTTCATCTCTCTATTTATAAGCCCCTTTAAATTCAGTACATATGTGAAGAATATGTATGGAACATCTTTTTATCGCATGCGATATAAAACAAACGTATTTAGACGTATTTATATCTTCATACACATGGCTTGCTTGGGTTCTTTGCGATTACCAGACTTTCTCTGAATATATACTTAAGACGAATGACGGTGTGACGGCTAACAATCAATTAATTACTCTAAATAAGCATATTTGAGAGTAAAAATTAGGGTTATTACAAAGCTAATAGGAAACTGAAATAGTTTTTAAAAGTACTTATCTTTCTTTAGAAGATATTCTATTAGAGAGAAAGTCCTTACAGTGATTAGCACTGTACATAGGATTTACATTATGATTTAGGTGCAACAGGCAGAAGATGGTTCTTCTGTTGTGGTGCCTTATGAAAGTACTCAGCAAAATGGTGGTCCTTTTTGTCATCTAGTAAACAAATCTATCCCATGATTGATACTTGTATATAAAATTGGAGAAAAAGTCCCTGGCATGTTATATAGGACTTACATTATGATTTAGCTTAAACAGACCTTCTAAAGTAGAAGATGGGTTTCTCTGCTGAGGCTCCTTTGTAAATAATACATAAGGCCTTTGTTGTAGTTAGTGTTGCCTTAAGTAGCAAAAACGGACCAAATTAGACTACTACAATGATACATGTTCTGCTGTCTCTTCATCTTCGTTACATAACCTGCACTCGTCATTTTGACAATGCGAATTCCTGATCGGATTAAGCTAAGTAATTCCCTTGTTCTCTTCCAAGATCCGAATGACATAAATGATACCGTTTATTTTTATTTAGCCAGTATTGTTACGATTCTCTTTCCAACCACTACCTAAAACTGATCCTAAGGAAGTGCCAAGATAGTCCACAAAATGATTCTGGGTCAATGAATCTATTAGGCCTGCCTTTTCTTATGAGTTCATCTGCCTTCTCATTGCCATATTCACTATGAACCCGGTCATTAGATGCTAATATTTTTAGAAGTTTTAATCAATCCCAAATCTCAAAGGCACTGCGTACAAGTAGTGCCACTCTACTGTCCGAATGAATATAAATGGGACTGTTATTTGTATATCTTTCTAGTTCCTCTTTTAGGCAGAGCTGTATTTCGGTCTAAAAAACTGAATTCTTTTGACCCATAGTTGGTTTTGTTGGTTTGTTTACGTGACGGTTTAATGGCTTTGAATTAGAATCGCAAGATTCTGTTTGAACCACCTACTCACCAAAACTATATAGCCGCAAAGTAGCCTAGATCCACCGCGTGACATTCTCTGTTGACCCACACTGACAGATAAGCTTCTTTTGAGGCTTAGACTAAATAACCCTGCTCCAACACCTTCAACCGTTTTTGAGCCATCTGTGACCCGGCACCGATCTTGGGTCTGTTTATTCCCAATTAACCCTATTTGGGAATGTGGCCCTGAAATTACACTGTAAATATTTGTTTTTTCTACCGGTAATCCACAATCTTATTAGAATAAAAACTTTTTTGTTCTATAAATATAAAATTACAGTAAATATTTCTTTTTGTGGTTGTATTTTCATTTGTTAACTGTTAAATTTTATTTTCATTATCTGGCATCATTTTTGCATAATTTTATTCGTTCATTGTTATGGAATGAAGTCAATGCTATCAAGTATTTTATTGTGTGTGAGTTTTTATTTTTTTTTTATTTTATTGTATGTTGTTTCTTTGCAAGGCAAAACATAAAAATTAACATTTGCATGATATGCTGCTCGTTCTTTCCTTCGCTTGCTTGATTAAAGTGCGACATGTTAAGTAGATGGCACCATTAATGATACTATGACTGCCAGTCTTTTCAATACTAGATATGTATGATAGAAAAAATTTTTTAGGTAAAATGTAAAAAAAGTTTAAATAACATAAATTTTAAAGTTAAAATTTAATATTTAACAGTAATTTACTGCTAATTTCCCATGCTAGCTGAGTGTTCCATATTGAATAGGGCATCAATTAGCACTCATAAAGCAAGATTCACTAAAGTCTAATTTAAAAAAAAAATATGCGCTCATCTGACACTAATTTTCTTTACTTTTTAATTAAAAGTCTAACTAAAGTTAGCCTCTAAAAATTCCTTACTGCAACTCTAAGCAACTTTTAGTAATCCGCCTTGATAACTTTAAACATAAGCGTTGTCTACACATTTTGTTCTTTAAGTTGTGTTTGGGAACACAGACGTAATAAAAAAATTTTATTTGTACTTTAATTCGAAATGGCAGCAAATAAAAGAGAAAGAATTTTTGGGGTAACGGAACAACACCTAAAATAAAACATTTGCTACGATTTTTCTTTAGTATTACAATCAGCTGTTAACTGAATAGAACAACAACAAAATCAATGTAAATGAAAATGTTTAAGAAAGGCAAAAAAGTTTTTCAAAGACCTAAAAGTGAAAATAATTTGTTTTAATTTATGTGTTCCAAACAGTAATTAAAAATGAAAATGTGTTTTAAACGTTGCTGTTGGTACGTGAATTCAGGAATTTTTATTGGAATAGCAATACACCTAAATCTCGTTTTACACGAATTTTTTTGCCATGAATTTGATTTAACACGAGTTAAAAAGAAAAAAATTCTTTTTTTACACAAATTGTTTTGTTTTAACATGATTTTTAAGCAATTTAGAAATAATTTCACAAGAGGATAAACAATATTATCCTGGCGATGGCATTGATATTCATTTTTTTTTTCCAAATTTAATTTCTTTTTTATAATATAATTAATAAATTAAAATTTGTAAGCACTAAATAAATGAAGTGAATTTTAACAAGAACTGTTTAATAATTCTCTTTTTACACGAATTTTTTTGGAACGTATCTGTCGTGTAAAAAGAGAATTAGGTGTACAAGCACTAGTAAGTAGTTGTGAAGTAACCATGTAAGCAATTTGATACATGACTAACTAGAATGTAAGGAACATGCTACTTAGCAGGACAGGAAATGTGGCAGAATGACGCAGAAAACCTAGATAACATGAAACTTAAAACAACCAAAAAACTTGAATTTATAGAAGTTTTAAGCTAAATGAATACTCAAACTGCAATTACCTATTAAATGGCAAGAATTTTTTTATTTGATTTAAGAGAGTGCTTTCTTCGGAAAAATAATGTTTTAAAGACCCCATACACAAGAACAGCATGCTGGTGCAATTACTTGATCTATTACACCAGTATGCTGGCAAAATCTTCATTTTTTTGTAAATTGTTTCTAAAGGAGATCGAAATGATTGGCGATGCAGTTTATGCGGAAAACAATTATTTTTTAAAAAACTTTTTCTCTTTTTACTAGATCTTAAAGTCGCGGTGCGATTATAGCCCATAGTGAATTTAATTTTTCTCCCATTTTTTTGTAGCATTTATTTTTTAAGTCACGATTACAATAAACTTCACTTTTTATTTTCCATAGGCAAGTCATCGATTCATATAAATCAAGGAACTCCTTCCAAAAAATGTTCTTCCGGTTGTTAATTTACAATACACAATACCAGCATGCTGTTACGATCACAAAAATATCAAACTCATTTTGATTTTGTACCAGCAGCTGGTACAATCACACCACAAGCCCTTACACGGTCAATCAGCTGGAACAATCACTTGATTGCGCCAACATGTTGTCGTCTTGTATGGCCCCTTTTAGCCAAAAGGTGTATAGAGCCATAAAATCCTAAGCGCAACTAAACTAGCAAAACCCAAAAAAGAAATTCCACACGGGAAGGACTTTATATTTAATGTGTTGCATAGTGTAGTCTTAAACAGAGTGCAATGTATTTTCTCATTATCCTTTAGTTTCAACAGGAAATATTCACAGATACACAGAAAAAAATTATAAGCCAGTTAAAAATTTTAATAAAAAAATTGTCAAATTGATTAAAGTGTTAATTGGTTCAGTTAAATATTTACTGTCAAATTCATAAAAAACATATTTGTTTAATAAGTCCTTATTAAACAAAAATATTTTTTATCAATTTGGGTGTTTATAAATAGAATTACTTTTTTTTGTGTGCAGCAAGCTGAGGTAACGAGTTGTCATAATTATTAAAAAGTAATTAAAATTTTTAATTCATATAAAATTTTTTTCAGTGTATTTGTGAATATTTCTTGTTGAAACTAAAGGATAATAAGAAAAAACACTGCACTCTGTTTGCGACTACACTATGCAAACTCCTTCCCGTGTGGAATTTCTTTTTTTCATTTTGCAAACGTCTCAATTTGTGGCAGAACATGCTGTAAATTATAACACTCTGGTTCATATCATGTTTTTTTCTTTTCTCAAACCATGCAGCTGTAAAACTTGTTTTTGTTTTGTTTTTTTTTTTTATTTTTCTTAAATTCATTTTACATAAACGAATTTCATCAATCAATAAGCTGAGTTACTTTTGATAAGAAGTAATAAGAGAAAAAAGAAAAAAGAAAATATTTATGATTGTGTTTACACAGTTTTTTTTTTATAAAAAACTAAAGTGTAGTGACAAACCGGCAAGCATTTTTAATAAAAAACTTATTACAAAAACTAAAGTTTTAAAAACAATTAATTATTTTTAAAAGGCAAATACTCGTAGTACGGGAAGAAGCAAAAGCTTTAAAGCTTTTTATAAAGTGTTGAAATTGTGTGTGTATGTTAAGGGAGGGTAAATGGGAAATTATCCTTTAAGTAAACTTGTTATTTACTAGATGCTTGACTGTAACTTTAGGCTACTGCTGCAGGCATTTCCTTTTCCTTTTTTTTTTTTTTTTTTTTGTAACAAAAAACACTCGGGCTTTATCGAAAGATGATAAATAAATATTATCTTGTGTATTAAAAAAGCCTGCATCAGCAAAAGCAATTTCAAAGTAATGGGCAAAATTGTGTCAGTCAAAAAGATTTCGAAAAATTGTTTTTTTTATACGATCCATACTTACACAACTCACTTTACAAGTAAAAAAAACCAATTCAATAAATTGTATTGTTTTCATTTGTAGTGGTGCTTAAACCAATTTTATAATTATTATGGTCATTTAGATTTGATTTCCATTTTATTTGAGATGTTTAACAGGGCTCTTCATGCATTGTTGTATTTGTTTGATAATCATCACGTTCTACTTTTCTTCGTTTCTTGAAACTTGATGTTATAAACGATTTACAAAAGGCTACGAGTACGACTACAGCTACGAGTATGGATAACTACAACCATAATTGACAATGTGTTTGTGTTTATAGGCGTGTTGTTGCCTAAATGTGCTTGCATGTAGATTCGGATGGATGTGTGTCAAGCTTTGATATTCATTTCAAACACACACACACACACAAAAAGAAAGGATAATAAAAAAACTGCAAAATTAATTGAGAAATACTTAAGAAATTTATGCTTCATTAAATTCATTTACGTTTTACTACTACCCCACTAACAACATCACACATACTCGTACACATTCGAGTATGTAAATACATGTGGCAAACATACACAAGAAAACATCAATCGTCTGTAATTGAGTGAATGCCTGGTAGTCTGTGGCAACAAAATTCAAAGTATTAAAAAAACATATTTTGCATTTTATCTATTTTTAGAAAATATTTGGGTTTTCGAAGTCTTATGAAATGCTAAGCCTGGTGATTGAATATGAACAAAAAGGGAAAAGGAAACTGACTGCCTTAGTTTTAATAAAATATTTGACAGTTAGCTAAGAAAAGGGCAGGGACTTTTGGTTATATAATTAATTAAAAAGCAAAATTTAATTATTACATGAACCACAAAACAATCACACAAAAATTGCCTTCAGTCACGCACGTTTCACGCAAGTTTTTATACCAACCAAAGTCTTAGTAAAAGTTGAAGGGTAATCAAACACATTTTTTGGTAAAAAAAAGTATTTTTTTATTTGTTAGACAGACGTTTATGGAAATGTCTCATAATGTCTGACTGTGAGCATGTTGTAAAGGCTTTTCACCACATTCTAACTCAAGGTAAATAGATTTTTTTTCGTTATTTAAAGCTTACGATTCCAGTAAATAGCTGTAAAAATACTTGTCCAGTAACAGTAACTCATGACAAGATTTTTAATGACGAAACTCCTGCTTTTTTATATCCAAAAAGAACTGGTGCTTATACTTTAAGGTACATGTTCTGTTACTAGTTATATTATTGTTAGGAAACAAAACCTAGCTTACAAAAACATGCCCACACACCTTTCAATAAAATTGTTCCTCTCTCCCAAGAAACAAAGCCTGACTTATAAAAATTGCCAAGGCCAGGATTACAAAAAAGGAAGGTGCATTCAAACAATTAAATTCTGTTATGTGACGGTGTTTTTTTAAAGTTCACAACAGCTTGTGAAGCTTCAGGCTTATAAGCAAAAGCCGCTACCTGTGTTTTAAGTTTTAAAAATATCAGAATATGAACTAGCGGGTTTGCATTAAATAGTTTTAAGAAAACCTTTCAAAAATTGAGCTCTAAAGAAGACAACCACAAAGAAGTATTTTATTGCAAGAATTTTTAGTATTTTTAGCATTTTCCTTACATGGGTATCAATGAATGTGTTTGGTTGTAGATATTTAAACCACTTTTCTCTCTCTCTTTCTCTCTCACACACACACACACACATTTAATTGTTTATTGCCTTTTATGCGTATGAACATGTTGAAAATTTTAACCACAAACGAAACAAAAAGAAAAAGGTTTTTTTCTTGTACTTCTTTTCTTCGATTTTTTTTAAATGTTTTTTGTGTACTTTTGTCATGTTATCGTTAACAGCCAAAGATAAAATTCTACCAAGAGTATGAAAATGCTAGTATGCAGATGCCATCAAAAACGTATTTAATACATTTTCATACCAAAGAGGATAATTCCATTTATTGTGATTAAACATTTACACACAAGGGAAATAAATGAAATATACACATTTGCATATAGCCTAGTGAATATATTGCATATGTATGTATGTCTATGTGTGTGTGCGTGTGTATGCGTGTCTCTGTGTTGAAGTTCTATTTTGTGTACATCGTATTCATGTGTATATCACATGCTTGCCATTTAAAGAGGCCTTCTTTTTGTTTTCCTTTTCATAAATAAAATCATAAAAATATGTATTTAGTTGATCTTTATGTGTTAAAATAGCTTATATTTATTTAAATGAAAAGATTAATAATGTAAATACTTTCACCTTTTGCTATATAAAACAAGACAAAATAAAAGCTAAAGTAAAGACTCTTACAAAAAATTTTAAGCCGCTCATAAGCTTTACAGATTTAATTCCAGTGCAACACAAATTTCTACAAACTCAAAATTTGTATAAGAAAATTGCAAAATTTTAAGTTGAATAAAAAAAAATTAACTATTTCTACACTTTACATACTTGAATCATAAAGCAGGTCTGTTACACATTTGCATTTGAATGTTGTTAGTTTGCTTTCCGAACGGATTTAAAATATCTAGTCTACATACTTTAATTCTATTCTTATTAAATACAATTAAAAAATTTTTTCCCGCCTAAATAAATACATTAAAAAAATTATTTTGAAAAAATTCTTAAATAAAACAGCAGAGTGTGGTGCTGGATTTTTCACTTCCGAATAAAATATTAGGTCAATTTGAATTGACTTGATTTTAAATTCGGTTGTAGCCATTGGTTTTGGAACAAACGATTTTTATATAAAGTTTGATGATGTTTTACAATAAAATTTGCTAGCTTTCTTCAAGCTTAAGATCAAATTATAATTTTATAACGATATTTTGCTTCAATTTTATGTTATTTTTCCAAGATATAATTGTGTCAGAGGGAGATCGAAAGAGAGAGTTAGAAAAGAGAAAAAAAGAGGTAGAGAGAGAAATCTAAAGGTAGAGTGAGAGAGAGACAGAGAGAGAAAGGTTAAGAGCGTGAGAGAGAGGTAGAGAGAGAGAGAGATAAAGAGAGTGACTGAAATAAATAGAGAAAAGAGAGTGAGAGAGAGATTCAGAGCGGGTGAGAGAAAGAGGTAGAGAAAGAGATCGATACGTAGAGTGAGAGGGGGAGCTAGAGAGAAAGAAAGAGGTAAGAAGGGTGCGAGACAAAGATAAATAGCGTAGAGGTTGAGAGAGAAGAAAATAGAGCTAGACAGAGTACTAAAGAGAGTTAGAGAGATATTGAGGTACAGAGATAGTGGTAGAGATGGGCATACAGATAGAATGAGAGAGGTTAAAAAAGAAGGAGAGAAGTAGAAAAAGAAAGATATGTAGAAAGAAAGAGAGAGTAGTATCGGGAGGTAGATAAAAAAAAAAGAAGTTAAGATAGAGAAGTAGAGATAGAGAGTGGTAAAGAAAGATAGAGGGGGAAATCGAGAGGTAGGCAGAAAGCGAGAGGTAAAGACTATGAGAGAAAGAGGTAGAGAAATATATAGAAATATATTTATATATATATAGAAAGAGAGAGAGGTAGAGAAATAGAGAAAAAGCTAGAGAGTAGTAGTTAGAGAGAGAGATATAGAGAAAGAAGTAGAGGGCGAGATTGAAAGGTAGAGAGAGAGGTGGAGGGAGAGAGTTAGATAGACAGAGATAAAGAGAGGGATGGAAAGAAAAAGGTGAGTGAAGGTCACAGAGAGAGAGAGAGAGAGAGAAGGTGAGGACAGAGAGAGAGAGAGAAAAGATGAGGACACAGAGAGAGAGAAGGTGAGGACACAGAGAGAGAGAGAGAGAGAGATATAAATGAAGCTCTCAGCTTATAAAGTTATTTTTAGCCCAATAAAATTTTAAATTGTAATAGTTTACATTTTAATAAGTGCTTTTATACGAAAAGTCAGTAGGTGGCATAAGCTTTTGAAAATTATTATCACGGTAGTTCTGCAGGTAGCACTAATCCTGGACGTTCAATTTTTGTAGCTGAAACAGATCGCCAACACTAGTAATTGGTAATAAAACGAAAAATTGGAATCTTCATTCATACTTTCATTTACAAGGACAATATCTCTTTATTACACATTTTCCTTAGACGCGTTGGTATTATAAGCATAATTTATACAGTACATGATATGAAATCAATTTTTTGTTCTAGATATACGACAAAGAAAATCTGGCTAATTTGGTAATGGCATTATCCTTATGGAGCTTAAGATAACAGCATTTTTATTAACAATTTCTTAATTGAATTGAAAACCTTTTTCTCACATTAAAGTTTTTTCTTTTCAAACTTGTTGTAGGGTAAACGTTTACCTTGCTTAAAAATCTCATTATTATTCATTCACAAGCAGAAACTATCATCTTAAAAAATGATTGATTGCTTAAAATATTTAAAAACATTTCATATTCTTTCTATTAATCTTTGAGTAAAGTTTTATGGCATCAGTAAAAAATTTCAATCAAATGCAAACTTTAACAACTTTTAACATAAGAAGGAATAGAATCAAAAGAACTATAAATATTTCAGAAACCTAAGTATTTTCTATATAACAAGAAATGAAAAGAATTAATTTACTAAATAGAGTTTAGTATTAATAGAAGTTTAAAATATAGGAAAAATCTGTAGAAGTTAATTCTGGTTTCTTCTAACTCGTTCACAAAAAAATATTAAAAAAAGTAGTTTTACAATTGAACCAAAAACCGCTGAGGGGTTATGAGAGTGAAATTAGTAGTCAATCAAAAGAACAAAATTCAATAATTTATAATAGTATAAAATTTAGTTCTATTAAGATGTACTACGAGTATTAGTGGCTGTATTACCAAATTTCTATTGTCACAAATGAAAAATTTTTGATTGATTATGACAACTGAGTTTTTGAGTGATAACAAATTTGAATCTCACAATCGAAGCTCGAGGTAGTTTATGAACAACTTAAATTTAGCCGTTATTACAACTTTCGATAGTTAAAGATGGAATTTTGTGAGGCAAGTAACCGGTTTTTGGCTGAAATCTTGAAACCAAATTTGGGTGGATGGTTAAGGACACACTATTCGATAACTTATTGATATTTTTAATTTAATGTCTTATAAAATCTTAACTTTACCTACTGCTAACTTATACTAATGTCTTTTAAACTTTTAAGTTTATATAATTTTTTTTCAAAATTAATTTACATTTTAATGAACATTTTTAAAATTATTTAACTGGGCGTTAATTTATTTAACTTTGGTTTCTGTTGCCTGTAACAGATTATGATTTAAAGTCAATCAATCACAATTTAACAAAGGGCGCTGTCAAGCCCAAGCATTTCTTTAACACTGCAATTTTGTATTGCGTTCAAAAAAATATTTATTTTTATATCTGTGTATGTATTTTCATTTGGAAACCTTGACATATCGTCAGCTTAATTGATGGGAATTTCAAAATGAAAAAACTTTAGTGTCTAGGCACTAAATGAAGTTTTAATGGGTTACTTTCTTCTATACTTTTTTCTCTTAGTCTTTAGCTACAATTTTATTGAAGACAAGAAAACAAAATTATGATTGGCTTGCTTAATCTACCCGTAAGAAAAATGTTATATTTTGCGGAAAAATCAAATTTAGCCAAACTGTTTATGAAACCTAAACGAACAGCAAGCTATATTAGCAAAATTAAAATGGGAATTTGTTACTTTCAGAAAGAAAAAGTTTGAAGTATCGCCCATGTTTAAAAAATACAATACGCAAATTAAGTATACTGTAAAATTTAATACTAGATATTTTGCGTTTTACAAATTTAAATCACAAAATAAGTGTTAAGCAAAATGTTGGCGTTTTCAAATGGCAAGCCTACACTGAAGCCAACTGCTGAATTTTGAAATAAACTAAACGTTAAAGAGTAAAATAATTTACAGTTCAAAGTAATTTTTTTTTGTATAAAAACTAAAAAAAAATTACTTTGATTTTGGCTTATAAGCTTTTGCTTATATGATTTCATTAAAGCCTTAAAGTTAAATTTAAAAATTTTTAGAAGACAAGCCAAAAACGTCGATAGTATGAAAAATTAATAAAACTTTTTAAAGGTTTTCACTCCTATAATTAAAAATGACATTCTTCAACTAAATGAATAAAACTTCAAAAAGTTGGGGCTTTAATAAAATTATATGACGATATGTTCTTAAAAAAAGCGAGCAAAACGCACGGTTTTCAGAACATTCTTTTCTTAGAACATCTATTATAAAGTTTTTTTTTTAGTAAAAAGACTTTAATTATAACAAAAGTATGAGCCGTTGTTTGTGAAATTAGTATAAGTATAGTTTTTTAAAAAAAATTAATCAGCATTAATTTTGATAACAGGTGTGTGTATCTTCCTAAAATTAACTCTAACTCATTTTTTTAAAAAGTGGACTTATACCACTTTTAAAAATAATAGCTTATATGTTAAATTTTAAAACTCTTTAATTAAATTAGTTTACACTTTAGCTGACTATAAAGCGTTTAGTAGACTTGTGGTGTTCTTGTACGACCTACCTCAAATGAACGAGTCAGTAAATTGAAGGAATCGGATTCTTGAATATATTTGAACTATTTCCTTTAGCCTACATTGGCTCTACCTTAGGTTTCCACTGTTCAACGTTCACTGAATCTTATGTTTGCTTGCTCCGGTGTTTGTTTACTGTTTAGGACTAAATTATTCAAAATTGGATTTAAAATAGCAAAATCATATTCAAGGTCTAAAGGTTTGTTATTTTTAAAACCACTTTTGATTAAAGCCACTAATTAATTGTGGTTACAGATTATTGCATTAAAACCATGAATAGAAGTTACTAAATATTTGTAAAAAAAAATTACAAGTAATCGTACATTGTAAGAAAGGAATGATGAACGAAGGTCACAAGTCATTAGAATGAAAAAAATAATGATCAACGAAATTACAAGCAGAGTTCGCAGAGAAACGAAACGAAACTATTGCAAACTTTAGTTTTGTAATTTTTCAGAGTATTATAATGGAAAACTACAAAATGAAACGTTTGCATTCGTTTCGTGTCATTTCTTTGCGAACTCTGGTCGCAAGCCATGGCACGAAAGATATGATGAACGAAATCACAAGTCATCGTAGACTGTAAGAAAGAAATGATGGACAAAAGTCACAAGTCATCGTAGAGTGTAAGAAAAGAGTGATTAACGAAAGTCACAAGTCATCGTAGAGTGTAACGAAAGTCACAAGTCATCGTAGAGTGTAAGAAAGAATTGATCAACGAAAGCCACTGTAGAAAGCTATCGTAGGCTGTAAGTAAGGAGTGATTAACGAAAGTCACAAGTCATCGTACGAAAGAAATGATGAACGAAAATTATTAACTAGTTCATTTAATCTGTACGATTAAGTGAAATGACCTATAATGGCCAAGTGTACTTTTAAACACACACACATTCCCTACCCTTAACGTACTTATGTGTGTGTGTGTGTGTGTGTGTGTGAATAAGTGAGTGTAATAATTTGGTTTTAATTATTTTTCATGAATGCATATTTTTACAAAAGATTTTTTTTTATTGTACTTGTGTGTAATAGTAAATAACTTTTTTGTTGTTTATGTCGTATTTTTGATAAGTATGTCTTTTTGTAATGATTTATAAATATGCCCTGTTGGGCATCTGCAGCATTTAAGTGACCATGATGATATAATTAATGGCCTTCGCTTAAAAACACATACACATGCACACAGCTTAATGCAACTTAAATAATTTATACTTCTGATATGCTAGTAAATTGAAGAAATAATTTGTAAGTGATGAGCAGGTGACTAGTTCACGCTCATTCAACACTTAAATTTAAACATAAACAAACTCGTTCTTTAGTGGCTGTGACTTTGTTGATAATTGAGTTGAAACTCTATGTATTTGTAACTGTGATTTTATGCAATAAATCTTCTGCTTTCACCCTTTCATTTTAAGTCATGCTTTAAGGCCATATTTATTTTTTCTTCTTTTCCGTAAAGTTGTTTTGCCATAAATCAAAATTTATTTAACTCTTCCATGTCATAAGAGAAATACTAATAAAAATAGGAAAAAAAAATCAAAACAGCATGGCTTATCACCTGACATATTTAGACACGTAAATATTTCCGTTCAAACAGGGGAAAAATATAAGGAAATGAAAAAAAAAGTAAAATGAAAAGCAAATCTATTGAAATAAAATTTGTTTTTAATGCATGAGTTGAACGTACGCACGTGAGAACGTGTACATTTAGTGTGCACATGACTGACACACGCTAAATTTTGTGTATTTTATTATAAGTAAAATTATATTTTAAGCTTTTCAATTTCTACATTACGTTCACACATGACAAGAGGAACTTGCATGCATGAAAAGAATGACATGTTTGGTTTTCATTTCATTCAAACTAATATTTGAGTAGAATTTACTGCCAAAGGTGCGTCAAATGTTAGAAAAGTAAAGAAAATAATTTGAAAATTAGAATAACACATGCTTACATACGAGTATAAGAAAGCAAGAATCTTTCCACATAATTTTAATTAATTATAAATTTAATTTAATTTTAGTTTTTAGTAAAAAACAAAAAAAAAATATTTTACATTTCGTTAAAAGTAAATGAACCTATACATTAATTGAAATGAAAAATATAAATATAAATTGTATGTAAAAAATTTATTTAAAATATTAAAAACAAAATTTTGAATTATTTAGAATCTCCAGTTTAGAAGCATTTTTAAGATGTTTGATTTCAAAATATATATGGTTATATGCAATCATAAAGCTATACCATATTTTTTACGAAAATGCCAAAAAAGTGGTTTAAAATCTTGCAAATTGCATAACTGCACAGAACAGTACAAGTTAATTTTTAAAATATCGTCAAAGACTACGCTTCTAATGAAAACATGGCTGCGTCATTGGTATAGAAATATTGACGTATTGTCAACACCATGAACAACAATCAAGTATTTCTTAAGTCAAAAATATTAAATGGATATTTAAATTAAATTTTTAAATCTATTGCTAAGTCAGATATCATTTTAAAGGGGAGGTCATCTAGATATGTAATCTATCACCCAAGTACTCAGAAGTTACTTTGGACTATTTTTAATTTTTTTTTTGAAATTTCCATATACCCCAGTACTGTTGCTTTGATTAGTTTTTACAATTCCCCACTTTGTCGATGAAAATGACCAAAATCAAAAAGGAATTTAATCTGTAGGCTCTAAACTTTTTCGGAAAACTTCGTAGTTTTTATTTTATGATGAAAAAGGGAAACTGCCAAAATCCTTAAGAACAACAATACTGGGGTATATGAAAATTAAAAAAATTTTTTAAAATAGTCCAAAGTAACTTTTGAGTATTTAGACCGTAGATTACAAATCTAGACTATCTCCCCTTTAGAAAGATATGTGTCCCATTCCGTAATCTTTTATGGTGCATCTGGAAGTCACTAAAATCCCTGAAAGTAACAGCACTGGGGTGTATGGAAATTTCAAAAATTTTTAAAAATAGTCCAAAGTAACTTCTGAGTAGATTACAAATCTAGATGGCCTCCCCTTTAGAATGATATATATCCCATCCTGTAATCTTCTTGAGAAGTCAACGCATTTATGCATATTTGTACCCATGCACTTATAAAGGGTGTTTTTTATAGACGTATAGAACTTTAAGTTGGCATTACCGATTTAACAGCTGTCAAGTGATTTATTCTCAGTTTGGTTTGGCAATTCATCATGAATAGACTCACGCCTGAACAACTCTTGCAAATAGTGCAATTTTATTTCGAACGAGATTGCCGTTGTTCCCGATTTTTATAAGCGAATTTTGCTTAGCGATGAGGCGCACTTCTGATTGAAAGGCTACGTCAACAAACAAAACTGCCGCATTTGGAGTGAAGCTAATCCCCAAGTGTATGTCGAAACACCGTTACATCCAGAAAAACTGACTGTTTGGTGCGCTTTATGGGCTGGTGGAATCATTTGTCCGTACTTCTTCAAAAACGATGATGACCAGAACGTTACAGTCAATGGTGATCGGTATAGAGCCATGATTACTAACTTTTTCATTCCTGAATTGTACAACCATGATGTCCAGGAGCTGTGGTTATAACAAGACGGCGCAACATGTCACACAGCTCGTGTGACAGACACGTTTGGACCTGTGAATTGGCCTCCAAGATCTTGTGATTTAACACCGGTAGACTACTTTCTGTGGGGCTATGTAAAGTCATTTGTCTATGCGGATAAGCCACAAACGCTTGACCATTTGGAAGACAACATTCGTCGTGTATGTTGGAAAAGGTCATCGAAAATTGGACGTCCAGATTGGACTACATCTGAGCCAGCCTTGGCGGTCATATTTAAAATGTAATGCCACAAGATTATCTTTCGGATAAATAAAATTCATGTCAATCGAATAATCCATCGTTGTTTTATTGCAATTTAAAGTTCTATACGTCTATAAAAACACCCTTTATTAGTTTTAGTATTTGAAACAGATGCAGGTTTTGTTTTTGTTTTTTTTTGTTTTATGGCTGTTTTTATTCGCTCAAACACCTAAAATTTCATTATAGTTCTTTTTTCCTGTTTGCAGATATTGTATTTTAAATTTATTTCGTGTTTTTATTGGAAACAAAATCAAATGAAGCTGCTGTTTCATATGGCACGTTGTTTTTTTATATTTACATTTGATTTGACTACATCAGTGGCCGATATACGGCCACAAATGTTGAAAAAAGTCATCGAAAATTGGACGTCCAGATTGGACTACATCCGCCAGCCGTGGTGGCGGTCATATGCCAGAAGTCATATTTAAAATGTAATGCCACAAGATTATCTTTCGGATACATGAAATTCTTGTCAATCGAATAATCTATCGTTGTTTTATTGCAATTTAAAGTTCTATACGTCTAAAAAAACACCCTTTATTTCTCCTAAACATATTTATAAATATGTCATAAATACTGAAAAGATTTTTGAAAATACTAAAAAAACGTAACGGGTTACGTTAAAACATATTTAACTATGCCGATTTATCTTCACTCACTTAGTTACAGAGTATCTGTATTGAAAAAAAAACTTATAAAATGATGATTAAATAACTCGATTATTTTGGAAAACGAAACGCAATGTGAAATGATATCTATACTTAATATTACAAATAATAGAGGTTCACCTTGTCTATAAAACCCAACCAATTGGCTTCGCCCACTCTCTTCCATTTCCATGGAAAATGTGTTCATCTCTAAAAATATTAAATTTAAAAAATTGTAAATTTTGCTCTCTGTGCCATTTCTTATACCATTTGTTTGCCTGTTTTGGAAAGATCGGAGCTTAGGCAAGCTGTTAAATTTTTCCCGGTTCATTTTGTCCTAAAATATGCTAACTACTCCAGTTTTAGTGAAGCTTCCCTAATTTTTTTTTTTTACTTAACAGAGCAATATTAACAGTTTGACAAATTACTGTTTGTGCCTTGGATTTTATATTTTAAAATTTAACTTCACACACATAAAAAATATTTATCGTTTTAAATGGAAAAAAATCTTATACATTTTGTACCACAATTTTCTCTTATGAAAATTGTTCAGTTTCCTAATTTCATTTATTTGTAGGAATTGCTATTCTCTTTATTTTCCCTTTTGTATTTCACAACAGTTTTCTAGAAAAGTCGACTTCCGTTCCAAAACGCTGCTGTTTTTATTTTGCCAAAGCAACAATTTGATTAATTCATTTTTGGGTGAAGCACAAAGTTGGTTAATTATTGCTAAATGAAAAAAATTAATGAAACTTTTTTGAGTCCAATTACTATTAAAATTTAAAATTTTTCAAATTTTTATTAAATTTTAATTAAAAAAAAATTATAAAAAATGTGTTTTGAGAAAATTCTGGAGAAAAAAGAAATAAAAGTTTTTGTGAAGGGCACCAGTAAGGCAATAGTCAATTGTGCTGTGTGAGCTTTTCTATGAAATAAATTTTGAGGCTATTAATCATTTCTGGGTAGTATGAAAAAATGATTTATAATCACTTCTTTAGAATTCATTACAATAAGTCAAGCTACTTTACCTTTGTTAGCGTTTGTCTTAATCTTTTTAGGCTGTCAAACAATATTAAGTGCAAAATTATGATTTAATTAATTAATTAATGAAGCTGCTTAGCTTAGGTCCCTAAATCTTAATTATATTTTCATTATTTGCTTGTTATTAGTTGAATAAATAAACAAAAAGGATGAAAAAAAATTCTTTGTTTCATTAAATTCGCAGAAACTTGTTGCTCTTTGTTTCATTAAAAACAAGTTGTTGCTGTTTAAGAAAGTTGTTGTTTTGTTTGTGTGGTTTGCTTGTTGTTGTTTAATTTTCCATGTTAAGTGTTTGAACAAATATTTGTAACTGCTTTTAACTATCAAAATATTTGCAAAACTTTTAATACCTACGTGAGCATTAACGCATACAAGTGAGTGTATACAATCAAATAAAACTTGAGTGAACTCAATTCAATACAATTTCGTTTTTGTGAATTTGTGTTAATGTTATTGCACGAGTGTTTATGTTAAAGAAGCAGAGATGGATAGTTTCGTTTAAAAATATTATTATTATTATTCATCGGCTCCCAGGGTCTAGGCAGGAATCGAACCTGTGACCCTTAGTTTGATAGGCTAACACGCTACCCATTAATCTACAAGGACACCCACATCATGGTGGAATAAAATCAATTGACTGCAAAAATAACAACACCACGAATACTAAAGGGTATTTCAGTAAGAGTGCACTTTTTAGATTTAATGTTTTTTTTTTTTGGCCAAGGGGCAACTCTGAAATTTGGCATTTGTCACATATGCTTGTTCCGATTATTAAAAATGAAGCGCTTTATGAAAAAACAGCACTTTATAATTATGATGCAGAAAAGTGAAGTCAAAGCCAATTGAAAAAAAGCATCTGCTTCACTGAAGAGCAATTTCATCTGAATGGCTTCGTGAATATATAAAATTAGCAAATTTAGGGCTCTAAAAATTCTCATGCATTCCTTGAGAAATAAATGCACAGATAACAACAACTGTCTAGTGCGAATTTTGGCCAAGACTTACGTTTCTGAAGATGAAGTTGAAAGTGTAAATGAGATTCGTTACAGTAACATGATAACGAAGTTGTCATTTGGTTTTAGCAAGAAGATACCATCTGCCATAGAGCGCATGAACCAATCGATTTATTGCAGCATGAAATGAAAAAGTTTACTCTTATTGGCACACGTTTTATATATTTTTCTTATTACCATCAGTTTACTTCAACCGCTGTCCTTGAGGTCTTGCCAAACCTACCTCCAATTTATTTATTTATCAATGGCAAACTCATTTTGGGAGATGTGAAAGACTCTTCTCTCTTACTCAGCCCTATTTCTAGAGAAATTGCTAAAACAGGCGAGAAATTTGTAACCCTAAGCGATCACTGCCAGGGTTAATTGGCAACAGAACAGACCCAAACCCGGTGTCGGGTTCCATATATGGTACACAGATGGCTCGAAAAATTTTTTTGTTGGTTTTTGTTTGATTTTGTTGTTGTTTTTGTTTGGAGTAAGAAATATTCTTATAGTAGGTGTTGGAACAGGATTATTTGATCTAAGAGTGATTATTTGATCTAAGCGTCAGAAGAAGATTATCTGTCAGTATGGGTCAAGAGAGAATGGCACGGCGTGGATTTAAGTCACTTTACGGCTATATAGTTTTGACGAGTAGCTGGTTCAAAACATAATCTTACGATTCTAATTGAAAGATGTTAAGCCAACCAAATCAACTATGGGTCAAGAGAACTCAGTTTTTTAGACCGAAATACATACCATAAAGTTCTGCCGAAGAGAGAAACTAGAAAGAAATACGAATAACAGTCACATCTTAATTATACTTGGACAGTAAAGCGGCACTACTTGCACTCAGTGCTTTTGAGATCTGGGATTGACTAAAACTTCTAAAAAACTAGCATTTAATAACAGGGTTCACTTGGTATAGGTGCCAGGTCATAGTGGATATGTAGGCAAGAAAAGGGGCGGCTAATACATTCATTGATCAAGAACCATTTTGAGGACTGTCTTGGAACTCTATTAGACTCAGTTTTAGGGAGCGGCTAGAAAGAAAATTGCAACAATAGCGTTATCAGGCTAATGAAACATTCATGCCATTCTGATTTTGGAAGAGAACAAGAAAATTACTTAGCTTGATCTAGTCAGGAATTCGCATTGTCACGAGATTCCTGACTGGACATTGTAGAGTATTGAAACACGCAGATCAGACAAAATGACCTCTGTAGGCTATGTAACGAAGATGAAGAGACAGCAGAACTCATTTGTATCATTGTAATGAACTAATATCGAACCGTTTTCGCTACTTGGGTAAGATTACTACAACCGTCGATATGCGTCAAACATGACGGACAGATCACCCAAAGAAATTTTTGAATTCTAAATGAATACTAGACTCTGTAAGGATTTGTAACTTGAGAGAAGTCTCTTTTGACCGCAGTGCCCAGGTGACTAGTTTCGGCTACTAATTCTAATCCTAATTGTATTACTATTGCCATAAATGGCTTACGTTGGGTTGGTAGAAATCAAAAGTTTGTGTTAGGACGAAACACAAAATTTTTACAAAATTTTAAATAACTTTTGACAAGAAGAATGATAATCATGAAAATAATAAAAAAATAATCTAGCGCTTTAGTGTCACCTGGTTGAATTGAACCATGATTGATTAAAATTAGACATTAATAAGCAAATAACTAAAGCAACCTGAATGTTTAATAATCACCTTTCAAAAAACTGCAATTTTCCAGCTTAGCTACTGGCACGTTCAAGAATATTTAATTACTAAAAACAGCAAACAAGTTGAGTTGCATAAAGTATCGCACAAACATTCAGCATTCAACATTAAACATTCAACTCTGGCAGTTGCAACAAACAAACAACCAAATGAATAAATGACTGAAAAAGTGAATGACTGAGTGCATAAGTGAGTGTTGTGTGCCAGAAACGTATACATTTCGAAAAATTATGCTCACCTCTATTTAGCAAATGAATAAAAAATTGAAATTATTTGTCTGGGTATTTATTTTTTTAAGTTTTAGTGTTTTCTTAAAAAAAAAAAAAAAAAAAAAAATAGCTGCTTCTCTGGAGGGGATTTTATTTATTTTTATTTTTTGTTAAGCCATAAAAAGCAGACATTTGTTTAATAACTGTTTGAAGAATTAATGCATATTTAATGCTCCTAAAAACGTTTACACAAAGTCGGAGAAGTAGAATAATCCAGGAGAAAGTTTCAGCACTAAAACAATAAATATTTTCAACTCACTCACACTTACTTAAATGCACTTTCCTCGGCAGATGGTTTATTTGTTTTTTAGCAAAATATCCCACTTAAATGTAAAAAGATTATGGAAAATCGCGCTGCCAACAAACAGTAGGGGAAAAACATGAAAAAAATAAATAAAAATTATTAACTGAAAACAGGATGCTAAAAAAAGTTTTAAAGTATAAAAAAATGGCTTAGAGTAGCATTCAGCACTGACAGAGCAAACGGCTCGACCACTTAATGTGATGATGGCTTAGAGTCAATAAACTCAAAATCAAGTTGAAAAATATAGAATTTCATTTCTCTAGTTTTCATTATATTTATATTGAGTGGGTATACAGCAGAATCTCCTTTGAGTGGTTAAAGCTGACTGTCTAAGCAAATTTTTTAATTTTTTTTTTCTCAGAACAAAAAATTATTAAAAATTTTATTAAACATGTTTAATATTAATTAAATTTGTGATATGAAAAGTAAATTATGTATTTATTTTATGTGAAAAAAAATGTTTTTTTTTTTATAAAAAACTTAAATTGTTGAACTGGACCTTTTAAAAACGTATGGCTATAAAATGTTAGTATTTATTACTTCACAAAATTTTTTTTTCTTTTTTGATTATTTAAAATTCAATTCAATTCATATCTGCACATAACATACATACCTGCTTGCATTTGAAGCCTATAATCTGTGCTGTTTTGCTTTCTTATTACTAGAAAAAAATTGTTGAAAAAAAAGTTATTAAAAAAACACGTTATGAAATAATAAATGTGGAAATAATAATTACCAGCAAAATAACATGCTGCAAATACATAAATAAACATGAATGTCCAGAGTTTTTTTTTTTAAACAAAATTTATAATTAATAACTGGGGAGTAAATAAAAATGTGTGATAAAATTTTGGTTTTTTTCCACAAACCACAACATAAAAAAAAATTATGGCTCAAATAATATTTGCATTTTTTTTTTAAATTTCATTAATGTTAAATTAATGGTGATTTGATTTCTGTAAAAAAAGGATATGGTTTTGGTTAAAATAAAAAAAAAAAAAAAGAAATAAAGCTAGAGTTGAAAAAAAATAAATTAAATTAACTGCCAATCTAAATATTTGGATGCGAAAGCGAAAGAAAACCAATTACTCATTTTCGACTGTCATTCGCTTGGCTTTACGTTGCTTACCGCAAGCTTTCTCAATAGACTTGTAACAAATCATTCGTTTTAGTAACCGGTCTTTTTCTTTCAATTTCTGAAAGTGATCTGTTCTGCCATTTTCATTCAAGCGCTCATTTGTTAAACGTTCTAGTTCAAACACATGAACGAAAGATAGAGAAGATTGAACGAAATTTGAAAAAATTTCGAATTACATTTTCTTCTTCTTATTAAATGAGAACTTTTATGTTTTTTTTTAATTCTACCGATAATTTCTTATCCAAAATAAAGCAAAAACAAAATTTAAAAAATTTTAAAATGAATCACAATGTAATTATAAGGTGTTGAATTTTTCAATTCCGAATAAAATATTCGGATTCGTAATACAGAACAGCTTTGAATATAAAAAAGATTTAAAAGAAATTAAATTATTTATTAAAACTTATAAATAAATAAAATAAAATAAAACATATAAACAATATTTGCTAAATTTTTTTTTATTTGAAGGCGTAACGGAACCATAAACCTTTTTTAAAACATAACAACAAACGAACGACAGACCGGAAGACCGACAAAGATTTAAAAAAGCAGCTGATCATTTCATTCAATTGAGTTATTCGGTCAATTTGATTCATTCGATCGGGACCGATCGTCATATTAGCCGTTTTATAAATTAATCGCCAGTTTCAAATAAAACCCGCTGGAAACTATAAATCTACTTAAAAAAACCACATGATTAGTGTAATGAAACTCTTAACGACAGAAAGCAGAAAGAAAAATATAAAACACACATGCACACATTCATAAAAAACAAATTTTAAAAAAAGCTTCAAATTTTATTTTTTAAATTTTATATTAACTGTAAAAAAGTCAATATTAGAAGATAAAAATTTTTTTTTATATCTAATTGAAAAGGTTTCTGTGCATTGTTGGTTAATTTTATAAGAAAAAATATCCAAGCGACTTTTGTATTCGTACAAAGAGAAGTTATATATGTTCGTGAGCAGCATTTTCATATAAAAATTTTGTAACAAAATATTAATCTTTATTTGTGCTTAATTCCAGAAATTGTGTTGGTTTTAAAATTTATTCTTTTACTCATGATATTCTCATGAGTTATTTATTCAGTACAATAAGTACTGAAGGGGAGAGCATACCTATATGGACCATTTCATCAGACGCTACTCCGAATCCTCAGTAGGTTACTCCCAACGTTTCTTGCAAACATTAGAACCTTTATATTGTAAAAGCAATTGACTAAATAAGAATTATTAATGCTTTTACAATATAAAGGTTCTAATGTTTGCAAGAAACGTTGGGAGTAACCTACTGAGGATTCGGAGTAGCGTCTGATGAAATGGTCCATATAGGTATGCTCTCCCCTCAGTACTTATTGTACTGAATAAATAACTCATGAGAATATCATGAGTAAAAGAATAAATTTTAAAACCAACACAATTTCTGGAATTAAGCACAAATAAAGATTAATATTTTGTTAAACTTTTAAATTCCAAATAGAAATTATTACATAAAAATTTTGTGTTAAAATTTTTTTAGGGATCCTCAAAATCTGGCTGTAAATTAAAAAAAAAATTAAAAATTTTTCTTAAAAAAAAAAAAAAATAAATAAATAAATAAATCAATTCAAATTTTTCTTCAAAAAAAAAATTAAAATTTTCTTAAAAAAAAAATTAAAATTTTTCCTAAAAAAAAAAAAAAGAAAAAAAAATTAATTTAATTTCATGTTCAATTCTTATTACAAAGTATTTTTAATTCAAAGAAAAAATTTTAAATAAAATTTTTTATTTAAAATATTGTCTTATTGAATAAATATTTTAATTTAATTTAATATTTTTAATGAAATCAATTAAATAAAACAAAACTATACTCCTGGCAGAATTATGACTACAAGATAATGATAGTAGCACTGCGTACATCTCTTTAGTAAATGTCAAAATTTGTTTGCTCGCCGATATTTTTATACTCACACATATGTACATAGAAAGTGTATATGTGTTTTTTAGTAGTATATGTGTTTGACACATAGGACCAGAGTTGTCATTTTGCCTCAAAATTTATGATTTAGCCTCTAACTTTTTTTCCTAGCCTTTTTTGTTTTGCAAAAATGAAAACAAATCATATTTACATAAACAAACTGAAACTAAAAGCAAATTAGCTAAAGTACTATTTTCGATAAAATTTTGATATGAAAATTGATAAATGGGTCCAACGAAGGTAATTTTATAAGTAAAGAAAAGTATTTGGCTTCTAACTTCTAAAATATAAATGCACTTTATTCCTAATTTATTAATTAATTGTTCCATTTAATATTTAGTTATCTAGTACTACCGTTTAGTAATGCTGAGGTTGCTCGCTTTTGTGTACGATAAAGCAAGCAAAAAAGAAATTATTTCTTAAAGGAATTTTAAATAATATTTTTTAACATTGAAGTTGAAAAACAATTGAATTTATTTAAAGCCATGATTAAAACGACATTATTTTCTTTAGTTTTTGATATTACATGTTTGTTTTTATACAAATTATAATTAAGACTCCAAACGTAATAAAGAATTAAGAAAATTTTGAATTTTAAGCTGCTGGTTTTTTGCAAGTTAATTTTTTTTAAGGTGATTTAGCCTTTTCTAGAATTTTTTTTATTTTTTTTTTGAGGGAAATATAGCTTTTTATATTCGGCTGTTGTTTTTGCATTTTAATGTTTATTGTAGATTTGTTGTTACCTTGTACAATTCTGCCATGACTAAGAGAACATAAATTTCCTACAAATAAATAAAATTAAAGCCTTTTTATTCTCATATGATTTGGGTTTAAAATTTGCATAAAAATTTTAACTGTAAATGTTTTCATGTCAATCAATCTCATTCATTTCTGCACATCATCTTGCACACAAATACATGTATTCGGACATACACATGCAGACACATGCTCCCATGCATATTTACTCATTTAAAGTCATGTTAAAATTATCTATGAATAAAATTTGTATATTTGGCTAAAATATTCCATTTCAATGAATGTTAATTTATAATATTTGTCCTTTTAAATTTATGGGACAACACACATGTCATGTAGGACACACAATACAGAATTTCGTTTCTTATGCGGGCTTTTTTTCCTAATCTGTAATTTAAAAAAAAAAAAGAAAAAATAATTTTATTTTAAATTCATATCTATTTTCTATATGCAGTGAAACTTCGATTTAACGAATCTGAAGGCGATCGAAAAGTACTTAAAGCTTTTGATTCCTTAAGCACACATATCGTCGGCTTAGAGTGTAGACCTGTTAAGTCAAAAACTTCTTATTTTTGTTATTTGCAGCTAAAAAAAAAACAAAATTATTATATAGTTGATTTACTTTCTAATATCGTAATATATAAAATTCGACTGTAAGTGTGTTTGACATTGTAATTCTCTTAAGCGGCTGAACCGATTTAATGTAATTTCTGTGTATGCCTTTGGGTTATGCCTTGGAAGGTTTAGTATAGCAAATCCGATTGGCAGGTGGCGCGACAATCGGTATCTGGCTTATTTATTTACTACCTGTTTTTACCCAGTGTGAGTACTATTTCTTAGAGTAAGAAAATCGAATATACAAAAATTTTAAGGCAAAACAACGTTTGCCGGGTCAGCTAGTATTATAATAGTTTTGTTTTTTTTTTAGTTGCAAATAAAAAAAATGTGAGGTTTTTTCTCTATACGTCAAGAAAGGTTGCCATATACTTTTGGATTAGTAACGCCCAGTTTTACGCCTACTTTTCAACGATTTTCACTAGCAACTGTTGAAAAAGGTATGTGCCTGTACTTAATTTAAGCTTAAAATTATGCTTTGAAACCGTAGTGGGCATGCGGAAGTCAAAGAAATTCATTAACCACGAACGCATAAGGGTTATTTTAAGCCTCAGCAGAAATGACATAAAAATCTACGTTGCGCTACATACGGGCCATTGTAAACTTAAATATCACATGAATAAAATTGGTGGGGTACAAGACGACTCCTTTTGTTTCTGTCGTGCAGAACAGGAAACGTCTTGCCCAGTGGTGGCAAGATACAGAATGAGCTGCTTATGCAGTGGGACATAGGTCCCAGGAAACTTAAGCATGATTAGTCCTACAACAATTACAAGAGTCGAAAGGTGTCTCGGATTGTAGTTAGGAACTGGTCTGCATAATAGATCTTAAAGGTTGCGGTGCGATTATAGCCCATAAGGATGCTTTGAAATATTAATAAAGGGTGTTTTTTATAGACATATAGAACTTTAAGTTGGCATTACTGTTCAAGATGGCGACCGATTTAACAGCTGTCAAGTGATTTATTCTCAGTTTGGTTTGGCAATTCATCATGAATAGACTCACGCCTGAACAACGCTTGCAAATAGTGCAATGTTATTTCGAAAATAATTGTTCATAATTTTGATTTTAATAAGCGAATTTTGTTTAGCGATGAAGCGCACTTTTGGTTGAATGGCTACCTCAACAAACAAAACTGCCGCATTTGGAGTGAAGCTAATCCTCAAGTGTATGTCGAAACACCGTTACATCCAGAAAAACTGACTGTTTGGTGCGCTTTATGGGCTGGTGGAATCATTGGTCCGTACTTCTTCAAAAACGATGATGACCAGAACGTTACAGCCAATGGTGATCGGTATAGAGCCATGATTACTAACTTTTTCATTCCTGAATTGAGCAACCAATCATGTAATGCCACAAGATTATCTTCCGGATACAAACCTTAGCACCTTTTCAAAATGTTAATTTAATTTAATTAAAATAAAAACTAATTGAATATTATTTACATATACCACCCTGTATTTAAAATTTTATTTAACAAGAGAGAGATAGAGCAAAAAAACACACTTAAAAGCGTCCAATTTATGTTCATTTATATGATATGGAGTGTAAAAAGAAATAAAGGAAGGCATTAATCAAGATTCATTAGAGTGAACAAAATAAAGATAAAAAGAAAAATAAGAAAATAATAACAAAAGAAATTCATGTTAAGCAAAACTAAACTAAACTACTAAAAAAGAAAAAAGTTAGACAACAATAGAATATACATTTCATTTTTAATTTATAGCAGCAGGCCTGCTGTATAGTAACGCTAGTAAATAAAAATTACTTAGGGTGGGTGGTTTATGTCCACCCAATTCGACTGTAGACTTTTTTTAATTACATGTAACGAGTGGTGTTTTTAAAAGTTTACAGATTTTGTATATGCGGCCTAGACTATTTGAGAAACAATTAAAAAGCTGGCAAATTTACTAACCATAAAAGCTTTGGATTAATGCAAAGGACTAGCCCCCAGAATTATGCCATTTGCTTATTAATTTTTTCACATAATTTTCTTTAGGAATTTAAAAAATCCCTTTAACAAAATATTTTAAAATTCTTGTTCAAAAAAAGCGTGTACAATTTCCCTACATCTAGTTTAATTAATTTTTAAATTTAGTTTTTTTTCTAATTAAAAATGGAAAACTTTCATATCAAACACCCTTTATTTTGCACACCATCATCGCTGAGCTGACACTGAATCAAGAATGATAAATTTAGTACAATTAAACATGTTTTTTCTTCCATTAGTGATAATAAAAGTACAAGAAAAACTCTAGTTACTGCCTAATAAGCAGGGCAAGGGACTTCATGCAAATGCATGTTTGTTGTTGTTACTCTGAGACGCACCTAAAGTTGATATCTTAGCGAATCACAATATTTCCAGTAATATAGCATCAAATTGTTAGTGCATATTTTGCCTTGAATGCATATTTTTGTATGTTTTGTATTAAATACACATTTTTCGCCATATAAAGGAAATTTTGCTTTTTTCTCATTTTTTTCTTTAGAAATATTTTTCTCTTCAAGGCGAATTCATTATAGTTGTGTAGTTAGTGTATCAGTTGGTTAAAGTTGTTCGAGCCCTGAAGCTGTCAAACATTTAAAATAGTATGGGATGAAGTTTTCAAGAAACAAAAGCAACAACATTTTGGTGTTTGGTATAAAATTACGTTGCTAGTCAATATTTTGTTATCTCGCTAAAACTATGTGATGTTTTTGTTTCTATCCTGTGCTAACTTTAAATTTACGCAGTTGCAAAAATAAATACTTTTTCTTAATATTTTGGTGCTTAATGCTACGATCATGGCAGAATTAACAAGGTACTGACAGTAGAACAGCGTACATCTCCTACTATCTGTAATAAACGTCAAAATTTGTTTTGCGAGCCGATGTTTTATACCCATACATACATAGAAAGTCTAAGTCTATGAGTGCATTACATTGATTTTTTCTCTTTCAGTAAATAGTATATGTGTTTGATACATATGAGAAAAGAGACGGCTGTTGTTTTTGCATTTTAATGTTTGTTGTAGATTTGTCCCTGCCTTATATAATTCTGCCACGGCTACGGTATAAATATAATTTTGCTCTATTTTTCTGGAAATTTTTAAAAGTATTTTACTCAAAAATATTACATGTCACATGCTTAGCTCATGCCATGCATTATGTGGCTGAATAAATTAGAAATCAATTTGATACAATAGATTCATTGATGTCATGATAACAGTCATCTTTGCATGTTTCAATATTTAAGGAAAAATATCCTGACTTGAACCTTCTATGACAACCAACTATAAGAAGAGGGGATTCCTGGTTGGAGGCAGCTGAGTATTATGCCAACAAACAACTAAAAAGGCACTAACTCAAAAATTTTTTGAGCAGAAAATGTTAAAAAGTATTTAATACCAGAAAACTGCAAAGTTCGTGATTAAATTTTTTTTGTATAATCAAGCGAACCACACAATTTGAGTAAAAATCATGCACAGTATTTGATTACATCATGTGCAAGGCACGATTAGAAACTGATTGTGTTTTATGCTGTTCAAAACGATTGCATCTAAAAGCCTTGATTAAAATATTCAACAACACAAATACACACAAAACACAAAAACACAACCTCTATTATACTACGCAGTAATTTACTCAAAAATGTGTAATCGTTGATTTATTGCTTTTTGGCATATTTGTCTTTTACTTTTCAAATTCAATCGTGTCGAACAGTATAAAAAACAAGCGAACATGATTTAATCATTTGTTGAGTATGATTTTTTGTGCGTTGAATAAATTACATGTACTAGTTGCAGCTCTCTGTGTGAAACCTCTCTTTTAAACACACGTATTTCAGTGCTGAGAATTTCACTGTAATTTTTTTTCTGCTATTAAATTTGCAAAAACCAGAGAAAAAAACTTTTAAAATTTTTAGTTTTTATATAAAATGATTTAAAAATATTTTTTTATTGCATTCACTTAGATAAAAGCTATAATGAATTATTAATAAAATTTATGCATTCACCCAGCATATTTGAGGTTTTCTCTGTTGACTGTAAATATTTTTAAAATTTAATTTTTATTCATAAAAATTTTTTACTATAAACGAAATATCTAAATGCAGTATTTTAAAACTATTACATTTATTTATTATACCTTTTACTTTTATTTATTTTGCTATTTATTTAATTTTGTTATTTCTCTCTCTTTCTCTTTTTAGGTAAGTTTTATGAACATAAATTTCGTGGTGCAGAATATGGATTTTTATTAATTTGTTTGTGGGTATGTGTTGCCTTATATTTATTTAAAAAAAAGTAGTTCAAGTGTTAATGAAAATAAATAATTTTTACACAAAACCAAAGTACGGAGAGTGCTCGAATTGTGTTCGCCTCTGAGGTGGGTTTTATTATAATTTTCGAAGTTTTATTTTGTGCTCACGGGTTTTATTATTATGATCATGAGTTTTATTTTTATGCCCGCGAGCGTGAGTATTATTTTGTGCGAGTAAGCACTTCTCGCGCTTGCGAGCATGAGTATTACTTTTTCCTTACTCTAAACAAAACTAATAATTTTAATAATAACAAAATATTAATCTTTATTTGTGCTTAATTCCAGAAATTGTGTTGGTTTTAAAATTTATTCTTTTACTCATGATGTAAAAGAGAAGAGAAGAATAAAAATAGAATATATAGTTTTCAATATTAAAATGTTGGTTGGGAAATTTATTTATTTATTCAGTTCAATGCTTACTGAGTTTTTTGTTTGAATATTTGAATCTTTTTGTAACTATTGATTAATAATTCTTATTTAGTCTATTGCTTTTACAATATAAAGGTTCTAATGTTTGCAAGAAACGTTGGGAGTAACCTACTGAGGATTCAGAGTAGCGTCTGATGAAATGGTCCATATAGGTATGCTATCCCCTTCAGTACTTATTGTACTGAATAAATAACTCATGAGAATATCATGAGTAAAAGAATAAATTTTAAAACCAACACAATTTCTGGAATTAAGCACAAATAAAGATTAATATTTTGTTAAACTTTTAAATTCCAAATAGAAATTATTAAATTTTAATAATAAATAATATGACTTTTTTTTTAAGCTTGAGGTCTTATTTTAAAAAAAATTAATTTTATATCGATATTTCGCTCCAATTTGTGTAGCTTCTTCAGATATAATTATAAATTATATACGTATTAATAATAATTTCAAAATAAAAATGGAAATTTAATTTTTTTTATTTTTTTTTTAATATTTGGTATTTAAAAAAAATAATACCATTTTCTTTCCCTAAATTAAAAAACAAAATAAATAATAATAAACTAAAATATGATTTTTAACTTTCATATTTGCTATCACGTTTCATTAATTAATTTAAATTCAAAGTTTTTTTTTTTCTACTTCTATAAAACTAGAATATTTTTTGTGTTGCTTAATTTATCTGCTCTAAAACTTATTAAATTACACTCTGAACAAATTGAAATGTATTTTCTTGTCCGTTACTTTAGTTACTCTTGCTTTACATTGAAAAGGTTTTCCTTTTTTAAAGCAAATGAAAATATTAATCTGCTTTGTTATGCTGTCGTACTAAAATATCAGTTAAAAACCAGCTTTTTCTTTGTTATAACTTTTGTAAGATTTAACCCTTGGTAAAGACTAAAGGGCTGCACATACATTCAAGCACTTTCAAGTATAAAATATTACACATGTGTGTAATGATGTGTATGCTTTATTAAAGGCTAATCAAGGCTAAAAAGGTGATTGCCGCCTGAAAGTCATAACAAAGGCGAATTATTTTTCTTTTACTTTTACACGTATCAAAAACTTAGCTGACAGCTAACAGCAGGGTTGCCAGGAGCAAAAAGATAAATACGCTAGACTGGCAAAAAAAGGGTTAGAAAAATCACAAATCAAAATCACAAAAAAAAAAAATTAATTCGCATGTGCAGTCATAACATATGTACCCTTCAATGTATTAACAAAATATTCATATTTTTCACTTTCCACATTCTTCTTAAACATCAAAAAAATACAAAAAATTATATAATTGGAACGGCTAGCTTGTTAAGCTTGAGGTCGTATTTACAAAATTTATTTGTTTATTATTGGAGCGAATTATCGATATAAAAATTAAATATTTATTAAAATGGCTATTTTGTTAAGCTTGAGGTCTTATTTTTCAAAAATTTATTTTTATATCGATATTTCGCTCCAATTTTTGTAGCTTTTTCAGGATATAATTATAAATTAATAAATTAATCAAATTTAATTAAAAAGAAAAAGGTCAAATAAAACTTACTAATAAATTAAATATTTATAATACGACCTCAATCTTAATAAGCTAGCCGTTTCAATAAAAAAGAGTTAAAAAGACTTATGTCTTGTTCAGCGATGTCACAAGAAAACCTAAGCGAAGGAAAGCAAAGCTCATTTGTATTGAAAACAAAAACAAATTTTCGTACATTGTTTTTGTATTTAATACAATTGTGCTTTCGTTTTCTTGTGACATCGCTGAATAGGCCATTAATAAAAATGAAATATTATATAAAATCGTTTCTATTTGCAATCTACTATCCAAATACTCAGAAGTTGCTTTGAATTATTATTAAAAAATTTATGTAATTTCCATATACCTCAGTGCTGTTGCTCCAAGGGTAAAATTTTCGTAAAAAATTAATTTACACGATGAAGCATATTGCCATGATGTTAAATTACTTGAAACCTAAATCAAATATGGTCACCTTGTCCTGATTTGTTTGTCGTACGCTAACGTAAGAAATATAAATAAATCTATTTTAGAGTTCTCCGGCGATCCCGATTTTCGTTATATGTGCATTCAAGGCGTAAAGTTCGTTATACGTTGTATTTGTGTTCCTAGCATGAGGGTAATACAAAAGTCGAATATTTATAACGTGAAACAAAAAATTTGAAATAGCACAGAGTAAACTAATCACCTCAATAGTGGTGTCTCCGTTGAGCTACGCTACTTTGGCTTAAGAATTTTCAAAGTGTCTGCAAAAAATTAATTTTTCTTGTATTCAAATTTTAGATTAAAATTTTTTTATGAATTTTGAATAAAAAAATTTTTTTTTAAGAAATCAAGCAGACCAAAGCTAAAATAGACCTCTGAAACGAACTCAATGAAGATTTTTATTTAAACTTCATATAAATATTTATATGAAATAAAAACATTATTACTCTTTTCTATTATCACAAAAACATCCGTACATAAGAAGCAGTGTGTACTAAATTATGGCCAATAATTTTTTTTTATAATATAAATTGGCTTATAAAATTTTTGTTGTAGAAATAACTTGTATTGGGGTAAAATCTATGCAAGTGTGAAACCATAAACCAACAAACCTAAACAACCACAACAGCATACACTCACACTCAAACACAAATACGCTGTTAGTCTCAATATGAATTTATTTTTTTGTATTTATATATAAAATAATTTTGTGTTTATTTACAGCACGTAGTGCATAAAAAAATTTTATTTAAACAGATTTTTATTGAAAAACTTATACAACGATATAACGATACAATAAACAATATTCTTATTGAAATGCACACCTGCTCAGGTACATAAATGTTTGTTAATGCAAAAAATTTTCGTTCCCTAATAAATATAATTTGTAAGCTCACTTCGCACACACTCAAACACCCACATACAAACAAACTTAAATTAAAAGTACTTAGTTACTGGTGTAATTTTCTTTTCAAATATATAAATTTGAATTTTTAAATATTTTTCATCTAAACGTAGTTAGTGGTTTTTGTTTTCAATTACTGGCAACCCCTTTTAAGTAAAAACAAGGCAAATACCAACAGATCTGGTATCGAATTAAGCCATTCAATATTAATTTCAATTTGCACATAAATTTTATTTTACACTGAAAAAATTTTGTTCATAAATATTCTGAATTTTCTAATTTTTTTTTCGAAAGGCTGGAAACTGGGTCGCCATGTTGCTATAACGACAAAAAAATTCTTTTATTTTCTTAGAATTGTTTTTTAACCTAAAACCGTGAATTTTTTTCATAAATACAATAAAAAAATAATTAATTATTTTTTAAACAATCATATCTTTTGTTAAATTAATGAAATTTTTAATTAAATATTCACTAAATTATTTTTTGTAAAATTTATTTGAGCTTAAGATGTTTCTTATTTAATTATTTTTTATTTTTATAATATATAATTTTATTATTTTTATTTCGATATTTCGCTACATCTTTACAAAAAATAAGAACAAGAAGATCGAATAATTAAGATATTATACATTAATGAAGAGCACATAAATCAAAGAATTAAAGAGGACTTGAATACAGGAGCATTTTGGACAATAAGGTAACAAAAAGAAAAATATTCAATGGACTTTCGATTATACTAAAAAAGAGACATAATTATTGGATATGAATATCAAGGGTAATAATTTAGAATTTTTCATTTGACAGAATATATTTATATACATGTATGTATGTTTTTATACATATGTATGTGTATATATATTAATAGTATGTTTTATTTTTCTTTCAATTGAAAAGAAAATTTATATTATTTTTAAAAAATATATTTCCTGAAGATGCTACACAAAGATGTAGCGAAATATCGAAATAAAAATAATAAAATTATATATTATAAAAATAAAAAATAATTAAATAAAAAAGATCTTAAGCTCAAATAAATTTTACAAAAAATAAGAACAAGAAGATCGAATAATTAAGATATTATTCATTAAATTAAATAAACATTTTCATTAAATTTAATGAAAAATTTCATTAATTTAAAAAAACGTGTGATTGGTTCAAGAATAATGAATTAGTTTTTTATTGTATTTTTATTGAAAATTTTTCATTAAATATTCATTAAGTTTAATGAAAAATTTCATTAATTTAATAAAACGTGTGATTGATAAAAAAGTAATGAATTAATATTTTATTGGATTTTTATTGGAAATTTGCCATTAAATTTAATGAAAAGTTTCATTAGTTCTAGTGAAAGTAAGTTCATTAATTTACCTAATTTATGAAAAATTTCATTTTATCTGAATTTTAATGAAATCGTTATGCTAAATTTTTCTTTGAGTGTACTAAATTAATGCAGCTTAATGTACGTTCAGTTTTTTTATTAAGCTACGGTCACATTAAACAAATATTATGCGAAATAAGCATAACCACTATGCTTACATACTCGTATACTTTTATATATTTTAAAGAATTTTCGCTTAAAGTGGCGTAATTTTTTATTAAAATATAATATATTTGTATAAAATTCATATTATACTATAAAAATATTTGGCAGAAAGTAGTGGTTAAGCTTCTTTCGACAAATATTTGTATAATGTGACTGCAGCTTTACTCACAAAGTAAATTTATATTTTAAAATACAACATTTCTAACAAAATAAACGTTAATTTCTTTCTTTTTGAAGTGAGAAAGTACTAAAAGTCAAACATTTTAGTAAAACAATTTTTTTTGCTAAAAGAATTCAGCTGCAAAGAAATTTAGATTTAAAATACTTAATAAAAATAAAAATAAAAACAAAATAAAATAAAAATTAAATTTAAATTTAAAACGAAATAAAAATTATATAAAAAATTTCAGAAAAAAAAACAAGTTAAGTTCGGCTGTGCCTTATATACCCCTCATCCCTGTGTCAACAAAATATTAATATTTTTCACTTTTCACAGCCTTCTACTTAAAATATAAAAAACATACAAAAAATTAAGTGAGTGAAGATGCCGGGTTAAATATGTTTTAACGTAAAACCTGAAGTTTTTTAGTATTTGTAAATATGTCTTACGTCACTAAATAGTATATATATTTTTGGTAGGAGTTTAGTAGGTCGCCTAGATTGGTAAATTGCGGCCAAAATACTCAGAAGTTACTTTGAACTATTTAAAAATTTTTTTTTTTAATTTCCATATAACCCAGTGCTCTCCCCGGGGTGTGTCTTCTCGGTGAATTATCCCTCCTTGATGTATCACTATCCGGGGTAAAAAGGTGCACCAAGACCTGAATTTGGCAGAAGGATACCTTCGGGGTTCAACCAGTGACTCTCAACACTGGTACCACGGGAACCGGTAGCCCCACAGAGGAAACTCCAAGGCCGAGCTATGCTCATGGTCAAACGCTGAATGCTGGAGTCTGTGAACCGAACTTCTCTTTAATTCTACAGGGTTTTATGGATGATGTTCTGGGTACAATATCCTTTAATCGTCGTTCGGTCTGTGGACTTCATGCACACCCGTATGTGAGAACGAGTGGAATCTGTGACCGGTTATTGATAAGGTCCCCTTCCGAGGTACATGGGGTGGCTGTGGTTGATACCAAAAGGTACGCTGGCAATGTTAATCATGTCACCTTTTGCAAGGTGGCATCTTCCTCGATGTGCTGTTTCATTTAAAACAGAAAGTTAACTTGACATGGATTTTAGAAGCGAGGTGTGTGTGACATAGCTTTAGCACACATAATTTGCTACCTGTGTCCTTTATTCGTCACAGAGACTGTAGGGGTAGGCACGGATACCACTCGTGGTTTGAGAACGATGAGATTAGGCCCAAGCGGCAGGTGCTCACCTAAATCATCCACATTAATACCCCAGTGCTGTTGCTCTAAGAGATTTGATCAACTTCCCAACGAAGCTATACAGATTGGGGGATGGAACACATATCATTTTGAAGAAGAGACTGTCTAGATTTGTAATCTACCGCCCAAATACTCAGAAGTAACTTTGAACTATTTATAAATTTTTTTTGAAGTTTCCATATACCCTAGTACTGTTGTTGTTAAGGATTTTGACAGTTTCCCTTTTGCAGCATAAAATAAAAACTATGAAATAATGCGAAAATGTTAAAACACTTCCAAAAATCTGAGAACCTACGTATTAAATTCCTTTGGTTATTTTCATGGGCAAAATCGGGAATGGTAAAAAGCCTGAAAGTAACAGCACTGGGGTACATGGAAATTTCAAAAATATTTTTAAAAATAGTCCGAAGTAGCTTCTGAGTATTTAAATGGTAGACTACAAATCTAGACAACGTCTCTTCACGTAATTTTCAATAGATCGCCTGGAAGTCGCTAAAATCCCTCAGAGCAACAGCTGGAACATCTGCAGTTAGTAATTTTTTTTTTAAATGTTTGATTGAAAAATATAAATGGTTACATGCAATCATAAATCTAAGCTTACTATGGGTGCCTCAATCATATTTTTTTAGTTCCCTCTACCATGATCTGGGGTCATGTGCGTATTTAAAATTAGTTTAAAGCTTACACAAAACGCTGCCAGAAATATTCTTGTGTAACATTTTGGCCTTCTAACACTTCAATTAATGACTTTTTTTTTACTCTCGAATTTTAATGGAAATTCACTCAAGAAAATATTACAGACACTCTATTGAATGCTGCAGGCTCCATTTGGTTTATATTTCCAATAAAAAAACTTTAGAATTTTTAAATGCCGTAGAAACTAAAAAAAAATTTTTTTTGTGAGTGACATTTTTTTTTTGCATTTAAAAACAAAAATTTTGATAGAAATCTTTTCAATAAGTTTTATCAATGACATTTATTAAAATATTTTTCTTATATAACGACTAGAATATTTAAGTGAAATTAAAATGCAGAAGAAAATATGAATGTCATGCTGTTCTTACAAACTTCTTCTCTAACATTAACAATTTTCCATTGAAAACATTTGACAAGTGTACTGCAATGGTAATTAATAATTCCATAAATTTAAATAATGTTTAAACAATTTGTATTCCCTAACAACACCCACGCAAATACCCTCATCTTGTGTTTTCCTCCTGTCCTTGATGAAACATTTGCTATTTTGCTGCTGTGGCTTAGTAAAATTTCTTTTAAAATACATTTTTATTTTATTATTTTAAATATTTGCAAGCAATTTAAAAGTTTTTTTTTTATTATTATTTAAGATGAAGTCTGTTGTTTTTCTTGCTTGTTTGTGCTTTCATTAGTTATAAACAAATAATTTAAGATAGAAATCTCAAATTTATTGGACAATTTTCATTATTGTAGAAAATGTGTCTGTTAAAAGTTGTGTGTGCTTGTGCTTGGCTAATGCTGGGTATTTGTTTTAAAATTTTTTAATTTATTTTCAAAATTAAAATAAAAGGTCACTAAATGGATATTTAAGGATCTCTGAGGAAGCACTTTGTTTTTAATTTATTAAAAAACAAAAATATGAAAACAAGTAAAGAAAATAAGTCTGCAGCAATTTTAAATTAAAGTCCTTGCAGGTGGTCATATTCTCATATTAAATGAATACTTTTTAGTGTAAAACGCAAAATTTTTCGTACACATTTTATTTGGTAGCATGAAAAAAGACTGTTACCACACGAGTATTAGTTTTAAATAATTTATTTAAGTATTTTCAAAAAAATATTTGCTTCAATTCAGTTTAACATAAACAAAACTTTTGCCAGTTCGTTAAAAAGTGAAATAAAATTGAGTTTTTTTTAATAAAAATCACAAAATTTCTTAAAAAGCTGGTGGGTGGCTTGCTGTGTTTGTTAACAAAACAAAGTTTTCTAGTTGGAAACAGGTCGCTAAAGCACTAAGCAATTATTAATTATAACGCTTAAAAAACAAAAATAAAACTGAATTTATAAAAATTTATTAACGTTTTTTTATAAAAAAAAATATGAAAACAAAATATTCTGGGAATTTACTCATTCCCTGCCGTTTTTTAATTTACTTCCTTTAAATGTTTAATTTTTTCCTGCTTTTTTTCATTCAATATTTGTATCGTCTAACGCCAGTTTGACAAATAAATACTGTGTTTGTCATTTCTAACTGATTTGAGTCCAATGCACGAGTATGTGTATGTTTTTTTAAAGCTTTAAAAAAATTTTCCACCAAATTTATTTTCTACAAAATATTTGCTGAAAATGTTGTTGTCAATATAGTTCATATAAATGCTATTTTCTCTCCAACTGATTGTTGCTGATACTCACACACACACATGTTTATCAACACATATTTAGCTAAACTCTGCACGTACTGCCATTTAAAGTGACAACAGCATTTTTCTTTTAAGCGAGGACACATATTTCCATTTAAAGACCTTTTTTTACTTTTATTTTTTTCTTTTAACTTATTTTTCATTTTACTAAAGTTATCACGTTTTTGTTGTTGTTATGTAAATAAATGGCTTAATTAGATTAAAAGGTGGTACGGCACATAAAAAGTAAAATTGTTTTCATAGTAACAGAATAATATTTTTTTCTTTTAAGTTACAGAATTATAAAAGGCAAGAAAATCAAAGATAATGAAATGAGCAAAGAAAGTTAATTTTTTCTAATTGAGAACAAATTTGAAATGTTAATCATAAAAATGAAACAAAATCAAATTAAGTTTGTTTGTTTGTATTGAAAGTTGGCAAAAGCGTAGCAAAAATAAAAAATTGTTTTTAAGCAAAAATAAAAAAGGAAAATTAGATAATAAAATAAAAGAAAATTAAAATATAATAAAAATAAAAACAAAAATAATAATAATAATAAAAAAAATAAAAATCAAATAAAATTAAAAATAATAATAAAAATAAAAAAAAAAAATGAAAAAAAAAACAAGCTAAATTCGGCTGTGCCGAGTCTTATTTATTTTTCACTTTTCACAGCCTTCTAAAATATCAAAAATATATAAAAAATTAAGGGAGTGAAGATAAATATACCGGGTTAAATATGAAACCTAAAGTTTTTTAGTGTGGCTGACTTCCAAAACGTCAATTGCTTTGTATTCGAACAAAGCATCGCATTTCATAACGCCGAAGTACAAAACATTGAATTCATCATATTTCAAAACGTCGTAGACAAGTAAATATAGGAAACGTCGCAAAATAGCAATGGCACATCAGTTTCAAAGTTGATGCTTTTACTTTTGAATTGTTTCGCAACTCTGTATTTATAAAAAGTTTAAATACCGTATTAGAATTGTATGTAAACATTGTCTTATAACGTTTTGGAAGTCAGCCTGCTTGTAAATATGTTTTCAGTATTAATGGTATATTTATCAAATACGTTTTACGTCACTAAATACTTCTCTATATATTTTAGTAGGAGCTTAGCAGAGGTCGTCTAGATTGGTGACTTGCTGCCAAAATACTCAAAAGTTACTGTGGATTATTTATAATTTTTTTTAAATTTCCATATACCCATGTGCTATTGGTCTGAAGGATTTTGCCAATTTTCGTTTTGTATCATAAAATAAAAACTACGAAGTTTTCCGAAAATTTTGAAACACTTGCAGAAAGTGTAGAACTTACAAATTTTGTTCCACTTTGGTTTTAGTAATTTTCTGTTGTAAAATCGGGAATGGTACATCGCCAAAATGGGGAATTTCAAAAATTTTTTTAAATAATCCAAAATAACTTCTGAGTATTTGCGTAATAGATTACAAATTTAGACAGCCTCCCCTTTAAAATTATATGAGTCCCATCCCACCCGTTAATGGTCCAATGCGAATCTGCTAAAATCACTCAGAGCAACAGCACTGGGGTATATAAAAATTAAAAAAAAAAAAATTTCAAAATAATCCAAAGTAACTTCCGGACGAACCATAGAAGGCGGGATGTCGTTTAGATTTGTAATCTACCGCCCAAATACTCAGAAGTTACTTTGGATTATTTTTAAAAATTTTTTTAAATTTCCATACACCCCAGTTTTTACAGTTTTCCACTTTGCCGAGGTACCATTCCCGATTTTGCCCAGGAAAATTACCAAAATCAAAAATAAATTTAATCTGTAGGCTCTGGAAGTGTTTTAACATTTTCGGAAAACTTCGTAGTTTTTATTTTATGCTGAAAAACGGAAACTGCCAAAATTCTCAAAAACAACAGTACTGGGGTATATGGAAATTTCAAATTAATAAAACCAAAAAAAATTTAATCTATAGGTTCTTTAAAATGATATGTGTGCTATCCCGTTCGTTTGAAAATTAGTAAAAATCTTAGAAAATCAACGTATTTATGCACATTTGTATCTATGTATGTACTTATAAAGGGTGCCCCAATAAGAACGCAAGATTTAAATTTTAAATAAATGACTGATGCAGCAATTGAATTGTTTCTCTGTCTGTATGACATGTGTCACCGTCTTGTTGAAACCACAAGCCCTCCACATTCATTTCTTCAATTCTAGGCAAGAAAAAACTGGTTATCATTTCACGATACCGAACACCATTGACTGTTTGCGCTTGACCTGCCTCATTTTCATAAAAAAAGTGACACTTTGAGGATGTATTTGCTTCTCGTGAATCACTCCAGGATTTTCCTCATCCCAAATGCGACAATTCTGCCTATTGACGATGCCATCAAGATGGAAATGGGCCTCGTCACTGAAGATGATTTTATTGGCAAAATCAGCATTTTCATGTTGTCTCTCCAATACCCAATTAACGAACTCCCTTCGCTGTCCATGGTCATTTTTTACTAACCTCGTACCTTCTACTAACAAACAATAACAATTGTTCAAATGTCAAACAATGGCACTTCGAATGGCGCCAAATTTAAATCTTGCGTTCTTGTTGCGACACCCTTTATTTCTCCTAAGCATATTTTTATAAAATTTTAATTTTTGAATCATTGAAAAATGGACTTAAAAGTGGGGCAAAAGAAGTCATGCGATGTTGTTTGGCTCTCATTATTTTCTAAATAAAAATGAAATGTGTGCCAGTCCTAATTCGTTCAATTGCGGCAGAAAAAACTCGGTTAACATGACCCTATAGCGTGCACCGTACACTGTTGTCGTTTGACCAGCCCGATGACTCCTCCAGCGTGAACACCGCGTCATGCAGTCACTTTGAGCAGGTGTAATGGCTACTCGTGCATCACTCGTGATTTTTCGATGACCCAGAAATGACAGTTTTGCTTGTTCACGTACCCGCTGAGGTGGAAATGAGCCTCGTCGCTCATTATGATTTTGGTCGAAAAACCATGCAATTCTATTATTCCGCGTTCTTGGGGATGTGTATCGCTCCATGGCTTGTTCACTTGTATTCTACATCTGTCTAGTTCAGAAATGTCAAAACTGATTTGACATTGGCCATCATTTGCAAAAATAAGAGCATCTTTCACTTGGGTTATTTCTTTTAGCTCACCTTGTAGTGTAAATTTTGTATTATTGCTGAAAGATGTTTTAAATCGGTTTGCTAGAGATTGACATACAGTTTAAAGTAAAATTAAAAAAAAAAAAAATATATGAAAAATTTCAAATAAGTTGATATTAAAGTTAAAGTACAATTTTTTTTTTTTTTGAATAAAGGGTTAGAATTAAAATTAGAAGCAAAAACAAGTCACCTGCTCACTGTGGCCAAAAAAGGCCTACTGTGAAACCACTCGCAAGTTAAAAATTTTCCCAGAGTCAAGTATTCACCAAAAATTTAAAAACTTCTTTGGGTGAGTTGTCCGCCATGTCCGACGGTTATAGATATAATTGTCCTAAGTAGCGATTTACTTATTAAAAAACAAAACACTCATTAGTTAGATTAAGAAAATATACTTATATGAAAAACAGAATTTTTACTGGTCATAAACATTTATTTCTGCATGTGCTTAAGTTGCACTAGACAAACCTAAAACTTACACAGTTTCTCACTAGAGGCCTTTTAAAGAATTTCTCAAACTGAACACTGTGAGATTAATTTAATTTATTAAATTTAATACATAATCCAGTAAATATTTTATAAGTTTTCTTTGGAAAATAAATACACATTAATTGCTTGCAGTTGTTATTTTAGTTTTTTTTTCTCCAACAACTAACGTTACATTGTAAGTAACGTAAAAAAGAAAATAAAAACAAAAACCATCATCATTATCATGAATAAAACTAATTTTATTTAAAGAAAACTGTTCATGCTCCATAAGCCTTTTATTTAGTGATTTTCATTTCTTTTTTTTTTTTACTTGTTTTTTATTTTGAAACAGGATTATAATAAAAAAAAGAGTTACAGAAGGAAGAACATTTTCAAAGTATTTGAAATAATTTCGGAAAAGTGTTTTGTAAAGCACTCGAGCTGTTTGTATTCATGTAGTCGCACTTGCAAGCAAATACTTTTGAAAGATTATGTTCAATGTAATTCTTTTAAATGCACTTTGCAAAAAGAGGAAAGAAAGAACATCTAGTTGACACAGTTAAATTTTATTTAAACATTTACAGGAGTAAGAAAATCGTTTACAGGAAATATGGTTAATCACCTACATAAAAAATAATATTGAAGAACAACATTTTACATACTTTTGATTTCAATTTTAATTTAACGACACATTTTTTAATTTCATAGTGTTCTCTATAAGTCTCTATGTGTGTGTTAGTGTTTAAAATTTAAGTAATTTTATAAAATGAAATTGAATAAAATGTTATATGCCAAGGCAACCATTAAAAGGCTCAAATCTGTACAATCTAGTCGTACATAATTTTAAACAACCTAAACAAATGAATGTTTAACTGTAGCGCGCAATTTTCTTTTACATACTTTTTCTTTTTCTACATCTTGTAGTTTTTTTTCTTCTCTTCTCTTTGGTGTGAGATGGTTAACCACACCATTTACATTTTTATTTAATTAAAATTACTTATACGCCTAAGGAGGATGGCACAAAAAAAAAAAAAAAAGGAAAATTACAAACAATTAAAAATATTAAAATTTTTTAACGAAAACATGAGTAAAATAAAAAAGAACAACTTAAAACAAGAGAAGACACAATTATTATAATAAAGTGGAAGCTATTTATAACGAAAAGTGTTATATTCAAGTACATAAATAAGAAAAAGATAAATTAATAAGAGAAATTAAAAATAAAAAATAAAAAATGTTTTATTAAATATAAATTTTTTTTACGTTGATCATAATCTTTAATATTCTGCCAAATTTTATAAAAAAAAATTGCAAAAATTAGTTAATGGCTGCCTGCTGACCCCGCAATTATATTGAAAAATAATTAAAAAGAGAAGAAAAATATAAGTCGGGTTATATCCTACACATAGTAAAAAAATTAGCTAAATCGGTCCGCCCCTTCTTTGAATTAAGAAAAATTTTTAAAGTGGGCGTGGTCTATTTTTATTTTCATATACAGAAAAAATTAGCCAAATTGGTTTAACCGTTCTCCGTTTTGAGATAAATTTAAAAAGTGGGCTTAGTAATGGGCGTGGTAAATTTTTCTTTTCATAAAAAATAAATTGGGTTATGCCGAACATATAATAAAAAATTAGCCAAATCGGTCTAGAAAATCTCAGATTTTAGAAAAATTTTAAAAGTGGGCGTGGTCTATTTTTATTTGCATAAAAAATTATGTTGGGTTGTTTATATAAAGAAAAAATTAACCAAATTGGTTTAACCGTTCTCCGTTTTGAGATAATTTTAAGAAGTGGGCTTAGTACTGGGCGTGGTCAATTTTTCTTTTCATAAAAAAGTAAATTGTGTTATGCCGAAAATATAAAAAAAATTAGCCAGATCGGTCTAGAAATTCTCCATTTTGAGATAAATTTAAAAAGTGGGCTTAGTAATGGGCGTGGCCGATTTTTCTTTTCATACAAAAAATATTTTGGGTTATGCCGAAAATATAAAAAAAATTGCCAAATTGGTCTAGAAGTTCTCCTATTTGAGAAAAGTTTTAAAAGTGGGCGTGGTTTACTTTTATTTTCATAAAAATTTAAGTTGGCTTTTGATGAAAATATAAAATTTCGTTTTTCTTACTCTAAGAAATCCTACTTATAGAGTAAAGGACCGTGCAAAACCATATACAATCAGATAGTATATAAATAAGATAGGTACCCACTAAAGCGCCACTTGCCGGACGGACTTGTAATGCTAAACCTTCCCGCGTAAGGAGGAGTCGAATTTTATATATTAAGATGATTCGTAAATTCATATATTAATATATTCCAGTGTATGAAAACAAACTAAGCTTTTCTTAGACTTGCTGCATTTGCGAAACTATAAAATCGTTTGTTAGATGAGCCAAACCAAAATAAAAACGTTTTTATAAAACAATGAGCACAAACAAAATCAAATTGTCTTTACACTCATCTTTTTGTTTTAGTAAACCACTTGCTACTTCGTCAGCGAAGTTCTATACTGCAGCTATTGTAATTTTGAATTGTATTGTCGTTGTAGACCATTTAATCTCAAGTGCGGTCTGTTAGTTGTACATTTGTTAATGTTAAAAAATCAAAAAGCACCATTAAAATTAATATAAAGTAGCATTGGGTGCCCTGTAGATTGATGAGTAGCGTGCAAGCCTGGTTACCAGTGCTCGTTAACAAATTTAATCTTAGAATTAATTTCTAATATTAAATAATAATAATAAAGCACCATTTTGTCTTCTTAATGATTTTTTAATTTGCTCAAGATCAATTAAGCTCATTCTCTTAGTTCTAGGATTGTTAATATGGAAAATTAAAAAAAAGCAATAATTGAAGACAAATCGCCAAAACTCAAACTTGTAATAATACCCAGACCGCCTAGACACAATTAAAAAAAATTATTATAGAATTTTTGACTGGTACCAACTTAAGTTCTCACAACCGAAAAAATTGGCAAATGCCACAATATTTTTGAAGCTGCGGTGATAGGGTACAAAATAATGTGTTGCTTACTGGGCATATGCAAAACAATGATTTCCACTATTCGCTTGATTTCGAATGCAATAACAGCATAACATTACAAAGGTGCTCCAAAAAAAGCTTTTCACATCTTGAGTGTCTTTTTATCTGTGAATGTAGTAGCCCCTTAGCTAAATGAAAAATATTTAAAGCAAATGTTAATAAGGAAACAACTAAGCAGTGTCGGTTTTTCCTTTTTTTTTTTGCCGCAAATGTGGTATACATGTGCTTACATAAGTGTGTGTTAAGCAACAAGAAAACGTTCAACTATAAACAATCGACAAACGGAAGTGAAAGTGCTGCTACAAGGTATGAAGTTATTGTTTGAATGAATTAAACGAGTGTTAGTGTTGCAGTTGGGACTTATTTACAATCATACTTCATCTCTTTTGTGTGTGCATTCGCAATACTACTTTCAGTTAACTGTAGCCCTGTACTTTGGCATAAAACTCATTTCAAAGTTACACGTACCAGAGCATTTGTCTTTGAGATACTTTACTACAATACGAGTGAGTATCTGGCAAAACAAGCAGTTGGTTACAATTGCAAAACACTATTTATACTCGTATATTTTTCATATAAAAACAACATACTTATGAGAACACACATACAATATGGTATCATGTAAAATATGTTTGTATGCATGAGTGTGTGCTTGTGTGTAACTATTGTAGTTGTGTATGGACGTGGGCAAATATTTAAATTTTAAGTTTAAACACATTTGCATACATTGTTTAGCTACACACATACAAGCACACACACACACACACACACATGTAATGGCATACATGTACCCCAAAGTATATTCGCACACTTGTAAGATGATTGTATATTTGCATAGATGAGGTTATTTTCTACTGTAGTCAAAGTGGTTTTTTTCCATTCTTTCTGTTTATTTTATTTCACTACTAGATCTGTACTGTAACAACTACAACAATTACTATTTCTTCTATCATGCTTCTATTGTTGCTGTAACTTATTTTTTTTTTGCGTTGTTGTAGTTTGCTTACTTTAATATTATGTGCATATGTAAGCATTTGGGCAAATAGGTCGTATGTAGTATATTTCCTTAACAGATATACTCTCTCACACACACTTCTGTTACATGAATTTCTAAAAGCCCCAAGCATCTTACACTGTGTACAAATCGAGTGAACAGTAGTTTGTTGTTGGTGCATATTTTAAATTAGGACTTTAAGTATGTTATGTGATATAAGGACATTCTCATTTTCATTTTAACTTTTTTTTTTTTTTTTGCTTGTTGAGAATTAGAAAACACGTAATTAAATTCAATTAAAATGTTATTGAGTTAACCTAATTTTTTTTTTCTTTTTTTTTTCTTTTGGAAACAGGCAATTAAAATTTGCATGGAAATGTTGAAGACGTATTTTTATTGTAATTAATAAAGACATCTTTTGTAGGAAAAAATATGTTTTAATTTCTTTTTTGTAGAAGCATCATCTAGCAGAAAATACCGTAAAGCTTTCCTATTTGACAGCATGACTTACGAATTTATATAAATTCTTTAAAGCAGGAATGGTAAACGTGTTTACTATTGCTTCTCATATTTTCACTTTTCTTCTTTACAGTTGATTACCAGTAAATGAAAAACTTTGTTGAGAACTTTAAATTAAATGTGGTTGCAACCTGGTATACCCAGTATGAAAAACCGCTTATGTTTTATTTAAACACTTCAGGGGACTACAACTTTAGAAGTCCTAAAACTTTTTCTTTCGATTCTGGCACATGGTATTGTGTTCATTGGTATCTCCTTAATTGTTTAATCCCTTAACCGCAATAATAAATTTATTGAGTTGAGTTTTTACTTAAATCAACTCAACCAACTCTTCCTTATTAGCATTAAAATAAGAATTAATTAAATTAAAAGATCCACACAGAAAACAACTTCGGTTATGAGAACTAAATTTGTTACAAAAAAAAATTAGTTATGATAACTGAATTTTTTTAAATTTGACTATAGAAAAAGAGTGTTGCAGCTGAAAATATTTTTAAAATTACCAAATTTTGGTCTGTATTATCGAATTTTGATTACTACAACTGAATTTTATATTGTTAACAAATTTAGTTCTCACAACCGAAGTTGTTTTTTTAGTGTGTGCAAGCACCCATTCAACACAATGTATGTTATTATTATTTTCATTAGTGCTCTGTTTGGCTATGAAAAGCTCAAAATACACAACAATGACAATTCAATGTTTTTAAATGAATTTCTCTAAAAATTGGTACATACGCTCTCTAAAGCTAACAACTTACGTAATTAAGGACAGCGCCGAGCAAAAACATTTAGTTTTATATACAATCAATCGTTCATTGTGTTAAAAAATGATAAGAGGTAGAAGATACTTCAAAAATAACGGTTGAAGTTATCGTGTCTGGTTATATTTCATAATGACAACCCATTTTCATTAATAAGAGTTTTTTCTGAAAGAATCTGCAGGTTAGTAAAAAAATTTTTCCAATTTTGGAGGATACTAGTTCATAAATGATACAAGAGCTGCTAATCCGTGCCACAAAAGTCACTGCTTGTTATGAATTTTGGTCCAGCGGCTACACTTGCCTGAGAATTACGTTGGCCAAGTAACTATCATTAGCGGTGAACGATCTAGGTCTATGATTAGCAACTGCTTTGAACTGGACTTAAATGAAATATACACCAAAGGTATGTGATTTTGGCAGGTAGTTGATGGCAGACTTTTAGCTTCAGCTTCAATTCCAACTTAAGCCCGGTTTTAAATTCATTAGCATTTTAAGAAGAAGTTATTAGGTTTTAGCAGGTAGTTGATAGTAGACCTTTATCTTCAGTTCCAGCTCAGGCTCTGTTGCGAAGAAGTTATGTAGACTTTTTGCTGTGAGATTTTCCTAAGTCTGGACTAAGCCACAAGCTGCAGTGGTCATCAAAAGTATTATATATCTATGCTAATAAGAAAAAATTGTTTAAGTCGACTTAAGAAAAAATTTACTTGTTGTCGTAATTAATGCAAAAGCTCTTCCACAATTAACAAAATGGCAATGAAAACAATACCGTTTTGCTGGAATTCAAATAATTTTTTAAGAAAAACTTTTAAGGCTTTAAAATCTATTAATAAGTCAGAATTGAATTTTCCATATTGCCCTAGATATGTAAGCTATGAAATCATTTAGAATAGGTTACACAGGGCGCCCAAATAAGAAAAACAGAAGCCATCACTTAAGGCTACCCTAATGTCTAAGGCCAGATTCATAAACATGATATGAGCCATCTAGCAAAGCTGTGGCGCACATTTGCATGAAAGTCCATACTTAATAAGAGCTTTTATAGGCCAATAAAACGTATAAAAAACTTCGATGATTGCTTACACTCACACTCACACTTTGTTTTATTTTAATTTGCAGTTAAAAAAGCTTAATGAAATATTCGTTCCTTTCCACTTATTACCTGCCTGTTTTATTTATAAAATCATTTCTTTTTTTATTCTTTTTTAAAATAAATTTTAAAATATGCCAAAAGAAAATATACCAGCTTAGCACTTTTCTGCTTTAATAAATCTACTGTGCACAGTATGCATACATAAATAAAAAAACATTTATTTAAACATTTTCTTTTTTTTTTTCTCAAAAAAACAAAACAAAAATTTTTTTATAAAAGAAAAAGAAGAGAGATAAACTATATATTCCATAGGAGAATTCCTTCTGGTATGGATGGCATGGTAATCATGTGGGTGTGTGTGTGCTTATTTCTTACAAAATTTAAAAATAAAATTCATGCTTAAGGATACTCTTCTTTTGCCTGCTTGTTTGTTTTTTCTTCTTTTTTTTTGTGCAACTTTTAATATCCTTGGCATACATCCTTAAGGATGTGTTGCTGTTTGTGTCTTTAAAACACACACAAACACTTTACTGTCACTTTCGATTGCAAATACTAAAAAGTCATGTCGGTACATAACATGCGTTTTGTAAACAACATTTACGTGTGAAATGTAGAATTTTAATTTCCACTGACTGTATCTACTCAAATATTTATTTTATAAAATATTTCCGTTTTACTTAAAAGTTTTTCTGTTCTTTGGGATTTTTAAGAACATTTTTTTGAATAGTTTATGTTCACATTAATCAAGTTTTTGTAGTTTTCATTTACTAACAAATAAATTTTTTTTAATTTACATAAAAAAAAAAAATTAAAAAACTCAAGTATAATTTAATAGAATCAAACTCAACTCAGTTGAGTTGTAATTGAAACAGCTGTTATTGATGAGTTGTAATTTTGTTGGGTATTTATTAACATCACCGACACAAAGTTGTAACTGGCAATTACACAAAAAGTTTGTAATCTTAACTAAAGTAGAGGAGAGTTGTAAGCAGTATTAGGTACAGATATTTAAATTCAGGAGTCAGTAAATAGTTACTAACTCCAGTATTGCATATGTCGTGATTTTTCTTATTTTTTACAACATTCACTGAAAGTAAGTAAGTAGGGTTTGTGATTCCGTTTGTAATTTCTACACCAAACATTGCACATCCTATGAATAGTGAGTTTGATTTAGCGATGAGCGTCTCTCTGTCTGTCCGTCTTGTCATTGAAATCAATTTTCCGAAATCCCTAGGCAACGTACTGAAAAGTTTAGCATATCAAGCTATTAATTGTTTCTGTCTTTCAGTTAATATTTAAATTCAGCCATATGGGTCCATAAATGATGGAGGTATCAGTTAAAAACCGCAACTACTTCTATTTTAAACCATTTTTTGAGTGGGTTTTTCTCGTATTTTATCCAAAATACAAAACGTATAAAAAATCGTGATATAAAGTTTTATCAGAAATAACAATCGTAGTATCTATGTAAATGAGAGCATTTGGTCCACAAATAGCCTAGAAAAATCAAAAATACAACCGAAATTTCACTAATTTCTGCTTTATTTTTTTACAGAAATTTTTAAGCTGTACATGTGCGTAATGTTTGTGCACACAAACATGAAACCGGGCAGTCTTTCTTATACAAACGTGTGTATGTATAAATTCCCTGTTTGCAAAAGAACTACAAATACTAAAGTATCTTGTAGCAAGAGAGATGCCGGAAAGTATTTTTTTGGGTATTTTAATTTGTTTATTTCTCACAAAGGCATCACATCAGAGAACTCAAGTGAGGCCAGCTTTTGGTTTTCTTATTTGAGCGCCCTATGTAACCTAACCTAATTTGTTTATTTGAAATGAAATATTTATTTAAATATTTTTGGTTTAAAAAATGTTTTCAAACACTTGAAATTAAATTACATTAAGTTTTTATTGCATTCCTATTGAGATTTATTTTTTATTCATTTATTGCTTAAAAAAATAATTATTATTTTTTCTTAGATCTCGTTTCTTTAATTGGAGTTAATTATTATTTTAGCGTTAACAAAAAAATAGATATTCAAAAAGATTATTTCAATCAACATTTGTCATTCCTGTTTTATATAATTTATTTATTTTATTTTTTTTTAAGAATATGGACAGTGAAAAATATAAATAGTTGGCTACTGCAGTCAAGAAATTGTAAAATATTTTTTTGCAAGTCCAGTCAAAAATCAGTCACTCGTTACTATAGGTTAGTTGGTTGGTTGGTTTGCGGCCTGTTGACCTGTTGACCTTCAAGTAGAATTGCAAGATTCCATTTTAAGCCACCCGCTAGTAAGCTGCGGGTTTTGTTTTTGTACCCGTATCTCTTACAGTGAGTTAAATAGCGTTTGTCATATTGTGTTTCTCAGATGAACTCCATTTGCATGTCGTGGGTATTTTTTTTTCTTTTTGTGAATTAATTAATTAATTATGGGCCATTACAGCCATGCACAACAACCAACATCTTGTAAAATTACCAAAAGCTAAAAATGTTTAATGAAAAATTACAAAAATTTCCATTATTCTACAGATTCTTGCTTTTCCCTTCTATTTAGTAGCGGTTTCTGTATTACGTAGTTACTATTTCAGTACCACCAACAAAAATAGAGCAATTTCTTAACACTTGATTCGTTTGCTATTAAAAATTTTATGTGTGGCGAGGGGTAGAGTTTGACAATATAAAAATAATACATTCTCTCTGGTAAATAAAATATTTATTCATGAATAAATAAACCTTGAATTTAAGATGAACGAACGAAAAACAAAATGTAACAAAACACAGCTAAATACGTAACAGAGGGTTCTTCAAAGACACGCACACAGTGGCTAATTGCCAACTTTACCTTTAACGTAGAATGAAAAACTTAAGAAAGTAATTTCAGATTGTTAAGTCTAGTAACACACACAGCAATTTTAGTTGCTTAAATTGCCATTGTGTTTACACATAAAAATTTGGTTTCGGCAAATTTAACCTTCTTTTACACAATCAACTGAAAGTCTTCTCTTTTGGTAATAGATAAAAAAAAGAAGAGTAAAACAGCTCTAAAGCTGGCCATACACATATGACTTGTGCATATGATTTGTTGGTTGTGTATTAGGGCGGGTCGATTTAAAAATCGCACAAATTACAAGGAAAACTCAGCGAAATGGCTATGTTTTTTATTTTTAGAGCTTATTTTTCTTTTTAGAAATTTATTTAGTCAGAATGAAATGAAAAAATGAATTTTACTTTTCCCTGATTTTTTCTTGTAAAGTGCGAAAAAGGGGGATTTTTTGAAATGTTTGTATGGGGAACTCCCCAGGGGTGGTTCCAGGGGGTGTCCCACTGCCATAGGTAAGTCGGCCCTCCAAAGTTAGTGGGGTCGGTCATACATTTTGACTCGATTGAGGCACTCTAAATGGGTCAAAGTGAGATTTTTCAAAATTTGATTCTTCGGGTCAAAAGTCGGGACATCAAAATACATTTTAGAGGTATGGTTCCTTCGGCAAAGTTTCTTATTTTGATCTCTAGAATGCGATTTTCCTTGTAATTTCAGCGATTTTTTTGCCTCCATACAAATCGACCCGCCCTATTTTGTATGGAGCTGTTTGCAAACATATCAGAATGAGTTTGAATATTTTCAATTACAATGAATTTGTTGGATTTTAATGGGCTGGTACGTGAACAGTCGTCCTTTTGTTATTATAGTGTGCTGCAAGACGTCGGTGTGCGTATCGTGAAGATGGCGCCGTTCGCTTCGCAATTGATGTTTACTCTTCAACGTTTTTATAATTCTGAATGTTTTATTCTCAACAAATCCCTGCTAACAAAACACATATGTATGGCTAGCTTAGCCGTCTTTTTACACACAGTAAGTTTTTATGCTTCAAGCTTAATTTTAAGGGAGAGAGAGAGAGAGAGAAAGAAAACAGAGAACTCAAGTAGGTTTTGCTTAACTCTTTCTATCTTAAATAATTCAAGCCTACCAAAACAGCTGGCTGTTAGTAAATGGTTCTGCAAAACTTTTTTAAAGTAAATGCAAAATTCACAAACTTTTCGTAAGGTAATTGATTAAACAATGTTTAAAAAAAGCTGGGAAAATTGTGTGCTGCTTACAAGAAACAAAAAATTCAATCGTCTTAAAAATTTTGTATGAAAAACACTAAATTTAAAAATTTTTTTTAGATAATTGGATTTTTGTTTGTTTGCTGTAAACAGCATATTAACCTTGTCGTTGTTGACAATTGTTATGGCAGACAACTATTAGCTTGAAGTTTGGAAGGGCTCTGGAAGGTTTAGAAACACAAACTAAACATTTTCATCTGCTAAATTGATAAACAATTCAACACCTTCATAATTCTCTTTAGTATATCGTTCACCAAGAATACAAAAAGTGTAAGCCCTACGCACCAGGTACAATTTGTCGTAGAACAAATTCAAAACAACAGGCATTTTTTATAATATTAATCTTTATTTTGTAAATACCAACTACAGAATAGAAAAATGCTAAGTAATTGCACTTATACTTCTCTATGGGCTTGAATAAATAATGGCGCCTACAGATTGTAAACAAATTTTGACAGACGTCAGATACAAAATGAGAAGAGCAAAAATTAAACATCGGTGTTGAAAAGCTGACATGAAGTGCGATTCAGTAAATTGTTGTGTTAAGAAAATTCGAACTGCCGTATCGATAATGGGATTCTAGACCTTATTAATATCGATGTTATTATACATAATTAAGTTATTTTTATATGGCAAAACCCCAAAATAAACGAAAAACATAAAGGAGTATGAAAAAAAAAACAAAAATAAATATTTGTATTTGTTTTTAACAACTTTTGCAATTAAAATATTAAAAAAAAGAACAAGAGATGGGATATATAATAATTAATTAATTATTTTATATTATTATTTTTTGTAAAATTAAATGTTAAACACAATTTGCGATCTTTGGAAAGAACATTTCAATCGCAATTCGCTATTCAGGAGAATTCGTTAAAATATTGTACTACTGGTGTTCTCTGCTATAACCCTGCGTATGTATTTAATATATTTTTGAATTTTAAAGCACTTGGAGAAAGTTCTCAACATTTTCAGCTGTCAATAATGCTTTTCTTTTGTTGAGTAATTAAATTTTGTATTATATTAACTTGTCTTATCGTGTTTGTGTTTAAATTTATGTGACACCCTTTATTAACTTTGTTACACCTTGGGCGGGTGTTTATATGTATTTGATTTTTGAATATTCTGCGCCTCTTTTGTGGACTATGTGTCAAAACAATTTATTTTAACTTTTTCTGCTCTCATTATATTGTCAGCAACAGAGTTTCTTTTTCTTTCTGTCTCCTTCATTTCTTTTGAATATTTGTTTAAAAAAAACATTTCTTATTCGTTTGTTGATTTTGTCTGAAGTATTTTATTTTTAAAGGCTTAATAGAGCATTAAAACAAGAAAAAAGGCTAAAAAATAATAATACTTGCAATGATTTTAGATTTATTTTAGTTAAAAAATATTATGGCAATTGAGAAAAAGAAAGAAATATTTTTTTTTTTAAGTAGAGCTTTTTCTTTTGCTAAAGTTAACATTTTTATTAAGAATATTAAAGCCTTAGATTGAGGTAAGATATATTCACGAACTTATATAAAAGTTTATAGCTTGTGATGTGTTCTAATTTTTTTTTAAGTTCTCCGTTTCTAAAAAAATTTCAGATGAAACACTGAAATCAAGACCTATCCTGGAACTAGTATTAAATTGTATAACTTATAATGTGTTATAAAAAAAGATAAATTAATAAAATTGAAATGAAATGTTAAAAGCAAAATTCATTCTCAATTCCCAGCATCAATATCAAATCGATATCGAAATCTTGATTTATGGCAAAAAAGCTAATGGAAACTGTAGAGATTTTGAAAGAGATTTCATATCAAATCTAATAGATTTCGGTTCAATGAAATGCACTATATGTTTGTATTTCTATAACAAACAGCTGTTTACATTTCTAAATTCTTCATTATGGTTTTAGTTTGCCTTTACTTTGGTTTGGTGAAGAAGTTGTTCACACTAATTTAGCAAATGGTTGTTACGAAATTTATAAAATTTTTTTCAGACATATTTTTGACACAAATTTTAACACAGAAAGTAATTTTATTCTATAGCAAAACGTCAAAATTAAAAATCAGCTGCTAAATTTACGGCTGCCGTTTCTAAAATAATTAAGTAGCTGACTACATGGCGACTGTGGTAGCCATCGTCATTTGACTAAGACCCCACAGAGCAAGTTTAGTTGGGCAATTCTTTCTCAATTCTCTTTTAAAATTTCGGCTGTGTCTAAACACAGCAATTTTGTTGCGGCAGTTTTAGCATTCTTATTCCGTCATTTTTCAGCCTTCAAGCTACCTGTCTTCTTTTTTTACATCTTTATAAAAGATACGGAAAGAGAACAAAAGGGAAATTGCAGAGTATGAGCAAGTTTGTACCCCTTTCCATTCTTCTTTTGTCTCTCTCCTACAAAATCAAGAATTGCCCAACTAAACTTGCCGTGTGTGGTCCTGGTGTTTGCACTAGTGTAGTCGGTAGCCTGCTGTCTCGAAAATGTTTCATGGACTAGGCTGTTTGATGGCGAATTCACGGCAACATATGCCATTGAAGAAAATAAACTGTTTTTTAAATGCTTTAATCATTAGTTCCCACATTTCCCCATAATTAATAACTGCAGAAAGGAAAATTAAAAAAAAATTGTTTAAAAAAAAATATTAAAAATTCTGTGTTCATTTTGCAACTAAAAAAAACTATTTTCAAGTTGAGTTTCATGTTGGCTTCAAAACTGCGTTTAACGCTGATGGATGTTTGCTACAAAATATAAATTTAAATATTTTGTTAAATTTTAAAATCAACAACAATTCCGTTTATTTATTTTTATTTTTCATTGGCATAACAATTTATGTGCGCCATTAAAAACATCAAAATAAAATAAATGCTAACAAAAGTAAACGTGAAATTTATAATTTATAAAAAAAAAACGAAATAAAAACATTTTTTAAAAAGAAAAATAGAAAAATTTTAAATTATAATTGTGCAGCTTTAAAACAAAATTATGAATAAAGAAAAAAAACAAAAGTGAATTTAAAATTTTGTTTTTTTGCGAGACAGGCTAAAATAAAATCGCTGCACAAGCATACTTGAAATGGCTTGCAAGCACTTTTTAACATGTAGTGATGTGTGGCTTTCAATTATGCTTGTGCAGCCCTTTAATATGAACCTCAAACCAAATTGTACTAAATACAACAAGTTTTTTTAAATATTTATGGAAAATATCGTATTATAAATTTTCTGCTCTCTTCATTTTTACAAGCAGACAAACAATCGCTTCACCCACGTACTCAAAAGCACATGGTTTTTATTTACAACTGAAACCGAATTCATTTCCATAGAAATTTATTCAAATATTTACATTTGCTACAAATTGCTACTAAAATCATTCATTTAATTGCAAAAATATTCATAGATTTTTAACGAATCAATATTTGTATAAATAATACTCGCACAATAGCCCAACAAGGACATGAATGTAAATAATGATAAAAAATAATAATAATTTTCAGATAAAAATAATTTTTTTTTGTTGTAACAATTCTTATTACAAGAAATACAACTTTAGGTAGACACCATGACATCAAATAATCGTTTTGGGTTTTTTTTTTAACAGCGAAAACTTTTTTAAGTTAAAAATAGTTGTTATTTTTAAAAGTGGCATAAGTCTTTTTTCAATCTTTATATTTATAATTTAATTTATTTTATAAAAAATAAATTATTATTATTTTCTAAAATTAAATTTGTTAACGAGCACTGGTAACTTTTACCATCGGCTCCCAGGGTCTGAACAGGAAACGAACCTGCCACCCTGAGATTAATATGTTAGCACGCTACCCAACAATCTAAAGGGTATTCAAAAAATAAATAATAAAAATGATTTCATGTTGAATTAAATTAATTTAAATTAAAAATTATTTACCTGTAGTTTTTGGCTAGATAGACTTGTGCCACTTTCAAAAATAATAGCTTTAATATTGATAAAAGTTTGCCTTTTATGGTTGTCAACGAATTTTAAGTAGTCAATTTTTGAAGAATAATTTTTTTAAGAATTTGATTTTTTTTTTAAATTTTTTTTTTTAAGAAATTAATTTTTTTGTTGTTTTTTTTTTTTTTTAATTTTTTTTGCTTTGCTTTAGAAAAAAAAGCTTTATATTTTTAGTTGAATGCTTTCATGAAGAGCCACTTCAACATTCATAAGTTTAAAGAAATAAAATCTGTTAATGTTGAAAATGATTAAGTCCACTTGAAACAAAAATTAGGTAGCGGTAATTTAAAAGGCAATCTCAGTAAAAGCGCAGACTGCGAAAAAATTGGTTGTTTCATCAGAAAAGATGACTTCTTTTAGCGAAAAATAGACATTTCATTCACTTTGCTTTATCACAATTATAACGAGTTGCTCTTACGTAAAACGCTCTCTTTTAAATAATCGATATACAGATATGTAACATCTGCTAAATTTTAAAGTTGCGAATTTTACACACAAAAAAAGTACACTAGATTTAAAAAGTGCACTCTTACTGAGACACCATTGGTAAAATCTGGTCTATATCTTACTAAAATTATTGCTAACATACTTATATCACTTGGATAGTTGAGCATTGGTCCCATAAAATCTAGGCATGATTACTTTTACAGCAATTACGAGATTCGTAAGGAATTACGAGTTGCAAATAGTTAGGAACTTTGTTTCTTAATAGATATTAAAGCTTGCGGTGCAATTGTAGCAAATGGTGATAATAATAATAATATAGCACTTGCAAAAATGACAGCTAATATGTTAGATTAGCAGTATGAAACCGTTCGTAAGTTCTTAAAGTTATTTCTGCCGCTGGAATTAGATTTAAGAGCAAGTCACCTGGTTATGACGGCCAGTATATATCTATTCTTACACTACACTCATGATACAAATACTCACTAAGTGTAGTATTAACTACAACTCCTTCCTTATTAATCAAAAATATGTGTTCTGCTGTCTCGTCGTCTTCATTAAATAATCTACCCGTTATAAACTTTTCTTCTTAGAGCCATTATTACAACTTTAGTTAAAGTAACTGATAAAGTGATCAATAAGTTTTTTCCATTATTACAAGTTCCCAATAATATAAATATTATAATATTTTTTATGTGGCACCACTGCTCTAAATCCCGATTACTTTTCGTTGCTATAAATACATAGTGGTAAGGGCATGTCTGTTTTTGTTAATTATTTTTCAAATAACTAAGAAATTCTTTGCTTTTAAAATTTTATTTTAATATTTTTTCATTTATTGCGTAATTGTATTGTTTTATTTTTGTGTATTAAAAATTTTTTTTTCAATTTGTATGGCTGCTGAAGTTGCCATATCTAAAATCGAAAATATGGCAACTTTAAATGCTTGAAATTCATGTTAAAAGTTATTTATGGCAAACACAAACCTATTTTTTTAATTAAAGTATGTTTATAATAACCATAAAGCACACACAGAAAACAACTTCGGTTGTGATAACTAAAGTTGTTTCCAATCAAATATTCAGTTTTTTAGATGTAGCAATCATAATTCAATTATACAGTCTAAAATTTAGTTTTGTTAAAAATATTTCGAGCTATAAGACCGATTTTCTCTTGTCACGATTAAATAATTTTGACTAACACAACTGAATTTTTGATCGGTAACAAATGTAGTTCTCCCAACCGAAGTTGTTTTCTCAGTGCATTTATCTGTTCGATAACATTCTACTTTTAGCTATTGTTTAGTTATAATAATGGTCCTTAGTGTGTGTAGAACAAGCTTAAAAAAATAAATAAAAATTTGTGTCATCCTTTAAACATAGAAAAAATTATAAAGCTAAATTTTTGCTAGCAAACTTTTGTTTAAGTTTATATTTTGTTCTATTATTTTTTTTGTTCAAGTCTATAATTGGTTTTGTTTGATATATTTTTCTATTATGGTTTTACGAATTCTGTGATATTCCCTACTTCAGTTAAAAAATTAAATGTGTTTATGAATATCGTAATTCAATATGATTTTTAGTTTTTTCTCCGTAGCAACATGATTTTTTTCAAAACTTATTGTGCCGAATAAACTGTTTCTAAGAATTATTTCTTAACTGTTTTCATGGGAATCATTAAAAAATTCTTTAACGAATTTGTTAAAATTATGCTGAAAAGATTTATTCAACATTAACTGGAATTTTTGTTGCTCAAAGTTATTAATGTTGCAGCAATTATAGTTACCATAAAATAACCATAACAACCATTTAGTTCACCTGTGTTATTTATTAAACAACAACAACTGCAAAATCTAGAAAATATTTTAAATCTGCACACAACTACATACATATTTATGTACAACTGTGTACAATTTTCAAGTACTTTTCCTGTTATCCAGTAACACAAAGAAATGCAAATAATGTGGAAAAAAGAAATAAAAAAAAAAAATAAAATAAAATAATCAATTACCAAAATTTTTTGAATCCTTTAGAAAACAAATGGACAGTTTGGAAAGTGTTGTAGCATATCAATAACTCTTTGTAGGTTTTTGGTAATAAATATTTTGTTTTCTATATATAAACACTCACACAAAAAGACAGAAAATTTATTCAAATTATGACTTTAGTCTCAGTTGTTTGTTTTTATTGTAAATTGTATATTTTATATCTATTGCTCCCTCTCAACAAGGAAGGCAAATAAATAAATACATTTGTGTTAAACATATTTTTTTATTGTTCTAAGAGTTAATTAATATTTTAGCAAAATAATAAAAGAGGCTGGGGATCACACACATACCACAGGAAATTTTATAAATACTTGCTCACTTATACACTCATTTTATTTTTACAAAATATTTTTAAAACGGAAATTGCTTGCTGGCTAAAATTTAATATTCTCAGAATGAATTAACAACAACAATTTTATTTTTCTAATGGTCTATGGTCAGCTTAACTGTAAATATTATCACAATTTCCAATTCTGTGTATAAAGTTTTTTCTTGAGATTCTTTTTGCTTGTAAAATGTGAGATTTTTAAAGAGGCTGCTGCAAACTTTAAAATGACTTATCTGAATTTGTTGCGCAATATTTTAAAAAATTCTAAATTATATTGGCTTTAATTTGTTTGCTACATTAATTTTGAAATCAACTATTATGTTTCCAGTTATTGAGAAAAATGTTATGACAAATAAATATTTTTTTAGAAAATAATAAAATTTTCATTTTAAAAATTCACAAAAATATAAAACGACCACTACTTATCGGTTTTGTTACCCAGTCTCAAAATCTCATATAATAAAAACAAATTAAATAATAAATCGTGACAGTTTCTGTAAAAATTCATTTTGTTTTTCTGGAAAAGAAAATTGTTACAAAATTTTACCAAACAACAAAATTTTATGCTTTTGGAAAATTTTTCTCAATAACTCGAACATTAAAAAAGATAGTAAAAAATGATGTTACAACAAATTAAAGCCAATATAATTAAGAATTTTTTAAGATATTTTGTAAAAAAATCGTATAAGCCCTTTCAAGATTATGATAGGATGTGTGAAGCAGCCTTTTCAAAAATCTTAAAAAAAATTCTAAACAAAAATATTAATCTTAAATTGGACAAAATCTAAATTTATAGAAAATTGCCAGTTGGGTTATACTGGACAGAAAGGTTTCGTCCCTTACAAATTTGTGCTTAATTCCAGAATTGTGTAGAGTTATTTTAAATTTATTGTTTTCCTCATGATATTATAATGAGTTATTTATTCAGTACAATAAGTACCGAAGGGGATAGCATATCTATATGAAGCATTTCATTAGAGGCTACTCTGAATCTTCAGTAGATTACTCCTAACATTTCTTGGCAAACATTAGAACCTTTATATTGGAAAAACCATTCATTGACTAAATAAGAATTATTTGTCAATAGTTCCAAAATGATTTAAATATTCAAACAAAAACTAAGTACCCATTAAACTGAATAAACAAATTTACCAACCAACATTTTAATATTGAAAACTATATATTTTTTATATTTCTAAAAAAAAAAAAAAAGTAGAAAAAGTTAGAGAAACTAAAAAGTTTATAATGAGAAATAAAGATATACTTATTTTAAAAGCTGATAAGGGTAATGTAACTGTAGCTATAAATAAAAGTGACTACAAATTAAGAATTAATAATATAATAGGAGATGTTAGTCAATATGAGCTTCTAAACAAGGACCCAACTAGTAGATTACAAAAGATTAATAATAATTTAGTTGAAGAATTATTTAAAAATAAAATAATTTCAAATATAGATAAATTTAGGTTGAAAACTAATGTTTCTGTAGCACCTAAATTATATGGGTTACCTAAAATTCATAAGGAAAATTTTCCATTAAGACCTATATGTTCTTTTGTTAAATCTCCTTCTTATGAATTATGTAAATTTATTAGCAATATTTTAAAAGAAGCTTTTAAAGATTCAAAATATAATATTAAAGATTCTTTGGAATTTAAAGAGAAAATTAAAAATGAAATAATTAATGATAATGAAAAATTAGTTTCTTTTGATGTAGTATTACTTTTTCCTAGTGTTCCCATTGATTTAGCTATTAGTATAATAGAAGAAAAGTGGAATATAATAGAAGGATATTCTCAAATTAATAAAAATTAATTTTTTAGGATATTAAAATTTTGTATAGAAGATAATAGATATTTTCAATATGATGGAAAAATATTTAGACAACAAAAAGGTCTTCCAATGGGATCTCCTGCTTCATCAATAGTAGCTGACATAGTTATGGAAAAATTATTAGATACATGTATAAAAAAATTAAATAATAGACCAAGAATTATTTTTAAATATGTTGATGATTTATTCTGTATTATACCTGAAGCAGCAATTGAGCAAATTTTGGAGGTTTTTAATGATTTTGATTCTCATATTAAGTTTACAATGGAAAAAGAATTAGATTCCAAACTTCCATACTTGGATACATTATTAATTAGGAGAGGTAATAAGTTATTGGTAGATTGGTATCAAAAACCAACAGCTTCAGGCAGATTAATAAATTATTTTTCTAAACATAGTAAAAAAATTATTAGGAACACAGTTAAAAATTTAATTAACAAGATACTGCCAATTAGTAATAGCGAATTTCATTTCAAAAATAAAATAATAATTAGGAATATTTTAAAAGATAATAATTATCCAGATTTTTTAATTTATCAATTAATTGGAGAGTAAAAACGTATAAAACATATGTAGTTTCTGAATATAATGAAACACTCTTTTCTCAATTTTTTAAAATAAAGTTTTCTTCTTTTATTAGACTTCACTTCTTCACTTGATCTTACAGACTAAATTCTTAAAACTAAAACTAAAATAAATGTACGCATGCTTACTCATAAAAAATAGATCGCAATAAAACAACCACCAAATGGTATTTGTGTGCCGTTACACAGCGCTCGTCTGTTCTTTGTGTGTAGTTATACAGCTTCTGTATGTTCTTTGTATGTGTATGTCTGTCGTTTGTATTTATCACCCTACACATACAATACTTTAAATACATTATTTAGTAAAACTAAAGATAGAATAGAGAAATTTGATATGTCAAATGTAGTTTATAGAATACCATGTGATGGTAATAAAAATGAAACTTGTGACAAAGTATATGTAGGTACAACAAAAAATAAACTTAAGACTAGAATGGCTGGACATAAATCGGATCAAAAGTATAGGAACATTTCTTCACAAAAGACGGCATTAATTTCTCATTGTTTTGAATTAAATCATTTTCCTAATTTTGAAAATGTTTCAGTTTTAAATATAGAAAATAATTACAAAAGAAAGTACACATTAAAAATGTTACAAATAATTAATACACCTACAACACATAGAATAAATTTTAAGTCTGATACAGAAAATATAGCTTAAAATTATAGACACTTAATAAACAAATATAAATTTAGTTAAATATTTTTGTTAATATGCACATATTATTTATATACAAATAAGTGTGTCCATGTACAAATATATAATTTTATATATTTATTTGAGCATATTAACAAAATTATGTTATTATTTAATATTTTTATATATAAAAAAAAAAAAAAAAAAAAAATATATGTTAATTGTTACTTGTTACATACATACATAATTCATTTAACACATACATTTTTATAACAATTGTTTTATATATACATTTTTAACATATTACTTTTAAATATTTTTCAAATTTTGTTACCTTATTATTGAACTCCCTAATTTAATTTTGTCAAGAAAATTTTTGAAATATGTTTTTTTAATAATTTGATTAATTTATAATTATATCCTGAAGAAGCTACAAAAATTGGAGCAAAATATCGATATAAAAATAAATTTTTGAAAAATAAAACCTCAAGCTTAACAAAATAGCCATTTTAATTAAAAAGACAAAAGGTAAAATAAAACTAACTAATAAAAAAAATTATCCATATAATTTGAAATATGATTTTTTACAGTTGGGTCATCATAGTACATAAAAAAATAGTGGTGATCCAAGATCACAAAATTTTTTTCATTGCGGCTCCTTAAAGAAATTTCTTAATAAAATTGTTTTTTTTATTAAATGAATTTTCTTTTCTTGTTTTAATTTAAACAACTTCTTCACAAAATCTGTAAATAGATCATAAGAAAAGTCAGGAGGTGCTGAAGCCTTCACTTTCGAATTAATAAATGAATATTAAAATATTTTGTTTTTTAAAATTTTTTAATTAAAAATTAGAAATTTTTTTTAGATGATATAATTTAATCAAAATAATCAAGTTCAACAAAATTAAAAAAAAATCTCTCTACTTGCTAGAAATTTTTCTTAATTAAAAATTTTCATAAGTTCTAATCGAAAGCCTTAAATTTTTTTTAGTTACATTAAGCCAAAAAAACAAAATAGTTTTGTTTTTATTTTCAAGTTTACTTCAACACAGATTAAAACTAATTTTGTTTGTAGCAAGTGTTCCCTATTATTGGATGTAGTAAAATCAATTTTAATTTATATGCTGCTGACAACAATCTATCAAAATTTTGCAATAGTTGCCAAAGGCTTAGGATTTGTTTATGGAATTATGAATTGACACAAGCTTGTGTGGGCCATCAATCAATTCTTTAATACCACAGTAACATTCAATTTGCCATTGAAACATTTCTAGTTAAATTAAATTAAACCAAACAGCTGTGTATTCCTTAAAGCTATCGTCTTAAATTAAAAGTAAAAGCAAAATTAAATTTTAATTAAAGTACATTTTCATATACATATTACAGTTTTGTTTGTTAAATATTTATTATTCGAAATTTTTTTTAATCTGCTTGATAAATAAAATATTAAATTAATTAAAAATTTTATGAAATCTTAGGAAGATTTCTTGTAAACAAACTATTGCCATGAAGTCAATGCAATTTGAAGAGGATTACAAGCAAAATATTTAGAAATATCTAAAGCTACATTAGTATTTTGAGAGCTGATCCTCACCTGAGATTTGTGTATGAAAATCAATTTTTCAAATTTAATTTCTTGATATTAATTTTAAAAAAATTAAAAGTATTTTCCTGTTGCATTAATTTAATTTAATAGTTTTTTTTAGGCAGGTGGAAAAATAAATATTATTGTGTTGTTATTATTACTGTGTGTAGGGTACCAATAGTAAAGGACCTAGACTGAAATAACATAACGAAGCGAGGCAAGAAGAAGTCATTTGAAGGTAGAGAAAGTGTGAACAGAACATTTGAGTTGTTAAATTGTGCAGTAATGCAGACTAAACCAAATTAATTAACTAAGTGCAGTTACATGCATGCCTCAGTTATGTTTGACACCAATTATGACATTTAGGATAGGTTGAACAATGAACCTCAGGCTAACCGATGGAAAGGCTGTCATCAGTGTAAAAGAAAACAAATAGCCGGAGAAAGATATTATAAGAACAAACTAATTTAGAAAGAGGAATTGAGAAGTGAAAAGATAAGAAAATGAAAAGAATAGGATAAAAATATAAGAAGAAAAGCTGAGAAAAAGATTAAGAAAAAAAAAAAAGAGAAGGAAGAAGAAGAAAAAGTATGAAGAAGAGATAAATAGCACCAGAAAAAAGAGAAGAGGGAAGAAAAGTAGAAGAGGAAGAAGAATTATAAGCAGAAATAAAAGAGAAAGAGGTATATAAAAGATTAAGAAGAAGAAAATTAGGAAGAAGAAAAAGAGTGAAAGAAGAAGAATAAGAAAAAAGGAAAAAAGAAAAGAAGAAGAAAAAATCAGAAGAAGAAGTAGAAAAAGAAGATTAAGAAGAATTAATTTAAAAGATAAAAAGAAGAAGAAAAAATTTAAGAACAAAAGAGGAAGGGAAAAAGGAGAAGAAGAAAAAGTAAAAAATAAAGTAAAAAAATAAGAAGAAGAAAAGTGGTAGAAGAAGAAGATAGAAGGAGAAGAAAAAGAGTGGGAAAGAAGAAAAAGAAAAGAAGAAGAAAAAGAGGAAAATAAGAAGAGTGAAGGAAGAAGAAAAAGAAAAGAGAAAAGATTAAGGAAAAGGCGAAAAGAAGAAGGAAAAGGCGAAAAGAAGAAAAAGTGGAAGAAGTAAGAGAAGAAGAAGAAAAAGTAATAAAAGAAGAAGAAAAAGAAGAAGAACAGAAAACAGAAAAAGAAGTGGAAGAAGAAGAAAAATCCGAAAAATAAGAAGAAAAAAAAGAGAAAGTAGAAGAGAAGGAAAAGAAGATTTAGAAACAAAATAGTAGATTTTTGAAGAATTAAAGAATAATTAAAAGAAAAAAAAGTAGAAGATGAAGAAAGTCGAAAAAGAAAAAGTATAATTATAAGTAGAGAAAGAAGAATTAAAAGAACAAAAAGTAAAAGATAAGGAAGTATGTAAAAGAATATGAAGAAGAAGAAAAGGAAAGAGAAAAAGATAAAATTTAAGAATAAGAAAAAAGTGGATGAAGAAGAAGAATAAAAAAAGAAGAAGAAAAAGAAGAGTAAGAAGAATTAAAAGTAGAAAAAGTAAAAGATAAGAAGTATGTAAAAGAATAAGAGAAAAAAGAAAAAAAAAAAAAATAGAAATGGAAAAAGCGGGAAAAGGTATATAAGAAGAAAACTAAGAAGAAAAAAATAATAACAAGAACAATAGAAAAAGAAAAATAAAAAAAAGAGAAACAATAAGAATAAAAGCTCGTTTCCAACTAAACGAGTTGCTGCTTTTTAAAGAAGCCTTGTAGAAATCTAACTGCTGCAGTCGACAGCGCAGAGAAGCCGGACAGGTACTATTTTGCAATGAGAAATTCACCCTGATACTGTAACTGCTGGGCAGAGACCAGAAGCAGGGGCAAAAAGTATTTCACAATATAATTCTCAAGCTGACAATTTTGGTAGTACTTATTTGATGGCAGGCTTTTTTTTTCTAGTATGTTTGTAAAATTTTGAAGTAACTCCTTAAGCTGTGATACATTCTTCAATTGAGATCTTTGCTGCATTAATATTTACGTCGTTACAGCGACTGTAATTCAGTTTCAGAGCAAACATATTTGCTTTTTTACTCAATAATGAAAAAGAAAAGAAATTTTATTGCTAAAATTAAACAAAAATTTATACGTTTGTAAAAGGTTTTTTTTTTTCAATAAAGGCGACCTTTCCAACGTCTGATTTTTTTACTAATGAAAACATCAAAATTAATAAAAAAATAAAGAATCCTAATTTAATTAAAATCATATAAAAGAAATTGTTTCTAATGTATGTGTGTCAACACTTGGTTTCATTTCAACAAAGAAGCCTCATTAATTTAATATTAAATTGCAGTAACAGTAAACCCTTAAAAAATAAGTATTGAGTATTAATTTTATGAAAAAAAGAGAAAACAAAGGCTTATGAAATTTTAATGGAATGAATAACACTTTCTTGATTGACGTATTACTTGTCTGCCATTCAACAAATTGATGTTGTTGTGGTTCCTTGGGAGCCAGTTAATACCACTTAAAGAAGGCTGTATTGCCAGACACAATCACACAAGAAGCAAATAAATATTAAATATACGTATACTGCTCTCCTGACTAAGTAGGTTGTAAGAAAGCTCAACAATAAATTTTTTAAACAGACTTTAAGTGTGTCAACAACTGTTTAAAAAGACTTTCTAAAGTCTGTCAAAAAACTTAAATCCAAAAATGTTAAGCTTGTTGTTGTTTAAAAATAAACAATTTTCCTTGTAGACATAAAACTAATTTGTGATAAAACATTTGAAAGTAAGACGACGACGACGACACATTAAAGAAAATATTAAATTGAATTTTATATTAAATTTCCAAAAATTTTATATGAATTAAGAAGAAATTTGTTTAAGAATTTTGTAGGTTAATTTTATTATTTCAAATATTTCTTAATTAAATAAAATTTTATGGGGAACAATTTTTATGGAATTTTGTTTGATAAACTTTTAATTAATTGTTGGAAAAATTTATAGCCGAGTATTTTAAGTATGTATGCATGGCAGCTTTTTATGGCTATTGATTGCTGTATAACAGAACTTGAAGTTTAGGGTCAGAAATATCCCAGCTACCAATTATAAAATGGTTTGTTATTTTTGAAAGTGATACAAGTTGAAACTTTATTTTTTTAATGGGCTAACGCTGTTATTAGCAAAATGCAAACATCTTCTAATTAAGATTATCGCTGAATCGTTTTTTCATTGTAAATAAAAACCCTTTTTGTTTTCAAAAAGTTTTGGTTTTTTTTATTGGATTGTAAAGAAGACTAGTTGCAATTAAGTATGAAAATAAAAATTGGAGCCGTCAAATTAATTTAATGGTGCAATGGAGCACAGTGAAGTCAATCAAAGTTTTTGGAAAAAATTATATTCTTGCATGAAGCGCATTTTCATCTAAATGGCGGCTTGTATAGGGTGTTTTTTATAGACGTATAGAACTTTAAGTTGGCATTACTGTTCAAGTGATTTATTCTCAACGCTGAACAACGCTTGCTTCTGTGCTTCTGTGCGGAATACGTATCGCGCACTACGTCCATTTTATCGTCGACAAAATCGTCCATCAGAGCAGTTAATTCGATTAACCATGGAGCGTTTTTGCACCACGTTTACTCTTATTGATAAATCGCATCCCCAGAGACACCGTACGGTGCGTACAGAAGAAGCTATTGCTGCTGTATAGCGTAGCATTGACGAAGACCCGAATGAGTCTATCCGCCATCGAGCACAGGAATTGGATCTGTGTCCATCCACTTTATATAAGATTTTGCGGAAGGATCTTGGTTTGCGTGCTTACAAAATCCAACTCGTGCAAGAATTGAATCCAAACGATCATCAAGATTGCAGTTGTTCCCGATTTTCATAAGCGAATTTTGTTTAGCGATGAAGCGCACTTCTGATTGAATGGCTACGTCAACAAACAAAACTGCCGCATTTGGAGTGAAGCTAATCCCCAAGTGTATGTCGAAACACCGTTACATCCAGAAAAACTGACTGTTTGGTGCGCTTTATGGGCTTTTGAAATCATTGGTCCGTACTTCTTCAAAAACGATAATGGCCAGAACGTTACAGTCAATGGTGATCGGTATAGAGCCATGATTACTAACATTTTCATTCCTGAATTGAACAACCATAATGTCCAGGAGCTGTGGTTCCAACAAGACGGCGAAACATGTCACCCAGCTCGTGCCATAATCGATTTATTGAAAGACACGTTTGGTGACCACCTAATTTCACGTTTTGGACCTGTGAATTGGCCTCCAAGATATTGTGATTTAACACCGCTGGACTACTTTCTGTGGGGCTATGTAGAGTCATTGGTCTATGTGGATAAGCCACAAACGCTTAACCATTTGCCCATATACGGCCACAAATGTTGGAAAAGGTCATCGAAAATCGGACGTCCAGATTGGACTACATCCAAGCCAGCCGTGGCGGTCATATGCCAGAAATCATATTTAAAATGTAATGCCACAAGATTATCTTTCGGATAAATAAAATTCATGTCAATCGAATAATCCATCGTTGTTTTAATACAATTTAAAGTTCTCTACGTCTATAAAAAACACCCTTTATAAACAAAATTATAGAACTGTTGAAACAAAGCATCCACAGCAAGCCAAACCTTACTTTTTTTTTAAATAAGGGCGAACTTACGATTACTGTGAACGCCATTCGTTGCAAGAATATGATAATGAAGCTCTTGTGGCCGCAAGTGGATTCCTGCCAGATCTGAAAGACATGTGATTTTAGCAAGACTGCTCTACCTTTGCCGCCCAGTTCATGAAATGAAAAGTTGTTCCTTACTGGGACACTTTTTAGTTTAAAAGTACTTCACTTTCCTCCTCCTCCACTGCATACTTTTGCCATACCATAAAATAGAAACCACAAATCAAGTTAAGAAAATAATCTAAATACACCTTAATGGCAAACAATTTCTTTTAAACTTAATCTGCAGAAAAGAAATAAAACCGAAATAAGCTAATTATTTGTAAATAAAGATGTGAGTTTTAAAGAATACATTTCATTTCATTTAATACACTTTTACCTACAAATTCTTTAATAGTACGCGCATACATAATTTAAACTTCTTTCCATCATGTGTGTTCATGTTAAGCAAAGCAAGTGTACGCACCATAAATGAAAGCATAATAAAAGAAAAGTAAACCTAATGCGTATGCATAATAATGACAACAATACGTAATATTTATTGTTGTTGCTTTTTTAGTACCAACAATTAATTTTAATATTAATTACCTGATTTTCTTTACTGGCTGTACAGCTTCTACGAAATTCTATGTTTGTAAATGTCACTGTCGGTGTGCCGCTGTGAGTATGTACTCGTATGGCTGAACAGTAGTTCAAAAGGCTATACCAGAACAGTAAAATTTTTTATATAAAAAAATTTTTTTCTTTCTTAAAAAATTAACTAGGACTGTGATATTTTTCCTTAAGGCAAGAGTTCTGGGAGATTTCTTGTTGAGTTCTCGAAAAATATAGGAAAGCTGTCATTGAACAAAGTTATTATTATTATACAAGACCTGTATTCACTATTCAATTAAACAACTCGTGATTCAGTAAACTTTTTAACTGTCAGCTGTGTGATTACATAAAAGCCAGAATTTTGTGTGCTGTTTATTTAACCGCATTATAAAAGTGAATGACTCTTATGGTGTTTTCTCTTCTAATAAAAGTGATGCATATATTCTACCATCCAAAAATGTTTGCGTTCAATATCACGTCCTGTTCTCAACATGTTGCATATAAAAGATGCTAAAATGGTACATGTTTTGCACTCAATTTATAAGCGAGGGTGAGATACTGCTCTTTTTTACAACTGTGTCAACTACATATTTATACAATTAAGTAAATTATTTAATTTGTATTTATTAGTATTTAATATAATAATAATAAATTAATAATAATTTTATTAAATTATTCGATCTTATAAATTTATTATTATTTAATATTAATCAAGCTTAAGTTCTAAAAAAAATTGTTTTTATTTAAATTTTCCGATACTTCGACTTTTTTTTGAAGGTCTTCTTCAGGGAAATTTATTTTTATAATAAAATAAAATCTTATATGTCAAAATAAATAAAATAAAAAAAAGTCGAAATATCGAAAAATTTAAATAAAAACAATTTTTTAAGATCCTAAGCTTGATTAATATTAAATAATAATTAATTAATAATTTACAAAAATTATTAACAAGAAAACAAATTTGTATTTATATGAAAAAGGAGGTTCAACATTTTCTCCGTCAAGATATTCTTCATAAAAATATACTATTGGTCACTTTTGAAGCAAAAATAAATTTTTATTTTATTTTAGGTACAAAATATTTTTTTTTTGGCAGCTGCTTATCAGCAGTAAACATATAAAAATGATATTTAATAAACTTATTTTTGTTTTATTGAAACTATAAAAAAGGTATTCCTTTGGACAGTTCTAGGCAACCTGTTTAAAATATTACATAATTTAGAAGCAGGATGTTTTTTGAGTATATAAAACTCCATTTAATATAAAAATATAATCAATATCTAAGAAATTGTTGGTTGTTGTACTTGGTATGGATATGAGTGTTGAATTTTTAAATCCTAGAGTTAACCAAAACTCACTGAATCACACATTTGTTAGTGGAAGCAGAAAAATATGATATTAAAAATAACACACTGTAGAACCCTTAAACATTTAAAAGTACGGTATTATATATCATACGATATTTCCATTTAAATTACATGGAAATTTCCTTCAATATCGAATAATTTAATTTTTTCAATAATAAAATATTGGTTGGGAAATTTGTTTATTAAATTCAATGGGTACTTAGTTTTTTGTTTGAATATTTAAATAATTTTGGAACTATTGACAAGTAATTCTTATTTAGTCAATTGCTTTTTCAATATAAAAGTTGTAATGTTTGCAAGAAACGTTGAGAGTAATCTATTGAGGATTCAGAGTAGCGTCTAATGAAATGGTCCATATAAATATGCTATCCATTTCAGTACTGAATAAATAACTCATGAGAATATCATGAGTAAAAGAATAAATTTAAAAACCAACACAATTTCTGGAATTAAGCACAAATAAAGATTAATATTTTGTTAGACTTTTAAATTCCAAATAGAAATTTTTTCTTAAATTTTAATGTCAGTTAAAATAAATAAAAAAAAATTTAAAAAGCGTAAATGTAAAATTACAAAATAAAAGCTTAAAATGTTAAATGATATAAATTTTGCAGTAGTGTGTGTCTAAACATACAGGATTTGGCTGAAATGAATGCAGTAGCCATTAAAAGAATTTTTAAAAAGAAAGTCTACCACACTGTGCCTGTTTGCAGTATGAATGCATAAATATGGGAAATGTATCAAGTGTTTCACCCATTTATTTTGCATACATTCTGCTCATACATAGAAATGTTTGCCTGATATTTAAGCAAACTATCCTGACAATCTGAGGCAGTTGTATAAAATTGTATTATGTCAGGTATTATTATTACAATTAATAAAAGGGAATGAATATCTTTGACATCAGAGCTATTGGAATAAGTTAATTTTATTACGCAATCATTTATTTAGTACTTAAGCTCATGTGTAAAAAATTAAGTAAGTTGAGTTAATTAAATTCAAAGCCGTAGAAAAGTAAATGTGTTTATTTTTCAGAATTTTTTAACATTCCTACTTCAACAGAAACTTAAAATTTGTTTTAAATATTTTTCCGCAAAGCCTAAGCGTCATTAAAGTCTACTACTGTCCACTGTTTTAAAAGTCTTGACTATAAGTCAAGACCATTTGATATCAAATCTAAATTATGGCAATTTTGGCATTTTGAGATGCAACAATTTACAAACCTGGCTAAGAGTTTTTTGTTAAGTCTTGATTTTCAGACTAGACTTTAAAATATTTTGTGCTGACAAGTCAAGTTAAGGAATTTAAAATTTTATATTTAAATAATTTTTTTTTAATTACCTTAATGCGAATTATAAAAATAAGCTTTCACCCACCAAATAAAGACCCACTAGTTAAGGCTCTAGCTGATGTAGGGCATCACTCACACACTGAAATGCTGGTACGCACTTATAAAATGTTGTAGCATAAGGCTAAAAAAAATTTTTTGCTCTCCTATTTAATACTGCGTTAATTGGAAAATATTACATAAAACTGCTGCCACGTTGTGTGTAAAAGATGAACGAACATTATGGTTCTGTGTTATACTGCATCATTGTAAAGTTCTTATTGTAAAGTATGGAATTTGTTGAAATTGTAATAAATTGCTTTTTTTTTATAAAATTAAATATAAAAAAGAACTCATTAAAAAGGAAGTAATAATTTAATTATGGTAGATGTATGTACGTTGGATTAAAAAAAAGAGTCCTATCGTTATGGAATTTTATGTACTAAAACACAAAGCAGGCTTTATTAGAGAAAGATAAATATTCTATATAATTTCTATTGTTAAAGGCCTTGATAGCCAAGTAAATGTTAAGGACTTTTGCATTTAAATATTAACTAACAAGCAAAGTAGAATAAAGGAAAATGCATGCAGTAGAACTGTGTTTGTATTTCACCTAACTGAGGGTAAGTATAGCACGTTAATGTGTTAAAAAATAATCCATGAAAACTTAAAGTTAAATTAAAAAAAAAATGTGTAGTAAAGATAGCCGCATTCAGTTCAATTATAACGTAATAAAAATAATAAATGGAACCCAGTGTCTAGACCAAAAAAATTAATAATCAAATTTGGTTTACTTTCATTAAATTGTTTTAATTGAATTTATCAAACATCACAATGTGAACTTAAGGGCAATTAAATAATAAAAATTAAACCTAAAAATTAATATGTGAAACATTTCACCTTTTGCTATAGGAATAGCTTCTTTTTCAACAACCACATCTTAACTGTCGTGAAAGAATTTATGAACAGTTTATGAAATTAATGCAATTTTTTCGTTAAATTTATGTAACATTTTCATTAAATTACTGTAATTTTTTCATTAAATTATTGTAATTATTTCAACATATTAATTTAATTTTTTCATGAATTTTTCCCTAAATTAATGTAATTTTTTCTTTAAATTACTATAATTTTTTTATTAAATTAATATAATTTATTTACTAAATTAATGTAGTTTTTCATAACATATATGAAATATTTTCATTAAATTAATAAAACATTTTGATAAAATTACATTAATTTTTCAATTAAGTTTAAGTAATTTTTTTTATTAAATTAATATAATTTTATCCCTTAAATTAATGTATAATTTTTTAAATTAATGAAATATTTTCATTAAAATACAGTAATATTTTAATCAAATTACTTTAATTTTTGGACGAAATCAATGTAATTTTTCATTAAATTAATGAGCTTATTTATGAAATTTATATAATTTTTTAATTAAAGAAATGAAATATTTTTAAATAATTTATAAAACTTTGTTATAAAATTACATTATTTTTTTTTATTTAATTAGTGTAATTTTTCATTAAATTAATAGAATTTTTTTCAATGAATTAATGTAATTTTTTTTATTAAATATGTGAAACATTTTCTCTAAATTTACAAAACATTTTCACTGAAAATAATGTAAGTTTTTCATTAAATTAATATAATTTTGCAATAAATTAATGAAATATTTTCATTAAGTTAATGTAATTTTTTCATTAATTTAATGAAATATTTTTTTATTAAATTTGTAAAACATTCATTAATCTAATGTAATTTTTTAATAAGTAATTGACCATTTTCATTAAATTTATGAAACATTTTCACAAAAATTAATTTCATTTCTTTGTTATAATTTAGAATTATTAGCTGGAACAAATCACTTACTTACTGCTGCCAGAATATTTAGAACCATTGTGACACTACTCCAAGTTTAGTATTCATTAAGAATTCAAAGGAAAAACTTCTTTTTGTATGAGATGTCTGCCATGTTAGACGGTTGTAGATAGTGATGCCCTAAGTAACGAAAGCAGGGGCAAATTAGATTACTACAGTGACACAGTGCATGTTCTGCTATCCCTTTGCCTTCGTTGCATAACCTGCAGAGGTCGTTTAGCCTGATCCAGTCCAGACGAATTCCTGACTGCGTCAGACCCAGTAAGTCCTTTGGTTTCTTGCGACACTGGAATTAATGTAAATGAATGTAATTTTTTCATTAAATTAATTGAAATTTTTCAATAAATTAATGAAATATTTTCTTAAAATTTAATTTTTTAACTAAATTATTAAAATTTTTTTATTAAATTCATATAATGAAAATTTTAAATAATAATTTTTTTGTAACGAATAACGTGTTTCATTATGAATAATAAAAACAAAATTCCTTAATAAAATATTGCTATTCAAGGGAGAGGGAGAGTGAAAGAGAATTTAATTAATATTTATTAAAAAAAACTGACTAAATAAAATTGTAATCCGTATTAAATTGAAACAAGAAAACAAATTTTAACATGAAATTCTAAAAAGTATTTACTAAAACCAAAAAAGTGTTTGGTTGCATGTTGTCGACTATTTTTGTTATATTTGGATTGTAAAATTTATATTTTTGTTGTATTTTTGATATTTTTTTTATTCATTATTTTAATGAACTTCTTTAGTATTAAACAAAAAAGCTTTTAGCATTTAAAAAGCAATATTTGAAACTCAGGTATATAAATCCCTTTCCTGTTAAAAAAAATTCAATAATAAAACAAGCATTTTGCCAATTTTTACATTATGTAATTGTATTTGTATCTCTTTGAAACAAATCACAAATCATGCATACAAGGCATAAGATTACAAATCAACATCAAAAGCATCCTTTAACTTATATTTTGATGTTTTCTTGTTGTGTTGCTGAGATACTGTTTTAAGTACAAAAAAAAAAGAAAACTCTTGATTTGTGGCTTGAATTCATGTTAAATTAACGAAATAGTTAAAAAACATTTTAAGTTTTTTTAACTTAAAATTATTTCGCATACCAAAAAAAAAGGAAAAAAAAAACTTAATGAAATTAGCTGTTAATAGACAAACAATGTTAGCAAAAAAAATTAAGAAAAAAATACAAAACGCAATACAAGTCTATTTACTCTTCTTAACAACTTGAAAAGTTTTTTCTTGATATTTTTTGTAAGTAAAAGTATTTCTTATGAAACTGTAAGAGGATGTAACGTTAAAAATAAAAATCAAAAAATATAAACACCTTCACTTAAAGTGCGCTACTAAGCTAACACAAAAACAAACAAACCCGCACACACACACACACACACACTCATGCACTGTTATGCTCAGCTCTATAGGCTACAGTTGTACAGTGCTGCTGATAAAAATAGTCAAACACACAATTGAGCTGTCAAGTAACCGCATAAAATTTAACAATAAATTTTATAATGTGGTTTTGGGGTTGGTTGTGGTTATTTAGTGGTGACCTGGGGTGTACTTAATCTGTCCACAAACCCTAAATAATAACAATAACTTTTATTAACCCCTTTTGGCTGGCTGTTAATAATACGCATTTGTTTTGTTAAACAAATTTAATCAAGTCCTTTAAAGTGTTTTGGTGGTAAGTAAGACATAAAAAATTTTTTTTTTAACAGTTACAAAGCTGACAACAGGACTTTAAAGTTAAAATAATGGGCGACAATTATAGGCACTAAAAAGCTGGCTTTAATTAAGAGCTTAGTTTTGTTCATAAAAATTTTATGAATTTAAAGTCGTTTTAAAAAGATACCGACTTTAGGTGTCTATGATTATGCACTACTTTATTTACATTTACATTTCAATGAAGCACACCAAACTTTCGTAAATATTTTCAGTTATTTTTTTTTTTTTGCTCTGCAATTCACTATTCATATGGATGCCCCCATAGATTAGTAGGAAGCTTACTAATCTACCAATCTGAAGGTCACGTATTCGATTCCTGTCTAGACCCTGGAAGTTTCCTTTAGACAAGCCAAGAAGCTACGAGCATTTGTGTTGTTTAAAAAAAAAATAAAATTTGAAAGAACTTGAGATTCAATACAGTTTTTAATAGCCAGCTATGATCTTAAATATTTAAAAGCTAGAATTTTGTGTGATGTTTACTTAACCGAAAAATATATAATAAACTATCTGACCCGGCAAATGTTGTTTTGGCTTCAAATTTTATTTATATTGAAAAAGAAATAAAAGTTGGGTTATTTTCAAACATATAAATAATAAAAAAATTAGGCCAAGTTCTCCGATGTGAGAAAAAAAATGTTAAAAGTGGGCGTGGTCTATTTTAATTTTCATAAAAATCTAAGTTGGGCTTAAACTAAAATATAAAATTTTTGTATATTCGATTTTCTTACTCTAAGAAATCGTACTACTGAAGTAAAGGACCGTGCAATACTGAGTAAAAACAAGTAGCAGATACTGACTTTAGCGCCACTTGCTGGATAGATTTGGGACTCTAAACCTTCGCAAAGACATACACAGAAATTCAATTAAATCAGTCCAACCGTTTAGGAGGAGTACAGTCGAATTTTATATATTAAGATCAGTCATTTTTGGTTGTTGTACATGTTAGTTTGTAACTTTTTTGGTTGTTGTACATGGTATTGATATTAGTGGTGAATTTTTAATTCCTAAAGTTAATCGAAAGTTACTGAATCACAAACGGAAAAATATGAAGTTAAAAATAGTACTGAACTGAACTACTGGAAAATGTGTACTAAATGTTTGTATTTAAAAAAAAAATTCATTTAAATTCCCTGATGATCACTGAAAAATTTTGATTTATTGGCTTAGAATTGGCATAAATTCATTAGTCAAATTACGGTATTTGATAGCAATGGAAATTTCAATGGATATCAAATTTAATTTAAAACAAATGGTGTAACTGGATTAAAAAGCTTCAAGCTCAATATAAACGTGTAGAGTATCTTTAGCACCAACAAATGTAAATTTTCAAAGTTTCAGAATATTTTTTTTAATATTTATTTTATAATTAATTCATATATGATACAAAAAAGTTTAAATATTTTATCAAATATTCCAAGGTAGCTCTCTGGTAAGTAAGGATTGCTGTTGCCAGTGTAAATTCCTATATGAGTTATTACGGACTCCATTCGACCCAACATTTTCCAAAAAATTTAAGAATTATGGATCCTTTAAGATATCCAGGTGGATATCTAAACAAATTAGGTTATAATAAATTAAAAGTTTCAAAAATTAGAATCAAATTAATTTAAAAAAAAGTTTTTTTTCAGTGTAATTAACACAAACTATTGTATAAAACTCTGTCCTTAGTTTTTTGTTTGTACACAGAGAAAAAAACATGAGTTCAGCATAAAACCAACATTATTTACAGTGTTAAACAGGTTAAACAAATTAATTTAAAAAAAATTGATTTTTCCCAGCTACACAAATTTTTGCATGAAAAAAATTTGCTTGTAGACACAGAAAACAATTTCTTTTGTAACAACTGAATTTTTTGCCGGTCAATTAATATTTTTTTTGTAGACACAGAAAATAACTTCTCTGGCAACAACTGAAATAGTTCAGTCTTCACTATTAACTGACTTGACCGATTTGCATTAATAGTATGTTGGGTTTTATCACCAAATTTTTGTTGTTACAGCTAAAAAAAATTCAATTATCACAACTAAATTACTAATGGGTAACAAATACAATTCCTACAACCGAAATTGTTTTCTGTGTGTCATAAAAAGCATTTTTTGTAACAAAAATTTGTGCAAAATGACCTTTTTTTAAAAGCTCTATTTGACTGAAACTGTTTTTAAAAAATTTTGCTTTTTGTCTGATCTCTACTGTGGCTGCTGTTGCTTGCAAGGTGCAGGTGGTTGGCTGACTGACTGCAACAACGTTGGTTGAAAGAAGAAGAAAAATACCCGAGTTTAATGGATGACTGTAAAAAGAAGAAATGCACACACATAAGTATTCTTACTTTCATACAAGAATGTACAGGTACAAAAACATGCTCGTACTTAAGGATTCATTAAGATTTTGCTTGTATTTTTGTTGGTGTTTTCTTGGTTTGAAAATGAGTAGAGACGCCTTCAGATAGGAGAGCTAACTGGTAGTTAGTAAGCGGCGGCAGGCAAAATTTAAGTGATACACAGGTGGTGAGTGAGGGAGTGAGTGACTAACAACAATACAGACGATAATAATGTTAATGACGATGAAGACATTTTAAGTCTGTCTATAAATTTGCTATTTGGAGTAGACTAAGAGTGTGTGTGTGTGTGTATTTAAGTGGCTGTGGGCGCCTAGAATGAACAGATTTCTTCACTTTTTCTTTCACTTTTATTTATTTATTTTTCTTTTCACCTTTTTTGTGTTTTCTCTTTTTCCAAAAAGAAGCAACAAACGATTTTTCCTTTTTTTCTTTATTGCTTCTTATTAAAGCTGTTGTTCTACTGTTGCTCTTTTGTTTTATTAATTTTTTTTATTACAACGTTCGGTTTTTTTCTTGGTTTCAAGTATTTTACTATTTACTGCCATTCAATTTATTCATTGGTTTGCTTATACAGTTTCATTTCTGTTATTCGTACTTGTTAATTTTCTTTTAAGGCATGCATATTTCAAAAATAAGTAAATAGATTTTTCTGCTTCTTATTTTGCCTGTATTTTTTCTTTTTTTTTTTTTAATGTGCGAGCATGTCTTTTATTGCTTGATGAATCTGCTTTGTTAGTGTTGAAACCACCTGCTGGTTTCTTGGCATACATGAGTGATGATAATGATAATGTCTCTATCAGGATAAATACACATGCCAACATACCAGTGCTTGATATTAATGCTGGAGAAGGTATTCATTCAGGTTTTTGTTGTATACAGACCGAGCAGCAAGAGTGCGTAGGGTATGAAGTGGGTTTGGGTATGCAAGTGTTTAATGGGTTTTGGTCTATAATTTTATGGAGCAAAAGGAAACCGAAATGTGTGCTGCATTTTAGAAATTATATTTAAGCAAAAAAGAAAGAAAGCAAGCAAGCAAGTATTTAATTAAAAGAAACAATTTTTGCCAAAACTAAAATTTGCTTTAATTCTGCGTATTTTTTTTTGGTTGCTTTCCAAAAAATTTTTTGAATTTTTCTTTGGGAATAAGAGTGATTTTATGTTGCCATCAATCTAGAAAATGAAGTGGTTTCATCTTCTAGTAGTTTTTTTTGCTCTTTTCATTTTTATTTCTGTTTACTGAAATGGTTTCTTTTTTTTGTTGTTTTTGTTTTGTAATTTAAAATTATACAACACATGCCTGCAATTACTTTTAGAAAATTTTGATGTGTTTTGAAACAGTTTTGCCACAAACGGAAGTCACATGTCAAAATAATATTCTGCTTAAAATTTTGTGTAATGTGAAACTGTACGTGACTTTTAAATACATTTTTCTTTCGTGTGTGATAAACACACACAGCAACCTACACTGTGCTTAAAATAGTATTTTTTTTGGAAGTATCATTTAGCCTAAAGTTAATCGTCAACTAAATATTATTTGAAATTTAAAATAAGCAGGTAGTGGTGGGTGGTTGAGTGTTACGTGTTACATAAACTAAAATTTGTAAGCAGTTAATTTAGCATTAAAGAATCTACAAAATATAATTTTTTTTTAATCCTGCCTAATTTTTGTTTATTGAAATTTATGCACGTTTTTACAGCGCTGTTGACTTAATTGTTTTTTAATTTGTGTGCAAAATTTTAAATTTTTTGCAAGAAGAAAAATGGCAACACTGTTTTTGGTAGCTCAGCTATTTTCTTGTAACATATTACAGTTAATCACAACTAAATTTTTGATTGGAAACAAATTTAGTTTTCACAACCGAAGTTGTTTTCTGTGTGTATAGAATTTTTAGTTGTTATAAAAATTGGTTTGAGCTTAGTCTACCTTTAGGGTTCATTGATTCGCTAATCTGCTATTGTCGGCTTTAAAACTTTTGTTAAAATATCTAGTCCTAAATTATTAAGAAAATTTAAATACGGTAAGAAAACAACTTCAGTTGTGAAAGCTGAATTTTTCACTAGTTAAATAATTGAATTTCTTAGTTGAAAATTCTCAGTGAAAATTCGATAATACAGTTCAAAATATTATTGAGAGAATTAAATTTTGTACCCTATAGGATCATCGAATTCGATTATCACCACTGAATTTTTGACTGGTGACAAATTCACTTCTCACAACAAGAGTTGTTGCATGCGTATACGAATTATCGCTTTCACTATCGTATTAAAATGGTAGAAACATAATAAATTCTTTTAATGTGGTATAAAATAATTTTAAATTTTAATTTTCTAGAACACATCGCGTTAAGTCAATATTAGCTAGCACGGCACTGCACTAAACAGAATAAAAAAAATCAAAGACAAAAACATGAGGGTAAATAATAAAAATAACGGTAAACACCATATTCGTTTATTTAGAAAAGTCAACGCGTTGGCAAGTTGTTGGTGCTTGAGAGATTTGTATATGTTGGTGTAACAAATTTTCATTTCAAACAACAAAAACAACAACCTTTAATAAGATTCCATTTTAATAGATGATGTTTGTCTTGATGTTATTTAGTAGCTTCTGTTTTTTGTTGTTGTAGATTAAGTTTTAAATATTTAAGTCATAAGTTAGTTTGTGTTTTCTCAATAATCCTCATCATAGATGGAAAAGTGCGTAAATTCATTCATTCTAAATAAAACATTTGGCTCTATCTGTAGTAGCTCCGGAGATATAAGGAGTCCGATTTTACCCGTTTTTACCCTCTTGGTATTCGAATTTACAAAAATCACTGCTTATTCGTCTTACACATTGTAAGAGAAACCTGTTCATCAAATTTCAAGTCAGTATCTTTATTATATCTTGGGTACTTTTTTGATATTTATACATTTGCGGGATAAATAGGATAAAACACTAATGTTCGTGTTTTATTCAGCCCCATTTATCTTTCAACGTAACAATCACAGTACCAAAAACTAAATTAGATTCTTCATTTCTTAAAAAGTGTTGGTACTTTTTGAAAATTCGATCAAAGCAAAGGGTAAAATATGTATTCCTTTTTACTACTATTTCTAAATATGTAAATTGATGCAGTTTTTTAATGATTTGTAACACCCAATTAAAATAAATTTAAAAAAAATTTTAAGGGTGAAAAAAAGTACCAAAAGGGTATATTACACGTGAACCTAGAATTGTGACAGTATACGGTACAGAATGAAATAAGAAATTGTAAAAGGGATATTATGGTACTTTTTATTGATTTTAATGGTACGTTTTTAACCTATCAGAAGCTTAACTGAGCTCAAAGGGTGCTAAGTAAGAGAAAAATTAAGAAAGGGACAAAATGCTACATTTTATTTACTCTAATTGTACCTTGTGGTTTTATAAGTATTAAAACACCTAAAGAGCTTAAGATCTACAACGAAATAAAAAATTAAAATAGGGACGAAATTGCCAGTTAAATACTAGTTTCTTTGACAAAACTATAAATGGTATTTTTTTTTATTTTTGTAAATTTTGGTCAGATTTTCAAACACTTTCTTTGCACTTCTACATCCATCTTAATTTTTTGTTTGTTTTTGTTAGACTCTGATTCTAAAAACCCATTATATCACATACCAAATCATACATAGAAAACACAAAGAGAGAAACAAAAAACCCAATAATAGAAATTTTGAAGCACCAAAAAGAATTTTTCAGATTTTTAATTGGCAGAATGTTTGCCAAATTTTTTTGTAGAGAAAATTACTTTTTTCAAGGTTTCTGGATTAAACTATTTTCTAAAAAAAAATCTGTAAAAGCAATTGTAAAAAGCTTTTTTTCTTAATCAAATGTCTTCTTTAAACTAATAAAATATTATTGAAATTTAATTTATTTGATACCTGACACTTTTAATAAAATGAGAAAAACAAATATTTGAAATTAACTTGAAAGGTTACACATTTTACTTTTTATTAAAATTATTTTCTTTTCAATTTTCTGTTCCATTAATTTTAATTTTGTTTTAATGTCCTGTTTTAAAAAATTCTTATGATTTAGTAGTTACAAGCATTAAGTTAATTAATTTAATTCTAATAATATTTAATTTTATAAATTGATATTAAAATTATACTAAAAAAAGGTTTTTATTGTATAAATAAATAAAACAAAATTGCTTTTAAATTTTCTTGTACGCCAACAAAAAAAAATCTTTTTTTCTACGCAGTTTACTTTTATACATGAACACAATAAAAGCCGCAAGCTTACAATTTCTTTCATTAATTTTACACCAGGGACTGAGTGCAAATACAAGCATGAGGAGTCTGCACTAACATACTCATGTGGAAATTGTGTTATGATTTATTTCAAAATTTTTTTGGCATTTTAAACTTAAATTTAAAATTTTTCCCCTCAATTAATAACGTTTTGTTTTTCATTATTTAGGAAGGAGCAAGTAGGGTGAAATAAATTAATAAAAACTAAAGAAAAGACATTGACAAATAGTGTGAAAAGTTTTGTTATTAAAAAAGCAGAGTAATTATGAATATTCCCCCAAAAAATTTTTAAGCAAAAATTTTGTTTTGAAAAAAAAAAACAGCAAGTACGAGAAATAAAATTCATTACAAAAGGAAATAGAGCTGATAGTCTCTGCTACATTTGCATTAACACGGGTTCCTTTATAAACAGAAACTCATAGCAATTGGCTTTTACTTAGTTTTTCATTTAATATTGTGAAACACACAAACAAATAATTCAATTTTGAACTGGTAATAGTTTAATATAAACTCAAGCTTAATCACAAAAAAAGGTTATAAAAGTGTCAAAAATATTTGTTGGACCATACTCTCCTTGGCTTAAAAATCACTTTAAAATATTAAAACTTCACCATAGAAATGAAGGATTTGGGCACCAAATTAAAGCATTCAATACCGATTAAAATTTCCATTTAAATTCTCTTCAAATTTTCATCACTGCCATAGTTTGGCCTTTGAAAAAAACATATTTTTTCGTATGAAGCCTCATTTAGAATTTTGAAAATAATAGAGGCTTTGCATAGCTAACTTATCATTTTGTAAAGCAGTACGTGGTTTAGAGTCATGCTGGGACAATTATTTTTTAAAAAACTCAGCTGAAAATGTTGCACACAGCCAACAACTTCGATTGTGAGAATTAAATATTATAGGGTGTACCACCCTAGACTGATGGGTGGTGTACTAATCTATCAATCTGGGGGTTTCGGCTTCAGTTATTGTCCTAATACTGAGTGTTTTTTTGCAGACAAGCAACAAATCTTTGAAGATTTGTTTTGTTTAAAATAAAAATTCTAAGCCATATAGCCCGCTTTCCAAAGAATGTTTTGTGAACCGAATTTTTTTTAAATCCGTTTAAAATTTACTTATTATTAAAACTAAATTTTTCCAGATATAAAATTTTATCAAGCGCATTAGAAATTCAATTTCGTACCATTTCTATTTCAATTCGCAATACAGAGTAACCTTCCTGTAATTCTTTTTTCAGCAACTGCTTTGATATGTTTTTTAATTAGAATTGCCAAACCTGTTAATCGTTCCATTCTTTAATTTATTTTGCTTTATAAAACCAAGTACTACAAGAAAAACGTTTTCTAACACTTAAATTTTGAAGTTAAATATTTACAGCCAAATTTTGTTGAACACAAAAAATTTTGTTTAATTAATAAATAGTTTTCTTAATAAATTTTCCAAGTTTTTCGCTCTTCTAAAATTTTTTATTCCTGTTTAAAACGTAAGAAAACAAAAACATTTCAAGTTCATTATAAAATTTTAGTTTGAGTTTTGAATTTTGAGGTTTACCTAAACAGAATTTGAATCTAAAATTGCTCTGCTTTAAAAACCATTCTTGTTTGCTGGCAGAATTTACAAAACAACCACAAGCTTTCTATAACATTGACAAACAAAGCAGACATAATCAGGCAAAATACCCTTTTGTAGCTTTTCACTTACATACAACCACGAAACGTTTAAGCTAAAGCTCTTTTGAGTCGTAGACTAAACAGCTCTTTTTAGAAATTGCAAAATTATGGCGCTAAAAAGCCCTATAGATAATAAGAAAATAATTTTTATAGCGAATTAAATAATTTAAAAGGGCTGTAGGAAAAATAAGTAAAAAAAAAATTCCAAAATTTTTATTAATTTTTTTTTTATAAAAAAAGGCGACTATTAAAAAAATTCGCAGAACTGCCGAAAGAGCAGCAAAAGCAAAACAATTTCCGTTATAAAAACACTTAACTTTCAACAAATTTGGTTTTTTCTTTTTTAACCAAAAAACCATTTTTTAAGCCCTAAAGAAACCTAAACAGTAATAAAATAAAACCCAAAAAAAAAACCCAAAAACGACAGCAACAACAATATCATTAGTACCCAGTGTAAACAATAACGATAGAAAATAACAACCGCACTACAATACAAAACATAAAAATCAATGTGCAATTCGAAACCAAACGCAAATAAAAAAAAAATAAATAAAAAAAAAATATTTAAATAAATATCTGTGTTACCAAAGCGATGATTTTTAGATGTTTTTAAAAAACTATTAGAAAAAATTACACACAAGCAAGCTTACCTCCCAAAAAAGAAAACTAAATAAAATGCATAAAATTTTTTTCCCTTTTTCTTTATACTCGCTTGTAACACATAAAAAACCTCATAAAAGCCATTGAAAATATCGCTTTGTAATAAATATACAACAAACTCATCACCAACACACACATATACACACAAAATAACAAACTCTTTAGGATAAAATTACAATGACTTTGTTCACCCTTTTTTTATGTGAAACGAAAATTCTGTTAAATAAAAAAAAGTGAGCAGCACAATTTTTTTTTCAACACTTTAAATCAACGCAAAAAAGGATGTTTAAATAATATTTTTTGTTGTTGTTTGTTGTGCCACTGAAGCCAAATGCTATTTATTACAGTTGATAACATGGTTTTAGACCAAAGCAACTGATACTGGTATATTTTGTTCAACAAAGCCAAATAAAAAAAAATAAAAAAAAAAACACAAAATTTAGTTGTGATCCAAAAGTTGACTTAAATTTGTAAACTTGTGTTATTTATCGCATATTTGCTATGTTTTATAAGAGTTTTCCGGTTGAGTATAAGGAAAAGGTAAAGCGTAAGACGCATGGACAGCGATCATTTTTAGGTTTTTATAATCAATTTTTTTTATAATACTTTTTCTTTTCAATTATATTTGGAATAAAACGTTTAAAAAAGTATCAATCTATATAATAATAAATAATAAATAATGTTTTTGTTATAATATATATCTCTGCAAAATATAAAAAAATTTTATTTTATTTTAATTTATTTAAAAACAAAAAAAAAAATTGAATTTATTTTAATAATTAAATTAACTGAAGAATGCAACCCAAGGAAAGTCGAAATATTGTAAAATTAAAATAAAAACAATTTTTTTTGTTAATATTAAATTTATAAAATCAAATAATTTAATAAAATGATATTGGATAATAGCTTGCAGTGGATATTTGTTAGCCTGTATTAACATTCTTCATTTAACGGCTTCTTTTCGTGTATTTTTTTAATTTTTTTCCTAAAATTTTTTTCAAAATATTTACAATTATTTTGCTAAACAAATTTTATGCTCAATTAGAAGCCCAATACAAGGTTTTTTTTTAACATAACCAACACATAATACTGACACTGTAGCATTTGTTTACTGTTAAACAGTAATAACTTTATTAAGAAAAAATGTTGTTTGTTCGTAAAACAATAAATTGATAACAAGTTGTATGCGGCTGAGTTTAAAAGTTCTTTAATAAACAAAAAAACCCAATAAATATGCAATGGTTTTTGACATTCAACTGTATTTGAAAATAACATTTTCATTCCCACTACTCACACTTGCTAATTGTTAAATAAAGAGAGTAAAGCGTAAATAGCAAGTTTACTAGCTTAGAGATTATTGAATGAGTATGTGTGTACGTATGAGTTTTATTTTTAATATGAAAACAAATAAAAATTGAGTATACGTAGCCCAACACCAAAATTGCCAGCCAGCCACTCATTACTACTCTATGTGTGTGTGTGAATTTATGTTAATCATACGTATTGTTAACTGTGAGGGAAATGTGCATGGGATGCATGTAATACATATCGCTGACTTACTTGCGTTAGTGTCATAATTTAACATAAAACATGATTTTATGCAAATTTTAAATATTTCTGGTGAATATAAAAGCTTTTAAAATGAAATTTTTAAGATATTATTTCATAATGTAAAGTAAAATAATGAAGAAAAATTAACTTACATATTGTAAACTTTTTTTTTCTGTTATAACCCTTTTGAACTTTTGCTGGGGTAGGTCAGCGGCGTCCAGGGTCGTGCATAAAGGAGTAAAAAAACGTTTGTTGTTTTTCTCAACTTTATAAAATTCTTTTTAATTAATAAACCCGTATTATCTATTATTTTTTCGGCAGGATGTCTGTGCTCTGTCAGAAGAGAGCTTTAGTAGGTGCAGTAAGTAATCCCTCTACCAACTAAAACTTTTCTTCAAACACTTGGACACTGGTCACATGATCACCAAGAAAAAATCAAAAAAATTATAGGCGCACGCACTGTGAAGCGCCCTTTATTAATAAACACAACTGCAAGGCTTGGGGTCGTATGGTAAATAATCCTTCTACTTACCAAGCCTCTCTTTCGAGTACTCACCAGGTAGAAGAACACATATTTGGTAGCCCACGGTAAATAAGTGCTCTACCTACTAAGCAGCTTTTGTCCCATGGAAAGCTGCCATTCAACTGATCTCTCATCAACCTTCGCTTCTCTTTTTATGGCAACTACGTATCACTTGTGGTTGTGTTGCGGTAGGTAGTTTTGAAATAGTGTTGCCATTTCCCCAGTTGGGAATTTACTACCAATATTAAACTTTATATCATAAAATTATTTTAATTCCAAAAATAATCCTAATTACTAAGGAATAACCCTTCCACCTGTTTAAATTAAATATAAGGGTTATAGGATTCACATACACTACATAAAAAGACTAACACTGTTCCTTACAATACAAACTAAAAGTACTGTTAAGTTCTAGTTTGACCCAAAATTAGCGTACAACTTTTGGGCTATTACAACATGTCCCTGTTCACAATTTTTTTTAATTAAATGAGACTGAATTGTGGTTTTTCTGACTGTCTCACTGGAATGCCCAACCCCGACATTGGGTCTTAAACGGATGATACACACATCGAATTTCAACATCAATCATACATTTGTGTTCGCATTTGTTTTAAATGGACGTCACATGCTTACGTTGTGTGCAGCGTTGCCATTTTATTCTTTTTTTGGCCACTTTTTAGTAGAACTGGTTACCTTTTTGGTCATAACTTTTTTAGTTTTCTAGATATCGACTTGATTTCCTTTGCGCTGAATAGCTAAATGTATTGGCTTTAATAAGAAATTTTTTTCTTGCGGATAGTGCCAAAAAAAATTTCTCTAATTTTTCAAAAATAGCAAAAGGGGGTAGTAAATGGTAATTTTTGGGGAAAATTTTTTTTCCCACTATTCGCAATAAAAAAATTTCTAATTAAAGATAATACGTTTAACTATTCAAAGCAAAAAAATTAAGTCGATATCTAGAAAAATAAGAAAGTTATGACCAAAAAGGCAACCACATGAAAAGTTGGTTTCTAGGTTATGGTAAATTTGTTAGCTTGGTTGCTTGCAGGGATGTGTTACAAATTTGTATTTGCCATTTCGCTACAAGTATTTTGTTTTTTTATGTATTTTAAGTGTTCCTGATAGTGATATTTTGTTGTCGGTGTTATTTTATTTATGTTTATTGCGTTTCCAACACAAATGTTAGCAGTGAGTGTAATAGTTTGCACGTAGTGAGGTGTATTTGCTTTTTATTGTTATGACGGCTTTTATTTTTTATGTTGTGTTTTTTATATATTACTGTTCTTGTTTGTTGTTTTATTTGCAATAGTTTTTTGTTAAGGTGTGCACAACGTAGCGTAAATAAAGAAATTTGTTTCAGTAAAGTAAGATTAAGTTATTGTTTCAGCGTGCATATCACTCAGTCTTTTTATTATTTCTATTATTGCTAACATTTTGCGTTTCTAAGGTTTTTAAGTTTTATGGCTTTTAAAATGTTGATACTTTTAGTGCAGGGTCATTAAAAAATTTTAGTTGTACTTTTATTTTTACTTTTTTTTTGTAAAAAAAAAAAATTTTTTTAAATATAAATCTTGTTTATTTGACCTTTTCTATCTGAAAATAAATAAATAAATATTTTTTAAGCTTTTAGGTCTTTTTATATATTTTAATTATTATTAAATTAATTTCCAATTTAATTAATAATAATTAAAATATATAAAAAGACCAAAAAGCTTAAAAAAATTTTTTTAAACAAAATCACTAGTTTTCATAAATTTACTTCAAAATATTTCTTAACTATTTTAAGCAAGTGATTTGTAATAAATCAAACTGAGCAAGTTCATTCATCTGTGTTTGTTAAGCAACCAAATTTTGTTTAATTGAAATTTACTACGAAAACGTGATTAGATGAGTTTATTCATTTTCAATTTGTATCGTTTAGCAAATGTAATGTAATTTTTTTTTTTAATTTTACTTTGCTAAACAAATGGAAGCTTCAAAATGGAAATATTGTATCTGTCATCACATATGCAAAACGAGCAGGTCAAAATGGAGGCAAAATATCTAACTTCCGTTAGCAATTTATCAACCAACTAACAACGTCTTTCTAGAATGCTGTGCTTTAGAGCGCTGTTTTCAACTTTGTTAGAATTTTTAATATAAAAATATTTGTGCCTGAATTTGTGTACTTAGCATAGTTTATTGCTTTACAGTGCTTTTCATAATTATTGCTGTCATAAGTTTGTTATCCATAAGCAGCGCAGTGCTATTTAAGAATAACAACAACCACAGAGTAGCCAACTAATATGAGTACGTGTAATGAATGAATTGAAATTGTAAATGGCTTAAGGTTGCTGTTTCAAACCAAAAGAGGAAGGAATGCCATGAAACAAAATTTCATAAATATGTTCTAACAAAATGATAATGATGTTGATGTTAATAATGATGAAAAATTTGTGTGTGTAAATGAAAACATTTTCAATTAAATTTTGCTTATTGTTGATACTCCACTAGCTGTTGGCTCTTTTTATTTCTGTTAAGATAGCAAGAGAGGGAGAAGGCCACAGGAAGAGTGTATGGTGTGTGCAAATGTATGTTGGTCATTATTATTATTATTATTGTTACTATTATTAATATTTTCTTTTTGTGATGCAGCTTTTATTTTGATTCAGAATTTATGATTTCAACTCGTATATTGCATTTAAGATACACATTTACTTGGGAAATTTTAAGAGAAAATTTTATACGTTTTTAAAACGCAATATTTCATTACTAAGCATAAGTCACTATAGGGCTTGAGCTTGTGTCTATGTATGTGTGTTCATACCCTGCAAGCAATATTGCAGTCAAGCACCAAAATAACTACTTTATAGTCAACTTTTATAAAGCCAACAACAAACTAATTAAGAAGTCAGCTTGTTTTCATAATTTGTTTTAATTTGGAATATTTCTAAATGCAATTTACAAAATATACTCAAATCCTTTTCTAAAAATTTGAATACATTTTCTAAATTCCATTCAGAAAGCTTCAAGATCAAAGTGTATTATTATTCTTATCAGCTTAACAAATTAAATTTCTTTTGATACAAAAAAAAAAAAAAAAATTTAATTAAAAACCAAACAAAATCTCTTCACCTACCAACTATTGGTGTTTGTACACAAATCAGATGATTTGAAATTTAGAAATATATTATTTTATTTATTTAATAATTCTCTTAAATTATAATTTTAAATTATAAGGTAATAGAAAAAAAAGGGGGATCAATAACATCTTAGGCCTTCAGCTCAAATTAAGAAATAAAATTAAATAAAATCAGTAAAAATCAGTAAAAAGAAATCATTTTCTTTTTCAATTAAAAAAAAAAATTTTTTTACACTTTACTTAGCATACACACAAAAAAAAATTTGGTTGTGAGTACCAAATTTGTTATCAATCAAATATTTAGTTGTGATAATAATTTTCTTTTTGGTTCTAGCACTCACAATTCGTTAATACACTTTAAAACTTAGTTGTCTTAAAAATAATTCGTGCTGTAACAATGATTTTCTATTGTCACAATAAACTGAATTTTTATTTGCCACAAATTTTAGCTCTCACAACCGAAGTTATTTTCTCAGTTAATTTGTAATAAGACTGATTTTTTATTAACTATTTTGTAATAAAGTAAACTAAAAGCTTATTTACAATTCTACCAGTAACTAATGCCTAAACTAAAGAAAAGGGAATACATCTAATTCTCTTTTTACAGGAATTTTTTTTACCACGAATTTGATCTAACACGAGTTAAGAAAATTCTTTTTTGTTTTAACATGATTTTTATGCAATTTATTAATGATAATTCAGAAATAATTTCACAAGATGAAAAAATTACTCTAATGATATTACATTTATAATCCTTTTTTCCAAATTAAATTTATTTTTTATAATATAATTAAAATTTGTGAGTACTAAAGAATAATAAGAAATTTCTTTTAATTCTCTTCTTACACGATTTTTTTTGGAACGTATCTATCAAGTAAAAAGGGAATTAGGTGTATAAGCAGTTGGCTGTGTTAAAAATAATTGAAACCTTAATGTCACTACCTTAGCAAAAGTAGATGTAAATCATGAAGGGTTTGTACAAGTCGAATCTATACAAAGTGACGGCATTAGCGAATGCGCTCAAAAGCTATTTTATTCCAAATTGACAAAATTTATTTCAATTTACAATTTGAATCGGAAAAATTAGTCTATTTAAAAAAATTATGTTTTTAAATTCACCATCCCCGCTCTATAAAAAAAATGTAAAAATTTTCTTTAAATTTTTTTAAATATTTTAAAGATTTTTTTGATGCACTCATCGATTCGGAATTTAAACAGACCCTCTAAAAATTCTTTAAAAAACAAATGAAATTATTTTAAATAAATTTTTCCGCAAACCATTCCTCTTCTAGTACCTCCTAATCTTTCTCCCTGCCTCTATCTCTCTCTCATTCGCCATTTATTAAATTACATTATAGCTCAAGTAAAAAAAACCTAACCATCAATCACCGCTAGTTAGGAAATATTATTCTAAAATGTATTTATAGTTAGTTGAGTTGCCTGCAGGGTTTGGTTTCCAGTACTGTACATGTGCGTATCTATGCATTTATACAATACGTTTTCAGGAATATTATTTAATAAAACAGCAGGTTTTACGACATTCTCAATTCCAAAATAATTTTGTATGTTTGTGTGTGTGGCAGCAGGCAGGCTCTTTTTTGAGTTTATACGTTTGCATGCCAGTGTTTTGCATATGAATTTTTTTTTTAAGAAAATTTTATTGTTACACAAATAATTACAGGCAAATAAACCAGCCTAGTTTTCAATTTATGTACGAGTGCACATTTTTTCATAAATAAAATCATAGGGAAATTTACCAAAAATGTTGTAACACTTAAGAATAAGAGTGCATTCCATATCGGCTTAAAAGCCACATGCCCATCTACATAAACAAATTTATGACATAAACAGCATCCACATTAAAGAAAAAACAAAAATAATTTTGTAAATTTAATTAAAAATTTTTTTTTAAAGCTCATTTGTTGCAAAAGTGCCATAACATGTGTTTTATTTTAATTAGGTCATATGTACCTCGAAATGTTTTGCATCCTTTTTTAATTAAAAAATTTCGTTTTCTCTATATTGTAGTTAATGTTCTGTAAAAATACCATATAAAAAGAAAATATTCCTCTGTTTTGTTTCAGAATAAAATATATTTTTTCCAACAAAAATATTTTTTTGGATAAAATATAATATGTTTTTTTTTAAATGATAATTAAAATTTTTTTAAATAAAACTCTTTTTTTTAATACAAAATTTTTTTCCGCATAAAATAATTTTTTTAACGAAAGAAATGTTTTTTTTCCGGAATAAAATGATTTTTTTACTAATGAAATATTTGTTTCCAAATAAAATATTTTTGTCTAAAGAAAATACCTTTTTATGAAAAAAGAGCTTAAAATATGTTTTTTTTTTCAAATAAAATGTGTTTTTTAGAATAAATTTTTTAAATACTTTGAAATTTTGTTTTTGGAATAAAATAATTTTTTATTAAAAAAGAGATTTTAAAATATATTTCCGATATTATTTTTTTTTTGCGAATAAAGTATTTTTTTTACATATAATATATTTTTTACGGAATAAAATGTTTTTTACGTATGAAATATTTTTTTCTAAAGAAAATACTTTTTTTTAATAAAAAAAGGGCCTGAAATGTTTTTTTCAGAATAAAATATTTTTTTCTAACAAAAATATTTTTTCCGTACAAAATATTTGTTTTTTAATGAGAGTTAAAAAAATTTTTTTCCGATTTTTTTTTTGCAAATAAATTTTTTTAAATTATAGTTTAAAAAAAAATTTCTACTAATAAATTTTTTTTCTTACATATAAAATACTTTTGTTTTTAAAAAAATATTTTTTTCAAAATAAAATGAATTATTATTTTCTAAATAAAATGTTTTTTCTTCGAATAAAATTTTTGTTTTTTTTACAAATGAAATAAAATAATTGTTAACCGAATAAAATATTTTTTTACTAATGAAATATTTGTTTTCAAATAAAATATTTCTATCTAAAGGACACACTTTTTTTATAAAAAAAAGGTTGAAATATGGCTTTTCAGAATAAAATATGTTATTCGAATAATTTTTTTTAAATGATAGTTTGAAATTTTGTTTTTGGAAAAAAATACTTTTCTATTGAAAAAGAGCTTTTGAAATATTTTTTCCAAATAAATAATTTTTTTCTTAGGAAAATATTTTTTCTTAAGTTATACACCCATGTTCTGAAAAATGTAAAACGCTTAACTTTGGCGATTACGTTTTGAAATCGCAAAATAGGTGTTCTCCAAAACGCAAAACACTTAATTTTGGCGTTTTCAAGCCGCAAGCATACACTGAGGCGAAGTGATGAATTTTGGACAAACAAAGAGTTAAAATAAAATGTTGCACAATTCAAATTAAATATGTTTCCTTTTTATTTCAACCAAAATTGAAAATAAAATTGGCATTTTCCCATAAAAAATACGATTTAAAAAAATTTACTTTGATTTTGTCAATTGTTTACTTAAAAACTGGGGTTTTCTCATTCACATTCTATGAAAAAAATTTAAGCAAAATGCACGTTTTCCAGAACATGCTTTGGCGTTTTGCAAAACGCTTTTCGTTTTGAAACGCGCGGTTTTCAGAACATGGGCGATAGTTTAAAATAGTTTTTTTTATCCGAATAATAAAATATTTTTTTTAAAAGCGCTTAAAAAATTTTTGTTATAATTTGTAATTTTTTACAGAAAAATATTTTTTTAATAAAAAGGATCGCTTGAAATATTTGTTTTTGCGAATAACACCTTTGCATTCAATAGAGAGCAACTTGAATCGAAATCGAAGGTATAATGTTTTCTGAATGAAATTTAAAATTTTGCAAAACTTCCTGTAAAGTCATGTATTTTTCTATTGAAGTAAAGGAAAGAATCTTAAATTAAATTAGAATCGGTTCCGATAGCCATAATTCGCTGCTAATATTTTTTTCTTTTGTTTGCTTTGATATTAATAAGCTTCATAATTTATTCGTTTCCTCTTCATTAGTTGCATGTTAGTGTTTGCTTGTGAAATTCCAAAGTTTAATAAAAATTTAATGGTTTTTTTATTTTCAAAGTATCTTTTGGCAAACATATTTGTTCCCTTGATGATAAAAAAAAAGAAATTTCCTTCATTATCTAAACGTTTGCTTATTTTTCTATATCTTCATTGATGCTTTCGTATGCTGTCAGCTAAAGGGAAAATAATAATTTTTCTTCAATACATCGTACTTGCCAACGACCTTTATTTAAACATTTTTTAAATTCTGTTTCTGGTTATTTGTTTTACAAGTACTTTAACGTGAATAAGAAAAAAAATGAAAGAATTTTCCACAAGAAAACTAAAAATCGCTTTAGGCTATTTGACAATGTGTATAGAAAAACAAAATGGATTTATGCTTACTTGTACGGTATTTGTATCTTAAAATCAACAGAATGTTCAAGTATACTTTGGGATATTTTGTGTTTTACGTGTAACTAACTGGTTGTGCTGATATGCTGTTTTTTGTTTTTGTTTTGCTTTTAAAACAAGAAACTTTTCTCGTATCATAATTCTGTGTTTTTTGTTGTTTTCATCACTGAAAATTTCACATAAAACCAGATCAAATAAAAAAAAACTCATTCTGGCAAAATACAAATTTAAAAACAACATTATCAAACTATAGACACACGAAAAAAGTAACTGTGATGATCACCCAGCAAAATATTTTCAATTCATTTGAGTCTGGGTGGGCAGAATGCTTGCAACATTTTGCCATAAAAATTTTTTTGCTGTTTCCGCCAGAAAAACGTTCAATTCGTCTATTTTTTATAAAAAAACCTAGAGGTTTTCGTATAAAATTTCCTCAAGAGTTGATCGTTTTTATTATGGAAACATAAAAAATTAAAAAAGCTTTGTATATCCTTATTATTATTATCATGAGCTATAATTGCACCGTGACCTTTAAGATCAATTATCTTTCCAAGTTCCAAATTTCTACTAAGTCTGGTACTTATTTAGAATTCATAGACTTCCTTGTGGGTGATGTGTCCGCCATGTCAAACAGTTTTAGGTAGTGATGCTATAAGTAACTAAAACGGCTCTAAATTAAATCATTACAGTGCACGCCGTATGTTCCAACCATGATAGAAAGACAAGATTATGCCATGATTTGTTGTTAGATGATGCAGACTGTCCACTGTTTGAAGAAAAAAATAATGAGTTTCTCTCTGTCTCTCTTATTTAGCTGTAAATAGAAACACATCACGTGCTGCATGAGCAGAAAATTTCAATGTTATAATCTTGTATTTTTATCATCAAGGTTCTGCTGTCTTCTTGTTTTAGTTCCATAACCCGCAGAAATCGCTTAAGCTGATCCTAATATCCACCAAGTGCTTCAATGCTTGGCGATGACAATGCGTATTCCTGACAAAGTCAGGCCTAGTAAGGATTTGTTCGATTTTGAGACCGGAAAGACATGAATATTTTCGTTACCTTGACACCCCTTTACTGGGCCAAAAATTGCTTTGAAATATCAATAAGGTGTATGCTCACTTGAACACCATCCTGTTGTCTATTTTATTTATAACGAGTGCTTTAAATTTTTTAACAGACGTTTAAAAATTGACAAGCCAGTAACGATTTTACTTTTTTAACAACGCACTTTGTCAATTTGTTAACGAACGTTGTGAAATTGAGAGCAATATGTTGTCAAATTTCCAACTTATTTACAAACGTTGTGCAATCGACAACGCACGTTGTTATTTGAACACCAAATGGTGTCATTTCAACACCAAATGATGTCATTTCGACACCAAATTATGTCATTTCGACATCAAATGGTATCGATTTATCACCGGTATGGTGTCATTTCGACATTAGTATAGTGTTAATTTGACACCATTCGTTGTCAATTCTGCAACGCTTTGTTGTTAATAATGCGTTGTTAAAATGATACCAATAGTAACACACTATTGACACCCTTTGTGGTCATTTTGACAACAGTTGGTGTAATTTTTTTCTCTGGATGTTCTCTTCAGACAATATTGTTAAGATTTCCTTTCAAGCTACTGCCTAAATCTTAGTTTAATATAGCTGCAAGGCAGTCAGCAGAATGATTCTGAGCCAATGAAACTACTAACCTCACCTTTGCTTGCAGGTTTGTTTATCTTCTCATTGCCTACATATTGGCTATGATGATATCAACTAAGCCCTAGTATTAGATACTAGTCTCTTTTCACCAGTGTTAGACAATCCCAGCCTAATTTCAATCTTATCTCAAAGGTGCTGAGTATCTATAATGCCGGTCTGCTGTTTTTTGTGTCTTTTTTGAGTTCTTTTTTTATTCAGGTAAAAATTGAATTCTCTCGACCCAAACTGCTATATAAGTTTTTCCTCTGATCCTAACCAGATACGCCACCCCAACAGCTGCAGCCGTTTTCACTTGTGAGAACTAAATTTATTATACACTCGAACATTCACGTTTTTTTCTATATGAAATTTAAAAAAAAAATGTTTAAATTTCAATTAAATTAAACTGAAAATTAAAAATATTAAGTTGTGATTACAAAAAAAGAATTTACATTTTTTTGTTGGGTACTTGACACCTGGAGCCAAAAAAAAAAGTATAAAAACATACAAGATGAAGTAAAGTGTTTTAGCAATTTACACTTACTCATACTCACACCAACACATGCACATACAGGCACACTTACAGCAGAGATCAAATGAAAAATGACTATAAACCAACACACAGATGCAAATACTCTTACAAAAAATATGAATACTTGTATAAATATTGGCATAAAATGAATCTTTCAAATTGCCAGTGATGCATGTCTGCCTCTAATATTTCCCCCCTCGTCCCCCACCAAAAGTTGTTCTTGGTTATGATGAACATGTTACATATTTTTTGACCCTTTTCTGCACACACCAAGACTTACACTTATTTGTATGATTGTTTTTTACCTTTTCTGTTTATAGAAAGAAAAAAAAATGGACCAATGCCAAAGGGAATTTAATGTATGAAACATACAAAATAAATTTCAAAATATAGGAAAACAACAAAACAAACACAGCACAGCAATAAAACAAAAAAATGGGGAAAAAACAAAAAGGAGTGCTTTATTACTGAAATGATTGTGTACTTAGAAAAATTCGATATCAAGTCTATTTATTGTATAATAATCACTCTTATGAGGAGGGAGGGGGTATTCTTTTTTTGTTTATTTCTAATTTATGATCACAGACGAATTGATGTAAATAAAATGGAAGCTTGTTTACATCACACAAAGTGTTTATATCCGGGTTTTTCTTCTTTTTTGTGTGCAATTATTCACAATTTATATTTTTTTTTAAATTTGTTTTCAAAAGTGATGAGAGAAATCAAGTTTTTTGTTGGAAAAGCATATTCTGCTTGTCAAAAAAAAAAATTAATTCTCTTCTATGCCTTTTATTAAAATGAATGAATATTTATTTGCCTTGGTCACGTTGTCACGCGTGAACGGCTGCACCAATAATTATTTTATATTGTGTTTTGGTTATTGTCAGCAGAAGGTTGTTTTAAAAAAACTGTTACGAAAATAATTAAAATCTTCACTTTTCTGTTCAAAAGTCAGAGTATGAGTGTTAGACATTAAAACAAAATTCAATAATAATCATACGCTCCGATACCGGCATAATTATTTTTATATTTATTGAAACTTGTAGTTTATTAAGCTTGAACTCGGATTACAAAAATATTTATTTTTATACCGATATTTACAATTTGACCTCCAGCTTAATAAACTAGCCGTTTCAATAAAAGAAGAAAAAGGCCAATTAACTTACAAATAAATTTTGTTAAATTATTTAAAAGAGCGGGAACATTTTCTATATAAATACTAGCAAATCCTCAGAAAATTGAGCTTCTGTTAAGTTACGTTACTATTTTTACTTACTTATATTTTAAGCACGGGAAGTTTGCAGTTTTATGAAATTTATTTTGAGGGTTTTACTAAAAGTAAAAAAAGCAAAATCCTGAAAAAAAATTATTTATTTAGCATTATTACAACACAAGATGTAATTATAGAATCTGAACCTTTGGAAATCTAAAATGTTAGAAACTACTTTGTGTTTGTAATATTTCTTTTTTTTGTTTTCTAAAAAAAATTAAAATAACTTCATTTTGCTGACTTTAAACCCATTTAAATTTAACCCATATATAAGTAGGTTTGATTTCTGTCTAGATCCTGACTGATTACGGCAGTAAAACCAAGAAGCTTCGCGGATTTCTTTTGTTAAAAAAAAATTGGAGTAATTCAAAAACATGTTTTTGTCTTACAAAAATCACGGCATTTTAGATTATAGTATACTCGAACTTAAGCATATAAATGGTATTACATGTTAAATTGAAGAAAATATTCACAGTTTTGACCGTGACACCTTCTCTCTTTTTCTTCACAAAACGTAATTTATTGTTGTACGTTATTAACATAACTTTGCTGTAGGACATTTTTGGCCTGCCAGTAGACAAGTTTTTAGTTATATTGAAGTAAAGGATGGCGACAGATAGTATATAATCTGGCAAACTCATGTCACTTTCATTTACTAGTTTGTAAACGGGCCATAACTAGTCATCTAATAAATAGAGGTCAATATCATTTTTTGTCGTTAATATTAGTTGCCACCAGTCATACTGATGCAGTGAACCCATGTTAGTATTATAATTTTTTTTTTATAAAAGCAGTTGTGTTATGTGTTTCTGCTTTTTAGACTTTCGATCCCACTTGTTTTTTTTTGTTCCGAGGTTGGGGCGGTTGTCACGCACTTGGTATCATTTCATTTCTCTATAATGAAATGAACCTTCTGCTTCGTTTCTAAGAGTTTTTGAATTTTTCAGAAAGCATGAACACAATCTGTTCTCCCTCAAAGTTCCAGTCGCACGAAATTGAAACTGTGGTAAATGGATCAGTAAGTATCTGCTAGTAAATATAAATAGGTTATCAAAATATACTTTAAGGCTTGCGGGTTCTGATACTAAGCCCTAGCTAATGAAAGAAAATTATTTTTCTAAATTATCAAAATTTTATTTTTGATTAAAATTTTTCTTGATTCTCAATCCGCAAATTTATACTCGTACTGGTCACTGTAAAACAAAATATTTTTTAAAGAGAATTAAAGGATTTAATTAAGTGAAAAAAATTAAACATTTTGTATTTCAATTTCATTATCTTTATTAATCAAAGTAATCAAACTTATTTTTAACTTGCAAGTTCTGGTGTGATTTGCTGCTTAAGCAAAAGTAAAAGTTGATTTATTCACACACTTACCAACATTTCCAGCTTTGATATGATGGTTAAGAGAATCTTCTCTCTTTTTGCGTCTGTTTCTGCTGTTTCTTTTAATTAGTACATTTTATTGCAATTAATTAGTAACGAAATACATAAATAAATCTTCAAACAACAACAAGTAAATTATTTTTGTGTCGGTTTTCTGTGCTAATTCCTAATTAGTTGTTGTTATTTGTAGTTTGTACGAAATAATGATAGCAAGTCAGGGCATAAAGCAAATAGTCGTGCAACCTTCTTAACAAATTACAAAATGAAATCATTAAACTTCAAACGTTTTTTCGAAGGCAACATTTAAAGATGAGGCCAACCATGTAAGCTGGCAAATTATTGAAATGGAAAGAAATTGTTTAATTGCTAAAACACAACAATAGAAAGTGGTGGACAAATACAAAAACACATCAAGAAAATAAGGGGTGAAGCACCCTAACAGCAAGGTAAATGCCTGTGCCAAGCTCTTCTTTCTAAAAATATAAGTAAGGCCTAAATAATATTTTTTTTCCTTTCAAAAATCATTAAGTCATTTAAGTTATAAAAACTCAAATTGTTTTTGATTTAAAAAAGCAAAAGAAATTAAAAATTTTAAATTTATGGCTGCTCTTAATAATTACAAAACGAGTTCTTAAGTTTAATTGTTGATAATTTAAACATGTCATGCAAAGCCATAATTTGTTTAAATTATATGACATGCACGAACGGCCATTTGAAGTAAGAAAGAACTAAAAAAAAAAAAACAAACTCACACCCAAATAGCACAAACAATTAAAGCAAATATATTATTTTCTAGCAATAAAAAGAACAACAAAATAACAAAATTATAAATAAAACCAGCAGAGTTTCTTGAAAGCTTCAAATTGCATTAGGGTGGTTCTTAATTTATTATGGGAAATTTGCTCACGATCTTTTGGGTCTACGACAGCTCTTGAAACCAAAGTTCCAGACTTAGGTTTTGAAAGGAAGTTAGTAAGAGCTCTCAAGGAATAAAGAAAATGTCTCTCAAAAAAAAGTGTTGCCCTAGGTTACTTTAAGATTCATAGAGGAGGGGGATCTCTTGCGGTCTCTGTTAAATCTTTTTTGGCATACCTGCATTAGAGAAAGAATGAAGAAGGATGGCGTTAGAAAGATGTTGAAAAAAATATAAAGAAGGAGATAAATGAAAAATAAGTTCATCAGCTAAGCCAATTGCTATTACTAACGAAGCTTAGCAGATGACAGCAAAGTAAGCCTCCCAGAAGTAAGTCTTGCTAAAGCTTTCGGAGCCTACATTGGCTGCTGCTAATATTTCTAATCTATTACTTAGCAGTTTGAGCTCACACACAGAAAAGAACTTTGGTTGTGAGAACCAAATTTTGTTATGGAGGTCGATACCTGCCTTAACAGTGGGTGTTTTCTGTAGACAATAAAAAAAATGTGTTGCTAAAAAAAAATTGAAATATAAAAATTCAGTTTTTCGGTATTTAGGTACAAAATTAAGTTCTTTTAATAAAATTTTGATCTATATTTACAACAAAATTTATCTATTATAACAATAAAAAAATCATATTATCACAACCAAAGTTTTGATTAATAACAAATTTAGTTATTACAACAAGTTGTTTTGTCACTGCACTCTTGTTGAGTATCAGCTTCTCTTTAACATTATAAAGCATTTCGCTTGTCTAAGGCCACTCAGTGATTTCTTATATTTTGCTAATTGCATTTTACTCCAAAACGCAGATATGCTGAGAAAACAACTTTGGTTGTGAGAACTAAATTTATCGCCATTCATAATTCAATTGTAAGCAAAGAATTTTTTTCCTCATGATAAAAAAAATTTAAATGCTTTCAAAAGAACTAACTTTTAATACGTATTATCAAATACTGCTGGCCGTTACAACAAACACAAAATTGTCACAACTGACTTTTTGGTTAGACACAAAATTTTGTTCTCGCAACCGTAGTTTTTGTGGATATAGATTTTTGATTTAACAAAAAAAAAAAAAAAAAAAAAAAATATATAAATTCCAAAGTAATTTTAAGTAAAAAAAAATTACTAGAAAAGTAAAAACCACCCTAATGTTTGCATTTACAAGCTTGCATTGCATGTATGAGTCAACCATTTAATTGTTATTTTATTTATATTTTGTACCGAATTATGAGACAAGAATTTATAATTACATGAGTGAAGTTGTTGGATTTTTGTTTTTTTATTCACTTTGGCACACAGAGAACTGCAACCAACTAAAAATTAAATTTAAAACCAATTTAGAACAGCTGCTTAATTTAGTTCACTTTAGTTTAGTTGTGCAGCTTTTTAAATTGTGTTTCTGGTTTGTTTAGTTTTGGAAATTTTCTATTTGTTGTGTCGGATAAGTAAAACACTTGTAATCTAGTTTCTTACTTATAAAATGAAATTTCGTATTCAAACATGATTTTGTTATTAACGTTTTGTGTTATTCAACCGACAAATAATTAAACAAAATCTTTAGTTCTATTTCAGGCCGATATCAAATGTATTTGCACCACATAGAAATTTTAAAGGCTCGTCGAGCATAAGCTTTTATTTTCTTATCCAAAAAAAATTAACAGACTTTTAAGTAAAATTTATGAAAAATGTCCATAATGTTGACTTTAAAGTCTACTTTAATTTTTTTGGAATAAGAGGGGGTAAAATTTTAGCGAACACTATACAATTTGTTGGGATTAAAAAAGTATTAGACCAGCAGATAGTTATGCTATAAACTAACACCAGCCATCATATTAAGTCTGATAGATTGCCTAAATGCTCGACTCTTAGTTTGATAAATTAACATCATAAAAAAAAAAAACAAAAAAAAAAAAATACAAAGACAAAAACTAAAGAAAATAAGGTCTTTCAAACAAGCTTTCTTTTTTGGTCATAACTTTCTTAGTTTTCTAGATATCAACTTGATTTCTTTTGCGTTGAATAGCTAAACGTATTGGCTTTAATAAGAATATTTTTTCTTCTGGATAGTGGTAGGAAAATTTTTCCTTAATTTTTTCGAAAAAAGCAAAGGGGGTAGTCCATGGTAATTTTTGGAGAAAAAATTTTTTTTCTCACTATTCGCAATAAAAAAATTTCTGAATAAAGCCAACACGGTTATCTACCCATTGCAATAGAAATCAAGTCGATATCTAGAAAAAGAAGCTAGTTATGAACAAAAAGGTAACCAGTTCTACTACTGCCTCTTTCCGGCCACTTTTTAGTAGAACTGGTTACCTTTTTGGTCATAACTTTCTTAGTTTTCTAGATATCGACTTGATTTCTTTTGCGTTGAATAGCTAAACGTATTGGCTTTAATAAGAATATTTTTTCTTCTGGATAGTGGTAGGAAAATTTTTCCTTAATTTTTTCGAAAAAAGCAAAGGGGGTAGTCCATGGTAATTTTTGGAGAAAAAATTTTTTTTCTCACTATTCGCAATAAAAAAATTTCTGAATAAAGCCAACACGGTTATCTACCCATTGCAATAGAAATCAAGTCGATATCTAGAAAAAGAAGCTAGTTATGAACAAAAAGGTAACCAGTTCTACTACTGCCTCTTTCCGGCCACTTTTTAGTAGAACTGGTTACCTTTTTGGTCATAACTTTCTTAGTTTTCTAGATATCGACTTGATTTCTTTTGCGTTGAATAGCTAAACGTATTGGCTTTTATAAGAAATTTTTTTCTTCTGGATAGTGGTAGGAAAATTTTTCTTTAATTTTTCCGAAAAAAGCAAAGGGGGTAGTCCATGGTAATTTTTTGAGAAAAAATTTTTTTTCTCACTATTCGCAAAAAAAAAAATTACTGATTAAAGCCAAAACGGTTATTTCCCCATTGCAATAGAAATCAAGTCGATATCTAGAAAACGAAGCTAGTTATGAACAAAAAGGTAACCAGTTCTACTACTGCCTCTTTCCGGCCACTTTTTAGTAGAACTGGTTACCTTTTTGGTCATAACTTTCTTAGTTTTCTAGATATCGACTTGATTTCTTTTGCGTTGAATAGCTAAACGTATTGGCTTTAATAGGAAATTTTTTTCTTCTGGATAGTGGTAGGAAAATTTTTCTTTAATTTTTCCGAAAAAAGCAAAGGGGGTAGTCCATGGTAATTTTTTGAGAAAAAAATTTTTTTTTTACTATTCGCAAAAAAAAAAATTTTTGATTAAAGCCAACACGGTTATCTACCCATTGCAATAGAAATCAAGTCGATATATAGAAAACGAAGCTAGTTATGAACAAAAAGGTAACCAGTTCTACTACTGCCTCTTTCCGGCCACTTTTTAGTAGAACTGGTTACCTTTTTGGTCATAACTTTCTTAGTTTTCTAGATATCGACTTGATTTCTTTTGCGTTGAATAGCTAAACGTATTGGCTTTAATAGGAAATTTTTTTCTTCTGGATAGTGGTAGGAAAATTTTTCTTTAATTTTTCCGAAAAAAGCAAAGGGGGTAGTCCATGGTAATTTTTTGAGAAAAAATTTTTTTTTTTACTATTCGCAAAAAAAAAAATTTTTGATTAAAGCCAACACGGTTATCTACCCATTGCAATAGAAATCAAGTCGATATATAGAAAACGAAGCTAGTTATGAACAAAAAGGTAACCAGTTCTACTACTGCCTCTTTCCGGCCACTTTTTAGTAGAACTGGTTACCTTTTTGGTCATAACTTTCTTAGTTTTCTAGATATCGACTTGATTTCTTTTGCGTTGAATAGCTAAACGTATTGGCTTTTATAAGAAATTTTTTTCTTCTGGATAGTGGTAGGAAAATTTTTCTTTAATTTTTCCGAAAAAAGCAAAGGGGGTAGTCCATGGTAATTTTTGGAGAAAAAAATTTTTTCTTACTATTCGCAATAAAAAAATTTCTGATTAAAGCCAACACGATTATCTACCCATTGCAGTAGAAATCAAGTCGATATCTACAAAACGAAGCTAGTTATGACCAAAAAGGTAACCAGTTCTACTACTGCCTCTTTCCGGCCACTTTTTAGTAGAACTGGTTACCTTTTTGGTCATAACTTTCTTAGTTTTCTAGATATCGACTTGATTTCTTTTGCGTTGAATAGCTAAACGTATTGGCTTTAATAGGAAATTTTTTTCTTCTGGATAGTGGTAGGAAAATTTTTCTTTAATTTTTCCGAAAAAAGCAAAGGGGGTAGTCCATGGTAATTTTTTGAGAAAAAATTTTTTTTTTTACTATTCGCAAAAAAAAAAATTTTTGATTAAAGCCAACACGGTTATCTACCCATTGCAATAGAAATCAAGTCGATATCTAGAAAACGAAGCTAGTTATGAACAAAAAGGTAACCAGTTCTACTACTGCCTCTTTCCGGCCACTTTTTAGTAGAACTGGTTACCTTTTTGGTCATAACTTTCTTAGTTTTCTAGATATCGACTTGATTTCTTTTGCGTTGAATAGCTAAACGTATTGGCTTTAATAGGAAATTTTTTTCTTCTGGATAGTGGTAGGAAAATTTTTCTTTAATTTTTCCGAAAAAAGCAAAGGGGGTAGTCCATGGTAATTTTTGGAGAAAAATTTTTTTTTCTTACTATTCGCAATAAAAAAATTTCTGATTAAAGCCAACACGGTTATCTACCCATTGCTAAAGAAATCAAGTCGATATCTAGAAAACGAAGCTAGTTATGAACAAAAAGGTAACCAGTTCTACTACTGCCTCTTTCCGGCCACTTTTTAGTAGAACTGGTTACCTTTTTGGTCATAACTTTCTTAGTTTTCTAGATATCGACTTGATTTCTTTTGCGTTGAGTATCTAAACGTATTTTCTTTAATAAGAATTTTTTTTCTTCTGGATAGTGATAGGAAAATTTTTTTTTAATTTTTCCGAAAAAAGCAAAGGGGGTAGTCCATGGTAATTTTTGGAGAAAAAATTTTTTTTCTTACTATTCGCAATAAAAAAATTTCTGATTAAAGCCAACACGGTTATCTACCCATTGCTAAAGAAATCAAGTCGATATCTAGAAAACGAAGCTAGTTATGAACAAAAAGGTAACCAGTTCTACTACTGCCTCTTTCCGGCCACTTTTTAGTAGAACTGGTTACCTTTTTGGTCATAACTTTCTTAGTTTTCTAGATATCGACTTGATTTCTTTTGCGTTGAGTATCTAAACGTATTTTTTTTAATAAGAAATTTTTTTCTTCTGGATAGTGGTAGGAAAATTTTTCTTTAATTTTTCCGAAAAAAGCAAAGGGGGTAGTCCATGGTAATTTTTGGAGAAAAAATTTGTTTTCTTACTATTCGCAATAAAAAAATTTCTGATTAAAGCCAACACGGTTATCTACCCATTGCAATAGAAATCAAGTCGATGTCTAGAAAACGAAGCTAGTTATGATCAAAAAGGTAACCAGTTCTACTACTGCCTCTTTCCGGCCACTTTTTAGTACAACTGGCTACCTTTTTGGTCATAACTTTTTTAGTTTTCTAGATATCGACTTGATTTCTTTTGCGTTGAATAGCTAAACGTATTGGTTTTAATAAGAAATTTTTTTCTTCTGGATAGTGGTAGGAAAATTTTTCTTTAATTTTTCCGAAAAAAGCAAAGGGGGTAGTCCATGGTAATTTTTGGAGAAAAAATTTGTTTTCTTACTATTCGCAATAAAAAAATTTCTGATTAAAGCCAACACGGTTATCTACCCATTGCAATAGAAATCAAGTCGATGTCTAGAAAACGAAGCTAGTTATGATCAAAAAGGTAACCAGTTCTACTACTGCCTCTTTCCGGCCACTTTTTAGTACAACTGGCTACCTTTTTGGTCATAACTTTCTTAGTTTTCTAGATATCGACTTGATTTCTTTTGCGTTGAATAGCTAAACGTATTGGCTTTAATAAGAAATTTTTTTCTTCTGGATAGTGGTAGGAAAATTTTTCTTTAATTTTTCCGAAAAAAGCAAAGGGGGTAGTCCATGGTAATTTTTGGAGAAAAAATTTGTTTTCTTATTATTCGCAATAAAAAAATTTCTGATTAAAGCCAACACGGTTATCTACCCATTGCAATAGAAATCAAGTCGATATCTAGAAAACGAAGCTAGTTATGACCAAAAAGGTAACCAGTTCTACTACTGCCTCTTTCCGGCCACTTTTTAGTAGAACTGGTTACCTTTTTGGTCATAACTTTCTTAGTTTTCTAGATATCGACTTGATTTCTTTTGCGTTGAATAGCTAAACGTATTGGCTTTAATAGGAAATTTTTTTCTTCTGGATAGTGGTAGGAAAATTTTTCTTTAATTTTTCCGAAAAAAGCAAAGGGGGTAGTCCATGGTAATTTTTTGAGAAAAAATTTTTTTTTTTACTATTCGCAAAAAAAAAAATTTTTGATTAAAGCCAACACGGTTATCTACCCATTGCAATAGAAATCAAGTCGATATCTAGAAAACGAAGCTAGTTATGAACAAAAAGGTAACCAGTTCTACTACTGCCTCTTTCCGGCCACTTTTTAGTAGAACTGGTTACCTTTTTGGTCATAACTTTCTTAGTTTTCTAGATATCGACTTGATTTCTTTTGCGTTGAATAGCTAAACGTATTGGCTTTAATAGGAAATTTTTTTCTTCTGGATAGTGGTAGGAAAATTTTTCTTTAATTTTTCCGAAAAAAGCAAAGGGGGTAGTCCATGGTAATTTTTGGAGAAAAAATTTTTTTTCTTACTATTCGCAATAAAAAAATTTCTGATTAAAGCCAACACGGTTATCTACCCATTGCTAAAGAAATCAAGTCGATATCTAGAAAACGAAGCTAGTTATGAACAAAAAGGTAACCAGTTCTACTACTGCCTCTTTCCGGCCACTTTTTAGTAGAACTGGTTACCTTTTTGGTCATAACTTTCTTAGTTTTCTAGATATCGACTTGATTTCTTTTGCGTTGAGTATCTAAACGTATTTTCTTTAATAAGAATTTTTTTTCTTCTGGATAGTGATAGGAAAATTTTTTTTTAATTTTTCCGAAAAAAGCAAAGGGGGTAGTCCATGGTAATTTTTGGAGAAAAAATTTTTTTTCTTACTATTCGCAATAAAAAAATTTCTGATTAAAGCCAACACGGTTATCTACCCATTGCTAAAGAAATCAAGTCGATATCTAGAAAACGAAGCTAGTTATGAACAAAAAGGTAACCAGTTCTACTACTGCCTCTTTCCGGCCACTTTTTAGTAGAACTGGTTACCTTTTTGGTCATAACTTTCTTAGTTTTCTAGATATCGACTTGATTTCTTTTGCGTTGAGTATCTAAACGTATTTTTTTTAATAAGAAATTTTTTTCTTCTGGATAGTGGTAGGAAAATTTTTCTTTAATTTTTCCGAAAAAAGCAAAGGGGGTAGTCCATGGTAATTTTTGGAGAAAAAATTTGTTTTCTTACTATTCGCAATAAAAAAATTTCTGATTAAAGCCAACACGGTTATCTACCCATTGCAATAGAAATCAAGTCGATGTCTAGAAAACGAAGCTAGTTATGATCAAAAAGGTAACCAGTTCTACTACTGCCTCTTTCCGGCCACTTTTTAGTACAACTGGCTACCTTTTTGGTCATAACTTTTTTAGTTTTCTAGATATCGACTTGATTTCTTTTGCGTTGAATAGCTAAACGTATTGGTTTTAATAAGAAATTTTTTTCTTCTGGATAGTGGTAGGAAAATTTTTCTTTAATTTTTCCGAAAAAAGCAAAGGGGGTAGTCCATGGTAATTTTTGGAGAAAAAATTTGTTTTCTTACTATTCGCAATAAAAAAATTTCTGATTAAAGCCAACACGGTTATCTACCCATTGCAATAGAAATCAAGTCGATGTCTAGAAAACGAAGCTAGTTATGATCAAAAAGGTAACCAGTTCTACTACTGCCTCTTTCCGGCCACTTTTTAGTACAACTGGCTACCTTTTTGGTCATAACTTTCTTAGTTTTCTAGATATCGACTTGATTTCTTTTGCGTTGAATAGCTAAACGTATTGGCTTTAATAAGAAATTTTTTTCTTCTGGATAGTGGTAGGAAAATTTTTCTTTAATTTTTCCGAAAAAAGCAAAGGGGGTAGTCCATGGTAATTTTTGGAGAAAAAATTTGTTTTCTTATTATTCGCAATAAAAAAATTTCTGATTAAAGCCAACACGGTTATCTACCCATTGCAATAGAAATCAAGTCGATATCTAGAAAACGAAGCTAGTTATGACCAAAAAGGTAACCAGTTCTACTACTGCCTCTTTCCGGCCACTTTTTAGTACAACTGGTTACCTTTTTGGTCATAACTTTCTTAGCAAAGGGGGTAGTCCATGGTAATTTTTGGAGAAAAAATTTGTTTTCTTACTATTCGCAATAAAAAAAATTTCTGATTAAAGCCAACACGGTTATCTACCCATTGCAATAGAAATCAAGTCGATATCTAGAAAACGAAGCTAGTTATGACCAAAAAGGTAACCAGTTCTACTACTGCCTCTTTCCGGCCACTTTTTAGTACAACTGGTTACCTTTTTAGTCATAACTTTCTTAGTTTTCTAGATATCGACTTGATTTCTTTTGCGTTGAATAGCTAATCGTATTGGCTTTAATAAGAAATTTTTTTCTTCTGGATAGTGATAAGAAAATTTTTCTTTAATTTTTCCGAAAAAAGCAAAGGGGGTAGTCCATGGTAATTTTTGGAGAAAAAATTTTTTTTCTTACTATTCGCAATAAAAAAATTTCTGATTAAAGCCAACACGGTTATCTACCCATTGCAATAGAAATCAAGTCGATATCTAGAAAACGAAGCTAGTTATGACCAAAAAGGTAACCACTTCTACTACTGCCTCTATCCGGCCACTTTTTAGTAGAACTGGTTACCTTTTTGGTCATAACTTTCTTAGTTTTCTAGATATCGACTTGATTTCTTTTGCGTTGAATAGCTAATCGTATTGGCTTTAATAAGAAATTTTTTTCTTCTGGATAGTGATAAGAAAATTTTTCTTTAATTTTTCCGAAAAAAGCAAAGGGGGTAGTCCATGGTAATTTTTGGAGAAAAAATTTTTTTTCTCACTATTCGCAAAAAAAAAAATTTCTGATTCAAGCCAACACGGTTATCTACCCATTGCAATAGAAATCAAGTCGATATCTAGAAAACGAAGCTAGTTATGACCAAAAAGGTAACCACTTCTACTACTGCCTCTATCCGGCCACTTTTTAGTAGAACTGGTTACCTTTTTGGTCATAACTTTCTTAGTTTTCTAGATATCGACTTGATTTCTTTTGCGTTGAATAGCTAATCGTATTGGCTTTAATAAGAAATTTTTTTCTTCTGGATAGTGATAAGAAAATTTTTCTTTAATTTTTCCGAAAAAAGCAAAGGGGGTAGTCCATGGTAATTTTTGGAGAAAAAATTTTTTTTCTTACTATTCGCAATAAAAAAATTTCTGATTAAAGCCAACACGGTTATCTACCCATTGCAATAGAAATCAAGTCGATATCTAGAAAACGAAGCTAGTTATGACCAAAAAGGTAACCACTTCTACTACTGCCTCTATCCGGCCACTTTTTAGTAGAACTGGTTACCTTTTTGGTCATAACTTTCTTAGTTTTCTAGATATCGACTTGATTTCTTTTGCGTTGAATAGCTAAACGTATTGGCTTTAACAGGAAATATTTTTCTTCTGGATAGTGGTAGGAAAATTTTTCTTTAATTTTTCCGAAAAAAGCAAAGGGGGTAGTCCATGGTAATTTTTGGAGAAAAAATTTTTTTTCTCACTATTCGCAAAAAAAAAAAATTTCTGATTCAAGCCAACACGGTTATCTACCCATTGCAATAGAAATCAAGTCGATATCTAGAAAACGAAGCTAGTTATGACCAAAAAGGTAACCACTTCTACTACTGCCTCTATCCGGCCACTTTTTAGTAGAACTGGTTACCTTTTTGGTCATAACTTTCTTAGTTTTCTAGATATCGACTTGATTTCTTTTGCGTTGAATAGCTAATCGTATTGGCTTTAATAAGAAATTTTTTTCTTCTGGATAGTGATAAGAAAATTTTTCTTTAATTTTTCCGAAAAAAGCAAAGGGGGTAGTCCATGGTAATTTTTGGAGAAAAAATTTTTTTTCTTACTATTCGCAATAAAAAAATTTCTGATTAAAGCCAACACGGTTATCTACCCATTGCAATAGAAATCAAGTCGATATCTAGAAAACGAAGCTAGTTATGACCAAAAAGGTAACCACTTCTACTACTGCCTCTATCCGGCCACTTTTTAGTAGAACTGGTTACCTTTTTGGTCATAACTTTCTTAGTTTTCTAGATATAGACTTGATTTCTTTTGCGTTGAATAGCTAAACGTATTGGCTTTAAGAGTAAATATTTTTCTTCTGGATAGTGGTAGGAAAATTTTTCTTTAATTTTTCCGAAAAAAGCAAAGGGGGTAGTCCATGGTAATTTTTGGAGAAAAAATTTTTTTTCTTACTATTCGCAATAAAAAAATTTCTGATTAAAGCCAACACGGTTATCTACCCATTGCAATAGAAATCAAGTCGATATCTAGAAAACGAAGCTAGTTATGACCAAAAAGGTAACCACTTCTACTACTGCCTCTATCCGGCCACTTTTTAGTAGAACTGGTTACCTTTTTGGTCATAACTTTCTTAGTTTTCTAGATATAGACTTGATTTCTTTTGCGTTGAATAGCTAAACGTATTGGCTTTAACAGTAAATATTTTTCTTCTGGATAGTGGTAGGAAAATTTTTCTTTAATTTTTCCGAAAAAAGCAAAGGGGGTAGTCCATGGTAATTTTTGGAGAAAAAATTTGTTTTCTTACTATTCGCAATAAAAAAATTTCTGATTAAAGCCAACACGGTTATCTACCCATTGCAATATAAATCAAGTCAATATCTAGAAAACGAAGCTAGTTATGACCAAAAAGGTAACCACTTCTACTACTGCCTCTATCCGGCCACTTTTTAGTAGAACTGGTTACCTTTTTGGTCATAACTTTCTTAGTTTTCTAGATATCGACTTGATTTCTTTTGCGTTGAATAGCTAAACGTATTGGCTTTAACAGAAAATTTTTTTCTTCTGGATAGTGGTAAGAAAATTTTTCTTTAATTTTTCCGAAAAAAGCAAAGGGGGTAGTCCATGGTAATTTTTGGAGAAAAAATTTTTTTTCTCACTATTCGCAAAAAAAAAAAAAATTCTGATTCAAGCCAACACGGTTATCTACCCATTGCAATAGAAATCAAGTCGATATCTAGAAAACGAAGCTAGTTATGACCAAAAAGGTAACCACTTCTACTACTGCCTCTATCCGGCCACTTTTTAGTAGAACTGGTTACCTTTTTGGTCATAACTTTCTTAGTTTTCTAGATATCGACTTGATTTCTTTTGCGTTGAATAGCTAAACGTATTGGCTTTAACAGAAAATTTTTTTCTTCTGGATAGTGGTAAGAAAATTTTTCTTTAATTTTTCCGAAAAAAGCAAAGGGGGTAGTCCATGGTAATTTTTGGAGAAAAAATTTTTTTTCTCACTATTCGCAAAAAAAAAAAAATTTCTGATTCAAGCCAACACGGTTATCTACCCATTGCAATAGAAATCAAGTCGATATCTAGAAAACGAAGCTAGTTATGACCAAAAAGGTAACCACTTCTACTACTGCCTCTATCCGGCCACTTTCTAGTAGAACTGGTTACCTTTTTGGTCATAACTTTCTTAGTTTTCTAGATATCGACTTGATTTCTTTTGCGTTGAATAGCTAAACGTATTGGCTTTAAGAGGAAATAGTTTTCTTCTGGATAGTGGTAGGAAAATTTTTCTTTAATTTTTCCGAAAAAAGCAAAGGGGGTAGTCCATGGTAATTTTCGGAGAAAAAATTTTTTTTCTCACTATTCGCAAAAAAAAAAAAATTCTGATTCAAGCCAACACGGTTATCTACCCATTGCAATAGAAATCAAGTCGATATCTAGAAAACGAAGCTAGTTATGACCAAAAAGGTAACCACTTCTACTACTGCCTCTATCCGGCCACTTTTTAGTAGAACTGGTTACCTTTTTGGTCATAACTTTCTTAGTTTTCTAGATATCGACTTGATTTCTTTTGCGTTGAATAGCTAAACGTATTGGCTTTAATAGGAAATTTTTTTCTTCTGGATAGTGGTAGGAAAATTTTTCTTTAATTTTTCCGAAAAAAGCAAAGGGGGTAGTCCATGGTAATTTTTGGAGAAAAAATTTTTTTTCTTACTATTCGCAATAAAAAAATTTCTGATTAAAGCCAACACGGTTATCTACCCATTGCAATAGAAATCAAGTCGATATCTAGAAAACAAAGCTAGTTATGAACAAAAAGGTAACCAGTTCTACTACTGCCTCTTTCCGGCCACTTTTTAGTAGAACTGGTTACCTTTTTGGTCATAACTTTCTTAGTTTTCTAGATATCGACCTGATTTCTTTTGCGTTGAATAGCTAAACGTATTGGCTTTAATAGGAAATTTTTTTCTTCTGGATAGTGGTAGGAAAATTTTTCTTTAATTTTTCCGAAAAAAGCAAAGGGGGTAGTCCATGGTAATTTTTGGAGAAAAAATTTTTTTTCTTACTATTCGCAATAAAAAAATTTCTGATTAAAGCCAACACGGTTATCTACATATTGCAATAGAAATCAAGTCGATATCTAGAAAACGAAGCTAGTTATGAACAAAAAGGTAACCAGTTCTACTACTGCCTCTTTCCGGCCACTTTTTAGTAGAACTGGTTACCTTTTTGGTCATAACTTTCTTAGTTTTCTAGATATCGACTTGATTTCTTTTGCGTTGAATAGCTAAACGTATTGGCTTTAATAGGAAATTTTTTTCTTCTGGATAGTGGTAGGAAAATTTTTCTTTAATTTTTCCGAAAAAAGCAAAGGGGGTAGTCCATGATAATTTTTGGAGAAAAAATTTTTTTTCTTACTATTCGCAATAAAAAAATTTCTGATTAAAGCCAACACGGTTATCTACCCATTGCAATAGAAATCAAGTCGATATCTAAAAAACGAAGCTAGTTATGAACAAAAAGGTAACCAGTTCTGCTACTGCCTCTTTCCGGCCACTTTTTAGTAGAACTGGTTACCTTTTTGGTCATAACTTTCTTAGTTTTCTAGATATCGACTTGATTTCTTTTGCGTTGAATAGCTAAACGTATTGGCTTTAATAAGAAATTTTTTTCTTCTGGATAGTGGTAGGAAAATTTTTGTTTAATTTTTCCGAAAAAAGCAAAGGGGGTAGTCCATGGTAATTTTTGGAGAAAAAATTTTTTTTCTTACTATTCGCAATAAAAAAATTTCTGATTAAAGCCAACACGGTTATGTACCCATTGCAATAGAAATCAAGTCGATATCTAGAAAACGAAGCTAGTTATGACCACAAAGGTAACCAGTTCTACTACTGCCTATTTCCGGCCACTTTTTAGTAGAACTGGTTACCTTTTTGGTCATAACTTTCTTAGTTTTCTAGATATCGGCTTGATTTCTTTTGCGTTGAATAGCTAAACGTATTGGCTTTAATAAGAAATTTTTTTCTTCTGGATAGTGGTAGGAAAATTTTTCTTTAATTTTTCCGAAAAAAGCAAAGGGGGTAGTCCATGGTAATTTTTGGAGAAAAAATTTGTTTTCTTACTATTCGCAATAAAAAAATTTCTGATTAATGCCAACACGGTTATCTACCCATTGCAATGGAAATCAAGTCGATATCTAGAAAACGAAGCTAGTTATGAACAAAAAGGTAACCAGTTCTACTACTGCCTCTTTCCGGCCACTTTTTAGTACAACTGGTTACCTTTTTAGTCATAACTTTCTTAGTTTTCTAGATATCGACTTGATTTCTTTTGCGTTGAATAGCTAATCGTATTGGCTTTAACAGGAAATATTTTTCTTCTGGATAGTGGTAGGAAAATTTTCTTTAATTTTTCCGAAAAAAGCAAAGGGGGTAGTCCATGGTAATTTTCGGAGAAAAAATTTTTTTTCTCACTATTCGCAAAAAAAAAAAATTCTGATTCAAGCCAACACGGTTATCTACCCATTGCAATAGAAATCAAGTCGATATCTAGAAAACGAAGCTAGTTATGACCAAAAAGGTAACCACTTCTACTACTGCCTCTATCCGGCCACTTTTTAGTAGAACTGGTTACCTTTTTGGTCATAACTTTCTTAGTTTTCTAGATATCGACTTGATTTCTTTTGCGTTGAATAGCTAAACGTATTGGCTTTAATAGGAAATTTTTTTCTTCTGGATAGTGGTAGGAAAATTTTTCTTTAATTTTTCCGAAAAAAGCAAAGGGGGTAGTCCATGGTAATTTTTGGAGAAAAAATTTTTTTTCTTACTATTCGCAATAAAAAAATTTCTGATTAAAGCCAACACGGTTATCTACCCATTGCAATAGAAATCAAGTCGATATCTAGAAAACGAAGCTAGTTATGACCAAAAAGGTAACCACTTCTACTACTGCCTCTATCCGGCCACTTTTTAGTAGAACTGGTTACCTTTTTGGTCATAACTTTCTTAGTTTTCTAGATATCGACTTGATTTCTTTTGCGTTGAATAGCTAATCGTATTGGCTTTAATAAGAAATTTTTTTCTTCTGGATAGTGATAAGAAAATTTTTCTTTAATTTTTCCGAAAAAAGCAAAGGGGGTAGTCCATGGTAATTTTTGGAGAAAAAATTTTTTTTCTTACTATTCGCAATAAAAAAATTTCTGATTAAAGCCAACACGGTTATCTACCCATTGCAATAGAAATCAAGTCGATATCTAGAAAACGAAGCTAGTTATGACCAAAAAGGTAACCACTTCTACTACTGCCTCTATCCGGCCACTTTTTAGTAGAACTGGTTACCTTTTTGGTCATAACTTTCTTAGTTTTCTAGATATCGACTTGATTTCTTTTGCGTTGAATAGCTAAACGTATTGGCTTTAAGAGGAAATAGTTTTCTTCTGGATAGTGGTAGGAAAATTTTTCTTTAATTTTTCCGAAAAAAGCAAAGGGGGTAGTCCATGGTAATTTTTGGAGAAAAAATTTTTTTTCTCACTATTCGCAAAAAAAAAAAAATTTCTGATTCAAGCCAACACGGTTATCTACCCATTGCAATAGAAATCAAGTCGATATCTAGAAAACGAAGCTAGTTATGACCAAAAAGGTAACCAGTTCTACTACTGCCTCTATCCGGCCACTTTCTAGTAGAACTGGTTACCTTTTTGGTCATAACTTTCTTAGTTTTCTAGATATCGACTTGATTTCTTTTGCGTTGAATAGCTAAACATATTGGCTTTAAGAGGAAATAGTTTTCTTCTGGATAGTGGTAGGAAAATTTTTCTTTAATTTTTCCGAAAAAAGCAAAGGGGGTAGTCCATGGTAATTTTTGGAGAAAAAATTTTTTTTCTCACTATTCGCAAAAAAAAAAAAATTTCTGATTCAAGCCAACACGGTTATCTACCCATTGCAATAGAAATCAAGTCGATATCTAGAAAACGAAGCTAGTTATGACCAAAAAGGTAACCACTTCTACTACTGCCTCTATCCGGCCACTTTTTAGTAGAACTGGTTACCTTTTTGGTCATAACTTTCTTAGTTTTCTAGATATCGACTTGATTTCTTTTGCGTTGAATAGCTAAACGTATTGGCTTTAATAGGAAATTTTTTTCTTCTGGATAGTGGTAGGAAAATTTTTCTTTAATTTTTCCGAAAAAAGCAAAGGGGGTAGTCCATGGTAATTTTTGGAGAAAAAATTTTTTTTCTTACTATTCGCAATAAAAAAATTTCTGATTAAAGCCAACACGGTTATCTACCCATTGCAATAGAAATCAAGTCGATATCTAGAAAACAAAGCTAGTTATGAACAAAAAGGTAACCAGTTCTACTACTGCCTCTTTCCGGCCACTTTTTAGTAGAACTGGTTACCTTTTTGGTCATAACTTTCTTAGTTTTCTAGATATCGACCTGATTTCTTTTGCGTTGAATAGCTAAACGTATTGGCTTTAATAGGAAATTTTTTTCTTCTGGATAGTGGTAGGAAAATTTTTCTTTAATTTTTCCGAAAAAAGCAAAGGGGGTAGTCCATGGTAATTTTTGGAGAAAAAATTTTTTTTCTTACTATTCGCAATAAAAAAATTTCTGATTAAAGCCAACACGGTTATCTACATATTGCAATAGAAATCAAGTCGATATCTAGAAAACGAAGCTAGTTATGAACAAAAAGGTAACCAGTTCTACTACTGCCTCTTTCCGGCCACTTTTTAGTAGAACTGGTTACCTTTTTGGTCATAACTTTCTTAGTTTTCTAGATATCGACTTGATTTCTTTTGCGTTGAATAGCTAAACGTATTGGCTTTAATAGGAAATTTTTTTCTTCTGGATAGTGGTAGGAAAATTTTTCTTTAATTTTTCCGAAAAAAGCAAAGGGGGTAGTCCATGATAATTTTTGGAGAAAAAATTTTTTTTCTTACTATTCGCAATAAAAAAATTTCTGATTAAAGCCAACACGGTTATCTACCCATTGCAATAGAAATCAAGTCGATATCTAAAAAACGAAGCTAGTTATGAACAAAAAGGTAACCAGTTCTGCTACTGCCTCTTTCCGGCCACTTTTTAGTAGAACTGGTTACCTTTTTGGTCATAACTTTCTTAGTTTTCTAGATATCGACTTGATTTCTTTTGCGTTGAATAGCTAAACGTATTGGCTTTAATAAGAAATTTTTTTCTTCTGGATAGTGGTAGGAAAATTTTTGTTTAATTTTTCCGAAAAAAGAAAAGGGGGTAGTCCATGGTAATTTTTGGAGAAAAAATTTTTTTTCTTACTATTCGCAATAAAAAAATTTCTGATTAAAGCCAACACGGTTATGTACCCATTGCAATAGAAATCAAGTCGATATCTAGAAAACGAAGCTAGTTATGACCACAAAGGTAACCAGTTCTACTACTGCCTATTTCCGGCCACTTTTTAGTAGAACTGGTTACCTTTTTGGTCATAACTTTCTTAGTTTTCTAGATATCGGCTTGATTTCTTTTGCGTTGAATAGCTAAACGTATTGGCTTTAATAAGAAATTTTTTTCTTCTGGATAGTGGTAGGAAAATTTTTCTTTAATTTTTCCGAAAAAAGCAAAGGGGGTAGTCCATGGTAATTTTTGGAGAAAAAATTTGTTTTCTTACTATTCGCAATAAAAAAATTTCTGATTAAAGCCAACACGGTTATCTACCCATTGCAATAGAAATCAAGTCGATATCTAGAAAACGAAGCTAGTTATGACCAAAAAGGTAACCACTTCTACTACTGCCTCTATCCGGCCACTTTTTAGTAGAACTGGTTACCTTTTTGGTCATAACTTTCTTAGTTTTCTAGATATCGACTTGATTTCTTTTGCGTTGAATAGCTAAACGTATTGGCTTTAATAGGAAATTTTTTTCTTCTGGATAGTGGTAGGAAAATTTTTCTTTAATTTTTCCGAAAAAAGCAAAGGGGGTAGTCCATGGTAATTTTTGGAGAAAAAATTTTTTTTCTTACTATTCGCAATAAAAAAATTTCTGATTAAAGCCAACACGGTTATCTACCCATTGCAATAGAAATCAAGTCGATATCTAGAAAACAAAGCTAGTTATGAACAAAAAGGTAACCAGTTCTACTACTGCCTCTTTCCGGCCACTTTTTAGTAGAACTGGTTACCTTTTTGGTCATAACTTTCTTAGTTTTCTAGATATCGACCTGATTTCTTTTGCGTTGAATAGCTAAACGTATTGGCTTTAATAGGAAATTTTTTTCTTCTGGATAGTGGTAGGAAAATTTTTGTTTAATTTTTCCGAAAAAAGCAAAGGGGGTAGTCCATGGTAATTTTTGGAGAAAAAATTTTTTTTCTTACTATTCGCAATAAAAAAATTTCTGATTAAAGCCAACACGGTTATCTACCCATTGCAATAGAAATCAAGTCGATACCTAGAAAACGAAGCTAGTTATGAACAAAAAGGTAACCAGTTCTACTACTGCCTCTTTCCGGCCTCTTTTTAGTAGAACTGGTTACCTTTTTGGTCATAACTTTCTTAGTTTTCCAGATATCGACTTGATTTCTTTTGCGTTGAATAGCTAAACGTATTGGCTTTAATAGGAAATTTTTTTCTTCTGGATAGTGGTAGGAAAATTTTTCTTTAATTTTTCCGAAAAAAGCAAAGGGGGTAGTCCATGATAATTTTTGGAGAAAAAATTTTTTTTCTTACTATTCGCAATAAAAAAATTTCTGATTAAAGCCAACACGGTTATCTACCCATTGCAATAGAAATCAAGTCGATATCTAAAAAACGAAGCTAGTTATGAACAAAAAGGTAACCAGTTCTGCTACTGCCTCTTTCCGGCCACTTTTTAGTAGAACTGGTTACCTTTTTGGTCATAACTTTCTTAGTTTTCTAGATATCGACTTGATTTCTTTTGCGTTGAATAGCTAAACGTATTGGCTTTAATAGGAAATTTTTTTCTTCTGGATAGTGGTAGGAAAATTTTTCTTTAATTTTTCCGAAAAAAGCAAAGGGGGTAGTCCATGGTAATTTTTGGAGAAAAAATTTTTTTTCTCACTATTCGCAAAAAAAAAAAAATTTCTGATTAAAGCCAACACGGTTATCTACCCATTGCAATAGAAATCAAGTCGATATCTAGAAAACGAAGCTAGTTATGACCAAAAAGGTAACCACTTCTACTACTGCCTCTATCCGGCCACTTTTTAGTAGAACTGGTTACCTTTTTGGTCATAACTTTCTTAGTTTTCTAGATATCGACTTGATTTCTTTTGCGTTGAATAGCTAAACGTATTGGCTTTAATAGGAAATTTTTTTCTTCTGGATAGTGGTAGGAAAATTTTTCTTTAATTTTTCCGAAAAAAGCAAAGGGGGTAGTCCATGGTAATTTTTGGAGAAAAAATTTTTTTTCTTACTATTCGCAATAAAAAAATTTCTGATTAAAGCCAACACGGTTATCTACCCATTGCAATAGAAATCAAGTCGATATCTAGAAAACAAAGCTAGTTATGAACAAAAAGGTAACCAGTTCTACTACTGCCTCTTTCCGGCCACTTTTTAGTAGAACTGGTTACCTTTTTGGTCATAACTTTCTTAGTTTTCTAGATATCGACCTGATTTCTTTTGCGTTGAATAGCTAAACGTATTGGCTTTAATAGGAAATTTTTTTCTTCTGGATAGTGGTAGGAAAATTTTTCTTTAATTTTTCCGAAAAAAGCAAAGGGGGTAGTCCATGGTAATTTTTGGAGAAAAAATTTTTTTTCTTACTATTCGCAATAAAAAAATTTCTGATTAAAGCCAACACGGTTATCTACCCATTGCAATAGAAATCAAGTCGATACCTAGAAAACGAAGCTAGTTATGAACAAAAAGGTAACCAGTTCTACTACTGCCTCTTTCCGGCCTCTTTTTAGTAGAACTGGTTACCTTTTTGGTCATAACTTTCTTAGTTTTCCAGATATCGACTTGATTTCTTTTGCGTTGAATAGCTAAACGTATTGGCTTTAATAGGAAATTTTTTTCTTCTGGATAGTGGTAGGAAAATTTTTCTTTAATTTTTCCGAAAAAAGCAAAGGGGGTAGTGCATGATAATTTTTGGAGAAAAAATTTTTTTTCTTACTATTCGCAATAAAAAAATTTCTGATTAAAGCCAACACGGTTATCTACCCATTGCAATAGAAATCAAGTCGATATCTAAAAAACGAAGCTAGTTATGAACAAAAAGGTAACCAGTTCTACTACTGCCTCTTTCCGGCCACTTTTTAGTAGAACTGGTTACCTTTTTGGTCATAACTTTCTTAGTTTTCTAGATATCGACTTGATTTCTTTTGCGTTGAATAGCTAAACGTATTGGCTTTAATAAGAAATTTTTTTCTTCTGGATAGTGATAAGAAAATTTTTCTTTAATTTTTCCGAAAAAAGCAAAGGGGGTAGTCCATGGTAATTTTTGGAGAAAAAATTTTTTTTCTTACTATTCGCAATAAAAAAATTTCTGATTAAAGCCAACACGGTTATCTACCCATTGCAATAGAAATCTACTCGATATCTGGAAAACGAAGCTAGTTATGACCAAAAAGGTAACCAGTTCTACTACTGCCTCTTTCCGGCCACTTTTTAGTAGAACTGGTTACCTTTTTGGTCATAACTTTCTTAGTTTTCTAGATATCGACTTGATTTCTTTTGCGTTGAATAGCTAAACGTATTGGCTTTAATAGGAAATTTTTTTCTTCTGGATAGTGGTAGGAAAATTTTTCTTTAATTTTTCCGAAAAAAGCAAAGGGGGTAGTCCATGGTAATTTTTGGAGAAAAAATTTTTTTTCTTACTATTCGCAATAAAAAAATTTCTGATTAAAGCCAACACGGTTATCTACCCATTGCAATAGAAATCAAGTCGATATCTAGAAAACGAAGCTAGTTATGAACAAAAAGGTAACCAGTTCTACTACTGCCTCTTTCCGGCCACTTTTTAGTAGAACTGGTTACCTTTTTGGTCATAACTTTCTTAGTTTTCTAGATATCGACTTGATTTCTTTTGCGTTGAATAGCTAAACGTATTGGCTTTAATAAGAAATTTTTTTCTTCTGGATAGTGATAAGAAAATTTTTCTTTAATTTTTCCGAAAAAAGCAAAGGGGGTAGTCCATGGTAATTTTTGGAGAAAAAATTTTTTTTCTTACTATTCGCAATAAAAAAATTTCTGATTAAAGCCAACACGGTTATCTACCCATTGCAATAGAAATCTACTCGATATCTGGAAAACGAAGCTAGTTATGACCAAAAAGGTAACCAGTTCTACTACTGCCTCTTTCCGGCCACTTTTTAGTAGAACTGGTTACCTTTTTGGTCATAACTTTCTTAGTTTTCTAGATATCGACTTGATTTCTTTTGCGTTGAATAGCTAAACGTATTGGCTTTAATAGGAAATTTTTTTCTTCTGGATAGTGGTAGGAAAATTTTTCTTTAATTTTTCCGAAAAAAGCAAAGGGGGTAGTCCATGGTAATTTTTGGAGAAAAAATTTTTTTTCTTACTATTCGCAATAAAAAAATTTCTGATTAAAGCCAACACGGTTATCTACCCATTGCAATAGAAATCAAGTCGATATCTAGAAAACGAAGCTAGTTATGAACAAAAAGGTAACCAGTTCTACTACTGCCTCTTTCCGGCCACTTTTTAGTAGAACTGGTTACCTTTTTGGTCATAACTTTCTTAGTTTTCTAGATATCGACTTGATTTCTTTTGCGTTGAATAGCTAAACGTATTGGCTTTAATAAGAAATTTTTTTCTTCTGGATAGTGATAAGAAAATTTTTCTTTAATTTTTCCGAAAAAAGCAAAGGGGGTAGTCCATGGTAATTTTTGGAGAAAAAATTTTTTTTCTTACTATTCGCAATAAAAAAATTTCTGATTAAAGCCAACACGGTTATCTACCCATTGCAATAGAAATCTACTCGATATCTGGAAAACGAAGCTAGTTATGACCAAAAAGGTAACCAGTTCTACTACTGCCTCTTTCCGGCCACTTTTTAGTAGAACTGGTTACCTTTTTGGTCATAACTTTCTTAGTTTTCTAGATATCGACTTGATTTCTTTTGCGTTGAATAGCTAAACGTATTGGCTTTAATAGGAAATTTTTTTCTTCTGGATAGTGGTAGGAAAATTTTTCTTTAATTTTTCCGAAAAAAGCAAAGGGGGTAGTCCATGGTAATTTTTGGAGAAAAAATTTTTTTTCTTACTATTCGCAATAAAAAAATTTCTGATTAAAGCCAACACGGTTATCTACCCATTGCATTAGAAATCAAGTCGATATCTAGAAAACGAAGCTAGTTATGAACAAAAAGGTAACCAGTTCTACTACTGCCTCTTTCCGGCCACTTTTTAGTAGAACTGGTTACCTTTTTGGTCATAACTTTCTTAGTTTTCTAGATATCGACTTGATTTCTTTTGCGTTGAATAGCTAAACGTATTGGCTTTAATAAGAAATTTTTTTCTTCTGGATAGTGATAAGAAAATTTTTCTTTAATTTTTCCGAAAAAAGCAAAAGGGGTAGTCCATGGTAATTTTTGGAGAAAAAATTTTTTTTCTTACTATTCGCAATAAAAAAATTTCTGATTAAAGCCAACACGGTTATCTACCCATTGCAATAGAAATCAAGTCGATATCTAGAAAACGAAGCTAGTTATGAACAAAAAGGTAACCAGTTCTACTACTGCCTCTTTCCGGCCACTTTTTAGTAGAACTGGTTACCTTTTTGGTCATAACTTTCTTAGTTTTCTAGATATCGACTTGATTTCTTTTGCGTTGAATAGCTAAGCGTATTGGCTTTAATAGGAAATTTTTTTCTTCTGGATAGTGGTAGGAAAATTTTTGTTTAATTTTTCCGAAAAAAGCAAAGGGGGTAGTCCATGGTAATTTTTGGAGAAAAAATTTTTTTTCTTACTATTCGCAATAAAAAAATTTCTGATTAAAGCCAACACGGTTATCTACCCATTGCAATAGAAATCAAGTCGATATCTAGAAAACGAAGCTAGTTATGAACAAAAAGGTAACCAGTTCTACTACTGCCTCTTTCCGGCCACTTTTTAGTAGAACTGGTTACCTTTTTGGTCATAACTTTCTTAGTTTTCTAGATATCGACTTGATTTCTTTTGCGTTGAATAGCTAAACGTATTGGCTTTAATAGGAAATTTTTTTCTTCTGGATAGTGGTAGGAAAATTTTTCTTTAATTTTTCCGAAAAAAGCAAAGGGGGTAGTCCATGGTAATTTTTGGAGAAAAAATTTTTTTTCTTACTATTCGCAATAAAAAAATTTCTGATTAAAGCCAACACGGTTATCTACCCATTGCAATAGAAATCAAGTCGATATCTAGAAAACGAAGCTAGTTATGAACAAAAAGGTAACCAGTTCTACTACTGCCTCTTTCCGGCCACTTTTTAGTAGAACTGGTTACCTTTTTGGTCATAACTTTCTTAGTTTTCTAGATATCGACTTGATTTCTTTTGCGTTGAATAGCTAAACGTATTGGCTTTAATAGGAAATTTTTTTCTTCTGGATAGTGGTAGGAAAATTTTTCTTTAATTTTTCCGAAAAAAGCAAAGGGGGTAGTCCATGGTAATTTTTGGAGAAAAAATTTTTTTTCTTACTATTCGCAATAAAAAAATTTCTGATTAAAGCCAACACGGTTATCTACCCATTGCAATAGAAATCAAGTCGATATCTAGAAAACGAAGCTAGTTATGAACAAAAAGGTAACCAGTTCTACTACTGCCTCTTTCCGGCCACTTTTTAGTAGAACTGGTTACCTTTTTGGTCATAACTTTCTTAGTTTTCTAGATATCGACTTGATTTCTTTTGCGTTGAATAGCTAAACGTATTGGCTTTAATAGGAAATTTTTTTCTTCTGGATAGTGGTAGGAAAATTTTTCTTTAATTTTTCCGAAAAAAGCAAAGGGGGTAGTCCATGGTAATTTTTGGAGAAAAAATTTTTTTTCTTACTATTCGCAATAAAAAAATTTCTGATTAAAGCCAACACGGTTATCTACCCATTGCTAAAGAAATCAAGTCGATATCTAGAAAACGAAGCTAGTTATGAACAAAAAGGTAACCAGTTCTACTACTGCCTCTTTCCGGCCACTTTTTAGTAGAACTGGTTACCTTTTTGGTCATAACTTTCTTAGTTTTCTAGATATCGACTTGATTTCTTTTGCGTTGAATAGCTAAACGTATTGGCTTTAATAGGAAATTTTTTTCTTCTGGATAGTGGTAGGAAAATTTTTGTTTAATTTTTCCGAAAAAAGCAAAGGGGGTAGTCCATGGTAATTTTTGGAGAAAAAATTTTTTTTCTTACTATTCGCAATAAAAAAATTTCTTATTAAATCCAACACGGTTATCTACCCATTGCAATAGAAATCAAGTCGATATCTAGAAAACGAAGCTAGTTATGAACAAAAAGGTAACCAGTTCTACTACTGCCTCTTTCCGGCCACTTTTTAGTAGAACTGGTTACCTTTTTGGTCATAACTTTCTTAGTTTTCTAGATATCGACTTGATTTCTTTTGCGTTGAATAGCTAAACGTATTGGCTTTAATAGGAAATTTTTTTCTTCTGGATAGTGGTAGGAAAATTTTTCTTTAATTTTTCCGAAAAAAGCAAAGGGGGTAGTCCATGGTAATTTTTGGAGAAAAAATTTTTTTTCTTACTATTCGCAATAAAAAAATTTCTGATTAAAGCCAACACGGTTATCTACCCATTGCAATAGAAATCAAGTCGATATCTAGAAAACGAAGCTAGTTATGAACAAAAAGGTAACCAGTTCTACTACTGCCTCTTTCCGGCCACTTTTTAGTAGAACTGGTTACCTTTTTGGTCATAACTTTCTTAGTTTTCTAGATATCGACTTGATTTCTTTTGCGTTGAATAGCTAAGCGTATTGGCTTTAATAGGAAATTTTTTTCTTCTGGATAGTGGTAGGAAAATTTTTGTTTAATTTTTCCGAAAAAAGCAAAGGGGGTAGTCCATGGTAATTTTTGGAGAAAAAATTTTTTTTCTTACTATTCGCAATAAAAAAATTTCTGATTAAAGCCAACACGGTTATCTACCCATTGCAATAGAAATCAAGTCGATATCTAGAAAACGAAGCTAGTTATGAACAAAAAGGTAACCAGTTCTACTACTGCCTCTTTCCGGCCACTTTTTAGTAGAACTGGTTACCTTTTTGGTCATAACTTTCTTAGTTTTCTAGATATCGACTTGATTTCTTTTGCGTTGAATAGCTAAACGTATTGGCTTTAATAGGAAATTTTTTTCTTCTGGGTAGTGGTAGGAAAATTTTTGTTTAATTTTTCCGAAAAAAGCAAAGGGGGTAGTCCATGGTAATTTTTGGAGAAAAAATTTTTTTTCTTACTATTCGCAATAAAAAAATTTCTGATTAAAGCCAACACGGTTATCTACCCATTGCTAAAGAAATCAAGTCGATATCTAGAAAACGAAGCTAGTTATGAACAAAAAGGTAACCAGTTCTACTACTGCCTCTTTCCGGCCACTTTTTAGTAGAACTGGTTACCTTTTTGGTCATAACTTTCTTAGTTTTCTAGATATCGACTTGATTTCTTTTGCGTTGAATAGCTAAACGTATTGGCTTTAATAGGAAATTTTTTTCTTCTGGATAGTGGTAGGAAAATTTTTGTTTAATTTTTCCGAAAAAAGCAAAGGGGGTAGTCCATGGTAATTTTTGGAGAAAAAATTTTTTTTCTTACTATTCGCAATAAAAAAATTTCTGATTAAAGCCAACACGGTTATCTACCCATTGCTAAAGAAATCAAGTCGATATCTAGAAAACGAAGCTAGTTATGAACAAAAAGGTAACCAGTTCTACTACTGCCTCTTTCCGGCCACTTTTTAGTAGAACTGGTTACCTTTTTGGTCATAACTTTCTTAGTTTTCTAGATATCGACTTGATTTCTTTTGCGTTGAATAGCTAAACGTATTGGCTTTAATAGGAAATTTTTTTCTTCTGGATAGTGGTAGGAAAATTTTTCTTTAATTTTTCCGAAAAAAGCAAAGGGGGTAGTCCATGGTAATTTTTGGAGAAAAAATTTTTTTTCTTACTATTCGCAATAAAAAAATTTCTGATTAAAGCCAACACGGTTATCTACCCATTGCAATAGAAATCAAGTCGATATCTAGAAAACGAAGCTAGTTATGAACAAAAAGGTAACCAGTTCTACTACTGCCTCTTTCCGGCCACTTTTTAGTAGAACTGGTTACCTTTTTGGTCATAACTTTCTTAGTTTTCTAGATATCGACTTGATTTCTTTTGCGTTGAATAGCTAAACGTATTGGCTTTAATAGGAAATTTTTTTCTTCTGGATAGTGGTAGGAAAATTTTTCTTTAATTTTTCCGAAAAAAGCAAAGGGGGTAGTCCATGGTAATTTTTGGAGAAAAAATTTTTTTTCTTACTATTCGCAATAAAAAAATTTCTGATTAAAGCCAACACGGTTATCTACCCATTGCAATAGAAATCAAGTCGATATCTAGAAAACGAAGCTAGTTATGAACAAAAAGGTAACCAGTTCTACTACTGCCTCTTTCCGGCCACTTTTTAGTAGAACTGGTTACCTTTTTGGTCATAACTTTCTTAGTTTTCTAGATATCGACTTGATTTCTTTTGCGTTGAATAGCTAAACGTATTGGCTTTAATAGGAAATTTTTTTCTTCTGGATAGTGGTAGGAAAATTTTTCTTTAATTTTTCCGAAAAAAGCAAAGGGGGTAGTCCATGGTAATTTTTGGAGAAAAAATTTTTTTTCTTACTATTCGCAATAAAAAAATTTCTGATTAAAGCCAACACGGTTATCTACCCATTGCTAAAGAAATCAAGTCGATATCTAGAAAACGAAGCTAGTTATGAACAAAAAGGTAACCAGTTCTACTACTGCCTCTTTCCGGCCACTTTTTAGTAGAACTGGTTACCTTTTTGGTCATAACTTTCTTAGTTTTCTAGATATCGACTTGATTTCTTTTGCGTTGAATAGCTAAACGTATTGGCTTTAATAGGAAATTTTTTTCTTCTGGATAGTGGTAGGAAAATTTTTGTTTAATTTTTCCGAAAAAAGCAAAGGGGGTAGTCCATGGTAATTTTTGGAGAAAAAATTTTTTTTCTTACTATTCGCAATAAAAAAATTTCTTATTAAATCCAACACGGTTATCTACCCATTGCAATAGAAATCAAGTCGATATCTAGAAAACGAAGCTAGTTATGAACAAAAAGGTAACCAGTTCTACTACTGCCTCTTTCCGGCCACTTTTTAGTAGAACTGGTTACCTTTTTGGTCATAACTTTCTTAGTTTTCTAGATATCGACTTGATTTCTTTTGCGTTGAATAGCTAAACGTATTGGCTTTAATAGGAAATTTTTTTCTTCTGGATAGTGGTAGGAAAATTTTTCTTTAATTTTTCCGAAAAAAGCAAAGGGGGTAGTCCATGGTAATTTTTGGAGAAAAAATTTTTTTTCTTACTATTCGCAATAAAAAAATTTCTGATTAAAGCCAACACGGTTATCTACCCATTGCAATAGAAATCAAGTCGATATCTAGAAAACGAAGCTAGTTATGAACAAAAAGGTAACCAGTTCTACTACTGCCTCTTTCCGGCCACTTTTTAGTAGAACTGGTTACCTTTTTGGTCATAACTTTCTTAGTTTTCTAGATATCGACTTGATTTCTTTTGCGTTGAATAGCTAAGCGTATTGGCTTTAATAGGAAATTTTTTTCTTCTGGATAGTGGTAGGAAAATTTTTGTTTAATTTTTCCGAAAAAAGCAAAGGGGGTAGTCCATGGTAATTTTTGGAGAAAAAATTTTTTTTCTTACTATTCGCAATAAAAAAATTTCTGATTAAAGCCAACACGGTTATCTACCCATTGCAATAGAAATCAAGTCGATATCTAGAAAACGAAGCTAGTTATGAACAAAAAGGTAACCAGTTCTACTACTGCCTCTTTCCGGCCACTTTTTAGTAGAACTGGTTACCTTTTTGGTCATAACTTTCTTAGTTTTCTAGATATCGACTTGATTTCTTTTGCGTTGAATAGCTAAACGTATTGGCTTTAATAGGAAATTTTTTTCTTCTGGGTAGTGGTAGGAAAATTTTTGTTTAATTTTTCCGAAAAAAGCAAAGGGGGTAGTCCATGGTAATTTTTGGAGAAAAAATTTTTTTTCTTACTATTCGCAATAAAAAAATTTCTGATTAAAGCCAACACGGTTATCTACCCATTGCTAAAGAAATCAAGTCGATATCTAGAAAACGAAGCTAGTTATGAACAAAAAGGTAACCAGTTCTACTACTGCCTCTTTCCGGCCACTTTTTAGTAGAACTGGTTACCTTTTTGGTCATAACTTTCTTAGTTTTCTAGATATCGACTTGATTTCTTTTGCGTTGAATAGCTAAACGTATTGGCTTTAATAGGAAATTTTTTTCTTCTGGATAGTGGTAGGAAAATTTTTGTTTAATTTTTCCGAAAAAAGCAAAGGGGGTAGTCCATGGTAATTTTTGGAGAAAAAATTTTTTTTCTTACTATTCGCAATAAAAAAATTTCTGATTAAAGCCAACACGGTTATCTACCCATTGCAATGGAAATCAAGTCGATATCTAGAAAACGAAGCTAGTTATGAACAAAAAGGTAACCAGTTCTACTACTGCCTCTTTCCGGCCACTTTTTAGTAGAACTGGTTACCTTTTTGGTCATAACTTTCTTAGTTTTCTAGATATCGACTTGATTTCTTTTGCGTTGAATAGCTAAACGTATTGGCTTTAATAGGAAATTTTTTTCTTCTGGATAGTGGTAGGAAAATTTTTGTTTAATTTTTCCGAAAAAAGCAAAGGGGGTAGTCCATGGTAATTTTTGGAGAAAAAATTTTTTTTCTTACTATTCGCAATAAAAAAATTTCTGATTAAAGCCAACACGGTTATCTACCCATTGCAATAGAAATCAAGTCGATATCTAGAAAACGAAGCTAGTTATGAACAAAAAGGTAACCAGTTCTACTACTGCCTCTTTCCGGCCACTTTTTAGTAGAACTGGTTACCTTTTTGGTCATAACTTTCTTAGTTTTCTAGATATCGACTTGATTTCTTTTGCGTTGAATAGCTAAACGTATTGGCTTTAATAGGAAATTTTTTTCTTCTGGATAGTGGTAGGAAAATTTTTGTTTAATTTTTCCGAAAAAAGCAAAGGGGGTAGTCCATGGTAATTTTTGGAGAAAAAATTTTTTTTCTTACTATTCGCAATAAAAAAATTTCTGATTAAAGCCAACACGGTTATCTACCCATTGCTAAAGAAATCAAGTCGATATCTAGAAAACGAAGCTAGTTATGAACAAAAAGGTAACCAGTTCTACTACTGCCTCTTTCCGGCCACTTTTTAGTAGAACTGGTTACCTTTTTGGTCATAACTTTCTTAGTTTTCTAGATATCGACTTGATTTCTTTTGCGTTGAATAGCTAAACGTATTGGCTTTAATAGGAAATTTTTTTCTTCTGGATAGTGGTAGGAAAATTTTTGTTTAATTTTTCCGAAAAAAGCAAAGGGGGTAGTCCATGGTAATTTTTGGAGAAAAAATTTTTTTTCTTACTATTCGCAATAAAAAAATTTCTGATTAAATCCAACACGGTTATCTACCCATTGCAATAGAAATCAAGTCGATATCTAGAAAACGAAGCTAGTTATGAACAAAAAGGTAACCAGTTCTACTACTGCCTCTTTCCGGCCACTTTTTAGTAGAACTGGTTACCTTTTTGGTCATAACTTTCTTAGTTTTCTAGATATCGACTTGATTTCTTTTGCGTTGAATAGCTAAACGTATTGGCTTTAATAGGAAATTTTTTTCTTCTGGATAGTGGTAGGAAAATTTTTCTTTAATTTTTCCGAAAAAAGCAAAGGGGGTAGTCCATGGTAATTTTTGGAGAAAAAATTTTTTTTCTTACTATTCGCAATAAAAAAATTTCTGATTAAAGCCAACACGGTTATCTACCCATTGCAATAGAAATCAAGTCGATATCTAGAAAACGAAGCTAGTTATGAACAAAAAGGTAACCAGTTCTACTACTGCCTCTTTCCGGCCACTTTTTAGTAGAACTGGTTACCTTTTTGGTCATAACTTTCTTAGTTTTCTAGATATCGACTTGATTTCTTTTGCGTTGAATAGCTAAACGTATTGGCTTTAATAGGAAATTTTTTTCTTCTGGATAGTGGTAGGAAAATTTTTGTTTAATTTTTCCGAAAAAAGCAAAGGGGGTAGTCCATGGTAATTTTTGGAGAAAAAATTTTTTTCTTACTATTCGCAATAAAAAAATTTCTGATTAAAGCCAACACGGTTATCTACCCATTGCAATAGAAATCAAGTCGATATCTAGAAAACGAAGCTAGTTATGAACAAAAAGGTAACCAGTTCTACTACTGCCTCTTTCCGGCCACTTTTTAGTAGAACTGGTTACCTTTTTGGTCATAACTTTCTTAGTTTTCTAGATATCGACTTGATTTCTTTTGCGTTGAATAGCTAAACGTATTGGCTTTAATAAGAAATTTTTTTCTTCTGGATAGTGATAAGAAAATTTTTCTTTAATTTTTCCGAAAAAAGCAAAAGGGGTAGTCCATGGTAATTTCTGGAGAAAAAATTTTTTTTCTTACTATTCGCAATAAAAAAATTTCTGATTAAAGCCAACACGGTTATCTACCCATTGCAATAGAAATCAAGTCGATATCTAGAAAACGAAGCTAGTTATGAACAAAAAGGTAACCAGTTCTACTACTGCCTCTTTCCGGCCACTTTTTAGTAGAACTGGTTACCTTTTTGGTCATAACTTTCTTAGTTTTCTAGTTATCGACTTGATTTCTTTTGCGTTGAATAGCTAAACGTATTGGCTTTAATAAGAAATTTTTTTCTTCTGGATAGTGATAAGAAAATTTTTCTTTAATTTTTCCGAAAAAAGCAAAAGGGGTAGTCCATGGTAATTTTTGGAGAAAAAATTTTTTTTCTTACTATTCGCAATAAAAAAATTTCTGATTAAAGCCAACACGGTTATCTACCCATTGCAATAGAAATCAAGTCGATATCTAGAAAACGAAGCTAGTTATGAACAAAAAGGTAACCAGTTCTACTACTGCCTCTTTCCGGCCACTTTTTAGTAGAACTGGTTACCTTTTTGGTCATAACTTTCTTAGTTTTCTAGTTATCGACTTGATTTCTTTTGCGTTGAATAGCTAAACGTATTGGCTTTAATAAGAAATTTTTTTCTTCTGGATAGTGATAAGAAAATTTTTCTTTAATTTTTCCGAAAAAAGCAAAAGGGGTAGTCCATGGTAATTTTTGGAGAAAAAATTTTTTTTCTTACTATTCGCAATAAAAAAATTTCTGATTAAAGCCAACACGGTTATCTACCCATTGCAATAGAAATCAAGTCGATATCTGGAAAACGAAGCTAGTTATGAACAAAAAGGTAACCAGTTCTACTACTGCCTCTTTCCGGCCACTTTTTAGTAGAACTGGTTACCTTTTTGGTCATAACTTTCTTAGTTTTCTAGATATCGACTTGATTTCTTTTGCGTTGAATAGCTAAACGTATTGGCTTTAATAGGAAATTTTTTTCTTCTGGATAGTGGTAGGAAAATTTTTCTTTAATTTTTCCGAAAAAAGCAAAGGGGGTAGTCCATGATAATTTTTGGAGACAAAATTTTTTTTCTTACTATTCGCAATAAAAAAATTTCTGATTAAAGCCAACACGGTTATCTACCCATTGCAATAGAAATCAAGTCGATATCTAGAAAACGAAGCTAGTTATGACCAAAAAGGTAACCAGTTCTACTACTGCCTCTATCCGGCCACTTTTTAGTAGAACTGGTTACCTTTTTGGTCATAACTTTCTTAGTTTTCTAGATATCGACTTGATTTCTTTTGCGTTGAATAGCTAAACGTATTGGCTTTAATAAGAATTTTTTTTCTTCTGGATAGTGATAAGAAAATTTTTCTTTAATTTTTCCGAAAAAAGCAAAGGGGGTAGTCCATGGTAATTTTTGGAGAAAAAATTTTTTTTCTTACTATTCGCAATAAAAAAATTTCTGATTAAAGCCAACACGGTTATCTACCCATTGCAATAGAAATAAAGTCGATATCTAGAAAACGAAGCTAGTTATAACTAAAAAGGTAACCAGTTCTACTACTGCCTCTATCCGGCCACTTTTTAGTAGAACTGGTTACCTTTTTGGTCATAACTTTCTTAGTTTTCTAGATATCGACTTGATTTCTTTTGCGTTGAATAGCTAAACGTATTGGCTTTAATAGAAAATTTTTTTCTTCTGGATAGTGGTAGGAAAATTTTTCTTTAATTTTTTCGAAAAAAGCAAAGGGGGTAGTCCATGGTAATTTTTGGAGAAAAAATTTTTTTTCTTACTATTCGCAATAAAAAAATTTCTGATTAAAGCCAACACGGTTATCTACCCATTGCAATAGAAATCAAGTCGATATCTAGAAAACGAAGCTAGTTATGAACAAAAAGGTAACCAGTTCTACTACTGCCTCTTTCCGGCCACTTTTTAGTAGAACTGGTTACCTTTTTGGTCATAACTTTCTTAGTTTTCTAGATATCGACTTGATTTCTTTTGCGTTGAATAGCTAAACGTATTGGCTTTAATAAGAAATTTTTTTCTTCTGGATAGTGATAAGAAAATTTTTCTTTTATTTTTCCGAAAAAAGCAAAAGGGGTAGTCCATGGTAATTTTTGGAGAAAAAATTTTTTTTCTTACTATTCGCAATAAAAAAATTTCTGATTAAAGCCAACACGGTTATCTACCCATTGCAATAGAAATAAAGTCGATATCTAGAAAACGAAGCTAGTTATAACTAAAAAGGTAACCAGTTCTACTACTGCCTCTATCCGGCCAATTTTTAGTAGAACTGGTTACCTTTTTCGTCATAACTTTCTTAGTTTTCTAGATATCGACTTGATTTCTTTTGCGTTGAATAGCTAAACGTATTGCCTTTAATAAGAAATTTTTTTCTTGCGGATAGTGGTAAGAAAATTTTTCTTTAATTTTTCCAAAAAAAGCAAAGGGGGTAGTCCACGGTAATTTTTGGGGAAAAAATTTTCTTTCCCACTATTCGCAATAAAAAAGCTTCTGATTAAAGCCAACACGGTTATCTACCCATTGCAATAGAAATCAAGTCGATATCTAGAAAACGAAGCTAGTTATGACCAAAAAGGTAACCAGTTCCACTACTGCCTCTTTCCGGCCACTTTTTAGTACAACTGGTTACCTTTTTGGTCATAACTTTCTTAGTTTTCTAGATATCGACTTGATTTCTTTTGCGTTGAATAGCTAAACGTATTGCCTTTAATAAGAAATTTTTTTCTTGCGGATAGTGGTAAGAAAATTTTTCTTTAATTTTTCCAAAAAAAGCAAAGGGGGTAGTCCACGGTAATTTTTGGGGAAAAAATTTTCTTTCCCACTATTCGCAATAAAAAAGCTTCTGATTAAAGCCAACACGGTTATCTACCCATTGCAATAGAAATCAAGTCGATATCTAGAAAACGAAGCTAGTTATGACCAAAAAGGTAACCAGTTCTACTACTGCCTCTTTCCGGCCACTTTTTAGTACAACTGGGGGTCAATTCTGGTTTTGTGATAAAGTGAAATGAAAAGTATTTTTACGTTTTCATAGAACTTTTGATTCTTGTTCAGTGAAAAGGTGAAAAGAATTGTCAAAATTTTTTCATATGAAAAAATTTGTCAAGAATAAGTGGAATGAAACAAGAACTTTTCACAGTTGCACAATAATGGTGATTCTTGTTTCGTGTAGTAGTGAAAACAACTGTCAAAATCTTTTCATATGAAAAAATATTTTTCATTTTAAATTGAAACGTGAAAAGAAAAAAAATGGAAAAGATTACCAGAGGAAAACGCACCAGCGAAGCCCAAAAAGAATATTTAATAAATTATTTAGAAGAAAACATCGATATTGCTAATGATAAGTAAGTTATAAAATTACAATAAGAAAGTTTGTTAATAATTTTTAATATATATATATGCATGTATGTATAGATTTGTGACCGCAGATGGTGCAAAATGTAGAGAAGCCAAGTGGAAAGAATTGGCAACTAGTCTTAATGCCCTTGGTGGTACGAAGGGCGCATAGTACAGCCACGTGACAAGGAATAGCGTGTTTACGGACTGACTTCCCCAAAAATGGCATCAATTCTGCAATTAATTCCAAGCACAATTCTTTTGGAAATCGATACAAATCCATGAAGTGCTCCTCGGTTGTCACTTCAAATGGATTTTGGGAATCGCGAAGGTTGCGTCTCATCACTCTTAAAACATTTCTGCAATAAATTATATACTTAAATATGTATTAAAAAATTTTTTTTAAGCAATTCCATACCTTTGTTCATTTTGTCTTATTTGCGATAAATCAAATAAAATTATTATTCCAGCCATTTCGCAATTAATATTAAATGTATATAATTTTATATTTTTCTTTATTTGATGGCACACAATGTTTCTTTGTTTAATGGCAAAAAAATTTTTTTTGAAAAATGTTTTATTTGTTTGTTTACAATTTTAGCAGAGAACAAAGTTAATTACATATGGCCGGCGGTGGTGCCGACTGTAAAAAAATGTTTCGGCGGTGTCTCGGTGACTAAAAAATATAAAACTAATTTGTAGTAAGAAACTTAAAAAAATACTCTTATTGAAATGCTCTAAAAGAAAAAAATTAATAACAAAAGCTTGTCACGAGATTTACTCATAATATAATATGTAAACATATATAAAAATATTAATGATATTTTTGGGGTTTTTAAAATTGTAAGGTAAAAGCAATCAATCATGTTCTATAAGACTAAAAACATTTAAATTAAAAAAATTGTTTTAAAATTTTTTTTTTATTTTATTGTCATTTTTAATTTAACAATGAAATAAGCAAAATACGTGAATTTTGTATCTAAATACATAAACATAACATAAAAGCACACACAACATGACATAAAAACCTTATATGGATATTATGACTAAGAAAAAAAAATAATTAAATTCTATATTATTATAAGATATTAAAACTGATAATTTATTTCAGAAACAATTTTTTTTAAGTATTTATAACACATGAATAGAAAATTTGTGGCGGATAAGACTCGAATAGCATTCAATCGGCTTCGTTTTCTAGTTTTGACATTTGCATATAATGTTGCAATAACATAAATGCAAAAGTTTCACCGCTACAATTGGAATGAAACAAATTTTTCATAATATGGACGAGAATCGCAAAATATGTAATTGTGAAAAGATAGAGTGCAAAGTGCTTGTGATAACGAAAATGAAAAAAAACTTTTCATTTCACTTTATCACAAAACCAGAATTGACCCCCTGGTTACCTTTTTGGTCATAACTTTCTTAGTTTTCTAGATATCGACTTGATTTATTTTGCGTTGAGTATCTAAACGTATTTTCTTTAATAAGAAATTTTTTTCTTCTGTATAGTGGTAGGAAAATTTTTCTTTAATTTTTCCGAAAAAAGCAAAGGGGGTAGTCCATGGTAATTTTTGGAGAAAAAATTTGTTTTCTTACTATTCGCAATAAAAAAATTTCTGATTAAAGCCAACACGGTTATCTACCCATTGCAATAGAAATCAAGTCGATATCTAGAAAACGAAGCTAGTTATGACCAAAAAGGTAACCAGTTCTACTACTGCCTCTTTCCGGCCACTTTTTAGTAGAACTGGTTACCTTTTTGGTCATAACTTTCTTAGTTTTCTAGATATCGACTTGATTTCTTTTGCGTTGAGTATCTAAACGTATTTTCTTTAATAAGAAATTTTTTTCTTCTGTATAGTGGTAGGAAAATTTTTCTTTAATTTTTCCGAAAAAAGCAAAGGGGTAGTCCATGGTAATTTTTGGAGAAAAAATTTGTTTTCTTACTATTCGCAATAAAAAAATTTCTGATTAAAGCCAACACGGTTATCTACCCATTGCAATAGAAATCAAGTCGATATCTAGAAAACGAAGCTAGTTATGACCAAAAAGGTAACCAGTTCTACTACTGCCTCTTTCCGGCCACTTTTTAGTAGAACTGGTTACCTTTTTGGTCATAACTTTCTTAGTTTTCTAGATATCGACTTGATTTCTTTTGCGTTGAGTATCTAAACGTATTTTCTTTAATAAGAAATTTTTTTCTTCTGTATAGTGGTAGGAAAATTTTTCTTTAATTTTTCCGAAAAAAGCAAAGGGGTAGTCCATGGTAATTTTTGGAGAAAAAATTTGTTTTCTTACTATTCGCAATAAAAAAATTTCTGATTAAAGCCAACACGGTTATCTACCCATTGCAATAGAAATCAAGTCGATATCTAGAAAACGAAGCTAGTTATGACCAAAAAGGTAACCAGTTCTACTACTGCCTCTTTCCGGCCACTTTTTAGTAGAACTGGTTACCTTTTTGGTCATAACTTTCTTAGTTTTCTAGATATCGACTTGATTTCTTTTGCGTTGAATATCTAAACGTATTTTCTTTAATAAGAAATTTTTTTCTTCTGTATAGTGGTAGGAAAATTTTTCTTTAATTTTTCCGAAAAAAGCAAAGGGGGTAGTCCATGGTAATTTTTGGAGAAAAAATTTGTTTTCTTACTATTCGCAATAAAAAAATTTCTGATTAAAGCCAACACGGTTATCTACCCATTGCAATAGAAATCAAGTCGATATCTAGAAAACGAAGCTAGTTATGACCAAAAAGGTAACCAGTTCTACTACTGCCTCTTTCCGGCCACTTTTTAGTAGAACTGGTTACCTTTTTGGTCATAACTTTCTTAGTTTTCTAGATATCGACTTGATTTCTTTTGCGTTGAGTATCTAAACGTATTTTCTTTAATAAGAAATTTTTTTCTTCTGGATAGTGGTAGGAAAATTTTTGTTTAATTTTTCCGAAAAAAGCAAAGGGGGTAGTCCATGGTAATTTTTGGAGAAAAAATTTGTTTTCTTACTATTCGCAATAAAAAAATTTCTGATTAAAGCCAACACGGTTATCTACCCATTGCAATAGAAATCAAGTCGATATCTAGAAAACGAAGCTAGTTATGACCAAAAAGGTAACCAGTTCTACTACTGCCTCTTTCCGGCCACTTTTTAGTAGAACTGGTTACCTTTTTGGTCATAACTTTCTTAGTTTTCTAGATATCGACTTGATTTCTTTTGCGTTGAGTATCTAAACGTATTTTCTTTAATAAGAATTTTTTTTCTTCTGGATAGTGATAGGAAAATTTTTTTTTAATTTTTCCGAAAAAAGCAAAGGGGGTAGTCCATGGTAATTTTTGGAGAAAAAATTTGTTTTCTTACTATTCGCAATAAAAAAATTTCTGATTAAAGCCAACACGGTTATCTACCCATTGCAATAGAAATCAAGTCGATATCTAGAAAACGAAGCTAGTTATGACCACAAAGGTAACCAGTTCTACTACTGCCTCTTTCCGGCCACTTTTTAGTAGAACTGGTTACCTTTTTGGTCATAACTTTCTTAGTTTTCTAGATATCGACTTGATTTCTTTTGCGTTGAATAGCTAAACGTATTGGCTTTAACAAGAAATTTTTTTCTTCTGGATAGTGATAGGAAAATTTTTTTTTAATTTTTCCGAAAAAAGCAAAGGGGGTAGTCCATGGTAATTTTTGGAGAAAAAATTTTTTTTCTTACTATTCGCAATAAAAAAATTTCTGATTAAAGCCAACACGGTTATCTACCCATTGCAATAGAAATCAAGTCGATATCTAGAAAACGAAGCTAGTTATGACCATAAAGGTAACCAGTTCTACTACTGCTTCTTTCCGGCCACTTTTTAGTAGAACTGGTTACCTTTTTGGTCATAACTTTCTTAGTTTTCTAGATATCGACTTGATTTCTTTTGCGTTGAATAGCTAAACGTATTGGCTTTAACAAGAAATTTTTTTCTTCTGGATAGTGATAGGAAAATTTTTTTTTAATTTTTCCGAAAAAAGCAAAGGGGGTAGTCCATGGTAATTTTTGGAGAAAAAATTTTTTTTCTTACTATTCGCAATAAAAAAATTTCTGATTAAAGCCAACACGGTTATCTACCCATTGCAATAGAAATCAAGTCGATATCTAGAAAACGAAGCTAGTTATGACCACAAAGGTAACCAGTTCTACTACTGCCTCTTTCCGGCCACTTTTTAGTAGAACTGGTTACCTTTTTGGTCATAACTTTCTTAGTTTTCTAGATATCGACTTGATTTCTTTTGCGTTGAGTATCTAAACGTATTTTCTTTAATAAGAAATTATTTTCTTCTGGATAGTGATAGGAAATTTTTTTTTTAATTTTTCCGAAAAAAGCAAAGGGGGTAGTCCATGGTAATTTTTGGAGAAAAAATTTTTTTTCTTACTATTCGCAATAAAAAAATTTCTGATTAAAGCCAACACGGTTATCTGCCCATTGCAATAGAAATCTATTCGATATCTGGAAAACGAAGCTAGTTATGACCAAAAAGGTAACCAGTTCTACTACTGCCTCTTTCCGGCCACTTTTTAGTACAACTGGTTACCTTTTTGGTCATAACTTTCTTAGTTTTCTAGATATCGACTTGATTTCTTTTGCGTTAAATAGCTAAACGTATTGGCTTTAATAAGAATTTTTTTTCTTGCGGATAGTGGTAAGAAAATTTTTCTTTAATTTTTCCAAAAAAAGCAAAGGGGGTAGTCCATGGTAATTTTTGGGGAAAAAATTTTCTTTCCCACTATTCGCAATAAAAAAATTCTGATTAAAGCCAACACGGTTATCTACCCATTGCAATAGAAATCAAGTCGATATCTAGAAAACGAAGCTAGTTATGACCAAAAAGGTAACCAGTTCCACTACTGCCTCTTTCCGGCCACTTTTTAGTAGAACTGGTTACCTTTTTGGTCATAACTTTCTTAGTTTTCTAGATATCGACTTGATTTCTTTTGCGTTGAATAGCTAAACGTATTGGCTTTAATAAGAATTTTTTTTCTTGCGGATAGTGGTAAGAAAATGTTTCTTTAATTTTTCCAAAAAAAAGCAAAGGGGGTAGTCCATGGTAATTTTTGGGGAAAAAATTTTCTTTCCCACTATTCGCAATCAAAAAATTCTGATTAAAGCCAACACGGTTATCTACCCATTGCAATAGAAATCAAGTCGATATCTAGAAAACGAAGCTAGTTATGACCAAAAAGGTAACCAGTTCTACTACTGCCTCTTTCCGGCCACTTTTTAGTAGAACTGGTTACCTTTTTGGTCATAACTTTCTTAGTTTTCTAGATATCGACTTGATTTCTTTTGCGTTGAGTATCTAAACGTATTTTCTTTAATAAGAAATTTTTTTCTTCTGGATAGTGATAGGAAAATTTTTCTTTAATTTTTCCGAAAAAAGCAAAGGGGGTAGTCCATGGTAATTTTTGGAGAAAAAATTTGTTTTCTTACTATTCGCAATAAAAAAATTTCTGATTAAAGCCAACACGGTTATCTACCCATTGCAATAGAAATCAAGTCGATATCTAGAAAACGAAGCTAGTTATGACCACAAAGGTAACCAGTTCTACTACTGCCTCTTTCCGGCCACTTTTTAGTAGAACTGGTTACCTTTTTGGTCATAACTTTCTTAGTTTTCTAGATATCGGCTTGATTTCTTTTGCGTTTAATAGCTAAACGTATTGGCTTTAATAAGAAATTTTTTTCTTCTGGATAGTGGTAGGAAAATTTTTCTTTAATTTTTCCGAAAAAAGCAAAGGGGGTAGTCCATGGTAATTTTTGGAGAAAAAATTTGTTTTCTTACTATTCGCAATAAAAAAATTTCTGATTAAAGCCAACACGGTTATCTACCCATTGCAATAGAAATCAAGTCGATATCTAGAAAACGAAGCTAGTTATGACCACAAAGGTAACCAGTTCTACTACTGCCTCTTTCCGGCCACTTTTGAGTAGAACTGGTTACCTTTTTGGTCATAACTTTCTTAGTTTTCTAGATATCGACTTGATTTCTTTTGCGTTGAGTATCTAAACGTATTTTCTTTAATAAGAAATTTTTTTCTTCTGGATAGTGATAGGAAAATTTTTTTTTAATTTTTCCGAAAAAAGCAAAGGGGGTAGTCCATGGTAATTTTTGGAGAAAAAATTTTTTTTCTTACTATTCGCAATAAAAAAATTTCTGATTAAAGCCAACACGGTTATCTACGCATTGCAATAGAAATCAAGTCGATATCTAGAAAACGAAGCTAGTTATGACCACAAAGGTAACCAGTTCTACTACTGCCTCTTTCCGGCCACTTTTGAGTAGAACTGGTTACCTTTTTGGTCATAACTTTCTTAGTTTTCTAGATATCGACTTGATTTCTTTTGCGTTGAGTATCTAAACGTATTTTCTTTAATAAGAAATTTTTTTCTTCTGGATAGTGATAGGAAAATTTTTTTTTAATTTTTCCGAAAAAAGCAAAGGGGGTAGTCCATGGTAATTTTTGGAGAAAAAATTTTTTTTCTTACTATTCGCAATAAAAAAATTTCTGATTAAAGCCAACACGGTTATCTACCCATTGCAATAGAAATCAAGTCGATATCTAGAAAACGAAGCTAGTTATGACCACAAAGGTAACCAGTTCTACTACTGCCTCTTTCCGGCCACTTTTTAGTAGAACTGGTTACCTTTTTGGTCATAACTTTCTTAGTTTTCTAGATATCGACTTGATTTCTTTTGCGTTGAATAGCTAAACGTATTGGCTTTAACAAGAAATTTTTTTCTTCTGGATAGTGATAGGAAAATTTTTCTTTAATTTTTCCGAAAAAAGCAAAGGGGGTAGTCCATGGTAATTTTTGGAGAAAAAATTTTTTTTCTTACTATTCGCAATAAAAAAATTTCTGATTAAAGCCAACACGGTTATCTACCCATTGCAATAGAAATCAAGTCGATATCTAGAAAACGAAGCTAGTTATGACCACAAAGGTAACCAGTTCTACTACTGCCTCTTTCCGGCCACTTTTTAGTAGAACTGGTTACCTTTTTGGTCATAACTTTCTTAGTTTTCTAGATATCGACTTGATTTCTTTTGCGTTGAATAGCTAAACGTATTGCCTTTAATAAGAAATTTTTTTCTTGCGGATAGTGGTAAGAAAATTTTTCTTTAATTTTTCCAAAAAAAGCAAAGGGGGTAGTCCATGGTAATTTTTGGGGAAAAAATTTTCTTTCCCACTATTCGCAATAAAAAAAATTCTGATTAAAGCCAACACGGTTATCTACCCATTGCAATAGAAATCAAGTCGATATCTAGAAAACGAAGCTAGTTATGACCACAAAGGTAACCAGTTCTACTACTGCCTCTTTCCGGCCACTTTTTAGTAGAACTGGTTACCTTTTTGGTCATAACTTTCTTAGTTTTCTAGATATCGACTTGATTTCTTTTGCGTTGAATAGCTAAACGTATTGGCTTTAACAAGAAATTTTTTTCTTCTGGATAGTGATAGGAAAATTTTTCTTTAATTTTTCCGAAAAAAGCAAAGGGGGTAGTCCATGGTAATTTTTGGAGAAAAAATTTTTTTTCTTACTATTCGCAATAAAAAAATTTCTGATTAAAGCCAACACGGTTATCTACCCATTGCAATAGAAATCAAGTCGATATCTAGAAAACGAAGCTAGTTATGACCATAAAGGTAACCAGTTCTACTACTGCTTCTTTCCGGCCACTTTTTAGTAGAACTGGTTACCTTTTTGGTCATAACTTTCTTAGTTTTCTAGATATCGACTTGATTTCTTTTGCGTTGAATAGCTAAACGTATTGGCTTTAACAAGAAAATTTTTTCTTCTGGATAGTGATAGGAAAATTTTTCTTTAATTTTTCCGAAAAAAGCAAAGGGGGTAGTCCATGGTAATTTTTGGAGAAAAAATTTGTTTTCTTACTATTCGCAATAAAAAAATTTCTGATTAAAGCCAACACGGTTATCTACCCATTGCAATAGAAATCAAGTCGATATCTAGAAAACGAAGCTAGTTATGACCACAAAGGTAACCAGTTCTACTACTGCCTCTTTCCGGCCACTTTTTAGTAGAACTGGTTACCTTTTTGGTCATAACTTTCTTAGTTTTCTAGATATCGACTTGATTTTTTTTGCGTTGAATAGCTAAACGTATTGGCTTTAACAAGAAATTTTTTTCTTCTGGATAGTGATAGGAAAATTTTTCTTTAATTTTTCCGAAAAAAGCAAAGGGGGTAGTCCATGGTAATTTTTGGAGAAAAAATTTTTTTTCTTACTATTCGCAATAAAAAAATTTCTGATTAAAGCCAACACGGTTATCTACCCATTGCAATAGAAATCAAGTCGATATCTAGAAAACGAAGCTAGTTATGACCATAAAGGTAACCAGTTCTACTACTGCTTCTTTCCGGCCACTTTTTAGTAGAACTGGTTACCTTTTTGGTCATAACTTTCTTAGTTTTCTAGATATCGACTTGATTTCTTTTGCGTTGAATAGCTAAACGTATTGGCTTTAACAAGAAATTGTTTTCTTCTGGATAGTGATAGGAAAATTTTTTTTTAATTTTTCCGAAAAAAGCAAAGGGGGTAGTCCATGGTAATTTTTGGAGAAAAAATTTGTTTTCTTACTATTCGCAATAAAAAAATTTCTGATTAAAGCCAACACGGTTATCTACCCATTGCAATAGAAATCAAGTCGATATCTAGAAAACGAAGCTAGTTATGACCACAAAGGTAACCAGTTCTACTACTGCCTCTTTCCGGCCACTTTTTAGTAGAACTGGTTACCTTTTTGGTCATAACTTTCTTAGTTTTCTAGATATCGGCTTGATTTCTTTTGCGTTTAATAGCTAAACGTATTGGCTTTAATAAGAAATTTTTTTCTTCTGGATAGTGGTAGGAAAATTTTTCTTTAATTTTTCCGAAAAAAGCAAAGGGGGTAGTCCATGGTAATTTTTGGAGAAAAAATTTGTTTTCTTACTATTCGCAATAAAAAAATTTCTGATTAAAGCCAACACGGTTATCTACCCATTGCAATAGAAATCAAGTCGATATCTAGAAAACGAAGCTAGTTATGACCACAAAGGTAACCAGTTCTACTACTGCCTCTTTCCGGCCACTTTTGAGTAGAACTGGTTACCTTTTTGGTCATAACTTTCTTAGTTTTCTAGATATCGACTTGATTTCTTTTGCGTTGAGTATCTAAACGTATTTTCTTTAATAAGAAATTTTTTTCTTCTGGATAGTGATAGGAAAATTTTTTTTTAATTTTTCCGAAAAAAGCAAAGGGGGTAGTCCATGGTAATTTTTGGAGAAAAAATTTTTTTTCTTACTATTCGCAATAAAAAAATTTCTGATTAAAGCCAACACGGTTATCTACGCATTGCAATAGAAATCAAGTCGATATCTAGAAAACGAAGCTAGTTATGACCACAAAGGTAACCAGTTCTACTACTGCCTCTTTCCGGCCACTTTTGAGTAGAACTGGTTACCTTTTTGGTCATAACTTTCTTAGTTTTCTAGATATCGACTTGATTTCTTTTGCGTTGAGTATCTAAACGTATTTTCTTTAATAAGAAATTTTTTTCTTCTGGATAGTGATAGGAAAATTTTTTTTTAATTTTTCCGAAAAAAGCAAAGGGGGTAGTCCATGGTAATTTTTGGAGAAAAAATTTTTTTTCTTACTATTCGCAATAAAAAAATTTCTGATTAAAGCCAACACGGTTATCTACCCATTGCAATAGAAATCAAGTCGATATCTAGAAAACGAAGCTAGTTATGACCACAAAGGTAACCAGTTCTACTACTGCCTCTTTCCGGCCACTTTTTAGTAGAACTGGTTACCTTTTTGGTCATAACTTTCTTAGTTTTCTAGATATCGACTTGATTTCTTTTGCGTTGAATAGCTAAACGTATTGGCTTTAACAAGAAATTTTTTTCTTCTGGATAGTGATAGGAAAATTTTTCTTTAATTTTTCCGAAAAAAGCAAAGGGGGTAGTCCATGGTAATTTTTGGAGAAAAAATTTTTTTTCTTACTATTCGCAATAAAAAAATTTCTGATTAAAGCCAACACGGTTATCTACCCATTGCAATAGAAATCAAGTCGATATCTAGAAAACGAAGCTAGTTATGACCACAAAGGTAACCAGTTCTACTACTGCCTCTTTCCGGCCACTTTTTAGTAGAACTGGTTACCTTTTTGGTCATAACTTTCTTAGTTTTCTAGATATCGACTTGATTTCTTTTGCGTTGAATAGCTAAACGTATTGCCTTTAATAAGAAATTTTTTTCTTGCGGATAGTGGTAAGAAAATTTTTCTTTAATTTTTCCAAAAAAAGCAAAGGGGGTAGTCCATGGTAATTTTTGGGGAAAAAATTTTCTTTCCCACTATTCGCAATAAAAAAAATTCTGATTAAAGCCAACACGGTTATCTACCCATTGCAATAGAAATCAAGTCGATATCTAGAAAACGAAGCTAGTTATGACCACAAAGGTAACCAGTTCTACTACTGCCTCTTTCCGGCCACTTTTTAGTAGAACTGGTTACCTTTTTGGTCATAACTTTCTTAGTTTTCTAGATATCGACTTGATTTCTTTTGCGTTGAATAGCTAAACGTATTGGCTTTAACAAGAAATTTTTTTCTTCTGGATAGTGATAGGAAAATTTTTCTTTAATTTTTCCGAAAAAAGCAAAGGGGGTAGTCCATGGTAATTTTTGGAGAAAAAATTTTTTTTCTTACTATTCGCAATAAAAAAATTTCTGATTAAAGCCAACACGGTTATCTACCCATTGCAATAGAAATCAAGTCGATATCTAGAAAACGAAGCTAGTTATGACCATAAAGGTAACCAGTTCTACTACTGCTTCTTTCCGGCCACTTTTTAGTAGAACTGGTTACCTTTTTGGTCATAACTTTCTTAGTTTTCTAGATATCGACTTGATTTCTTTTGCGTTGAATAGCTAAACGTATTGGCTTTAACAAGAAATTTTTTTCTTCTGGATAGTGATAGGAAAATTTTTCTTTAATTTTTCCGAAAAAAGCAAAGGGGGTAGTCCATGGTAATTTTTGGAGAAAAAATTTGTTTTCTTACTATTCGCAATAAAAAAATTTCTGATTAAAGCCAACACGGTTATCTACCCATTGCAATAGAAATCAAGTCGATATCTAGAAAACGAAGCTAGTTATGACCACAAAGGTAACCAGTTCTACTACTGCCTCTTTCCGGCCACTTTTTAGTAGAACTGGTTACCTTTTTGGTCATAACTTTCTTAGTTTTCTAGATATCGACTTGATTTTTTTTGCGTTGAATAGCTAAACGTATTGGCTTTAACAAGAAATTTTTTTCTTCTGGATAGTGATAGGAAAATTTTTCTTTAATTTTTCCGAAAAAAGCAAAGGGGGTAGTCCATGGTAATTTTTGGAGAAAAAATTTTTTTTCTTACTATTCGCAATAAAAAAATTTCTGATTAAAGCCAACACGGTTATCTACCCATTGCAATAGAAATCAAGTCGATATCTAGAAAACGAAGCTAGTTATGACCATAAAGGTAACCAGTTCTACTACTGCTTCTTTCCGGCCACTTTTTAGTAGAACTGGTTACCTTTTTGGTCATAACTTTCTTAGTTTTCTAGATATCGACTTGATTTCTTTTGCGTTGAATAGCTAAACGTATTGGCTTTAACAAGAAATTGTTTTCTTCTGGATAGTGATAGGAAAATTTTTTTTTAATTTTTCCGAAAAAAGCAAAGGGGGTAGTCCATGGTAATTTTTGGAGAAAAAATTTGTTTTCTTACTATTCGCAATAAAAAAATTTCTGATTAAAGCCAACACGGTTATCTACCCATTGCAATAGAAATCAAGTCGATATCTAGAAAACGAAGCTAGTTATGACCACAAAGGTAACCAGTTCTACTACTGCTTCTTTCCGGCCACTTTTTAGTAGAACTGGTTACCTTTTTGGTCATAACTTTCTTAGTTTTCTAGATATCGACTTGATTTCTTTTGCGTTGAATAGCTAAACGTATTGGCTTTAACAAGAAATTTTTTTCTTCTGGATAGTGATAGGAAAATTTTTCTTTAATTTTTCCGAAAAAAGCAAAGGGGGTAGTCCATGGTAATTTTTGGAGAAAAAATTTTTTTTCTTACTATTCGCAATAAAAAAATTTCTGATTAAAGCCAACACGGTTATCTACCCATTGCAATAGAAATCAAGTCGATATCTAGAAAACGAAGCTAGTTATGACCACAAAGGTAACCAGTTCTACTACTGCCTCTTTCCGGCCACTTTTTAGTAGAACTGGTTACCTTTTTGGTCATAACTTTCTTAGTTTTCTAGATATCGACTTGATTTCTTTTGCGTTGAGTATCTAAACGTATTTTCTTTAATAAGAAATTTTTTTCTTCTGGATAGTGATAGGAAAATTTTTTTTTAATTTTTCCGAAAAAAGCAAAGGGGGTAGTCCATGGTAATTTTTGGAGAAAAAATTTTTTTTCTTACTATTCGCAATAAAAAAATTTCTGATTAAAGCCAACACGGTTATCTACCCATTGCAATAGAAATCAAGTCGATATCTAGAAAACGAAGCTAGTTATGACCACAAAGGTAACCAGTTCTACTACTGCCTCTTTCCGGCCACTTTTTAGTAGAACTGGTTACCTTTTTGGTCATAACTTTCTTAGTTTTCTAGATATCGACTTGATTTCTTTTGCGTTGAATAGCTAAACGTATTGGCTTTAACAAGAAATTTTTTTCTTCTGGATAGTGATAGGAAAATTTTTCTTTAATTTTTCCGAAAAAAGAAAAGGGGGTAGTCCATGGTAATTTTTGGGGAAAAAATTTTCTTTCCCACTATTCGCAATAAAAAAATTCTGATTAAAGCCAACACGGTTATCTACCCATTGCAATAGAAATCAAGTCGATATCTAGAAAACGAAGCTAGTTATGACCACAAAGGTAACCAGTTCTACTACTGCCTCTTTCCGGCCACTTTTTAGTAGAACTGGTTACCTTTTTGGTCATAACTTTCTTAGTTTTCTAGATATCGACTTGATTTCTTTTGCGTTGAATAGCTAAACGTATTGGCTTTAATAAGAAATTTTTTTTCTTGCGGATAGTGGTAAGAAAATTTTTCTTTAATTTTTCCAAAAAAAGCAAAGGGGGTAGTCCATGGTAATTTTTGGGGAAAAAATTTTCTTTCCCACTATTCGCAATAAAAAAACTTCTGATTAAAGCAAACACGGCTATCTACCCATTGCAATAGAAATCAAGTCGATATCTAGAAAACGAAGCTAGTTATGACCAAAAAGGTAACCAGTTCCACTACTGCCTCTTTCCGGCCACTTTTTAGTACAACTGATTACCTTTTTGGTCATAACTTTCTTAGTTTTCTAGATATCGACTTGATTTCTTTTGCGTTGAATAGCTAAACGTATTGGCTTTAATAAGAAATTTTTTTTCTTGCGGATAGTGGTAAGAAAATTTTTCTTTAATTTTTCCAAAAAAAGCAAAGGGGGTACCCCATGGTAATTTTTTGGGGAAAAAATTTTCTTTCCCACTATTCGCAATAAAAAAAACTTCTGATTAAAGCCAACACGGTTATCTACCCATTGCAATAGAAATCAAGTCGATATCTAGAAAACGAAGCTAGTTATGACCAAAAAGGTAACCAGTTCCACTACTGCCTCTTTCCGGCCACTTTTTAGTACAACTGATTACCTTTTTGGTCATAACTTTCTTAGTTTTCTAGATATCGACTTGATTTCTTTTGCGTTGAATAGCTAAACGTATTGGCTTTAATAAGAAATTTTTTTCTTCTGGATAGTGGTAGGAAAATTTTTCTTTGATTTTTCCGAAAAAAGCAAAGGGGGTAGTCCATGGTAATTTTTGGAGAAAAAATTTGTTTTCTTACTATTCGCAATAAAAAAATTTCTGATTAAAGCCAACACGGTTATCTACCCATTGCAATAGAAATCAAGTCGATATCTAGAAAACGAAGCTAGTTATGACCAAAAAGGTAACCAGTTCTACTACTGCCTCTTTCCGGCCACTTTTTAGTAGAACTGGTTACCTTTTTGGTCATAACTTTCTTAGTTTTCTAGATATCGACTTGATTTCTTTTGCGTTGAGTATCTAAACGTATTTTCTTTAATAAGAAATTTTTTTCTTCTGGATAGTGATAGGAAAATTTTTCTTTAATTTTTCCGAAAAAAGCAAAGGGGGTAGTCCATGGTAATTTTTGGAGAAAAAATTTGTTTTCTTACTATTCGCAATAAAAAAATTTCTGATTAAAGCCAACACGGTTATCTACCCATTGCAATAGAAATCAAGTCGATATCTAGAAAACGAAGCTAGTTATGACCAAAAAGGTAACCAGTTCTACTACTGCCTCTTTCCGGCCACTTTTTAGTAGAACTGGTTACCTTTTTGGTCATAACTTTCTTAGTTTTCTAGATATCGACTTGATTTCTTTTGCGTTGAATAGCTAAACGTATTGGCTTTAATAAGACATTTTTTTCTTCTGGATAGTGGTAGGAAAATTTTTCTTTAATTTTTCCGAAAAAAGCAAAGGGGGTAGTCCATGGTAATTTTTGGAGAAAAAATTTGTTTTCTTACTATTCGCAATAAAAAAATTTCTGATTAAAGCCAACACGGTTATCTACCCATTGCAATAGAAATCAAGTCGATATCTAGAAAACGAAGCTAGTTATGACCACAAAGGTAACCAGTTCTACTACTGCCTCTTTCCGGCCACTTTTTAGTAGAACTGGTTACCTTTTTGGTCATAACTTTCTTAGTTTTCTAGATATCGACTTGATTTCTTTTGCGTTGAGTATCTAAACGTATTTTCTTTAATAAGAATTTTTTTTCTTCTGGATAGTGATAGGAAATTTTTTTTTTAATTTTTCCGAAAAAAGCAAAAGGGGTAGTCCATGGTAATTTTGGGGAAAAAATTTGTTTTCTTACTATTCGCAATAAAAAAATTTCTGATTAAAGCCAACACGGTTATCTACCCATTGCAATAGAAATCAAGTCGATATCTAGAAAACGAAGCTAGTTATGACCACAAAGGTAACCAGTTCTACTACTGCCTATTTCCGGCCACTTTTTAGTAGAACTGGTTACCTTTTTGGTCATAACTTTCTTAGTTTTCTAGATATCGGCTTGATTTCTTTTGCGTTGAATAGCTAAACGTATTGGCTTTAATAAGAAATTTTTTTCTTCTGGATAGTGGTAGGAAAATTTTTCTTTAATTTTTCCGAAAAAAGCAAAGGGGGTAGTCCATGGTAATTTTTGGAGAAAAAATTTGTTTTCTTACTATTCGCAATAAAAAAATTTCTGATTAAAGCCAACACGGTTATCTACCCATTGCAATAGAAATCAAGTCGATATCTAGAAAACGAAGCTAGTTATGACCACAAAGATAACCAGTTCTACTACTGCCTCTTTCCGGCCACTTTTGAGTAGAACTGGTTACCTTTTTGGTCATAACTTTCTTAGTTTTCTAGATATCGACTTGATTTCTTTTGCGTTGAGTATCTAAACGTATTTTCTTTAATAAGAAATTTTTTTCTTCTGGATAGTGATAGGAAAATTTTTTTTTAATTTTTCCGAAAAAAGCAAAGGGGGTAGTCCATGGTAATTTTGGAGAAAAAATTTGTTTTCTTACTATTCGCAATAAAAAAATTTCTGATTAAAGCCAACACGGTTATCTACCCATTGCAATAGAAATCAAGTCGATATCTAGAAAACGAAGCTAGTTATGACCACAAAGGTAACCAGTTCTACTACTGCCTATTTCCGGCCACTTTTTAGTAGAACTGGTTACCTTTTTGGTCATAACTTTCTTAGTTTTCTAGATATCGGCTTGATTTCTTTTGCGTTGAATAGCTAAACGTATTGGCTTTAATAAGAAATTTTTTTCTTCTGGATAGTGGTAGGAAAATTTTTCTTTAATTTTTCCGAAAAAAGCAAAGGGGGTAGTCCATGGTAATTTTTGGAGAAAAAATTTGTTTTCTTACTATTCGCAATAAAAAAATTTCTGATTAAAGCCAACACGGTTATCTACCCATTGCAATAGAAATCAAGTCGATATCTAGAAAACGAAGCTAGTTATGACCACAAAGGTAACCAGTTCTACTACTGCCTCTTTCCGGCCACTTTTGAGTAGAACTGGTTACCTTTTTGGTCATAACTTTCTTAGTTTTCTAGATATCGACTTGATTTCTTTTGCGTTGAGTATCTAAACGTATTTTCTTTAATAAGAAATTTTTTTCTTCTGGATAGTGATAGGAAAATTTTTTTTTAATTTTTCCGAAAAAAGCAAAGGGGGTAGTCCATGGTAATTTTTGGAGAAAAAATTTGTTTTCTTACTATTCGCAATAAAAAAATTTCTGATTAAAGCCAACACGGTTATCTACGCATTGCAATAGAAATCAAGTCGATATCTAGAAAACGAAGCTAGTTATGACCACAAAGGTAACCAGTTCTACTACTGCCTCTTTCCGGCCACTTTTGAGTAGAACTGGTTACCTTTTTGGTCATAACTTTCTTAGTTTTCTAGATATCGACTTGATTTCTTTTGCGTTGAGTATCTAAACGTATTTTCTTTAATAAGAAATTTTTTTCTTCTGGATAGTGATAGGAAAATTTTTTTTTAATTTTTCCGAAAAAAGCAAAGGGGGTGGTCCATGGTAATTTTTGGAGAAAAAATTTTTTTTCTTACTATTCGCAATAAAAAAATTTCTGATTAAAGCCAACACGGTTATCTACCCATTGCAATAGAAATCAAGTCGATATCTAGAAAACGAAGCTAGTTATGACCACAAAGGTAACCAGTTCTACTACTGCCTCTTTCCGGCCACTTTTTAGTAGAACTGGTTACCTTTTTGGTCATAACTTTCTTAGTTTTCTAGATATCGACTTGATTTCTTTTGCGTTGAATAGCTAAACGTATTGGCTTTAACAAGAAATTTTTTTCTTCTGGATAGTGATAGGAAAATTTTTCTTTAATTTTTCCGAAAAAAGAAAATAGGGTAGTCCATGGTAATTTTTGGAGAAAAAATTTGTTTTCTTACTATTCGCAATAAAATAATTTCTGATTAAAGCCAACACGGTTATCTACCCATTGCAATAGAAATCAAGTCGATATCTAGAAAACGAAGCTAGTTATGACCACAAAGGTCACCAGTTCTACTACTGCCTCTTTCCGGCCACTTTTTAGTAGAACTGGTTACCTTTTTGGTCATAACTTTCTTAGTTTTCTAGATATCGACTTGATTTCTTTTGCGTTGAGTATCTAAACGTATTTTCTTTAATAAGAAATTTTTTTCTTCTGGATAGTGGTAGGAAAATTTTTCTTTAATTTTTCCGAAAAAAGCAAAGGGGGTAGTCCATGGTAATTTTTGGAGAAAAAATTTTTTTTCGTACTATTCGCAATAAAAAAATTTCTGATTAAAGCCAACACGGTTATCTACCCATTGCAATAGAAATCAAGTCGATATCTAGAAAACGAAGCTAGTTATGACCACAAAGGTAACCAGTTCTACTACTGCCTCTTTCCGGCCACTTTTTAGTAGAACTGGTTACCTTTTTGGTCATAACTTTCTTAGTTTTCTAGATATCGACTTGATTTCTTTTGCGTTGAATAGCTAAACGTATTGGCTTTAACAAGAAATTTTTTTCTTCTGGATAGTGATAGGAAAATTTTTCTTTAATTTTTCCGAAAAAAGCAAAGGGGGTAGTCCATGGTAATTTTTGGAGAAAAAATTTGTTTTCTTACTATTCGCAATAAAAAAATTTCTGATTAAAGCCAACACGGTTATCTACCCATTGCAATAGAAATCAAGTCGATATCTAGAAAACGAAGCTAGTTATGACCACAAAGGTAACCAGTTCTACTACTGCCTCTTTCCGGCCACTTTTTAGTAGAACTGGTTACCTTTTTCGTCATAACTTTCTTAGTTTTCTAGATATCGACTTGATTTCTTTTGCGTTGAGTATCTAAACGTATTTTCTTTAATAAGAAATTTTTTTCTTCTGGATAGTGATAGGAAAATTTTTTTTAATTTTTCCGAAAAAAGCAAAGGGGGTAGTCCATGGTAATTTTTGGAGAAAAAATTTTTTTTCTTACTATTTGCAATAAAAAAATTTCTGATTAAAGCCAACACGGTTATCTACCCATTGCAATAGAAATCAAGTCGATATCTAGAAAACGAAGCTAGTTATGACCACAAAGGTAACCAGTTCTACTACTGCCTCTTTCCGGCCACTTTTTAGTAGAACTGGTTACCTTTTTGGTCATAACTTTCTTAGTTTTCTAGATATCGACTTGATTTCTTTTGCGTTGAGTATCTAAACGTATTTTCTTTAATAAGAAATTTTTTTCTTCTGGATAGTGATAGGAAAATTTTTTTTTAATTTTTCCGAAAAAAGCAAAGGGGGTAGTCCATGGTAATTTTTGGAGAAAAAATTTTTTTTCTTACTATTCGCAATAAAAAAATTTCTGATTAAAGCCAACACGGTTATCTACCCATTGCAATAGAAATCAAGTCGATATCTAGAAAACGAAGCTAGTTATGACCACAAAGGTAACCAGTTCTACTACTGCCTCTTTCCGGCCACTTTTTAGTAGAACTGGTTACCTTTTTGGTCATAACTTTCTTAGTTTTCTAGATATCGACTTGATTTCTTTTGCGTTGAATAGCTAAACGTATTGGCTTTAACAAGAAATTTTTTTCTTCTGGATAGTGATAGGAAAATTTTTCTTTAATTTTTCCGAAAAAAGCAAAGGGGGTAGTCCATGGTAATTTTTGGAGAAAAAATTTTTTTTCTTACTATTCGCAATAAAAAAATTTCTGATTAAAGCCAACACGGTTATCTACCCATTGCAATAGAAATCAAGTCGATATCTAGAAAACGAAGCTAGTTATGACCACAAAGGTAACCAGTTCTACTACTGCCTCTTTCCGGCCACTTTTTAGTAGAACTGGTTACCTTTTTGGTCATAACTTTCTTAGTTTTCTAGATATCGACTTGATTTCTTTTGCGTTGAATAGCTAAACGTATTGGCTTTAACAAGAAATTTTTTTCTTCTGGATAGTGATAGGAAAATTTTTTTTTAATTTTTCCGAAAAAAGCAAAGGGGGTAGTCCATGGTAATTTTTGGAGAAAAAATTTGTTTTCTTACTATTCGCAATAAAAAAATTTGTGATTAAAGCCAACACGGTTATCTACCCATTGCAATAGAAATCAAGTCGATATCTAGAAAACGAAGCTAGTTATGACCACAAAGGTAACCAGTTCTACTACTGCCTCTTTCCGGCCACTTTTTAGTAGAACTGGTTACCTTTTTGGTCATAACTTTCTTAGTTTTCTAGATATCGACTTGATTTCTTTTGCGTTGAGTATCTAAACGTATTTTTTTTAATAAGAAATTTTTTTCTTCTGGATAGTGATAGGAAAATTTTTTTTTAATTTTTCCGAAAAAAGCAAAGGGGGTAGTCCATGGTAATTTTTGGAGAAAAAATTTGTTTTCTTACTATTCGCAATAAAAAAATTTGTGATTAAAGCCAACACGGTTATCTACCCATTGCAATAGAAATCAAGTCGATATCTAGAAAACGAAGCTAGTTATGACCACAAAGGTAACCAGTTCTACTACTGCCTCTTTCCGGCCACTTTTTAGTAGAACTGGTTACCTTTTTGGTCATAACTTTCTTAGTTTTCTAGATATCGACTTGATTTCTTTTGCGTTGAATAGCTAAACGTATTGGCTTTAACAAGAAATTTTTTTCTTCTGGATAGTGATAGGAAAATTTTTTTTTAATTTTTCCGAAAAAAGCAAAGGGGGTAGTCCATGGTAATTTTTGGAGAAAAAATTTGTTTTCTTACTATTCGCAATAAAAAAATTTGTGATTAAAGCCAACACGGTTATCTACCCATTGCAATAGAAATCAAGTCGATATCTAGAAAACGAAGCTAGTTATGACCACAAAGGTAACCAGTTCTACTACTGCCTCTTTCCGGCCACTTTTTAGTAGAACTGGTTACCTTTTTGGTCATAACTTTCTTAGTTTTCTAGATATCGACTTGATTTCTTTTGCGTTGAGTATCTAAACGTATTTTTTTTAATAAGAAATTTTTTTCTTCTGGATAGTGATAGGAAAATTTTTTTTTAATTTTTCCGAAAAAAGCAAAGGGGGTAGTCCATGGTAATTTTTGGAGAAAAAATTTGTTTTCTTACTATTCGCAATAAAAAAATTTCTGATTAAAGCCAACACGGTTATCTACCCATTGCAATAGAAATCAAGTCGATATCTAGAAAACGAAGCTAGTTATGACCACAAAGGTAACCAGTTCTACTACTGCCTCTTTCCGGCCACTTTTTAGTAGAACTTTTTACCTTTTTGGTCATAACTTTCTTAGTTTTCTAGATATCGACTTGATTTCTTTTGCGTTGAATAGCTAAACGTATTGGCTTTAACAAGAAATTTTTTTCTTCTGGATAGTGATAGGAAAATTTTTCTTTAATTTTTCCGAAAAAAGAAAAGGGGGTAGTCCATGGTAATTTTTGGAGAAAAAATTTGTTTTCTTACTATTCGCAATAAAAAAATTTCTGATTAAAGCCAACACGGTTATCTACCCATTGCAATAGAAATCAAGTCGATATCTAGAAAACGAAGCTAGTTATGACCACAAAGGTAACCAGTTCTACTACTGCCTCTTTCCGGCCACTTTTTAGTAGAACTGGTTACCTTTTTGGTCATAACTTTCTTAGTTTTCTAGATATTGACTTGATTTCTTTTGCGTTGAATAGCTAAACGTATTGGCTTTAATAAGAAATTTTTTTCTTCTGGATAGTGGTAGGAAAATTTTTCTTTAATATTTCCGAAAAAAGCAAAGGGGGTAGTCCATGGTAATTTTTGGAGAAAAAATTTGTTTTCTTACTATTCGCAATAAAAAAATTTCTGATTAAAGCCAACACGGTTATCTACCCATTGCAATAGAAATCAAGTCGATATCTAGAAAACGAAGCTAGTTATGACCACAAAGGTAACCAGTTCTACTACTGCCTCTTTCCGGCCACTTTTTAGTAGAACTTTTTACCTTTTTGGTCATAACTTTCTTAGTTTTCTAGATATCGACTTGATTTCTTTTGCGTTGAATAGCTAAACGTATTGGCTTTAATAAGAAATTTTTTTCTTCTGGATAGTGGTAGGAAAATTTTTCTTTAATTTTTCCGAAAAAAGAAAAGGGGGTAGTCCATGGTAATTTTTGGAGAAAAAATTTGTTTTCTTACTATTCGCAATAAAAAAATTTCTGATTAAAGCCAACACGGTTATCTACCCATTGCAATAGAAATCAAGTCGATATCTAGAAAACGAAGCTAGTTATGACCACAAAGGTAACCAGTTCTACTACTGCCTCTTTCCGGCCACTTTTTAGTAGAACTTTTTACCTTTTTGGTCATAACTTTCTTAGTTTTCTAGATATCGACTTGATTTCTTTTGCGTTGAATAGCTAAACGTATTGGCTTTAATAAGAAATTTTTTTCTTCTGGATAGTGGTAGGAAAATTTTTCTTTAATTTTTCCGAAAAAAGAAAAGGGGGTAGTCCATGGTAATTTTTGGAGAAAAAATTTGTTTTCTTACTATTCGCAATAAAAAAATTTCTGATTAAAGCCAACACGGTTATCTACCCATTGCAATAGAAATCAAGTCGATATCTAGAAAACGAAGCTAGTTATGACCACAAAGGTAACCAGTTCTACTACTGCCTCTTTCCGGCCACTTTTTAGTAGAACTTTTTACCTTTTTGGTCATAACTTTCTTAGTTTTCTAGATATCGACTTGATTTCTTTTGCGTTGAATAGCTAAACGTATTGGCTTTAACAAGAAATTTTTTTCTTCTGGATAGTGATAGGAAAATTTTTCTTTAATTTTTCCGAAAAAAGAAAAGGGGGTAGTCCATGGTAATTTTTGGAGAAAAAATTTGTTTTCTTACTATTCGCAATAAAAAAATTTCTGATTAAAGCCAACACGGTTATCTACCCATTGCAATAGAAATCAAGTCGATATCTAGAAAACGAAGCTAGTTATGACCACAAAGGTAACCAGTTCTACTACTGCCTCTTTCCGGCCACTTTTTAGTAGAACTTTTTACCTTTTTGGTCATAACTTTCTTAGTTTTCTAGATATCGACTTGATTTCTTTTGCGTTGAATAGCTAAACGTATTGGCTTTAATAAGAAATTTTTTTCTTCTGGATAGTGGTAGGAAAATTTTTCTTTAATTTTTCCGAAAAAAGAAAAGGGGGTAGTCCATGGTAATTTTTGGAGAAAAAATTTGTTTTCTTACTATTCGCAATAAAAAAATTTCTGATTAAAGCCAACACGGTTATCTACCCATTGCAATAGAAATCAAGTCCATATCTAGAAAACGAAGCTAGTTATGACCAAAAAGGTAACCAGTTCCACTACTGCCTCTTTCCGGCCACTTTTTAGTACAACTGGTTACCTTTTTCGTCATAACTTTCTTAGTTTTATAGATATCGACTTGATTTCTTTTGCGTTGAATAGCTAAACGTATTGCCTTTAATAAGAAATTTTTTTCTTGCGGATAGTGGTAAGAAAATTTTTCTTTAATTTTTCCAAAAAAAGCAAAGGGGGTAGTCCATGGTAATTTTTGGGGAAAAAATTTTCTTTCCCACTATTCGCAATAAAAAAATTTCTGATTAAAGCCAACACGGTTATCTACCCATTGCAATAGAAATCAAGTCGATATCTAGAAAACGAAGCTAGTTATGACCAAAAAGGTAACCAGTTCTACTACTGCCTCTTTCCGGCCACTTTTTAGTACAACTGGTTACCTTTTTGGTCATAACTTTCTTAGTTTTCTAGATATCGACTTGATTTCTTTTGCGTTGAATAGCTAAACGTATTGCCTTTAATAATAAATTTTTTTCTTGCGGATAGTGGTAAGAAAATTTTTCTTTAATTTTTCCAAAAAAAGCAAAGGGGGTAGTCCATGGTAATTTTTGGGGAAAAAATTTTCTTTCCCACTATTCGCAATAAAAAAACTTCTGATTAAAGCCAACACGGTTATCTACCCATTGCAATAGAAATCAAGTCGATATCTAGAAAACGAAGCTAGTTATGACCAAAAAGGTAACCAGTTCTACTACTGCCTCTTTCCGGCCACTTTTTAGTACAACTGGTTACCTTTTTGGTCATAACTTTCTTAGTTTTCTAGATATCGACTTGATTTCTTTTGCGTTGAATAGCTAAACGTATTGGCTTTAATAAGAAATTTTTTTCTTGCGGATAGTGGTAAGAAAATTTTTCTTTAATTTTTCCAAAAAAAGCAAAGGGGGTAGTCCATGGTAATTTTTGGGGAAAAAATTTTCTTTCCCACTATTCGCAATAAAAAAAACTTCTGATTAAAGCCAACACGGTTATCTACCCATTGCAATAGAAATCAAGTCGATATCTAGAAAACGAAGCTAGTTATGACCAAAAAGGTAACCAGTTCTACTACTGCCTCTTTCCGGCCACTTTTTAGTACAACTGGTTACCTTTTTGGTCATAACTTTCTTAGTTTTCTAGATATCGACTTGATTTCTTTTGCGTTGAATAGCTAAACGTATTGCCTTTAATAATAAATTTTTTTCTTGCGGATAGTGGTAAGAAAATTTTTCTTTAATTTTTCCAAAAAAAGCAAAGGGGGTAGTCCATGGTAATTTTTGGGGAAAAAATTTTCTTTCCCACTATTCGCAATAAAAAAACTTCTGATTAAAGCCAACACGGTTATCTACCCATTGCAATAGAAATCAAGTCGATATCTAGAAAACGAAGCTAGTTATGACCAAAAAGGTAACCAGTTCCACTACTGCCTCTTTCCGGCCACTTTTTAGTACAACTGGTTACCTTTTTGGTCATAACTTTCTTAGTTTTCTAGATATCGACTTGATTTCTTTTGCGTTGAATAGCTAAACGTATTGGCTTTAATAATAAATTTTTTTCTTGCGGATAGTGGTAAGAAAATTTTTCTTTAATTTTTCCAAAAAAAGCAAAGGGGGTAGTCCATGGTAATTTTTGGGGAAAAAATTTTCTTTCCCACTATTCGCAATAAAAAAAATTCTGATTAAGGCCAACACGGTTATCTACCCATTGCAATAGAAATCAAGTCGATATCTAGAAAACGAAGCTAGTTATGACCAAAAAGGTAACCAGTTCTACTACTGCCTCTTTCCGGCCACTTTTTAGTACAACTGGTTACCTTTTTGGTCATAACTTTCTTAGTTTTCTAGATATCGACTTGATTTCTTTTGCGTTGAATAGCTAAACGTATTGGCTTTAATAAGAAATTTTTTTCTTGCGGATAGTGGTAAGAAAATTTTTCTTTAATTTTTCCAAAAAAGCAAAGGCGGTAGTCCATGGTAATTTTTGAGGAAAAAATTTTCTTTCCCACTATTCGCAATAAAAAAACTTCTGATTAAAGCCAACACGGTTATCTACCCATTGCAATAGAAATCAAGTCGATATCTAGAAAACGAAGCTAGTTATGACCAAAAAGGTAACCAGTTCCACTACTGCCTCTTTCCGGCCACTTTTTAGTACAACTGGTTACCTTTTTGGTCATAACTTTCTTAGTTTTCTAGATATCGACTTGATTTCTTTTGCGTTGAATAGCTAAACGTATTGGCTTTAATAAGAAATTTTTTTCTTGCGGATAGTGGTAAGAAAATTTTTCTTTAATTTTTCCAAAAAAGCAAAGGGGGTAGTCCATGGTAATTTTTGAGGAAAAAATTTTCTTTCCCACTATTCGCAATAAAAAAACTTCTGATTAAAGCCAACACGGTTATCTACCCATTGCAATAGAAATCAAGTCGATATCTAGAAAACGAAGCTAGTTATGACCAAAAAGGTAACCAGTTCCACTACTGCCTCTTTCCGGCCACTTTTTAGTACAACTGGTTACCTTTTTGGTCATAACTTTCTTAGTTTTCTAGATATCGACTTGATTTCTTTTGCGTTGAATAGCTAAACGTATTGGCTTTAATAAGAAATTTTTTTCTTGCGGATAGTGGTAAGAAAATTTTTCTTTAATTTTTCCAAAAAAGCAAAGGGGGTAGTCCATGGTAATTTTTGAGGAAAAAATTTTCTTTCCCACTATTCGCAATAAAAAAAATTCTGATTAAAGCCAACACGGTTATCTACCCATTGCAATAGAAATCAAGTCGATATCTAGAAAACGAAGCTAGTTATGACCAAAAAGGTAACCAGTTCCACTACTGCCTCTTTCCGGCCACTTTTTAGTACAACTGGTTACCTTTTTCGTCATAACTTTCTTAGTTTTCTAGATATCGACTTGATTTCTTTTGCGTTGAATAGCTAAACGTATTGGCTTTAATAAGAAATTTTTTTCTTCTGGATAGTGGTAAGAAAATTTTTCTTTAATTTTTCCAAAAAAAGCAAAGGGGGTAGTCCATGGTAATTTTTGGGGAAAAAATTTTCTTTCCCACTATTCGCAATAAAAAAACTTCTGATTAAAGCCAACACGGTTATCTACCCATTGCAATAGAAATCAAGTCGATATCTAGAAAACGAAGCTAGTTATGACCAAAAAGGTAACCAGTTCTACTACTGCCTCTTTCCGGCCACTTTTTAGTACAACTGGTTACCTTTTTGGTCATAACTTTCTTAGTTTTCTAGATATCGACTTGATTTCTTTTGCGTTGAATAGCTAAACGTATTGCCTTTAATAAGAAATTTTTTTCTTGCGGATAGTGGTAAGAAAATTTTTCTTTAATTTTTCCAAAAAAAGCAAAAGGGGTAGTCCATGGTAATTTTTGGGGAAAAAATTTTCTTTCCCACTATTCGCAATAAAAAAAATTCTGATTAAAGCCAACACGGTTATCTACCCATTGCAATAGAAATCAAGTCGATATCTAGAAAACGAAGCTAGTTATGACCAAAAAGGTAACCAGTTCTATTACTGCCTCTTTCCGGCCACTTTTTAGTACAACTGGTTACCTTTTGGTCATAACTTTCTTAGTTTTCTAGATATCGACTTGATTTCTTTTGCGTTGAATAGCTAAACGTATTGCCTTTAATAAGAAATTTTTTTCTTGCGGATAGTGGTAAGAAAATTTTTCTTTAATTTTTCCAAAAAAAGCAAAGGGGGTAGTCCACGGTAATTTTTGGGGAAAAAATTTTCTTTCCCACTATTCGCAATAAAAAAACTTCTGATTAAAGCCAACATGGTTATCTACCCATTGCAATAGAAATCAAGTCGATATCTAGAAAACGAAGCTAGTTATGACCAAAAAGGTAACCAGTTCCACTACTGCCTCTTTCCGGCCACTTTTTAGTACAACTGGTTACCTTTTTGGTCATAACTTTCTTAGTTTTCTAGATATCGACTTGATTTCTTTTGCGTTGAATAGCTAAACGTATTGCCTTTAATAAGAAATTTTTTTCTTGCGGATAGTGGTAAGAAAATTTTTCTTTAATTTTTCCAAAAAAAGCAAAGGGGGTAGTCCACGGTAATTTTTGGGGAAAAAATTTTCTTTCCCACTATTCGCAATAAAAAAACTTCTGATTAAAGCCAACACTTTTATCTACCCATTGCAATAGAAATCAAGTCGATATCTAGAAAACGAAGCTAGTTATGACCAAAAAGGTAACCAGTTCTACTACTGCCTCTTTCCGGCCACTTTTTAGTACAACTGGTTACCTTTTTGGTCATAACTTTCTTAGTTTTCTAGATATCGACTTGATTTCTTTTGCGTTGAATAGCTAAACGTATTGGCTTTAATAAGAAATTTTTTTCTTGCGGATAGTGGTAAGAAAATTTTTCTTTAATTTTTCCAAAAAAAGCAAAGGGGGTAGTCCATGGTAATTTTTGGGGAAAAAATTTTCTTTCCCACTATTCGCAATAAAAAAAATTCTGATTAAAGCCAACACGGTTATCTACCCATTGCAATAGAAATCAAGTCGATATCTAGAAAACGAAGCTAGTTATGACCAAAAAGGTAACCAGTTCTACTACTGCCTCTTTCCGGCCACTTTTTAGTACAACTGGTTACCTTTTTGGTCATAACTTTCTTAGTTTTCTAGATATCGACTTGATTTCTTTTGCGTTGAATAGCTAAACGTATTGCCTTTAATAAGAAATTTTTTTCTTGCGGATAGTGGTAAGAAAATTTTTCTTTAATTTTTCCAAAAAAAGCAAAAGGGGTAGTCCATGGTAATTTTTGGGGAAAAAATTTTCTTTCCCACTATTCGCAATAAAAAAAATTCTGATTAAAGCCAACACGGTTATCTACCCATTGCAATAGAAATCAAGTCGATATCTAGAAAACGAAGCTAGTTATGACCAAAAAGGTAACCAGTTCTATTACTGCCTCTTTCCGGCCACTTTTTAGTACAACTGGTTACCTTTTGGTCATAACTTTCTTAGTTTTCTAGATATCGACTTGATTTCTTTTGCGTTGAATAGCTAAACGTATTGCCTTTAATAAGAAATTTTTTTCTTGCGGATAGTGGTAAGAAAATTTTTCTTTAATTTTTCCAAAAAAAGCAAAGGGGGTAGTCCACGGTAATTTTTGGGGAAAAAATTTTCTTTCCCACTATTCGCAATAAAAAAACTTCTGATTAAAGCCAACACGGTTATCTACCCATTGCAATAGAAATCAAGTCGATATCTAGAAAACGAAGCTAGTTATGACCAAAAAGGTAACCAGTTCCACTACTGCCTCTTTCCGGCCACTTTTTAGTACAACTGGTTACCTTTTTGGTCATAACTTTCTTAGTTTTCTAGATATCGACTTGATTTCTTTTGCGTTGAATAGCTAAACGTATTGCCTTTAATAAGAAATTTTTTTCTTGCGGATAGTGGTAAGAAAATTTTTCTTTAATTTTTCCAAAAAAAGCAAAGGGGGTAGTCCATGGTAATTTTTGGGGAAAAAATTTTCTTTCCCACTATTCGCAATAAAAAAAATTCTGATTAAAGCCAACACGGCTATCTACCCATTGCAATAGAAATCAAGTCGATATCTAGAAAACGAAGCTAGTTATGACCAAAAAGGTAACCAGTTCCACTACTGCCTCTTTCCGGCCACTTTTTAGTACAACTGGTTACCTTTTTGGTCATAACTTTCTTAGTTTTCTAGATATCGACTTGATTTCTTTTGCGTTGAATAGCTAAACGTATTGGCTTTAATAAGAAATTTTTTTCTTGCGGATAGTGGTAAGAAAATTTTTCTTTAATTTTTCCAAAAAAAGCAAAGGGGGTAGTCCATGGTAATTTTTGGGGAAAAAATTTTCTTTCCCACTATTCGCAATAAAAAAACTTCTGATTAAAGCCAACACGGTTATCTACCCATTGCAATAGAAATCAAGTCGATATCTAGAAAACGAAGCTAGTTATGACCAAAAAGGTAACCAGTTCCACTACTGCCTCTTTCCGGCCACTTTTTAGTACAACTGGTTACCTTTTTGGTCATAACTTTCTTAGTTTTCTAGATATCGACTTGATTTCTTTTGCGTTGAATAGCTAAACGTATTGCCTTTAATAAGAAATTTTTTTCTTGCGGATAGTGGTAAGAAAATTTTTCTTTAATTTTTCCAAAAAAAGCAAAGGGGGTAGTCCATGGTAATTTTTGGGGAAAAAATTTTCTTTCCCACTATTCGCAATAAAAAAAATTCTGATTAAAGCCAACACGGCTATCTACCCATTGCAATAGAAATCAAGTCGATATCTAGAAAACGAAGCTAGTTATGACCAAAAAGGTAACCAGTTCTACTACTGCCTCTTTCCGGCCACTTTTTAGTACAACTGGTTACCTTTTTGGTCATAACTTTCTTAGTTTTCTAGATATCGACTTGATTTCTTTTGCGTTGAATAGCTAAACGTATTGCCTTTAATAAGAAATTTTTTTCTTGCGGATAGTGGTAAGAAAATTTTTCTTTAATTTTTCCAAAAAAAGCAAAGGGGGTAGTCCATGGTAATTTTTGGGGAAAAAATTTTCTTTCTCACTATTCGCAATAAAAAAAATTCTGATTAAAGCCAACACGGCTATCTACCCATTGCAATAGAAATCAAGTCGATATCTAGAAAACGAAGCTAGTTATGACCAAAAAGGTAACCAGTTCTACTACTGCCTCTTTCCGGCCACTTTTTAGTACAACTGGTTACCTTTTTGGTCATAACTTTCTTAGTTTTCTAGATATCGACTTGATTTCTTTTGCGTTGAATAGCTACACGTATTGCCTTTAATAAGAAATTTTTTTCTTGCGGATAGTGGTAAGAAAATTTTTCTTTAATTTTTCCAAAAAAAGCAAAGGGGGTAGTCCATGGTAATTTTTGGGGAAAAAATTTTCTTTCCCACTATTCGCAATAAAAAAACTTCTGATTAAAGCCAACACGGTTATCTACCCATTGCAATAGAAATCAAGTCGATATCTAGAAAACGAAGCTAGTTATGACCAAAAAGGTAACCAGTTCCACTACTGCCTCTTTCCGGCCACTTTTTAGTACAACTGGTTACCTTTTTGGTCATAACTTTCTTAGTTTTCTAGATATCGACTTGATTTCTTTTGCGTTGAATAGCTAAACGTATTGCCTTTAATAAGAAATTTTTTTCTTGCGGATAGTGGTAAGAAAATTTTTCTTTAATTTTTCCAAAAAAAGCAAAGGGGGTAGTCCATGGTAATTTTTGGGGAAAAAATTTTCTTTCCCACTATTCGCAATAAAAAAACTTCTGATTAAAGCCAACACGGTTATCTACCCATTGCAATAGAAATCAAGTCGATATCTAGAAAACGAAGCTAGTTATGACCAAAAAGGTAACCAGTTCCACTACTGCCTCTTTCCGGCCACTTTTTAGTACAACTGGTTACCTTTTTGGTCATAACTTTCTTAGTTTTCTAGATATCGACTTGATTTCTTTTGCGTTGAATAGCTAAACGTATTGCCTTTAATAAGAAATTTTTTTCTTGCGGATAGTGGTAAGAAAATTTTTCTTTAATTTTTCCAAAAAAAGCAAAGGGGGTAGTCCATGGTAATTTTTGGGGAAAAAATTTCTTTCCCACTATTCGCAATAAAAAAACTTCTGATTAAAGCCAACACGGTTATCTACCCATTGCAATAGAAATCAAGTCGATATCTAGAAAACGAAGCTAGTTATGACCAAAAAGGTAACCAGTTCCACTACTGCCTCTTTCCGGCCACTTTTTAGTACAACTGGTTACCTTTTTGGTCATAACTTTCTTAGTTTTCTAGATATCGACTTGATTTCTTTTGCGTTGAATAGCTAAACGTATTGCCTTTAATAAGAAATTTTTTTCTTGCGGATAGTGGTAAGAAAATTTTTCTTTAATTTTTCCAAAAAAAGCAAAGGGGGTAGTCCATGGTAATTTTTGGGGAAAAAATTTTCTTTCCCACTATTCGCAATAAAAAAACTTCTGATTAAAGCCAACACGGTTATCTACCCATTGCAATAGAAATCAAGTCGATATCTAGAAAACGAAGCTAGTTATGACCAAAAAGGTAACCAGTTCTACTACTGCCTCTTTCCGGCCACTTTTTAGTACAACTGGTTACCTTTTTGGTCATAACTTTCTTAGTTTTCTAGATATCGACTTGATTTCTTTTGCGTTGAATAGCTAAACGTATTGCCTTTAATAAGAAATTTTTTTCTTGCGGATAGTGGTAAGAAAATTTTTCTTTAATTTTTCCAAAAAAAGCAAAGGGGGTAGTCCATGGTAATTTTTGGGGAAAAAATTTTCTTTCCCACTATTCGCAATAAAAAAAATTCTGATTAAAGCCAACACGGCTATCTACCCATTGCAATAGAAATCAAGTCGATATCTAGAAAACGAAGCTAGTTATGACCAAAAAGGTAACCAGTTCTACTACTGCCTCTTTCCGGCCACTTTTTAGTACAACTGGTTACCTTTTTGGTCATAACTTTCTTAGTTTTCTAGATATCGACTTGATTTCTTTTGCGTTGAATAGCTAAACGTATTGCCTTTAATAAGAAATTTTTTTCTTGCGGATAGTGGTAAGAAAATTTTTCTTTAATTTTTCCAAAAAAAGCAAAGGGGGTAGTCCATGGTAATTTTTGGGGAAAAAATTTTCTTTCCCACTATTCGCAATAAAAAAAATTCTGATTAAAGCCAACACGGTTATCTACCCATTGCAATAGAAATCAAGTCGATATCTAGAAAACGAAGCTAGTTATGACCAAAAAGGTAACCAGTTCTACTACTGCCTAAACGTATTGCCTTTAATAAGAAATTTTTTTCTTGCGGATAGTGTTAAGAAAATTTTTCTTTAATTTTTCCAAAAAAAGCAAAGGGGGTAGTCTATGGTAATGTTTGAGGAAAAAATTTTCTTTCCCACTATTCGCAATAAAAAAAATTCTGATTAAAGCCAACACGGTTATCTACCCATTGCAATAGAAATCAAGTCGATATCTAGAAAACGAAGCTAGTTATGACCAAAAAGGTAACCAGTTCTACTACTGCCTCTTTCCGGCCACTTTTTAGTACAACTGGTTACCTTTTTGGTCATAACTTTCTTAGTTTTCTAGATATCGACTTGATTTCTTTTGCGTTGAATAGCTAAACGTATTGCCTTTAATAAGAAATTTTTTTCTTGCGGATAGTGGTAAGAAAATTTTTCTTTAATTTTTCCAAAAAAAGCAAAGGGGTAGTCCATGGTAATTTTTGGGGAAAAAATTTTCTTTCCCACTATTCGCAATAAAAAAAATTCTGATTAAAGCCAACACGGTTATCTACCCATTGCAATAGAAATCAAGTCGATATCTAGAAAACGAAGCTAGTTATGACCAAAAAGGTAACCAGTTCTACTACTGCCTCTTTCCGGCCACTTTTTAGTACAACTGGTTACCTTTTTGGTCATAACTTTCTTAGTTTTCTAGGTATCGACTTGATTTCTTTTGCGTTGAATAGCTAAACGTATTGCCTTTAATAAGAAATTTTTTTCTTGCGGATAGTGGTAAGAAAATTTTTCTTTAATTTTTCCAAAAAAAGCAAAGGGGTAGTCCATGGTAATTTTTGGGGAAAAAATTTTCTTTCCCACTATTCGCAATAAAAAAAATTCTGATTAAAGCCAACACGGTTATCTACCCATTGCAATAGAAATCAAGTCGATATCTAGAAAACGAAGCTAGTTATGACCAAAAAGGTAACCAGTTCTACTACTGCCTCTTTCCGGCCACTTTTTAGTACAACTGGTTACCTTTTTGGTCATAACTTTCTTAGTTTTCTAGATATCGACTTGATTTCTTTTGCGTTGAATAGCTAAACGTATTGCCTTTAATAAGAAATTTTTTTCTTGCGGATAGTGTTAAGAAAATTTTTCTTTAATTTTTCCAAAAAAAGCAAAGGGGGTAGTCTATGGTAATGTTTGAGGAAAAAATTTTCTTTCCCACTATTCGCAATAAAAAAAATTCTGATTAAAGCCAACACGGTTATCTACCCATTGCAATAGAAATCAAGTCGATATCTAGAAAACGAAGCTAGTTATGACCAAAAAGGTAACCAGTTCTACTACTGCCTCTTTCCGGCCACTTTTTAGTACAACTGGTTACCTTTTTGGTCATAACTTTCTTAGTTTTCTAGATATCGACTTGATTTCTTTTGCGTTGAATAGCTAAACGTATTGCCTTTAATAAGAAATTTTTTTCTTGCGGATAGTGGTAAGAAAATTTTTCTTTAATTTTTCCAAAAAAAGCAAAGGGGTAGTCCATGGTAATTTTTGGGGAAAAAATTTTCTTTCCCACTATTCGCAATAAAAAAAATTCTGATTAAAGCCAACACGGTTATCTACCCATTGCAATAGAAATCAAGTCGATATCTAGAAAACGAAGCTAGTTATGACCAAAAAGGTAACCAGTTCTACTACTGCCTCTTTCCGGCCACTTTTTAGTACAACTGGTTACCTTTTTGGTCATAACTTTCTTAGTTTTCTAGATATCGACTTGATTTCTTTTGCGTTGAATAGCTAAACGTATTGCCTTTAATAAGAAATTTTTTTCTTGCGGATAGTGGTAAGAAAATTTTTCTTTAATTTTTCCAAAAAAAGCAAAGGGGTAGTCCATGGTAATTTTTGGGGAAAAAATTTTCTTTCCCACTATTCGCAATAAAAAAAATTCTGATTAAAGCCAACACGGTTATCTACCCATTGCAATAGAAATCAAGTCGATATCTAGAAAACGAAGCTAGTTATGACCAAAAAGGTAACCAGTTCTACTACTGCCTCTTTCCGGCCACTTTTTAGTACAACTGGTTACCTTTTTGGTCATAACTTTCTTAGTTTTCTAGATATCGACTTGATTTCTTTTGCGTTGAATAGCTAAACGTATTGCCTTTAATAAGAAATTTTTTTCTTGCGGATAGTGGTAAGAAAATTTTTCTTTAATTTTTCCAAAAAAAGCAAAGGGGTAGTCCATGGTAATTTTTGGGGAAAAAATTTTCTTTCCCACTATTCGCAATAAAAAAAATTCTGATTAAAGCCAACACGGTTATCTACCCATTGCAATAGAAATCAAGTCGATATCTAGAAAACGAAGCTAGTTATGACCAAAAAGGTAACCAGTTCTACTACTGCCTCTTTCCGGCCACTTTTTAGTACAACTGGTTACCTTTTTGGTCATAACTTTCTTAGTTTTCTAGATATCGACTTGATTTCTTTTGCGTTGAATAGCTAAACGTATTGCCTTTAATAAGAAATTTTTTTCTTGCGGATAGTGGTAAGAAAATTTTTCTTTAATTTTTCCAAAAAAAGCAAAGGGGTAGTCCATGGTAATTTTTGGGGAAAAAATTTTCTTTCCCACTATTCGCAATAAAAAAAATTCTGATTAAAGCCAACACGGTTATCTACCCATTGCAATAGAAATCAAGTCGATATCTAGAAAACGAAGCTAGTTATGACCAAAAAGGTAACCAGTTCTACTACTGCCTCTTTCCGGCCACTTTTTAGTACAACTGGTTACCTTTTTGGTCATAACTTTCTTAGTTTTCTAGATATCGACTTGATTTCTTTTGCGTTGAATAGCTAAACGTATTGCCTTTAATAAGAAATTTTTTTCTTGCGGATAGTGGTAAGAAAATTTTTCTTTAATTTTTCCAAAAAAAGCAAAGGGGTAGTCCATGGTAATTTTTGGGGAAAAAATTTTCTTTCCCACTATTCGCAATAAAAAAAATTCTGATTAAAGCCAACACGGTTATCTACCCATTGCAATAGAAATCAAGTCGATATCTAGAAAACGAAGCTAGTTATGACCAAAAAGGTAACCAGTTCTACTACTGCCTCTTTCCGGCCACTTTTTAGTACAACTGGTTACCTTTTTGGTCATAACTTTCTTAGTTTTCTAGATATCGACTTGATTTCTTTTGCGTTGAATAGCTAAACGTATTGCCTTTAATAAGAAATTTTTTTCTTGCGGATAGTGGTAAGAAAATTTTTCATTAATTTTTCCAAAAAAAGCAAAGGGGGTAGTCCATGGTAATTTTTGAGGAAAAAATTTTCTTTCCCACTATTCGCAATAAAAAAAATTCTGATTAAAGCCAACACGGTTATCTACCCATTGCAATAGAAATCAAGTCGATATCTAGAAAACGAAGCTAGTTATGACCAAAAAGGTAACCAGTTCTACTACTGCCTCTTTCCGGCCACTTTTTAGTAGAACTGGTTACCTTTTTGGTTATAACTTTCTTAGTTTTCTAGATATCGACTTGATTTCTTTTGCGTTGAGTATCTAAACGTATTTTCTTTAATAAGAAATTTTTTTCTTCTGGATAGTGGTAGGAAAATTTTTCTTTAATTTTTCCGAAAAAAGCAAAGGGGGTAGTCCATGGTAATTTTTGGAGAAAAAAATTTGTTTTCTTACTATTCGCAATAAAAAAATTTCTGATTAAAGCCAACACGGTTATCTACCCATTGCAATAGAAATCAAGTCGATATCTAGAAAACGAAGCTAGTTATGACCAAAAAGGTAACCAGTTCTACTACTGCCTCTTTCCGGCCACTTTTTAGTAGAACTGGTTACCTTTTTGGTCATAACTTTCTTAGTTTTCTAGATATCGACTTGATTTCTTTTGCGTTGAATAGGTAAACGTATTGGCTTTAATAAGAAATTTTTTTCTTCTGGATAGTGGTAGGAAAATTTTTCTTTAATTTTTCCGAAAAAAGCAAAGGGGGTAGTCCATGGTAATTTTTGGAGAAAAAATTTGTTTTCTTACTATTCGCAATAAAAAAATTTCTGATTAAAGCCAACACGGTTATCTACCCATTGCAATAGAAATCAAGTCGATATCTAGAAAACGAAGCTAGTTATGACCACAAAGGTAACCAGTTCTACTACTGCCTCTTTCCGGCCACTTTTTAGTAGAACTGGTTACCTTTTTGGTCATAACTTTCTTAGTTTTCTAGATATCGACTTGATTTCTTTTGCGTTGAATAGCTAAACATATTGGCTTTAATAAGAAATTTTTTTCTTCTGGATAGTGATAGGAAAATTTTTCTTTAATTTTTCCGAAAAAAGCAAAGGGGGTAGTCCATGGTAATTTTTGGAGAAAAAATTTGTTTTCTTACTATTCGCAATAAAAAAATTTCTGATTAAAGCCAACACGGTTATCTACCCATTGCAATAGAAATCAAGTCGATATCTAGAAAACGAAGCTAGTTATGACCACAAAGGTAACCAGTTCTACTACTGCCTCTTTCCGGCCACTTTTTAGTAGAACTGGTTACCTTTTTGGTCATAACTTTCTTAGTTTTCTAGATATCGACTTGATTTCTTTTGCGTTGAGTATCTAAACGTATTTTCTTTAATAAGAAATTTTTTTCTTCTGGATAGTGATAGGAAAATTTTTTTTAATTTTTCCGAAAAAAGCAAAGGGGGTAGTCCATGGTAATTTTTGGAGAAAAAATTTGTTTTCTTACTATTCGCAATAAAAAAATTTCTGATTAAAGCCAACACGGTTATCTACCCATTGCAATAGAAATCAAGTCGATATCTAGAAAACGAAGCTAGTTATGACCAAAAAGGTAACCAGTTCTACTACTGCCTCTTTCCGGCCACTTTTTAGTAGAACTGGTTACCTTTTTGGTCATAACTTTCTTAGTTTTCTAGATATCGACTTGATTTCTTTTGCGTTGAGTATCTAAACGTATTTTCTTTAATAAGAAATTTTTTTCTTCTGGATAGTGATAGGAAAATTTTTTTTTAATTTTTCCGAAAAAAGCAAAGGGGGTAGTCCATGGTAATTTTTGGAGAAAAAATTTTTTTTCTTACTATTCGCAATAAAAAAATTTCTGATTAAAGCCAACACGGTTATCTACCCATTGCAATAGAAATCAAGTCGATATCTAGAAAACGAAGCTAGTTATGACCACAAAGGTAACCAGTTCTACTACTGCCTCTTTCCGGCCACTTTTTAGTAGAACTGGTTACCTTTTTGGTCATAACTTTCTTAGTTTTCTAGATATCGACTTGATTTCTTTTGCGTTGAATAGCTAAACGTATTGGCTTTAACAAGAAATTTTTTTCTTCTGGATAGTGATAGGAAAATTTTTCTTTAATTTTTCCGAAAAAAGAAAAGGGGGTAGTCCATGGTAATTTTTGGAGAAAAAATTTGTTTTCTTACTATTCGCAATAAAAAAATTTGTGATTAAAGCCAACACGGTTATCTACCCATTGCAATAGAAATCAAGTCGATATCTAGAAAACGAAGCTAGTTATGACCACAAAGGTAACCAGTTCTACTACTGCCTCTTTCCGGCCACTTTTTAGTAGAACTGGTTACCTTTTTGGTCATAACTTTCTTAGTTTTCTAGATATCGACTTGATTTCTTTTGCGTTGAGTATGTAAACGTATTTTCTTTAATAAGAAATTTTTTTCTTCTGGATAGTGATAGGAAAATTTTTTTTTAATTTTTCCGAAAAAAGCAAAGGGGGTAGTCCATGGTAATTTTTGGAGAAAAAATTTGTTTTCTTACTATTCGCAATAAAAAAATTTCTGATTAAAGCCAACACGGTTATCTACCCATTGCAATAGAAATCAAGTCGATATCTAGAAAACGAAGCTAGTTATGACCACAAAGGTAACCAGTTCTACTACTGCCTCTTTCCGGCCACTTTTTAGTAGAACTGGTTACCTTTTTGGTCATAACTTTCTTAGTTTTCTAGATATCGACTTGATTTCTTTTGCGTTGAATAGCTAAACGTATTGGCTTTAACAAGAAATTTTTTTCTTCTGGATAGTGATAGGAAAATTTTTCTTTAATTTTTCCGAAAAAAGAAAAGGGGATAGTCCATGGTAATTTTTGGAGAAAAAATTTTTTTTCTTACTATTCGCAATAAAAAAATTTGTGATTAAAGCCAACACGGTTATCTACCCATTGCAATAGAAATCAAGTCGATATCTAGAAAACGAAGCTAGTTATGACCACAAAGGTAACCAGTTCTACTACTGCCTCTTTCCGGCCACTTTTTAGTAGAACTGGTTACCTTTTTGGTCATAACTTTCTTAGTTTTCTAGATATCGACTTGATTTCTTTTGCGTTGAATAGGTAAACGTATTGGCTTTAATAAGAAATTTTTTTCTTCTGGATAGTGGTAGGAAAATTTTTCTTTAATTTTTCCGAAAAAAGCAAAGGGGGTAGTCCATGGTAATTTTTGGAGAAAAAATTTGTTTTCTTACTATTCGCAATAAAAAAATTTCTGATTAAAGCCAACACGGTTATCTACCCATTGCAATAGAAATCAAGTCGATATCTAGAAAACGAAGCTAGTTATGACCACAAAGGTAACCAGTTCTACTACTGCCTCTTTCCGGCCACTTTTTAGTAGAACTGGTTACCTTTTTGGTCATAACTTTCTTAGTTTTCTAGATATCGACTTGATTTCTTTTGCGTTGAGTATCTAAACGTATTTTCTTTAATAAGAAATTTTTTTCTTCTGGATAGTGATAGGAAAATTTTTTTTTAATTTTTCCGAAAAAAGCAAAGGGGGTAGTCCATGGTAATTTTTGGAGAAAAAATTTTTTTCTTACTATTCGCAATAAAAAAATTTCTGATTAAAGCCAACACGGTTATCTACCCATTGCAATAGAAATCAAGTCGATATCTAGAAAACGAAGCTAGTTATGACCACAAAGGTAACCAGTTCTACTACTGCCTCTTTCCGGCCACTTTTTAGTAGAACTGGTTACCTTTTTGGTCATAACTTTCTTAGTTTTCTAGATATCGACTTGATTTCTTTTGCGTTGAATAGCTAAACGTATTGGCTTTAACAAGAAATTTTTTTCTTCTGGATAGTGATAGGAAAATTTTTCTTTAATTTTTCCGAAAAAAGAAAAGGGGGTAGTCCATGGTAATTTTTGGAGAAAAAATTTGTTTTCTTACTATTCGCAATAAAAAAATTTGTGATTAAAGCCAACACGGTTATCTACCCATTGCAATAGAAATCAAGTCGATATCTAGAAAACGAAGCTAGTTATGACCACAAAGGTAACCAGTTCTACTACTGCCTCTTTCCGGCCACTTTTTAGTAGAACTGGTTACCTTTTTGGTCATAACTTTCTTAGTTTTCTAGATATCGACTTGATTTCTTTTGCGTTGAGTATCTAAACGTATTTTTTTTAATAAGAAATTTTTTTCTTCTGGATAGTGATAGGAAAATTTTTCTTTAATTTTTCCGAAAAAAGAAAAGGGGGTAGTCCATGGTAATTTTTGGAGAAAAAATTTGTTTTCTTACTATTCGCAATAAAAAAATTTGTGATTAAAGCCAACACGGTTATCTACCCATTGCAATAGAAATCAAGTCGATATCTAGAAAACGAAGCTAGTTATGACCACAAAGGTAACCAGTTCTACTACTGCCTCTTTCCGGCCACTTTTTAGTAGAACTGGTTACCTTTTTGGTCATAACTTTCTTAGTTTTCTAGATATCGACTTGATTTCTTTTGCGTTGAGTATCTAAACGTATTTTCTTTAATAAGAAATTTTTTTCTTCTGGATAGTGATAGGAAAATTTTTTTTTAATTTTTCCGAAAAAAGCAAAGGGGGTAGTCCATGGTAATTTTTGGAGAAAAAATTTGTTTTCTTACTATTCGCAATAAAAAAATTTCTGATTAAAGCCAACACGGTTATCTACCCATTGCAATAGAAATCAAGTCGATATCTAGAAAACGAAGCTAGTTATGACCAAAAAGGTAACCAGTTCTACTACTGCCTCTTTCCGGCCACTTTTTAGTAGAACTGGTTACCTTTTTGGTCATAACTTTCTTAGTTTTCTAGATATCGACTTGATTTCTTTTGCGTTGAGTATCTAAACGTATTTTCTTTAATAAGAAATTTTTTTCTTCTGGATAGTGATAGGAAAATTTTTTTTTAATTTTTCCGAAAAAAGCAAAGGGGGTAGTACATGGTAATTTTTGGAGAAAAAATTTTTTTTCTTACTATTCGCAATAAAAAAATTTCTGATTAAAGCCAACACGGTTATCTACCCATTGCAATAGAAATCAAGTCGATATCTAGAAAACGAAGCTAGTTATGACCACAAAGGTAACCAGTTCTACTACTGCCTCTTTCCGGCCACTTTTTAGTAGAACTGGTTACCTTTTTGGTCATAACTTTCTTAGTTTTCTAGATATCGACTTGATTTCTTTTGCGTTGAATAGCTAAACGTATTGGCTTTAACAAGAAATTTTTTTCTTCTGGATAGTGATAGGAAAATTTTTCTTTAATTTTTCCGAAAAAAGAAAAGGGGGTAGTCCATGGTAATTTTTGGAGAAAAAATTTGTTTTCTTACTATTCGCAATAAAAAAATTTCTGATTAAAGCCAACACGGTTATCTACCCATTGCAATAGAAATCAAGTCGATATATAGAAAACGAAGCTAGTTATGACCGCAAAGGTAACCAGTTCTACTACTGCCTCTTTCCGGCCACTTTTTAGTAGAACTGGTTACCTTTTTGGTCATAACTTTCTTAGTTTTCTAGATATCGACTTGATTTCTTTTGCGTTGAATAGCTAAACGTATTGGCTTTAACAAGAAATTTTTTTCTTCTGGATAGTGATAGGAAAATTTTTCTTTAATTTTTCCGAAAAAAGAAAAGGGGGTAGTCCATGGTAATTTTTGGAGAAAAAATTTGTTTTCTTACTATTCGCAATAAAAAAAATTTCTGATTAAAGCCAATACGGTTATCTACCCATTGCAATAGAAATCAAGTCGATATCTAGAAAACGAAGCTAGTTATGACCACAAAGGTAACCAGTTCTACTACTGCTTCTTTCCGGTCACTTTTTAGTAGAACTGGTTACCTTTTTGGTCATAACTTTCTTAGTTTTCTAGATATCGACTTGATTTCTTTTGCGTTGAATAGCTAAACGTATTGGCTTTAATAAGAAATTTTTTTCTTCTGGATAGTGGTAGGAAAATTTTTCTTTAATTTTTCCGAAAAAAGCAAAGGGGGTAGTCCATGGTAATTTTTGGAGAAAAAATTTGTTTTCTTACTATTCGCAATAAAAAAATTTCTGATTAAAGCCAACACGGTTATCTACCCATTGCAATAGAAATCAAGTCGATATCTAGAAAACGAAGCTAGTTATGACCACAAACGTAACCAGTTCTACTACTGCCTCTTTCCGGCCACTTTTTAGTAGAACTTTTTACCTTTTTGGTCATAACTTTCTTAGTTTTCTAGATATCGACTTGATTTCTTTTGCGTTGAATAGCTAAACGTATTGGCTTTAACAAGAAATTTTTTTCTTCTGGATAGTGATAGGAAAATTTTTCTTTAATTTTTCCGAAAAAAGAAAAGGGGGTAGTCCATGGTAATTTTTGGAGAAAAAATTTGTTTTCTTACTATTCGCAATAAAAAAAATTTCTGATTAAAGAAAATACGGTTATCTACCCATTGTAATAGAAATCAAGTCGATATCTAGAAAACGAAGCTAGTTATGACCACAAAGGTAACCAGTTCTACTACTGCTTCTTTCCGGTCACTTTTTAGTAGAACTGGTTACCTTTTTGGTCATAACTTTCTTAGTTTTCTAGATATCGACTTGATTTCTTTTGCGTTGAATAGCTAAACGTATTGGCTTTAACAAGAAATTTTTTTCTTCTGGATAGTGATAGGAAAATTTTTCTTTAATTTTTCCGAAAAAAGAAAAGGGGGTAGTCCATGGTAATTTTTGGAGAAAAAATTTGTTTTCTTACTATTCGCAATAAAAAAAATTTCTGATTAAAGCCAATACGGTTATCTACCCATTGCAATAGAAATCAAGTCGATATCTAGAAAACGAAGCTAGTTATGACCACAAAGGTAACCAGTTCTACTACTGCTTCTTTCCGGTCACTTTTTAGTAGAACTGGTTACCTTTTTGGTCATAACTTTCTTAGTTTTCTAGATATCGACTTGATTTCTTTTGCGTTGAATAGCTAAACGTATTGGCTTTAATAAGAAATTTTTTTCTTCTGGATAGTGGTAGGAAAATTTTTCTTTAATTTTTCCGAAAAAAGCAAAGGGGGTAGTCCATGGTAATTTTTGGAGAAAAAATTTGTTTTCTTACTATTCGCAATAAAAAAATTTCTGATTAAAGCCAACACGGTTATCTACCCATTGCAATAGAAATCAAGTCGATATCTAGAAAACGAAGCTAGTTATGACCACAAACGTAACCAGTTCTACTACTGCCTCTTTCCGGCCACTTTTTAGTAGAACTTTTTACCTTTTTGGTCATAACTTTCTTAGTTTTCTAGATATCGACTTGATTTCTTTTGCGTTGAATAGCTAAACGTATTGGCTTTAACAAGAAATTTTTTTCTTCTGGATAGTGATAGGAAAATTTTTCTTTAATTTTTCCGAAAAAAGAAAAGGGGGTAGTCCATGGTAATTTTTGGAGAAAAAATTTGTTTTCTTACTATTCGCAATAAAAAAAATTTCTGATTAAAGCCAATACGGTTATCTACCCATTGCAATAGAAATCAAGTCGATATCTAGAAAACGAAGCTAGTTATGACCACAAAGGTAACCAGTTCTACTACTGCTTCTTTCCGGTCACTTTTTAGTAGAACTGGTTACCTTTTTGGTCATAACTTTCTTAGTTTTCTAGATATCGACTTGATTTCTTTTGCGTTGAATAGCTAAACGTATTGGCTTTAATAAGAAATTTTTTTCTTCTGGATAGTGGTAGGAAAATTTTTCTTTAATTTTTCCGAAAAAAGCAAAGGGGGTAGTCCATGGTAATTTTTGGAGAAAAAATTTGTTTTCTTACTATTCGCAATAAAAAAATTTCTGATTAAAGCCAACACGGTTATCTACCCATTGCAATAGAAATCAAGTCGATATCTAGAAAACGAAGCTAGTTATGACCACAAACGTAACCAGTTCTACTACTGCCTCTTTCCGGCCACTTTTTAGTAGAACTTTTTACCTTTTTGGTCATAACTTTCTTAGTTTTCTAGATATCGACTTGATTTCTTTTGCGTTGAATAGCTAAACGTATTGGCTTTAACAAGAAATTTTTTTCTTCTGGATAGTGATAGGAAAATTTTTCTTTAATTTTTCCGAAAAAAGAAAAGGGGGTAGTCCATGGTAATTTTTGGAGAAAAAATTTGTTTTCTTACTATTCGCAATAAAAAAAATTTCTGATTAAAGCCAATACGGTTATCTACCCATTGCAATAGAAATCAAGTCGATATCTAGAAAACGAAGCTAGTTATGACCACAAAAATAACCAGTTCTACTACTGCCTCTTTCCGGCCACTTTTTAGTAGAACTGGTTACCTTTTTGGTCATAACTTTCTTAGTTTTCTAGATATCGACTTGATTTCTTTTGCGTTGAACAGCTAAACGTATTGGCTTCAACAAGAAATGTTTTTCTTCTGGATAGTGATAGGAAAATTTTTATTTAATTTTTCCGAAAAAAGCAAAGGGGGTAGTCCATGGTAATTTTTTGGAGAAAAAATTTGTTTTCTTACTATTCGCAATAAAAAAATTTCTGATTAAAGCCAACACGGTTATCTACCCATTGCAATAGAAATCAAGTCGATATCTAGAAAACGAAGCTAGTTATGACCACAAAGGTAACCAGTTCTACTACTGCCTCTTTCCGGCCACTTTTTAGTAGAACTGGTTACCTTTTTGGTCATAACTTTCTTAGTTTTCTAGATATCGACTTGATTTCTTTTGCGTTGAATAGCTAAGCGTATTGGCTTTAATAATAAATTTTTTTCTTCTGGATAGTGATAGGAAAATTTTTTTTTAATTTTTCCGAAAAAAGCAAAGGGGGTAGTCCATGGTAATTTTTGGAGAAAAAATTTGTTTTCTTACTATTCGCAATAAAAAAATTTCTGATTAAAGCCAACACGGTTATCTACCCATTGCAATAGAAATCAAGTCGATATCTAGAAAACGAAGCTAGTTATGACCACAAAGGTAACCAGTTCTACTACTGCTTCTTTCCGGCCACTTTTTAGTACAACTGGTTACCTTTTTGGTCATAACTTTCTTAACAAAGGGGGTAGTCCATGGTAATTTTTGGAGAAAAAATTTGTTTTCTTACTATTCGCAATAAAAAAAATTTCTGATTAAAGCCAACACGGTTATCTACCCATTGCAATAGAAATCAAGTCGATATCTAGAACAAGAAGCTAGTTATGACCAAAAAGGTAACCAGTTCTACTACTGCTTCTTTCCGGTCACTTTTTAGTAGAACTGGTTACCTTTTTGGTCATAACTTTCTTAGTTTTCTAGATATCGACTTGATTTCTTTTGCGTTGAATAGGTAAACGTATTGGCTTTAATAAGAAATTTTTTTCGTGCGGATAGTGGTAGGAAAATTTTTCTTTAATTTTTCCGAAAAAAGCAAAGGGGGTAGTCCATGGTAATTTTTGGAGAAAAAATTTGTTTTCTTACTATTCGCAATAAAAAAATTTCTGATTAAAGCCAACACGGTTATCTACCCATTGCAATAGAAATCAAGTCGATATCTAGAAAACGAAGCTAGTTATGACCACAAAGGTAACCAGTTCTACTACTGCTTCTTTCCGGCCACTTTTTAGTACAACTGGTTACCTTTTTGGTCATAACTTTCTTAACAAAGGGGGTAGTCCATGGTAATTTTTGGAGAAAAAATTTGTTTTCTTACTATTCGCAATAAAAAAAATTTCTGATTAAAGCCAACACGGTTATCTACCCATTGCAATAGAAATCAAGTCGATATCTAGAACAAGAAGCTAGTTATGACCAAAAAGGTAACCAGTTCTACTACTGCTTCTTTCCGGTCACTTTTTAGTAGAACTGGTTACCTTTTTGGTCATAACTTTCTTAGTTTTCTAGATATCGACTTGATTTCTTTTGCGTTGAATAGGTAAACGTATTGGCTTTAATAAGAAATTTTTTTCGTGCGGATAGTGGTAGGAAAATTTTTCTTTAATTTTTCCGAAAAAAGCAAAGGGGGTAGTCCATGGTAATTTTTGGAGAAAAAATTTGTTTTCTTACTATTCGCAATAAAAAAATTTCTGATTAAAGCCAACACGGTTATCTACCCATTGCAATAGAAATCAAGTCGATATCTAGAAAACGAAGCTAGTTATGACCACAAAGGTAACCAGTTCCACTACTGCTTCTTTCCGGTCACTTTTTAGTAGAACTGGTTACCTTTTTGGTCATAACTTTCTTAGTTTTCTAGATATCGACTTGATTTCTTTTGCGTTGAATAGGTAAACGTATTGGCTTTAATAAGAAATTTTTTTCGTGCGGATAGTGGTAGGAAAATTTTTATTTAATTTTTCCGAAAAAAGCAAAGGGGGTAGTCCATGGTAATTTTTTGGAGAAAAAATTTGTTTTCTTACTATTCGCAATAAAAAAATTTCTGATTAAAGCCAACACGGTTATCTACCCATTGCAATAGAAATCAAGTCGATATCTAGAAAACGAAGCTAGTTATGACCACAAAGGTAACCAGTTCTACTACTGCCTCTTTCCGGCCACTTTTTAGTAGAACTGGTTACCTTTTTGGTCATAACTTTCTTAGTTTTCTAGATATCGACTTGATTTCTTTTGCGTTGAATAGCTAAACGTATTGGCTTTAATAATAAATTTTTTTCTTCTGGATAGTGATAGGAAAATTTTTTTTTAATTTTTCCGAAAAAAGCAAAGGGGGTAGTCCATGGTAATTTTTGGAGAAAAAATTTGTTTTCTTACTATTCGCAATAAAAAAATTTCTGATTAAAGCCAACACGGTTATCTACCCATTGCAATAGAAATCAAGTCGATATCTAGAAAACGAAGCTAGTTATGACCACAAAGGTAACCAGTTCTACTACTGCTTCTTTCCGGCCACTTTTTAGTACAACTGGTTACCTTTTTGGTCATAACTTTCTTAACAAAGGGGGTAGTCCATGGTAATTTTTGGAGAAAAAATTTGTTTTCTTACTATTCGCAATAAAAAAAATTTCTGATTAAAGCCAACACGGTTATCTACCCATTGCAATAGAAATCAAGTCGATATCTAGAACAAGAAGCTAGTTATGACCAAAAAGGTAACCAGTTCTACTACTGCTTCTTTCCGGTCACTTTTTAGTAGAACTGGTTACCTTTTTGGTCATAACTTTCTTAGTTTTCTAGATATCGACTTGATTTCTTTTGCGTTGAATAGGTAAACGTATTGGCTTTAATAAGAAATTTTTTTCGTGCGGATAGTGGTAGGAAAATTTTTCTTTAATTTTTCCGAAAAAAGCAAAGGGGGTAGTCCATGGTAATTTTTGGAGAAAAAATTTGTTTTCTTACTATTCGCAATAAAAAAATTTCTGATTAAAGCCAACACGGTTATCTACCCATTGCAATAGAAATCAAGTCGATATCTAGAAAACGAAGCTAGTTATGACCACAAAGGTAACCAGTTCTACTACTGCTTCTTTCCGGCCACTTTTTAGTACAACTGGTTACCTTTTTGGTCATAACTTTCTTAACAAAGGGGGTAGTCCATGGTAATTTTTGGAGAAAAAATTTGTTTTCTTACTATTCGCAATAAAAAAAATTTCTGATTAAAGCCAACACGGTTATCTACCCATTGCAATAGAAATCAAGTCGATATCTAGAACAAGAAGCTAGTTATGACCAAAAAGGTAACCAGTTCTACTACTGCTTCTTTCCGGTCACTTTTTAGTAGAACTGGTTACCTTTTTGGTCATAACTTTCTTAGTTTTCTAGATATCGACTTGATTTCTTTTGCGTTGAATAGGTAAACGTATTGGCTTTAATAAGAAATTTTTTTCGTGCGGATAGTGGTAGGAAAATTTTTCTTTAATTTTTCCGAAAAAAGCAAAGGGGGTAGTCCATGGTAATTTTTGGAGAAAAAATTTGTTTTCTTACTATTCGCAATAAAAAAATTTCTGATTAAAGCCAACACGGTTATCTACCCATTGCAATAGAAATCAAGTCGATATCTAGAAAACGAAGCTAGTTATGACCACAAAGGTAACCAGTTCCACTACTGCTTCTTTCCGGTCACTTTTTAGTAGAACTGGTTACCTTTTTGGTCATAACTTTCTTAGTTTTCTAGATATCGACTTGATTTCTTTTGCGTTGAATAGCTAAACGTATTGGCTTTAATAAGAAATTTTTTTCTTCTGGATAGTGGTAGGAAAGTTTTTCTTTAATTTTTCCGAAAAAAGCAAAGGGGTAGTCCATGGTAATTTTTGAGGAAAAAATTTTCTTTCCCACTATTCGCAATAAAAAAATTTCTGATTAAAGCCAACACGGTTATCTACCCATTGCAATAGAAATCAAGTCGATATCTAGAAAACGAAGCTAGTTATGACCAAAAAGGTAACCAGTTCTACTACTGCCTCTTTCCGGCCACTTTTTAGTAGAACTGGTTACCTTTTTGGTCATAACTTTCTTAGTTTTCTAGATATCGACTTGATTTCTTTTGCGTTGAATAGCTAAACGTATTGGCTTTAATAAGAAATTTTTTTCTTCTGGATAGTGATAGGAAAATTTTTCTTTAATTTTTCCGAAAAAAGCAAAGGGGGTAGTCCATGGTAATTTTTGGAGAAAAAATTTTTTTTCTCACTATTCGCAATAAAAAAAATTCTGATTAAAGCCAACACGGTTATCTACCCATTGCAATAGAAATCTATTCGATATCTGGAAAACGAAGCTAGTTATGACCAAAAAGGTAACCAGTTCTACTACTGCCTCTTTCCGGCCACTTTTTAGTACAACTGGTTACCTTTTTGGTCATAACTTTCTTAACAAAGGGGGTAGTCCATGGTAATTTTTGGAGAAAAAATTTTTTTTCTCACTATTCGCAATAAAAAAAATTCTGATTAAAGCCAACACGGTTATCTGCCCATTGCAATAGAAATCAAGTCGATATCTAGAAAACGAAGCTAGTTATGACCAAAAAGGTAACCAGTTCTACTACTGCCTCTTTCTGGCCACTTTTTAGTACAACTGGTTACATTTTTGGTCATAACTTTCTTAGTTTCCTAGATATCGACTTGATTTCTTTTGCGTTGAATAGCTAAACGTATTGGCTTTAATAAGAAATTTTTTTCTTCTGGATAGTGGTAGGAAAATTTTTCTTTAATTTTTCCGAAAAAAGCAAAGGGGGTAGTCCATGGTAATTTTTGGAGAAAAAATTTTTTTTCTCACTATTCGCAATAAAAAAAATTCTGATTAAAGCCAACACGGTTATCTACCCATTGCAATAGAAATCTACTCGATATCTGGAAAACGAAGCTAGTTATGACCAAAAAGGTAACCAGTTCTACTACTGCCTCTTTCCGGCCACTTTTTAGTAGAACTGGTTACCTTTTTGGTCATAACTTTCTTAGTTTTCTAGATATCGACTTGATTTCTTTTGCGTTGAATAGCTAAACGTATTGGCTTTAATAAGACATTTTTTTCTTCTGGATAGTGGTAGAAAAATTTTTCTTTAATTTTTCCGAAAAAAGCAAAGGGGGTAGTCCATGGTAATTTTTGGAGAAAAAATTTTTTTTCTCACTATTCGCAATAAAAAAAATTCTGATTAAAGCCAACACGGTTATCTACCCATTGCAATAGAAATCAAGTCGATATCTAGAAAACGAAGCTAGTTATGACCAAAAAGGTAACCAGTTCTACTACTGCCTCTTTCCGGCCACTTTTTAGTACAACTGGTTACCTTTTTGGTCATAACTTTCATAACAAAGGGGGTAGTCCATGGTAATTTTTGGAGAAAAAATTTTTTTTCTCACTATTCGCAATAAAAAAAATTCTGATTAAAGCCAACACGGTTATCTGCCCATTGCAATAGAAATCAAGTCGATATCTAGAAAACGAAGCTAGTTATGACGAAAAAGGTAACCAGTTCTACTACTGCCTCTTTCCGGCCACTTTTTAGTACAACTGGTTACCTTTTTGGTCATAACTTTCATAACAAAGGGGGTAGTCCATGGTAATTTTTGGAGAAAAAATTTTTTTTCTCACTATTCGCAATAAAAAAAATTCTGATTAAAGCCAACACGGTTATCTACCCATTGCAATAGAAATCAAGTCGATATCTAGAAAACGAAGCTAGTTATGACCAAAAAGGTAACCAGTTCTACTACTGCCTCTTTCCGGCCACTTTTTAGTACAACTGGTTACCTTTTTGGTCATAACTTTCATAACAAAGGGGGTAGTCCATGGTAATTTTTGGAGAAAAAATTTTTTTTCTCACTATTCGCAATAAAAAAAATTCTGATTAAAGCCAACACGGTTATCTGCCCATTGCAATAGAAATCAAGTCGATATCTAGAAAACGAAGCTAGTTATGACCAAAAAGGTAACCAGTTCTACTACTGCCTCTTTCTGGCCACTTTTTAGTACAACTGGTTACCTTTTTGGTCATAACTTTCTTAGTTTCCTAGATATCGACTTGATTTCTTTTGCGTTGAATAGCTAAACGTATTGGCTTTAATAAGAAATTTTTTTCTTCTGGATAGTGGTAGGAAAATTTTTCTTTAATTTTTCCGAAAAAAGCAAAGGGGGTAGTCCATGGTAATTTTTGGAGAAAAAATTTTTTTTCTCACTATTCGCAATAAAAAAAATTCTGATTAAAGCCAACACGGTTATCTACCCATTGCAATAGAAATCAAGTCGATATCTAGAAAACGAAGCTAGTTATGACCAAAAAGGTAACCAGTTCTACTTCTGCCTCTTTCCGGCCACTTTTTAGTAGAACTGGTTACCTTTTTGGTCATAACTTTCTTAGTTTTCTAGATATCGACTTGATTTCTTTTGCGTTGAATAGCTAAACGTATTGGCTTTAATAAGAAATTTTTTTCTTCTGGATAGTGGTGGGAAAATTTTTCTTTAATTTTTCCGAAAAAAGCAAAGGGGGTAGTCCATGGTAATTTTTGGAGAAAAAATTTGTTTTCTTACTATTCGCAATAAAAAAAATTCTGATTAAAGCCAACACGGTTATCTACCCATTGCAATAGAAATCAAGTCGATATCTAGAAAACGAAGCTAGTTATGACCAAAAAGGTAACCAGTTCTACTACTGCCTCTTTCCGGCCACTTTTTAGTAGAACTGGTTACCTTTTTGGTCATAACTTTCTTAGTTTTCTAGATATCGACTTGATTTCTTTTGCGTTGAATAGCTAAACGTATTGGCTTTAATAAGACATTTTTTTCTTCTGGATAGTGGTAGGAAAATTTTTCTTTAATTTTTCCGAAAAAAGCAAAGGGGGTAGTCCATGGTAATTTTTGAGGAAAAAATTTTCTTTCCCACTATTCGCAATAAAAAAAATTCTGATTAAAGCCAACACGGTTATCTACCCATTGCAATAGAAATCAAGTCGATATCTAGAAAACGAAGCTAGTTATGACCAAAAAGGTAACCAGTTCTACTACTGCCTCTTTCCGGCCACTTTTTAGTAGAACTGGTTACCTTTTTGGTCATAACTTTCTTAGTTTTCTAGATATCGACTTGATTTCTTTTGCGTTGAATAGCTAAACGTATTGGCTTTAATAAGAAATTTTTTTCTTCTGGATAGTGGTAGGAAAATTTTTCTTTAATTTTTCCGAAAAAAGCAGAGGGGGTATTCCATGGTAATTTTTGGAGAAAAAATTTGTTTTCTTACTATTCGCAATAAAAAAATTTCTGATTAAAGCCAACACGGTTATCTACCCATTGCAATAAAAATCTACTCGATATCTGGAAAACGAAGCTAGTTATGACCAAAAAGGTAACCAGTTCTACTACTGCCTCTTTCCGGCCACTTTTTAGTACAACTGGTTACCTTTTTGGTCATAACTTTTTTAGCAGAGGGGGTATTCCATGGTAATTTTTGGAGAAAAAATTTGTTTTCTTACTATTCGCAATAAAAAAAATTTCTGATTAAAGCCAACACGGTTATCTACCCATTGCAATAGAAATCAAGTCGATATCTAGAAAACGAAGCTAGTTATGACCAAAAAGGTAACCACTTCTACTACTGCCTCTTTCCGGCCACTTTTTAGTAGAACTGGTTACCTTTTTGGTCATAACTTTCTTAGTTTTCTAGATATCGACTTGATTTCTTTTGCGTTGAATAACTAAACGTATTGGCTTTGATAAGAAATTTTTTTCTTCTGGATAGTGGTAGGAAAGTTTTTCTTTAATTTTTCCGAAAAAAGCAAAGGGGGTAGTCCATGGTAATTTTTGGAGAAAAAATTTGTTTTCTTACTATTCGCAATAAAAAAATTTCTGATTAAAGCCAACACGGTTATCTACCCATTGCAATAGAAATCAAGTCGATATCTAGAGAACGAAGCTAGTTATGACCACAAAGGTAACCAGTTCTACTACTGCCTCTTTCCGGCCACTTTTTAGTAGAACTGGTTACCTTTTTGGTCATAACTTTCTTAGTTTTCTAGATATCGACTTGATTTCTTTTGCGTTGAATAACTAAACGTATTGGCTTTAATAAGAAATTTTTTTCTTCTGGATAGTGGTAGGAAAGTTTTTCTTTAATTTTTCCGAAAAAAGCAAAGGGGGTAGTCCATGGTAATTTTTGGAGAAAAAATTTTTTTTCTCACTATTCGCAATAAAAAAAATTCTGATTAAAGCCAACACGGTTATCTACCCATTGCAATAGAAACCAAGTCGATATCTAGAAAACGAAGCTAGTTATGACCAAAAAGGTAACCAGTTCTACTACTGCCTCTTTCCGGCCACTTTTTAGTAGAACTGGTTACCTTTTTGGTCATAACTTTCTTAGTTTTCTAGATATCGACTTGATTTCTTTTGCGTTGAATAACTAAACATATTGGCTTTAATAAGAAATTTTTTTCTTCTGGATAGTGGTAGGAAAGTTTTTCTTTAATTTTTCCGAAAAAAGCAAAGGGGGTAGTCCATGGTAATTTTTGGAGAAAAAATTTTTTTTCTCACTATTCGCAATAAAAAAAATTCTGATTAAAGCCAACACGGTTATCTACCCATTGCAATAGAAATCTACTCGATATCTGGAAAACGAAGCTAGTTATGACCAAAAAGGTAACCAGTTCTACTACTGCCTTTTTCCGGCCACTTTTTAGTAGAACTGGTTACCTTTTTGGTCATAACTTTCTTAGTTTTCTAGATATCGACTTGATTTCTTTTGCGTTGAATAACTAAACGTATTGGCTTTAATAAGAAATTTTTTTCTTCTGGATAGTGGTAGGAAAGTTTTTCTTTAATTTTTCCGAAAAAAGCAAAGGGGGTAGTCCATGGTAATTTTTGGAGAAAAAATTTTTTTTCTCACTATTCGCAATAAAAAAAATTCTGATTAAAGCCAACACGGTTATCTACCCATTGCAATAGAAATCTACTCGATATCTGGAAAACGAAGCTAGTTATGACCAAAAAGGTAACCAGTTCTACTACTGCCTTTTTCCGGCCACTTTTTAGTAGAACTGGTTACCTTTTTGGTCATAACTTTCTTAGTTTTCTAGATATCGACTTGATTTCTTTTCCGTTGAATAACTAAACGTATTGGCTTTAATAAGAAATTTTTTTCTTCTGGATAGTGGTAGGAAAGTTTTTCTTTAATTTTTCCGAAAAAAGCAAAGGGGGTAGTCCATGGTAATTTTTGGAGAAAAAATTTTTTTTCTCACTATTCGCAATAAAAAAAATTCTGATTAAAGCCAACACGGTTATCTACCCATTGCAATAGAAACCAAGTCGATATCTAGAAAACGAAGCTAGTTATGACCAAAAAGGTAACCAGTTCTACTACTGCCTTTTTCCGGCCACTTTTTAGTAGAACTGGTTACCTTTTTGGTCATAACTTTCTTAGTTTTCTAGATATCGACTTGATTTCTTTTGCGTTGAATAGCTAAACGTATTGGCTTTAATAAGAAATTCTTTTCTTCTGGATAGTGGTAGGAAAGTTTTTCTTTAATTTTTCCGAAAAAAGCAAAGGGGGTAGTCCATGGTAATTTTTGGAGAAAAAATTTTTTTTCTCACTATTCGCAATAAAAAAAATTCTGATTAAAGCCAACACGGTTATCTACCCATTGCAATAGAAATCAAGTCGATATCTAGAGAACGAAGCTAGTTATGACCAAAAAGGTAACCAGTTCTACTACTGCCTCTTTCCGGCCACTTTTTAGTAGAACTGGTTACCTTTTTGGTCATAACTTTCTTAGTTTTCTAGATATCGACTTGATTTCTTTTGCGTTGAATAACTAAACGTATTGGCTTTAATAAGAAATTTTTTTCTTCTGGATAGTGGTAGGAAAGTTTTTCTTTAATTTTTCCGAAAAAAGCAAAGGGGGTAGTCCATGGTAATTTTTGGAGAAAAAATTTTTTTTCTCACTATTCGCAATAAAAAAAATTCTGATTAAAGCCAACACGGTTATCTACCCATTGCAATAGAAACCAAGTCGATATCTAGAAAACGAAGCTAGTTATGACCAAAAAGGTAACCAGTTCTACTACTGCCTCTTTCCGGCCACTTTTTAGTAGAACTGGTTACCTTTTTGGTCATAACTTTCTTAGTTTTCTAGATATCGACTTGATTTCTTTTGCGTTGAATAACTAAACGTATTGGCTTTAATAAGAAATTCTTTTCTTCTGGATAGTGGTAGGAAAGTTTTTCTTTAATTTTTCCGAAAAAAGCAAAGGGGGTAGTCCATGGTAATTTTTGGAGAAAAAATTTTTTTTCTCACTATTCGCAATAAAAAAAATTCTGATTAAAGCCAACACGGTTATCTACCCATTGCAATAGAAATCTACTCGATATCTGGAAAACGAAGCTAGTTATGACCAAAAAGGTAACCAGTTCTACTACTGCCTTTTTCCGGCCACTTTTTAGTAGAACTGGTTACCTTTTTGGTCATAACTTTCTTAGTTTTCTAGATATCGACTTGATTTCTTTTGCGTTGAATAACTAAACGTATTGGCTTTAATAAGAAATTTTTTTCTTCTGGATAGTGGTAGGAAAGTTTTTCTTTAATTTTTCCGAAAAAAGCAAAGGGGGTAGTCCATGGTAATTTTTGGAGAAAAAATTTTTTTTCTCACTATTCGCAATAAAAAAAATTCTGATTAAAGCCAACACGGTTATCTACCCATTGCAATAGAAACCAAGTCGATATCTAGAAAACGAAGCTAGTTATGACCAAAAAGGTAACCAGTTCTACTACTGCCTTTTTCCGGCCACTTTTTAGTAGAACTGGTTACCTTTTTGGTCATAACTTTCTTAGTTTTCTAGATATCGACTTGATTTCTTTTGCGTTGAATAGCTAAACGTATTGGCTTTAATAAGAAATTCTTTTCTTCTGGATAGTGGTAGGAAAGTTTTTCTTTAATTTTTCCGAAAAAAGCAAAGGGGGTAGTCCATGGTAATTTTTGGAGAAAAAATTTTTTTTCTCACTATTCGCAATAAAAAAAATTCTGATTAAAGCCAACACGGTTATCTACCCATTGCAATAGAAATCAAGTCGATATCTAGAGAACGAAGCCAGTTATGACCAAAAAGGTAACCAGTTCTACTACTGCCTCTTTCCGGCCACTTTTTAGTAGAACTGGTTACCTTTTTGGTCATAACTTTCTTAGTTTTCTAGATATCGACTTGATTTCTTTTGCGTTGAATAACTAAACGTATTGGCTTTAATAAGAAATTTTTTTCTTCTGGATAGTGGTAGGAAAGTTTTTCTTTAATTTTTCCGAAAAAAGCAAAGGGGGTAGTCCATGGTAATTTTTGGAGAAAAAATTTTTTTTCTCACTATTCGCAATAAAAAAAAATCTGATTAAAGCCAACACGGTTATCTACCCATTGCAATAAAAATCTACTCGATATCTGGAAAACGAAGCTAGTTATGACCAAAAAGGTAACCAGTTCTACTACTGCCTTTTTCCGGCCACTTTTTAGTAGAACTGGTTACCTTTTTGGTCATAACTTTCTTAGTTTTCTAGATATCGACTTGATTTCTTTTGCGTTGAATAACTAAACGTATTGGCTTTAATAAGAAATTTTTTTCTTCTGGATAGTGGTAGGAAAGTTTTTCTTTAATTTTTCCGAAAAAAGCAAAGGGGGTAGTCCATGGTAATTTTTGGAGAAAAAATTTTTTTTCTCACTATTCGCAATAAAAAAATTCTGATTAAAGCCAACACGGTTATCTACCCATTGCAATAGAAATCTACTCGATATCTGGAAAACGAAGCTAGTTATGACCAAAAAGGTAACCAGTTCTACTACTGCCTTTTTCCGGCCACTTTTTAGTAGAACTGGTTACCTTTTTGGTCATAACTTTCTTAGTTTTCTAGATATCGACTTGATTTCTTTTGCGTTGAATAACTAAACGTATTGGCTTTAATAAGAAATTCTTTTCTTCTGGATAGTGATAGGAAAATTTTTCTTTAATTTTTCCGAAAAAAGCAAAGGGGGTAGTCCATGGTAATTTTTGGAGAAAAAATTTTTTTTCTCACTATTCGCAATAAAAAAAATTCTGATTAAAGCCAACACGGTTATCTACCCATTGCAATAGAAATCTACTCGATATCTGGAAAACGAAGCTAGTTATGACCAAAAAGGTAACCAGTTCTACTACTGCCTCTTTCCGGCCACTTTTTAGTAGAACTGGTTACCTTTTTGGTCATAACTTTCTTAGTTTTCTAGATATCGACTTGATTTCTTTTGCGTTGAATAACTAAACGTATTGGCTTTAATAAGAAATTTTTTTCTTCTGGATAGTGGTAGGAAAGTTTTTCTTTAATTTTTCCGAAAAAAGCAAAGGGGGTAGTCCATGGTAATTTTTGGAGAAAAAATTTTTTTTCTCACTATTCGCAATAAAAAAAAATCTGATTAAAGCCAACACGGTTATCTACCCATTGCAATAGAAATCTACTCGATATCTGGAAAACGAAGCTAGTTATGACCAAAAAGGTAACCAGTTCTACTACTGCCTCTTTCCGGCCACTTTTTAGTAGAACTGGTTACCTTTTTGGTCATAACTTTCTTAGTTTTCTAGATATCGACTTGATTTCTTTTGCGTTGAATAGCTAAACGTATTGGCTTTAATAAGAAATTCTTTTCTTCTGGATAGTGGTAGGAAAGTTTTTCTTTAATTTTTCCGAAAAAAGCAAAGGGGGTAGTCCATGGTAATTTTTGGAGAAAAAATTTTTTTTCTCACTATTCGCAATAAAAAAAATTCTGATTAAAGCCAACACGGTTATCTACCCATTGCAATAGAAATCTACTCGATATCTGGAAAACGAAGCTAGTTATGACCAAAAAGGTAACCAGTTCTACTACTGCCTCTTTCCGGCCACTTTTTAGTAGAACTGGTTACCTTTTTGGTCATAACTTTCTTAGTTTTCTAGATATCGACTTGATTTCTTTTGCGTTGAATAGCTAAACGTATTGGCTTTAATAAGAAATTTTTTTCTTCTGGATAGTGATAGGAAAATTTTTCTTTAATTTTTCCGAAAAAAGCAAAGGGGGTAGTCCATGGTAATTTTTGGAGAAAAAATTTGTTTTCTTACTATTCGCAATAAAAAAATTTCTGATTAAAGCCAACACGGTTATCTACCCATTGCAATAGAAATCAAGTCGATATCTAGAAAACGAAGCTAGTTATGACCACAAAGGTAACCAGTTCTACTACTGCCTCTTTCCGGCCACTTTTTAGTAGAACTGGTTACCTTTTTGGTCATAACTTTCTTAGTTTTCTAGATATCGACTTGATTTCTTTTGCGTTGAATAGCTAAACGTATTGGCTTTAATAAGAAATTTTTTTCTTCTGGATAGTGATAGGAAAATTTTTCTTTAATTTTTCCGAAAAAAGCAAAGGGGGTAGTCCATGGTAATTTTTGGAGAAAAAATTTTGTTTTCTTACTATTCGCAATAAAAAAATTTCTGATTAAAGCCAACACGGTTATCTACCCATTGCAATAGAAATCAAGTCGATATCTAGAAAACGAAGCTAGTTATGACCACAAAGGTAACCAGTTCTACTACTGCCTCTTTCCGGCCACTTTTTAGTAGAACTGGTTACCTTTTTGGTCATAACTTTCTTAGTTTTCTAGATATCGACTTGATTTCTTTTGCGTTGAATAACTAAACGTATTGGCTTTAATAAGAAATTTTTTTCTTCTGGATAGTGGTAGGAAAGTTTTTCTTTAATTTTTCCGAAAAAAGCAAAGGGGGTAGTCCATGGTAATTTTTGGAGAAAAAATTTTTTTTCTCACTATTCGCAATAAAAAAAATTCTGATTAAAGCCAACACGGTTATCTACCCATTGCAATAGAAATCTACTCGATATCTGGAAAACGAAGCTAGTTATGACCAAAAAGGTAACCAGTTCTACTACTGCCTCTTTCCGGCCACTTTTTAGTAGAACTGGTTACCTTTTTGGTCATAACTTTCTTAGATTTCTAGATATCGACTTGATTTCTTTTGCGTTGAATAGCTAAACGTATTGGCTTTAATAAGAAATTTTTTCTTCTGTATAGTGGTAGGAAAGTTTTTCTTTAATTTTTCCGAAAAAAGCAAAGGGGGTAGTCCATGGTAATTTTTGGAGAAAAAATTTTTTTTCTCACTATTCGCAATAAAAAAAATTCTGATTAAAGCCAACACGGTTATCTACCCATTGCAATAGAAATCTACTCGATATCTGGAAAACGAAGCTAGTTATGACCAAAAAGGTAACCAGTTCTACTACTGCCTCTTTCCGGCCACTTTTTAGTAGAACTGGTTACCTTTTTGGTCATAACTTTCTTAGTTTTCTAGATATCGACTTGATTTCTTTTGCGTTGAATAGCTAAACGTATTGGCTTTAATAAGAAATTCTTTTCTTCTGGATAGTGGTAGGAAAGTTTTTCTTTAATTTTTCCGAAAAAAGCAAAGGGGGTAGTCCATGGTAATTTTTGGAGAAAAAATTTGTTTTCTTACTATTCGCAATAAAAAAATTTCTGATTAAAGCCAACACGGTTATCTACCCATTGCAATAGAAATCAAGTCGATATCTAGAAAACGAAGCTAGTTATGACCACAAAGGTAACCAGTTCTACTACTGCCTCTTTCCGGCCACTTTTTAGTAGAACTGGTTACCTTTTTGGTCATAACTTTCTTAGTTTTCTAGATATCGACTTGATTTCTTTTGCGTTGAATAGCTAAACGTATTGGCTTTAATAAGAAATTTTTTTCTTCTGGATAGTGATAGGAAAATTTTTCTTTAATTTTTCCGAAAAAAGCAAAGGGGGTAGTCCATGGTAATTTTTGGAGAAAAAATTTTGTTTTCTTACTATTCGCAATAAAAAAATTTTTGATTAAAGCCAACACGGTTATCTACCCATTGCAATAGAAATCTACTCGATATCTGGAAAACGAAGCTAGTTATGACCACAAAGGTAACCAGTTCTACTACTGCCTCTTTCCGGCCACTTTTTAGTACAACTGGTTACCTTTTTGGTCATAACTTTCTTAGTTTTCTAGATATCGACTTGATTTCTTTTGCGTTGAATAACTAAACGTATTGGCTTTAATAAGAAATTTTTTTCTTCTGGATAGTGGTAGGAAAGTTTTTCTTTAATTTTTCCGAAAAAAGCAAAGGGGGTAGTCCATGGTAATTTTTGGAGAAAAAATTTTTTTTCTCACTATTCGCAATAAAAAAAATTCTGATTAAAGCCAACACGGTTATCTACCCATTGCAATAGAAACCAAGTCGATATCTAGAAAACGAAGCTAGTTATGACCAAAAAGGTAACCAGTTCTACTACTGCCTCTTTCCGGCCACTTTTTAGTAGAACTGGTTACCTTTTTGGTCATAACTTTCTTAGTTTTCTAGATATCGACTTGATTTCTTTTGCGTTGAATAACTAAACGTATTGGCTTTAATAAGAAATTTTTTTCTTCTGGATAGTGGTAGGAAAGTTTTTCTTTAATTTTTCCGAAAAAAGCAAAGGGGGTAGTCCATGGTAATTTTTGGAGAAAAAATTTTTTTTCTCACTATTCGCAATAAAAAAAATTCTGATTAAAGCCAACACGGTTATCTACCCATTGCAATAGAAACCAAGTCGATATCTAGAAAACGAAGCTAGTTATGACCAAAAAGGTAACCAGTTCTACTACTGCCTCTTTCCGGCCACTTTTTAGTAGAACTGGTTACCTTTTTGGTCATAACTTTCTTAGTTTTCTAGATATCGACTTGATTTCTTTTGCGTTGAATAACTAAACGTATTGGCTTTAATAAGAAATTCTTTTCTTCTGGATAGTGGTAGGAAAGTTTTTCTTTAATTTTTCCGAAAAAAGCAAAGGGGGTAGTCCATGGTAATTTTTGGAGAAAAAATTTTTTTTCTCACTATTCGCAATAAAAAAAATTCTGATTAAAGCCAACACGGTTATCTACCCATTGCAATAGAAATCTACTCGATATCTGGAAAACGAAGCTAGTTATGACCAAAAAGGTAACCAGTTCTACTACTGCCTCTTTCCGGCCACTTTTTAGTAGAACTGGTTACCTTTTTGGTCATAACTTTCTTAGTTTTCTAGATATCGACTTGATTTCTTTTGCGTTGAATAGCTAAACGTATTGGCTTTAATAAGACATTTTTTTCTTCTGGATAGTGGTAGGAAAATTTTTCTTTAATTTTTCCGAAAAAAGCAAAGGGGGTAGTCCATGGTAATTTTTGGAGAAAAAATTTTTTTTCTCACTATTCGCAATAAAAAAAATTCTGATTAAAGCCAACACGGTTATCTACCCATTGCAATAGAAATCTACTCGATATCTGGAAAACGAAGCTAGTTATGACCAAAAAGGTAACCAGTTCTACTACTGCCTCTTTCCGGCCACTTTTTAGTAGAACTGGTTACCTTTTTGGTCATAACTTTCTTAGTTTTCTAGATATCGACTTGATTTCTTTTGCGTTGAATAACTAAACGTATTGGCTTTAATAAGAAATTTTTTTCTTCTGGATAGTGGTAGGAAAGTTTTTCTTTAATTTTTCCGAAAAAAGCAAAGGGGGTAGTCCATGGTAATTTTTGGAGAAAAAATTTTTTTTCTCACTATTCGCAATAAAAAAAATTCTGATTAAAGCCAACACGGTTATCTACCCATTGCAATAAAAATCTACTCGATATCTGGAAAACGAAGCTAGTTATGACCAAAAAGGTAACCAGTTCTACTACTGCCTTTTTCCGGCCACTTTTTAGTAGAACTGGTTACCTTTTTGGTCATAACTTTCTTAGTTTTCTAGATATCGACTTGATTTCTTTTGCGTTGAATAACTAAACGTATTGGCTTTAATAAGAAATTCTTTTCTTCTGGATAGTGGTAGGAAAGTTTTTCTTTAATTTTTCCGAAAAAAGCAAAGGGGGTAGTCCATGGTAATTTTTGGAGAAAAAATTTTTTTTCTCACTATTCGCAATAAAAAAATTTCTGATTAAAGCCAACACGGTTATCTAAGCATTGCAATAGAAACCAAGTCGATATCTAGAAAACGAAGCTAGTTATGACCAAAAAGGTAACCAGTTCTACTACTGCCTCTTTCCGGCCACTTTTTAGTAGAACTGGTTACCTTTTTGGTCATAACTTTCTTAGTTTTCTAGATATCGACTTGATTTCTTTTGCGTTGAATAGCTAAACGTATTGGCTTTAATAAGAAATTCTTTTCTTCTGGATAGTGGTAGGAAAGTTTTTCTTTAATTTTTCCGAAAAAAGCAAAGGGGGTAGTCCATGGTAATTTTTGGAGAAAAAATTTTTTTTCTCACTATTCGCAATAAAAAAAATTCTGATTAAAGCCAACACGGTTATCTACCCATTGCAATAGAAATCTACTCGATATCTGGAAAACGAAGCTAGTTATGACCAAAAAGGTAACCAGTTCTACTACTGCCTTTTTCCGGCCACTTTTTAGTAGAACTGGTTACCTTTTTGGTCATAACTTTCTTAGTTTTCTAGATATCGACTTGATTTCTTTTGCGTTGAATAGCTAAACGTATTGGCTTTAATAAGAAATTCTTTTCTTCTGGATAGTGGTAGGAAAGTTTTTCTTTAATTTTTCCGAAAAAAGCAAAGGGGGTAGTCCATGGTAATTTTTGGAGAAAAAATTTTTTTTCTCACTATTCGCAATAAAAAAAATTCTGATTAAAGCCAACACGGTTATCTACCCATTGCAATAGAAATCTACTCGATATCTGGAAAACGAAGCTAGTTATGACCAAAAAGGTAACCAGTTCTACTACTGCCTCTTTCCGGCCACTTTTTAGTAGAACTGGTTACCTTTTTGGTCATAACTTTCTTAGTTTTCTAGATATCGACTTGATTTCTTTTGCGTTGAATAGCTAAACGTATTGGCTTTAATAAGAAATTCTTTTCTTCTGGATAGTGGTAGGAAAGTTTTTCTTTAATTTTTCCGAAAAAAGCAAAGGGGGTAGTCCATGGTAATTTTTGGAGAAAAAATTTTTTTTCTCACTATTCGCAATAAAAAAAATTCTGATTAAAGCCAACACGGTTATCTACCCATTGCAATAGAAATCTACTCGATATCTGGAAAACGAAGCTAGTTATGACCAAAAAGGTAACCAGTTCTACTACTGCCTCTTTCCGGCCACTTTTTAGTAGAACTGGTTACCTTTTTGGTCATAACTTTCTTAGTTTTCTAGATATCGACTTGATTTCTTTTGCGTTGAATAGCTAAACGTATTGGCTTTAATAAGAAATTCTTTTCTTCTGGATAGTGGTAGGAAAGTTTTTCTTTAATTTTTCCGAAAAAAGCAAAGGGGGTAGTCCATGGTAATTTTTGGAGAAAAAATTTTTTTTCTCACTATTCGCAATAAAAAAAATTCTGATTAAAGCCAACACGGTTATCTACCCATTGCAATAGAAATCTACTCGATATCTGGAAAACGAAGCTAGTTATGACCAAAAAGGTAACCAGTTCTACTACTGCCTCTTTCCGGCCACTTTTTAGTAGAACTGGTTACCTTTTTGGTCATAACTTTCTTAGTTTTCTAGATATCGACTTGATTTCTTTTGCGTTGAATAGCTAAACGTATTGGCTTTAATAAGAAATTCTTTTCTTCTGGATAGTGGTAGGAAAGTTTTTCTTTAATTTTTCCGAAAAAAGCAAAGGGGGTAGTCCATGGTAATTTTTGGAGAAAAAATTTTTTTTCTCACTATTCGCAATAAAAAAATTTCTGATTAAAGCCAACACGGTTATCTAAGCATTGCAATAGAAACCAAGTCGATATCTAGAAAACGAAGCTAGTTATGACCAAAAAGGTAACCAGTTCTACTACTGCCTTTTTCCGGCCACTTTTTAGTAGAACTGGTTACCTTTTTGGTCATAACTTTCTTAGTTTTCTAGATATCGACTTGATTTCTTTTGCGTTGAATAGCTAAACGTATTGGCTTTAATAAGAAATTTTTTTCTTCTGGATAGTGATAGGAAAATTTTTCTTTAATTTTTCCGAAAAAAGCAAAGGGGGTAGTCCATGGTAATTTTTGGAGAAAAAATTTTGTTTTCTTACTATTCGCAATAAAAAAATTTCTGATTAAAGCCAACACGGTTATCTACCCATTGCAATAGAAATCAAGTCGATATCTAGAAAACGAAGCTAGTTATGACCACAAAGGTAACCAGTTCTACTACTGCCTCTTTCCGGCCACTTTTTAGTAGAACTGGTTACCTTTTTGGTCATAACTTTCTTAGTTTTCTAGATATCGACTTGATTTCTTTTGCGTTGAATAGCTAAACGTATTGGCTTTAATAAGAAATTCTTTTCTTCTGGATAGTGGTAGGAAAGTTTTTCTTTAATTTTTCCGAAAAAAGCAAAGGGGGTAGTCCATGGTAATTTTTGGAGAAAAAATTTTTTTTCTCACTATTCGCAATAAAAAAATTTCTGATTAAAGCCAACACGGTTATCTAAGCATTGCAATAGAAACCAAGTCGATATCTAGAAAACGAAGCTAGTTATGACCAAAAAGGTAACCAGTTCTACTACTGCCTCTTTCCGGCCACTTTTTAGTAGAACTGGTTACCTTTTTGGTCATAACTTTCTTAGTTTTCTAGATATCGACTTGATTTCTTTTGCGTTGAATAGCTAAACGTATTGGCTTTAATAAGAAATTCTTTTCTTCTGGATAGTGGTAGGAAAATTTTTCTTTAATTTTTCCGAAAAAAGCAAAGGGGGTAGTCCATGGTAATTTTTGGAGAAAAAATTTTGTTTTCTTACTATTCGCAATAAAAAAATTTCTGATTAAAGCCAACACGGTTATCTACCCATTGCAATAGAAATCAAGTCGATATCTAGAAAACGAAGCTAGTTATGACCACAAAGGTAACCAGTTCTACTACTGCCTCTTTCCGGCCACTTTTTAGTAGAACTGGTTACCTTTTTGGTCATAACTTTCTTAGTTTTCTAGATATCGACTTGATTTCTTTTGCGTTGAATAGCTAAACGTATTGGCTTTAATAAGAAATTCTTTTCTTCTGGATAGTGGTAGGAAAGTTTTTCTTTAATTTTTCCGAAAAAAGCAAAGGGGGTAGTCCATGGTAATTTTTGGAGAAAAAATTTTTTTTCTCACTATTCGCAATAAAAAAATTTCTGATTAAAGCCAACACGGTTATCTAAGCATTGCAATAGAAACCAAGTCGATATCTAGAAAACGAAGCTAGTTATGACCAAAAAGGTAACCAGTTCTACTACTGCCTCTTTCCGGCCACTTTTTAGTAGAACTGGTTACCTTTTTGGTCATAACTTTCTTAGTTTTCTAGATATCGACTTGATTTCTTTTGCGTTGAATAGCTAAACGTATTGGCTTTAATAAGAAATTCTTTTCTTCTGGATAGTGGTAGGAAAGTTTTTCTTTAATTTTTCCGAAAAAAGCAAAGGGGGTAGTCCATGGTAATTTTTGGAGAAAAAATTTTTTTTCTCACTATTCGCAATAAAAAAATTTCTGATTAAAGCCAACACGGTTATCTAAGCATTGCAATAGAAACCAAGTCGATATCTAGAAAACGAAGCTAGTTATGACCAAAAAGGTAACCAGTTCTACTACTGCCTCTTTCCGGCCACTTTTTAGTAGAACTGGTTACCTTTTTGGTCATAACTTTCTTAGTTTTCTAGATATCGACTTGATTTCTTTTGCGTTGAATAGCTAAACGTATTGGCTTTAATAAGAAATTCTTTTCTTCTGGATAGTGGTAGGAAAGTTTTTCTTTAATTTTTCCGAAAAAAGCAAAGGGGGTAGTCCATGGTAATTTTTGGAGAAAACATTTTTTTTCTCACTATTCGCAATAAAAAAATTTCTGATTAAAGCCAACACGGTTATCTAAGCATTGCAATAGAAACCAAGTCGATATCTAGAAAACGAAGCTAGTTATGACCAAAAAGGTAACCAGTTCTACTACTGCCTCTTTCCGGCCACTTTTTAGTAGAACTGGTTACCTTTTTGGTCATAACTTTCTTAGTTTTCTAGATATCGACTTGATTTCTTTTGCGTTGAATAGCTAAACGTATTGGCTTTAATAAGAAATTCTTTTCTTCTGGATAGTGGTAGGAAAGTTTTTCTTTAATTTTTCCGAAAAAAGCAAAGGGGGTAGTCCATGGTAATTTTTGGAGAAAAAATTTTTTTTCTCACTATTCGCAATAAAAAAATTTCTGATTAAAGCCAACACGGTTATCTAAGCATTGCAATAGAAACCAAGTCGATATCTAGAAAACGAAGCTAGTTATGACCAAAAAGGTAACCAGTTCTACTACTGCCTCTTTCCGGCCACTTTTTAGTAGAACTGGTTACCTTTTTGGTCATAACTTTCTTAGTTTTCTAGATATCGACTTGATTTCTTTTGCGTTGAATAGCTAAACGTATTGGCTTTAATAAGAAATTCTTTTCTTCTGGATAGTGGTAGGAAAATTTTTCTTTAATTTTTCCGAAAAAAGCAAAGGGGGTAGTCCATGGTAATTTTTGGAGAAAAAATTTTGTTTTCTTACTATTCGCAATAAAAAAATTTCTGATTAAAGCCAACACGGTTATCTACCCATTGCAATAGAAATCAAGTCGATATCTAGAAAACGAAGCTAGTTATGACCACAAAGGTAACCAGTTCTACTACTGCCTCTTTCCGGCCACTTTTTAGTAGAACTGGTTACCTTTTTGGTCATAACTTTCTTAGTTTTCTAGATATCGACTTGATTTCTTTTGCGTTGAATAGCTAAACGTATTGGCTTCAACAAGAAATGTTTTTCTTCTGGATAGTGATAGGAAAATTTTTCTTTAATTTTTCCGAAAAAAGCAAAGGGGGTAGTCCATGGTAATTTTTGGAGAAAAAATTTTGTTTTCTTACTATTCGCAATAAAAAAATTTCTGATTAAAGCCAACACGGTTATCTACCCATTGCAATAGAAACCAAGTCGATATCTAGAAAACGAAGCTAGTTATGACCAAAAAGGTAACCAGTTCTACTACTGCCTCTTTCCGGCCACTTTTTAGTAGAACTGGTTACCTTTTTGGTCATAACTTTCTTAGTTTTCTAGATATCGACTTGATTTCTTTTGCGTTGAATAGCTAAACGTATTGGCTTCAACAAGAAATGTTTTTCTTCTGGATAGTGGTAGGAAAGTTTTTCTTTAATTTTTCCGAAAAAAGCAAAGGGGGTAGTCCATGGTAATTTTTGGAGAAAAAATTTTGTTTTCTTACTATTCGCAATAAAAAAATTTCTGATTAAAGCCAACACGGTTATCTACCCATTGCAATAGAAATCAAGTCGATATCTAGAAAACGAAGCTAGTTATGACCACAAAGGTAACCAGTTCTACTACTGCCTCTTTCCGGCCACTTTTTAGTAGAACTGGTTACCTTTTTGGTCATAACTTTCTTAGTTTTCTAGATATCGACTTGATTTCTTTTGCGTTGAATAGCTAAACGTATTGGCTTCAACAAGAAATGTTTTTCTTCTGGATAGTGATAGGAAAATTTTTCTTTAATTTTTCCGAAAAAAGCAAAGGGGGTAGTCCATGGTAATTTTTGGAGAAAAAATTTTGTTTTCTTACTATTCGCAATAAAAAAATTTCTGATTAAAGCCAACACGGTTATCTACCCATTGCAATAGAAACCAAGTCGATATCTAGAAAACGAAGCTAGTTATGACCAAAAAGGTAACCAGTTCTACTACTGCCTCTTTCCGGCCACTTTTTAGTAGAACTGGTTACCTTTTTGGTCATAACTTTCTTAGTTTTCTAGATATCGACTTGATTTCTTTTGCGTTGAATAGCTAAACGTATTGGCTTCAACAAGAAATGTTTTTCTTCTGGATAGTGATAGGAAAATTTTTCTTTAATTTTTCCGAAAAAAGCAAAGGGGGTAGTCCATGGTAATTTTTGGAGAAAAAATTTTGTTTTCTTACTATTCGCAATAAAAAAATTTCTGATTAAAGCCAACACGGTTATCTACCCATTGCAATAGAAACCAAGTCGATATCTAGAAAACGAAGCTAGTTATGACCAAAAAGGTAACCAGTTCTACTACTGCCTCTTTCCGGCCACTTTTTAGTAGAACTGGTTACCTTTTTGGTCATAACTTTCTTAGTTTTCTAGATATCGACTTGATTTCTTTTGCGTTGAATAGCTAAACGTATTGGCTTCAACAAGAAATGTTTTTCTTCTGGATAGTGGTAGGAAAGTTTTTCTTTAATTTTTCCGAAAAAAGCAAAGGGGGTAGTCCATGGTAATTTTTGGAGAAAAAATTTTGTTTTCTTACTATTCGCAATAAAAAAATTTCTGATTAAAGCCAACACGGTTATCTACCCATTGCAATAGAAATCAAGTCGATATCTAGAAAACGAAGCTAGTTATGACCACAAAGGTAACCAGTTCTACTACTGCCTCTTTCCGGCCACTTTTTAGTAGAACTGGTTACCTTTTTGGTCATAACTTTCTTAGTTTTCTAGATATCGACTTGATTTCTTTTGCGTTGAATAGCTAAACGTATTGGCTTCAACAAGAAATGTTTTTCTTCTGGATAGTGATAGGAAAATTTTTCTTTAATTTTTCCGAAAAAAGCAAAGGGGGTAGTCCATGGTAATTTTTGGAGAAAAAATTTTGTTTTCTTACTATTCGCAATAAAAAAATTTCTGATTAAAGCCAACACGGTTATCTACCCATTGCAATAGAAACCAAGTCGATATCTAGAAAACGAAGCTAGTTATGACCAAAAAGGTAACCAGTTCTACTACTGCCTCTTTCCGGCCACTTTTTAGTAGAACTGGTTACCTTTTTGGTCATAACTTTCTTAGTTTTCTAGATATCGACTTGATTTCTTTTGCGTTGAATAGCTAAACGTATTGGCTTCAACAAGAAATGTTTTTCTTCTGGATAGTGGTAGGAAAGTTTTTCTTTAATTTTTCCGAAAAAAGCAAAGGGGGTAGTCCATGGTAATTTTTGGAGAAAAAATTTTGTTTTCTTACTATTCGCAATAAAAAAATTTCTGATTAAAGCCAACACGGTTATCTACCCATTGCAATAGAAATCAAGTCGATATCTAGAAAACGAAGCTAGTTATGACCACAAAGGTAACCAGTTCTACTACTGCCTCTTTCCGGCCACTTTTTAGTAGAACTGGTTACCTTTTTGGTCATAACTTTCTTAGTTTTCTAGATATCGACTTGATTTCTTTTGCGTTGAATAGCTAAACGTATTGGCTTCAACAAGAAATGTTTTTCTTCTGGATAGTGATAGGAAAATTTTTCTTTAATTTTTCCGAAAAAAGCAAAGGGGGTAGTCCATGGTAATTTTTGGAGAAAAAATTTTGTTTTCTTACTATTCGCAATAAAAAAATTTCTGATTAAAGCCAACACGGTTATCTACCCATTGCAATAGAAACCAAGTCGATATCTAGAAAACGAAGCTAGTTATGACCAAAAAGGTAACCAGTTCTACTACTGCCTCTTTCCGGCCACTTTTTAGTAGAACTGGTTACCTTTTTGGTCATAACTTTCTTAGTTTTCTAGATATCGACTTGATTTCTTTTGCGTTGAATAGCTAAACGTATTGGCTTCAACAAGAAATGTTTTTCTTCTGGATAGTGGTAGGAAAGTTTTTCTTTAATTTTTCCGAAAAAAGCAAAGGGGGTAGTCCATGGTAATTTTTGGAGAAAAAATTTTGTTTTCTTACTATTCGCAATAAAAAAATTTCTGATTAAAGCCAACACGGTTATCTACCCATTGCAATAGAAATCAAGTCGATATCTAGAAAACGAAGCTAGTTATGACCACAAAGGTAACCAGTTCTACTACTGCCTCTTTCCGGCCACTTTTTAGTAGAACTGGTTACCTTTTTGGTCATAACTTTCTTAGTTTTCTAGATATCGACTTGATTTCTTTTGCGTTGAATAGCTAAACGTATTGGCTTCAACAAGAAATGTTTTTCTTCTGGATAGTGATAGGAAAATTTTTCTTTAATTTTTCCGAAAAAAGCAAAGGGGGTAGTCCATGGTAATTTTTGGAGAAAAAATTTTGTTTTCTTACTATTCGCAATAAAAAAATTTCTGATTAAAGCCAACACGGTTATCTACCCATTGCAATAGAAACCAAGTCGATATCTAGAAAACGAAGCTAGTTATGACCAAAAAGGTAACCAGTTCTACTACTGCCTCTTTCCGGCCACTTTTTAGTAGAACTGGTTACCTTTTTGGTCATAACTTTCTTAGTTTTCTAGATATCGACTTGATTTCTTTTGCGTTGAATAGCTAAACGTATTGGCTTCAACAAGAAATGTTTTTCTTCTGGATAGTGATAGGAAAATTTTTCTTTAATTTTTCCGAAAAAAGCAAAGGGGGTAGTCCATGGTAATTTTTGGAGAAAAAATTTTGTTTTCTTACTATTCGCAATAAAAAAATTTCTGATTAAAGCCAACACGGTTATCTACCCATTGCAATAGAAACCAAGTCGATATCTAGAAAACGAAGCTAGTTATGACCAAAAAGGTAACCAGTTCTACTACTGCCTCTTTCCGGCCACTTTTTAGTAGAACTGGTTACCTTTTTGGTCATAACTTTCTTAGTTTTCTAGATATCGACTTGATTTCTTTTGCGTTGAATAGCTAAACGTATTGGCTTCAACAAGAAATGTTTTTCTTCTGGATAGTGGTAGGAAAGTTTTTCTTTAATTTTTCCGAAAAAAGCAAAGGGGGTAGTCCATGGTAATTTTTGGAGAAAAAATTTTGTTTTCTTACTATTCGCAATAAAAAAATTTCTGATTAAAGCCAACACGGTTATCTACCCATTGCAATAGAAATCAAGTCGATATCTAGAAAACGAAGCTAGTTATGACCACAAAGGTAACCAGTTCTACTACTGCCTCTTTCCGGCCACTTTTTAGTAGAACTGGTTACCTTTTTGGTCATAACTTTCTTAGTTTTCTAGATATCGACTTGATTTCTTTTGCGTTGAATAGCTAAACGTATTGGCTTCAACAAGAAATGTTTTTCTTCTGGATAGTGGTAGGAAAGTTTTTCTTTAATTTTTCCGAAAAAAGCAAAGGGGGTAGTCCATGGTAATTTTTGGAGAAAAAATTTTGTTTTCTTACTATTCGCAATAAAAAAATTTCTGATTAAAGCCAACACGGTTATCTACCCATTGCAATAGAAACCAAGTCGATATCTAGAAAACGAAGCTAGTTATGACCAAAAAGGTAACCAGTTCTACTACTGCCTCTTTCCGGCCACTTTTTAGTAGAACTGGTTACCTTTTTGGTCATAACTTTCTTAGTTTTCTAGATATCGACTTGATTTCTTTTGCGTTGAATAGCTAAACGTATTGGCTTTAATAAGAAATTCTTTTCTTCTGGATAGTGGTAGGAAAGTTTTTCTTTAATTTTTCCGAAAAAAGCAAAGGGGGTAGTCCATGGTAATTTTTGGAGAAAAAATTTTTTTTCTCACTATTCGCAATAAAAAAATTTCTGATTAAAGCCAACACGGTTATCTAAGCATTGCAATAGAAACCAAGTCGATATCTAGAAAACGAAGCTAGTTATGACCAAAAAGGTAACCAGTTCTACTACTGCCTCTTTCCGGCCACTTTTTAGTAGAACTGGTTACCTTTTTGGTCATAACTTTCTTAGTTTTCTAGATATCGACTTGATTTCTTTTGCGTTGAATAGCTAAACGTATTGGCTTTAATAAGAAATTCTTTTCTTCTGGATAGTGGTAGGAAAATTTTTCTTTAATTTTTCCGAAAAAAGCAAAGGGGGTAGTCCATGGTAATTTTTGGAGAAAAAATTTTGTTTTCTTACTATTCGCAATAAAAAAATTTCTGATTAAAGCCAACACGGTTATCTACCCATTGCAATAGAAATCAAGTCGATATCTAGAAAACGAAGCTAGTTATGACCAAAAAGGTAACCAGTTCTACTACTGCCTCTTTCCGGCCACTTTTTAGTAGAACTGGTTACCTTTTTGGTCATAACTTTCTTAGTTTTCTAGATATCGACTTGATTTCTTTTGCGTTGAATAGCTAAACGTATTGGCTTTAATAAGAAATTCTTTTCTTCTGGATAGTGGTAGGAAAATTTTTCTTTAATTTTTCCGAAAAAAGCAAAGGGGGTAGTCCATGGTAATTTTTGGAGAAAAAATTTTGTTTTCTTACTATTCGCAATAAAAAAATTTCTGATTAAAGCCAACACGGTTATCTACCCATTGCAATAGAAATCAAGTCGATATCTAGAAAACGAAGCTAGTTATGACCACAAAGGTAACCAGTTCTACTACTGCCTCTTTCCGGCCACTTTTTAGTAGAACTGGTTACCTTTTTGGTCATAACTTTCTTAGTTTTCTAGATATCGACTTGATTTCTTTTGCGTTGAATAGCTAAACGTATTGGCTTTAATAAGAAATTCTTTTCTTCTGGATAGTGGTAGGAAAGTTTTTCTTTAATTTTTCCGAAAAAAGCAAAGGGGGTAGTCCATGGTAATTTTTGGAGAAAAAATTTTTTTTCTCACTATTCGCAATAAAAAAATTTCTGATTAAAGCCAACACGGTTATCTAAGCATTGCAATAGAAACCAAGTCGATATCTAGAAAACGAAGCTAGTTATGACCAAAAAGGTAACCAGTTCTACTACTGCCTCTTTCCGGCCACTTTTTAGTAGAACTGGTTACCTTTTTGGTCATAACTTTCTTAGTTTTCTAGATATCGACTTGATTTCTTTTGCGTTGAATAGCTAAACGTATTGGCTTTAATAAGAAATTTTTTTCTTCTGGATAGTGATAGGAAAATTTTTCTTTAATTTTTCCGAAAAAAGCAAAGGGGGTAGTCCATGGTAATTTTTGGAGAAAAAATTTTGTTTTCTTACTATTCGCAATAAAAAAATTTCTGATTAAAGCCAACACGGTTATCTACCCATTGCAATAGAAATCAAGTCGATATCTAGAAAACTAAGCTAGTTATGACCAAAAAGGTAACCACTTCTACTACTGCCTCTATCCGGCCACTTTTTAGTAGAACTGGTTACCTTTTTGGTCATAACTTTCTTAGTTTTCTAGATATCGACTTGATTTCTTTTGCGTTGAATAGCTAAACGTATTGGCTTTAATAGGAAATTTTTTTCTTCTGGATAGTGGTAGGAAAATTTTTCTTTAATTTTTCCGAAAAAAGCAAAGGGGGTAGGTAGTCCATGGTAATTTTTTTAGAAAAAATTTTTTTTCTCACTATTCGCAATAAAAAAAATTCTGATTAAAGCCAACACGGTTATCTACCCATTGCAATAGAAATCAAGTCGATATCTAGAAAACGAAGCTAGTCATGACCACAAAGGCAACCAGTTCTACTACTGCCTCTTTCCGGCCACTTTTTAGTAGAACTGGTTACCTTTTTGGTCATAACTTTCTTAGTTTTCTAGATATCGACTTGATTTCTTTTGCGTTGAATAGCTAAACGTATTGGCTTTAATAAGAAATTTTTTTCTTCTGGATAGTGATAGGAAAATTTTTCTTTAATTTTTCCGAAAAAAACAAAGGGGGTAGTCCATGGTAATTTTTGGAGAAAAAATTTGTTTTCTTACTATTCGCAATAAAAAAAATTTCTGATTAAAGCCAACACGGTTATTTACCCATTGCAATAGAAATCAAGTCGATATCTAGAAAACGAAGCTAGTTATGACCACAAAGGTAACCAGTTCTACTACTGCCTCTTTCCGGCCACTTTTTAGTACAACTGGTTACCTTTTTGGTCATAACTTTCTTAGTTTTCTAGATATCGACTTGATTTCTTTCGCGTTGAATAGCTAAACGTATTGGCTTTAATAAGAAATTTTTTTCTTCTGGATAGTGATAGGAAAATTTTTCTTTAATTTTTCCGAAAAAAACAAAGGGGGTAGTCCATGGTAATTTTTGGAGAAAAAATTTGTTTTCTTACTATTCGCAATAAAAAAAATTCTGGTTAAAGCCAACACGGTTATCTACCCATTGCAATAGAAATCAAGTCGATATCTAGAAAACGAAGCTAGTTATGACCAAAAAGGTAACCAGTTCTACTACTGCCTCTTTCCGGCCACTTTTTAGTAGAACTGGTTACCTTTTTGGTCATAACTTTCTTAGTTTTCTAGATATCGACTTGATTTCTTTTGCGTTGAATAGCTAAACGTATTGGCTTTAATAAGAAATTTTTTTCTTCTGGATAGTAATAGGAAAATTTTTCTTTAATTTTTCCGAAAAAAGCAAAGGGGCTAGTCCATGGTAATTTTTGAAAAAAAAATTTGTTTTCTTACTATTCGCAATAAAAAAATTTCTGATTAAAGCCAACACGGTTATCTAAGCATTGCAATAGAAATCAAGTCGATATCTAGAAAACGAAGCTAGTCATGACCACAAAGGTAACCAGTTCTACTACTGCCTCTTTCCGGCCACTTTTTAGTAGAACTGGTTACCTTTTTGGTCATAACTTTCTTAGTTTTCTAGATATCGACTTGATTTCTTTTGCGTTGAATAGCTAAACATATTGGCTTTAATAAGAAATTTTTTTCTTCTGGATAGTGATAGGAAAATTTTTCTTTAATTTTTCCGAAAAAAACAAAGGGAGTAGTCCATGGTAATTTTTGGAGAAAAAATTTGTTTTCTTACTATTCGCAATAAAAAAATTTCTGATTAAAGCCAACACGGTTATCTACCCATTGCAATAGAAATCTACTCGATATCTGGAAAACGAAGCTAGTTATGACCAAAAAGGTAACCAGTTCTACTACTGCCTCTTTCCGGCCACTTTTTAGTAGAACTGGTTACCTTTTTGGTCATAACTTTCTTAGTTTTCTAGATATCGACTTGATTTTTTTGCGTTGAATAGCTAAACGTATTGGCTTTAATAAGAAATTTTTTTCTTCTGGATAGTGGTAGGAAAATTTTTCTTTAATTTTTCCGAAAAAAGCAAAGGGGGTAGTCCATGGTAATTTTTTGAGAAAAAATTTTTTTTCTTACTATTCGCAATAAAAAAATTTCTGATTAAAGCCAACACGGTTATCTACATATTGCAATAGAAATCAAGTCGATATCTAGAAAACGAAGCTAGTTATGAACAAAAAGGTAACCAGTTCTACTACTGCCTCTTTCCGGCCACTTTTTAGTAGAACTGGTTACCTTTTTGGTCATAACTTTCTTAGTTTTCTAGATATCGACTTGATTTCTTTTGCGTTGAATAGCTAAACGTATTGGCTTTAATAAGAAATTCTTTTCTTCTGGATAGTGGTAGGAAAGTTTTTCTTTAATTTTTCCGAAAAAAGCAAAGGGGGTAGTCCATGGTAATTTTTGGAGAAAAAATTTTTTTTCTCACTATTCGCAATAAAAAAAATTCTGATTAAAGCCAACACGGTTATCTACCCATTGCAATAGAAATCTACTCGATATCTGGAAAACGAAGCTAGTTATGACCAAAAAGGTAACCAGTTCTACTACTGCCTCTTTCCGGCCACTTTTTAGTAGAACTGGTTACCTTTTTGGTCATAACTTTCTTAGTTTTCTAGATATCGACTTGATTTCTTTTGCGTTGAATAGCTAAACGTATTGGCTTTAATAAGACATTTTTTTCTTCTGGATAGTGGTAGGAAAATTTTTCTTTAATTTTTCCGAAAAAAGCAAAGGGGGTAGTCCATTGTAATTTTTGGAGAAAAAATTTTTTTTCTCACTATTCGCAATAAAAAAAATTCTGATTAAAGCCAACACGGTTATCTACCCATTGCAATAGAAATCTACTCGATATATGGAAAACGAAGCTAGTTATGACCACAAAGGTAACCAGTTCTACTACTGCCTCTTTCCGGCCACTTTTTAGTACAACTGGTTACCTTTTTGGTCATAACTTTCTTAGTTTTCTAGATATCGACTTGATTTCTTTTGCGTTGAATAACTAAACGTATTGGCTTTAATAAGAATATTTTTTCTTCTGGATAGTGGTAGGAAAGTTTTTCTTTAATTTTTCCGAAAAAAGCAAAGGGGGTAGTCCATGGTAATTTTTGGAGAAAAAATTTTTTTTCTCACTATTCGCAATAAAAAAATTTCTGATTAAAGCCAACGCGGTTATCTACCTATTGCAATAGAAATCTACTCGATATCTGGAAAACGAAGCTAGTTATGACCAAAAAGGTAACCAGTTCTACTACTGCCTCTTTCCGGCCACTTTTTAGTAGAACTGGTTACCTTTTTGGTCATAACTTTCTTAGTTTTCTAGATATCGACTTCATTTCTTTTGCGTTGAATAGCTAAACGTATTGGCTTTAATAAGACATTTTTTTCTTCTGGATAGTGGTAGGAAAGTTTTTCTTTAATTTTTCCGAAAAAAGCAAAGGGGGTAGTCCATGGTAATTTTTGGAGAAAAAATTTTTTTTCTCACTATTCGCAATAAAAAAAATTCTGATTAAAGCCAACACGGTTATCTACCCATTGCAATAGAAATCTACTCGATATCTGGAAAACGAAGCTAGTTATGACCAAAAAGGTAACCAGTTCTACTACTGCCTCTTTCCGGCCACTTTTTAGTAGAACTGGTTACCTTTTTGGTCATAACTTTCTTAGTTTTCTAGATATCGACTTGATTTCTTTTGCGTTGAATAGCTAAACGTATTGGCTTTAATAAGACATTTTTTCTTCTGGATAGTGGTAGGAAAATTTTTCTTTAATTTTTCCGAAAAAAGCAAAGGGGGTAGTCCATGGTAATTTTTGGAGAAAAAATTTTTTTTCTCACTATTCGCAATAAAAAAATTTCTGATTAAAGCCAACACGGTTATCTACCCATTGCAATAGAAATCTATTCGATATCTGGAAAACGAAGCTAGTTATGACCAAAAAGGTAACCAGTTCTACTACTGCCTCTTTCCGGCCACTTTTTAGTGGAACTGGTTACCTTTTTGGTCATAACTTTCTTAGTTTTCTAGATATCGACTTGATTTCTTTTGCGTTGAATAGCTAAACGTATTGGCTTTAAAAAGACATTTTTTCTTCTGGATAGTGGTAGGAAAATTTTTCTTTAATTTTTCCGAAAAAAGCAAAGGGGGTAGTCCATGGTAATTTTTGGAGAAAAAATTTTTTTTCTCACTATTCGCAATAAAAAAATTTCTGATTAAAGCCAACACGGTTATCTAAGCATTGCAATAGAAACCAAGTCGATATCTAGAAAACGAAGCTAGTTATGACCAAAAAGGTAACCAGTTCTACTACTGCCTTTTTCCGGCCACTTTTTAGTAGAACTGGTTACCTTTTTGGTCATAACTTTCTTAGTTTTCTAGATATCGACTTGATTTCTTTTGCGTTGAATAGCTAAACGTATTGGCTTTAATAAGAAATTTTTTTCTTCTGGATAGTAATAGGAAAATTTTTCTTTAATTTTTCCGAAAAAAACAAAGGGGGTAGTCCATGGTAATTTTTGGAGAAAAAATTTTTTTTCTCACTATTCGCAATAAAAAAAATTCTGATTAAAGCCAACACGGTTATCTACCCATTGCAATAGAAATCTACTCGATATCTGGAAAACGAAGCTAGTTATGACCAAAAAGGTAACCAGTTCTACTACTGCCTCTTTCCGGCCACTTTTTAGTAGAACTGGTTACCTTTTTGGTCATAACTTTCTTAGTTTTCTAGATATCGACTTGATTTCTTTTGCGTTGAATAGCTAAACGTATTGGCTTTAATAAGAAATTTTTTTCTTCTGGATAGTGGTAGGAAAATTTTTCTTTAATTTTTCCGAAAAAAGCAAAGGGGGTAGTCCATGGTAATTTTTGGGGAAAAAATTTTCTTTCCCACTATTCGCAATAAAAAAACTTCTGATTAAAGCCAACACGGTTATCTACCCATTGCAATAGAAATCAAGTCGATATCTAGAAAACGAAGCTAGTTATGACCACAAAGGTAACCAGTTCTACTACTGCCTCTTTCCGGCCACTTTTTAGTAGAACTGGTTACCTTTTTGGTCATAACTTTCTTAGTTTTCTAGACATCGACTTGATTTCTTTTGCGTTGAATAGCTACACGTATTGGCTTTAATAACAAATTTTTTTTTCTTGCGGAAATTTTTTCTATAATTTTTCAAAAATAGCAAAGGGGATAGTTTATTGTAATTTTTGCAAGAAAAAAATTAGCGAAAAATAAAAAAAGACTATTTAAGCCTATTTTGAAAATAAAAAAGGCGTTGAAAAAGCTAGAGGCTTAATTTTAAGTTTCAATGCTAAATCTAGTTTAAAAAAAAATTCTAAATTTGCAACGCTGGTCCTAAAGTTAAGAAAATATCTCAGCTGGGTGAGGTGTTGTATGAGTGATATTTCAAGCATTCAAAATGATAAATGAACCATTCGTATAAGTGTACGTGCATATATGAAAGACATTTATTTCCACTTCCCCGCCTTTCCCTATTCAATGGCCCACACTGCCACGGACACACATAAATTTCTTTGTTATTGAATGACATGTTAAGCATTTAATATAAAAAAAATAAGAAAAATTATTTGTTCTAACAATACAAGCCAAATGCATGAAACATTCAAACCCATAGCAACTTTTGAACTTTAAGTAAGAAAGCTCATGAAACGAAAACACACAATAATACACATGCAGATAAAGAAAAAAGAAAATATTTGTAAATAATGGAAAAGACAAATACACACATTAAGGCACATCATGTGCCCATAAATTATCTAAAAATTCTATTCTTTCTCTCACACATTTAAAGTATTCAAGTGACATTAAAGCTTTCTAAATTGACATAAATAAGACTTTAGTGCTTTCGATACGTGTATATGTACTTCAAGCCAAGAAAAAAAAGAATATTTAATATATCTAAATAATATTTAATTGATTTAAGTTACTGTTTACTGTTTCTCAAAAATATCATTCATTAGTACTCGTATCTCTGCAAAAACATTCAAATCTCTTTAGTTATTGAAACAAATGCCTTTAAATAAACACACAAAATTTAATTAACAATTACAATATTTTAGACATACACACACACATTTATGGTCATTCGTGTGCAAAGAGTCATGCAGTTAGGCATGCATGCACATGAATATTTCTTTCATCTGTAAATGTACTTTAAGGCAAAATTGTTTTAGAAAATTTAAAAGTCATTAATTATGTTAAATTACTTGACTAATTATGAAAATTCATAACATTTGCAAAAGCATATTTAGTAAAACCAACTGAAATGTAGAAATCAACAGCTCTTAGTCTCCTCCCACTTCTTGCATGCGAAAGTTTTCTGGCACACACACGCAGTCATATATTGTGTTTAATTTAATTTATTTTTAAGTAGTTTTAACCTTTCAAATAGCAAAGTTATAAATTGTTTATAAAGCCCAACAAACATTTTGATTAACGTAAAAAAAAATTTTTTTATAGAATAAAAAAGGTAGAAAAATGCATTGCTTTATTTTTTAGGATTTTTTTATATTAAAAATGTGATAGTTCCTGCCATGATTTCATATAAGGAGTGGCCATAAATAGAAGGAGTTATTGTAGAGAGTTGAAATTTGACACACATATTCAGGCTGATAAACCATTACCAAATGCAAAATTTCAATAGCTTAGGAACAAGGATTCGCGTCCTTCTCATATATCCTGAAATTTAAAAATGCCATAAAATTAAGAAAAAAAAGTTCAAACTCTATGAAATGTTTTGTAATCATTGTTTAAAATATCCTTAACGATTGGAGCAAATTTGATCCAAAACTGATCAAGAACAAGCCAAGTTCAAAAATGTCCTTTTTAAAGAAAATTAAAAAAAAAAATCAAAATTACTTAAACTCTCTTCAATACAAAAAACAATTACAATGAACTCAATGTTTTAATTTTTTTTCCAATTCGGTGCAAGGATAAGCCCAACTTATATATATCCTTTATGTTAAAAATTTAATAAAATTTAAAAAACACTTTAAAATTGTCTCAAAAATTGTTCATAATTTATATATTTGACTATAAATACTTGAGGAAACTTTAAGATCCCAGCAGTTGGAGGCTTGTATAAAATAATTAAATTTGACTACTGTGTCTAAATTTATTAAATGTAATTAATATCCTAAAATTTGGTAATTTAAGCTTCAGGGTTTTATGTCTATGCAATTTCGTTCAAATATTATTTTTAATATGTTTAAATCAGCAGCTGAAGTGGACGTAACAAGCTCTTCGATCTAACTTCTTTTAGTCCGTTGTGGTTCGTTCTTATAACAAAAAATAAGTCTGCCTCTCCTGGTATTTGTACTGGCCTCTTAATAGAACTCATTACTCAAGTTACGCTAAAATGTATAACATCTGAAAAACTCATCACTAAATTGTATCTTAAAAACAAGTATAACGATATTTTATCGAATTCGATAATCAGTAACTTTTCGACAAAAATATTCGAAGCTTGCGAGGAAGTTAACAGCACATGAATAATCATCGCATAAGCCGATTTATGTCGTACTGAATATTTTTGTCGGAAATTGTTTTTTCGATATAGAATGCTTTTAATTATATGTACTGAATCGCACTACTGGTAATGTTTCGTTGTCACAGTGCTGAATATTATCTACGTCAAGAAATCGCGTCAATCGGCATCTGTATTTGACGGCATGTCTCAAGATGAAGTTGGACACTTTCCTGCCAAATTAGAAAAGCAATTACGTTATGTCATTTGCCATTCTAGAGCACGTTGTTAATGTAAAAAATGCCTTAAAAATCTTTGTGTTTCGAACTTTTTCATTTAGAGGCTATCAGTAGCCCAGCAATACTCCTCGAAAAACTACTTTTTTTCAATTCTTGCTTTATTTTAACAGATTTTTATTATTTATTACTGTTTGACATGCTACGCATGATGGCTTTCAAAATTATTTGATATGTTCACTCCATGTCACTGTGCTGACATGCCGCGCATGATCGTCTAATAGCCGCTTTCTTCTGTGGTAATAAGGAAATATTGCTTAAGTCGACTTGTTGTCGTAATTAACTCAATAACTTTATTATTGTTGTTGAGGAATGGTGGGGCGATTTATGTCACCATTAACGAAATTTTCTAGAATCGAAATAATTTAATAAAAACCATTTTTATTGCTTAGGGCTTCTTAAGTTACTTAATAAGCAGTTCTTCCTAATTGCCACGGGTTTATTAATATTGAGCCTTAGTAGCCAGCCGCCCAATGTAGTAGACCAGCTGTGCCATCACATGCAAACAAGTCAGTCTACATATTAATTTATGTCTCAACAATTAAATTGCTGCCAACTTAATTTTTTTTTTGAGTGCTTCTGTATTCTCAAATAACAAGTATTTGATTAGAATTTTATGCTGGTTTGTTTTTTTTTTGTTTTTCATTATGTAGCTTTTAAAATACATTACCAGTGACGTCCTTTGTTTTTGTTTGCTTTTCTTTTATTTAGTGTTCCCTCTTGAAGCGCTTGTTTCACTGTCAATAAGTTTAGATGGATCATTAACCATTTTATAATTATATAACACGTGCATGTATTTGCAGCTGGCTGCTGGCTTTCGTTTTTAATATTTTAATAACAAAAAATATATTTTACAAATTGATTTTTCATGTTACATGTTACATAAACAAAATCAGCATGTTATGTTGTGAAGAAAAACCTATATTTTAAATGTGACAAGGAAAATTGACGGGTGCTTTATTTTTTTTTTTAAGAACTCTTGATGCTGTGTATCAGCAAGCGTCAATGCGTTTTACGCTTCGGTCTGAAAACAAAATTTATATGGAGCAAGCATGTAAAGTATGTGACGCAAAATGTTAAGCAACTTTTCACGCGCTTGACAAGTAAACAAACTTTACATCTAATATTTGAAAAATAAATGGAGTTATTCTCCATTTAATAGAAGAAATTAAAAAAACAAAGTTTTGTTTTCAAAATCCAGTATATAATACAAAAATAAGAAAGCGTTATATGTAATTCATCGCTTTTAAAGCGTAAAACGTTGATAATTGTCACCAGAAAAAATGTAAAAAAATAAGTCTTCGGTTAAAATAAATAAAATATACACATAAATTACTAAAATGTATTCTGGGGGTGAGATTTCTATATTTAATGAAACTGATGTTAGTCAAAAAAGCACTTTACCACCCCTGAGAAGAAGAGAAAGAAACCACACATTATTTCATCGTAAACAAATTAGTCCACACATAAACTAATTCAATCTCTCGAGCTCTTCACGTGCATCTAAGAATATTCTTCCGCAGATTACGCTGATAGTGGGTATTTAACTTTAAGCTGGCAAAATATTTTAATATTACATTTATAAGATGAAATATTATAATTTAATAAAATAACAGCAAAATAAATATTAAAGCCTTCATTGTATGTGTTTTTGTTTTTTGTAATTTTGTTGGGACATTATTTGGTTTTCCCTTTTCTAAGCTCCTTTCATGACTTCTTAACAAAAAATTTACAAAAGAAGGAGCTTTCAAAGACAAAACAAAAGTGTTTGAAGTACAGGTGGAAAGATCAACTGAATTAAATGAACGAACTATTCAATCTTTAATTTTTTAAATAAAAAGAGCGCTTTTGAAAATGAACTATAAAGCATAACATTACTGTAATGCGATTCAGTCACTTTTAAGGGTTCGACATGCTATTATTTTTAACTCCATATTTTGCTTAACTTTAAGAGTTAAAAATTCACCACTGAGAAAAATACCATGTACAACAAATAAAAATATTTTATGTAATAAAATTTTTAAAAAAATATTAATCTTTATTTGTGCTTAATTCCAGAAATTGTGTTGGTTTTCAAATTTATTCTTTTACTCATGATATTCTCATGATTAATGGAAACATTAATGTATGCAAGAAACGTTGGAAGTAATCTACTGAGGATTCAGAGTAGCGTCTGATGAAATGGTCCATATAGATATGCTATCACCTTCAGTACCTATGGTGCTGAATGAATAACTCATGAGAATATCATGAGTAAAAGAATAAATTTGAAAACCAACAAAATTTCTGGAATTAAGCACAAATAAAGATTAATATTTTGTTAAATTCCAAATAGAAATTATTACATATTAAAATTTTGTTTTTATTTGGAGTCATTCATTAAGTAAACAGCACACAAAATTCTGGCTTTTATTTAACCCTACAGCTGACAGTTAAAAATTTTACTGAATCACGAGTTGTTTCAGTTTTAAGGTTAACTATTTTTAGCCAAACATTTTGCTTTAAAATTAAATAGTAAAAGGTGATTTTATAAGAACTATCGGAAATTAAAAAAAAAAAACACATAAAATTCAGAAAAATGCATGAAATATTTATTTGGATCGATAGTTGGGTCGATATAATTTAATGTTTGAAGATTATTTCATGCAAATGTTGGCCGCGGCTGCGCCTCAAATGGTCCATCCGCTTAGTCCAATTTTGGCATACTCTTTCCAACATTTCGGCCGGTATCTCACGAATAATGTTGGCAATGTTGGCTTCCAGTGCGTCAATTGAAGCGGGCTTGTCCCTATAGACATTAGCCTTAACATAGCCCCACAAAAAATAGTCTAGAGGCGTTAAATCGCACGATCTGGGCGGCCAATTGACTGGTCCCAAGCGTGAAATAAACTGTTCACCGAACTCGCCTCTCAATTGGTCCATTGTTTCGCGTGCTGTGTGGCATGTGGCACCGTCTTGTTGAAACCACATGTCATGCAAGTCAAGCTCTTCCATTTTGGGCAAAAAAAAGTTTGTTATCATCGCACGGTAGCGCTCACCATTCACAGTAACGTTGTGATTCGCATCATCTTTGAAGAAATACGGCCCAATGATGCCGCCAGCCCATAATCCGCACCAAACGGTTGTTTTTTGTGGATGCATTGGTAGCTCTTGCAATGCTTCTGGCTGCTCTTCACTCCAAATACTGCAGTTTTGCTTGTTCACGTATCCATTCAACCAGAAATGAGCCTCGTCGCTGAACACAATTCTTCGATAAAAAAGTGGATCTTCATCTAACTTTTCAAGAGCCCATTCACCAAAAATTTGGCGTTGTGGTAGGTCGTTTGGCTTCAATTCTTGCACCAGTTGTATCTTATAAGGCTTCACACCCAAATCCTTCCGCAAAATTTTCCACGTAGTGGAGTAACAGAGGCCCAATTGCTGCGAACGGCGCCGAATCGATAATTCACGGTCATCACCAACACTGGCCGATACGGCTGCGATATTTTCTTCAGTTCGCACTCTACGTAAGCGTGTTGGTGGTTTAATGTCCAACAATGTAAATTTGGTGCGAAATTTTGTTACAATAGCCCGAATAGAAGCCTCAGTAGGTCGATTAAGCTGACCATAAAATGGAAGAAGCGCGCGATGAACTTTCTTAACAGAGCACGCATTTTGGTAATAAAATTCAATAATTTGCAAGCGTTGTTCGTTTGTAAGACGATTCATGATTAAATTATAGACCAAACTGAAGATGTTTGACAGTGACACAAGATACAAAACGTGCGTGAGCTGTCAAAACTAGTGTTGCCAAAAAGATAATAGCAAAAAAATCACTCTTTAAATGGCACTATTGAAGAAGCTACACAAACTTGAGAAAGTTGTCGATATAGAAATAAATAATTTTAAGCCGCTCTCTAGCTGGAAAAAATCAGCCGCAAAAGGTCTAACAAATTTGTAAATAATTACCAGACGTTTAGAGTCCTTTTTTATAAACACGAAATCATCATTAATTTTACTTGAATTTATATATCTTTTTTTAAAATTAAATTTATTTTGTATAAATTCCTTATTAAAACCTTTTTTTTTCGAGCTTAGCTTGAGGTATAATATTCAGAAGAGCTCTCAATTATTGAGACCATTTGTGTTAAGGCTCTGAAAAAAATTTAAATTAATTTTAATTTTTATTACAACAACAACATTTATTTATCTACTGCAGAGCAAAAATATTTTAAAAAAATTTTAATTGCTATTCCTGCTTGTAATTTAATAAGAAAAAAAAAGAAAGAACATTTTTGTTTAGTTAAATCTAAGTGCTTTATTTAAATCTGAGTGCTTTACAATAAAAAAAAAACAGTATATTCTTTTAATTAATGACATGAATATTCATAAATAAAAAGCAAACTTTAGTTTTTTTCTTATTATAGCATTTTTGTCCTTTCATTTTCGTTTTAATTAAACAAAACAAAAAACTTATATTTTTTTTTTTTTTGATTTAAGTAAAATCTTCTTATGGCAAATTGTCACAATGAAAAGCAAAATGAAAATCAATTTGCAGCCATAATTATTTTAATGCAGATTCCAAAGAATATTAACAATAACTAAACAATTACTACATATTTACTTGTAATTTTCCTTCTAATGCTTTTGTGCTCTCATATTGAAGGCATTCGTTAAAAAAAAAGTGAAAAAAAAAGAAAAAGAGAGAGAAAATGTGTATATGTGTGAGTGTGTGTGCAGTAAAGCCTGGAATAAAAGCTAAAGCACAAATTGCAGTAAAAAAGAAGAAACTATTGCATGGCAAAGATTATAAAAACATTTAAATTTCAATTCAAGAAGTCTATGTGTGTGTGTGTGTATGCAGAGATTATAAAAAAATGACAGAAATAATAACAGATAATTAAAATTTGAAATTTTAGTTGAATAAATTATTTCTGGTTTCGAGGCAGATTAGCATGTCAACTAAGAAGAAACGCAAGTCAATCAAAATTGAAGGAATAATTCTGATGAAAAATTACACTAAGTCACAAAAAAAAAATATCTAAAAAGTGATAATATTATTTTTCTGGCAGTAAAATAAGCATCTGTTTTTGGAATTACCCAAACACTCTCAAAATCTTGAAGGTGGTTTTTCATACCTTTATGCTTTTATAAACCAGAAACTTTAATGAATATCAACCGTATTTAAGTTTTTTAAGCAGATTTAGTAAGAAAACATTGAGGCCGTTTGAATGGTATTTACACTAATTAAGTAAACTTGAGAAATGTGTGCGTATTTCTCCAGCAAATCAATTTTTTTAATGTTTTCGCCATACAATTTTAGAATTTATTTCCAAAATATGTTTATTTATGAGTAAAACTCAACTTTTTTTTTAACCATTAAAAATTTACTGAGTTGATAAACTTTTAGCTAAAACTAAAATTGCTATTTTATTAAGCTTGAGGTTGTTTTGTATAAATTTATTGTAATATCGATGGCGCAGCTTCTTTAGGATATAATTAGTTAATCATTTGACTAATTATTATTATCATAAGCTTCGCAGCATAAAAAAAAATTTATACTATAAGACCTCAAACTTAATAAAATAAACATTTTAATTTAAAAAAGAGGTCAAACAAACTAACAAATAAATTTTTTTTAATTAAAATTTTTTGGTCATTGCACTCAAAATTGATTGTTTGGCCGTTTTTCTTTTTTAACTCAGCATTAGCAGTATCCCGTTGAAGCGGCCAACAATATTCTGAAATTATTTTTATTTTATTTTTGCAACAATTTCTTGGTGAAAATGTTCGCCTTGTTCATCGCTGAACTGGCTCAGCTTGTCTGGGAAGAAGTCCATACACACTTAAAACTTAATTAACAACCGCCACATAGTCGACGCTTCTGTGATTAGCAAGAAAATACAACAATTGCTCATAAAGCTCTCATCTCTCATAATTTTGGGGAATTTGAGGTGCAATAAAAATATCTAAGATTCATCACAACAGTTAAATAAGACAAAAGAGTATTAGGTTTGGAAAGAAAGCCATATTGTGGCTGCACTTAATTTTGGGAATATCGATTTAAGATGGCAAAAAGCTGCACCGTTTACATAAATTTTTTTTTTTTTTTAATTGTTTCATGTATCTTAACTTTAGATGCAGTCGTGACAGAATAACAATCTCAGCTTTAATTAAAGAGACGTTTGCTTGTTAAGCTAAATTTTCTTATAAATTTACTCTGAAAACCTCTACTCAAAATTTTGATTGGTTGTTTGGCTTGACATCAATTAGAATCCCAAAATTCCGTTTTGAACTACCTACTCACTAAGATCACGAATAATAAAGAGAGCTAGACCCACCCTATACACATTAATATAGTTGAGAAGATCCCTCAACTATTCCCCTTATCCTCTGTATCCCATGATATCTGAGAAATTTGGGCCTTAGAGCCGAGCACTTGCAGAGGAAATTAAAATCTGGCTTCTTATTCTCAGGTAGCCGTTAGCAGTCCTAGTTTACGGTGAATGGCAGTACCAGATTGTTATATTCATCTTTATTTCTTTTTGAAAAGCGAACACACTGAAAGAATTTTGCTCATTAATGCAATGAATTATTTTTAAATCAATAACAATACTATGAAATATTTCATTAATTCAATGCAAAATTCATTCATTTAATGAAATATTTCATTGAATCATTCATTGAATTAATGAAGTAATACCATTAGTCTAATGAAACTTTGTTATTGCTGGAAATACAGTTAATTATTCTTTCAGTGTACGATATATTGTTACTTAATATTAACAAATATTTTTCAAGCTTAAGATTTTAATAAAAATTTTGCAAGATTTCAACTTTTCTTGTAAGTCTTGTTGAGAGAAATTAATGAAATAATTATAGTTACTTAGTTTTTTAGTACCACCCCTGGATTATGTAGAATTTTATTCATATTATTCTTTTTGGCATCCCTGTTCGTTCCTATGTCTTCTGAATTTTCTCATTAATTCCATGAAAAATTAATTGTTTTTCAAGAAATGACACTTTTCATTAAGCTAATGAATATTTTTTCGTTTAATTAAATAATTTAATTAGTTTTATTGAAAAAAATTGCATTAATTCACTTGACTTGTCAAATATTTTTCTGCCTAATGGCAGAAAATTCCAACTCTGATAATTTTTTTTTTTTTTTGGGTTAAAAAGAAAATGAAATTTTTTTTATTTATAAAAAATAATTCCTTAAATTTAATTAATAAATTTAATACGAATTCTTAAATTGAAAAAGTTTGTCATTCATATTTTCATTAAAAAAAAACTTTGGGCCATTGATGTCATACGCAGTGTTTTCTTTATAAATATTTATGAGTGTTTTTTTTTTCGATGGTGTAATTTGTATGCATGTGAGATGTGTGACAAAATGAAATTAATTATCATGTATTTACTGTTAAGGGTCGTAAAGTGCAATGAGTGTAAATGAACATCAACACAAAATGAGTTTAATTAAATAAAATAGACTTCGTTTCTACAGATTCTTTGTTATTTACCCGCAAACATATTATTGCTTTTGTATTTTTTTATTTAAATAAAAATATGATTTCAGGTTTGTAACAAAATTTTTTTTATCAATTTAATAGTAGCAGTGACAAAAATGCGCACAAATGATTTGTGAATTAAAGTTTTTAGTTTTAAATAGATAAAAAAAAATGCAAGGAACTCTTTACTACAAAGCGGAGTTAACAGCAAAGAAATGAAACGAAACTAATGCAAACGTTTCGTTTTGCAGTTTTCCATAATAATACTGAGAAAAGCTACAAAACGAAACGTTTGTAAAGGGTGTTTTTTATAGACGTATAGAACTTTAAATTGCAATAAAACAACGATGGATTATTGGATTGGCATGAATTTTATTTATCCGAAAGATAATCTTGTGGCATTACATTTTAAATATGATTTCTGGCATATGACCGCCATGGCTGGCTCGGATGTAGTCCAATCTGGACGTCTAATTTTCGATGACTTTTTCCAACATTTGTGGCCGTATATCGGCAATAACACGGCGACTGTTGTCTTCCAAATGGTCAAGCGTTTGTGACTTATCCGCATAGACCAATGACTTTACATAGCCTAACAGAAAGTAGTCTAGCGGTGTTAAATCACAGGATCTTGGAGGCCAATTCACAGGTCCAAAACGTGAAATTAGGCGGTCACCAAACATGTCTTTCAATAAATCGATTGTGGCACGAGCTGTGTGACATGTTGTGCCGTCTTGTTGGATCCACAGCTCCTGGACATCATGGTTGTTCAATTCAGGAATGAAAAAGTTAGTAATCATGGCTCTATACCGATCACCATTGACTGTAACGTTCTGGCCATCATCGTTTTTGAAGAAGTACGGACCAATGATTCCACCAGCCCATAAAGCGCACCAAACAGTCAGTTTTTCTGGATGTAACGGTGTTTTGACATACACTTGAGGATTAGCTTCACTCGAAATGCGGCAGTTTTGTTTGTTGACGTAGCCATTCAACATGAAGTGCGCTTCATCGCTAAATAAAATTCGCTTATGAAAATCGGGAACAATGGCAATCTCGTTTTGGGCACTATTTGCAAGCGTTGTTCAGGCGTGAGTCTATTCATGATGAATTGCCAAGCCAAACTGAGAATAAATCACTTTACAGCTGTTAAATCGGTCGCCATCTTGAACAGTAATGGCAACTTAAAGTTCTATACGTCTATAAAAAACACCCTTTATTTATGTCGTTTCGTTTCTTTTGCGAATCCCGTTACAAAGTATAGCAAATGTAAAAAAATTATTGGCCTCATCAGGATAAATAAAACGACAGCTTTTTTTAACAAAAATTATTTATTTTATGTAAAATTTATTTGAGCTTAAAATCTTTTTTATTAAATATTTTTTATTTTATTATTTTTATTTTAATATTTCGCTACATCTTTGCGCATATATACTAAAAGGACATAATTATTGGATATGAATATCGAGGACAATAATTTAGAATTGTTCAGAATGTATTTATATATTTACATGTATGTATGTTTTTATACATATGTATGTGTATATATATTCATAGTATGTTTTAGTTTTTCTTTCAATTGAAAAAGAAAATTTATATTATTTTTAAAAGACATATTTCCTGAAGATGCTACGCAAAGATGTAGCGAAATATCGAAATAAAAATAAAAAAATAAAAAATAATTAATAAAAAGGATCTTAAGCTCAAATAAATTTTAAATAAAATAAAAATAAGAAGATCAAATAATTAAGATATTAAAAATTATTTATTTTATAGAATTTTTGTTTTATTTCTATTTATTTTCAATTCATTTTTAGAAAATTTTTTTATTACAATCAATATTCAATCAGACAAAAACTCATCGAATTTAAATTATATAATTATCTTTTATCGTCGATTTGTTTATTTAAAATCAGCTTTTTTTTTTTTTTTTTTTTGTAAACTATTCGATGAGCCTAATGAGCTTTAATTAATTAAGTAATTAAACGGAATAAACAGTTATAATTTAGTAAATAAATAAAATAAAATAAAATTAATGAATAAAATGAATTCATTATTTAATTCAAATAAACATTTTGTATGTGGGTGGTGATAACAATTACTACATGACTACAGATAATTTTATATAAATATTTTTTTGTTTTTAGTTTCTAACACAAAATCACATAAAAAATTATACAAAAGTTTACATCAGTTTTTTTTTTCTTTTTTTAGAAGGAAACTATTTTCATAAATGTTACGCTTTTTAATATTGTTACTTTTGTTTGCACAACTCTAAAACAAACAGAAAAGAAAAATAAAATATTTTCAACAAACAATAACCTTCACATTTTTATGAAGTAACGAAGTAAATGTGTCACAGTGTGTATATTTCATTTTAATGCGTGTGTGCTTTTTGATAATGAAGTGAATACTTTTTTTTAAAACAATTTTCTTTTTGTTTTTATTATAAGAAGTTAATAAATATAACCAAACATTATGTTGAACTAAAAAAAACTCAACACTGCCGTTTAAATATGTTGCCATGACTGTGATTTGTAAAACAAGAAAATATTTTCTTTAAAGAAAAACAGTGTGATCATAACAAGTAACTTTTGTGCAACTGTTTGGTGTTTGTCATAGAAAAGCATAGTTAAGCAATTCCGCTGAACTTAATAGGTGCGCATTTGCTGCCATTTTTTTCATCAAAAAAATTTTAAATTATTTGAAATTATAAAATTTAAATTTCTTTATTCGTGCTTAATTCTAATTTATGTCGGTATGCAAAATGCATTATTTTCCATAATATTCTCATGGAGAATTTTAGAAAAATTACAAGACTTGAGAGTAATCCTCTGAAGGTTCAGAGTAGCGTCTGATGAAACAGCTGTAGCGGTATATTTTCCTTCTTAAGTATTATACTTATTGTACTAAGTAAAATAATGCATTTTGCACACCAACATAAATTGGCATTATTCACGAATAAAGATTAAATTTTGTTAAAATTTATAATTCCAAATAATTTAATTTGTTGTTTAAAAGTAATCGCTGGCTTATTTTTATTTTAATATTAGGCAATACACATTTTTCTTTTTCTTTTTCAATATTCTATTGTGTTTGCAATTTGTTTTCTTAAGCCGTTTTTACTGCATTTTATGCTTGTTTCGTAAAAAAATAAAAATTGAATTTCCTTAAAAAGAAATTTTTTTTAATATAAAAAAATAAACTTTGGAAAAACTAATGGAAATTACCAAAGAGAGCATTATTATGAAAATCAATCATTCATGATGATGGGGCTTTATTACTTTCAACTTTGAATTTTCAAAGCAAAACTCTAGAAAAAATGTGTATAATTTCCTTAAAGGTGAGGGCCAATTTAACTTGAAATAATTTTGAAAAAAACAAGCCGAGTCTTCACTGTTTTGACTAAATATTCATACTTTTCACATTCTTATATGTAAATCAAAAAAAAAAAATTTATATATAATTGGAATGTCTAGTTTATTAAGCTTAAGCTCGTTTTATAAAAAATTTATTTATTTATTGTAGACATTTAAAAGGCACACACATACACAAGTTTATAGGAATCGTGCAAATGTGCAGCTTAAAAATTTCCATACAAAAACAAAGCCGACTTAATGAAAACTTAAAATTTCGGCTGTATTTTTTATTTTTCTTGGCCATTTGTTAACCCATAATTTTTATTTTTGGCACATTCTGATAAAACTGCGTATCACGTTTTTCGGTTCGTTTTGTAAAGGGTGAATAAATTTTAAAGGCTGATGTTGAATCTGAACCACACCTAAACTGCAAGTTCTTTTCTGCATTTCATTTGACATTTCTTTAATTCAGACTAATTCAATTTAATCTATGGAAAGATACACAATCGAGCAAAGCGTTAAAGTTATTCAGGCTTATTATGAAAATGAAAATCAATTTTCGAAGAAAATCATCTTTAGTGATAGGGCACATTTTCAGCTCAGTGGATTCGTCAATAAGCAGAATTGCCGCATTTAAGCGAATGAGAATCCAAGAGTGATTGTCGAAAAACCAATGCACCCACATAGAGTGACTGTTTGGTGCGGTTTATGGGCTGACGGCATCATCGGGCCGTATTTTTTCCAAAATTAGGCCGGTCAGGCAGTTACTGTGAATGGTGTTTGCTATCGTGAGATGATAACGAACTTTTTATGGCCCGAATTGGATGATATGGATGTGGACAGGATGGTGCCACTTGCCACACAGCTAACGAAACAATGGCTCTTTTGCGCAACAAATTCAATAGCCGTGTTATCACGTGGTGGCGATGTCAATTGGCCACCAAGGTCATGTGATTTGACACCGTTAGACTTCTTTCTTTAGGGTTATTTGAAAGAAAAGGTGTACGTCAATAAACCAGCAACAATTCAAGAGCTAAAGGATGATATAATTTGGCACATTAACGGCATAGAACCTCAATTATGCTTCAGCGTCATCGAAAATTTAGACCATCGGATTCTATACATAATTGAACCATACCATATTTTCATAATAAAACGAAGTGACAATAATTTCTTAAATAATTTGTGTTTTATTCAAAATCAACATCGGCCCTTAAAATTTAACCACCCTTTATTTTAGACAAAAAACACCCAATATCTACTCAGAAAAATGAACCAAAATAGAGATAGTCACGGCTTATGACTCATAGCTACTCCATTTATTTACCGATTCGGCTGAATTTAAATAGCAACTGGAAGACAGAAACAACTAGTAGTTTAGTATGCTACACTTTTCTATAGGTTGTTTAGTAACGGCAAAAAACTGATTTCAACTACTTGACAGACAGATGGACAGATGGGCATCGCTAAATCGACTCCGATATTTATAAGGCTTCAGAATATACATATATATATTTTATAGGGCGTCTCATGTACGATATAGAAATTACAAAAGAAATTAAAAAAACTTTTATATGCCCTTCTTACTTGCAGTGAAGGTCATAAAAAAAACTGATTTTTATAAAAAATCAAAGATGACAGATATAAAGTTAATATGCTCCGTCTCTGAATAAAGGAGAAGAGGAGTTCGATTAATCCCAAATGGTTACAGTATACTGAGCGTCTTGGGAAGTAATCGGCTTCTTAGTGGTCTTTCATCATTACCTAATCCCTTATGAACTTTTATGTTCATTTACCACTTTTATAGCTTCGAATTTTTTATATTATAAATAAAGGAAAGTTAATATATTTTTTTTAATTCAAAATTTGTTGGCCAACTCCTGTATACTGCTGTCTGCTGGCTCGTATTTATATAAATAGTTTTTAATGCAGCAACATGTGCAAAGATTTTATGTTGATGACATTTAATATCAATGAAGTGGAAATCGAAAAAAAAGAAAATAAAACATAAAACAACAAACACATATAAAATAAACGACTTCTTAATGCAACTTCTTTTGAACATTGTTTTACTTCCTGGAAGTGCATAAAAATGCTTGAGATCTTAAATCAAATATTAGTTGCTTTTTTCTTTGAAAAAAAAATAATTCAATCGTATGTACGTTTCAAGTAAAAAAAAATTATCAACATGTTGAAATGGAAAAAAAGGAATGCCAATCAGATTGTTATTATTTGGCAGCAGAGGATTGAACGAATGACTAAATGCATGACTCGAGAATACAATTAATAAAATTGAAAATTTAATTTAATTTTCATTGTTTGTCCTTAAGTTGTAAATGTTTTGATTTCTTTTAAAAAAAAATCCTTAAAATTTTGCTCTGCAACTGTCAAATAACTTGACTATAAATTCTTTATAAAACTAAGATTTAAATGGCATTTATTCAATAAAACTTTAAACTAAACACATACGAGAGCATAACAGTTTACAACTTTGCTTAGTATTTTTTTTTTCAATATTTTCTACATCATGTGTTTTAAGGAGAAAACTTTAAATAAACTGTTTACCTAAAACACAAATTCTGCATTCCGTTAGGACCACAAAAAAAAAAAAAAAAAAAAAAAAAAATTAGTAACACTAGAGGTGGTTGCTAAAGTTCTTTTAAATTCAATAAATTTTTCTCCAAATAGCTACAAGTTGAAGACGTTTATGTTACTACAACTGATGCTGCTCTAACCACAAAAGTTTGGGCAAGTACATACGTCTAAAAATAAATGGAATCCTTGATACAAGTTCAATAACTAAAATCCATATAATACAGGTTTCCATTAAATTGTTTTGGTTTTATCTTGGTTTTTGTAACACAATAATGGGGGCATAAACTGCTTTTTTTATGTTTGTTTAAGAGTTCAATATCTTTTGTTATTGTTTGTTGTTGAATTGTTTTACGATTTTTTCTGGTTTAGATGACAAAAACCTACGAGGTGTCTATAAAAGTTATAGGGATTTATTAACCTCATTCTTTTATAACTGAAAATTATAATTTTTAAACTATTTTAAGTCGATGTTAATCGAATCAAACTTAATTCATTCAAGTGGTTTTGTTTAATGTAAAAGTACATGTTAATTTAATGCTCAATGCAAAAAATATATCATGTTAGTGTTAAGTTTATGGGAACTCAATATCAATGAATGTCATGTAAATGTTTTACTAATAACCTGTCAAAGTCAGATCAATATCATGTAAATATTAATGTCAATATTATATCAATATCATGCTAATGTTATATTAATGTCATGTCAATATCACGGTGACGCCAATTTTATAAATGTGCATAGTTATGTCTTTATTATGTTAATAACGTATTGATATCATGAAAATGTCTAGAAAATATTATGTTCGTGTTATGATAATATTTTCTTCATGTCATGAGAATATAATTTTTTTCATATCATGTCTATTTAAATATCATAATCATGTCACACTAGTATTATATGAATTTCATATTTATATTTTTCCAATGTCACACCAATATAAAGTCAATGTCATTTATATGTCATGTCAATATCATGATGTTGTCATATCAATGTTAAGTCAATATCAAGTTAATGTCATAAATAATATTATGTTCACGTCATGACAAAATCATGTTAATATCAAGCCAATATTATGTTTTTGTCATAAATCTATTATGTTCATGTTATGATAATATTTTCTTTATGTCATGAGAATGTAATTTTTTCACATCATGTTTATATCACACTATTATTATATAAATTTTATATTTATATCTTGCCAATGTCATAACAAATATAAAATCAATGTTAGGTTGAAATCACTAGATAATTGGCTTCATTCGCGGCCTGAAGTGAGCTGTACAAAAAAATTATTTGTTGTGTCAATGTCAAGCCATTACTATTTTAATGTCATAATAATATTATTTCATGTCATGACAATATCTTCTTCATATCATGACAAATTCTTTTTGTCTTATCAATTTTATATCTATGTCATGCCTATATAGAATAACAATGTCCATCTTATGTTTATATCAATACTAAAGTACTAATTTTTATGTAAATTTTCTTTATTTGTCTACAGCACTTGACAAATTAGCGTAATGCTGAAATTCTTTTTAAATTTACCTTTTCAAACACACCTCACATTTGCCCTGGCTATTGTTAAGAGTTTGTCATGCTTTAAATTCTTTTTTGTCACCTGAAGCATCTAATAGTTCTCTTTAATGGTTTTTCTTTTGACATATTTTTTTTCTGTGTGCGTGTGAATTTTCCACTTGCATCCAGCACCTGGTCATTACGTCCGTTAAAAAGTTGTTGAAAGAAAAAAAAATATGAAAAAAAAAAAATAATAAAACAACAACAGCCATAACAAATAATAGGCTTATTTGTGATACTTTTAAAAAGATGCATGTTCTTTCATAGATAACAGTGGGCTATAAAAATATGCCAAATGAAACTGTTACTCAAACATCAAGCTTAAATTATGTGAGTGGCCGTGCATAATTGTGAGCTATTTAGCTTTATGTAAGAGTATTAATTGAAAATCGGTGCTTATTATTATAAAAAATGTTGTAAAATTTAATATGTTTTTTTGTTAGCTTTATAGCTATAAGAAAAGCAGAAAATACGATTTGCTTAAATGAGATTTTCAACGAAATCCGTGATATTAGTGTCACTTGATATGATGGCAAATGTTTAAACAAAAAGTTACCTTTTGTTTGTCTTAAGTACTACAGTTTCAGCTTGTATTATAAAATTTCTTTTTGTTTTTATCAATTCATCTATAATTTTTTTACAATCACCCAGGTTAAAAAAAAAAAACTAAAATTGAATAAGTCAATGAATAACTTTGGAAATAAAGAAAAACCTTATTGTGGTGCTTATCAAGTTTAATGTCCGTAAATATATTCTGAGTTTTAAAATAGAAATAAAAAATTGTATGCAACAACAACTGTAAAGAAAAGAAAAGAAAAGAAAAGGAAAAATGGAAAGCAATTTCCCACTATAAATTTAGTCAACTTACAGGAAGGAATACTCTTAAGTGCCTGCCTGAATACACAGCAGAATGGCAGTAAGTAAGTTTTGTAGTAGATAGATTGCAAAAATTGTATTCAAAGTTTAATTTATTTGTGCACATTGTGTTTACATCTATCATTTCACAGCACAGAACGCGTACTATATTTTAAGCCATTAAAATATTGTTAACAATGAAGGACTAGCTTTGCCAGCAGCCAGTAACACTTAAATGCGCTAACGTTTTATAAAGTTTTCTTAAACTGAGCATAAACAAAAATCAATCAGTGATGCTTTTGTGTTATATGAACAATTTAAACATTTAAACTGTTATTTGTAAAAGTGGTACAAGTCCACTTTAAAAAAAAAATTAATTAAATGTAATTTTAGTGAGATGGTGTGTATATCTTAGTAAAATTACTGCTAACTCACTTTATACAAAAAAATGGACTTATACAACTTTTTAAAAATAACAATTTATTTATTAAATTTGCATATTTATTTTACTAAAGCATTTTGGCTGTTTGTTTTTTTAGAAAATCAGCAAAATAATTTTTTGTATAGCTGAAGCTGAAAAAGGTGCTTGTTGTAGTCCTGGTCTACATAAAATAATTTACTAGTAATTTGTATGAAAAAGGCAGGCAAGCAATAATAGCCTGTTAATATTAAGCTCATCTCAAGTCGTAAATCTTTATAACGATTATAAATAATTTTTTTTTTGTTCTAGTTCATGGCAAAAGAAAAACAGCCCATAAAATTTGTGTAACAAACTGTTGTAAAAAAAAATAAATAATAAAATTATAATTTTTATGTGAGTTAAAGTTATAAATGGTAAATCTGCACGTCACAAACCAAATTGTATCAGTAGTTTTCATATAAAATAAACATAAATAAAAAGGTTTGCTAGAAACACATAAATTTACCAGCCTTAAAAGCAAATAATTCTAGAAAATCGTTATTGGAATTGTTTACAAACAAATTTTTATTGCTTACGAAATATGTTGACGTTGCCTCATTAGTGTTTTTGATTCTTAAGTCAAATCGAATTTTAGTTTACAGCACAGGCACTATGGGCTATAATCGCACCGCGACCTTTAACATCTATTGTGCAGAAGAAAAAGTATGGTTGAGGCAACCATAATGTAGATCTAACTATATTTATTTTGAAAAAAAAAACAAACATTTTAAAAATGCTTCTCCATGGGGTTGAGGTTAAAATCCCGGTCTTAAATTTCCTTAGAATTTTTACACAATGCGCCATAGTCATAGTCACTCTACTCTCGGTATCTTTTTAAAAACGACTTTAAGTTCATATAATTCTTATGAACAAAAGTCAGCTCTTAATAAAAGCCTACTTTGTTGTGACTATGATTATGGCCCAATATGTTTAAAACAAATTTTTTTTATACATTTTTAAAGCAAATTTTTTTTTCAAATAAATTTTTTACTAAATTTTTTTACTTAAATAAAATTTTTTTCTTTTTAATTTTTTTATTTATTTATTACATTATACAGCGGTTTTGATTTTCTTTAAAAATTCATTTGAATCTATTGATTGCAGTTAAGAAGCATTAACAAGCACTTTAGCAACGCAGCTCATTTGAATTTGAACGTTTAAGTTTTTGTTTTATAAAGTGGTTAAACCAAAACATACCATGTAAATTGTAAATAAAACAAAAAGTTGTCAGAAAACTATCTTAATATTTTTATTATGATGGAAATAGATGCTTCTGATAATTACGTGTGCAACAAAATATCGGCCTGCCTCTATGCGATGGTTCATATTTTCAATGACTCTGAGACATAATTGAAGTTCAATGTCGTTAATGTGCCGAAGTATCTCTTTATTTACCTCTTAAATTTGTCTTGGCTTATTGACGTAAGCTTTTTCTTTTAAATATCTTCAAAGAAAGCAGTGAAACGGTGTCAAATCACATGATCTTGGCGGTCAGTTAATATCGCCACGATATGACATAATACTGCCGTTGAATTTCTCGCGCAAAAAAGCCATTGTTTCGTTGCCTGTGTGGTAAGTGGTACCATAATGTTAGAACTACATATCGCTTAGGTCCATATAATCAATTTCTGACCACAAGAAGTTCATTATTATAGCGAACATAGCGATAGTGAACACAATTCATGGAAACTGCTTAACGGCTCTCCTGCCCTGCTAAAGTAAACGGCAGCAATGTTTTTGACAGAACGAAGTGGATTGCACTACGCATTACAGACAAAGTTCTTTTTTAGCCGTACAGTTCGTATGTGGAATAAACTTCCTGCTGACGTCTTTCCGGAATCCTACAATTTGGAAAAATTCAAATCGAATGTTCATAGACACTACTCCCTCTATCCTCCTTCCAACAACCTGTTTTCCTAGTTCCATCACAATGCATTGCATGAGTAGGGACCATCCCCTGAGTGCTGGTCCTAAATAAAAAAAAAGTGTTTTCACATTTCCTATGGAGCTAACAATTTTTATGATTGTGCAGAAAAAAAATCACAAAATGCACGAAATGTATTCATAAAAGGCTTCAACATTTGTAACTATATTGATGGTTGTTTATGGTTGAATTTGTCACTGTCACCCTGAAACAAAAAAAAAAAAAAAACATAAATAAATTTAAGTTGGGTATAAAACTTGAAGTTAACAATTAATATTCTGCATTATGCTTGGACCACCCTCTATATGTATATACTTTATTTATATGGTTGGGGAAAAAATCAAATTTAAAACAAATTAATTTTAACTACATCTTTCTCATATCATGTTTGCCTTAAACAAATTTATGGTGTCAGCTAATATTTAATAATAAAAAAAAATATGATACCTACGACGGCAAATAACCAGCAACATGTTTATTGTGATCATAACATTGTTTAGACGTTTCAAATAAAAAAAAAATAATTTTGTTGAGAACAAATTTTGTTTTGCAATGACCATATTCAACCATATTTTTTCTGTGGGTGCAGTGAGAAAATAACTTTGGTTGTGAGAATTGAATTTATTGCCAGTCAAAATGTTATAGAGAAATCTATTTACTCAATCAAAAAGAGTCAATTTGTCTCTTTAATAACAACTTGAATTTACAAGTGAGTGCGTTGTAAATTTTGAAAACACGCGCTAGTTATACGAATTGCTAGCTTGAAATAAATTTTCAAGTAAATAAAACATGAAGAAAATAAATAAATAAAAATGTCAGCACATACTTGTACGCATAATCATCATTACGAGTTTTTATTTTGCTACAAATAAATTTTATTGTGAAGGGTTTTGCAGGAAGTCAGTTACAAGATCGAACGAATACAGTTTTTTTATTTTTGTTGTTAAATACATTTAATGCATTATTTATGTGCAAACGCTTCTCTTTTTTACATGTATGATGTAGAGCCTTGCGGTAATTGCAAATATTTGTTCATGTGTTCAATTGCTTTATGCCAGTAAATGACTTTGTATGAATGTATGCACGTACATGCATGTGTATGTCAATAAAATAAAAAAAACAACAAGAAAATAAATATTTTTTGACCCATATTTTACTCAGCATATGCACAAACAAATAATACTCGTATTCATCTGTATGTGTGTGCAATTCAAAAAACTATGGCTTTTATAGCAAAATTAATGCATTTCCTCTTTTTTATATGCACCAGTATTTATACAGTTTATTAAACCACTTAACTTAAAACTATTTAGCTGTAGATTTGGCCCAGGACCTTTTTCATTTTTGTTAAGAGAAAGACTTCCGCTGAATTATCATTTTGACGTTGTCGTGTAGATTTGGTGGTTATGACTACCAGCACTTAAATTCCTGCAACTATTTTTTTAATTATCTGCTAAATTTACTGGAGATAAGAAAGATAAGCTTCAAAAATTAAAACTTTAATTTGCTGGATTTTTGTAAATTAAATCGTAAAAATTGTTATAATAAAAAAAAAAAAAGGTTATTTTAGGGTGTTTGGCAAATTCCAAAAACATATTCTTGTTGTACTCGGCAGAACCTGAAAGAAAAATAATATCACTTCTCAGGTAGTTTCTGTTGTCTCACAGTGTTATTTACCAAAGAAAAGCTGTCTTAAATAGAATAATCAGAAAGAGTTTTTATACGAAGGCTGTTTGATAACTCTGTGAGTTTGTGCTACACTACTGGCGTCACCCACCAGCTTCTAAAAAAAATATTGTCAAATTTTCGGCAAGCTGCGTCAATTAGTTTGTGTTTGGCAGCCATTAAAAGCAGACAGGCTTAATAATTTTTACAAAAAACCTGATGTTTCATCAGGACAATGTACGAATGCTCATGTGTATAGTCGCTATGGTAAAAATCTATAAATTGGTCTACGAACTGCTACCCTACCCAGCATATTCTCCAGATTAAGCCCCTGAGACTATTTTCTCTTTCTAATCCTGAAGAAATTGCTGAGTTTCACGAGATTTGTATTGAATGGAGAGCTCATTACTGACATAAGCAGCAATTTTGAGGACTTTGAGAAAACCTATTATTTGAAAAAATGCTAGATTAAATGTCAAGGAGCTATCAAGCAGCCCTGTTGTTGTCATTTGATATCCAAAAACTTTAATGACAATTTAAATTCCATACAGGCCAACGCGATTGTAATTGAAGGCCGAAAACTAACACAGTCCAGCAAAATGAAATATTTTTGTGGTGTCTAAGGTTTGATAGTCAATTTAAATACCTGTGGTGGATAACTCATGTAGATATCGAGACTTCACGTTATATATTTAAAAAGAGAAGGTTCCTTCCTACAATATACAATAAGTCCAAGTTCGATTAGGTCTAGTTATCCTTCAAATTCAAGCTTAGACCTTAAGTTAAAAAACTCCATAGAAAAATGGCCGTGACCAGTACAAAATCATATGGCAAATTTCCTTGCAGTACAGAGACTTGAAAAATAAGATTTTAGTTATTAAAATTTTATTATTCAATTACTTTTTTAAAAAATAGGCGTAAAAGTGATCATGGTCGGCTTAAAAATAAAATTTCCTAAATTAATTAAAAAATATACATAAAAAACGGCAATAAAATAACCTCTAAATTATGTTTCAATAAATTTTTACTACTCCTGTAGTTCAGCAGATAATAAGAAAGTTTTGTGCAACAAACATATTTTTTCTAGAAAATTTTAAAATTTTTTTCTCTTCAAAAATTCATTAAAAATCTAAAATCTTAAATTTGGTCTTAATGTTGACACCTGAATATGATAAAAATAAAATTAACCACATTTCATTAAAATCCACTCATAAGTTCTGAATTTACTCACAATAAAGTGGTCGCACCTACTTTATCAAAAACATTTTTTTTTGAGTTTACAATTTTTGGTATATAAAAATAAAATAATATAAGTAAAATTGGGCAGTGTAGTTTAAGGCTGAAGTCTTTTGATCATAGCTAAATTAGAAGTTTATATTTTAAGGCTCTTTTACTTTTGTGGAACAATTAAGCTTGTTTCTTAAATCTTTTAAAAGTTTGGGTTTTAAGTCTATTTTACTTCTGTGCAAAACTGAAGTTTGAATCTAAAATTTTTAATAGTGGCGCAATTAGAAGTTTGTGTTTTAAGTTGCTTTTACTTCTGTGAAAAAATTAAGCTTGTTTCTTAAGTCTTTTCATAGTAAACTATAAATTTTTGCTCCAAGTCTTTGCCTCCTTAAGTATTTTAAAAGTCGCGAAATTAAAAGTTCGTATTTTAAGTCTTTTTTACTTCTGTGCAGAAATGAAGCTCGTATTGTAAATTTTTTAATAGTGGCTAAGCTGGCAGCTTCTGCTACAAGTCTTTGATTTCTGTGCAAAAATTATAGTTGTTTATTAAGTTTCAAGCTTGTGCTCCAAATCTTTTATTTATGCGTACAATTAAAGTTTTTATCATAATCATGGACACTAATGGCGCTTGTTTACGTAAGTACGATTTCACAGATTAGAAGAACAAGAATAAAAATGTAATATTTCAATGACATTTTCTAAGCAAAATCTACAATTTTTTAGTTTTTTAAAAATTATTTAACGTCTAGAAAAAAATCTGTACAATCGTATAACCTTTTAAGATTCAAATAAAATGAGCTGTATTTCACTAATATTGAAATCAGCATTCAAATATGCTTAGTTTTCAATTGCTTTGGTTTAAAACCGTGCATACTTGAGTCATTTACCCTTCAGACAACCGCACAGGAAATATTAAATTCAATTCAATGCCGTTTTTAAAATAACATTTCTGAAAAAAAAAAAACAAACCCAAACATACGAGTACACCCATCCAATCATTCAATCACTCACTCTGGCACTCAAAAAATACTTTTACATGTTGACTTAAAAGAACATTTAAGAAGTCAATTTGAAAGTAAATAAATATTACAAAACTCTCGTTTACGTTGTATAACATTTACGAGTTCCATATGCAAATTTGTTTTAAAATAAAAAAATAAAATAAAAGTTGAGGGTGTTGAAAACACTAAAACTGTAAAACCTCATCAAGGGCAAGGACAACAAGGATTAATCGGTCATGGTTTAAGTTTCTTTTTTTTCGCTTGTTTCTTTTGTTGGAAACAAAGAGCTGACTATTGTTCTTGTGTGCAAATGCTTATGTTGAGCTGATGTTTAACACTGTTTGCTGCCAAACTGTATTATTAACTTTTAATACTGTATGCCGCAAGCTGGTTGGTGGTAGTACTGTGTTATGAAACTGAAAATAATAATAAAAAAAGACTACTTCGTTTGTTAAGAACATTTCTGCCTGTTGTTATGCATACAGAGTTTATTAAATGGTTTTCTTTTGCAACAGATTTTCATTTGCTTACTTTTTTTATCACTTTATTTTGTGTCTGCTTGCTTGTATCTTATTGTTGTTTCTTTCCGCTTAATATCTGCGTAAAAGATTCATTTGCTGAAAATCTGGGCGGTAATACACTCTAGCAGATTGAAGGTGTATTTTGAAAATTTATGGCATTTATGTTGTTTTATAAATTTTTAATGAATTAACACATGCAAATGATAGACATTTTGCTAGGAAGTTGCCTTTTATAGCTCTAGGCTGAAACATAATAAATTATTTGTTTAAACAGCATCAGATTTCAGTTTCAAAATAAAAACTTGATGCCAAATATAATGAAATCCTGAGCGTGTTAGCTTTCCTTTTAAATATTTTAAGAATTTGATAAACACAATTTATGACTGCCGCTTTATCTGTTACGTATAAAATTTGGTTAAAACTACCCCGTGTTAACCCCTGAGTTCGTTAACATTTCACTTGCAACTTATTTGCTTCAGCACTATTTTGGCAGCTACACCTCCTCACATACACATACGAGTACGAGTGTGTACAAATTTCCAGATGTACATCTGTGTTCGTATGTTGTTAAATTTTTGGTTTGCTGTGTAAGTGATTGACTGTCTTGGTCTAGAGGGGAATTTATTGTTGTCGCTGTTCGTTCAAATTTTATTTTATACAAAAAATGTTTTCAAATTAAGTTACATTTTATTATTGCAGTGTGACAATGAAGTTTTAAAAATTGCTTCGCTTGTATGTAAATTTAATCACACAGTTTCATTCGAAACGTCAAATAAAATAAAAAAAAAAAAACGAATAAAAAAGAAATAAAAATTCAACAATTGCAGTCGGCAGTTAAAATAAAGTGACTTTTGTCTTCATCCATACAAAATCCAACAAAATCTCTTGGCTATTTCTTTTTAAGCAAAAATAAATTTTTAAGATAAGGAAAAGCTGAACCCTCTTTTCCTGTTAGATCTATTTATGTCTATGTTTATGTCCTTGCTAACTGTATTTTATGTCATATTCATACTCATGTTTATTTTCTATGATATTTTTCTATGTTCCATCTTCATCTTAATTTTCATATTCATGCTCATGTCTATGATTATATTCATTTATATGTCCATATTCATAACCATGTTAATGAATATGTTCATGTCCACATAAACATATATATTTACGTCAATATTACCATGTTTATGTCCGTGCTAATGTTCATGTTTATGATTATATGCTTTTAAATTTGTGGATATCCTAATTTTCATGTTCATACAAATTTATGTGTTCATGTCTATGTTTATGTTTATGTCTATATTAATTTTCTTATCTTGCTCATATTCACGTTCATGCTTATGATTATATTCTTCCTTCATGTTCGTATTTATAAAAATTTTATGTTTATATTGTTATCATTATTACTATGTTCATGTTTATGATTATATCCTTTCTTATATGTGTATATTCATGTTCATAAAAATTTTTACGTCCATGCTTCTGTTTATATTGATGTCCATATTACCATGTTTATGTCTGCATTCATGTTCATGCTTATGATTATATTCTTCAGTATTTTTCTACTTTCTTGACCAAGTACATGTTCATAATAATTTTTGTACTCATTAGACCTGTGCCAAATCGTTCGTTTTAGCGACTGGTATTTTTCGTCCAATTTTTGCAAGTAAACCGTTTCTATAATTTTAGTTCAATAGATCATTTGTTAAATATTACAGTTAAACCAGTTAAACGAAAGATAGACAAAACCGAATGACAAAAGATAATATAAAAACAATATTAAAGAAGATAGTAATCCGCTTAAAAAAAAGTATTTAATTATTTATTAAAAATTTCCAAAAGATATATAATAAAATATATAAATATCTAACCTAAATTGCCAAATTGTTTCTGTTATGAAGCCTTAATGTAACCACAAACCTTTTTTTTAGAACATAATTACGAACGAACGAAAGGCCGACAAAGACTTAATAAAAGGAGCGAATCATTTAGTTCAATGAAGTGATACGGTTAATTTGATTCATTCGGTCGTAACAGACACAAATCTAATATTCTAATGTTCATGTTGGCAATTATTTATGTTAATTTTCATATCCATGTTTATGTCCATGTTCATACTTTTTTCGGTTTATATTTTCAGATATATAATTAATTAAATCATAAAATATTTCATGTCCATGTTCTCTGTTTATGTCCATATTAATTTTCATATACATACATGCTTATATCCATGTTCATATTGATGTTCATCTCTATGACTTTCTATATCCGTTTACATTTTGTCTTCATTTATATGTTAAACTAATTTTATGTTTATGTTCATATTAATTTTCATCATATTTATTTCCATGACTATCTAAAGGGTCCGCAATCTAACGTTTTTTTTTTCAACTAGTGCTTATTTCGTGAATGGTAACATTTAGCTCATGTCTGATTTGACAGATAATTAGTTTTATCCTTAAACTGAAAGAATATGATTGTGTTTTCACTTCGCTAAGTGGGCCTGCGATCGACTTACAGAAGATGCCGATTTTGCCAAAAAAAATCATCTTTTCAGATGAAGCCCATTTTGATGTTGTCGGGTATGTAAACAAGCAAAATTGTCGCATTTGGAGCACAGAAAACCCGCACGCATATATTGAAAAGCCGACGCACCCAAAACGAGTCGCTGTTTGGTGCGGATTTTGGTCCAGAGGCATAATTGGGCCATTTTTCTTCGAAAATGAGCAAGGAGTGGCCGTTAGTCAATGGCGATCGTTATCGGGCCTTGTTGAATGAATTTTTGTTCACAAAAATTGAAGAGGAGGATATTGGCAACATTTGGTTTTAACAGGACGGCGCTACGTAGCACACAGCCGAAGCTACACTAGATGTTTTTATAGCATTTTCAAAAAAAAAGTTATTTGGTGGACACATTATAATGTTCATATTAATTTTAATATTCATATTTATGTTTATTTCCATACTTATATACGTTCATTCATATTCATGTCTGAGTTCATAAGAATTTGCATATCTCGGTTTATGTTCGTATTCATATCATGTCAATACTTTTAAACACTTTTAATCATACAGTCCACAGTAGTTTTTGCTTAGTTTTAAAAGAGTTTTTTTTTTATTTTATTTTAAGGTTTTATGTACCGTGACCCAAAGGATCTCTTGCATAGTCGTTCAATGTTTTAGAAAAACATTAAAAAGCTTTTTGTTTGCCAAATACTTACTATTCACTCACTGCACAACGAATTTTTGTAACTGTGTGTTGACACTTTTAATCCTTGAACTTTAACAGGCGTGGTTGTAAATTGGAAGAAAATAATTAAATTAACAAATCCCCCTCACTTCTACAAATAATTTATTAAAATCTTCTCTTTAATAATTAAAAAAAATTAATTTTGTTCTTAATCTTCTACCCCCAAACGCTGCTGTAGATGGTGCACCTGACTTTAATAATTCATTGTAGCGCATTAAAAATAGTAACTCAGATAATTCATAAAATGATGACAATTGTTATTTTCGAAAAGGCTACAAAATGATAAACAGTGACACATAAAAATGAATAATTCATTTTCATGACAAACACACAAACGCCATTAACAAGAAAATGTAAAATTTCGAAAACACAAGATGTACGTGGAAAGGGGAAAAATGAAACTACAATTTCCTTAAAATAAAATTAAAGAAAAAATGACCTTAATAATGAAGTCATAATGAATATTAAAAAAAAAAAAGAAAAACAAAATTGTATTTGGCTGTGTGTCTGCTGACAGTTCAAAAACTGGCACATCATGCTTCATGTTTTTGGTTTCTTTTGCAGTTCTGTTTTCTCTGTACAAACGTTCGAACATAAATGCTCTACAAGCGTAGTATTACACATGATATCGGTATCATATGAAGAAGTAGTTTTGCATGACTTTTTTTTGTATCACCCTCAAGGGACCAGTGACAACAACATAGTATTACACTTACTTGAGTTTAAGAATGTGTACAAGTGAGTAAGCATGTTCTTTTACCAATCAATAGATAATTTCATCAATACAACTTGATAATTATTTAGTGATACAAACGTTCTGGATGTTGCAGTAGTCGTAGCCATCCCCTTTTTATGGTGATGGGAATTTTATTTCTTCTTACTGTAACTGACAGCGATTTCGTATAATAAATTATATTTTAATAAAACAAATTACACACTAATTACTTTTTAATTTTAGTTTTTAAATAACGTTTTGTTTTTATATTTAACACCACAATTCAGACTTTTTTTGTAAAGTTGATTTAGCTGGGTAAGGAAATAACAAACGACAATAAAATGGAACAGAAATAAAAATCAAACAAGAAAAACATAAAGTCTAGAGATAAAAATTCAAAAAAAAAAAAAAAATATTTATTTCAAAACAAATTGTACTTAAATTTTATTAGAATTCAGTAAAATAACATAAAAATGTAAATGGAAAAATTATTTAAATATTTTTTTCTGAGTCAAACACATAAATGAATGAAATAACTAAAACTCAATAAAATCACAAACAGATTAGCCTTAAATTTTAAGTTGTAGAAAATGGCAAAACAATTTACTACCCAACGCCCCAACATACTGATAAATAATTGAATTGTTTTTAAAATAAAAATAAAAATTTTATTCCATAGAAATAAAATTTAAGTCCGTATGCAGTTGAGAGATTTTAGCACAAGCTCAGTGAGGCCAAGACTCCCTGGTTTTGTATAAACTTAAAGCAATCATGGTTAAGATAATAAAAATAAATCTTAAATTAAACTGCAATAGAAATAACAAGGCCACTTATAACGAAAGAAAAAAAAGTTTAAAATAATTTTGCAATTGAACAACAATAAAAAAGGACTTGATTTTAATTAAATAACTTTTCCTTTTATTTTTAAATTAATTTTTCTTGCTTTTTACTCTTTATTTTATGTGATTTTTCTTTATAATTTCTCTTTACATACCTGGTGACAGCAGTGGCAAATATTTTAAATACTCATAGTGCTAATTTAGTAAAACAAAAAAGATGAATTACAAAGTTTGAATGAAAAAAAAATTGTAATTGTGGTTTAAAAAAAACATATATTTTTTTATTAAAAAGTTTTATGTGTGCCAGTATGGAGTACAAGGTAATCCCCACTGTAGTACAGAACCAAGTGCAGTAATTTCAAATAAATCTGAAATATTTTGTGTAATCATGCTAATGTGATATAGAAAACAAAAGTTTTTATATATAATTTTGTATGCAAATTATTTCCTTCACCATGCCTTAAGTAAATTTCATGTGCATGTCCATATCCATATCCATGCTTATGTTTATATTAAGGCCCATGTTCATTTTTAAATCCATCCTATGACGATATTTGTGTTCAAGCCCGTGCTTATGTTCTTTTCAATGTTTATGTTCGTGTAATTAATCACAACCTCATTTCCCACCAATGCTTATATTCATATTCTAGTCAGAAGGAAATTAGCGGAATTCTTAATCACTATACCAGAGAAGGTGGAGTCTAGAAACCTGTAAGGTTACGCGTCAATTATATCCCCGCTTTGAAGGTAAATGCTCTGCTCAGCAGGTTAGCAGAAATAGTTAGGTAATTTCTGGTCACTGGACTATCGGCAAGTACGCCAGCAGGCTGGAACTGCCCTTCAGCGCAAAATTGCCACAGCTGCCGGGAGAACAAAGAGACAATCTTTCACCTTTTCTGTGAGTGTACGTACTGTTGTTATTTCTTCGAGACACAGATTTCTCGGGATATAGGAAGTAGGGTTAGGGTATCTAAAAGTCTCAGGATGCTTCTAAGCCACTTTATCAATATAGAGTCTGGGCGAGGTGGTTTAACACGGAATCTTGCGAATCTAATTAAAGGTCGTTAGGTCGCCGCCTAAACCAAACTACCACCTTTCAATAACATTTTAAGCTTTATTACTGAATTTTTATTTAACAATTATCAAAACTGAATTTTTGATTGGCAACAAATTTAGTTTTCAAAGCCCAATTTTTTTGTTTCATTGTGTGGTTGTGTTAGAAGCAAAAAAAAATCAACTGAAGGGGCAGAAGATCACGAATAAAGAAGGCAATACAATGATCCCTACCCCGGAGTGTCTTTGAAGATGGAGTTCAGCGATTGGCCTAATCGAATTTTGTAACACTGTCGTCCTGGTAAAACAGATGACGTATTTAATTTTGTTACATAAAGATTTTATTTTATGTTTTATAAAGCTGTGTAAAACGTATCGTTTGCTGGTTGCTGTGGTAAGTGATCTATACCCATAATCATTTTCCGTTTACGTAAATATTAAAGTCAATGTCTATGTTTATATTCACATACATTTGCTGTCCACGGCTATGCCCATGTTCATATCCATGTGCGTGTTCGCGTTTATGTTTACGGTACTGCTCCATGTGTATATTCATATCCATGTCAGTCCATATGCATGTAGATGTCAATGTCTATATCCATAAAAATTTTCCTGTTTATGTCAATATGCATATTCATTATTCATTTTATATTCATGTTTATGTTCATGTTCATATTAAAGTCAATGTCTATATTCATGTTCATATTTATTTTCATATTCGTATTTATTCTCATATTCATTTTCATATTTATATTCATATTTATGTTTATGTTCATGTTCATATTCATGGTTCATATCAAAATCCATCTTCATGGACACCATGTTTATATTAAAGTCAATGTTGGTGTTTATGTCCAAATACACGTTCATGCTCACAACTATGTTCATGTTCATGATGGTGCTCGTATTCCTGCCCATGGCCAGGGGTGTTTATTATCATGTATTCTATAATGTAAATATATATCAGCACCTGCTTCCGTTTTATTCGTTTTTATGTGAATTTTTTTAAAATTTTTGTAAAATTTTTCAAAAACATATTTATGTCTGTAACATGTCATAGAGATAACCCTTATCTTTTAGTCTATATTTAAAATAAATCCTTTTATTGAAAGCTTTTTGAAGTGGTCTAACTTTGACAATTTGTGTTTATTGTTGTGTTTATGTAAATTAATAAAGAAGCAAACAATAGAAAATTCTAAATAAAAAAAAAAAAAAAATATATATAAATAAAGTAAAACAGAAAGCAGATTCCAAAATTAAATAAATAATTTTCATTGTTATTCCCACTCATAAAAAAAGTGAAAATGTTATGTTTTCTTCCGAATGAGCAAGATTAAATCTAAATTTTTCAAACTCGTACTTACTTGATTATGTTTTTTTGGGGTCTTTAAATTAAAATATAATATAAATGCAAACGTACTTATGTGTGCCTGCAACCCCAATACAAGCCAACAAGCAACAAGTAAATGAAAATATTCTTATTTCCGCCTCTCTGCCTGTCTATCTGTTGTAAAATATTTATGTTAAATATAAACGAGGGGATCAGTTAGCAAAAAGTATTTTTATAAATAATAACTACCAAATCTTATTTGTTTAACCGCAGTTAATGTTGTCTGCTATATCATACAAAATAAGTAGCACAAGGAAGCACAGGAATTCGAGTTTTACTATATTATGGGGGATATCCCCTGACAGCATATCCACAAATGTTCTCTTTTGTTTCAATTTTACTATGGTTTGTAATGCAGTTGAAAACTTATTAAATTTCCTATTTCTTTGAATGCATTAGCACAATTATGTAATTACTTTAAGTAAAGTTGCTAGCAAATTCAGTAAAAAAATAAAAAATAAATATTTTTTGTTTATGAAGGACTTATTGAACAAATTTTGTAAGGTAAAATGAAACTTTTATAAATCATATTTCTTAATGGTTATGGCCTTCTCTTATATTTTTATTATTATTTTCTTGTTATTACTGAAGAGAAATTTCTTTTGCTTTTGTTTTCGCACTCTTAAATTCTATTTTATATTAAATTATTTTTTAAAAAGTTTTTACTTCATTTACCTTGAGAACTTTTAAATCTGCCAGCTAACAAAACATTAAAAAAAAAAAAACAAAAAAAAAGTTTTTCTTTTTTGAGTTCACTTACAGCAATTGAATTCTAAAGCATGAAAATATTTACATTTCAGTAACTTTTATGCAGAGTAAATTTATTATTATTTCTTGGAAAGATGAAAACAAAAACCAAAGAAACAAAGAAAATAAGATTCTATTTAATAATCCTGATTACAATTACTTACTTGCTTGCTTTAACTGGCATTAGAGATAACAAATTATTTACATGCATGAAGATCTTTCCAAAGAAATTACCGCAATAAGGAAAACTAATTTATTTTAAGACAACAATGAAGAAAAACAAAAAGCTTTAAAAAAAATAATAAAACAGAAAAATTAAGTGGTAAAATTTATTTTCTAATTTCTTTGTAAAAAAATAAAAAACGAAAAGAAGTATAAGTCAGAAGTCGTGGGTGGTATTTCACTTCTGCTTTTACAGGGCGAAATTTAACATAAAGTGAATTGTTTACAGAAAGCACAGTTTCAGTTATAAAAACTAGACTTTGATTTTTGTTCATAACAGAAATGTATCTTAGGAACAAATCAAGAAATTTCCATTTAAATTTATATTGAAACTTCGATTGCTATCGAAACTCCAGCTTATTCTTTTGAGTAGGAAAATTCTCTTTTATAGAATTTTCTTAATAATTGTCTTATCTTGCTAGAAGGGAATAGTTTCTCATGTACATACTCCTGTACCTTCGATTTTATAAACTGTCTTATTATTTCTTTTAAAGCAGCTCTACAAACCAAACTGAAAAATATGTTTTTATTAAAATGATTTGTATTAGTTGCATGTATATTGGCTTCTCAGTTACCAAGCAGATACGTTTAACAATGTCATGTCTTGCACAATTGCGTTTAAAAACATTTTTTCACAGCGACGTAATAAATGTTTAAGAAGACAAATGTATAACCCAACTAACGTCTTTATATAAAAATAAAAATATAGATCTTATTCATCAAAAAAAGTGTCTTTAAAAATTTTCCAAGAAAAACTGAATTCTACAGAAAATTTTTGTGAGCCCAAAATTTCTTTTAATATCTAATTTTAACTCTCTTTTAGGAACTGCAAAATTAAAAAAAAAATTTACGCACAAAGTTTGTGCAGACAAAAATTTAATGCTGATAATAATTTTATGCTGACAAAAATTTTGTGCGGACAAAAATTTTGTTCGGAAAAAAATTAACATTAATAATAATAAAACTTTTGCTGAATTTAGTCACACGATTCAGAGAAAATATTAGATCGCATAAAATTTTTTTTTTATTGTAGTTTAAGCTCTCTGTGAGAGAAACTTCAAATTTCGTATAAAAAAATTTTTGTGTAGACAAATTTTGCACAGATAAAAATTTTGGACAGATAAAAGTTTTTGTACAGACTAAAATTTTGTACGGAAAAAATTGCCATGAATAATATTAAAACTTTTGCTGAAATTACACATACGTTCCAGAGAAAATATTTGCCAGCACAAATTTTTTTATTGCAGTTTGAACTCTTTCTTTGTGAGAGAGCCTTAAAACTTAATATAAAAAATTATTGTGCAGACAATTTTTTTAACAAGTGGAGTTATGCAGTTCAATTCCTAATTTTTCTGTTATTTTTTTTTTTTATCTAAAAGCAGCAGGGAATTTTATTAAAATCGTAAATGAGCTATTAGTTTTGAAAGGGGCAGTAATTTTAGTAAGATATAGACACCATCTAACTAGAACGATCGCTGTCTAATTGAAAAAAGTAGACTTATGCCACTTTCAGAAATAACAACTCAAATGTCAGTTAAGCTTATTGCAAATGAAGTTTCTCTTTCAAGAGTGTTTTTGGACAGCTTTTGGGCCTAATACATTTTTCAGATCGTAAATACAGAAATATTTCTACCACTAAGGCCCCTTATTACAAGTTATAATTTTGTAGGCGACATTTTGGTGGCAAATTAAAAGGTATCGATAATCTAACCTGCAATTGGTACTCAAGTTTATTATTATCACTATGGGCTATATCTTTAAGATCTATTGTGCAGCCACTCAATTTTAAGTCTAACCAAAAACTGTTTATATGCCTCACAAAATGTTAAATTTAGCTATTTTTCTGACCTGTAATAATAGGCCTAAATGTAACAAAAATAAGCTGCATTAGAAAAACAATTTTTCATACACTTAACAAACTTATTTTGCTCTACATACATATTCTCGTTACAGAAAATATCTTGCGTGAAATATTGCCGCTTGTTCTAAAGAAATTGTTTTTCTGTACTGCATGTATGTGTGTGAAATTTGTGTTTGGGTATGTAGGTGGATAAATAGACACTTGAGTTGTTTACTTAAGGGTATTTACATGTGAAATGAATAAATGAAATGTTGGCTGCTGCAGTAAATCCTAAATGTAGTTGTTTTTCCCATTTTAAAATTTTCAAATTTATTTCAGTTTCTTAACCTACTGACATAGAAAACCGTTGAAAATATACAATAAAGTGTTAGAAGTTAAAAAATTTAAACGAAATCAAACGATATGCTAAATTTAAAAAAAAAAATTTTTTTTAATATCAAAGGAAACTGACATTCTTACACTCAAACATAGACACTCAACTCAGCTGAACTTTCATTATTAACTTTTCATGGTTCTTTTTTTATTTAAGGAAAATGTGCATGAAAGTGTGTGGGTGCATGGCTGTGTGTGCATGAGAGCAGAATGTGGTGTAGGAGTAATTGTTATAGCATGTCAAAATGTGTTGTTCATCTAAACGACCAGCAACTAACAACGAACTTTGTAAAATTCACTAACTAGTTTCATGGCATGGCTGATAGTGTCTACTTGCTTTACTATCACATTGTTGATTAATAAACAAGTGGCCCATAAATTTCAACTTTACCTTTTCTATTCCACTTTTAGCATGAAGTTTTTTCTGTAAATGTTTTGTTTTCCCTTTTTTTGTTTTACCGGCAGCAGTTGTATCAAAGAATTTATTTAATTTCTCAAGAGGGCCATAGTTTGCTAGGGAATTTGTGAGTGTGTGTGTGCGTGTTAGATAGAAATTATCTCTGCTTGTCTAAAAATCATTACAAAAGTACAAATTATCATGACAAACCAGCCTAACCAGCACAAAAAAATTAAAATAGATTTGATTTTAATTAAATAATTTTAGGGCTTATCAACGATAAATTACAGAAACTTTATTTTTATTAGACCATAAACCAGGAAATTAGAATTACGTTACAAAAAGGATTTTGTTTTTTTTTTAATTAAAACAAGTCAAGATATTAATTTCAAATTTCTTATGGAATTAATTTTGTTGAAAGGAATTTTATTTTATTAAAAAATTTTAGTTAAAGAAATTCATGTTAGTGAAAGCTAAATTTGATGGAAATAATAATAACTCAGCAAACAAGAAGGAGTGACTTTAAAATGAACCCGTGTTTAAGTTAATTTTTTGTTTTGTTTTATAAAAGGAAAGTCTTTTAAGTAAAAAAGATGCTTTTTTAAATGTTAAAATTAAAAGTTTAATTATTTTATTTTAACCTCAGCAGAAATGATATAAAACCCAGCGGTGGCAAGACGCAGAACAAGCATACTAGGTAGTGGGTCCCAAAGGATTTAGTTGCAATTAATCCTACAGCAATTACGAGATTCGTAAGGAGTCTCGGAATCTTTAAATCGGATCTTTAAAGCTCACGGTGCGATTATAGCCTTAGTGATAATAATTACTTTTTGTTATTTTTAAACAGAAGCTATTAAATTGTCTAGATATTTTATGTGAAAATGGCTGTAACACAAGTGCTCAAATCACTTTAAAAAATAGTATAGAAAATACTTAATTTTTTTTTTAGAAATTTGCATACAAAACACAGAAGCAAACATTTCCTAGCCCCTCCAACTGTTCGTTTTCTATAAACAGGTTTTAAAGCCTTAAAAGTTTTTCTTTTAAAATTATTTCGATGGCATACAGCGCTTAACCCTGCCTGGAACCTCTATAATAAAGTTATTGAGTTGATTGCTACAAGTCAATTTTTACGTAAGGGGACTTGAGTGATTTTTCTTTGTTATTATTTTTTTTTTTTTTTTTCATAAAACAACAAATACTTACCTAGTTTGTAGTGGCACTCAATAGAGAATAAGTTTAAATTAAATTAAAAATCAAAACTTAAACTATTATTTTCCATTACAAAAAAAAAAAAAAAAAAAAAAAGGAAAATTAAAAGAAAATGAAACAAGTTGTGTTGTTACCCACAATGTTGGCAAATTAATTTTAAATCTAAAGAAAGCAAAGAATAAAAAAATACTGAAAAAATCAAAGATTACACATCAATGAAAGCAGCATTAAAAGAAAGAAAGAAAGAAATTGTGAAACAGATTCTAAAATTCTTGAGTTGTAAGTGGTACTCTGTAATTTGATTTTTATTTATTTATTTATGTTTTTTTTTTTTTTTTTTTTGTAATTTTGCATTTTTCTTTTTATTTATTCTTCTTGACCCTGCCAGAGCTTTTGTTATTTTTGCCAATAACTCAGAGATAAAAGGAAAAATCAAACAAGAAACAACAAAAGGAGAACAAACAATATTTTATAAAAATTCAAATTTCATTTTTGGATGATACTCCTCACTCAATAACAAACAAAATTCATGTTGTTCCTTTGACCACAACGGTTGTATTTCTTTTGTAAAATATTTTAAGGGAAAGCAAGCACAGTTTCCATCATTCATTGTCAACAGCTTATGTTGCTACACAAACGAACAAACTATTTAGCTGGGTTGTTTGTTTGCTTGCATGCTTGGCTGGCAACATGTGACACAAACAGCAAAACTATAATTTAACCCAGAGTTCGAAAGAAAAAATGTGTCATGTTTGGATTAAACACACACATACACACACATATGAATTGCTTATATGTTTGTATATCTGTTACAAAATCCCTAAAAAAACTAAATAGTTTTAATCCAATACACATGCAAATACACTTTAAGGAAAACAAGCACATGTTTACATTTGTTGTAAATTGCCTTAAATGGGTAACAATTTAGGCTGTTGGATTTGTGATTAAAAAAAAAAAATAATTTTGGCTGTTATCTCTTACTTTCCCTCCATGACCAACCATCCGAAGTAATGATAATTATTCAGCCACTGTCTCTAATATCTTCTCAAGCTATAGGAAGATTTAGAAAACGTTCAGCCCAAACGTTTTGATATTTATAAATTCTAATGAATAAAAGGCTACTTTTTGTGTTTATGATTATGGCCCGTTTGTTTAAATCAAATAAACTAAAAGCAAGTAAGCAGATTTTTCCCTTTGTTCCCAGTTAAAAATCTAATCCTAATTGTATTCAGTTTTTCTATTATTATTTTCTTGCTTTTCCATTTATCAGCAATTTTTTACACTCTTTATTTTGCATACTTTATTTAATAGATTTCTTGTCCTGCATGTCATGGGCCAAAGTTAATTCCAAGTCTGTATTTCTTTTTAAGCCCTTCTTTTTTTGGGAAAAAGTTTTAATTAAGCAAAAACTTATTGTTTTAATTTTTATTTTTTTTTTTTTTTTCAATAAATAACAATAAAACACTTAATGGACAATTCAAAGTTGTGACTTAACAGCCATTAACTAAAGTCAAATCTTAAAAAAAAAATTAAAATATTTTAATGTTTTCGTGTTAAAGTCCCAATCTGGGATTCCCAGGTTCGTTTCCTTATCCTTTGGGTTTTGATAATTAAAACCTATTATATAAAAAAAAATATCTTTAAAATCTGGTGGATACATTTTTGTTGTAGTGGAGCCACCCTAATAAAGCAATTTATTTCTTAGTTTTGCTACTTGTGTTTAAGCCCTTTTTTTAGGGGGTCTGTGTGAAAAAGCCTAGTGGCGTTACTGGTGTATTTAGTAGCTTTTTTCTTACAACATTCACAGCAACAAATGAAATGAAATAAAAAAATACATTTTCAAATGCAAAATGGTGTTGATAAAGATGGTGATTTGTTTTTTTTTTTTAACATTCTCAGTGTGTAGATGTGTGTGTGTGTTTGTGTGAACGTTAACAAATCCAACAACAATTTTACTTTCTATACAAAACAATATTAAATAAAAAAAACTGCAAGAGAAGTTTAAAAAAATTATTGGTTTTACTCATGCAGAACCCAGAATTAAAGGAACCCTGCGGTTTCAAACAAGCAAATATTTTGCCTGAAATAAACTTAAATTATTTTTCTTATGTAGTGTGTAGGGCAGATGGCAGCTTGCTTTACTAAGCTTAACTTTAATTTTGCTGGCTTCAGAATAGGACAAAAAGATCTTTTGTATAAAGCCCCTTAGTTTACTGTTCCAGATCTAGCTCCTAAAATGAAGCCAATTATCCTGTTCAGTGAGAGACATCTATTTCTCTGGTTGTCAACAAAAAGTCTTTTAGAAGTTACAAAGCTCGTCTCCTTTTTTGTCATGTTAACCAAGAACCTGCATTAGATGATCCTAATATTTCCTAGACTACACTGCTGATATCTAAGATTAAACTGTGCGGCCAATCATCTTGTTAGGAGTAGGAGCTCACTCTTATTGAGTGGCAGTTTCTTGTGGCATGTGTCCTTCAATAGTGTGAAAAAGATTTTCCTTTGCCTAAGTTCAGTCATTGATTTCTATTGTTTTAAAAATTGTAATTCGACCCAAGAACCAGTTTTCTCGCTAATGTTTTCAACATAAATGCCAAATTAGGGTTATGAAGAGCCTCTCTGTTGGCCAAACAGTGTCCAGCTCTTAATGACTACTTACTAGACTTAGGGAGAATTGGTAACTTGAGAGCAGTGTCACAATAGGTTTACTTTAGCCACAGTGACCAGATGACTTGTTCCAGCTCCTCATTCTAATTCTAATTTTATGTCCAGTCAGCCAACAAAGCGTGACGTTGTTGTAGATCCCACGTTCTTTCTGAGATGACAAACAATCCATTCAATGATTGATCTTAGCAGCGCGGATGTCTTATAATAAAAGACAAATTCATAAAAGTAATTTCTGTTTAATAGAGGCTTATTAAGCAAAGTTTTCTAGGGTGAAATCTGTTTAATAACAAGAATGTGTAAAGACTTCCTGCTGCTTTATCTCCACAAAGATTCCTTCAGCTGTAATAGTGACTGCTATTCAGCACGTATATTTTACTAGATGTTTTTGCCCAGTCACGCTCTGCCCAGTCTTTTTTTTTATGAAAGTCGGTATTCTTAAAGAAGGTGTGTACCGTTTTCAAATAGAATTTTAGTTGTTAAAGAATCCATCTAAATAAATACAGTTATTCACTATTTTATAAAGTGGCTTATGCCTTTCTAGCATTATTATCAGAGACGAGAACTAAAGTAATAAATAAAATATTTCAAAGCATAATTTCTGGCTAAAATTAAGCACGGGCGCACATATTTTTAAATAGTGGCGAGTGAAGTTGGAGTATAGAAAATTAATGTAGCAAATTTCAGGAAAATTCGTTACAAAACAAAAATTTGTATAGTGAACTAGCAAACAAACAAAATTTTGTTTTTTGAGGTTTTATTGTAGTTGTTGTTGTTGCTGTCAGCAGCAAAACTAAAATTAATTAAAGTTTATGACCAAAAAAAACTTTTTTATTTTTTATTTTTGTGTATGAAAATTATCAGAAATTGTTAATTAGGATTTCAATAGTCAAGTTCATTCTTTTAAAGGATTTTTTGACAGCAGAAAATGAATTTTTTTAAGTTTTGGTTGATTTATTTTTGGCCAGATTCAACTTTAGTTAGTCTTTTGATCATTTTTTTCTCAAGCTATTAATTGTGTTTTATTTTCATAAGGAAATGTAGGCCTAATAGCTTGAGAAAAAAATCATTTTTTTAAGTTTGTTTGCTTGTTTTTACCAAAGCAGACTTAAGTTTGCAACTACTGCACAACAGACTAAAATTCTTCACGCATCTAAATAAAATTTCTCAAAAAATTTTAACTTAAATTTTGAATTTTTCTTATGTTGTTTAAAAGCTCTTTGCTTTCTGAGAAGTTTTATCAAGCAATTCTAGAATGTTAAAGTCTTGTGAGCATTAAAATTGAACCTGTAAATCTGTAGTCTTTAAAAATCCTTTTCAACTATTTTAACGAATACGCAGGGTGGTTCTTTCGTTTTTTGTTCCCTGCATTCTAAAGTAACACCTTTTAGTTGTTTTTGTTGTTTTTGTTGTTTTTGATGCTGCTGCTTCTATTTCTTCTTGCAAATATTTCTAAACTTCACATGTTAACGAGTGAAAGAGTATGGCCTGAAAGTGAGTACATTTTAGCTTTTTTCTGTTCACTTTTGGCTTGAGTTCTCCAAAAAAAAAAGTGATTAATGTGACAGGATTTGTATATCATGTGGTTGTTTTATGTTTTATGTTGGCTTGAAAAGCAAAAAAATTAAAAACTAAAATTTTTAAAGAAAAATTTATGTACGTTAATGTGCTGCCAAAAAATCCTTTAGAGAACGAGTTTTACTATTTAAATCCTAATTAACAATTCATCATAATTTTCATACATAAAAATTAAAATTAGAAAAGTTTTTTAGTCATAAACATAATATAACTGATTTAATTTTGCTGCTGAAAGCAACAACTACAAAAAAAAACATTTTCAATTCACGTGTTAATGGGGGCGGTTTTTTGTTTTTTAAATATTAGCTGTAAATGCTGTAAAGTTTTATTTGTAAATAATGTTTTTGTTGTTGTTGTTTGCCTATTTTGTGCGCCATACTTGACCTGAAAAAAATTTTCTATTGAAGGCAAAGACCCTGAACTTTATTGTGTGTGACGACGATCAATTTTTATGTGGCCATGGAAAACCAAAATTTTTGTGTTTAGAAAAAATTTTTTTCTTTTTTTTTTTAATTTTTATTAAAGCAATTAATTGTGATTTTTATCAAGAGAATTATCAGTAAGAAAGGATACAAAACAAAATGCATGTATACGCTTATCCACACCTACTACAATTTTAATAAAAAACTTTACATAGACGGCAACTTCGGTTGTGAGAACTAAATTTGTTGCCAATTAAACATTTAGTTGTGATAATCAAATTTTTTAGTTTTAGTAAGCAGAATTTAGTTCTCTTAAAACAAATTTTAAGCTGTAAGACCGATTTTCTATAGTCACATTTCGAAAAACTCAACAATCACAACTAAATTTTTAATTGATAACAAATTTAATTCCCACAATCGTAGCTGTTTTCTCAGTGTAGTTTTGAAAATTTGTATAACAAAATAGGTTTTTTTAAATATGCGATCCTCAGATTGGTAGGTTAGTATGCTACCTATTAATATATGAGTGATACTGGACTGAAATCGACAATTGTGTTATACTGATAGGGCCAAAAGGGAAGATGGGAGTGCTGGTGCGGGAATTGCAAGACCATGTTTCCGTAGGGCAGTTGCAATGGGAAAACAGCTTCCATTTTTCAGGCAGAGGCCCAAGCCTCAGAGCTATGTGCTAGGGCACATGTGGTACCGCAATATATATTCGCTCAGACAGCCGAGCAGCTCTATTCCTTTCGATCAAGATTGGCCTGGAACTGCTATAAACTTCTCTATGTTTTGGCATGAAAGGGCTTGAACGGTCATGAAGGGCATGTGGACAATGAAATGGCTAAATAGGGCGCAGATACCCCCTTCAAAGATGCAAAGCCATTCTGTGGGGTGACCAACAACTTCATTAGTGCTCTTCTAGGCAAGGAGGAGAAACAAGACTGCTGGAAGGCCAAAGTAGGAATGCGGCAGTCAAAGATACTCATCAACACCGAGCGTATTAGGGCAAATATTGTTTTCAAGAAATGACATTAAACTCTACATTGAGCTACTTACATGCCATTGTAGACTTAACTATCACATGAGTAAGATCGAAATGGTACAAGACGACTCCGGTCGTTTCTGTCAGGAAGGACAGGAAACGTATAAAAATATTCGTCTTAGGTAGAGAGGCATTGGTCCCAGTACTACAATAATTATGAGATTCGTTAAGAATTTCGGATTGTAGTTAAGAACTGGGCTGCACAATAGATCTTAAAGGTAGCAGTGCGATCATAGCCCATAATGATAATAATAATATAATAAATATATGGGGGCACCCTGTTAAATTAATTTTTTTTAAAACTTATTGCCTTCGATTGATACAAATAAAATTCATTTTCTGTTTGTTTAATTATTTATTTGGTTTTCCAACTAATTTGTTTGAAATTTGTTACCAATGATTTTTTGTGCTACAAGAAAGGTCGCCATATACTTTTGGAAAAGCCATGCCCACTTTTCAACGATTTTCACTCACAACTGTTCATAAAGATGTATGGCCGTACTTAATTTAAGCCTGGAAGTATGATTGGAAATATTTTTTTTATCACTTTAGTTGACGCCTCTGCTAATTCTGCTAGCAAAGGCATGAGTCAGTTTATAAATTGGCTTTATTTTTTTTTAGTATGATTTTTTTAATGATTAATATATTATTTTTAAACAGATTTTTTGAAAAATGGTTACATACGCTCTTTATAATAAAGGATCTGGCAAGAACATGCATTTTTTGTTTTTATTTTTTTATTAAACAACTTTTTTTTCACTTGCTAACCATTTTGCTGATTTGCTTTTTTGTTGTTATGCTTAAAAAGGTCGTTTTTTAATTGTATGAATTATTTTCTATCACACTGTTGGCAAAAATATGCTTTTGAACTATTAGTAATAAAATTGCATATTGTTTTTTTTTAATGATATTTTATAATCAATTCAGGTTAAAGTTTTAATTTAAAATTTTGTTTAAATGAATTACTCACGTTTCGTTTAATTAAAATTTAAATTCAAATTTGAAAAATTTGCATTTGATTTTATGCAAAATGAAAAATATACTTTGATAAAATTCCTTGGCACATAATTAATAGAAATAAATTTTATTTTGTTAGTGAGTGCTATTATTTAGTTATTTAAATTTTGCTTTAACATTCACTTTATATTTTTTTTTAAATAAAACTTGTGTTATCGCATTTGTCAGACCCAATGCCAAGCCAAAGGCTGGTCATATTTTGCACGTTTATATTTCTTTTACACAAAAAATTAAAACTTTAACAAAAAGCCAATCACTAAAATTACACAATCGCCTTAAATACATAAAACGAAAATTTTTACAAAAAAAAAAAAAAAAAAAACTTGTGAACACAAAATGTTGGTGAAGAAAAAAATAAAACCAGAAGCAGTGAGAGATACAAAAGTGTTTTACTTTTATCAGCATGATTGTTGTGTGTATTTATGTTGTTGTGAGAATTTATCACAAACGACAACAACAGCAATTTTTAAGGTGTACACAAACACACATACTCGTACATGCAAACAAACAAGTGAGCAGAAAATAAAATAAAATTTGTAAATAAAAAATAATGAAAAGGTACAAACGAATTGTTTAAATAAAATAAAATAGCACACACACACACACCACAAAATGTTGCACAATTTGTGAGTTTTAAATTTGAAATTCGATTTCAGTTTCTTGTTAAATTATAAGCAAATCAAATAAAGAAAAAAATTCATTTCATTTGCATTGAATTGTGAAAAAAAAATTATTTAAAATTTTATTTACTTTAATTTCTGCTTTTGTTTTTAGTGTTTTATTTTCTTTACTTTTTTGAAAACTATAATTTCCTGCTTTTTTTATTCTCTTCTTTTTTTCCTCATGAATTTCACTTTTAAACTAAAAATAACCAGCCCTGATTGCTTTAAGTTACGAGTATAAAAAAAAAAGAAAAATTTATTTCATTTAACTTTTTTTAACAAAATTGATTGGTTATTTGATTGCTGGCTTCATTTGCGGATAATGCGCTGTAAAACTATTTTCATTTGAAAAGAAAAGAAAAATTTTATAGAAAAGTTATCACTAGCAAAGCAATAAATGTAAAACATAGAATCCAGCATGATAATAAGAATCTATAGTTACAAAGATACTTAACTGACTTGATACTGCCTAAAGCTTAAAATGGCCTTAAAACAATTTTTGAAAAAACAACTAAAATTATGGCTGATACGATCGATAGAATAATAATGTTTTTGTGTGTTGCACAAAATGCCATTTGCTTTAAATAATTAAAAAACAAAGAGCCCCCAGCACAAGCACAATTACAAAATGCTAAGCTTTTAAAGTATTATTTACTTTAGTTTTGCTTGATATAATTTTGTAAGCTTGTAGCCCTGTGTTAACATGCAACTCTCCCCTCTCCTTTTCGTACACCCTCACACAACTTTAAAAGAATTTTAAACTTGTTAAAACTGAACTGTAAGAAATTGTTTGGTTTTTTTTTATTTTATTTTATTTTTCTTACCAAAACTTTTCAGTTTCTAGTTTTAGAAACTAAAATAATAAAAACCAGCCAGTAATAGTTATAAATTGTTGAAAGAAAAGGAAAAAATTCTTAGCAACAAGTTCCTGATTTTTTTTTTTTTTGTAAAAGAATTTTAGCTCCTGGAAACTGTTTATTTAGATCCTCAAGCTAAAAGCAAGTTTTCATTAAAAAAATTAAAAAGTTTAATTTTAAGTTTTAGTATTTTTTTTTTTTTAATTTTAAAATACCCCAAATGATATAGGAAAACAAAATAAAACAGCTAAAATTAATTGTAATTCACTGATGCTACAAATGAAATAAATTAAAACAAAACAGTTCACATGTGAACTAAAAAATAAAATTAGGTTTTTTTTTAATTAATTTTATCAATAACAAATTAGAGTTTCTTATAGAACTAAATTCCTCTATTAAAATACATGATGGCCTATGGTCCTCAATTAGAACGACAGGACACCTTTAAAAACACCATAGCTGGCACCACAACTAACCAGGTGGAATGGTAATGGTAGCTCAAACCTATGGCTTTCATATATCAAAGAATGCTCTTCAAATGTGCCTCCAGAAATCCGTATCTCTAAGCCAGAAGAGGCTAAAAGCTAAAATAATGTCTCCTTCATATCGCATATCTGGCAATGGTTGGCAAAAAGCACTAGAATTCCTTTCAACAACAAAAAAAAAAAATTAATACATTGAGAACACAATTTTGGTTATGAGTACTGAATTTGTGTCAATAGTTAAAAACGCTAGATTAAAAAAATCAGCTAAAGTGTCACTACTGGTCAAAAATAAAAAACAATTATTTTGCAGCCAACTTCACTACAAAACACACTGGAAAAATTGTGTTTCCCAACCGCTCAGCGCTGTCGTCGAACTCTTTCGTTGTGCTTCATACATTTTGTACGGGCATGAGAATTTTTAACAGATAAAAAGCACTCGCTATTAATTGCCAACGAATTCTGTAATACAATCAAAATTTTTGTGCTCTTAATGATTATCAGTGCTGTTCCTTATTCCGAATCCAAATATTTTATTCGGAATTTAAAACTTCAACTCCTCATAACTACTCTGTGGTCCATTTTAAGATTTTTAAAATTTTGTTTTTTTTTATTTTGGGTGCAAAATTAAAAAAAAAGATAAGAAGAACCAAATTTAATTGCACATTTTTTCAAATCCGTGTGGAATGCAGAACATTCACCAATAATTGTTTTTTAACTGATAACAGATTAAATTCTAACAACCGAAATCTTTTTTTTTTTTAGTGTAAAGATTTTCCCTAAATTTTTTCTTTTTATTTAAATAGTTCAAGAACATTAATTGAAATTAAAATTAGCAGCATAATTTCAATTAAATTTTAAGGTTTCTTAAGTATAAAAAACCTTTTATTAGCCAGTCTTCTTTTTCTTCTTCTTCTTAATTTTAAATGTTACCAACACTTGTGAATTGCTGGTATTTTAAGTGTTTTTGACCGCAAAAGGAAATGTTGCTGCAGTTGAACTTTTTGCTTTTCTTTTCTTTTTTAATTTTGTTACATTTTTTTGTGTACAAAAAATCTTGAGTGTCAAGTACATATTTTGTCTAGGGGTTGGGTGTATCACACAAAAAAATAAACTGAACAGCAAAATGCTCGAAAAGTCAAAGAGAGAATACTTAACATCAATTTCAATTGACTTGAAAAAAAAGACAGACACTGTTGACAAATAAATGCGCAACGATTTTTATTTTTTATTTCCAACACATAGAAATTACCACAAGAAAAAGAAAGCAAAATGAAAGTAAAATAAAAGAAATTAATGAACAATTTGTACAAAGTAAAAGCTAAAAAAATAAGACCAAAAAACTCAGTTAAGAACAGCTAATAAAATTGATTTTACAAAATAAAGAAAAAAAATACAAACATCCACCCCCACATGGCTTGGCTTCAGCTTAAAATTCATTGTTATATTTTCTTTCAGTTATTTTCTTTTGATTGATTTTTGAGGTTTATGCCCTTCGAAGAGTGTTTGTTACATTGAACTACATAAAAAAACAGAGACAAAACAAAAGGAATAAATATTTAAAATAAACCAGAGTCACTTGAAAATATTATTTCAAGAGTATTTGATTTGATTTAAAAGAAAAGAAAATTATAAAAATTAAGCACAAGCTATCTTTTAAGCCGTTTAATCTGACTTGGGTGTAAAAAAGATAAGAAAAAGAAGCATAACCATTTAATGCTCATTACAACAAGTACAATTTAAGTATTTACATATAATAAATATTTAAAAAAAAAACGGCCGCATACATTTACTTCCATAAAAATAATGTCTTGGCATTATGCTGTAAATGAAGTAAAAGTGTACAGACAACAACATAAAATACGACCAACAAAACAAGTTAAAGGACAAAAATCTGTGTAAAAGTATTGACCCATAAATGACTGCAGATAAGACTACGACAGCAATAAGACATTTCACATACTACTAGTATATACTTTAATTTATTACTTAAATGTCAAATGGAATTAAGTATTTTTGTGTGCTGCATCATAGACTGAATTTAATTTCGTTATAAAAATAAAATGGCAAAAACAAAATTTCAATTAAAATTCCAAATGGTTTGTAACATTTTATGTTCTTAAATTAGCAGTCACTTTTAGAATGTGCAAAATATAAAAGTACAGAAATATAGAGGTTTAAAGGAGTAAAAAAAAATTTGTATAATTTAATAAATTTATATAATTATTTATTCAGGCTTCTATTTTTATATGTAATTAAGGATTATTGAGCTTTAATTTTTATTTATAAAAATAATAAATAGTTTTATAAAAAAAGAAAGACTAAAACTCAATAATCACTAATTATAAAATATATAATTTAATAAAAGTATAAAATTGTAAAAAAAAAAATATTATAAATGTATAAAATTAAAGTATATAAATAATTTTATATATATAAAGAGTGATTTTTTTGCTATTATCTTTTTGGCAACACTAGTTTTGACAGCTCACGCACGTTTTGTATCTTGTGTCTCTGTCAAACATCTTCAGTTTGGTCTATAATTTAATCATGAATCGTCTTACAAACGAACAACGCTTACAAATTATTGAATTTTATTACCAAAATGCGTGCTCTGTTAAGAAAGTTCATCGCGCGCTTCTTCCATTTTATGGTCAGTTTAATCGACCTACTGAGGCTTCTATTCGGGCTATTGTAACAAAATTTCGCACCAAATTTACATTGTTGGACATTAAACCACCAATACGCTTACCTAGAGTGCGAACTGAAGAAAATATCGCAGCCGTATCGGCCAGTGTTGGTGATGACCGTGAATTATCGATTAGGCGCCGTTCGCAGCAATTGGGCCTCTGTTACTCCACTACGTGGAAAATTTTGCGGAAGGATTTGGGTGTGAAGCCTTATAAGATACAACTGGTGCAAGAATTGAAGCCAAACGACCTACCACAACGCCAAATTTTTGGTGAATGGGCTCTTGAAAAGTTAGATGAAGATCCACTTTTTTATCGAAGAATTGTGTTCAGCGACGAGGCTCATTTCTGGTTGAATGGATACGTGAACAAGCAAAACTGCCGTATTTGGAGTGAAGAGCAGCCAGAAGCATTGCAAGAGCTACCAATGCATCCACAAAAAACAACCGTTTGGTGCGGATTATGGGCTGGCGGCATCATTGGGCCGTATTTCTTCAAAGATGATGCGAATCACAACGTTACTGTGAATAATGAGCGCTACCGTGCGATGATAACAAACTTTTTTTTGCCCAAAATGGAAGAGCTTGACTTGCATGACATGTGGTTTCAACAAGACGGTGCCACATGCCACACAGCACGCGAAACAATGGACCAATTGAGAGGCGAGTTCGGTGAACAGTTTATTTCACGCTTGGGACCAGTCAATTGGCCGCCCAGATCGTGCGATTTAACGCCTCTAGACTATTTTTTGTGGGGCTATGTTAAGGCTAATGTCTATAGGGACAAGCCCGCTTCGATTGACGCACTGGAAGCCAACATTGCCAACATTATTCGTGAGATACCGGCCGAAATGTTGGAAAGAGTATGCCAAAATTGGACTAAGCGGATGGACCATTTGAGGCGCAGCCGCGGCCAACATTTGCATGAAATAATCTTCAAACATTAAATTATATCGACCCAACTATCGATCCAAATAAATATTTCATGCATTTTTCTGAATTTTATGTGTTTTTTTTTTTTAAATTTCCGATAGTTCTTATAAAATCACCTTTTAAAATGATAAAAGCATAAAAGTAATTATTAAAGCACAATGACGATCTATTAAAGTAGCGTATATTCCCTTATATACTGGCTAATTTTCTCAAGGATAGTTAGTTATGTGTGGCCTACTCCAGTGTTGGGAGCCAATTTTTTAGTATCGGGAACAATAAAAAACCCTGAAATATTGTGCATCCCAAGGCTTTAACATAAGTAAAACTTCAAATCTAAGCATTGTACTCGAAATCTGTTTTAAAATACAGCTTATATACTAAAAAAAGATTATTATTTACTTTACAGGTCCATTTTGGAATAAATTACTTTTAATTGTTAATTTTTTGCTAATTAAAATCATCTAAGAAATCCCACGCATAAAGCAAAAGACCGGTCGAGACCGAGTAATTTTTTAATATACAGAACTATGAAAGTATAAAGGCATAGAAGTAGAACTTATAAGTACGAGTATAAAATGTAAATCTTAATATATAAAAGTCGACTGTACGTGAGTTACATATACAAAACCAACACTTATATTAGGCATGATATTATAGATGATTTTATTGCAAATATAACTACCAATAAATAAAGAAAAATGTAATATTAAACTCATTTCCGATTTGTTTAAAGAATTATGATTAATTCCCAGAATTGCAACCGTCCCAATTTAATATAAAAGAATAAACTTCATAAGTAAATTAAACCACTAAATGAAGAAAATGTAACAAAATTATTTTTCCCAATTTAATTAACTTTTTATTAATAAAGTAATTTGCAATAAACATTGTCAAATCGGCATTTATTGCATTTCCGTTCAGAAACGAAAATGCAATATTAACATTCAATAGAATTACAAATAAAGAACACAATAATTGTATTATATAATAAGAAATTTTAATTAGAATAAGTCAGTCTTGTTCCTCCCATTCGGTCAATAAGTTGTATAACTTTAATTAAATAAATAAAGAATAAAAAAATTAAAAAAGAAAGAAATTTTGTTTTTTTAATAAAACCAAAACGCGAAAACATAATTCGTGTGTTTGACGTTGTACTCCTCCTAAACGGCCGAATTTATTTCATTGAATTTTAGTGTTACAACTTGGAAGATTTAGCGTCACAAGTCGACCCGGAAGATGGCGCTGCATTCAGTATCTGGCTTATTTAGCCGGTTTTGCACGGTACTTTACCCTATGATTACGATTTCTTATAGTAAGAAGATCGAATACACAAAAATTTTATATATTTTCATCTAAGCCCAAGTTATATTTAAATGAAAAGGAAAATTTGCCACGCCCATTACTACTCCTACTTTTTACATTTTTCTTAAATTGAAAATTTTTTTTTAAATATTCAGACTAACCCAACCCTCTCTACGCCCACTTTTCAAATTTATTTCATGCTGAAGAGCGGCTAGACCAATTTTTTTCTTATATGCTCAGAATAACCCAACTAATTTTATGACAAGATTTCCTCTCTTTTTAATTATTTTTCAATATAAATAAAATTTGAAGGCAAAACATCATTTGCCGGGTCAGCTAGTGATGAAATAAAATTTTTTAAATTATGGGATTATCGTTATCTTTATTTAATTATAATTTAACATTTTTATTAATAAACTTCAAGTTGAACATAAATTATTCTACTCAAATTTATTTTTAATTATGATTACTCAAAAATTTACTTTAACCTTGTGGACGTAAATGCCATGTATGCCTGCATATAATTGTAAATCAACTCATCTGCTAACCAAACTACAGTTTATTAAAAGTTATATAAAATATTAAATTTATAGTTAAAATAATTCCACATAGATTTATTTAGAAAATCTTGAAACTTAAAAAAAAGGTCTAAGTAATAACGTAGGGACTTTATACTCATAAATAAATAAAGTAGTTTAGTAACTGGCATATTTTATGGCTAACCAGCCAACACATACAGGTGTATTGCAGGCTTTAATTTTTAGCATATCAATACTTTATTTTTAGTTACAATTTAATGTTGCAAGTTTTATAGCTTTACAAATTCATTACGGCGATGGCTGCTTGCTCTGAAGATTATCACCACTCAAACCCTTGTCAGGCTTAAAAAGTTTTACCACTTACCTTTTACTGATGCCAATATGTTTTGAACCGTGAACTGAAAATATGCTGAAATTGACTAAATATTTTGTTTTTCTCTTTTTTTTTTTTTTTTTTTTTTTTTTTTTTTTGAATAAGGAGCTTATGCACTGTGTAGTATATGTGGGTATTAAAAATAAATTTAATGTAGCGTTAAGGCAAAAAAAGGTGTCACTTTATAAACTGGGGAATGTGTAGAAAAAGTTTTTTGAGTTAAAAGAGAAAAAAAATATTTTAAACAAGCGGGAGTTTAAGAAAAGTCTAACTAAAATTCATATCAGCGTCAGGCTTTAGTATATGCAAATGTGTGTGTGTGCCAGAGTTTATGTTAAAATTTTACGGGTTATACACGCATATTTAAACAAGCCATGATTGATTGATTTTCTATTTTTATGCATGCAGACATTTTTATGTGTATTTTCGCATTTCTTTTTTTACACACATTCATACATCATATGTGTGTGTGTGTATGTGAAAATGTAATAAATATTTAACGAGCAATAAGTTTAATGCTATAAAATTGTTTGTCAGTTTTATTATAGTTTCTTTTCATCTCTTTTTGTAAAATTTAAGTTTACAGATGCCTTTTCAGCAGTTTACCTTTTCTTTTTACGGCTTAAGTTTACACACTGAATTGATTGAATCACACTGACAAAAGAATTCTTGAGCAGCATTTAATAAAGAAATATTTCTAAATAATAAAATAAAATCAAAAATTGGTTTATTTGTAAAGCAAAGTTTGTCTGCGAGTTTCGGTTTGTAAGTCATATCACCTCTTGAATTTACCTTTATATTGTGGAGGCCAGAGCCAATTTGAAAAAATCAAGTTCAGATTTAAAATCAGAGCTCCAAAATGCTTTAGAAACAATTTTCAGGGGATTTGGCTTTCAAAATTGTGTTTTTATTCTCTAAAACAAGAACACTAAAATCAAATTACGGCATTTCATTTCCATTCAAATTATATATTGAAATTGCGATTGTATCGAATGACTTAATTAGCCCTTAGGTATGGAAAATTTAAGCACTTTCAAAAAATTCAATTCAGTATTTTGTGTCTTAAAAAAGTTATGAAAAAAGCATTAAAGTTCTGAATTTTTCAATATTAGTAATTAATATTTTTGTGGCAGTATGGAGAAACCGCTTAAGTCGACTTAAGCAATTTTTCCTTATTAACACACATATACAGTGGAATCTTTAACTCCCGTCAAAATTACACACAGTGTTTCAGAATCACTGTTAAAAAAGTTAACTTTTCAATTAACTTTTCAGAGCGTGTAATAAGAACTTTCTCAAAAAGTTCTTAAAAATCATGGAATAAGATTTAAAAAAAGTAGAATGACTATGATTAAGTCAAATAGTTTATACAACGATGCACTTGCTGAAATTCAACTGCTGATGTCAAAGGTGAAGATCAGTATTGATGAAATCGACAATTGAATCAATTATAAAATTTCAGAAGATAGCGTTGATTTCGAAGTTTCCACGTATGAAAATTTAGGAACAATTATAGAGGAAGATGTTCACCAATGTTGGGAATTAGTTTATTAAATTGCCTACTGGGAATTTTTGTTTAGCAAAAATGAATTGTTGATTTTTTCTATATTATAACTTTTATTAGTTACCTTGACAAAAAGAGAACTGTTTTTGAACAACGACAAAAAAAATTGTTGGTTAACGCGATCAACGGTTAAAGAAAAAAAAATCAGTTATGTATTGTTGTTACGTACAGTTGAGAGAACGTTTAAGAATAAATAAATTGAAATATTGTTTGAAGAAAAAACCAGTTTGAGTTGTCCATATTTTGCTTTTTGGAAAGGAAAAAACTCCTGTCTTCAACAAATGTAAAGGGTGTTTTTCGAAAGTATTTAGTTATTTATTTTATTTACTTATTAATTCTTTTAAATTATAAGGTAAGAGGAAAAAAGGGGGAGCAATGGCATCTTAGGCCTTTAGATATTTATTTATTTGAAAACTTCAATCTGTAATAAAATGTTTTAAAGTAATAAAAATTAAAATCAAGTGGCAGACCTTGTTAATTATGTTACGTTTTTACCTTATCATAAAAACGTTTAGTTTATTAAGGTTCGTATTGAAAAATAAAACACAACTAGTTCTATTTTCTCAACACTTTATTTATAATTATCACAACGACACTTTATTGTGTTAGACACACGTTGTATACAGTTTAAGGTCTCAACTAAAGAGTGATTTTTTTGCTATTATCTTTTTGGCAACACTAGTTTTGACAGCTCACGCACGTTTTGTATCTTGTGTCACTGTCAAACATCTTCAGTTTGGTCTATAATTTAATCATGAATCGTCTTACAAACGAACAACGCTTGCAAATTATTGAATTTTATTACCAAAATGCATGCTCTGTTAAGAAAGTTCATCGCGCGCTTCTTCCATTTTATGGTCAGTTTAATCGACCTACTGAGGCTTCTATTCGGGCTATTGTAACAAAATTTCGCACCAAATTTACATTGTTGGACATTAAACCACCAACACGCTTACGTAGAGTGCGAACTGAAGAAAATATCGCAGCCGTATCGGCCAGTGTTGGTGATGACCGTGAATTATCGATTCGGCGCCGTTCGCAGCAATTGGGCCTCTGTTACTCCACTACGTGGAAAATTTTGCGGAAGGATTTGGGTGTGAAGCCTTATAAGATACAACTGGTGCAAGAATTGAAGCCAAACGACCTACCACAACGCCAAATTTTTGGTGAATGGGCTCTTGAAAAGTTAGATGAAGATCCACTTTTTTATCGAAGAATTGTGTTCAGCGACGAGGCTCATTTCTGGTTGAATGGATACGTGAACAAGCAAAACTGCCGTATTTGGAGTGAAGAGCAGCCAGAAGCATTGCAAGAGCTACCAATGCATCCACAAAAAACAACCGTTTGGTGCGGATTATGGGCTGGCGGCATCATTGGGCCGTATTTCTTCAAAGATGATGCGAATCACAACGTTACTGTGAATGGTGAGCGCTACCGTGCGATGATAACAAACTTTTTTTTGCCCAAAATGGAAGAGCTTGACTTGCATGACATGTGGTTTCAACAAGACGGTGCCACATGCCACACAGCACGCGAAACAATGGACCAATTGAGAGGCGAGTTCGGTGAACAGTTTATTTCACGCTTGGGACCAGTCAATTGGCCGCCCAGATCGTGCGATTTAACGCCTCTAGACTATTTTTTGTGGGGCTATGTTAAGGCTAATGTCTATAGGGACAAGCCCGCTTCAATTGACGCACTGGAAGCCAACATTGCCAACATTATTCGTGAGATACCGGCCGAAATGTTGGAAAGAGTATGCCAAAATTGGACTAAGCGGATGGACCATTTGAGGCGCAGCCGCGGGCAACATTTGCATGAAATAATCTTCAAACATTAAATTATATCGACCCAACTATCGATCCAAATAAATATTTCATGCATTTTTCTGAATTTTATGTGTTTTTTTTTTAAATTTCCGATAGTTCTTATAAAATCACCTTTTAGAACTGAATCTCAGCATTGCCTTATAGATTCATGTAGGAACAATGCTTTACTGTAAGGGCAGTCTAGAACCTTCTACAAACAGCTAGATATTACTGCATACTTTTGGGTGTATTAAGTTAGAGAATCAAAAGGTAAACAAAAATTCGTAATCTAGCTGAACACCATGTTTTTTTTTTTTTTTATTTAGGCCCCTACTCATGCAATGCATTGTGATGGAACTAGGAAAATAGGTTGTGGGAAGGAGGAAAGAGGCATTAGTGTCTATGAACATTCGATTTGAATTTTCCCAAATTGTAGGATTCAGGCAAGACGTCAGCAGGAAGTTCATAAAAGTCTATCCTGAAACGCCCCGTTATACAAACAATTTGAGGAACCGAAAAGAGAATGTTATTCTAAGATATTTGAGGCGATGACATCAATTACTACCAATAGAGCTGCCTGATGGTCAGTGCTATACATTCACGATCATTCAGCTTAGCAGCAATTAATACCAAATCACAAATATCAAAGATTCTACGCATTAACTTAAATACTAAATTGCTATATTTGCATACACATAAATACTATTTCTTATGAAAAATAACACATCATATGAAAATGGTCAAAACCTATTACGAAAATAAAAAATAAACAGGCCTTGAATGCTTCTTTAAACCACTCCGCACAACTTCAGGAAAATATTCAAGTTGGAAGGTAAACTTTTAACCAGCCAGTACAAAATGAAATCTAGTGCTAAGAATCAAATCAATATATAACAATTTAACATATTACATAAATCCAACAAAAGAGATCGAATAAATTAAAAGCCCTTGAAACATTTCGATTAACTTTTCTATATTTCTACTGTACTTGAAAAATTTATTTATTCGATTTTTCTCAGTGTAATTTTAAAGTACAACACTTAATAGTAAGAAAATTTATTAAAACAATAATTTTAAAATTTCTATTAAATTGTTGGGCGGGAGTGTTGTGTTGTGATTTTCATAAAATAAATCCCTTTCAAATTAACTAGGTACAAAATTGAACAAGTTCAAGTGGCTCTCATTTGCTTTATTTATTGGGGTTAAAGACTCTTTTACTCGTATTTATGCTACAGCTTTTTAAATATTTTTTTTTTTTCTCTTTTGGGTTTCTTTTTTATGTGCCTTGATTTTATTTTATTTTAAGATTTAACACATCAGCTTATGTATTTGTTGTTTGTTTATTTTAAAACTTAAATTAAATAAGTTTAATGAGATACCTAAAGGCTTAAAAAGTCTTTTTTTTTATATAAAAAAATAATTTCTCTTAAAATTTGCATAAACATTTTTTGTTAGTGTTTGGCAAGCTAAATAAATCTAGAAAAAGGAAAAACCTAAACTTTTAAGTTAAATTTTTAGCCTTACAAATTTACAGGACTTTTCTTCTTTATTTAATATAAAATTTACATAAATTTTGTCATTATATGTAGCTTATTTTGCTGCCTAAAGATTTAGTAAAAATGAAGGGTCAAGCCTGTTTTATTACTTTTACAAGAATCATGATAAAGATAAATTAACAGAAATGAAAAATGCGTTAAAAATAACAGGGGTGTCATTTGCAAGAAAAAAACAGAGAGAGAGCTTAGGATGAATCAGTAATTACAAAAAAAAACTTTGTATAATCACTTTTTTCTGATGCGCTATTGTGTCATTTTAATTGACCAATTTGGACGCACTTTCGCTAATTCCCAGCAAAAAAAAAATCTTGATTTCGAATCAATAGCGAAGATTTGAAATGCAATATAAAAATAGAATTTTTTTAAATTTTGTGCTTCCATAGCAGCAATAAAAAAAGTCATAGTTTTGGAGAAACTTGCTTAAATGCTCTCTTTATGATAAACGAGAGCTTCTTTAAATAAACGCAACATAAAACTTAAATGTATAAAATTCTAATCCAAAAACAAATGGAAATTTATTGCTTCCAAGAAGCACTAACGTAAGCGAGAGCTTAAAAATATATTTGTACAGACACAGACTGTATGCCTGTAAGCACACACATTTCACACACGCAATATTTATTGAAAGTGAAGATAAAACAAACACTCAACCCTTTATACTTTCCAGAGATTTGTGGCTGAAGTAATTGAGTGACGAGTTAATGTTTCGATTCCAGTAAGTGTTAGTTTTTATAGAACATCAATTTAATGCAACATAGAATGCATTTTGTGGAAGCAAAAATTATTGCTTCTAAGTGGCTCATCGCGAACAAAAATCATGCCTTATAAATGCTGAATTGCAAGTGATTCCGTTCTGTTGTCTCACTTCCAGACAAGCTTTAATTTTTGCTGGGTTAGGGCAACATTATCTAAAACTGTTGGACATAATGGACAAATCACCCACAGAAGTTTGGAAGAATTTGCAACTTGAGAATAGTGTCACAATAGTTATAGTTCAGGTGACTTGTTCCCGCTTCTTATTCTAATTCTAATTCCATGGTCGTTTTATTGTAAAAATCATTAAAATTTCAAATTCTATGAAGAAGTTTTGCTTGAAAAAAATTTTTTTAAAGAGTCTGCTTTACTTATGAAACTGCATAACTTTGCGACGACTTATCCGGTTTTGTTATTGTTATCAGGCCATAATTATACCCATATTAAGGTCGCTATCTATGAACAAAAGTCAGCTCTTAATAAAAGCCTACTTTTTTTGACTATGATTATGGCCCATTGTCTTTAATTTGGTTTTATATCATTCACTGTAAGTAAGAAGGGTATATATTTATAAGTTTGTAAATGGGTCACTCTATTTTAAGTCTACTGAAGATTCAGAGTAGAGTCTGATGAAATGGTCCAAATAGATAACTTATCCCCTTTGGTACTTATTGTACTGAATAAATAACTAATGAGAATATCATGGGGAAAATGATACATTTAAAATAACCCAACACAGTTTCTGGAATTAAGCACAAATTAAGATTAATATTTTGTTATCCAAAAAAAAAAAATTAACGTAGACTTTAAAGTAAAATTTTTAAAAAAATTATATGAAAAATTTCGTTAACGTTGACATTAAAGTTTACGTTAATTTTTTTTGGATAAGGGGGTAAATCTTTATGCATTGTGCAGTCGAATGAACGACATCGGTTTGTCTGTAGCTGTTGAAATTTACTTTATGAAATTCCTAGAAAACCTACAGAAGAGTTTAGCAAACCAAACTGCCAAATGATTTTTTCTTTCAGTTACAGCCAAATCGGCCCATAAACGGCGGAACTATGAGTCCATAACTGCGACTACTTCTATTTTTGACCATTTTTTGAGTCAATTTGTTTTAAATACAAATTTTGTTTTAAATACAAAACAGCCATTTTTATCAGAAATAACAAAACAAATCATAATGCTTGCCCAAAAACTCTATTTGAAAAACCATTGATATCTCAAATTATATATTTTAAGTTCTTTTTTTTTTTTTTTTTTTGTAAAATATGTAGGTTAGGTTATCTTAAAGCACTCCAATAAGAAAACCGAAAGCTAGCTCACTTAGGCCTTGTGATACTTATAAAGGCAGAAAAACGAAGAAAGATGTTTAAGAAAATAGGAAGCAGTTGGAAAAAGAGAAGCTAATAGCTAAATAGTACAAGAAGGGAAGAATAAACTATCTAACCCTGCCTTCTTTTTTATTATTTTATAACAAAAAGTGATTGTTGTTCAGTCAAGCTATGCTTGTGCAGGACTCTAGTGCTTACAGCAACTTATAAAGAGTGATTTTTTTGCTATTATCTTTTTGGCAACACTAGTTTTGACAGCTCACGCACGTTTTGTATCTTGTGTCACTGTCAAACATCTTCAGTTTGGTCTATAATTTAATCATGAATCGTCTTACAAACGAACAACGCTTGCAAATTATTGAATTTTATTACCAAAATGCGTGCTCTGTTAAGAAAGTTCATCGCGCGCTTCTTCCATTTTATGGTCAGTTTAATCGACCTACTGAAGCTTCTATTCGGGCTATTGTAACAAAATTTCGCACCAAATTTACATTGTTGGACATTAAACCACCAACACGCTTACGTAGAGTGCGAACTGGGCCTCTGTTACTCCACTACGTGGAAAATTTTGCGGAAGGATTTGGGTGTGAAGCCTTATAAGATACAACTGGTGCAAGAATTGAAGCCAAACGACCTACCACAACGCCAAATTTTTGGTGAATGGGCTCTTGAAAAGTTAGATGAAGATCCACTTTTTTATCGAAGAATTGTGTTCAGCGACGAGGCTCATTTCTGGTTGAATGGATACGTGAACAAGCAAAACTGCCGTATTTGGAGTGAAGAGCAGCCAGAAGCATTGCAAGAGCTACCAATGCATCCACAAAAAACAACCGTTTGGTGCGGATTATGGGCTGGCGGCATCATTGGGCCGTATTTCTTCAAAGATGATGCGAATCACAACGTTACTGTGAATGGTGAGCGCTACCGTGCGATGATAACAAACTTTTTTTTGCCCAAAATGGAAGAGCTTGACTTGCATGACATGTGGTTTCAACAAGACGGTGCCACATCCCACACAGCACGCGAAACAATGGACCAATTGAGAGGCGAGTTCGGTGAACAGTTTATTTCACGCTTGGGACCAGTCAATTGGCCGCCCAGATCGTGCGATTTAACGCCTCTAGACTATGTTAAGGCTAATGCCTATAGGGACAAGCCCGCTTCGATTGACGCACTGGAAGCCAACATTGCCAACATTATTCGTGAGATACCGGCCGAAATGTTGGAAAGAGTATGCCAAAATTGGACTAAGCGGATGGACCATTTGAGGCGCAGCCGCGGCCAACATTTGCATGAAATAATCTTCAAACATTAAATTATATCGACCCAACTATCGATTCAAATAAATATTTCATGCATTTTTCTGAATTTTATGTGTTTTTTTTTTTTAAATTTCCGATAGTTCTTAATCACCTTTTACCACTATAGGGAATGCAAAAACGATATCTCACAATCTTTTTCAAAATTAATACGCTCTCATACTTTAGACTTTAAAGTAAATGTTAGAGCAATTTTTCATATCTTCTTTTTTCATAAAATAAATTTCTTTTTGGACAAGGGCCTTTAATAAATTTATAAATTAAAATTAAAAAAAAAAATCTTTTCCCCCTTAAATTTTCAATATAAAACAAAAAATCAATTTAAATACAAAAAGTTACTGCAGGCATCGTTTGTGTAGAAAGAAAATTAAAAAGAAACATAAAAGTCAACAACAAATTTTCATTTAAACTTATCCGTTTTGTTGGTGTCACTTCCGTTTCTTGTTTCCTGTTTTGTTTTTAATATCGCAATAATCAACAACAAAATTAACCAAGATTTGTGGTGCTTGAAAAATTCAATGTAAACTACACCAACAAAAAAAAAAACAACTTGAAGCCAGTAATTTGATTAAGATTAACATTTTAATGTAAAACAAAACAAACAGCATAAATATTCAGAAGTATTGTAAAATGGAACTTGGCAAAGGAAGAGCATAAAAACAAAGAAAAAAAAATAGTAAAAGAAAAATTTTTTGTGACAGAAAATTTCATTTCGTTTAAGCATTTTAAAAAGTCGTTTAAGCATTTTTAAGTCATTTTAAAAAGCAAGAACGAAGAAAATGATGAACTTCAATCTGTTGGAACAGTTAAAATTGTGTAAAAACAACAAAAAAAGACAAAAATTTAGCTAAAACCCAAAACAAATCAATTTTTTATTAATTTTGTTTTTTTTTTTAGTAGGAAACTGATATGGTTGTAAAAAAAAATAAAAAAAAGAAAACGCCCATGCTCGCCCACTTTAATGATTAATTTCATGAAGTTTTAAAAATATTCCCTGTAAGTATCAAGTTTAGGAAAACTTTTTGAATTGTTGGCGGAAAATTTGTGTGACACACTTTCATAAATAAACAAACTTTGTTTTTGAACTTTTTTTTTATAAAAATGTATTAAAAAGGGTGGCTGTAAGGGAGCCGTTAATAGTGACACCAGTATTGGTCATTTAATCAAAGTGGCAAGATTAAAAGCTTGTTCCAACGGCTCTTCTAGAAAAACTTTTTAACAAAAAAGTTTATTCACTTCATATTATCCATGTCACAAGTTAATCTCTTTTCTTAATAAAGGGAAACTGTGACATTAAAGTGTTTTATAAAGAAAATTATTTTTGTAATAGAAATGGTCTCAACATTAATTTTCTTTTGCAATAATTTTTTTTTTCTTTTTACAAAAAAGTTTTCATTAATACGTTTGTCTTCATTAAAGAAATTTTTTTATTGAAGTCATTTTTTTTTTTAAGGATTCAAGTTTTTTCTTGTGAAAATTTTTAGTTTGGAATTATTTCTTTTTTTTAAAAGCACAATGTAAATTGTAAATAAAACATTTTTTATTTTATAACAATTTTGTGTGAAACAAAATATCGGGCAAATGCTCGCCGCAAGCTCTATGCTATGGTCCATAATTGAAGTTTAATGTTATTAATGTGACGAATTGTCTCTTTATTTAGCTCTTGAATTTTTGAAATTTTTTATACAAAAAATCTGGACGTAAACTTTAAAGTAACATTTATTAAAAATTCCGATAACATTTAATATTTTTTGTTTAAGAGGGTTGAAATTTAAAAATAAATTAATTAACATCTGCCTCAGCTTTTTTTCTAAAAAAAAAAAATTAATAAAATTTAAATGTTTTTGTTTCAATTGCAAAGTGACTCTTGTATATTTTGCCAGCTATCACTTTTCATTTGTTACACTTTATCATAATTTCTAATAGACTTACAAAAAACAAAAAACAACTACAAAAAATATGTCCTCATATACATACAATTTAACAAATTCTTTTATTTTGCTTTTGTTATCTTTTATTACAGCGTCAATGGATCAAAAGCCGCATCAGAGGCAACCAAACGAATTTATTTCACACAAATTGATGGGCAGTAGCAGTTATGCAACAACGAACAAAGCCCATGGCAGAAGAATTGGTCCTGGCCATTTGGACGACAACTACAACAACAACAACAACAACAACGAACAGAATAACAATATTATAGATATAAATTACAAATCATTGAATGGCCACCACAATAGATTGCTGGCGACCAAAGATGCTACGCTTCATCACTTAACACGAACACGGTCCGGTGGTGATGAAGAGGGGTCACAAGAAGAACGAGAACGTTTTCAAAAAGTTCCTCAACCATATTTTGATTTAACAATGCCGCGTAACATAACAGCTCGCTCAGGGCAAATAGCAGCCATAAATTGTCGTGTAGAAAATTTGGGTGATAAATCTGTAAGTCCTCTTGTTGTTGTAAATTTTATTCTTATTATTGTAAATTTTTCTTTTGCTTTCGGCTTAAATTTAAAGCCCACTAAACTCAAGTTAGTGTCATTTTCATTTAATGCTGACAATTGAGAGAAAAAAAATTTTTTTTCAAGTTTTTTTTTCTTTTCAATTAAAATGCCAATTAATTTTTTGTTAAAATTGTTTTTTTTTTTTTTGCTGCTGTGTTTGTGTTTTAGATTAAATTTTGTTCTTTTGTATTTCACTTGTTTTCTATTTTTCCACTGCATTCTTTTGGCTGCCGCACACAATTTATGCGTGCAGGTATCCTGGATACGGAAAAGAGATTTACATATTTTAACAGCTGGCATATTGACATACACTTCTGATGAAAGATTTAAGGTATTTATGATAACAAAATTTTGGTATTTAATATTACATTCAAAGAAAAACAACCAAAACAAATCTACGCACAATGATAAACTTAAATTAAGGTGGTTGTTGTTTTAGAAAGTTCACACGCAAGTTCAACACAGTTAACACGCCTAAAAAAAATAAAAATGTTAACTGAAATTAATTTCTTTTAATGTTTTTAAATCAAATACAGCGAAAATACAGGTCGCTTTTGTTGTCAAATTATATCAATATTTCTGCCAAGACAATGACACTTATAATCAGCCCTATGGCTTTCTCTGTGATTTCTCTTAGTGTTTCCAAATCAAGCGCAAGGAAATTGCAGGACTCAAATCACTATCGAAATTTTAATTTTTTTTTTTTTAATTTCGATAGAATTTGCTCGATATGGCATGCGGCGACTTGCCCTCAGGCCTATGACGAATGTAGTTTTTATTGTCTAATTTATGGCCAGCGTGACTATGCATCACTATTTTTGCCACGGCAATAACACTCATAATCAGGAATATGGTAAAACCATAAATGAGAATTCATATATTTTGATAAACTCATTTAACTTTACACTTTATAGACTCAATTGCCTAACTAGTAAAGTGTTTATAAGACGATTATGCGCCGCATTTCAGCCCGGTATGATGAAAGGGTGAAAATATCAAAATATATTGAAAGCCACCATGCGTGGCAAGTCAAACAGCAATTTTTCGCTATTACACGAGCACGATGGCATTTAATTTCATGATGCTGACATAACGTGCTTGATGGTCTAATAGCCGCTAAAATTGTTGTGATAGGAGAGATGGGATGAGTTTTGCCTATTTTATGCATACATAAAATAGCTAAACGGTGCTGAAGTGGTTCCAGAAACCTTAAGCAAAATTAAATCTATATTATGACGAGTTTTTTAAGAAAACTCGCTTTCTGTTGATTTTTCAGATCTAACATGATCAGTAGAATTAAAATTAGAATGAACAATGAAATGACTAGTGACATCTTCTGTTTTCTGATTGTGGCTCCGGTTGTGAGAACTAAATTTATCACCAATCAAAAATACAGCTGTGATACTAGAATTTTCTAGTTGCAGCCGTAGAAATTCAGTAACTCAGCTCAACATACAATTGAGAGAACTAAATTTTGGACTGTGTTAGCAAATTTCTTTTGTTACAACTAAACAAATTCCATTATCATAAGTAAATTTTTGATTTGTAACAAATTAAGTTCTCACAACCGAAGTGGTTGTCTGTGTCTACTCATGGCAGAATTATACAAGGTAACAACAAATCCACAACAAACATTAAAATACAAAAACAACAGGCGTCTTTTGTCTCCTTTGTGTCAAACACATATACTACTTTTTATGAATGTGTAGGTATAAAACATCGGCTTGGAAACAAATTTTGACGTTTATTAAAAAAAGAAAGCAGGAGATGTACGTTGTTCTACTGTCAGTACGTACCTTATTAATTCTGCCATGGTATCCACTATGACTTGGCACTCACATCGCCTGAAGCTTATTATTAGATACTGGTCTCTTCAGAAGTATTAAGTAATCCCACACAAGTATAAATCGATCCGATCTCAAAGGCACCAAGTGCTTGTGATGCTGTCTTGCTGTCAAACTAATATTGGTTTTGATTATTATTAGCGTCTTTTTGAAATTCTTCTTTTAGTCAGAGCTTAACAGCAAGTATTTCGATTAAAAAACTAAGTTTTCTTAACCCAAGCTTTTTCTGGGATTTTCACACAAATTCGGCTAATCCGACGCACAATAATAAAAAAAATTTGTTAAAAAAAAATTATGAAGCTAAAACAAAATTTATTTTCTTTATTATCCGGAGATGTTTTGTTTTTCAATGAAACTGTGTCAATTATGCCAAAGGAATGGCTGGACCATCAAGAGATTAGTGCAGAAGTTTCTAGAATGGATAAGAGAAAGAGACTATGATACAGTTTTCCTGCAGCTGCACAGCGGATTAGCATGACCTCCGATATGAAGAGCTCTGACGACTGTAGGAATCGACCAGTTATCTGACTTTGGGAAAAGCAGCTATTGCTTTAGATCGTGGTCTCAAGCCCATCCATTTGAGTAGCGGAAGTCCGTTTTGTACTACCTACTCCCCAGTAAATAAAATATAAAGTGATCTAGATATAAACACGTAATGTGCCATTCAAATATCTAAGAAAATCCTTTAACTCCATGTCCCTGATATTGTGATGAACTCTTCTTCTTTTTATCATATATCCCATTTTTCTGTTATAGTGCAAGCAGAGTTTCTCTTTCATCGCTTCTCTTTCTTCTTCAATCGGAAGCTGACATGAACGCCCTTCCATTTGCTTTCTTGGTTTGTTCTGTTCCACCTAAACTAACCTGTTTTGATGATTATGCATCTGATATTTAATGCATGTTTGATTCCTGTCTAGATTCTTCAGAAAAGCCAAGAAGCTTTTCGGGTTTGTGTTTTTTTGCTATTACGTTTTTGTCCGAAATATTCACAAAATGCTATTCCATAACAACATTTGGATACATACAGAAAGAAATAGGTATCTGGATATGTATTTAAAGAAAAAACACTTGGAACTGGATACCACCCTAATGCTTTTTTATATTTTAACTCTATTTAAGGTTACACGCACATTGGATAGGAAGCAATGGTCGTTGCATATAAAATATGCACAACCACGTGATAGTGGCATTTATGAATGCCAAGTTAATACGGAACCAAAGATGTCAATGGCTTTCCGTTTAAATGTTATTGGTAAGTTGTATATCTCTGTGTGTTGTGTATCTTGCATTACAAAACAAACAAAAAAAAAATAAATCCTCAGATTGTTTTCATTTTTCTTCAATTTTATTGACAAAAACAAAACAGCAAAAAAGCCTTCATGGTTTGCATTAATTGCTTTTTTTTCTTCTCTTTTTTTGTTTATTTGCCTCTATTTTCTCTCGCACAATCAATGTCTCTCTGTTTGATTTTATTTTTTGCTCTGACTGTATTGATTGCACTGTTAAAGTAACTCCACCAGATGCGAAAGCATCAATTTCCGGTCCAGCGGATTTGTATGTTAAAATCGGTAGCGCTATAACGTTAACCTGCCATATAAAGCAACCATCCTCTGCCCATGATATTGGGCCAATACATTGGTATCGCGGTCCATACATATTAACACCCTTCGTAGTGCATCCCAATGAGGCGGCCATCGACATGCAGCGCATTTCAATGGAATCAAAATTGGGCGATAAATTACAAAGCAGGTAAGTGTGTAAGTGTGGTTACATTTTTTTTTTATATTTTCCACAAAAAACACATGCTCTACAATTTAACAGTTGGTTACAATAACAACAAACAAACCATTTAATTTTAATGTAACCGGGATACTAGAAATTTATTTTGAAGCAACAACATTTTTTATTTTCCTGTTTTCCACCGGCTGTAAATAAAAAATGCGTTTGAAAAGAGGATACAAAGAAGGCCTTAATTGTTTTTCGTTGGAATTTTAAAATTATTTTTTTACATTTAAATTTAATATTTTTTAAGTGAGAAAAAAGAAAATGTCAAAAGCAAATATTTTAATGAAAAAAATCGTCATACTAATTGAATTATTAAATTTTTAATTTAAAAAAAAAATCTATTAAATTTTTAATTGAATCAATTATATTAATAAAAATTAATTATTATAAATTTTTAATTAAAGCAATTAAATTTTAAATTGAAACAATTAAATTTGAAAAATAAAGATTAATTAAATTTTTAATTGAACCAATTAAATTTGAAAAATAAAAGCTAATTAAATTTTTAATTGAACCAATTAAATTTAAAAGAAATGTACTAAATTTTTAATTGAATCAATTATATTAATAAAAATTAATTATTATAAATTTTTAATTAAAGCAATTAAATTTGGAAACAGAAGTCTGTTAAATTTTTAATTGAAACAATTAAATTTAAAAAAAATTTAATTAAATTTTTAATTAAACTAATTAAATTTGGAAAAAAATTTATTACATTTTTAATTGAACCACAATATATCTTAAAGGTCGCGGTGCAATCAAAGCCTATAATGATAATAATTGAACCAAATAAATTTTTTAATTGAATCAATTAATTTTTAAAGAAAATATTAATTAAAATTTTAATTGAATTAATTAAATTTAAAAAAAATTTATTAAATTTTTTAAATGAATCAATTAAATTTGAAAAAAAAATATTAAATGAGTTAAGCCTTAACATTTTTTCAGTGCAAAAAAAATAAAATTGTTTTTGAGTAAAAATATTTTTGAAGCAGAGTAGCTGAAAACTGTTTCCAAAGTATTTTGGAGTGCTGATTTCAAATCACTTTCGCACCTCTTTTACTTTTTTTAATTGGCTCTAGTCTCCTTTATTTTTTAAACTCAAGTTAAAAAATAAACACATAATATATGTTATATTTGGTTAAAGAAAAACAATCCGAAATTCCGCAACAAAGTTTGCTTTGAATCGTACCAACTTAGTTTCTAAATTGGCTTAATATTTGGTTTCAAAGATATTTTAGAAGTTGTGAAAAAAAAAATAATTAAAAAATTGTTAATTTAAAAGAAAATTATTTTAAATATTCTCCAAATAAAAATTGGTAATTTTTTTCTTAGTCTTATGAGTTCCAAACAAAACGAGTCATACTTTATTGAAATAAAAGCACAAATATTTTAAAATTTTTCGGAGATAATGGAAAAAATCTTAAAATTTTTTTTTTTAGAAATTTATACAACCAATTTTCTTAAAAGAATTATTTATAAAACCGTTTAAATTAATAAAAATATAATTTTTTGTAGAACTTTTAGAACATAATTTGAATTTAAAATTTATTTGATTTAAATTAAAAATATTTTTTTATGAATTGTTACAGAGAAATTAATAATTTTGGTTGTTTTGCTGTTTCTCCATTTATTTATTAAAATTTCAGGCTACGCATATCAAACGCCCAACTGGCCGATTCTGGGAATTATACCTGCATGCCCACCACAGCCGAGGCAGCCAGCGTAGTGGTCAACGTTTTAAACGGTAATCAAATAAAACCTTTAAATTATAAAATTAAACTAGAAAAGTTAGCGATAATGAAAACAGAAAAAATTATGAAAAAAAACTAATAAATCTGATCTGTAAAAATCTTCATTAATTTTATTTATGAAACAACAAAAACAGTAAAATATTTATGCAAACATATTTTTATTAAATTATTGTTATTTAATCTGTTTTTGCAAAAATTAATATGACCACAAGACTTAATCCGAATTGATTAAAAAAAAAAAACAGAAAGAAGTAAAGTGATTAAAATGTTCAAAATCTACTACCTAATTTAAGAACACAATTAAAAATGAAATTAAATGTTGTTGCATACACTGAAAGAAAAAAGTCATATAAATGCAATGAAATCCTTTCTTTAACATTTTTTCACTGATTCAGTGAAATACTTTATAAATTATTTTATGAAATATTTTTAATGAAATTTTTCCATTAAATAAATAAATAATTCTTTAAATATTTGAATAGCTCATTAAATGAATGAATACTTTACTAAAAGCTAAATAATTTAAATAATAAATGAATTGTTTATTAAATAAATGAATACTTCATTAAATTAATGAACTAATTCTTTTGAAGGATGAATACTTCACTACATTATTGAATTACTTTTTTAAATAAGTGAATAGTTCATTAAATAAATTAATATTTCACTAAATGGCTGAATAATTTAAATAATAAATGAATAGTTTATTAAATGAATGAATAATTTAATTCTTTTAATGAATGAATGAAGTCAGTTATATTTTCATTGAATTATTTAAAAAACTCATTAGCTAGATGAATCAAATTTTTTCAGTGTACTGAGAGTGTTAGTGATAGAAATACAATTTATTTATGTTTATATTTTTATGTTTTTAACAATTTGTTTATTCCTTTTTTTCGCTTTCGTTTATTTAATTAAATTGTTTTAGTTTGACATTTTTAGTAAGAAAAAATTATTTCCTTTTTTTTATATAAAAAAAAACTTAAATTGAAAAAATGATTTATTTATTAAAGCCTGTAGTGCTATAATAATTGATTAAAAAAAGACTTTTAGAAAAGATAGATTTAAATTTTTTTTTAATTATTTTTTATTAAAGCAAAGAAGTTAGAGATCTACATGAAGCTATTAAAGCATATTTGTTTGTCGAAAATATGCTGAACTTGTTGCTCTATTTGATAAATAGGGAAATTAGAAATTTCGCAATGAAATTATTCGTTTTTTATGATCGTATCATGATGATAAATAAATTTAAAAAATTTTAATATTTAAAAAAGTAATTAAAAGGGAAAGAAACAAAAGCTCACCACTTTTTTACCAAGAATTTTTCTCTAGGGGTTTTCAACGAAATGAGCCAAATTTTTTTTAAGATTGACATGCAAAGTTAATCCATCCTGTGTCAGCACATAGTGCTTCAAAATATAATAATCTTAAAGCTTGAGCTTTATACTTCGCAAAGCAATTGGTTTCATCTAAATGCGGTCATTAGCTTAACCGTTCTTTATTTATTACTACATTTTTTAATTCGGGCACACTGTAATTCATTTTATTTTATTTTATTTTATTTAATTTTTTTTTTATTTTTTTTTTTATTTTATTTTATTTTGTTTTATTTTATTTTATTTTAATTTTTATTTTAATTTTATTTTATTTTGTTTTATTTTATTTTATTTTATTTTATTTTATTTTATTTTATTTTATTTTATTTTATTTTATTTTATTTTATTTTATTTTATTTTATTTTATTTTATTTTATTTTATTTTATTTTATTTTATTTTATTTTATTTTATTTTATTTTATTTTATTTTATTTTATTTTATTTTATTTTATTTGATTTTATTTTATTTTATTTTATTTTATTTTATTTTGTTGTATTTTATTTTATTTTATTTGATTTTATTTTATTTTAATTTTATTTTATTTTATTTAGGTGTTTAACTTTTGTAAAACTTCATGAGGCTACCCTGTAGACTTCTTTAAATTTAAACTGATTTTCTGTTTTACTATCTTTATTTAAATTAATGTATTTCTTTTCTCTTTCTCTATTTTAACATTAAAATATTTTATTTTATTATTTTTGTTGTTGATTATTTTATTCCACGTTTTGCGCTCTGTTGCCTTTTGTGACAACATAATTAATTCTATTAAATTGTTAATTAGATGAAAGTCCAGCCGCCATGCAAAAAAGTTCAGCATCAGGACTCAAAGAACATCACCAACAACAACAGCAACAATATTACTTATGTACAACAACTTGTATAATATTAATCATATTCAATGTGTTAATACAGACAAACTTGCAATTACGGCAAATTAAAAGTTATTATCATTACAAACATCATCAACACTGCCAGCGGCAGCAGCAGCAACAACAGCAACATCCTCAACCAACTTTAATATGTATACAGTCACCATCATTATTTAAATTAGATTTATCAACACTATCTTCTTCTTCTGCGGCTACAACTTTGTTAGCATCAGCATCATCATGATAGTATTAAATTTGTTGAATTTCATTTATAAAATTTTTAATTAATTTTAGTTATTAAGTTTTTAAGAATTTAAACTAGTAAATTATTGTACAAACAACAAGTTGGTATTTTCTATGAAATAATTTATGATTAACAAATGAAATAACTTACAAGCATACAAACAAACATCATCATTATTATTATAATTACAATTCTAATTATTGTTTGTAATGCAACCACATGAAATTTATTAGTTTTAAGTTTCTACATTAATTTTATTCTTAAATATTTTAAGTAAACAAAACTAAAGCTGGCAAACTAGAGTTATAATAAAATAAATTTAAATTAACACAATTAAATAGAAAAAAAGTATTAATGGCTTTGTTTACATGCGGCAAGTTTGGAATTTTTTTTTTTTTTTTGGAAAATCTGCTTTAACAAGACCACCAAAAAATTATTTGCTACCATCTCGATTTTTATTTTATTCTTATTTTTGTTTTAAGAATTTGCCAACCTTAAAACTCGAAGAAAACTTGCTTAATGTGAACTAAGCCTTAGATTAAGAGCCACTGCATTGTAAAGTTAAGCATCACACATTCCATATAAAAGATTAAATGTAAATTTACATTAATTAATTCATTGAAAAAAAAAGATGAAGAATTTTTATTTAACAATTAGTTTTAAAAAGTTTTCAGTTAAAAGAAAAAACAATAAAGAAACATTTTTGTTTATTTTTATTACGAATCACATGACCATCTAGAGACCAAACATTTTTACTAACATTTTTAAAAAATTAAATATTTTTGTTTATAATTAGGGTATTCATTCAATTTCAATTTAAAAATTAATGTTGTCTTTGCTCAAAAACAAAGGCCAAGTCGTGGCTCTCAATGCCCAGCAACTCGCATTCAAAATTTCAAATTATTTCTTACGAAAACTAATTCTGACATCTGGCAGCTGATTATGATAGAGGGGACCAAAAATATACACGTATATCTGGACCTAAAGTTCAGTGCTTAAAGTTTTCCTTTTTTATTATTTTGATGGTGAATCGGCGTAGCTAACCCTGTGAATGCTCCATTTTATCTAAATACATGCAATGTGTGTGTTCAATAAACCCTACAAGGAATATTTTTGTGGAACCTTTTCACCCTCTAACTCTTCCATTTGTGGGACTTTTTTGACACATAATTTAAAAAGAACAAACAAAACCCTGCAGTTGAAGAGTTAGAGAGTCAAAATATGCCACAATAATATTAAAATTAACGGCACAAATTAGTGAAAACCGAAAATTTATAAAAAAAAATCCAATAAAATGCAGGACTTAAAACTGCAGCTTGCAAAGCATTGCTGTACCAACTCTAAATGAAAACGAATTAACGTTTGAATAATTTTAATTTTGTTTGTTATAGAAGGCCAAATCAGTGCCTACGTCATGGCGACTGCAATAAAATTAACGACAAAGTTTACGACGATAGCTGGAATAGGGGTAATTTAAAAATTGTAAAAACTTTTAAACGACTTTCTGGAAATAAAAAGATTTTTTTAAAAAAAGTTTTTGTTATGAAAAGAAAATAAGCAAGATTTTATTTATGCCTTCTTCTGAACCTCTGTAACAGTGATAACTCGGCGTGTTAGCAAAAAAACCACTCTTAACAAGGAAAAATTTTTTAAGTCGTCCTAAATAAAATTTGACTTGCTATCACAATTAATTCAATAACTTTATAATTGAGGTTTATTATGGACATAGTGGCGTATTCCACAATTCACTAGATACTAACAAAAGACATTATCACCAGCAACGAAGTAATTTTATAACATAAACTTTTTTTTAAAGCTTTTAAAATTCTAGTTCTCTGTATTGCACTAGATCAACGGCTTACAGTGGCCCATTTTTAAGGTAAAAAATTTAATTCTTAATTTTTTATGTTTTTTCAAAATAAAAATTCAAAATTATTTGCCACAAGAAAAATTAATTTGAATTATCTCAGTTCACTTAGAAAGGCTGATCCCTATTATTATTATTATTATCCTCAAGATAACAATAAAATAAAAAATTTTGTTATATGTTTTAATTGTTTCAAGTTTAAGTAGTTTTTAAATATTTTATAATTTTTGATGATATGAAAAAAAGAATAAATAAAATTATCTAAATATTGCAAACAATTCTTCATATAAAATTCTAGTATTTTCAAAGGTTTTGATTGTTCTTTTAATACTTTTTAAATCACTTTTTTTTATTTGAACTTTATAAAGCTGTAAGCGAGGCTTTTAAAAAATTTTGTAAATAAATAATTGGTATATAATGAAATACATCCATGTAAAAGCAAACAAATTGCTAGCCACATTCACTTACACACTCACACACATAAAATATGCTATTAAATAAAAAAAAATTATTAAGAAAAATTTCTGTGTTTAACCAGATATAATTTATGTATAAATGTAAAAGAACAATTGTTGGTTTCTTTATAAACAATTTAGTTTTGTTTTCAATAAATATTTAATGACAATATACTTTTACCAGCTTCCTGTCAATTTAAGTCTCAATAAAAAAAAAATATAAAAAATGCAGTTCAAGCATGACAAAGAAAGCATAATTTTACATAAATAAATTATTTTTAATAATAAAAAGGAAATATGGTTATGCTGTAGCAGATGCCAACAACATACCGCCTATTTACTGCTACAATGTTTTAACTCAAAAATTATGAATTTCATAATAATTATAAAAAAGCAACAATTATTTACTTTATTGTGTATAAAATAGGCTACTGCGAGTAGTAATAACAAAAATAAATTTTAAAAATTATTGTTACGACCTTAGTGCAGTATATAAGCGATATGTACAGTCAGAGTTATTATCTTAATTAAAAATAATAGTATTCATAAACACAAAACCATTTTCTTTTTAATTTACAAAAATAAACATTTTTAAGTGTTTTTAAATTAAAAGGGTTTCTCTAATTAAAAGAGAACATTTCAAATGAAAATGCAAAAAAATATTTACTTATCCCTTATTAATTAGGAATTAATAACAAATTCTTTTGAATGACCTCACTTCAAGCTGTCTAACACAAAAGTGTCACAGTTTTAGAATATTAAAAAAAGTCAATAATTTGAAAATGTTTAAATTCAAGTATTAATTGGCAGTAACCAGCGCTGCCTACAAGAAGAAAAAAAACGCTAGAAAAAGCTAAATCACTCACAAAAAAACTCGGAAAAAGTTAAAAAACTATCGCTCAAAATTCAAAATTATAATTATTATATTTATAAAAAATCAAGAAGAGAACATACAATGACAAAAACTAAAGAAAATAAAGTCGTTTTAAACTTGTTTTTTTTTAATTATAAAAAAATTTTTTCCGCAAGAAAAAATTTTCTAATTAAAAACAATACGTTACACTATCAAACGCAAATGAAATCAAGTCGATATCTAGAATACTATGCAAGTTATGACCAAAAAGGTAGCCAGTTCTACTAAAAAGTGGCCGGAGAGAGGCAGTAGTAGAACAGGTTACCTTTTTGGTCATAACTAGCTTCGTTTTCTATATATCGACTTGATTTCTATTGCAATGGGTAGATAACCGTGTTGGCTTTAATCAGAATTTTTTTTTATTGCGAATAGTGAGAAAAAAAATTTTTTCTCCAAAAATTACCATGGACTACCCCCTATGCTTTTTTCGGAAAAATTAAAGAAAAATTTTCCTAACACTATCCAGAAGAAAAAAATTTCCTATTAAAGCCAATACGTTTAGCTATTCAACGCAAAAGAAATCAAGTCGATATCTAGAAAACTAAGAAAGTTATGACCAAAAAGGTAACCAGTTCTACTAAAAAGTGGCCGGAAAGAGGCAGTAGTAGAACTGGTTACCTTTTTGTTCATAACTAGCTTCGTTTTCTAGATATCGACTTGATTTCTATTGCAATGGGTAGATAACCGTGTTGGCTTTAATCAGTAATATTTTTTATTGCGAATAGTGAGAAAAAAAAATTTTTCCCCAAAAATTAACATGGACTACCCCCTTTGCTTTTTTTGGAAAAATTAAAGAAAAATTTTCTTGGCACTATCCGCAAAATAAAATTTCGAATTAAAACCAATACGATTATGTATACAAAGCAATAAAAATTAAATCGATTTCTTGAAAACCAAAAAGGTAACCAATTCTACTACTGCTTCTTTCCGGTCACTTTTTAGTAGAACTGGTTACCTTTTTATTCATAACTTGCTTAGTTTTCAAGATATCGACTTGATTTCTATACTTAAATATTCCTTAGTACACTCTTTATATAAACTTGTCGAAAAAACTGGACAAACTCTTATTATTTAGAACAGGGCAACTGAAAACTGACGGTACGACCATACGTATAGCCAAGCAGATACTGCTAATGTGTTTCTGCAAAATGTATAACACTTATTGTCATTATTACAACTAACCGATAGCTAAAAGTAGGATGTTACCGAACAAATAAATGCCTTTTGGTTATTACAAACATACTTTAAGTAAAAAGTGTATGATAAGCTAAAGATAGGTTTGTGTTGGTTATAACTTTTTACTTGAACTTCCGTTTTGACTTGACATAATATATTTTTTTTTAATTTTGCTTAACAAAAATTAAATTAAATTGCTTAAAATAAAAATACAAAATACTTTTCAGATTATGTTTTTAAGCTTATTGGATGTATGTAAAAATGAGAGTAAAAAATATTTCTCTATAGCCGTTTCCAATAAATACTAAGGTTTTGTTGTTGTTTCAGGTCTCACGTGTAAAAACGTTTCTAAGCTTGAAAAAAAATTGGTTGGTGGAGCAATACGCACAGATTTCTGAAGTGTTACTTAAATAATGTATATACCATTGCAACGGCCTAAATGTTTTCCATATTTCGGATTTCCATTGAGAAACTTAAAATCGATTGATATTCAAATAAGTTGCTGATTTACAAGTGCATACAGGCTTAACAAAACCAGTTATTTACCCGTAATTCAAGATTTTGGAGGTGTTTGGCAAATTCCTTTTCTTGTTGTATTCGAGAACACCTACCAGAAAAATAATATGGCTTCTCAGGTATTTTCACTTCATTCTTTTTTGTATCACTGTGTAATGCAACGCCAACTTAGAGTGTTTTTATTTGTTTTAAATCAAATTTCATATAAAAATATTATATACCAGTCCAAAGTAAATTTGAACGGCATGCGGAGGGTTTTTTAAGGCCATCTATTTATATTTAAGCGTCATTCTTAAATAAAAGTGCTGGCGGTGCATATTCTCTACAGTAGTGTTAATCATCTTATATAATAAAATCCACTAAACACAAACAAAAATAGAATTAAAGACGATAAATTAAAAAATAAACTATCTAACATGTCATTACTGGTCAAAAATAAAAAACAATTATTTTGCAGCCAACTTAACTACAAAATGCGCTGTCAAAATTGGATTTTCCAATTTATAAAGGGTGTCCGAACAAGAACGCAAGATTTAAATTTGGCGCCATTCGAAGTGTCATTGTTTGACATATGAACAATTGTTATTGTTTGCTAGTAGAAGGTACGAGGTTAGTAAAAAATGACCATGGACAGCGAAGATAGTTCGTTAATTGGGTATTGGAGAGACAACATGAAAATGCTGATTTTGCCGATAAAATTATCTTCAGTGACGAGGCCTATTTCCATCTTGATGGCTTCGTCAATAGGCAGAATTGTCGCATTTGGGGTGAGGACAATCCTCGAGTGATTCACGAGAAGCAAATGCATCCTCAACGTGTCACTGTGTAATGTGGTTTTTGGGCTGGAGGAATAATTAGACCTTTTTTTTATGAAAATGAGGCGGGTCAAGCGCAAACAGTCAATGGTGTTCGGTATCGTGAAATGATAACCAGTTTTTTCTTGCCTAGAATTGAAGAAATGAATGTGGAGAGCTTGTGGTTTCAACAAGACGGCGCCACATGTCATACAGCCAGAGAAACAATTCAATTGCTGCATCAGTCATTTATTTAAAATTTAAATCTTGCATTCTTGTTGGGACACCCTTTATATACGAATACATTTTGTGTGGTCATGAGCATATTTGACAGATAAACACCGCTTGGCGCACCAATTTAGGTTTGACTTTCAGTTACAAGGGAGTAATTTGAATTTTTATTTTTGTATTTTAAATAAACGTTCATAAATACAATTGCAACTCTGTTAAAAGAAAAAATTGAACATTAAAAGTGTAAAGTAAAAAATAAAATCTCTTCAGAACCTTGCGATGCTATTTACAAGTCACTGGATATATTGGTGACTGCAGTTTTGTTAAGGTAAGCCTTATTATTTATTTTTCCAATATTTTCTATTGAATCTAATAAATTTATTATTGAAGTTTGATTTGTCAATCACAATATTAAATATATATTTTTAATTTATTTTTGGATAATTTAATCAATTTATTCAATAAAAAGATCTGAGGCCAAATCGGAGCACTCGTGCTCGAATAAATTTATTCGAAATTTCTAAATTATTTCATAAGAAACTGATATTATAAATGTTTTCTTTTAATATCGAATGCAAAAACTGGGGGCAGCTTTTTTAAAACACAGTTCTTAACTGCTTGCAGTCAGTTAAGAGCTTTCCCTTAAATCTAACTCTTTAATTAAAATAATGTACTTTTAAGTTTTAAAAAGTTTTCAATAAATCAGTTAAATAAAGGAATACAGTTCCATTTAAGCACTCGCCATTATTTCAAATTAAAAATAAATTTTATAAAAATTCCAATTTATTAATAAAAAAAAAACACTTAAAAGTTATTAAAAACATTATCAAGCAGCAACTTAAAAACAAAATACAATTGAATTATTGACCTCAATTTATTTATTACGCTTTTGTCTATAAAGCGTAACCACAAATGCAAGTGTATACACACTTTTTATATATAGTTTTTTAATAAAAAAAATTTAATTTTAATTTTAATACACAATTATTTTTACAACCCAAGCAGGAACTTAACTTTGAAAGTGCGCTACAGTCAGTTTAAAAATTCACTTTGTTGTGCTAAAGCGTGCAATTATAGGCTCTTAAGTAGCTACACAAAAATAAAATTAAAATTCGAACTTGAGCTTAAAAAACAGTAAAAAAAAGTTTTATAAAAAAAATTTCAAGTCAGGTTTAAAAATGGAATGAATGGAAATTTGAGCATTCCATTCAATAACCGTGTGGTTCTTTTTTTTTTTTTTTGGAAACTTAAAAATCTTGAACACAATATTTATTCTTCTTTTTTTTTGATTCAGAATTAAAAGTTATCAAATAATTAATTTTTATAAATAAAATCGCGGAATTCACTTTAAAATAATTGATTTAAAAAATTTCAATTTCATATTTGATTTGAAATAAATGCGATAATAAAATTCTTAAAAAAATATTTTTAAGACTAAGTTCTTAATTAATAATAATAATAGAGTCTTGGCAAAAAACTCATGGTTATCCGCAAAGAAGATTTTTTTGTCTATATAAAAAACTAGCAATTTTAAGCAGGAATTAGCGTATTAAACGGGTGATACACACATCAAATTTCAACATCAAATTCTGCATTTGTGTGCTCATGCAAAAAAATCAAACTGGTTTTGATTTTCGTTAAAGTCATACATGGGACTCCCATTTAAAAAAAAAAAAAAAACATTTACACACACTCAGGATTGACGTTGAATAATTGATAGTCTGTCAGGCACCTATCAGCCACTTTAAAATTTAAACTCTGAGAGCTCTTTTGGAGAGAGAGACATGCAAAGTAGCTGGTCACTTATATATCAAAAACTATTCCAGTATTAAAACTGAAGCACAATTTCAATTTAACATTCCTTTGAGATTAAACTAAAATTTTTACACTACACAGAATACAAATCACAATTGACTCTTAACGATATAAAAAATCTTTAACATTAAAGTACAAAACACAATAGGTATTGCTGATAGTGAAGGTTAATATACCCGTTTAACAATTAATTGTTACCCATGTACACAAATAGCCACTGCATTTAGGACTGACTACCTTTTCATTTAATAACATCAAAATGTGTTTAACATAATCGATTTTAAGTACTTTAAATTACAACCTGCACATTGATGATGTCTGTTTTCTCTTTTATTTTTTTATTTTTGTTTACAAGTGCCACTGAGTGTTATGGTTGCAGTGTAGTTTTCTACTTGAATTGAGTGGCATGCAATTAATTTTGACTGTACAACATGTTGGTTATGTTTAGTTTAGTTTAGTTTAGTTGCACTAGTCGCACACACACAATAAAGTTAAAAATCTTGTTGATTGTGTGTGGGTATTTCCGTTTCGGTATCAAGTGCATTTATTTTTTGCTTTACTTGTCAACAAACAAAAATTATTTACAGTCGCTCATTTATTTAACTCTTGTTGTAGCTAAATAGTTTTATCGTCTGTCACACTTAAATTAAATAAATAATTAAAAATAAAAAGGTATGAAATCAGCTCAATGAATGGTGTTGGTTGGATTCTCTGCTAGAAAGATTTAATCAGAAAGATAATGAGAGAGAGGGAGGTTGATATTTAAAAAAAGAAAGAGAGAGAGAGGGAGACAGAAAGAGATTGGAGATAGTGAGACAATCTTGTGACTAATTCAATTGTATTACAAAAAGCTGTCTTAGTTATGGGCTAGCCTCTTCGCCTGAGAAGTACAGCTGTAGTGTCATCACTGACACTCGACATATATTTATTTATATTTACAACGATCCAAAGGAAAAAGCTCTGTTTTGTATTTAAATTAAAAAAATTTTTATGAAAGTTTTAAGAGAAGATTCACTGTCAGGGTTGGAAAACTGAATAGCCGATAACCAACCTTTTTAGATAGAAAACTCTAAGGCTAAATTATTGCATTCAATTTCAAATTACAAAACGACTAGAATTTCTTTTGATTCGGAGCAGATTAAAAAATGTTTTATACAAAATTAAAGTCGACTTTAAGTCGTAGTAAATTTAAAATTTTATTTTTGTGATGTTGCATTTGCACCCTTATTTAGTTTTGCTCATAATTAATTCAATATTTTTAAAAACCAATGACGTTTAATTGGACTAATATTACATTACTTAATGAAACATTTCATTAAATTAATGAACTGTATTCATTAGCTTAATAAAACTTTATAATGGATTAAAAAACAATTAATTATTTTTTCAGTTCACTAAAAGAAAAATCGTTTAAGAATTTAATGAAATTATTTCATTGATTCAATGAAATATTTCATAAATTATGTGAATTGTTATTTCATTAAATTAATGAATTTTGTATTGAATTATTGAAATTATTGTTTCACAAAACTAATAATGAACTATTTGAGCTGTTATTTTTGAAAGTGGTATAAGTCCTTTCAGTAAAAAAAAATTATTAACGTTAATTATAATTAGATGGTGCCTATAAATTACTAAAATTACCTCTAGATAATTTTTTCTCAAAACTGGACTTGTACCACTTTAAAAAATAACAGCTCAAATATATCATTCGTCTTGTGAAACGTGTTGCACAGTAATGAATTTTTCAAGGGATTAAAGAGAAAATTCAGAGCTTAGATGTACAAAATTCTGCTATTGCAGTACTAAAGCTAAGGCAGTTGATGCCGATTGAAGTTTCCAGGTAATTTCTGTGGCAATATGAAAAAACCGTTTGTGTCTTATTAAGTCATTTGAAAGACCTACAACTTTAAAAGCAATAAAAGGTTTTATTCTAAAAATATTTTGATTCTGGAAAACGGTATTTTTTTTTTTTTTTTTGGCATTTTGTTAGTTGTGCCATACAACGCCTTACCATCTCTGAACCTCAATACTCTATACCTCTCGAGTTTTTTTTTTTTAATCATTGTGACCTCTAGAGTAAAGTTTGCTTAAAAAAATAAAAATTATATTTTTAATTTTTAAACTCCAATCAACAAACAACAAAATTACAAATTATTTAATAATTATTTAGTATAAAAGAAAAGAAATCCCTTTCACTTCATTCCATGTCAATATTTGTCTGAAAATTAACAATTAAAAATTGTTAAGCATTACATTTCAAGCGTTGTAAAATTTCATTACCTCATTAACATAATACTCATCACTTCCATCATCATAATCATCATCTTCGTACTCAGTTTGTTTTTTCTTTGTGCACATACGTATTAGACAGCCAAATGCCAATATCGATGCCAAGAATATTAAAAAAGCAATTCCATAAATGTTTGCCAAAAGCAGATCCTCCCAATCACCTTCATCATTTTCTATGATGATTTCTGTACCAGTATTACAGCCATCTGTATTGCATGTCCAGCAATTATATTGCAAATCATCGCAATGCCAAGAGCTTAACTCACATGATCTTTGCATAAGAGGGTCAACACCTTTGCAAAAATAAATTTTTAAATTTAAATTTCAATTTCAATGAATGGTGTACGTACGAACCTCTCTCTATCATCACCGCACATTTTGTTTGATTTTTCCCACAGGACTTTAAAAACTTATTTCCGGCATTTTCTATGTGATAACAAAGAGCCGAATCCACATTCTCACAAACATGACACCTTAAACTTAAAACTAAAAATATTTTTAAGTAATTAAATCGTTCCAAAAAATGTTTAATTTCTGTTACCTCTGGCAAGTCCCACTATGAAAATTAAAAATTTCAACATTTTCCAGTTTTTGGTTTTTTTTTTTTAAATAAATCAAATTTTTGTCTTTCGATTTTGTTTTCTTTGCCTGCTTTATCTACTGAACTGATAGATATAAAAACCGCTAATAAAATGGACTTATTGTCTCTATGAGAAGCTTTAAGATAATTTTTTAAATTAAATATTTTTATTCGCAAAGAAGGCGTACCATTTCGTATGTAAATAGTTGGCACAAGTTGAATCATAATGTGCTTGAAAGCCGAGGTATTCATTCTGTCCAGAGATATTTTTAATAAATGTTTTTGTGTGTGTGTGTATGTGTGCATAAATTGTGGTTTCAAAAAGGCATTTTATTAGTGCTAGTGTAAACTCACTACTCTTATTTGCCGCATAAACATCCATTCTTGAATGGAAATTTGAGCATTCCATTCAATAGCCGTGTGGTTCTTTTTTTTTTTTTTTTGAAACTTAAAAATCTTGAACACAATATTTATTCTTCTTTTTTTTTTTTTGCTTCAGAATTAAAAGTTATCAAATAATTTATTTTTATAAATAAAATCGCGGTTACGTTAGAGCTAAAAATACAAGTATACTCGGGGTTGGACCAGAGCAACGAAAACCCGTTTTTAAATTATTTTATAGAGTTGATTTCAAATATGTACTTGGTTTTTTTTAATTGGCTGTAACTACCGAGATATACCTAAATTCTAAAGATGACATGACATACGTGAGACTTACTTAGAAACGGTTTGTTATATTTGACTGAAAAGAAAATCCTAAAATCCGCAAAAAAGTTTGCTTCAAGTCGTATTTGTGGTTGGGGTTGCTGTGAATGCTGTTACACATACCTGCCCGGTTGTCACTCATCGCCAGATTATGTTGGACTCCTCAAAAAACCCCTATCAACTAAGCCCACAACCCGTCTTCTGGGAGGGAAGATTTCTAACTACTCATCAGATTATTTCGGTATGATCCCCTTCTTTGGCCTCTTTTTGCCATTATCTATTATTCTACCTCTTCAGGCCTCGTCCTTTTAATAGCCTCCAATGCCTTCTATGGTCCTCTGTTGCGCGTCAAGGTCTCTTTTTGTCCTCTGCATTATTTTCTTTATGTAGGGGGATACGCTATGCGAAATATTTTCATGTGTCATCATAGCCAGGACTATCTTTTCAGCTGTGAGAAAGCCAGTATGTCGCAAAAGAAATTTTGCTTTTTAAATTGTTATTCACTGTTTGATTGATTTAAGAAAAAAAAAATTAATTTTAATATTTTGTATGACATCCATTGTTAGCCAGAACTGATTCCTACATTTTGCGATAGATATCTTGCACTGTTTTCAATTTATTGAGCACCCGAACTTTTCACCAAAATAAGCCCAAAGGTTTTCTATGGGATTTATATCGGGACTTTGTGGTGCTGTTGGTAGATGTTTGCTGTTATATAAAAACCATAGTCTAGGTCTGTTTTATTTAGATTTCTTTTATTTCTGAGACTCCATATAACACGGCAAGAATTCATTAATTTATATTAATTCTGAGTTTCCTATAAGGCGGCTTTCATATAATGCGGCATAGATTAATCTAATTTGCCGTATTTATATGTTGCTCAAAACGTGGCTTGCATAGAATGCATATGCGATATTAAATTGATTGGAAGTTTTTCGTAACATGGGACGAATTAATCGGCTTATATTCGTTTTTACTGCAGTGTCACTTAATTGTGAATAACGTTGAAAGTTTTAAGTCGATTTTAATAAATTATGGATCGTTTTGTTTTCTATTTTAAATAATTTTTTAAAAATTTAAATTTTTTTAATTTTGTATGAATAAAATGGTTAAACAAATTTAACCCAATTAAGTTAAGAAAAAAAGTTGCAGCATCACATCTGCTAACACATCAAAGCAACACTAACGAACACATATGGCAGCATTTTTTTTTAACAAAATATTGTCTTTTACAAGTGAGTGAAGGTAAATATGCCGAGTTAAATATGTTTTAACTTAGCCCTTTACGTTTTTTAGTATTATAAAAAAATTTTTACAGTACTTATGACATATTTATAAACATGTTTAGCAGATATATTTATAAGTGCATGGATACAAATATTCATAAATACGTTGACTTCTCAAGAAGACTACGGGATGGGACACATACCATTCTAAATTGGATATTATTTAGATTTGTAATCTACGGCCCAAATATTCAGAAGTTGCTTTGGACTATTTTAAAAAAATTTTGAAATTCCCTTATACCTTAGGACTCTTACTCTTGTCTGTCACAACTTTTACAAAAATTTTAAAATTATGAAGAAGATTTCAATGTAGGTGCCACTGAAAGCAAATTTTGTTGAGAACTTTAGAATTTTCTTTCTTAAAAAGTAATAATAATAAAAGTTTTCACTCTTTCATTTAGAATATGCCAAAGCCAATTGAAAACAATTAAAAACAGATTTCACATGAGCGCTATAAAATACTTTTTAAACAGTTTTCAGTTGCTTTGTTCCAAAAGTTAACTTACTTGTGTGATTAAAAAAGTTAAAGTTTTTTCTATAATTTACATAAAAAAGCGTAACTTAGGAATAGTTTGATAAAATTTTTAAAAATAAAAATAATTAATTTTGTGCTTGTTTGAGAGAATTTATTTACAAAAAACTTATTTTCAAATTCCCATATGCTTATAGAATTTTTAACCTTTAATATCTGTCTTAAAATTTACATTTTCATAAGAAAAAAAATTACAAATACGCTCAGACTGGATAATAAACACCAAAAAGTGGCTTGCACACGCTTGCCATTATTACACATGCCATGACGACATTTATGACACATGACCTTCTGATAGTGGCGATCTCGAGGGAGGCCACATTTAAAATTTGCCAGAAAATAATTAATATTATTTTCATAACATTCACGAAACACGACTTGTTTACCTCCAACTAAAATGAAAAAAAAAAAAAAATTAAGTTTCATTCCCATCACATCGTTTTGGGCTTGAAATTAAATTTTTACGTGTCGTGGCAATCTGCTTGACACAGCCTTGAGCTTTAGATGAACATTCCACTAACATTCGTTCATTGGCATCCTCATTTGTCATATTCTTACAATTGTCATCATATAAACTGCTGCACTGATAGCATTTTAAGGGGCTTGACTGAAAAAACGAAGCAATTTGTGTGATGTCATAGGCAGCTGCAAGACAATAATAAAAAAAAAAAAGAAATTAAATATTTAAAATTATTATTGTTAATATTTAATATGAGAAATTAATTCTAAGATTAAATTTGTTAACGAGCAGTGGTAACTTTGATCATCGACTCTGTCGGGTCTGCAACTGCGATTATAGGTTAGCACTCTAGTCGCCAGTCTACAGCTCACCCTAATTAAAATTAACTTTTACTTTAGTTAAACAAAATTAAAAAAAAAAAATAACATTAAACTTCTTCAGTTTCTAAAGCAAAATAAATTGATTTTTTGGTAGAGGCCACTTATTTATTGTTTTTTTTTTACCCGCATAAACAAAACAGCTACAAAACAAACTTAAAATTGTAAATATTTTCACATTAACTTTCATTATAATTATTTTTACTAAAACACTGAATTTATATTTTTTATAGGTTTTGTGTGTCTGGAAGTTTTAACGCAACTAAATAATTAAAAAAAAGAAAAGAAAAAAATTCTTTGTGCCCACAAAATATGATTCACTGTAACCGTGATCATGGTTCGAGTTATAAATTGTTTCCAGTTTTTTTAATAAAATTAATTTAAAACACAATTAATATTAAAATAGCAAATGAGTAAACCCTTGAAGATGCTTTCTATTTTAATAAATTGTTTACAATTAATGAATAGAAAAAAAATTTGTTGTTAAAAACTTTTAATTTTTCAAAGAAATCAGTTGCTTTTTTATACTTCGCCTAAGCACAAATTGAAATTTCTCCAAAGAGTTTTTTTTTTGTAAAGTGTGTGTTCAATAAATAAAATCAATTTTATTGTATTTGATAAGAAAATATTTTAATTTTTCAATATTTAATGATATTTTCCGCCTTCCCAGTAGTTTCTAAAGGGTGTTTTTATAGACGTATAGAACTTTAAATTGCAATAAAACAACGATGGATTATTTGATTGACATAAATTTTATTTATCCGAAAGATAATCTTGTGGCTGGCTCGGATGTAGTCCAATCTGGACGTCCAATTTTCGATGACTTTTTCTAACATTTGTGGCCGTATATCGGCAATAACACGGCGAATGTTGTCTTCCAAATGGTCAAGCGTTTGTGGCTTATCCGCATAGACCACTGACTTTACATAGCCTCACAGAAAGTAGTCTAGCGGTGTTAAATCACAAGATCTTGGAGGCCAATTCACAGGTCCAACACGTGAAATTATGCGGTCACCAAACGTGTCTTTCAATAAATCGATTGGGGCACGAGCTGTGTGACATGTTGTGTCGTCTTGTTGGAACCACAGCTCCTGGACATCATGGTTGTTCAATTCAGGAATGAAAAAGTTAGTAATCATGGCTCTATACCGATCACCATTGACTGTAACGTTCTGGCCATCATCGTTTTTGAAGAAGTACGGACCAATGATTCCACCAGCCCATAAAGCGCACCAAACAGTCAGTTTTTCTGGATGTAACGGTGTTTTGACATACACTTGAGGATTAGCTTCACTCGAAATGCGTCAGTTTTGTTTGTTGACGTAGCCATTCAACATGAAGTGCGCTTCACCGCTAAACAAAATTCGCTTATGAAAATCGGTAACAACGGTAATCTCGTTTTGGGCCCATTGCAAGCGTTGTTCAGGCGTGAGTCTATTCATGATAAATTGCCAAACCAAACTGAGAATAAATCACTTGACATCTGTTAAATCGGTCGCCATCTTGAACAGTAATGCCAACTTAAAGTTCTATACGTCTATAAAAACACCCTTTATTAGATACTATAGGCTTGTGTCATTTGGTTGGCTTGCATGGCGGCCTTACTTCCTTCAGTTTGAATCGCAAAGATTTCGTTTTGAAATCCTGTGGCAGCACTAAGCTACTGCTGATATATAGTGGGTAGTGTACTAACCTATCTATCTGGGGAGCTTTAGCTTTGATTCCTGTCTAGACAATCTAAGAAGCTTCGTAGATTTGTTTTGCTTATTAAAAAAAAAAGATGAACAAGAAGCCTTAAAACACTTTTATTAACAGTTTTTCCACATCTTTGGTTTTAACTGCCTAATCGTGGAATTTTTTTTTTCAGCTTTTATTTAGATATATCTGATGCGAATAAATGTAGTGATCTCTGATAGCCAAGCAGCTCTGTAGTGCGATTCAATAAATTATAACTGTTCCACATTATGTTATTTTCTGTTTGCTTTAACGAATGTGTTATTCTTGATTAACTTTAAGGGTAAAAAATTCACCACTGATATAAATAGCGTGGACAACAACCAAAAATGCCTTATATTCATTTTTATTCTGCAGTTAAATTTATTTAAAAAAACTCTGCCACAACATAGTTTCCTTTATTTATTTACTTTTACTAAATTATAATCATCAATTTATTTTAAGGTATAATTTTTCAAATAAACATTAAGCAGTTTTCCTTAAAACTTTCTTTAAGTTCTTTTTATTTTCCTTTTTCGCTTTACAAAATAACAACCAAAAAATTTCGCTTTTGTAACAATAGTTTCTTAAAGAATTTAGTTGAATTTTTTTTTATTTATAAAAAAAAAAAAATGTCTTGCGGAAAATTTCTTGTGTTTGAGAAAAACAAAATCCAACCAAAAAAGATAAAATGAATTGAAGTATAAAAGAGAGAAGCAAGAATTTAAGAAAAGCAACATTTTAACGCTTGGAATAACAAAAGACTTGACGCTATTTTGTATTTCGGAAGCAGCAATTTACAGTGACTACAAAATAAAAATATTTCGAAAATAGCAAATTTTCATGCAGCGTCCTAATTACCCTCAAAGGTCGCAATGATCTGCAGTTTTTATCCTGACATGTCTATCTCGTTGTTATGTATGTATGTATGTGTGTGTGTGTGTGTGTGTGTGTGTTATTGTTGCAACAAGCACTTGAAATGTTTGAATGGCAAATTAACACATAATAATTTGTGAGTGAGAGAAGAGTAAATGAAAAGAAATTGTTTCACAATTGCTGCAACCTTGTTGTTGTTTCCTTTTTTTCTATTCAGTTTCTTATCTTTAATACGTAATGGTTTGCATTTTGAACACTTTTTTATTTTAATAAAATCCGCTTTAGTGAATTTAATATTTTCATCTTGTGAAATTTTTAAGATTTAGTTTAATAGCCAACTTGGGCAATCACTCCAAGCAACAAGAGAGCTTGTTATATCGTTCTCCATATAATATTTGTAAAATAATTTATTTTAAAGCTTTTTAATTTAAAAAATAAAATTTATGTGGCAAAATTTAATTTAATCGAAAATGTACTTTTTTATTTTGCATAATCAAAGAAAAAACCTATAAAAATCTGATTTTGCTCTAGATATTTTTAGTGCCAGCGAAGTAAAATTTATATATGTACATTTGGTTGTTGTATTGACTAAGCCATAGCATTTTGCGCTAACTTGCATAGTTTTAACTGTTTCCAATAAGCACTCTCGTTAGTGCCCCCTCTTTAAAATAATTTGTCAATTCCAAACTTTTTTATTTAGTTTTTTTTGCTGGTACTCGTTGTACTCATGCAAATGCATTAAAAAAACGCTTATTGCTTATTTTTGTTAAAATTTTTAACTCAAAATATTGTTTTTCATCACGTTATTTTCTTCTAAATTTATTTACTCTGCCAACAGACAAGTAGACTGACTTCTACAAGACGGAGGTACAAAACAGCAAACAAAAACTTTGTATTCTTGTTCATAATAAATTACTTGACTTAAGGTCCTACAAAAAAGACTTGATGTCATCAATATTCTCCTTAGTAAAACATCTGTTGGTGGTCCATAAGCTTGACTGGTGGCCAAACAATAAAATAAAATAAAAACAAAATTATGTTTTCGGCAGCAGAGCATCATATTCTTGGCTTCTCGAAAAATGAAACAAGACAAGGAACAAAATTAAATAAAGCGCACAATGAAAACAAAAATAAGAAAAAACAACAAACAAGCAAAAAGCACAAAAAAAATATTCAAAATAAAAAGAAAATTAAAATTGTTAACAGCACGACTTTTCTTTACATTCAGTGCTGGTGGTTGGCTGGTTTATTTTAGTTTGAGCTCTTCTTGTGCGTTACTTTATATTCAAGAAGTTTTTTATTAGCTGTTCCAGCACGTGAAATATTTCTTAAAAAACACAATTTTTCATAGAGTTTTGTTAGTTTTTATGTTGCAAAAATGACAGTAAAACATTTTCTAAGTTTAAGGTATCAAATGTAACACATTTTTTGTATAAATTTTATTGAAATTAAATATTAACAAAAATTAATTAGAAATTAGGCTTCTTATCGAAAAAAAAAAATTAATGTAGATTTTAAACTAAAAATTAGAGAAATTTTTCATATAATTTTTACCAAAAGGTTACTTTAAAGTTCTCGTCAATTTTTTTCATTAAAGTGGTTGAGAAACTTCAAATGTGAGAACTGAAGTCGTTAAAACCGACAAATTTAATTTTAAAATAAAAACACTTATTTTTTTTATGGGATTATAAGAAGACATTTTCCTATTAAGTCTGGAATAAAGCCGGCAATGCCAAATTTTTAGAAAAAATCCATTTTCTCCGATGAAGCACATTTACATCTGAATGACTTCTGGATTAGATGAAATTGTCGAATTTATGGTTTAGGAAATTCTTATGCAATCCCTGACAAGCAAATAATGAGCTACTTTCTGTTGCGGATTTTGGTCAGGACTTACTGTTTTTTTCTTTCTGCAGTTGGTAACCATAAGATGGGCTTAGCATTGAAAGACTACAGTAAAAGTTGTCAAGACGAGAACTGGCAGATCAGCGAAAGATTTATTTTGGGAAGCGCTACTTGCAAGGTCTTACAGTACTGTCGACTATAGGGGTGCGCATGCTATATAACTTTAGTAGCAGCAGGAACTGGTTTAGATGACTGACTTGACTTGTCTTCTTCTTATTCTTTCCCCTACTATCTTTGTACTTCCTTTCACTTTTCCATCTATATTGCTATTCGTCATGAAGATAGCACATCAATGGACCTAAGTGACCCTCTTCTGTTTCTTTTATTCGGGGCGTCTTGTACAGCCTAATCTAATCTACTCTTGTGAAGATAATAATGAAATTACGGTGACTGTGAACGATATTCGTTACAGTAATATGAGAATAAAGTTCTTGTAGCCTCAACCAGACGGTATAGTTTTGTACGACATGTAATTTCATTTTAATTGGCAGCAAGTTCCATGCTAACAAACGAAAGAAATTGGTTTTGCAATTTTATTTTTGAACAAAACACTCTGAGAGTGTGATTGTAAATAATAATCAATATTTTGTGAAGCCTTACAACTTTTTTTTTGGGGTAAAATGCATTCTTATTTTCTAATTTTGCTCATGTTTCTAATGTTTAGCTGTGAGAATAGAATTTTATAGTTAGACAATCCAAAAAAACTTTGGTTTGTGAGAATCGAATTTTTTTTGCAATTAAAAAAATTAATTGTGTCAATAGAAGTTTGGTTAAACATTAAAAACAAGAAGTTTTTAATTATAATACATTAACGAATTACAATGCAACTGTCACAATGTAAAATGAAACAGTTTGATATAAATTTGATTCCATGAAATATTTCAAAAATTATGTGAATTAATGAAATATTTCCAATTAAATTTATAAAATTACTAGTTGACCCGGCAAACGTTGTCTTGCCTTAAAATTTTTATATATTCGATCTTCTTACACTAAGAAATCGTACTCATAGAGTAAAGAACCGTGCGAGACCGGGTAAAAACAGGTAGTAGGCAAATAAGCCAGATGCCGGGCGGATTTGTGACGTTAAACCTTCCAAGATTATACATATAAACCTTCCTCTTGAATCACTCTATCTTTGAAAAAAAAACTGCATCAAAATCTGTTGTGTTAAAGATCTAAGCATACATACAGACATAGGGACAGACGCGGGAAGCGACTTTCCTTTATACTATGTAGTGATAATAAATTAAATTTATTAAAGTAAATCAATGAATTGTTCATAAAAGAATGAAAAATTTATAAATGAATGAACAGTTCTTAAAATAATGAGTAGTTCATTAAATGAATGAATAGTTCATTAATAAAAATGATCATTATAAGAATGAATAGTTCATAAAAGAATGAATAATTAATTAAGAGAATTAATAGTTCCTTAAACGAATTAATAAGTCATTAAGGGAACAGTTCATGAAATAATGAATAGCTTATTAAATGAATTAATATTTCATTAAATGAGTGAATAGTAAATAAAACTTTAAATCAATGAATAGTTAATTTAAAAAATGATGGTTAAATGAATAAATAGCTAATTAAATGAATTAAAAATTCATTAATTGAATAGTTCATAGCAGAATGAATAGCTTATTACATGAATTAAATAATACTTTATACGAATATACGCATGATCAATATAAAAATGAATAGTTCATAAAAGAATGAATTGTTTATTAAGTAAATTAATAGTTAATTAAATAAATGATTATTATATTAAATAAATAATTATTTTTATTGAATTTAATGATATATTTCAGTAAATAAATTTAAAGAAATATTTCATTATGAATTTTTACACACTCTCTCTCTCTCTCTCTCTCTCTCTTCATTGCGAAAATTAAAAAATTCACTGATTATTTAGATTCAGCGTGTATCAATTGAATAACTCTTATGCTTTCAACAAAATATTACAAGATTGCTTATGCAAAAAAAAAATTCTAGCATTCAAACAAAAGGCTATTGGGCATCAATATTATTTAAAATATAAAACAGACAGTCCCAATGAAACCTCCAGCTATGAAACGTTGACCGTTCCTTGCTGCTACAACTAAACTTTACTACTGCCGCTGACTAAGCAAATGCTGTATAAAAAGGATCCACTCACTCATGCACTTACACATATAAATAAGCATCATCCATTATCCTTAAATGTATTTTATTATACTCGTAAGCATTCAAAGTGTCTAATGAATGCGCCAGAAAATTCTGTAGACAAAATCATAAAAATTTATAATATATTTTCTTGTTCTTCAGGATGCTTTTTTATAATGTTGTCTTTCGCACAAAATGAAAATAAAATAAAATTTAAATTCTAAAAGGCTGCTTTTTGCCTGATCCTGTTGAATAAAAAAAGTGGAAAAACATGCAAACACGATGGATAATATTTTTCTGTTTTTTTGTTTGTTTTGCTGGTTTATTGTTCCCTTAGTTTATTTCTCTGTGTGCTTTTGTTGTTGGTGTCTTTATTTTCAAACCAGTAAATAGATTTGATTAAAATATATTTCAAGTTGTTGTCAACTAATTTGTAAATTTCTTTTACGGTGTTTTAGAATAAAAAAAAATATTTTGTTTGAGTGCAAACCATTTAAGTGTATTTTGGGTTAAACTTTATGTTAAATTTGATTTAATTTCAATTTAGTTTTAAATGCTTTGGCATCAGCTTGGAAAATTTTACTAAAATTTCTTTTGTTCTACAGAGAAATTGAGATGTAATTTTTCTTTAAGTGTAGCAATTTGAAGCGAGAAAAATATTTTTATTTATTTTTAATAAAATTAATTTAATTGAAATTAAAATTCATTTATTTATTTTGAATTAAAGAAGAATAAAAAAAAATATTTTTTCAAAACTGCAGCAAAGAAAATAATTTTTAAGACTTTAAAAAAAAAAAAAACTATTTTTCTTAAGCTTGTGTATGTAAGTAAATATACGAGTACAAGCCAAAAATCTCTTAACAAACAATTAATAAATTAAATATTCACAGTTAAATAATCACAGTTTTTTTTTATTTTTTTTTTTTTTTTTTAATTTAAAAAATTTACTTCAACTTTAGTAATTATGAAACTCCACTAAAAGGAAACAAAACAAGGAATGCAATTTAAATTTAAATGAATTCAAATGATTATTTAATTTTTGATTTTATATTTGCTTACAGCAGGCAGGCAGACAACACTCACACTTACTCAAGTTGCTTGCACATTTAAATTTAATGCATTTTCTATGAAAAGCTTGACAACATTTCAGTTTTTCACTTTAATTTCCTTTTACTAATTGCAAAATGTTAGTAAAACATTTTTCTAAAAAACTAAAAACAATGAAAAAGAAGAAGGGGAAAAAACAAAACAAACAGAGAAGAATTTAAAATATTTCGAACATGGCAGAGTATAGGAGATAGAGAGAGAGAGAGAGAGGGAGAACGGGAGAAAGGGAGGAGAAAGCATAACGACAGGACTAGTGCTGGGGTGTAGAGAAATATAGTGAGTGAAAAGAAAGCAATTTACAAATTATAATTGTCATTTGTCAAAAGATACACTAGACATACATACATTTTTATGAATATTGACGACGTGACAACAATCACATAAATCTACTCAAAACAGAACAAATGTAAAGGGTAATCAAAAGGGTGTACAGTTTTTGGTATTTTAAATTCAAATCAAAGGAAATGAATGAGCTTGTCGGGCTATTAAAATTAATGGCCTGTTTTGTTGCTGTTGTGTCTCTTTAACAGCTCATTAATTATTAGTTTAAATCAGAAAGGGCTGAAACCGTTTCTTATCATTGTAATTATCTTTCACTAAAAAACTCGGCCCGAGTTTTAGTTTCTTTTGGTCTAGAGTCACTTCTTTATCAAGCCAACAAATTTCTCTCATCATAAGATCAGTAATATTTTTTTTCAGTTTTCTTTCCTCACCAGTAAAATTTTTAAAATCTTTTATTTTTTATTGCGCTCGTTCTGTTTTTTATTTCCCATGATCAACGGACCAGGCTGGTGATATGTTCAGGGCTACTTTCTTTCTTTCTAATCTTGAACTGACTTTTTGAACAGTTTCTTCCTTTTAGTTGGTAGGTTTACGCAAAATAAACCATTTACCTGCCAAAATAACGGTATAAGAAAGTGATCTAGACCCACTCTATTACATTAAGATATTTGGGAAAGTTAATTAGCCCTTCCACCGGTCAGCTGCTCTTACAATGAGGGCTCTCTGTCTGCTTTTAGTGCGGCAGTTACGTTGAAGAGCAGACCCAACCGATCGGCATGATCGCTCAGTGACCAGTTATCACAGCCATCAGTCTAGAAATTTTCTTTCGACGGCATACTTTACGTCTCAAGACCTTGCTATCTGGTAACCATCTTCCTTTGGTGAACAGTAGTAAAAAAATGTCGTTTTTGATGTTACTAAGCGATATAGCCAGCGTTACTGATATGTTAGAGGCCGATTTGTCTATTTCGTCCACTTTTTCATTGTCCATGAAGTCACTGTGTGCAGAAACCTCAGGGTTTACTAACTGAAGCAGAAGATGTAACATTTCATTAAATTACCGGACGGCCGAACATACTTCAATTAAGATTCCGTTTCGAACCACGTCGCTAAGACTTTTTCTTACTAAGGCGACCTAGATCCACCCTGTGACCTTAAGAGACCCTACTTCTTATATCTCAGGCAATCCGTCCTTAAGATGTGCAGCGAAAAATCTGCGTCTCTAAGAAATAACAACTCGCTGAAAAGGTGAAAGACTGTTTCCTTGCTCTCAGGTGTCCGACAGTTGCGGCAGCTTTCAATGAAAGGCAGTCCCTGCGTGCTTTTCGTTGACTAGTTATCACAGCTACTAGTCTGTAAATAGCCTTTCTACTCCTGCTGACCAGCTGAGCATAGCATTTACTAACATAGCGGGGTCATACTTGACGCATAATCTTACATGTTTCTAAACCCTAAAATTTAACTGGCAGAAGAGCACTTCTGATTCCTTTAGGGCACAGAGGCATATACGCTTCCTACGCGTGAGACAGAATAAAAATCGTATTTCAAGTTCTCTGCAATAAACGCCAGAGCCCACACCGGCTACTGTCTTAGATTTATCAGTGTATACCCTAGTGTTACACTTATATACATTTGTGGCCCATTTTCACTCGTGTCTGAAGGGGAAGACGTATCAAAGTTCATATGGTTTCCAATATGGTCGCTAAGGGCCTTAGATCCTTACAATTCTGCACGTGATTTCTTCTACTCTTGTTGTTCTTTCTATTTCATTTTTTTTTGTTCAATTATCTCTTTTTAAAAGAAAATTATTTTTGAATAAAAACTTTTAAAAACTTTTCAGGACATCATTAAATCACACCCTGTTGCCTTAGTCTACTTGTAAATATGCAAGCAAAATTTAAATGTTTAAATATGTTTCTCTGTATAAATCTTTATCATTATTTCCAGCGCCTCAAACATCCATCATTTGAAACAAAATCATCACTTCGAACAATTTTCTTTTTTACAAAAACAATAAACAACAATATTGCTTAAAAAAATCTATAGACAGACAGACAAAATAAACAGACTAACGTTACAAGCAGCAACAGCAGCCTTAGCCTAAATATATAATACGAGTAAAGATGTTTTTTCTGTTTTTCCTCATGCTAAAGTGGCAGAAAAAAATTTTATTTTACAAGTGCAATAAAAATGGAAGAAAAATAAAAATTGAAAAGAAAACGAAAACGAAGCAAAATTTTATAATTATTATGGAAAAATTGCAATTTGATTTACAAGCTGTATTGCTTTTTGCTGTTGTTGTTTTTCCAATAATCATCCACAGTTTGTAGGGCGGTAATAAGTTAATTAAAAGTACGACCCACTCAGCTCTCCTTTCATGCATATTTAAATGGTTGGCCAAAATGGCAGACTTCTTGAGAGGATTCATGCAAGTGAGCCAAATAAAGATGAGCTGTTAGATAAGTGACCCCCCATAAGCTTAAAATTATAGGACTGTCATTAGCCATTTGATATTCTTAAAAGCAGCGTCAAATGCAAACGTTTCGTTTTGCTATTTTCCATTATTATGGAAAAGTACAAAACGAAATGTTTGCTTTCGTTTTATTTGAATTCTTTGCAAGCTCTGCTTAAAAGTAAAAACAGAAAAAATTCTATTATTAGACTATGTAATAATTTCTATTTGGAATTTAAAAGTTTTAACAAAATATTAATCTTTATTTGTGCTTAATTCCAGAAATTGTGTTGGTTTTAAAATTTATTCTTTTACTCATGATATTCTCATGAGTTATTTATTCAGTACAATAGCATACCTATATGGACCATTTCATCAGACGCTACTCTGAATCCTCAGTTCAGACTATTACAAGTTCTACATGACAATAAATAAATTGTTGTGTTATGAGTTCGAGTGATGATGATTTGAAGCTGCCTAATTAAACTAATGAATCGTATTTATACTGACCTGACATCCTAAGGAGTAGCAGGTTCAATTCCTGCCTAAATTCTAGGTGTGTGCTTTAGGTGGCCTTAAATAATGGTATTTTGAAGCCAAATCGTCGTATTAGATATCGAAGCAGTTCCATAGAAGTTTTAGAAATTACCACACACAAAAAACAAATACGGTTGTGAGAACTAAATTTGTTTCAAAAAAAAAAAAAAATTCAATTTTACTAAGCAATTTTTGTAGTTGTAGTGACCAGAATTCCATTCGATTTTCTATTGTCATGATTAAAAAAAATCAACGGTCACAACTTAATTTTTGATTCGAAATAAATTTAGTTCTCACAACCGAAGTTGTGCACTAGAATTTCAATCCATTTCATTAAGCAACAATATGCGACGATTTAGGTTCTTTTCTAATTTCAAGCGAAATAAATGCTGATTCACAGACATTTTTTAAATTTTCCTGCCAAACAGAAATTGTTTTGAAAATTAAAAAATCAAAATTAAACTCTCGAAACTAAAAAAAAAAATGTTTAATATTACGAACAAGCAGTAATAAGAAGTAGCAGTAAGAGAGGTGAGAATCAGAAAAGTCATTCTATTTTCCATTTGTTGTTTTTCGGGTCAAACATATCACAAAGGTTTTCGTAAAAGCCTTTGGGAAAAGATCAAGCTCGAACTCTGTTTAAGGCCGCAGTTAATTTAATTAAATTAATTTAATTAAGTAATTAAAAAGCTAGTTTTTTCGTGGTTCTTCTGTTGTCAGGTTTTTTTTACTTTACATTTGTATATTTATATGTATGGGTGTCTGTGTGTGTTTTTTAATGTCAATTGTTTGAATTTTATATTTAATTTATGTACAAAAAATTCTTTTTTTTTGTGTTCATTATTTAACAATTATTTCTACCTTTTGAATTTAAATTTATTTATCAATGATAATTTCACATTTTTGCTGAACTGTTTTAATTAATTAATTATAAAATTATTATATAAAATGATGACACTAAATATGAAATCAAACAATTATTTTTTCTTTATTAATTATCTGCCACAAATGAGGTTGTCGGCTGGCTGGCTGGCTGGCTGGCTATATAAAAAAAAAAACAAAAAAAGTGATATACAAATTATGAACAGAAATTTCATTAACAGAATCAAATAATGCTTGCGGTTATTTATTTATTTTTTATTTACTTGCATTTCTTTTTTTATTGTTTTGTTAAATAAATAAAATCAAGTGGTTCTTTTTTATGCAGTTGACCTTTCAAAATCAAACACAATTTGAATTGTTTGGTTTAGTAGTGGAAAGCATTTAAAGAAAAAATAAAAAAAAAAAATATTAATTAACAAGGCGAAAGAGCCAAAGCAAGAAAATTGTTACAACAACAAATAGATGGCAGCATGGCAAGGCTGCTTATGAATTATTAAGTCATATTACAGGACTATTAAAGAAAAAATTAAAAAAAATATTAATCAACAAGGCCAAATAGATTCTCGCAAACGGTTGGTTTACGTGGCGGCCTTCAATTAGAGTTGCAAACGGTATTACCCTCTTTTTCCCTTTGCAGGTTTTATAAAAGAATGACTTAAAAACACTAAGGCGACGTCTTTTATAACTTAATTTGAGTTTTTTATTTTTAACGTGTTTGTAATCTATCACTTGATTGATACGATTTTTAGCGCTTTACCCTCGCTTTTCTTAAAAAAAAATTAATTAAATTTTTTTTTAATTCATAAATCTGTGGCAATATGGTAAGCCTTATTGGCTTATGTCTCATTAAGGTATTTTAAAGAACAATAATTTTAAAAACCCTATAAAGTTTTCTTATAAAACTTTATCTAGTTAATTGTGGAATATATCGCTCCACAGTTATCAGGCCTGATTATGAGTGTCGTTGTCGTGATGAAAAAAAAAATGATATGTGTCAAGGCTGACTGAGTTAATTGCGGCAACAAGACAATTTCTACTTAAGTCGACTTAAGCGATTCGTTCTTATTAGCATGGAAATAATAAAATTCAGCTAACAAATTTTTGAGAAGAGAAAATTATAAGAAAAGCACGCCCCACATTTTTCACTGTTTTTAAGATAAAGAAATTTGGTTGGTTTTCTTAAATCAGGATCCCTGACTCATATTTCAGAGTTCATCCCATAAGCAAAAATTTCGTAGCTTTCTAACAGTAAAAAATTGGTAAAAAACTGTGACTTCTGTTTTCGTAGAGCCAATGACATCGAAAATAACACTAAGCAACAGTAAAAAAAAAATTAAATTGAATGACCAGTATTTTTTCTAATGCGCTAGCCAACCACAGAAATCATCAGGGATCTAATCATCGTAACGCATAATACTTCGATACGTGTAAAATAAGCAAATCACTGCATACGATATCTATCGAATTGTAATTTTTTTTTTAAATTCTATGGATAAGTTTTTTTCTTGAGAATTTTTTTCTTCTTTTTTTGAAGACGCTGCTTTTCCCATTTTATCACAACTTTTAAGCGACTTATGAGATTTTATTTCGAAATATCTTAAAAAATTTTAAATTTCATTTGCTTTAATGTGTTTCAACATCCTATTTTACTGCAACTCTTATTTTTAGAATTAAAAAAAAAAAAAAAAAAACTACAAAAAAATGAATATTTTTTTAAAATCATTAAATTTTTGATGTTTAAAAATTCACAAAAATTAGAAAACATCAATTTTGGACCGATATTATTATTTAGTATTAAAATCTAATATAATATAAAGAAAGTAAACAATAAATAATGAAAATCCACTGACTTATTTCAGAACTGTGACTAATCTTGAATTATAGTCAACTGCCTGGGACTACCATATTTGTCTATTGAAATTTTCTACAACATGAATTTTTTTAAAGTGAATTTTCTCCACATCCAGTTCTCTAAATCTTTGACTAGAAAAAGCTGATCATTAAAAAGAATTCTCACTTCTAGTGCTAATCACAGACAAGGAATTGTTCATATGCCCACTAAATGTAAATTTCAACCAAAATATTCACATCCAAATTAAATTTTCCTTAAGAAATATTTTTCAAACTTAAAATGGTGTTTGTGTAATGCAGGCAATAATATAAATGACGAAGAAAATTTCGTATGAAAAATAAATCAAAATTAAAAAAAAATTTTAAGTTTTTGAATAAAATTTTCTGCACCATTTAATGGAGTGTGTTACAAATATTTCATGCAAGTTATCAGAAAATAATTTCCAAAATTTATATTTCATTTCAGTTAACTCAAATATTGAGTCCAACTGTTTTTTTTAATTTTTTCAAATTTGTATTACAAAAATTTTATGATTTTTGCCTCAATTTCTTTATTAGCTTTTAAATTAAATAAAACAATTTTTTTTTTTTTAAGGGAAAACAACTTAAAATTTAATAAATAAACCAAATATTTTCATCCTGAAAATGTTCATAACCGTAGGATAAAAGTGTTTGTAAAACAAGGATTGTTTTATATATGCTGGCATCTTCGCATGCTAGTGATTCCTTGTTGTAAAATATTATTTTTTATTTTTCATTCTTTTGCACTTTTAGGTTTTTTTTTTTTTTTTTTTTTTTGTAGGAAATATTCTTTAATTTATTTATTTTATTTTTTGCCACAGCCAACATCATGTATCAGGTAGAGCCAATGTTAAATGCAAGTTTTGTTTAATAATTTTAAAAGTTTTAATTGCATGTTTGGGGCATTTGTCACAAATAGATATAGTTTTCTATATCCAATTAAGACTATCGAAATTTTTATAAATTTTAATAAAGAGGAAAACCAGTTTTTCTTCGTTTGTTTGTTATAGACAAAATCCAAAAAACGATTTTGAAAATTCTTTCACCGATGCTATATAGCGAGTAACATGAGCCAACCAACCAACCAACCAACCAACAATCATTAAAAACTTAAAGTCTACTTTGTTAACACGTTTGCTTAGCTGGTAGTGAAATCTTCTGATTTGAAATCTATAATGACAGCTTTACACTATAATACAGTGTGCCGTTACTTGCCGCATCTCTGCTTGTTGTAACCTAAATTGTAAGTGTCTAAAAAATAATTTTCTTACATAAAAATATTTTTGAAAACTATACCGCCACAGAAGCCACAACTTCAACAAAAATCATAATAGAAACGAAGAAGTAAAACGAGTAAGAAAAAAAAAATCAGTGCCGAATATTGTTGCGGTAACTGTATGAGAAGGAGCAGCAGCAGGAGTAGATGCCAGTTTTTATTTTTATTTCTTTAAATAAAAACGAATCAATATCTTGCTTTGCTTTTTTTCTCTCTTTTGCCTTAAACTTTTGCACAATTTCTTTCATACCTTTAAACTAATAATTTGGAAGATATGGAGGTGTACATACTTGCTTACCATACAACAGCAACAAAAAAAAAACTTGAAAATTGTGGCTTCTATGAGTACAAGTAGCAAAAGCCAACCAAATGTGCAACCGTTGCATTAACCATAAAATCTTTTATTTCAGAGTTTACAGTTTTCAGTTTTCGATATTTGTTGCTGTTGGTATTGCTGTTGTTAGTGTGTTTGTTGCTTTTATACAATAATTGTTATTTAGTTATTTGTTGAATCATCTTTTGCCACAAGAATATTTTTTGTGCCAACCACTTTCGATGCAATTACTTTAAAAATGAATAAAAGTGTAAAACCGCAACGATTTATATCCATTGGATTTATCTATAAGCTGTACTTCTACTCTGTAAGCTGTAAGGATACACAAAAAAAGAAAAATTAAAAAGGAAGCACAAAATTTTATTTCATTTATTTTTATATTATTGGCCATAAAAGAATGTTTCTCTCCCTGTTTGATTTCAACAACTTTTTTATTTAATTTAATTTAATTTACAAAAAGAAAACAAATTTTTTTTTAATAGAGAAGTTGTTTTTTCAGACCCCGTAATAAAATAAAATATTGATTTTCTGGGGTTGCTAAAATTTAAGTACATTAAGCGCCCTGATTGCGAGTTAGCGGTAATTAAAGTTAAGATTTTATAAGTCGAATATCAAGTTTTTGGTTGAACATTAAATTAAAAATATCAAATAATGTGTCCTTGCTTAAGAAAGTTTAGCAAAAAAAAATTATTTGAGTCACAAATTTTTACCTTTAACTAGCGAAAGTTGTAATAACTGGCCTCAAACTGAGTTTGAGTTCAGTTTTCCACTTTTAAATGGTTGTAGCATTCCTTGGAATGGTAAAAATTTAAAAATAAATTAATCCAAGACATGGTTTGAGGCTGCCAGAGCAAGTTGGTTATTCTGTATTGCAGTAAAACAGTACGAAATCCAATCTTTAATGTGTTTGAGAGTTAGCTTTTTTAATTTGTCTGTGGTGTAATAGTTGTACAACGCTCTGTAATGCGTAAGCTCATGTCAACTTCGTTTTATACACACAAATGTCTTGCGATAAGCAAAGGGCAAACGCAAAACATTTAGCTTTCACATTGCAATACAGAGTAGCCCCGCAGAATATCGACATGCTTAGCAGCATCTGATTATCTGGCTCTCTCTCTCTCGCTCTCGATGTGCAACTAGCAGATAGAAAGAAAAAGTGCTGTTGGATAGCTGTGTGATTTTTTGAACAAAAATTATTTTTTTTTTTGGGCAAATAAGCATTTTATTTTTGAACATAATCTCCTTTTAGTTGAATACATTTAGTCCAGCTTTTTTCCAGATAATATATTTTCTTAAAGCCCTTAAAAATATGACTTTATTTCGGTTATACCCTCACATTTTATATATCACCAAGCCGGGGGTAACAGGGTGCATTAACATCCTAAGCTGCTACGGGCCGGAAACTGATAAAAGGATACCTTCGGGATCCGACCAAAACTCTCTATACGGTTACCACGGGAACAGAGCAAGCTTTTATACATTGGATCGTTGGGCTAAGCACTGATGGTTACTTGAATTGTTCAACAATGAATGCGCGGATTCTGTCGACCGAACTTCGTCCCAACTTCACAGGATTTAATGAATCGGTCCCTGGATCGATTATCGGTCTGTGGACTTCGTACATATCCAATGTGAAGATGAAGCGGAATCTTTGACCGGTTATATGAAAGGTCCCCTTTGAAGGTACATGTATTGGCTGTGGTTGCTACCAAAATATACGTAGGAAGTGAAGGACATGTTCACCTATTGCAAGATGCTATTGCATAGCAGCAGAAAATCTATTTGACATGGGCATTAGGTCGGTCCAACTTCCTCAACAAGCAGGCTGTGTGTAACATAGTTTTAGCACACATAATTTGTTATTTGTGTATTTTATTGGCCACAGGACCACTAGTGGTAAGCATGATTAGCTCTCGTGTTTGGACCATGGTGAGATTAGGATTAGGTGCTCAAGTACATCATCTACGCGCATCACCTATATCTTGAGAAAAGAAAATAGTTGCAGGGGACTTAACTTGCAGAATATGCTCTATGGGGTAGGAATTCGTGGCACAATTTATGGATTTTTACGGATTAGGCAGACATTAAATTCTAACAAAAATTAAAAAAAAAAAGTGAATTTGGTGTGTAGCAGCTTAAGCAACACACGCAATTCACTTTTTTTTAATTTTTGTTAAAATTTAATGGCTGCCAAGCACAAATCAAAAGACGCAGCTTCCTCAAAATTTTACAGGCTTGTTAAAAGCTGGTAATTGACGCCAGCAGTGTTACATTTAAAATTAATGCGAACAAAATTCAAAAAGTTCAAACAGATATCAGGCAGACTCCAGCTGAATAGAAAAGAATTAGTTTGCCAACAAATGGCTATTTTAGAAGTTGTCAGGACCAAAAGGAAGCGATGAAAACTGTGAAATACTTTCTCTGACTGTACCTAGCACTGCGAGATCAGCCTGAAATTTACTTCCAGGGTCTCACTGAGCTCTCGACTGCAAAATTTGGCATCCTGCAATTGGTTTCTTTTCTTGCTGTTACTTACTGCTTGCCTTACTGATCTTTATCCTTTTGACATCTTTCTGTCCCTGTCCTTCTTCATTCTTATACGAGAGTCACAAAGGGGATACAGAGGACCAGAGAAGCAGAGGACGCAAGTGATCCCCCTTCTGGTTTTCTTATAACGCCGCGTTATGCAACCTAATCTAACCTAATCCATTTATTTAAAAACTACTAAAGTTGCTTGTAGTCGTTTATGGAAATAGAAGATAGCGCAATTTAGCGACAGTGGCAACAGCGGTCGTATAGCCGTGTGGCCGATGTAGGTGTGTAGTCATCAAAATTATGCCTTTCGTGTATATTTTAATTTTGATAGCTTGTGGTCTGTTGCTTTGCTGAGTTCATGCAGTCACCAAAAGCTTATTTCTCAACATAAACAACTAAAAACAAAAAGAACAAAAATCATAGAATTCTATCTTCTCAATAAATGAATTTAAAAAAAAAAAAAAAATATGAGTGTGTGTGAATATTACAGACAAGTAATGTTGTCTTATTTCCGATAATATGAAAATAATAATTTTGAAAATGTTTTCTTTAATCCTACAAATCTAAAGTTTGCTTTATAAATTACAACACAATTCTTACAGCAAAGTTATGCTTTCTGTAAATCTACCCAGCTGATCAAAGGTCAAATCGTCAGAAGCGATGTCAAACAGCTTAAATAGAAATTTAAAAGTTAAATAAAGTAAAATAAATATAAAAAAATATTTCTATCAATTTCATTCCTTTACGCATGAGACGACTTAGACCCCAAGTCTTTCAGGCAGATCACATTTAAAGCATGTCCTTAAATTACTGCAAACATCTTATTATGATTAAGTGACAAATAATATTTTCTCAACAGTTTGGAGAGCTTATTTATGAAAAAACAAACTTAGATCACTTCTGATAATGTGAAAGACTTTTTGGCTATTTGGGTATCTTTAGCAAATATTGTTCTCTCTTTCTGTGTGTATGCATGTGTATACAGTTTTAAAACAATCAGGAAATTTATTATTGAACAACTAAGTCAGATTTAGTTTTGCTTTAGTTTTTTTTTTTTTTGTTTGTTTGTTCACAAAACAAATAAAAACTTTACAGCAATAAGAATAAGGATATTATAATGGTATTATAAACAAGTGTTTGTTAAAGGAGCACAATAATTTATAGGATAAATCAATACTTTATATTAAATTATGTTACAATTATAAAATTTAAAAAGTTACAAGTTACGAATTGCTGTTAGCAAATGCAGATGTTTTAAATAAACATTAAAATAATTTCTTGTGAAATTAACATTTTCACACATTAGGTTGGTTGTCGTTGTATGTAGCAAACAGAACATGATATTTTGAGCCGTTAGTTTTGCAGACGGTATAAGTCTACTTTTTAAGAAAAAAAATTAGATTTATTTTTAGTAAGATAATATCAATATCTTACTAAAATTAGAGCTTAATCATTTATTTCTAAAAATGGACTTATACCACTTTTTAAAATAACGGCTCATTTAATACTGACTATTCACTGAAATTAAATATAGATTTTCAATTTGTCAAAAAAAAAGCAATTTCAAGTAATTATATCGTTGCTTTGACAAATGTTAAAGATGCTCCTCAGCTTTCAAGCACTTAATGTGCTCAAGCAGCTTTTGCTGACTTTTATGTGCTATCTATAAAATAGCCAGACTATTTGTAAAACTTTAAAAGTCTCTATTAAAGGACCCATTTTATATCAGAATCACTGATGAAAACTTAAAAATTTTACAAAACATTTCTTCTAGAATATTTTTTAATTAATAACCCTTTCAGTCTTACCAAATTTTTATATGTCCATATAAAGCTCATTCTCTTAGAAATAGGACATAAACATTTGTGTGATTTAGGATTTCACTTGGACAAAATATAAATATATAAAAGTTAGGCATTTATACATAAATTTCTCTCTTCAAAATACATAAAATTTACCTACACGTTTGTGTAGCCTAGGACGGAAATTAATTTTATAAAACAACCCACCCAATTTGGAGACTTACTAGATATTTTTGCCTAGTCTCGCCCACGCCCGGTTTTTTATTACATGAGGCGGTATCCTTAGAGAGCATATGTACCAATTTTTACAAAAATCTGTTTATAATAAAAATTTTAATCGGTAAAAAACCATCCAAATAAATACAGCTATTTCTCTCTTTAGCCTTTGCTAGCATTATTAGCAGAGGCGCCAACCAAAGTGCTAAATAAAATATTTCAAAGCATAATTTCAGGCTTAAATTGAGTACTGGCATACATCTTTTTCAACAGTGTCTAGTGAAATTTGTTGAAAATTATGCGTAAAAATGGGCTTTACCAGTCCTAATGTATATGGCGACTTTCTTTGGAACATAGAAACTATATATCGTCGGCCTACAGTGTAAACCTGCTAAGTCACTTTTAGAAAATTTTAGAGGTCAGACAAAAAACTTCTTTTTGTTATTTGCAGTTAAAAAAAAAACAAAATTATTTTAAGATATTTATATATGTAAACTAGTACAAAGTACATCAACTATACAACATATAAAGTTTAACAAAATTTAATTTTTATTCCAATTTATTTCCCTATTGACTAAAATTCTCATTTGGTCGGTTCGGTATTCAAATGTTTGGGCAGCAATTTAACAAGACTTGGGAGTAATTCACTGAAGATTCAGAATAGCGTCCGATGAAACAGCTATATAAATATGCTTTCCTTCTTAGTACTTATTTTACTAAGTAAACAATTTTCTGAAATTTTCCATGAGAATATTATGGAAAATAAACCACGATTAAAGATTAAATTTTCTAAATCAACAATATAATAATTTTGATTTTTTAGCTGCAAATAATAATAAAAAAAAGAAGTTTTTTGTCTGAACCATAAAATTGTCTTGCAGATTTATAAGAATTTTCGGACTGGACTTGTCTTGGAAAATAAAAATTTGTATAGCGAACAAACAGAAAATGAATTTTATTTATATAGTTTGTAGTTAGCCGAAGACAAGTTCTCTGGAAATTATTTTGTGGTAGAAGCCAATTTGCCTTACACTCACAGATCGCAACCAAACAAGTGGAACGTCTGTTAGTTTAACGAACGGACTACTGGTCAGTTGAACAAGCTTAGTCTCAGTGCATTTAGTGTTGAACAAATCATATGAGTGTAGGATTACACCTCAGGTTGACGCAAAACAACAAACAGAAAATGAATTTTATTTATATAGAAGATAAATCAAATAAATTTTTTTTTATCAGCTTAAATTATTTTCTAAAACAAAAGAACTCTTGTCTAATTTACAACATGACTTTAAGCGGGAAACTTTAACATCGTTTTTTTTTTTTGTGTGTCATTATTTTAAAATTTGCAACTATTTTGTGATTTGTTTGTGCCATTTAGTTTATTGTTGTTGTTCTTATTTTTGTTCTCTGGCATTTGTCATTGCATCTCTAGCAACAGAAATAGAGTAAAAGATAAATCACTTTTAAATTGAATGCCCACAGCTGAACAAACGACTTTTCTTGTTTTACGAGTATTAAAAACAGCAAAACAAAAAAAAAAAAAAAATTGAAAAAGTTTTTCGATGTAAATTTTATTGATGAAACAAAATTGCTTGATTTTGTTGTATTTTGCTCTGCTCTAAAGACGTAAGAAACGTTGCCAAAGGGTTGTAATTTTAATTGAAATTTATTAAGCATCGATTTTTAGCAGACAATAGCAGCAACTACTTAATATTCTTCAAAAACGTCATTAAAAACTATCAACAAAATTTTGTAATGAATTTAACCCTGGGGGCAACTAATAAACAACACAAAAAGTGGGAGAAAAAACAAATAATAGAAAATAAAGTGCTAGAGGAATATAAAATAACAGGTAAACAGGCTGGCTGGCTAGCTGGCTGAACAAGTGGCTGGGGTAATAAATTTCAATTTCATTTTCAGTGTTAGTGTTAGTGTTTGCCTTTGTTAAGTGAAACTGTGTCATTTGTACAATTTTAAATAACTAAATACAAATGACAGAAATTCAAAACTAATAAAACCGGCTAGTCACACTAAGGATTTTATTAAAGCCAGCCAGTCAGCCAGCCCCCCGTTTTTTATTTAATAAATTTTAAAACTTCAAGTTTTGATACACAATTTGTTTTGTTGCTTTTGCTTAAGAATTACTTGTTTGCAATTTAAAGTTTATTTTTAACATGTTCTTTTGAAAACCATCATAAAAGACTCATCTTAGTTATACTTTCTCAAGGGACTTAAACTATAAACCGGATGAGTGATTGTTGTTACAGGAATTTTGTTAAAAATATTATTTCTTTTTTTATATATTTTTTTAGAATTTACATTAGAGAGTGATATCCTTGTAACACAATAAAATGCAATCACGCTTATTCATTTGCTCTCATTGTGAGAGAATTTTGTTCATTATCATATGCTGTGAATTTTGTTATTATTCATTATTTTTCAACCAAAAAAACTTTTCATGAGGTTAATGAAATATTTCATTAATTTAATGAAATATATAGATCATAAATTCAATGAAATATTCATTCATTTAGTGAAATAAGTAATTTCATTAATTCATAAAATTTATGAAATGTTTCATTAAATCAATGAAATTTTTTTAATAAATTCAATTAAGTAATTGGGTTAAAAAAATATTTTTGTTTTTTTTTTATTCACTGAAAAAATTTTGTTCATTAATCCAATGAAAAAGTTCAGCCAGCAAAACTGTTAAACAACACTGAAAAAATTATTCATAATTTTTCAGCCATTGACAACTTTCATTAGATTTTTACTCTATTTCGTTAATTCAATGAAATATGCTTTTAATTATTAATGAAATATTTTAATAATTTAAGGAAATATTCATTCATTTAATGAAATCAATGAAACGTTCTAATTGGCTGAAAGGTTATGAATAATTTTTTCAGTGTTTCAGTTTTGCTGACTGAACTTTTTCATTTTATTAATGAACAATATTCTTTCTGTGATTAAGAAAATATAGGGTCCGCCATCGAACGTTTTTTTTTTCAACTAGTGCTTATTTCGTGAATGGTAACACTTAGCTCATATCTGATTTGACAGATTAGTTTTATCCTTCCGCTGAAAGAATATGGTTGTGTTTTCGCTTCGCTAAGTGGGCCATACGATCGACTTACAGAAGATGCCGATTTTGCCAAAAAAATCATCTTTTCAGATGAAGCTCATTTTGATCTTGGCGGGTATGTAAACAAGCCAAATTGTTGCATTTTGGGCACAGAAAACCCGCACGCATACATTGAAAAGCCAAGGCACTCAAAACGAGTCACTGTTTGGTGCGGATTTTGGTCCAGAGGAATAATTGGGCCATTTTTCTTCGAAAATGAGCAAGAAGTGGCCGTCACAGTCAATGCCGATCGTTATCGGGCCATGTTGAATGAATTTTTGTTCATAAAAATTTAAGAAGAGGATATTGGCAACATTTGGTTTCAACAGGACGGCGCTACGTGCCACACAGCCGAAGCTACACTCGATGTTTTTATAGCATTTTCAAAAAAAAAAATTTTTTTTGTGGACCCTATAAAAAAAAAGTTTTATTTTTACCCTGGATTTTGGAATCTTTCGATTTCGCAGCAGCAAGCCTTGTAAAGCTTAGCATCCGCCCGCCAGATTCCGGTATCTGGCTTATTTATCTTATACCTGGTTTTACTAAGCCTGTTTTTACGGTCCTTTGCTCTATGAGTACAAGATGGAATATACAAAAATTTTATATTTTTATCAAAAGCCAACTTAGATTTTTATAAAAAAAAAAATTAAAATAGACTAAGCCTATTACAACGTCCAATTTTTAAATTTTTCGCAAATTGGAGAACTTCTAGATCGATTAGGCAAATTTTTTTTATTATATGTTCGGCATTACCCAACTTATATTTTTCTCTTTTTAATTATTTTTTAATCTAAATAAAATTTGAAGGTAAAACAACGTTTGCCGGGTCAGCTAGTTTTGCTATTCATAATGAATAATAATTTGAATCATTGAAAATTCAATTATGATCCAAAGCAAGTGTTACTCTTGTTAAGCACTCACACGTGAGCACTATAGCTCATCTCTAATTTGCATGTTTTTTTTTCTTTTGATTTATTAAATTTGTTTTCAAAAGGAATATCAACAAAATTAAACTTTTATAAGTTTTAGATAAAGAGAAACTCTAAAATATAGAAAAAAGAAACATGAGATTTTAATGGTTTGAATTGCTTTTCTGTTTATTTTAAATAAATACAGAAATTTAAATAGTTTAAATCCAGCATAAGGCACACTGGGCTAGGATTTGCTTTTTTTATTTTTATTTATTTTTCTAATTTGGGCTACAAAAAAAAATTTTACTTCATGGAGATTTACTGTTAGAGCGAATATAGAAATAAACACAAGACACACATGCATTGCAAATCCAGTTGATCAATTAACTTTGAGCGATTTTCTTAAATTAATTTATAAGCAACAATATAATTGCTAATGATTTTTTATGGTAAATCATAAAATGAAAGTCTTATCATGTTTTCACAATTTTCGATCATAAAATATTAAAAAAAAAATCTTTATCTAAAATTTATTAAAGGCAAATTGTAAGACAATGTTTTGCAATAGATCCTGCTTTCATACACATTTGCCACAAAGCGAATCATATGGAAAATTCAAATAGTCGTCGAACATATTTTTAAAATCGCGAGGCTACCGTGTAGATGAGTGGGTAGTCTACTATCTGCTATCAATCTGCACAGAAAAAACTAAAAATTATATCAATTACGAAATTCATAAGCACATTTAATTTTTTAACTGAAATTTGGCCTATCACAGAATTCGTAAAACCAAACACGTAATTAATATTTGCGTAATAAAAAAAAATCATTTTTACATAGAACATAAACAGAAGCAAAATAAAAATAATTATAGATTTGAACAAAAAAGTAATAGAATAAAACATAAACTTAAACAAAAGTTTATTGGGAAAAATTGTGCTCATAATTTTTTCTGTGTAGGGAATGCAGGTTTGAGTCTTTACTAGACTCTGCATGTTTTCTGCAGATAAATCCAGTAGCTTAGCGGAATGAGTGTGGATGATTTAGGTGAGCTCCTGCCGCTAGGGCCTTATCTCACCGTGGTCAAACCACGAGTGGTATTCATGCCTACCACTACAGCCCCTGTGACCAATAAAGGACACAGGTAGCAAATTATGTGTGTTTCTGCCATGTCACACACACCACCCTTGTTAAGGGAGTTGGGCCGATCCAAAACCCGTGTCAATGACATTCTGTTTCTATGAAACAGCACATCGAAGAACATGCCACCCTGCCAAAGGTGACATGAACTCCATTGCCAGCGTACCTTTTGGTCTCAACCACAGCCACCACGTGAACCCCCGAAGGGGACCTCACCAATAACCGGTCACAGATTCCGCCATCCGTGCAATTTGGGTGTGCACGAAGTCTACAGACCGAACAACGAACCAGGGATGTTGTCCCCAGAACATCATCCATTAAACCCCGTGGGATTGGAACGAAGTTCGGTCCACAGACTCCGAGCACTCATTGTTCAATCTTAGGTGTGAGCATCAGCTCTTAATCAATTGCTCGGACGTTTGTGCTTCCTCTGTGGGGCTACCGGTTCCCGTAATACCAGTGCTGAGAGTCACTGGTCGGACGCCGAAGGTATCCTTTAGGTAAACCCTCAGGTTTCCTTCTGCCAGATTCAAACCCATGGCAGTTCCAGGTGCTAGCGCACCTATTTTCCCCGAATAGTGATACATCAAAGTGGGACATTTCACCGAGAAGACACACCCCGGGGGTGAAGCTTAGCGGAATATGTGTAACAAAAGAAATTTAAAAAAATTTGTTTTTTCTTTTTATGATCGATTTTTACTTTTTTTAATTTTACACCGATATTTCGCTGCAAAATCTTTTTGTTAAACTGTTTTGTAGGTATTTCCCTAGAGTGAATTTTTTTTCTGCAGAGCGATTATAGCCCATATATTTTGACTTACAATTAAACTAAAAGCGAGAACAAGTCACCTGGCTACTGCGCCTGAAATAGAGCTATTGTGACTCTACTGTCATGTTACTTATACTCCTTAAATCTAGTAGTCATTAAGAATTTAACCACTTCCTGGCGTGATATATCCGCCAAATCATTTTGATTTAAATCACAAATAATTATGTTTTGATTGTTATTTAAAATAAGTTGTCTAACACTTATACGTTCCCATATTAGAAAAAAAATGATGTTTATTAAAGGGCTTGGAATGGTTACAGGCACTTTTTATTATAGAATATTATACATGATTGTAGGGATATATGGCTTTCTAGTACACTTGTGAAGCCTTTTAATGCTTCTACTACTTTTTTATTTTTTGCGCTCATAAAAACCTTCTCCAGACAATAACAAAAACAAATAAAATAGAATTAGTAAAATTGATTCAACCGTTCACGCGTGATGCCGTGACCAAGTGATATAGATTATTCGCAATTTATTTAAATTTATTTTGTTTGACAAAAATATTTTAGTTTAGTTTGCCTGATTTAAAGAGGCTTTAAATAAATTACACCACATGTGGGGAAGCTCTACTTCTCTTATGTTGACTGTGACGATGACAATTGGGATAGAAGCTCGCAAGTTTTTTTAATGCGAAACTGTGAATGGCTGATTTAATCATTTAAGTACCTATAGCACAGGCTTTCATTTATTTGGGTTTCGGGTTCTACACAACAGCTGCTGTGTGCCTTCACAGTTTTTTACAAATAGTTAACGCCTCTTCGCCTGCCTTTTCTTTTTTTTTTTTTAATAATTTTCAATTTGTTAAACTTCTTTTTTTAGAATCCTTTAGGAAGTCAAAAAACACATAAACATTACAAGCAAACATTTATTTTGATTAACATTTCTATTTGAGAATGAAAATAAAAATAAAATTAAAAAAGGGATGGCAAGAGCACAAAAGTCAAATTGTTTTGTGGGGTTTGTTCAAACTATCAGCATTTTTAATTTAAATGAAAATTATTTTTGAAAAACTTAAACAAAAGAAGAAAAAGGGAAAAGGGGATTTACATAAACTGTGGGCTGTTTAATTAGGTGTTTATTTTTTTTTTTTTTTTATTATTTTTTAATTGGCTTTAAGCAAATAATAAAAACGATAAAAAAAAATGCTGCTATAAAAATTATATTTGTTTTAAGAGGATTTGGGGTAGCTTGTAAACTGTATGCTGTGGTTCACATCAAAAGAGATTGAAATCATTTTAAAAAAAATTTATTTTTATGGTTTTAACTATGTCAATATAAAGATGTACTTAAGCCAGAATTTCCTTTGAAAAAAGTATAAATTGTGGACTTTTCTTTTTCTTAGGAATAGCAGGCTGGAATCGCTAATTACACTGTACAACACAAAAAAATATAACAAGCTTCCGATAACTGATTAGGGTAGAGGGAAACAAAAATATAAGATACAAAACTGCTGCCAACTCTAATTGTGTTTTCTATTTTCAAAAAACATTTTACTTTTAAATTGTGTAACATTTTAGACAGGTTACCTAGCACTGCACAGAGTTTTGCCCTTTTTATGGTTTCAATAGAACAAAAATAAGTTTTTATGCAACATCTAACGCTAATATATATTTAGCGTTTTGTATCTTTCACACTTTTAAAACGATTTGCGAAATCTGATTACGTTAACATCACTGAAACTTTTGGTTTTAAAATAAAAATAAAATAAATTTTTGCTTCAAAAGTGACCAACAATGGATTTTTATGAAGAATATCTTGACAAAGAACATATTTTTGATCTTTAGAATGATCTGATGGTTTCTCTTTATAAAGAATCAATCGCCTTGTGTGTTAAATCTAATTTATGTTAATCTCTTAAGCTTTTTGAATATTGTTTAAAATAAATAAAAAAGTTCTTTATCTATTTATGTATTCCGTATTCTGTGTTTATTCCGTATAAAAAAAATTTGTTTGCCATTGGATTTTTTTGAAATATTCTACCTTTCAACGACATTTGCTTTATGTCATTTTTAGCCGAAAATTTCCACTTTTTAACAAAGAAATTGAAATTAGTTTTTTTTATTTATTAAAAATCAATATTTCCCCGGATTTCTTTAAAAATTAATGCGTAAGCTGTGTTTACTGTTAGAGTTCGTAACCATGAAGTAAAAAAAGCAGGCTAGAACGGGTGAAAACAGCTAGTAGTTTCATATTAACAAGAAAATTCTATTATTTAAAAGTCTTACTTTTAGGGATCTGATGGCCCTATTCCATTTGGCGTCATCGACACAAAACCACAACATTTTTTACTATTTATGGCAAATAGGTGTTACAATTCTCAATATTGGCAAGATATTGATGACTCTCGACACTGATTTCGTATAATGTAAGCAAGTTTGCTATAAATATTGCCATGTATTGACAATGAATTTCTGTCGATTAATACGGTAATGAGCTGAGGAAAAACAAAAGTTTTGAAGGAATTCGTTTTGGTTTATTAAAAATTTTTTACTTTAATTCATAAAATGCTTTTTCATTTAAAGTTAAGGAATAGAAAATTATAAATGAATTGATGTCTAAATTGATGGTAATGACGATGTTGGCGACGCCAAATGTAATACGGGTGAATATTTTTTCGTTTAATAAGGAAAAAGTGAATCCAAAGTTTTATTTATTTAGGAAATCTACGTTAACCCTGCTCTGGCAGAGCTCTGATAAATCAATTGGTTGAAGTCTAGGGCTTAAAATCTAAAATTAATTTTAGCCGAATTAACCAAAAGAACAATTTAAAAAAAAATTTTGTAAAAACCTACAGTTGCAATTCACAAAGTCTAAATTTATTTTATTGAGTCAGAATACCAGCTGTTAGGCCCTCATGTAGTATTACAAGAGGCCTAAATTTTCTAAGGCCATTTTACCTAAAATCCTTTACAGATGACATATATCGATATCGAGCAACTTAATAGAATTTTTCAAATTATTATTTTCGATAGTTTTCAATCGTGGCATTCGATATCGACCAACTTCATTTTGAATTTTTCAAATTATTATTTTCGATAGTTTTCAATTGTGTCATTCGATATTGACCAACTTCATTTTGAATTTTTCAAATTATTATTTTCGATAGTTTTCAATCGTGGCATTCGATATCGACCAACTTCATATTGAATTTTTCAAATTATTATTTTCGATAGTTTTCATTTGATATCGCATGCGATGATTTGGCAACTGAGCAATATTGAAATATTTTTTTTTTTTATTTTCAGAACTGCTACTGATGGTTAATGTCAAAGTCATCTCTTTTTTTTGGTCTGCTCCAGCAACTGCTTAAATGTTCCGAAATCCAAATTGAGTTTCCAAAATATTTTTTTCTTCTTTTCATTTAGTAAATCCAATAAAATTAACTTTTAAAATTAAACTTGGTTTACGTAAATTATTACGTCAAAAACACACATATTGAATTTGGCATACATACACACAGACACTTTCATTCACCAACAAAACCATAAAAAAGATTGTGAATCCAGGTTTTTTAAATACGTTTTTTTTATATTATAATTAAAAAAATTAATGAAAAACATTTCTTTCTGCTCCAGAAAAATTTATTAAACAAAATTCGCAGCTTAAACTTTAAATAAAGACTTTCAAAATGTAAAGTAGAGCGAAGTATTTTAATTTATAAAAAAAAAAACAATAAGGAAAAATGTATTCCAAAACAAACATTAATTTGAAATTTTAGCTTAAGTTTTAATGGATTATTTTTTAGTAGCTTTTAAAATTTATTTACTTTAATCCTTAAGAGGATATGAGAAGACTTAAGCATAACAGCTAAATTTGCTTTAGTTGTGTGACTAATTAAATTGTTTTTAACACGTTTTTCCATTTAATTGAAATTTAAATAACTAAAAACAAACAAACAAATACAAGAGACTTCTTTTTCAGATTGTCCTTTTGCTACAGTTTGAGTTTGTATGCCGAAATATAGAAAAACAATAACAACAACAACAGCCGTTTAATTAATTGTCTATTATCCCATTAAAGTGTTAGCGCGCTGCCCTTAACTTTTGTAAAAACAAGGGGAAGTAAGAGGATTTTGCTTTTAAGAAAACATTTATTTAACTTGCGGTTTGCAAATTGAAAGGGTTTATTGTCTAAGAAACACAAGTCCTTAAGGATGTGATTTGGGTGGCTGATTTTCATATGGAGTTTGAAATAGTATCTCTTAGGCTTTTACTACATTTTTAGTGTCACTTAAGTACCCTAAATCATTATGGAGTTTAACCCTGGAATACTAATGTACGTAAATTTTTTTACTAGTCGTGGCTACACTCGTGTATAGTAACTAATTTTATTAAATTTCGCAAGTGCTTACAAATAATATAATAGTTTTTAAGTAAAAGCAAAAAGTAAACAGAAAAAAATTTTAAGTCACTAAAAATAAATTTACAGCGTTATTATTTATGTATTACAAAATAAAGTTAGTATTCCGGGGTTAACATAAAAGATTTTGTGCTAAATTTACAAAATGTGTTTTTAATTAAACAAAACTTTATTAAATACAATTCAATAGACAATTAAGGCTCGTATTGAAAGAAAATGAAAGTGAGTTAGATTAGGTGGCACAGGTTGCTGCAATAAGAAAAACAGAAAGGGGTTCACTTGGGCCTTCTAATGTAGTACCTGTATTACAGGCAATTTTGAAGAAGGATAACCATAGAAAGTTGTCAATATATTAAAAGACAAAACGGTAAAGAGCAGTAGGAAAATAGTAAGTTATCTTGCCGATATTTGCAGTCCTACAAGTAGTTTTTCCCCAAGTAAGGCTCAAGCATATCCTTCAATGCTGAGCAGATCAAAAAAGTTGTTGCACAATTTCCTCTTCCCTCTCGTCTTATTAACTTTTACACTAGTCGTGTTTCATATTTTTCATCTTTTTAGTTCTCTTCCAACCCTAAATCTTTTTTTTAATTTCTCTACATATTATTTAAGTTAATTTAAGGCACAACTTTTATTTTTCAATGTGAGTACTTTACTTTGAAGATGGTGCAACTGCAGTTTATATTTACTTCAGATAAAAATCAATATCAAGTGTTTAAAGCGTTTTTTTTTTCAAAAGGCTTCGTTCAGCATATTTTCTGGTTTTTCTTTGTGTAATGCAATTTATGTATTTGTAACGCTATTACAAACGTTTATGTGTGTTTAAATTAATTTATTACTTCAACTATTTCATGAGTGTGTGGTTTATGCCTCGACTAACACAGTTGCTAATTAATGTTAATAAAAGAAAATAAAAAAATAAAACAATGTAAGTGTAACATAACTTTGTTTTCTCCACTACCTAAAGCTACCACCAGAAAGAAAGTGAAAAAAAACAACCAGAAAACAAAATGATGTTGTAAAAAAAGGATAATTTACAACATAATTTATGCATGCAGTGTGTACCTTAACAAATACATTATGTACTTGTCAACTAACCAGCCAACCAAACAACAAACCTGACAACTAATACAGCAATTTTACTGTCATACATACGAGCACAAACTTTTGGTATCCAAATAAAACTAAACTGGCTGACTGCACTTTATGACTGTGTGCTTACGAGCACACATATCATGCTGCCCCAGCCTGTGAAAATATAAACTGTAGAAACGTGTAGAAAAAAATCATAGACGCATTGAGCACACACACACACATAATCAAAGCAAAAAAAAAAAACCAACTAATTTCATCATATGTTTACAGTGACAAAAACTATGAAGTATGAAAATCTAACAGAAGGCCTTTAAAAAAGAAAATTTTGTTTGATTTTTTTCAAACTGAAATAATTATTGAGATCCTAGGCCAGTCGCTTATGTCGACTTAAAAATTTTTTTCTTGTTGCTAAATTTTTTTGTTTGTTTTTTGAAGCTTCTTAGCAGGACTCGAACCTGTGACCTATAGATTGGTAGGTTAATGCGCTACCCACTAATTTACTGGGACACCCATTTTTTTCTTTTAAATATGAGAGATAGAATTTGTTTTTTTTATACACGCAACACAAATCCGCTAAGCTTCTTGACTTGTGGGCAGAAAACACCCAGGAAATCGAATACGGGACCCCTGTATTGGTAGGTTAGTGCCGAACTCACTAATCTACACCCATTTTTTTTTTTTATATGAGAGATAATAATTTTTTTTTTTCCAAATAATTTTATTATTGTAGTTCAGGGATGGAGTAGGCGATATCTTATACAATTAACGGGCTGGCAATGAAAGCAATACCGTTTGCTAAATAGAATCGAATTAATTTTATAAAAAACACTGTTGGGGCTTTTAAAATTGTAGTCCTGTAAAATAACTTAATAAGACAAAAGCGGGTTTGCCAAATTGCCACAAAAAACGTAAAAAAAAATAATTAAGGAAAAATCAAGGTTTTATTTTGAAACACGCATCACTTAAATGATAAATTGCGAACACAAAAAAAATATAAAAAAAAGAGCTTATTTAAGGGTCCTTTTATAAAACCTGCTAAGGAAAAAAAAAAAGAAATCAAAAATCAAGTTTTTAGTTGTACATTAAATTAAGAATATCGTTAATTTAAATATTGGACAGTGTGTCCTTAATTATGCACCCAAATTTGGATCCAAAGTTTTAGCCAAAAATCTCTTATTTGCCAAACAAAATCCTAACTTTAACTGTCGTAATAATGTTGTAATAATGGGCCTTAAATTGTTAAAAAAAAATTATTTCCTCTAAGATTCACTTTGTCATGGCATGTCTACGAAAAAGGCCCCTCGTTAAACATGAAAAAATGGTCTGTTATCATAAAAACTTAAATTTTTTTTTCCTGCTGACACTAATTCTCTCTTGTATGTCAGTATTTATTCATCCTAACGATAAACAAAGCAAATTGTACATGTGTTTTCACAAACAAACACACACACAAACACATGATCAAATAACCAAAAGCACACACACATACACACAGATTTATTTATTTAAACAACAACGCCTTATACTGTGTTTAAACTACATAATTAAATTTACTCACATTTTCAGATGCACACGCACATGCACTCACATGCATTCACACTTATATTTTGTTCACTTTTGCTTTGTTATTTGTATGTGTGTGTGTGTATTCTTATTTATTTATTTTTGTTCCTGTTCATCATCAACCGTAACTGGTGCAACTTAGCTGATCTCAAACAAGCTTGTATGAACAGTACCGACTAAACAATTAAGTTTGCTGTTAAATAATAAAATAAAATAAAAACACATAAAATTTAGTTTTATATTTAATGCCCCCTATGATACTAATCAATTTTAAATAAAAAAAGGTTTTAATAAAAATGTTAAATGGTGCGAGATTCAACAACACAGAAAGGGAGAGAGGAAGAGAGAGAAAGAGAGGAAAAATTTTATGTCCCTATTATGGTTCACAACTCAACTCTTTTTGATATTACAACCTATTTGTGTTATTACTGATTACAACTCTGTGTTCATACAGTTAAAAAACACATACAAAAATGACAACTCATCAATAGCAGTTTTTTCAACCATAATAGGGAGCATTAATCAAAACGCTTTCGTTTAAATTCTTCTTCTGAATTTGATTTTCACTTTTCCCCTTTTTCTTAAAACCTACAAGTTTGACAGAGAAGTGTGAAGATGTACAAAAGGAGAGCACTAAAATAGACTTTCTTTTTTGACTCCTCTCGCTAATTTCTAGCTTAGCCGCTAGTGATTCTTAATAAATAATAAAATAAAATAAAAACACATAAAATTTAGTTTTATATTTAATGCCCCCTATGATACTAATCAATTTTAAATAAAAAAAGGTTTTAATAAAAATGTTAAATGGTGCGAGATTCAACAACACAGAAAGGGAGAGAGGAAGAGAGAGAAAGAGAGGAAAAATTTTATGTCCCTATTATGGTTCACAACTCAACTCTTTTTGATATTACAACCTATTTGTGTTATTACTGATTACAACTCTGTGTTCATACAGTTAAAAAACACATACAAAAATGACAACTCATCAATAGCAGTTTTTTCAACCATAATAGGGAGCATTAATCAAAACGCTTTCGTTTAAATTCTTCTTCTGAATTTGATTTTCACTTTTCCCCTTTTTCTTAAAACCTACAAGTTTGACAGAGAAGTGTGAAGATGTACAAAAGGAGAGCACTAAAATAGACTTTCTTTTTTGACTCCTCTCGCTAATTTCTAGCTTAGCCGCTAGTGATTCTTAATAAACGTTTAAGGTCCCTATACACGACTTTTTTTTTACATATGTATTTTAGTTTTAAAATACACATGTTTTCTTCATGTCTGTCAAAATTTGTTATTTTACAGAAGGTTTATAATTTTTGGTCACAAACGACATGTAAATACAAATACGTCTGACATAGACTCTGTTTTTTTATAACAGCTGATCTGCTCAAAAATATTACTCACTTTTATCAAATCTTTTTCGATATTTAAATACAATTGTTATTAATTTTAATATAATTAATAATAAATACTAATTTGCAATATCCGATTTTATAAAAACAATATTTATTTTTATTTCTGTGCTTCTTCTTTTTACTACATAAATACCCACGTCCTTCGTTTGAAAAATGGCTTATAGCCGCTGAAAAATTTTTTTCATTGCGTTATTGTAGTGGTGGCGAGACACCTAATTTGTTTTCTTTTTAAGCTACAAAATGATAAGCTTGTACAAAAAAATTGCTTCAATATTATTGAAAAAGCAAAACTAGATAAAAAATGTTAATATATTTTTCTTGTAAAATTTTTTATTCAGGCGGCTAACGATACAGAAAATTATTATACGGCGACAAATATTTCCACAAAGCGTAGACATTTAAAAAACATGACTGACTATACATGAGAAAATAGAGCATGCTCTAATTGAAATATTGTCAGAAGTTTTCCTCATGTTTTTTTACATAAGCAATGTTTTTGAGGGCACACACGACATGTTTTTGTTTCACATTGTAAAAATTGACAAATACAGTGTAAAAAACATGTCGTGTATAGGAACCTTTAGTAATTTCTATTTAAAAACTTTTTCCACTTAATGAATTTTAGTTGACAAACGATTTTGTTTTAGTCAATGTTATCATCTTTGCTTAAACCATAGTCAGGGGTCAACTAATGATTGTGCATTCGTGTCCTGAGTTCTCCCATATTTAATATAGAACCGGTAATGATTTTACTTCGTCATGCATTTTTACTCAGCTGAAAGCTACTTGAATCTCTTAATAAATTGCCTACAACTGTATGTTAGCCATCCATTTGTTTGTTTTTTACTTGTTCGTTGAAAAAAATATTTTTTAGGTGCAAACATGCATGTAAAGGGTGGTTAAATTTTAAGGGCCGATGTTGAATGTGAACCACACCTATACGTCAAGTTTTTTTTTTTTTTCTGCATTTATTTACTCATACACGAGTATTTTATGCATGCGTTGAAATGTTTACTTTAATACTTTTACATTAGCAGACTGGCTGTGGTATCATGGAATATTTGGCAGGAATATTTGCATTTATACCGACAGTCGGACTGCAATCAGGTCCTTAGCGGGTGTCTATTCGACATCCCAACTTGTCCAAGAATGACGCACATCCTTAAATACGTGGACATGGGACTTCAATGGGGAAATGTAGGGCGGATAGCCTGGCGAGGGAAGGGTCGAAGCTACCAGAGCAAGATGCCAATGCGCCCTGTGGCATCCCTCTATCGGTCTGCAAAAAAGAGATCGATAGCATATTCCTGCGAAAGGCACAGTCCAGATGGAGTGACGAATGGACGTGTAATACGGCGAGGATGATCTGGCCTAGGCTGGATAGCAGTCGCAGTAGGGATTTATTGGTTCTCCAAATAGCCCGTTTGAGAAATGTGGTGGCTGTAGTAACGGGACACTGCAATTTTGGCAACCATGCTAGGAGAATGAGATTGCGTTATAATGACTACTGTAGAAGTTGTCAAGACGAGGAGGAGGAAGAAACTATGGAACACCTTCTCTGCCAGTGTCCGGCCCTGGAAGAGCTGCGCATGATCCACTTCGGTGAGCGACGTCTGCAGGGTCTTACTGCGCTGTCGAATACAAGTGTCAACATGCTATATGGCTTCATTAGAAGTAGTGATTGGTTTGTGTGACATTCTCACTCACTTTCTTTCACTTTCTTTCTTTCTTTCTCTATCTTCTTTCCTCCCCTTCACTCTACTATTACTATCCCTCCTCTTCTTCATTTTCCTCTATACAGGTATCACAAAGGGACCACGTCAGAGGGCCCAAGTGAGCCCAGCTCTTGTTTTTATTTCTTTCGGGCGACCTGTTAACCTAACCTAACCTACTTTTACATTAACATGCCCTGCAATTGTTGCTAAATATGATTTAGCAGCCACGTTTAAGAATTAATTAAGCACTTAAAGCCTTTGCAATATCAAATGATAATAAATTGAACCAAATACTATTTGAAAAATGTGCTTGTTGATGTGTCTGATTTAATTAAAGCAGAAATTAGGTTTTAGTTAAGTTTTTAGGGAGGAAAATGTTGAAAAAACTGGTCTTTCCAATATTTTAGGCTAAGCATGTAATAAATGAACAGTGAGATAGAAAAACATTAATATTTTTTAGTTTAGTCAATAATATTAATTTCACTCGTAATCATCCTTTTCATTTGAATGAGTTAAAGTCAAGTTTTTTCCTTAAAAAATATTCCTAAAAATAATTTTACTTAACAAAAAATTGACTCAGACTTTAAAGTAAAATTTACAAAAAAAAATTACATAAAAGTTTTCGATAACGTTGACTGTAAAGTCTACATTAAATTTTTTGCATAAGAGAGTTACTGCCTTATTCACAAAAATATTTTATTGATTTTAAATGGTTAAAAAAAATTAAAATGACAAATTTTCAAATCAATTTTATTATTTTTTTTAAATGACATTTTGTCTTTGAAATATTTATTTTTATATTTTCTTCTAACACTTAGCTCACTACTTTATAAGCTCCTGTTTTTATTTTCAACTAATTTTAAAGCGACAGTCTTGTTCACTGAAAATAAAAATTAAAATATTTTATTTTATGGTTTTCAACTTAAAGCTAATAATCGGTTGCATCCAGTTGTCGCAAAGCTGAATGTGTAAAAAATATTTAAAAGTACTTTTGACTCATATGAAAAGTACCAAAATAAAGTTTTATAGGTCGATTATGGATACCAATTAAACTTCAATTGCCTTTACAATGGGCAACGCAAGTGAAATGAAAGTTGTTGTTATGATTTTTAGTTGCTAAAAAGTTATCGAATATTCAATTTTCAAAAATACAAAAATAAATTAAAAGAAACAAAACGTTTCTTTTTAGTATACAAACTTTAACAAAAACTATTGAAAATGTGGTCTTCAGTCGAATTTTATTTTAAAGAAGAGAAAGAAATAAAAATAGATGAAAATGTGACTTTAGCTACCGAGTTATAATTAATTCGCGTAGAACAGAAAAATATTTATAAACAAAAAATCACGAAAAAATCAAATTTTTTTATAAATATTACGAAAAATTACGAAAAAGGTGCATATATAACAAAATATGCAACAATATGCATTAAAGGCAAAATATACACTAACAAATAGCTGCCATTTTACTGGAAAGATTGTGATTCGTAAAGATATTAACTTTAGGATAACAAACATGCATTTGCATGAAGTACGTTATCGTTCGCTAAAATATATTTAACAAGAAAATGAGATCTAAAGCTTTGCTAAAAATAAATGTTTAATCAAAAAACAATAAATCTATAAGCACTACCTCTTATTAGGGTTTCTTTTGGGGTATAAAATTTAGCTGTAAATAAATTAGGTTAAATTTTGATAATAAATAGATATTTCGCTATTAGAAAATAAAACAATAAATTAGCGAAAGGAAACAAAAACAGAAAAGTAAGTCTATTTTAGTGTCCTCCCTTTCACATTTTTAAATTTCTGTACAAAAAGTGATGGAGTAGCACTAAATATTTTTCATCTTCAAACTCAAAAGATATCAGTAGTGCGATTCAGTAACTTTTATTACGAACATTCGTATCGAAAAAACAAGTATAACGATATTTTATCGAATTCTGTATTTAGTAAATTTCCAACAAAAATATTCGGTGCAATAGAAATTTTTGTCGGAAAATTACTAAATACCGAATTCGATAAAATATCGTTATACTCGTACTTGTTTTTTCGATACGAATGTTCGTTATAAAAGTTACTGAATCGCACTGCAGATCATGTGTACAGTAAAGTAAATCGTTTTTAAAATAAAATCAATTTTTACTACTTCTGGGTGCACAATATTGCTCCTTTATTGCCACATAGTCTTAACTCACAGACTGTAATTCTTGAATTACATTTTATAGATTAAAAAAAAATAAAAGTAAAACTTGCTTATTTTTAAAAATAACATTTTTTTTGTCCACAATGGTGTTAGTAAATTAAAGCTTTCGACAACATTTAACTTGAAATTAATTTTTTTAAGAGAAATTAGCAATACGAGCTCATATTTATATAAAATTTTCTGAATTTAATAACAAACACAAAATAAAAATAATTTTATGCTCATTTATACTTACCAAAGCACACAATATGCTTTTTATATAAAAGAATAAAAAAATTTTATATTTATATAAAAAAAAAGTAAAAGGAAATAAAGGGTTTGTCAACAAAAAATAAATAAAACATATCCGTGTTAATAAGCACAAATTACTTAAGTTGACTTAAGAAAAAATTGGCTTGTCGTTGCAATTACTTCAATAACTTTATTATTGTATCTCAAGGAGGGAAGGGGGGGATATATTCCATAATTAATGACATGGAAATGCAACGCAATAATTCTATAAGAAAAACATTTAAAGGTTCTAAAATTATAGTCTTCGAAAAGAAGTGGATATAAGAGGTTTTTCTATATTGTCACAGATTTATGAACTAGAATTAGAAGCGTTACTGGTCAGGTGGTCACTGAGGGCAAAATAGACTTGGAATGTTTTGCAATGCGAAAGCTAAATGTTTTGCGTTTTCTCCTTGCTTATCGCAAGATATTTGTGTGAATAAAACGACGTTGACATGTACTTACGTTTTACAGAGCGGGGTATAGACAGAGAAATGCAAGAACTAAACTACCAAACACTTTAAAGATTCGATTTCGTATGGCCCTATAAATACTCTTTAAGTATAGCATTCATTCCATGGCTTAATTTCACAATATTTCTTATTTTTCAAAACGATTCGATTTATAAAACATCTACTCACACCACTTGTAAAGGGTGTCCCAACAAAAACGCAAGATTTAAATTTTAAATAAATGACTGATGCAGTAATTGAATTGTTTCTCTGGCTGTATGACATGTGGCGCCGTTTTGTTGAAACCACAAGCCCTCCACATTCATTTCTTCAATTCTAGGCAAGAAAAAACTGGTTATCATTTCACGATACCGAACACCATTGACTGTTTGCACTTAACCTGCCTCATTTTCATAAAAAAAAGGTCCAATGATTCCTCCAGCCCAAAAACCACACGTTGAGAATGCATTTGCTTCTCGTGAATCACTCGAGGACTTCCCTCACCCCAAATGCGACAATTCTGCCTATTAACGAATCCATCAAGATGGAAATGGGCCTCGTCACTGAAGATGATTTTATCGGCAAAAGCAGCATTTTCATGCTGTCTCTCCAATACCCAATTAACGAACTCTCTTCGCTGTCCATGGTCATTTTTTACTAACCTTGTACCTTCTACTAGCAAACAATAACAATTGTTCAAATGTCAAACAGTGACACTTCGAATGCGCCAAATTTAAATCTTGCGTTCTTGTTGTGACACCCTTTAGAACCCTTTTTCATACACTTTCTTTTTTCATTTAATTTTCACATAATCATATTGAGTCGTAGCCGATTCAATTTCAAATGTTTTATCGATTTTTTTCGATTTATTTGTATTTTTTTTTTAATCAGCGTATGAAATTGGAAATTCATTTAAGTGGTTCTATTGCATAAAAAATAATATGAAATTAAATTTAACAAGAAAAGAAAATATTTTCATTTGAATTGAATCACATAAAATGAAAATATATTTGGCTTAAGCCAAGAGCCATTCAACATTAATGCAAGAGAGCAAGCAAGTATTTTAACAAGGCTAATTAAAGTTTTATTGCACAATATTTGGTAATAAATATATTAAGCTGAAATGAATATTTTAATTATAAAACATTTTACAACATTAAAAAATAAATAAAAACAGTTTTCATTTATCTATACATAACGTTACTGGCTGACTGACCGACTGACTTATCATCATCGCCCAGCCCAAACGGCTAAAGCTACGAGCTTGAAATTTGGTGAGCAGGTTCCTGTCCCAATGTATAAGACGAATAAGAATTGATTTTTGGAAATTCGAATATTAAGGGTATAAAAAAACCTAAAAACGAAATTCTTACATCTCCGGAACTACTACAGATAGAACCAAATTTCAAGCTACAAAATATTTTACTAAAAATATATAAGCGGATGTGTATTTAGTAATTTTTCGATATTTGATAAAAAAAAGTAAAAACTAATGTTGGTACATTCTTTTAACCCCATTTATCTTTAAAAGTAACAGTCACAGCAACAAAAACTAAATTGTATTCTTCTCTTCCTAAAAAGCTCTAAAATGTATATTGGCACTTTTTTAAAATTCCAGCAAATAAGGGGTAAAATAAATATTTACCTCTTTTTACTACTATTGCTAAATATGTAATTTTGTGTATAATAAATTGATGCAGCATATGAACATTCTACTATTAATTTGTAAAACCCAATAAAACTTTATTTAAAAAAATTAATTTCAAGGGAGAAAAAAAGTACCAAAATTGGGAAATAAGATTGGACTTTATATTCAATTAATTTTAGAGCTACTTTTTATGTTATGTGCTAAAACTCGAATTGTGACTGTATAATTAAACGGTACTGAACGAAATAAGAAATCATTAACTAAAGGACAAAATAGTATTTTTTATTAAATTTGATGGTACTTTTCGATCTTGCAACGTAAACGAATATAGACGTACAAGGGTGGGTTCAAAAGGTCCTGAACAAAGTGAAAAATCTTTAAAGGGACAAATGGTATTTTTTGTTTTTTGTGAATTTTAAAAAAAAAAATTTAAAAATAGACCAAAATAACTTCTGAGTATTTGGGTGATAGATTACAAATCTAGACAACCTAACCTTTAAAATGCAAGTGTGTACGGTTGCTTAGTACGTTTTATTTAAATTTTTTTTTAATTTTAAATCACTATAGGCTATAACCGCAAACGCGACCTATTGTGCAGTCCAGTTGCTAACTGCAATCAGAGACTCCTTACTAGTCTGCTAATTTTTGTAACATTTTAATACCAGTTAAATATTTTTTTATTTTTATAAATTGGTCAAAGAACACTTCACCTACATTAATAATATTAATTAAACATTTAAATTGTCACATTTACAAATAACTTATACAATTTAATTACTTTAATCCTCTCGCTCTCTGCATTGCCTTTCTGCGATATTCTGCAACCCATGGCAGCACTTGCTTAACATATTTCTTTGAAGTTTTCAAACTGTTGTTAATCCTTTTTTTTACTTGTGTTGCCAGAGTTGGCAAAACACATTTACTGTTTTTTAATTTATTCACCAAAGCAAACAATTGCTTCTCTTGATGTTTATTGGTTACACCATACGCCATTCTAGTAATTTGATCATTTAGGGTATTAGTGTTCAAACTACTGTAGGCTTTCCAATTTTCATCTAGAAATTCTATACAAGTTGAAAAAGTCATTACGCTATGAAGACATGAATTCTCCAGTACATAGTTACGCTCGTAATCTTCCAAATGGATTGATTTATCCAGGGAGATTTTAAGAAATTTTTTAAAAAGATTTGCATTTTTATGGCAACGTAGAGCATATATTAGAACTTCCTTTGAAACGTTGTCTGCATCATCAATAAGTTTCTGATAAAGAGTATTAAATATTTCAGCATCGGCCATTTTTAGAGCATTACAAGTTAGTTCTTTGTCTGTTAGAGTGTGGTTTTCTTTGAGAGCATCCTTCAATCTTTTGTACTCTAGTTCCAAACATGTTTTTACTTCAACCTCGCATGCCATTGAATTTATGAAATAGCGAATACCGCTTTGATAAGCATTGTCACGGGATTCATTGATCAATTTAAGTTTCTCATAAATTGGATTAATCTGCTCAGCAAAAAAGAATTTGAAATCGTCGTATTGCTCATTTGTCTTCAAGAGTTTATTCACGACATTAAAATAGTTAATAACTTCAAACCAGCATCTATGGTCTTCTTCTTGCTTGAAATAAGTAAATAATTTAAAAAGTACAACAACATTTAAACGATGACTTTCAAAAAATTGAATTGCATCTCTTACGAGTTGCGCACGATTACGTTTATGTAATACAAGCGGATTTTCAATTAATGCTTGAATGATTAAATTCCAATTCTTTATATCATAATTGACACGATAATAACCAACTGACTGTTTGTTTAATACTAACCAATCATTGTTTGAGATTTTAATATCTGTGAAATTCGTTTCAGCAACATTTCGTAAATAATGTGTAGCTTTTGTGTCACTAAAATTCGGATTTGAGGCAACGGCATAGTTGATGGGTACATACCAAGTTTTTGAATCTTTTATGGTTTTATCGAAGTAGGTCTCTTGCTTAATTGTAAATGTACCATCGCTATAATTACGTGAAACGGTTACAATTGGGTAACCTTTTTGGTTAGTCCAAGTGCCAATCATTTCTTGGATTGTGGCGGGGATTTTACAGTTTTCCTCTTCAGCCGCAGCTTGCAGGGCATTAAACAGTTCTTTATCCCCCACTGCCTTGTATTGACTATTAAATCATTAAAAAAAAATTACATTAAACCTTGTCTATTAAATATTTTATAAAGATTATGAAATCTTACTTTTTGTTCAGAAATTTATGTAAACCTTTCTCGAATACTTTGTCGGTAAGTGCATTGTTCCACATGCGCAAAATGTAAGTGCTTTTATAATAATAGTGTGGCGTTAAATTGTCATTAATTTTTTGGGGAGTTTGTGCGTTATTAGTGAGCAAAACTGAATTAGTATAACTATCGAATTCCAAAGTACTACCAAAGGAATACATTTCGTATATATCCCATGTATTCCATTCAGGATAAATCTATGAAAATATTTTACGACTTAAATAAAAATTATCCTAAGAAAGCTGTTCAACAAAATACACTTACATGATCCACTGCTTCGATGGCATATAATTCTGATATACCTTCCGTTAACCAAAGGTATGCCCATGATAAGATTGTCACATAATTACCAAACCACTGCTGAGCAATTTTGTGTGCCATGCACTTCACAGTGTCATAATTATAAGACAAATCAGTTTGGAACTTGTATGGTAACTTACTGTCATCATACATAATCAGACCCCAGCTAGCCATAGCCTCGTCATGGAAACCGGGTACCACAACATGATCCATTTTTGGAAGCATATATTCAACATCAAAATAATCCGACATATAACTCATAATCTGTGGGATTATGGTAAGAAATTCTTCATGCAAATCCTTCGCACTAGCACGAGAATATATACGTTGGGGCAAATTATTGTATCTGACTTCGGTGTATTCCAAGTCGCATATAATAAATGCTACACTATACGTTGGCATCGAAGGTGTTGTTAAGAACACAGTTTGATTAGCTCTAAATGAGATATCAATTATTTTAATCGTTTTTCCTCTCATTTCTAATCATTAAATTTACCTTGACAAATTATCGTTGACCGGCATATTTGAAATCGCCCTGTAAGTGGGACTGTGATTAATGGTTATTGTAAAGTTGGCACGTTTATTGGGCTCATCATAGCAAGGAAATGCGTGGCGAGCAAAAGTAGTTTTGAGTTGTGTAGTAGCCAAATAACTAAATTTACTATAAAAGAAAGAAAAAACATCCACCATTTTTACATTTTGTAATAATTTCATCATTCGATTGCAATTTAGAAATTATTTTAATTTTTTGAAAAATTGAGTCTTAGTAGGTTGAGCCATTTTCTGTAAATTTAAAGAATTTCTTGGTCCAAAAGTTCTTTTCATTATCACATAAATATGAGCATACAAATAGGTTTCGATAACAATGAGAAGAACCTGTGGATAATAAATATTCGCACATTAAAAAATAACCAACTAAAATATAAAACTTTAGATAGATCATTTGTGTTCGTTAAGTTGGTCTATCTACTTGATTGTTATCTAAACCTGAAATGTTGTATTTGAAAGTGGTATGAGTCCACTTAAAAAAAATAATGAGTAAACGGTAATTTTAGTAAACAAGTTCATAAATTAACTCGTGCCTTACTACGCAAAGAGGAGAGGCAAAGTCTGTTAGACTGAAACGGACATGCTGCAGTCAAAGAGATTCAGTAACCTCTCGCGCATTAGGGCAGAGATTGGTTTAAACCTTAGCAGAAATGAAATAAAGCTCTATATTGAGCTACTTACGGGCCGTTGTAGGCTTAACTATGACATGAGTAAAATTGTTGTATTACCAGACGACACCTGTCGATTCTGTCGCAAACAATGGAAGTGTCAGAATATGCGAGTGGCCAGCGGGGTCAAGAAGCATTATGAGCTACTTAGGCAATGGGATATTGGTTTCAGGAAACCTACGCATGATTAATCTTACAGCAATTCCAAGATTCATAAAGACTCTAGAACAGGTAGTTGAGAGCTGGGCTGCACAATAGATCTTAAAGATTGCGATGTGATTATAACTTATTATTTTGTATAAAATTTTAACGTTTTTCTTAACTTCTAATTCTCGTAATAAGCGTAATGAAGCCGAGCAATTAAACTAATTTCTACTACAAAATCATTTTCGTTTCATTTGTATCTTTAAACGCAAATGCTGCAAAAATAATAATTGTTTTTTACTCACATGTGACCATCATAATATAGGTAATTAGATAAATGGAAACCAGCATTGTCAACGCGCAGTTCACCACTAAAAATAATAGTTAATTTCCATTTCGTTTGAGCGGAAAACTTTTCACCACTTCTACGTGTTAGTGCTAAAAATTCACGTCTTAATTGATATTCCATTGACAGATCTTCGGATGCACCAGTGAAAGGCCTGGCAATAGTCGCTTTGGAAATCTCCAATTTACCAGCATGTAAAACAATTTTGCTTGTGGTACTTACAACCACAATGTCTATTGTGACTTCACCTTTAAATGCCTTTTCCCCCAAATGAACGTTTGTAGTCAATTCGATGTTATAATGTTCTGGGTATGTTTCGTTTGGTAAACGATAGTTCATTTCATCAACATCAATATTTGATACTGACTTTACTGTTTCGATGAAAAATGCAATGGCCAAGGCCCATCCACAAATTGCAGAAAAACTTTTCATACTATTAATGGTATGATAGCTAAAGACTGTTTGATTTCAAAATATATTTCACACACCTTTTATAAATTTTTCAAGCTACAAAAAAAAAAAAAAAAAAAAAAAGGTACCTCTGTACTCTTCCCTCTGTAGTAGCTAAATATGCATATTTTTCTATATTTTTATTATCTTTATTATTTTATAAGCTCAAATTTCTTTTCTTTGTACTAAAAAGATTTAATATTAAAAAATTTCAAATGATTTTAATTCTTTATAACAAATTTTTTATTTTATCTACTTTTTGATAAAAAAAAAAAAAAAAAGAATACGTTTAATTCGGCTGTAAATTTTTCACTTTCCACATTCTTCTTCGATATAAAAAAGATAATAAAAATTAAAAAAAAAAATTTTACTAAAAAACTCTTCATTTATTATTGGAGCGAAATATCGATATAAAAATTAATTTTTATAATGCGACCTCAAGCTTAATGAACTAGCCATTTCAATAAAAAAAGTCAAATAAATTTACAATTAAAAAAATATATAAGAACTAGCTGACCCGGCAAAACGTTGTTTTCACTTCAAATTTTATTTATATTGACAAATAATTACAAAAAGAAGAAAAATATAAGTTGGGTTATATCCTACATATAGTACAAAAACTAGCCAAATCGGTTTAGCCCTTCTTTGAATTAAGAAAACATTTTAAAGTGGGACTGGTAAATTTTTCTTTTCAATAATATAATAAAAAAAATTCGCCATATTAAAAAATTGAAAAAGTGGGCGTGTTAGTGAGCGTGATCTATTTTAATTTTCATAAAAATTTTATTTGGGTTTTTGTATATTCGACCTTCTTACTTTAAGAAATCGTATTCATAGAGTAAAGGACCGTGCAAGACCGGGTAAAAACAGGTAGTACATAAATAAGCCAGATAAAATCTGTGGCGCTACCTGGCGGTCGGATTTGTAACGCTAAATCTTTCAAGGTGCAACCCAAAGGCATACACAAGAATTCAATTGAATTCGTCCAGCCGTTGAGGAGGAGTACAATGTCCAACACATTTTATATATTAAGAGATTAAAAAAATTACAAATATTGATAAAACTAATTTTTTTATTACCAATTATTTTTTTAATCCTAAAATAAATAACTAATTTCATTTCAAAAAAACTACAATTAAGAAAAAATCCTTTTTAAAAGCAATAAAATGTGCCTGCAGACATTTTCAATTTTCAAACTAATAAAATCAAAAAATTATAAGAAAGGTATCCAATAAAAATGCAAAAAAAAATATAATTAAATTTAATTTTTTAAACATATTAAATAAGGTGTCCGCAATCTAACGTTTTTTTTTCAACTAGTGCTTATTTCGTGAATGGTAACACTTAGCTCATGTCTGATTTGACAGATAATTGGTTTTATCCTTCCGCTGCACGAATATGGTTGTGTATACGCTTGCACAACGCTGGGAAATATTGCGACATTACTTTGAAAATCATGGTAATGTTGCAGAATGTGTGCGAAAATTGCGTACAGATTTTGGAAGAAGAGAAGCACCGTCAGCTCCGTATGTTTGTTATCTTGTGAAAAAAGTGAAAGAAACTGGCATCCTCATCGATAAACCAAAGCGTGAAAAGCCAAAAACAGTGCGTACACCCGAGAATATTGCTGCTGTGGCAGAAAGTGTGCGTGAAGCGCCATCACCATCAATTTACCGTCGTTTTCAACAATTGAACATTTCGGAGACATCATTGAGACGAATTTTGCATAAAGACCTTGGTATGACGCCATACAAAGTCCAATTGGTTCAGGAGTTGAAGCCACCTAACCATCCAATGCGTTTTCGCTTCGCTAAGTAGGCCTGCGATCGACTTACAGAAGATGCCGATTTTGCCAAAAAAAATCATCTTTTCAGATGAAGCTCATTTTGATCTTGGCGGGTATGTAAACAAGCAAAATTGTCACATTTGGGGCACAGAAAACCCGCACGCATACATTGAAAAGCCGACGCACCCAAAACGAGTCACTGCTTGGTGCGGATTTTGGTCCAGAGGCATAATTGGGCCATTTTTCTTCGAAAATGAGCAAGGAGTGGCGTTATCGGGCCATGTTGAACGAATTTTTGTTCACAAAAATTGAAGAGGAGGATATTAGCAACATTTGGTTTCAACAGGACGGCGCTACGTGCCACACAGCCGAAGCTACACTCGATGTTTTGCACCCTGTTTCAAAAAAAAAAAAGTTATTTAGCGGACCCTGTATTTAACATCAAATAAAGGACTTCAAATTAATAGCAAAAATCAAAAAAAATTCTCCTTCATGAAGATGTCTGGACTCGAAATGCTATTACTTTGAAGTCATTTAAAAAACACACACACATGTATACACTTTTTTATGTTTCGTGTTTGTGTTTACAAACAGTACGCACATGTGCAGCTTAAATATTTCCATAAAAAACTAAACCGATTGCTCTCATTTTTTGCTCAGATATTATGACTGTATCTATACTTTTTACTTTTTTGTGAAGGATATAGGCTAGGTTAAGTTACACAGGGCGTGCAAATAAAAAAAAACAGAAGCTCGGCTTACTTGGGTTCTCTGATGTGGTCTCTTTTTGTAATACCTGTATAAGAGAGAGTGGAGAAGAATATCACTAGAGATGGAAAAGTGAAAGGAAATCAATAAGAAGACATGTGGAAAAAAGATGAGTTCGTCAATTGAACCAATTGCTACTCCTAACGAAAAAGACTCTTATAGTCAATAGTGCAGTGAGGCCCTGCAAGTATCGCTCTCTAATCTAAAGTGGAGCTTGCGCCGCTTTCCGAGGGCAGGAAACCGCCAGAGAAGATATACCACAATTTCCTCCTCTTCCTCGTCTTGACAACTTCTTCAGTAGTCGTTTGCTGGCAAACCCATTCTCCTAATATGATTTGTTACTACTACCACCACATTTCTTAACTAGGATCTTTAGAGTACTAGTAAATCTCTGATGAGGTTGTTATTTAGCCTAGGCTAGATCATCCTCGCCGTATTGCACGTCCAATCGTCTCTTCGTCTGGACTGTGCTCTTCGCAAAAATATGCTCTCGATCTGCCATTACACACCAAGAGAGGGATACAACAGGACGTGTCTACATTTTGCTCTGACAGGCTCGACCCTTCTTTTGTCAGGTTATTTGCCCCACAGTTCCCTACTGGGGTCCCATGTCCACTTAAGCAGATGAGAATGACCGTCTTATTTAAGGATTTTCGGCATTCTCGGACCAGATCAGATGTCAAATAGACATCCTAATTGCAGTCCAACTGCGATCATACCTGTACCATAAGTGTGATGGTTGGTTCTTTAAATTTTCAACAATTGTTTGGCTTTTACAAGTTATTCTACATGTCAATTAATAAAATTGATGATGCACTCATAGTTTTCATTTCAATAAATTTTCATTTTCATGCTGCAAAAAATACTTTTTATTTTTTTGTTTTTGGAAAACCCAAATGCTGGATGCCATAAATAACTTTTGTAAATTTTTTTGTTTCAATATTAATTTTGTATCGTTAAATAATTCATTTGCCGGAATTTTAAAATATTACCATTGCAATGAGCTCTAATGGTTTAATTGGGCTGCAGGAGCTGATGGAATATGATACGAGGCATTTATTTATTATACCAAAAACGAAAATCAAAAAAATCTAAGCAAGTTGTGCTTGAATCATTCAGTCAATTTGTACTAACTAAAAAAAATATTTATTATGCTATAAAATAAATGTTTTGGAAAATCATAAATATTAATGTGTAGGCATGTGTGTGTTTGTGTAAAATATTCCATTTAATTTGAATTATTTAAGAATCTAATTACTAAGCATATTGCATGTAAAATATACTCGCAATTACATTTATTATCTCTAGTAAATAGAGATATGCAGTTTCGTTAGTAAATTTATGAACATGAGTGCTGTGTTATCAAATAATTATGTCAGTGGCTTTAAATTTTTTATTATTTTTGGACAAAATATAATTTTGCAAAATATTTAAAAGACTTTCAAATAATGCACTAGATTGCAAAAGGTACCTGCAAATAAATATTGAAAGCTTTTCATGCAAATTAATTAAAAAAATTTTTTTTTCTTAACTAAACTCTCTTTAAACTTAATAGCATGAATGTTAATGAAGTCAATTAAATTTTAAATTGTGGGGCTGATTAGGTTGTTCACACATATTCAATTAAGCTTAAACGTTTATTAGACGATCATGCACATCAAGTCAGTACAGTATGATGAAATGCCATCATGTACACGAGCGAAAAATTGCTGTTTGACAAACCACTCATGATGCCTTTAAAATTTGTTTGATGCTGTCACTCTCTCTCTCATCATACCTTGCTGAAATGCCGCGCGTGATCATCTAATAGGCGCTTTATGCATTTAAACTTTTGATTACTGAAAATAAAAGTCTATTGCTTTGATTTTGGTTATGCAAAGCAATTGTCAACTGAAGAGCAAATAAATGCAGTTTCAAGTCATTTACATGGGCAATGACGGCGTACAGATACTCATACATACAAGTTGATTAAAAAAAGGCATGTGTCAGCTAAAAGTTTTTTCCTAAATTGTCAAAGTTGTTACATTTTTATGATTGAAGTCCATAAACCATCTCGAATATTTTAAACACAGAGATGCTTGATGATTGCAACTCAAGAGATGCGCAACTAAAATTGATAAGTCCGGCAATGATTTTCATATTGCTTTACAGTGTAATTAAATCATCAAGCAGCCAGTCAATCTTAGAATTATTTATTTATTCAATGAGAAATTAAATCTAAGATTAACAATCATTGGTTATACTCGTTGCTACAGCCTATTCAGTAATAGAGCTTTTAGTCTGAGATCCTGACACTTATTTCCTCTGCTCTAGTGGGCTAATATAAGGCTGTGTTATCCAATCTGGGACATCAGGATTGACTAATATAGAGGTTTCTATGTCAGTGGAAATCCCGGTATCGCTTAGTAGTATCAGGAGTGGTATTGTTGATCACTACCGTGAAAAGACGAAAAACAGATGGATGAGTCTAGAAACGTGTAAGGTTATGCGTCAATTATGGCCCCGTTATGATGGTAAATGCTGTGTTCAGCTAGTGAGCAGGAATAGAAGGGATATTTCCAGACTGGTGGCTGTGATAACTGGTCACTGGATTGACTGAGAGTGACGAGACACCCGGCTCTTATGGCTTCGAGACACATATTTCTCGGTACAAATCTAAAAGACAGGGGACCTTCTCAGATATCTAAGTGTCACGGGGTGGATCTAGGTCACTTTAAGGCTACATAGTCTTGCCGAGTAAGTGTAGTCTAGCGACTCTAATTAAAGGCCGCTAGGCTGCCACGTCAACCAACCAACCAACCAACCCAGATTAATAAGTTAGCACACTGCCCATCAGTCACGGGTTAACCCAAATTTTAGCTTCAGTGAAAAGTAAAGATTTTAAAAATGTTTTTGTTTCAAAAATATTATTATTTTTTCATATCAATATTTACATAAACATTAATTTTGTAATACAAAATTTATTTTAAAAAGTTGATGTAAAATTAAAAAAAATTTAACTTAAAAATAAGAATTAAAATTAATTTGTAAATATTTTTATTTAATTATATTTGTTGCTAAATAAAAAAGAATTAAATTTTTAGAATAAAACTTAAATTAGTTGCAGTTTCTTTTTTTAAAAATAATGGAGGGAATGTTGCTGTATAATATATTTTGTTTATTAAATTAATTAATTAATTACTAATACTTGCTAAACACTAATTAAATAGTTTACAAAAAAATCTCGTTAAATTAAAAAACTAAAAAGAAATAGCATTTAAATTAAATTAAATCAACAAATTTCAAACAAAGTCATAAACATAAAAATAAATTAATTTTTTAACGAAAACAGCTGATAAGATGATGTTCGAAATGGGTGTTTGTAGAGTGTTTTATAAAAAAAATATTGCTTTTAAATTAAATTAAAAATATTTTATTAAAAAAAAATTTTTTTTAATCCCTAATGTAAGAGATCACCAATACAAACACTTGCTAATGTTGCTTGTTAAAAATATTAATTAAAAAAATAAAAACCTAATCGATGGCCCGTCCACTTACATTGAGGTCTCTAATGGTTGGCTATAGGAACGCCCATTGGCATCCATGGTTGGTGTATTATCAAGATCAAGATCAGTCTCTAGCAAAGCTTCTGAACGTGAACGTTGCTGATAAGAAGCTTTACGTTGATCAGGACGCAGGGATGAGGGCATTTGTGATGTACTCGCAGTATCGTCACTTTCATAAACAGTTTTGGGTCTTCTATTTGCTATGAGCATAGTGGGCGTATCATATTTGGGGGTATTGCTTAAAGCAGACACCGGCCTAGATAGCCTATTTGTACCTACAGCCGTCATATAAGAATCTGGTCTTTTAATGTCTGGCGGGCTATTGCTGGCTTGGCTATTATTATGACTACGTAATTCAGCTAAAGAACTAAAATTTAAATTATCAATTTTTTGCTGGTAAGTCAAACTATTGGCATGTGGATTATTGCCAAATGGTGTTTGAGTTGTGTTGGCAGTGTGAGGAGCCCTATGTGTAGGGGGCAAAAAAGTGCTAGGTGGTCTGTCGGATAGATTACTCGTTCGTTGTTCGGGTATATTTTTCTTAAGCTCCGATAAGAAAGCTAAATTTTCATTGGGATCATGGCGCAAAGGTAATGTGCTGGCATTACCATAGTAATCAGAGCCAGTTTCTTCCACATCTGTATGGTGTATAATGGGTGTATCTTCAGCTATGCTGTTGCTTATGGAATTGTTGCGTGTACCAGAGTAGGTGGAGTTATCACGAAAGCCCTCATTACGATAGGACAACTCAAAGTCAGTAGGTTTTTGCTCAGACCAAGCAGCAACCGCAGCTCGTCCTTTACTGGCACTGGCTTTAGAGGCAGAGCCTATAGTTGCCACCCGTTGAGGCCCTTGGGAGGACACCGCTGATCTTATGGTGCTGGTAACATATTCGTTTTGTAATTTTTTTGGTGTTTGATATTCAGTTTTCTCCCCATTGCGGTGACTTTCATAAGGCTCAAAACTGGCCTCTGAACTTAAAACACTCTTGTCTATTGACTCGAAGGAACCATTGCCCATCATTTTATAGTCTGGAGCCATGGTTTTGGTTAAAGTACCCGTTGAAGTGGACATGTGCTAAAGAAATTAAGGAAAAATAATGAAAAAAAAAAACAAAATAAAAATCAAATGAAATTAAAAAACAAATTAAAAATAAAAATAATAAAAACAAATCATACAAAGTTTCTTCTTCTCAAAGAGCCTTGATTATCAATGCTGTTTAAGCTGCGTAAACTTTGTCTTATGCTGTTGCGTCTTTGCAGGCGTTGTACATGGCGATGCTTGGATTTGGCATACCAGCAAACGGCCACCAAAATCAATAAAATTAAAGCCAAAAGAAATGCAGAAATAATGCTGATGGCAAATATATCAGCACGCCAGGATAAGGGATCAATAACCACCTGTAGAGAAATATAATTTAAAAAGAAAATGAAATCAATTTGAAATTCTGAATATTTTAAGTCTCTTACTTTGGGATCAATCTCACAAATGAAACCCATTTCTTTTTCACAGTCTTCTATGATCACTTCTGTAAAGGCAAAGCTGGTGCAACGATCTATGTGATTGAAATCCTGAATCCATACTTTCTCTGGGTATCTAGGTTATTAAAAAAAAAAAAAAAATTATGTATAAAACATAAACCACAAATTAAAAGTCCTTTAGTTACTTTAAATGTCTCATTTGGGTTTGCAAATACGACCACAAAGTGTTGCTGTCGGTTTTTATGAAAGGCATTGAAGAGTTCTCAGATCTACAGAAATCCTTGGCTTCGTAAAAAGTCATGGGCACACCCACATATATAAAGCAGGTATCATGCACTTGAGCCCAGCCGGGTGGGCATTTGCCATCCAATATTGATTGATTATTCATTTGAAAGGGCACCGCTTGCACTTCCAGCAACAAAGGATCATCTAAAAAGGAATATAATTGTTAGTCGCTGTTTTAATTAATCAAAATTTGTCACAACAAATAAATACCCGATTTATCTCTAATACGTGATTGCACTGATATGCTGTTGTTGTAACTCCAATAATTATGACGTGCATCTATTTTAGAACGCCATATCTCAATAGTGCTGTAGAATGTAATTTAAAAAAATTAATTTCAAGTTTATAAAAGTTTTGTTTAATTTTTTTTGTTAAGGTTTTTACCTGTTGAGATAGTCAGTACTCGAACTACAAGATCATGCAGACAGAGAATTAGATTTTTGGGTTTTTAGAAAGCATAAAGATAAATAGAAAAGATTTAATTTTAACATACAAAAACATACGAGAATTATGCATGCTTCATGCCAAATGAATGAATAAACGAAAAGTATGAAAATGAACGTGGAAAAAGGAAAAAACAAAGGAAATTCTTGAACAAGTAACTAAGTTAGGTTGAAAGAAAGCTGGGCTTGAATCACTGCATTCGATATCGAATAAAAACTTTCATAAGTTTCGTATTTTTGTATGCAAAATTTTGTAAATTTCGATACAAGTTGCTTACTATCAAATGCGAGGATTTGGGCCCTAATTTAAAAAGTCATTTGAGCAAAATCTAGCAAAAACAACTAGTTTGCAAGCAATCTGGAATGCTGGTAAAAGAGAATCAAAATATGAAGAGACAATCAAACGCTTAATGAGATTGAGGTGAAGAAGAAATTCAAGTAAACTTTATCTTCATTAAAATCGAATAATATTAAGCTTAAAGCCAGTAGAAAATTTATATAAATAAAATGAATGTGGATCCTGTAAGAATCAAACAATCACTAGTAACTCATTAGCTTAAAATCCAGCTCAAGTCTTTTGTTTGATAACGTTCAGATACAAATTTTTGTTAATGAACCAAAAATAAGTTTTTTTTTAAGCTATTGGGCAACTGAAGTTTTGATTTGTTCTCCTTCTGCTTACGTGTCAGGCACTGATAGCCAAAAAGCAGAAGTCGAGAATTAAAAATCACTACAAATTTTGTTAAATGAGCCATTTTCTTTACAATAAAATGAGGCAGTTTGGCTGTTTACAAAGAAGCGTATAGTTCTCCTAATTCTCCTATTGGACAGAGACTAGCATGTCTCTTTGATGGCCAATATGTTCAACTGGAAAACACTAGACCTATATGGAAACCGGAATGAGAGTCGTACGTCAAGTTATCTGCAATAAACTTCAGAGTCCATACCGCAGATCATCTTAGATCGGTCAGTGTACACTCCAGTGTCCCAAGAGAGAAAAACCACTTTCAAAAACTTATTAAAGTCAATATGGGTGGGGGCCCTAAAATTCGGGTAAATCCGATTCAGAATCGTAGCATGGCCATACGTTCATACTTCCGTATTCAAGTCCTCGGATGGACTATTACGCAAGCACTCGATAATTCCTATGCAAGAAGATCTTTGAATTCTATGCAGCTGGTCAGAAGTTGTCCACTAGACCAAAGATCCGTATGTAAGAATTGAACATATATTTCATCCTGCCGGGTTACTCTGTATTGCAAGGCTAAATAGAAATGCTAAGAAATCGAACTCTCAAAAGAAATTTATCGTTCATCTTTGGCAATTGTCTAATAGCAAGGCACTCTATAATACAAATATCTTGTGATAATGAAGAGCAAAAGCAAAGCATTTAGCTTTAGCATTGTTTCTCCATATTGTATTGTAATATAAAGTTGATTTTCTGATCTCTACTACCAGATTTTCTAACTGAAAAATGCCCTGAAAAAATTCTTGTCAAGAATTTCTTTTAAGAATATGAAAAAAATAGTTATGAAGATGAATAAAGCGGACTTTAAATACTTTTTAAAATGAATAAAAAAAAATTCTTTAGCTCAATAATTACATGGTGCTGTTGACGGTAATAATTTCATAATCATTATCGGGATTCTCAAAAATGTTATCCACATATTGTTGACCAGCTGTTCCAGCTACAATGGTAGCCCTACTCATCCAGTTAGTGGCCACATTTCTAAAAATAACAGAGACACTCACAATTACAAAAATATTTTTTTTATTAAAAAATCACTTGCCTGTAAAAGCCATTATGCGCTGTGCTTTGATAAATGGGTAAGCGTACCTTTTCAAAGCCTGACACTTCCACTATACGACCACCCATATTGCTGTGAACATAATTGTAGCTAAAATTTGATACCACCTGTCTCAGACGGATAACATCTTCAAAGCCAGCTTGATTTTGAGCAAAATAATTGCGATACAATTCCACTTCTTGATAAGGAGAGGACTGTCTACCCTCCACAAACAAAGCAGGACGATTGCGATTCCTTAAAAACAAGTTGTGTTGTATGAAGCCCCTTAAGGAAGTAGCCGAACCACGAGAATCTGCTCTAATTTTAAGGCCACCTTGATTGTTCAAAATTAAATTGTTCTAAAATAATAACAAAAATTTATTTCATTTATTTCTTTAATCGTAAGTAAATGAATGATAATTTTGACCCACCATAAAATAAAAAGAATTCATATTTTGTACATCCAGATTAATAGCCGAAGGGCAGGTAGAGAAGTTACCATACAACTGCATGCAATTATTTTCTATACGATTGGAAGTTAAAGTTAAGGTGGGAGTTATTTCACCAGCCGATAAATAAGTGACAGCACCTTTTGTGGCACCCCTGATATGGGTAAAAGTTATATTATGTAAAGCATCGCGATCTAAAATTAAATTATAATTAAATTTTATCAAAAAAAAACTTTCAAAATGGAACTTTTACACTTTTTAAGCAACAAATCAAGCTTTTTGCTTAAGCTTTGAGGAACTTATTTGCTCGCTTAGTGTAAAATTAAGCTAAACTAGCCTCAAAATATATATTTTTAACTTACTGTATCCTATAGTCGAGATGGGTACTGTTACAATTTCAGCTATAAAACCATGATACTCGGGAGCACCGCTTGCCATCAGTTGTACACTTAATGTGGGACCTTGTGTTTTAAAAAAAGATTTTTGATTACGTGTATCCGATTCTATTTGATCAATAAATATTGAAGAAACATTATAAACATCTCCATCGTACAAACGTATGGAATCCATGCGTCCGTAAAGCTTTGAATGATTAAATAAATTCGATTGCAATAAACGAAAGCCAATTGGTTTGGCTCTGTAGGCTGCTGTAAACATTTTAACACAATTTACAGGATTGTTGTCATACTTGTAATACACCAGCACTCGCTCTTCCACAACAATTGATTTTTGAGGATCACAAATGTCAATCATAGAAAAGGTTTTATAGGGAATATCTAAATTTTTCAATGGAGTAAAACTGGACTCTTCACTTTCTCTGCCTTCACCGGTTAATGAGACAATAGTTATACCCGTGCCCAAAGCTTGAGACACCGTTAGGAGATTTAAATTAATAGGCCCACTGGGAGCCACAAAATTAACACCATGATTTGCGGAATTTTTAATGGTGACCGCTTTAATGGAAGGCGTTTTATATATGGCCTGTATGGCAGCTGACTTTTGGGTATGCAAAATGCCAGCATTTTCTATTGTAACAAATTCCAATTTACTTTTTTTGTGATTTTGCAAATTGTGTGTTAAGATGTCGTGGTAACGATGCTCGTACAGATTTTCCTCAAACTGAGAGTTAGTAAACCGTATGCCACCCCAATACACCTCATCCTCTGGTGTGCCTTTGCAGCTGACAAATACAAAAACATCATCCCAATGACACTCATGACGATGCCCATAAACTTGACCATTAAGACGTTCTTCACATTCTGACATACGTGTTTCATCTCCTCTGCACTCCAAAGGTTGTACCCAAGTCCATATACGAGTCAAAGAGTTGGTATGAAATTCAATTCTACGATCATGGGAGTAATAAACATTCAAGGGATCATAGCCCAGCTCACGGCATACAACTTGAGCATTACGTTCGGTAAAGCGACTGTCACATACGGGCACCCATTGCAAAGTGGTGTGATTAAAATACTCCAAAAAGCCTTGATTAAGTTCGTATAAACTATTGCTCTCACTGCTGCTGCAGTTTTGGGAACTTGTGCACAAACGTATAGAGTCATGCGCTTGCATTTGGGACATTTCCTCCAAACCTCTTTTATTTAAAACTGAATATGATTCATGAGTGGCATTTTTGAAAGGCTTCATAACAATGGGCGATTCTGGATAACCAATGGCGGTTAGCGAACCCAAAACCAGCAGGCCAATGTTGGGTTCAAATTCCATTTTTACGCCGTGCTGTATGGTTAAAGTGGCCTCTGGCATAACTGTTATGTCATTTTTAATTATGTAGGCCTCTTCACGTTTTCTTATAAACAAATCTGTAAATATGCGACCACCCTGCCAGTTATTTAAGTCAATTGCTCCTCTATTTTCCTTGACCAAAGAAACGCTGGCATCAAATGAATCTTCTATAAGATAAGGCTGGAATATAACATCGGCATGATCATTCCAATTGTCAAAATCAAATATTTTTGATTCAATTAAGTCGACATTACTAGAACCCCACCAGTTTTCGGTAGCATGGAAAAAGTTATCAATTCTGGCTGATCTTAGGCCGGCCACTAAATTGTATCGCAGGGAATTTTCTGCTATAAGATTGCGATATAGTTTTACATTTTGTATGCCATCAATGCGTATCACAGCTGTGGGCAAAGAGTTTTGGGCAGCCAATTTATTGGCATGCTTTAGGGCGGGAAAATGTCTTAAGACCTCGAAATTACTATTCCTTTTTATGGTGTTGTACTCCATAACAGCTTTAACTTCTCCCAATTTTTCACTTAAGCTATCGGCCCTAAATTCTATAACGTATTTGGCCATGTTCTGTTCTATGCGATTGTAGTCAAATTTTATGCGTTTTTCCATGCCCGCCACAGCAATTAAACTGAAGGGACATTTATTGTTTAGGAAGGCATTGGAGGTTATATTGAAATCTGCATAGTGCCCAGCCACCTCGATACAAAAATTGCGATTACGTTGCCAAGTGGTATTGCCAAAGTGAATGCTGTGTGTGAAATTCTCATTGTACTGCCAAACATAAGGCAACGACACTTGGAATCCACCATTTTTATTATCCTCCACTGTGGTATCTTGTATTACATAATGGAACAGATTGTTAGAAGATCTTAGATCTTTGGACAATTGCCGAATGCCATAGCCATTTTGAGTAATGGTGGAACTATTCATGTGTAAGGTTATTTCCGACAAATTACTGCTTATAACATCCCAATAGGGCGAGTTTAATAGCACCGCTTCCAAGTCATTATTGCTTATCTCACAATTTACAATTTTTATGGATTCATTGGCCTTTCTCAAATAATACTCGAGCTCATTACCCCGATATCTGTTGTAATAAACGGCTGAAATGCCTCTTAAATTCTTTTGAATTTTAGTTGATCGTATGTGCAGAGATGGTACCGGTCCACTTACCACTCTATTGCGTATATTTTGCAGAGGAGCAGCCACAGTGGTGAGCATTAAAACTGCACCTCCTAAAGCATTCAAGCCACTTTCGTAGTACAAAACGATGCCATAACTGCTGCTAGTGGTGGGAAATACATTTAGATCCCTTTTAACATCCCATGTTTGTGATCTTTGATTTTCACTTTGTGAATTTAAAATAAGTAATCGCTCAGATGATTGTGGTTGTATGGGATTAAGCAGCTGTATGCCTAGCACATAACCAGCTGGGCATCTGACAAATAGTTTTCTTGTTATGATTTCACCGCTTAGCACTTCATCGGTGCGTATATATTTGCTTTCCCAGGTACCCAATTCAATATTTCCTTCATCTCGTGGTAGATTGTACGGTTCGTAATTGGTCTCAAAAGTATTAAAGTCTGTAGCCATTTTAAACCAACCACCAATTTCCAGTTGATCATTGGCCGCTATCACCGGATCATGAGAAATGCCGCTGCCGTGATTATTTTTAATAATGGAACCTTGTATGCGAAAGTCTAATTGCTTTAAGCTAATGCCATTGCCACGATTGCCCATAAACTCTGAATTGCGTATATTATTTATAGATTTACCACCATAAATGTCGGCATATATGATGCCTAGGCCATCATCTAAGTTATCAACAATTCTTACATTTTCCAAATTATGACGCGCGAAATCCATTTGTACGGCTGGCTTAAAAGCACTGGTGGTATAATCAAACAAGCCAGCCTTTTCAATAGTTACATATTGCAAATCAGCCCTTTCGGCTAGCATGCTGAATCTTACTCCCGCCCAAGCGCCTTCATAGCAGCGTATACCAACATCATTATCATGAGAACAGGAATTTTCAAAATCTCCTCTATTTAAATGTTCGGCTTTACATTTAGTTATATCACGATCATGAGGAGTACAGCGTACGTTGGACACAATGACATCCTCGGTTGTACCCATTGGAGGCATTTGGGATCTCAATAAACGCCAATCTTTGGGATTCAAGGTGTAACCCAGATGGTGACACACTAAGGCCGAGTTTAATTCTGTCCAACCATAGTCACATACGGTTCCCCATCTGCCATTTAAGTAAAGCTGCAAACGTCCTTCGTAAGGTCCGGCTCCACCCAGTAATCTAACATTCACTTTAGGTGTTTCATCACCAGTTATAATAGTTTCCGTATCCATATCTAAATTTTCCACATCATCCATCATTTCATGATTGGTTGAGGAATCCATATCCATGGGCATGATGGCATTCCGTTTTAAAGTTAAAAATATATCATCGGGTCTTCTGCCACGAGCTTCCAGTTTACCAGCCACCATCATGCCAACACTAGGTTCGAATTGTAGAGTAACACCAGGCTGTAAAATTAACTTACCACCCGGGCGTATGTTGATGTCTTTGTTAACTGTGTAGCTGCCAGCTGGTATCATTTCCTGGCCATCCACTTCTCCCCCGATATACTGAGAGCCTTCTCGATAAAATCTTGGCACAAAAGTGGAAATGGCAATGACAGTTGTGGAACCAGGATTGGAACTGTGCAACAAATAAGGTATATATTCGATTTTAGCCAAATTATAACGATCATTACGATGAAAAAGTCGACCATAGATTTTCGTCTCATCAGTATGACCCAACCAGTTGTAGGTGGCATTAATAATTTGACTTTGATCATTTAACTGAGAGCCAATTTCATACGTTGAATCCAAATTATGTAAAATATTGCGAAAGATGTCCACATTTTTGGAGCCAACTACTACAACAGCCGCTACACGGGATCTGGGATTTAAACGTCCGGCACCATCTGAACCCTCACTACCCTCAACGGGAGGACCAAAGAACTCTGTTATACGATTTTCTTTAACAAAATTACGGGTAAACAAAAGATTTTGTACATCTTTACGACTGTAAGGCGATAATCCCAAGGAAACCACATGAACCCCTTGGTTTTTGATAAAGTAATTGCTTTGTACTAGCAGGCGCACTGGCATAACATTAAATTCTTGGAATATAAAATCGTTACGTATAAAAATACAACCATATTGCCCGTAGCGAAATTGATTAAATTCAATTCTACCCTGTAGATTAAGAGCTGGACTTATGTATATGCTGTTTTCTTGACTGTTTTCAAAAGAGTTGTGACCAATTTGCAAACGCATATTGGGCTCATTAGGTTGCAACAGTTTCCAGCAAGTTTCTAAACGTATATCATTGTCGCTACTGCCATTAAAATAATTGCCAGTAATATTTATCCACAAGGGCTGACAGAAATTTCCGTGTAATATGCCGCTCTCTAAATTAGAATTGAAGTGCGAATATTCCACTGTCGTGGTTTGATTAAATGGAATATATTCCACTCTATTGACATCCTGAGTCTCATTCAACCACACTGCTATGCCAAAGCCTTTATTAAAGTTGACATAACTGCGTGATACATTACGATTGCCTCCCGTATAAGTTATATTGATGCCTGAGCCCTGATTATAGCTTATATTCGTTTCAGTTATGTTGACATCACCGGCACCACTTGTAACATGAACACCTGCCACATGGCCATTACCAGATACTGAAGAGCTAACAACATGTAGTCTAGATCTTAAATTGTCCACCGCTATGCCACGACCACTATTATCCTGCACACTGGAATCTAAGACTTTTAAATCAAAAGCACTCGACTCTCCGGTGGTTATTCTTATGAAACCAATAATTTCTTCACGCATTTCAGCAGTTATTCTAATAAAAAGTTTCTCTCTTGTGGTAGTAATACTTTGAGGCCTGGTATAGTTGCGTGCTTTCCATGCAAACAGCAAACGATCATTGCTAGAAGCACCATCAAATATTTCCACTGTGGCAGTTTCATTGTTCTTCAATACAAACTGTTCAAATTGTACAGTGAGCACATAGTCTGGCTTGGTAAAAAAATATTTGGCGCACTCTTTGGCAGAACCAGCATAAAATTTTTGTGTAAAAGATAAAGTGATGGGATACGTCTGTCCGGAAGTAGTGGGTAACGTACAAAAATCGTATATAGAAGACCTATCGGGACGCTCATCAACTCTTAAATCATGGCCAGTATATTTAACGCCATCAGCAAAATTGTCTTGAATATTGCAACCATTCAGCTGAACATAACCTTGACTGGAGTTGACAAACACACCAAAGCCATTGCTTTTCCTAATGGTAACATTTTGCATATGGAAACCACCATAAGGTCGCGTGGCACTAAACCCGGTATAAGCTGAATGAGTGATAACCACATGCTGCATAACAGGAGGTATGCCCACAGATTCTAAAGCGGACTTAGCTGCCTGTTTTAAGCCATTACCAGCTCGTATTATGTCTACGTATTTCAATATTGATTTCGATTTTGTATAATAGACTGTATTATCTGTGGCCAGGGTTTTAACGGTGGGTGCATTATCAAAATACAAGCCATGCCAATGTGTCAAAGGTATGCTGTGTATGGCCTTGCATTGTATGCCAATATCACTGTGATAATCACAAACGCCAGAGCCCAATTGCCTGGAAGACCAATGGCAATCAAAAAGTGAATTCTCGGAACCCTTGCAATTTGGCAATTCATAAAGTAAACGTGGACTTTGGCCAGGTGTACGATCCACCCAATTCCAAAAACGGCCACCTTTAAACCCAAGCTGTCTGCAAGCTACCTCATAGTCCACCATAGTCCAGCTAATTTAAATGAAAATTAAAAATAAAAAAGTTTTAATTAATTTTTTCATGTGGTAAAAGAACAACAACTTACTTTCTGGAATTAGTGCAAACAGACCGCCATGAACCCTTGTGAAAGATCTCTAACCTGCCCTCTAAGGGTGTGGGCCCATCTACTAAACGTATGCCTCTCTCCTCCACATCTGGTAATTCAACATTGTGACCTTGTGCTGTCAAAGTGATGCGTGCCGTTGGTGTGCCCTGTAAAAAATTAAATTTAATTAGCAGAACAACTCAAATGATGTAAATCAATAATTATTGCTGCAGCTTTATGAATGAATTTTCTTTTCAGAAAAAAACATATTATTCATTATGGAGGAGACACACTTAAACAAATTTAACTTCTAGTGACCTTCTGACCTAAACATGTACGAGTATTAATGAGACAACCATTATGATGATGATGATGATGATAATGATGTTGTTGTTCACAATAATTTTTATATTGAGTACTCAAACGCATGATTTTACTTCATAACCTAATAAGCATTAGTGAAGGGATTTCATTAGGGTGGTAATCGTTGAGGGATTGAAATAATTTTCAAACTTCTTAGAAAAAAATGTTAAAAAGCTTTCGTAACCGACTTAAAAGTAATACTGAATTGAAATCGTTTTTTTTTTTTGAAAGTGCTTCAGCGGTAATTTTAGTTACATAATCTAATTTAAATTACCGCTTTCAAAAATAACAGCTAAAATATTAAATTAGTAACTGAGTTCTACAACTGTGACAAAATCTACAATATGAATACTAATTAAAAACTAAGCCGTTATTTTTGAAAGTGTTATAAGTCCACTTTTAAAAAAAAATTAGTTAACGGTAATTTTAGTAAGACGGGGCAAACTGCTGAAGTCGCTCTCCTTTATAAGATCCAAATGCCTGTGGGTCCTATAGATTTTTGTTGTGTTTGAAAGCAAATATTTAGGCCATTTACTGTCAGCATTACAATTCATAAGGTGTCTTTGAAAAGACGATATTTAAAACTCGCTAAATCGAATAACTATTTTAGATTTTTTTCCTATCGCATCGTATATTATTATCATTATGGGCTATGATCGTAGCGCCATCTTTAAGATCTATTGTGCAGCATCGTATATAGAAAAACTTCCAAATAATACCGCGCTACATTTTTGTTACTGCGCAATATAATCACTTAATATGCATAAGAAAAGGAAGTTTGTTTTTTTTTAAACTTTCGACAAAACATCAAAGACACATTCCTCTCTTCTTTTCTCTTTTTTTTTTCTTGATCTTTCCATCAACAATTCACCACCAGCAAGCAATCAACTTATGAATTGACTCTGAGCTGTACGCTTATGACAGACGATATTCATTGTGTTGTAAAGAAAATTGAATGTGTTTAATTATGAAAATAAATTTATTTAGTTATAAGTTGATTAAGGCTACTTAAAAGATGATTGAGTGAGATGTGTCATGTTTGTAGTGTGATTTCATGTGCATACATTGACCTCTGCTTCCGCAAAATAACTTACTAAGCATGAGCATTTATTGTTGTTGTTGCTGTTTACAATTTATGCTTTTTTTATTACATACCGATACTTATGTATAGTATCAGTTAAGTTTGTATTAGTCATTTTAATTCTTATTCTTACATAAATTCTGTTTTTTTTTTATAATGCTGACACTAGAGCGTTCATTGACAGGAAAGCCAGACAAGAGTATTTTTGTGAGGAAAGGAAATGCCCAGCTAAATAGTATCATTTATAAGGTTACTTTCAGTTCATTCTTATGCACCTTAAGTGATTTTTTATTATTCCCCACTCACATAATTATAGTCGCTTTAATAGCAAAGCATCCAAAACGGAAGTAAGATTTCATTCAACTGGAAGCAATTCTATTAAAAGTGTAACATAAACTTCCGGGTAAAATATAATTAATAAACAGTAAATAGTTTAAATATGATTACACTGTGCGACAAAAAAAAAACTGGGAAGTAATATTATTTTTCTGGTAGGTGTGGTCGAGTAACACAAGAATCTGTTTTTGGAATTTGGCAAACAGCCCCAGTTACGTACCTCTATGCACTTATAAGCCAGTAACTTAGTGGAATATCAACCGATTTTAAGTTTCTCAACAGATTTAAAAAGAAAACTTTGAGGTGAATTGAATGATATTTATATTATTTAAGTAAACTTGAGAAATCTGTGCGTATTTCTCCACCAAACAAATTTTTTTTTTAATATTTTGAAGACGTTTTTATACAGAAATCGTACAATTTTTAAATTTATTTGTAAAATATGATTATTTATAAGTAAAACCCATCTATTTTTTTTTTTTTCAACCGTTAAAAATTTCCTGAGTTATTCACTTTTTTATTAAAACAAAATTTTTCCAGAAATAAATTTTTTTGACCATTCCACTTAAAAATGTTAGTTGGCCAGCATCATCAGTATTCCGTTCTGAAATTATTTTTATTTTATTTTTCCAATCATTTTTTGTTGAAAATGTTCGCTTTGTTCAATGCTGAACTGGCTCAGGTTCTCTGCGAAGAAGTTCAAATGTAAATATGCAGCCCATTTCACCATACGCACTTAAAAATCACTTCTGTGATTGTTGCTGTGATAATTTTCTTGGTAACCATAGAAGCGACGTATATGTCGTTTAATTTCTGGCTGCCTAAAACAGCATTTTTACATTTTCTATGGTAAAAAAGTAACAAATCTTCATATTTAAAAAGGTACCAGTTAAAAACAAGTACTAGAGTAGAGTTAATTAAACTTTTTCACATATAAACCTGTTATATCAGAAATCATATAATCAGCCCAATTATGAATAAAAATTCCATGGGAGTTTTCCCTTTCCTCTTATTTTAAAAGAAATGTCTCGATTTTTTAACATAGAAAGTTCTGTGATTTAAGAAATTTTTTCCCAAAACCTAAAATTTTCCTTTGGAAAAAATTCTTAGGGCATATTCAGATTGGGTGGAATGACTATAGAGTTTACGTGTGAAGTTGACTTCACTATGGGCTATAATCGCATCGCGACCTTTAAGATCTATTGTGCAGTGAAGTTGACTTAAAAAAAAAATACAATTACATCGAAATTACTTTCCAATATTTAAATTTGTATTGATAGAAAATTAATTGAAATCGAATTAGATAATTAAATAAACAATAACGAAGTCATTTCCGCCATAAATACAAGCATTTCAATAGAAACAAATAAATAATAGAAAATTATTTCCTACGATTTTCCTGACAAAAAAATACAAAACGTTATCAAATTGGTTTCGCTGCTGAAAGAGCAGCGCAATAAAATAAAAAATTAAACCACAAATGTTTTCATTCCTCATGAATTTCATTAAACACTCATGCATTTAGGCCTACATCAACCTCAAATTGCTGCATTTAATTCTGCAACCAAGTGTTTGTTATCTAAATGCTGATAACAAAAAGCTTGTTAATGCTGATAAGAACACAAAAAAAAACTTTAACCAAGCAACAGGTGAATTTCTTTATGAGTAGAAAAAAGGTATTTAAAATACAAATAAAAGCCAACGTAATGAAAGCAAATACTCTTACAAACAAAACAAAACAACCTCATGAATCACTGGCATTTGATTACAAGCGAAATATATAAAAAAATAAAAAACAACAAGAACAACATGAAAAAATAAAATGAAATTAAATAAGCTAGTGTGTCATTAACAGTTGCTTAATTTAATAAGTACAAAAAAAATTAATAAAAACATATATGAGCTGTTGTTGGTGAAAGGGGTATAAGTCCAATTAATAACAAAAAATATAGTTAACGGTAATTTTATTGGGATGGTGTCTATATCATTTTAAAGTTAAGGCTAGCTCATTATTTTTTTAAAAGTGGACTTGTATCACTTCCAAAAATAACAGCTCATAACAAATAAAAAAAATTTTTAATTTCCTTTAAAACTTACCACTGCCTGTAGTATTCCTTTTACGGTAATGCCTACATTGGGTGCAAATTCTATGCGAACACCTGGTTCAATGATTAGCCTGGCATTACGTTCCACTGTTATTTGTTCGCGCACACTAAAAGGACTTTCACTAGAACGTAATATACGCTCACTGGTAATACTGGAGCCTTTAAATTCTGTGTATAAAGTTGTGGCAGATGATGATGATGACATCAGCGTGTTGTCATCAGGTCCCAATAGGGGTGGTGGTATTTTCGTTGTTGGCAATGGCAGTGTAAATTGTAATTGTGTACTTGTTTGAAAATCTGAAGCGACGTCATACTGGCTGTTGGCAAACTCCTCAGATTCAAATAATTCACTATTCTGTGATTTAATGTGGCTGATGAAACTTAAAATGAGTAGAATTGTTGTTGCTAAAAAACCATTTAATGAAAGACGTCTAGGCGTCGTCATATTGTTAGGCCGTAGGGAAGCTTAATTTAATTTTATTTTGTTTATATTTTTTTCGTTTTTATTTTTAAAGGCACACTTTGTTTACTTTTTGCTTAGCTTAATAAATTTAATTATTAATTAACATTAAGTCCAGTTTTTAAAAACACTTTTTAAAGGCCTCATGTTTATTTTGTTTATTTTTCTTTTTGTTATTATTTTTAAAGCATTTTTATTGGCAGTTTTTTAATGATTTTTTTTTTTTTTGTTAATTTTTTTTTCATATAAAAATGAAACTGAAATTAAAAAATTTAATTTAAGTTTTTAAAACATCACAAACATTATTTTCTTTGTTTATTTTTGTTGTTGTTTTAGTTTCTTAAATAACGGGTTTCTATCTATTGTGTCATCAATAACAAAAATGTATGTATCTTTACGTTTTTAAGGTTGCAACCAGAACAAGTTAACACACAAAAAAAAAAAAAAAAAAAAAAAGAACACAAACACTTGAGCACACATACCCCTTACCTCACTTCGTTAAACAAACTCTGTTACACCAAAACAAAAACAAAACAATAACGTCATACCAAAATACTTTGTTTTTCATCAAGTCCAAAATGAGTTTAAAATATTTTCCTTAACCAAAACACGTCCATACGCAAACAACCGTTATAAAATACTAACTTGGCGCTCACTTATTTACTTTTAAGAACTTTTATTTTGTAGTTTTTTTTTCTTTATTTTTTTGTTGGCTTAAATTTTGTAAAGATTAAACTTTATTGCTGCTCTCCCACTTAAATGAGACTCTCTTATTTCCCCCAACAATAAAATTATTTGTTAACTGCTCAAATATGAGTGAGCATAATTATAACAGTAAAATGTGTAAAAAGAAAATTCTGAACTCAGCTAAAACTAAATAAATAGAAAAATGAGAAACCGAAATTTAAATTAGGGCACTTTCTTCTTCTTATTATTATGTGAAAAAGACAATTTTCTTGTAGTTAATTTTCAGTGGTAGTGAAAATCAAGCTAAATACTTTTTTTTAATAACGAACGATTGTCAGAGACAGGAACTTCATGCGAAGCTTTGTTTTGTAGGCAACAAAAACACTGAATAAAATATTTTTTTATTTCAAAATACACTAAATTTTAAAAACATAATTTTGCAAAATACTTATTTACTTTAAAAATAAAAAAATTTTTTTTTAAGTCTTTAAAATTTTTATGAATAAAAATAAACTTTTAAAAAAGCCTATTTTTGTGATTATGATTATAGCCCATTGTTTTTTTTTTTTTTTTTTTTTTTATAAAAAAGCTTAAAAAGAGATTAATTTAAAGATAAAGAAGGTCAAAGAAAAAACTTTGGAATTTTTAATTTTTATACCCTTCACAAAAAGTGAAGTGACGTATGTACCCTATAAATTGCGTCCCGTGCATGGGACAACCCATAAAGTATATGTAGATTGATAAATTGGCTGAAGACAAGTATTTGACTTCTAATGAACTTTATTGTTTGCGATACTTCATATTGAAGCTTTATTTTTCAAGACACATTTTTCGAAATGGCTTTGTATTGCTGTAGAAAACTATGATTAATTAATTGATAAAGTATTTTTAGTTATCTAGTACTATCGCTTAGTAATGCTGAGGTTGCTCGCAAGCTAAATATCAGAATAGAAATCGCACTGAAATTAAAAAACTAAAGTTAAAGTTAAAAAATAATAATCGCTTATGTGGAAAATGTCCTTGATATTTTATGTTTTTTATAAATCTCATAATTATGCTTGTAATAAAAATCTAAAAAAATTGGAATTTTAAGCTGTAGTTTTTTAAAAAAAATTTTTTTTTGCGTTGTTTTAGTTGGAAATTGGGCTGTACGTAACTCTCAAATGTTGCTTTACAAATACGATAGTTTGAAGACCAGCCTGATGGTCGTGTGTGAAATTCTTACTTCATGCCGGGGTAGTTTCTGCCAAAATTACGTTTTCTTTAAATAAAAATTAAAAGCAAATCGCCTTTAGCTTTAACTCACCCACCTGTTTCGCAAAACAATTTTGCTTTTTAAATGTAGTTTAAAGAGTTAATCATAAAGAGACAAAAAGCTCAAATTATGTATAAAAAAATATTATACGTACAGAAATTTTGTTCAGAAAAAGTGGGTGAATTCAGACTTAAGCATTTATTCCTTGTAACTATAGAAAAGAAAAATGTAACAAATGTTTTGCACGTCTATTTTTAGTTTGTGTGAGTAACTTGAAATTTACCAAAAATATTCCAACAAAATACGCAAGAGCATAAATTGAGTTGCCTTAATGGCGCCTTTTTTTCAAATAAAGAGCTGAAGAAGAGAGAAAACTACCTTTTGAATAAAATAACAGTAAATTATCGAATAAAATTAAAAGCAAAACAAACGTTTGACGGGCAGTTCTGAGTTAAAAAATGTTTGATAAGAAAGGAAATGCATTCTTAGTGTCTAGTTAAAAAAAAAAATAGATAAATAAATAATAAAATAGACATGGGTGTTTTGTCAATGTTCGTCAACTGTTTGTGTGTGTGTTTTTTTTATTATTTAACAAAATTTATGGGGTTTTCGAACTTTTGTTGGGAATGTTGATACAATGTCTTTTAAGAAACATATTTTACTAGTAGGTATTTTGTAAAAACATAAAATAAATTTTGTAATATCGTTAAAAAAAAATAATTATTTAAAATACTAACGAATAATAGATTCTTTGTTGTATCAAAAATTTGGTGGTATTATTATGCAAATTTCTATTATTCATTTCTGCAATATTATTTTATTATTTTGAATTGTTTCATTTAATTGTGAATGAATTGTGCTATTGATTGTGTCGGCTGTTGGTGCTAAAAAAATTTAATTTTTTAACATAAAAATAAATTTTAAATAAAAAAACAGAAAATTAATTTTCAATAAATAAAATAGAATAAAAATATTTTCGAAAAGTAAAATAATTTACGCTAAAACACATTTTAAATATTTTAAGAAATTTTGTATTTGATCTTTCCGTGAGAAAATTTAAGCCCAAGCGAATTGTAGAAATTTATTTAAATTGCGGGCCAAAAAATAATGCAGCAACGGAGTGAATAATTTGCAAATTTCGCTTCTGCACAAAAAATGCTTTCCGCAAACGGGGAATGAAATGAATAATTAGACCCATCGTTTTGGTTTTCCATGCAAAAGTTTGAAAGCAGCATTTGCGTAAACAGGCTAATATTGTTTTCGATTAAAAAAAAGTTAAAATGACATTACAGAAACAGCACTTAAAGTGATTTTATGGGTTTATAAAATACACGCTGTAAAATATTTTTGTTTTTTGAATTTTCATACAAAATTTCTAAACGATTTGATGCCCTCTTGCCCCTACACGACGACAGCATGCAGTCGTCATTAATTGTTTGTGCCTTTTCTGTACGGGCATTTTGTGTGATAGTATGCTGTGTTCAAGAGATGTCAAACATATTTTAATATTTTGCTGGGTGGCATTGTGTATGGCGTAATTAGCTTAGTTGAGGAAAGTTTCATAATTATTAAAAATACTTTTTTTATATTTTTTTTCTTTTTTAAAAATTTATTTGTTCGTTTGTTTGACCTTTTCCTTTTTAAATAAAATGGCTATTTTATTAAGCTTGAGGTCGTATTGTATAAATTTACTTTTATACCTATATTTCTCTCCAAATTAGTCAAATTATTAAAATTTATTTTTTTTAAATTTTTTTATATTAAAAAATTTGCCGCTAATCACAAAGAAGTTTTTGGTAAAAAATTTTTTTATGAAATTAATACTGCACCAGCTTGATGGCATGTAATATGGTGCGTGCTTATTATTGCGCATGCATGCTGTTCTCGTGTATGGGTCACTTTACATGATTTTTCTTTTTTTTTCAATTTCAATTTAATAATTTTTTTTTCCTTAAAAATCAATAAGTTCACATAATTTTTTTAATTAATTTTTTTTATAAGAACTTGATCTTGTAGCCAAAAATAAGAGTTTTTATTGAATGCTTACAATCCACAAAATAAATTAAAGTAACCCTGTAGTCCGTTAGTGTAAAGTGTCAAGGTTAATTGATGGTTGCACTTAAAAGTTTATCGCAGCCATATAGATTTTTTATTTTTTAATTTATACCATATAAAGACGTATTTATTCTTTTAAAGTTTTATTTTTTTTTAGCTCAATAAAATAAAAATTATTTAATACTTAGAATGGCCAAGCAGCAAGTCAGTCAGCTAAGTCCAATTAAGTATTACTCACTAACAGTGACATCAACAACAACTAAAACAAAAACCATTTTTTATGAATGAAAACAAGGTGACTAAATAAAAAAAACGATAGTGCAGATGTTATATTTGAAAATGGTATAAGTCCACTTTTTTCAAAAATGAGTCAGCATTAATTCTAGTTAGATGGTGTTCTTGTCTCACTAAAATTATTGCTAACTCATTATTTTTTCTAAAGTGGACTTACACCACTTTCAAATATAATAGTAAAAAAGAAAAAGCAACGAAATTTTTTTTTTTTAATTACTCGCGTGCTTAACTCTGCTCTCTAGATTTTAGTAATAAATTTTTAATATTGTTTTTTTTATTTAAAAAATATTTTTTTCTGGTTATAATTTTTTTCTGTTTTTTGAAAAGATGACCCATTTGGTATGAAGTTTTTAAAAGTCTTCCAATTTGAGCTAGCCATGTGAATGTTTTGTTTTAAATACCTGCATGTTTTCCAGTTTTAAATATTTTCACACACAGACGCACAAATAAGCAAACAAAAGTCTAGTCAAAGAAATTTCAGTTACTACCCTGCAAGCAATTTGAAAAAACAAAAAAAAAACTAAAGCCTGTAAGTACTTCTACTGCTAGGGAAAAATTTATGAATTTCACATTAGCCCTCATTGGAAGTAAGTATTTTACTGAATCTAAAGCTAAGATCAGAGGATTATGCGTCAATTTTGCCCAGTTTTTATTGTGCTGCTGTTGTGCACAATAATACATTTTTTTAAACCAAATTTTATACAAATTTTATTTTTCAAGTTGGGAATTATTAATTTTGTAGCAATAAACTCAGCCATTTGTTTACACGATTATTATGCGTGAACACCAACAGGTTTTTTTTTTTAACAACACAAATCCGCCCAGCTTCTTGACTTGTCTGCAGCAAACAACCAGGGTCTAGATAGGAATTGAAATTGCGACCCCCAGATTAAAGCACAAAAGAAAAAATAAACAAAATGGAAATGCTGGTGGGTATGCAAAATTTAACTGCCCGGTAAAAGCATATTAAATGAAAAACTATACATGGGGCCAAAGTTCCGCTATCATTTTGATTGCGTGCCATTGTGGTTATGTGACGTTTAGCTCAGTTTCGCTTTAACCATTGGGTTGTGTAGCCTTCCAAATTTTATTGTGAACAAGAACGAGCAGAAATAGTGACAATTTTAATTGAAAATAACCATTCCATTATTGCCACTCAGAGGAAATTGCGTCAAAAAACGTCTAATGCCTCACAGAATCCCCAATTAATCCATGAAATATCATTGCATTTACTAAAAACAACTGTATGGTGTGGTAGTCATGTTGGAAACATAATAGGTCCCTATTTTTTTGAAAATGACCAAGATGTTGGAGTTACAGTGACTGCTGAACGGTACCAAGACATGATTCGAAATTTTCTTGGATGAGCAAGAACTAGAGGACACGTGGTTTCAGCAAGAAACACAGCTCGTTCAAAAATTTAATTATTGAATGACGTTTTTCCACCAAAACTAAGTTTGCAAAGTGGCGATTTAGCATGGCTAGTCAGATCTCTGGATTTAAAATTTTTAAATCGAAAGTTTATTTGAATAAGCCTTAAATGATTCAATATCTTAAAGACAATATTCGTCATGAAATTGAAGAAATTCAGCCTGGGATGTTGCAGGATGTCATAAAAAATGAAATGCCTTAAAAAGAGCCGAAAGTGGCATAGCGACTCGATATAATTTTCCATTCATAACGAAAAAAAATGTAAAAACCAAATAAACTTTTTATTAAAATCTTAACTTACTTATCTTTTCTTTGAGCAAAGTTATAGGCAATCAAAATGGTGGCCCGTTACAGCAGAGCAAAATAGAGCAAAGACGTACTATGCCCTTTTTTGCAGAAACCAATTCTCCATTAGTTGCTAAAATAATTTAGAAATGCCTTTCCTAATTAAAACATCTAAAAGGAGACTAAAAACCAACGACCATCACTTATTTAGTGTGTTTAAAGTTAGTTGAGTTGCGTGCAGGGTGTTGTTAGCTACGTGAAATGTGTTTTAAATTGCAGCCTCTCTTTTATTGCGTGTTTGAGTATTTCAAATAGACAAACTAACTAACAAGAAATACTCGTACATGTTTTGTCAACACAAATACAGTGATTTTTTTGAATGCACCAGGCACATAGTATTCAACCAACCAACAAACCAACCAATAATTCAACCAACCATTAACTTATTTATGCATTCAACTTGGGTATTCATGGTACGAGTACGAAATGCATTTAGCCAACCAAACAACCAACCACCACTTTATTGTACTCAGTTCCAACCGATAAACTGTAATTAAAAAGCTCAATGTTCTTTATGTGCAACAAAGCATTCCCAAAATATTATGAAAGATTATTAATAAACAAAAGAAAAGAAAAGAAGAAGAAAAAAGCAATCAGCAAGTATCTAATTAATAAATGTTTGTGTGTAGTTGCACTAGTTTTTGCTACGTTTAACACAAAAAGTGTAGGTGAGCTGTAAGTACGTTCAAGTGTAAAAACTTTGCTGCCAACAGGTTTTTAACACTGAAAGGTACGAAATCAAACAAAAAGAAAAAAACTGTAAACACAAAAACCTAAAATAGTTATTTTTCTGCACTTTTTTCTGTATCCAGTCTTCTAATTTTCTTTGTTTTACTTGATTTTTAATTTAATTTTTTTATAATTTTAAACTTTTATTTATCAGCTAGTGCAGATAAAGGCCATTATAAATAATTGTTAATACACAACACAAATACACACACACATACACAAAAGCTTGCATATTTTAACCACTACATTTGGAACATTTTCTTGGCCTTTTTATTTATGACATTTAAAATTTGCTGATTTTTCTTTAAAAATTTCTTTTTCATCTGCCATATTTCTATTAATTTCGTGATATTTTAAAGCAGACTTTTAGAATTTTATGAATTTTATTTTAAAAATTCTTTCTATTTAATTAAATTAATAAATTTTCTTTAGACTTAGGCGCGGTCAGCTTCTATACACACACACACACACACATACGTAAATTTTCAGTATCCGCAGCAGCACCACACTCTATTAACAATAAAATAATAAATATTCAACAAGTTAGCACTGCGTTCCGGCCATAATTGTAGTAAATTTTAAACTCGCGCAAACAAACAAATTTCAACCGCTCAAGCTTACAGACATTTAACTTCTGAGAAAAGCTGCTCTCTACTGTCACCACCACAAAAGTTAAAGCAACAATTTGCCAGTTAGTTAGTTAACTAACTAACCAATACAAACACACAACACACCAGCACTCAATTTTATTGTTGAAAAAAAAAATTACAACTTGAGCATGTGTGTCCCTCTATGTGTGTACGTGTAAGCAGCTATGGGAGAATGAGAGAGAGCTTTAGCACATGTACGAGTGAGTTTGTGTTGGTTTCAGGTTGTTGGGTGTATTTTGTTTTGTTTATGGTTTTCTTGCCTTGTGTTGGTATTTGTTAACTTTGACAGTTGCGGTTTAAAAAAAAAATTTAATTAACACTTACACGCACTCACGTGCAACACACACTCACACAACAATTTAGCCCGAAAAGCTGTGTTTGGTTAACACATTTAAAAAATAATCAAGTTATTGGTTACTTTCGTTAAGCTACAAGTTATTTTTGTTAAAAAAAAAAATTTGAATGGCAACTTTAAGCTTAAACTTGCACTGACAAAAATTTTTTAAAAATGCGTTTCTTACGTTTAAAAATATTTTGTGGAAAAACTCTACTTTCAGCGCCTACTAGACGATCAGGAGCGTCATGTCAGGCAGTATAAAGACAATTGCTGTTTGGCATGCCGCGCATGATGGCTTTCACAATGTTTTGATATTTTCACTCTCTCATACCCTGCTGACAAAGCGCTCATGATCGTTTAGTAGGCTTTAGTTACGTTATGGCATTTTTATATGCTGACACAACCAGAGTTTAATTATTTGCTTAAACATCTTTCTATCGGTATTCTTTTTAATTGTTTTTTTTATTAACAACACAAATTCGCGAAACTTTTTACTTGTCTGCAGAAAATACCCAGGCTCAGAGCAGTAATCAAAACTGCGACCCTCAGACTGGTAGTTAGCATTCCACCCACTAGTCTAAGAGGGCATTTCTTATACAGTTATTAAAAAGGGACTATCTCAAAAAACCAGAGTGAGCCCTTTTTCTCTTATAATTCAAAGCTGTTCTATTTGTATTTGAAAAAAAAAAAATTAATTAAGAAAAATATCTTTGAGTTCGAGGCCACAAGAATCCCTATAACACATAAGACTGTTCAATGCATTCCGAAATAGCGTTTGTTTTTATTTGATTTTGGGCTGTTGACGTTAATGGTTCACATAATTTTCAAAACAACGTTCGCTAAACCATCAGCGTTATCGGCAAGTGCTGTAGCCTTTCTGTTACCAACTTATTTTGTTCTGAATTAGATAATCTGGTTACGTCAGCGACAGGTGGATTTAATATGAAAGCGATTTATTTTTATTTAGTAAAAGCCATATGTACGGCAACTAAAAGAAATATTTTTACAGCCAAGCATCCAGGGTCTAGGTATTTATCGAACCTGCAAAACCGCCGAAGGTTAGTACTCTATCCATCACACTAATACGGGCTCTAAACTAAAATACAAGTTTTAAGATTTTCATTAGATTTTGAAAGAGTAAAATCAAATTGGACTGTCGAAAAATCATACAAGCTTTGAAGTTTTCATTTAATTTTGTCAGCAGTTTCTAATATTGATTTGTTCTTAAGCAAAAATGCAGAGTATAAACGTTTAGAAAATTTTGTAAAAGTGATGATCGTCATACGACTGTCAAATTTCTATCCACATTTTATCATGTTTTCATTTGATTTTAATTTTTAACAAGTCGTTTTACTTTGTATCATAGTGTAAAACCCGTATAAGAAGACACTTAAGAACAGGAAAACGTTACGTGTCGTATTGCATATGCTAAGGTTGCCAATTGCATGATATTATCTACTTACGAGCGATAAACTTTTTAAAGGAATAAAAGATGACAATTTACACACACTTTGTTTTGTTAAAATTTAGTATTAAAAATCTTTTATTAAAAGGTTCTTCAAGGGTTAAGATGTTGTTAGAATTTTCCTTAAATTGATTGTATTTTTTATTTAATCCTCAGAGTATGAAGTCTTGCTAATATTCTCTGCAAATTCAAGAAACACTTTTCGAGTTATTCTACAACTAGATATTTTTGCCCGGTCTCACACGGCCCAGTCCTTTATTATGTGAGCCGGTTTTCTTAGAAAGCGTTTGTACCAATTTTTAGAAAAATCCGTTTACAAATAGAATTTTAATTATATTTGTAAATTTAATTCTATTTATAAAGTGGCTCATGTTTTTGCTAGCAAAGGCGCCAACCAAAGTGGTAAATAAAATGGTACTTACGCATAAAGGCCACCGCAACAAAAAAAATTTTAAATAAATACTTCGCTTTTAAATTAAAATTTTTGGACTTCTAAAGTGTGTTGATGTTTAATAAAAAAAAAGAGAGAGAGAGAGAGTGTTTAATTTTTTTATTTATATTTATATTTATTTTTGCTATATATACTATTTCAAAGCATAATTTCAGCCTTAAATTAAGTACGGACACCCATCTTTTTGAACAGTTGCTAGTTAAAATTGTTGAAAATTGGGCGTGTATAAATTTTCAGCCAATCTGTGGGAAAATAAAAAATTTTCTAGAGAACAAACAAACAGAAAATTCATTTTATCTATACAGATTATTCAAAGGACCTGCCACAGCTGTAGCCTAAAACTTTGAAAGCCATTTTTATAAGTTACTTGTAAATAAACTCAAGATTTGGTAGCCACATATCAAGCTTTCGGTAGGATCTTAAATTAAAAGTATCAGTAAGTTAAACAGCAAATAGTCTGTTCTTAACTATCCACCTGAATTTGGTGCTAAAATTTTGGCCAAGATTTGTATAAAATTTTACTATTAAAGGGCCACTTATCAGTCAGTCAGTCAGCCTGAATGCTTGAGAGTTTTTGTCTTCAAACTTGTCTTTTGGATAAATTTGTTTAACAGACTAAGAATACTTGCTTATAAGCAATTAAACAAAATAATAAAAGCAGGGAGGGAGGCGTCTCTATACCGTTTACTCCACTCCCGTTCTAAACAAATCTTAAAACTGTTTATTAATCATTTTATTTTTGCCTTGTCTGCAACACTAAAAAGTTGCTATATTCGCTAACTCTTATAAAAGTTTTAGCCAGCTTTAATTGCTCACCTGTTTTTACAGCAAACACCGACAGGTTTTTTCTATTGTTGGAACAATTTCAAACGAATAAGCACGCTTTGAAGTTTGCTGAATAAAATTTTTATTTACCAAAACATAAAATAAAATAAAATTTCTCAAAAAAAAAAAAAAAAAGATTGGGGAATAAACATTATTTAGGCAATTTAAATTCAAATTTAAAAAAATCCCTTCGCCCCTCTTATTAAACACAACGTAACTACTCGTACTTGTTGTCATTAGGAATCAGAAAAATGTTAATTTTGTAACGCATTCAATATGCAATGCACGTAATTTATATTAAAAACGAACCATGGTTGGTATAACAACAAAACAAAAAATTAATAATAAAATTTAATAAAATAAAATCATAAAAATATAATAACAACAACAACAGCAACAACATGGAAGAAAAAAGCTAAAAACTTGATGGAATGATAAACATCTTGTGGTTTTTTTTTTTTTGGTTTGTTTATACGCGACTTTTATGTTCATTTCATGTTTATTAAAAAAAAATATTTATGTAGCTGGGAATGTTAGCGGTTTTAGTGATTTTCAACTGAAAAATATACTCGTACACATACACTTACACACATACAAAAAACTGAAAACCAAAAAACGTACATGACAATTATTTCTATGAAAATGATGAACAAAATTTACGTGCAATTGAACTGAACGTACATTGGGACGCAAAGAAAACGAACAAAACAATTTTGAACGTGATTGGTTAAAAAGGAATTATTTTTGTTTCAATAAAAGCTCACATGCGAGTACGTACCCACATAATATTCAAATGAAGATACGAAGCAAAAAAAAAAAATTAAAATAAAAATAAATTTTGAATAATCAGGGCCAGTGACTCATACTAAGAAAACATAAAAAATATTTTTAATAAAAAAAAAATAATAAATAAAAAAAAATTAATAAAAAAAATAAATTTTTTTTAAATAAATTAAAAAAGAATTAATTAAAAAAAATAAAAACCATAAACAAGAAATTAAAAAAAATTAAAAAATATAGAAATAAATAAAAGTATTTATAAAAATTTTTTTTAAATAAAAAAAAATAAATAAGTAAGAAAACTGTTTCTTTAGTGTTCACATTTTTTTTTGTTTTTATTTTTTTTTTATTTTTTTTTTATTAATGTTTTTGTACATTTTTTCTATAAATTTTTTTTTTTTAATATTTTAAAAAACATTTTTAAATATTTTAAAGTATGATTATTTTCTAAACAAAAATCTCTTTTTAAAAAGATATTTACACCAAGGCTCTCGATTTTCACCTTGAAAGTAAAACGAACGACAACTTTCGATATCAAAATTCCCAGAATTACATTATATTTTTTATAGAAAAGTGTTAATTTCACAAATTCACTTTAAAAAGGGACTTCTTTAATTATTAATTGTGGGTTACAGCTCCTCGGCATCCAGAGAGTTCTTTAGCATAACTTTTTACCCAACTAAAATATTCTTATAACCCTCACAAGTCTCGTAGTCGTTAAAGATTTTATTTTACTTAAATTTTTTGTGGCCAGTATCTCCCTCTACCTGCACAGCTTTGTCTGTGTCTTTCCATCGGCTAGCCATTTCAGCGCATTACCCCTTAACTATTGTAAACTACCCTATATGTACCGCTACATAAAGAACCTTTTATACAGCCCAAATGGTCACTGTTTAAGGTTTAGGCTTCGTATGAAGAAAATTATTCTGTTCAGTGAAATCCCACCTTTTTTTTTACTAAGAATCAACAAGAAATCTTGCCTTACGAGACCCTAAGGCCGAACAGTCATAAAGTATATATTCTGAGGTATAGTTATGCAAACCACAGAAGTTGCATTGGCTGACCTTAATATTTTCTGCTGGAGTATCACCATTTTCCTATTTAGAAGTGTCTATGAACCAAACCTCGTCGGCCTTTACATGCCACCTCATTACAGAATTGCCAGGAATTATTGTCTACGAAATACTAATTTGTTCAGGTGGTAATTGATTCTGAAGTGAGCTGTTCATCTAATAAAAAATGTTACAAAATGGAATCAAACGACTCTAATTGATGGCCGCTTGGGCGCAGCTAATCCAATATAGAATCTAAAAAATAAAATTTTTTAATATCGTATCTGCTGTTATGCACTGCGATTTAGTAACTTATATTATGAACATTCGTATCGAAAACACGATATTTTATCGAATTCGGTATTCAAAAATATTCAAAGTTTGCAACGAAGTTAACAGCACATAAATAATCATCGCAAATAACGATTTCTATTGTACCAAAAATTTTTAGCAGAAAGTTACTGAATATTGAATTCGATAAAATATGGTTATACTTGTGCTTTCGATATGAATATTCGTAATAAAAGTTACTTAATCGCACCACAGGTAAGGTATTAGTTAGCTAAGCCCCTAAGAATATATGCTTTATATTCACACCCTTCCTGGCTGTGTTATTATTTTTTTGCTTTGCCTACACCACATAAACTTATCAGAGTAATTTTCTCTCTGCTTATTTTTAAAAAGGTCATATTTATGCACCGCAACAGAAAGAATCTCTTGTTTAGCTAAACATCTAGAATCTAGGCACGAATGGAATTTGTGCATGTGTGGAAAACTAAATTTTATCATATAAAAACCAAAAAAAAAAGATCAAAAAAAAGAATTACGGCATTCGTTAGCGAATAAAATTTCTATTTAAATTCTATTAAAATTTTGATGGTTAACGAGTGCCGCCATTTTTTAACAGTTTTTTTTTTATTATTTTGTAATGAAGAATTGTTTATTTATTTAATTATTTCTTTTTCAAACTATTTATTTAAAAAAAATAGATTTTTTGAAAAAGGGGAAGACATGCTAGAATAGATAACTAAAAAGGATTTTCATAAAGTTCTTGTATTTTATTTTTTTTAATACTAAAATATTTTATAATTAATATTAAATATAATATTATTAGCTACACAATATATGCTCTCTTCTCTCTCTGCTCTCTTGATTTTCTTTCTTTAATAGAAACATTTTATTTAATTTTTGATAATAAAACTTAAAGTATTAAATTACTTTCTATTAATTATTTTACAACAATTAAAAGGCTTAAAATTACATTGTAATAAAAACTAAAAATAACTTAAATAAAACTTCAAAAAAATTAATTGCAAAATGTATTTGTTTATATCCTTGAACACTAAGTGTTCGGGCAAGTTTACTTAAATTAAAGATGCTTTTCGTAGCTAGTTTTTCTGTTTCTTTATAAATTAAATGAAATTTGTTTAAACAAAAAATGGAATTTATTGGTCCCTTTGTTTTACCAAAAATTAGGAATCAAAAAAATGGCTTACAAGTTTCTGACTGCTCCTTAAAAAAAGATGTCGAAAATAATTTTTTTATTTATTTGACAAAAGAAAAACCAAGAAATTGGAAAAAATATTGAAAATTTAAAAAAAAATATTTCATCCTTCTCTGAATTTCTTTCAGTTCACTACAATTTATCTCCAGGGAGAGGTGGAACGTGTAGTGTATCTAATAAATAACTGATAACTTTTTTTATTTCTTAAAAACCTTAAATACACTGAGAAAAAAACCTTGGTTTGTGAAAACTGAATATATCACCAGTAAAAAATTCACCTGTGATTTTGGCAACCATTAGTGCGTTCAATAAATTTTGCGTTCGACATGCTGTTATTTTTAACTCCATATTATTTTGTTTGCCATAGTGAATGTGTGGTTTAATAATTTTCAGTTAACTCTAGGAGTTAAAAACTCGCCACTGATATGAATACCATATACAACAACCGAAAAGGCTGCAAATTATCATGTACAACAACCAAAAATGACTTATTTATTATTTATTTAAAAGTCATTCTCTTTTATTTTTCGGTTAAGTAAAGACCACACAAAATTCTTGCTTTTATTTAATCACACAGCTGACAGTTAAAAATTTGGCTGAATCACAAATTCTCTAATTTTTAACCAAAATTTTTTTTTTAAAATTGAATAGTAGATCGCACTACAGAATTCAATAAGACAGCTTAAAATTTAGTTATTTTTAAAATATTTCGTGTTGTAAGATCGACTTTCTGTAGTTAAGATTAAAAATTTCGATTATCACAATTGAATTTTTGACTGGTGACAAATTCACCTCTTACAACCAAAGTTGTTTGTCTTGAAAGATTCTCTTAATCTTAAACTTAAGCTGCTGCTGCTAATCATTAAAATACTAGCGAGTTATAAAATCTAGTTAAAGAAAAAAGTATTTTAAAAATTAAACTTAAAAAAGCCTAATAATATTTTTTTGCTAAATTACCAAGAATTATTGGGCGTTTTTTTAAATTTTTCATTCACTTTTTTTAACAAAAATTTGTTTCTCTTTCACCATCATTTGCAAGTGCACAACAGCCCTTTTTCTAAATGCAAACATTCAAAAGTATACATGAGTGTATGTGTGTGTATGTGTGAATAAATAAATTTAGCGTCTCATTATGTCTTCTATACTAAAACCGGTGCGTTTCACAGGTGGTGGATTTGAGGGCGGCGGCAGCAGCGGCGTTGGTGTAGCATTATGGCTTTGGCCTGTTGAGGCAGGCTTTGAACAAGAGGCTTGTGATGATGTGCTAACCGCTGTTGTTAGAGGCGTTGTGGAGGCAGCTATTTCCAAATGAGAATTTCTATTAGCATGAAGCAAATACGACTCTGTTATGGTGGAAGTGGACTTATTTGGGGGAGGCGGTAAAGGTGGCGGTGGTGGTGGCTGATTTAAATGATAATTAGTTGGTAAATATGGGCCCGGCTTAGGATTCATATTGTTTGGCGGTGGTCCCAAATGTGAAGGAGGCACTGAAGCCTCCAGTTTTATTACGGAAGCGGCAGCTGCTGTTTGTAAAGCATGTAAATGTGGTCGTGACATATTAATGGCATATAAATTAGGATTGCTACTAAAAGTGGGTCCTCTGTGATTTAAAGCATGCATTTGCTCAAACTCCACACCCAAAGAACGTTTACGTATGGGTATTGAGCCCAGAAAACTAGGCATCGGCTCATGGGGTGAGTGCAGTGAAGCTGTAGGCGCTGGAGCTTGTATTCTTGTAGCATCTATGATAACAGGCAGTGCAGCTGATGTCATGGCTGGTCCTGTTTGAGTGTGAACCTTCAAATCAGTAGGATTTTGCATTAAGTTTTTATTGTGCAGATCTCGTCGTACATGTAACAGGGGCATGTATGGATCATTGGAATCGCTTGATGCGTGACTACTCAAGGACCCCATATAATTTGTTATGCCGGTGCTAGTGCTGGGCATGGCAAAATCTGGTGGTTGGTTTGTAGTTAAGGGTACTGCGGCATTTATTTGGCCACTATTTATTAAAGCCAATTCATCGGCTGCTCTTTGTTGATCTTGTGTGGGTCTCATGGTGTATTGTTCGCCACCTTCATGATGACAATGAGTAACACCCTGATTTTGTTTTTGTACTGGACCATCCACTAGATCTGTATCACCTTTACAATAATTCTTTTCGGCTACCTGCTCCTCCTCCTTAATAGTGGAAGAGTTTTCTGTTTCAGGCTGGGGTTCTTCGTCTTCTTCGTTTTCATCAGCCAGCTCATCATCGGATTCATCATCTAAATACTCACGATCAAATTGAGCTTTACGTTTCAGTGTTAAACGTTCAGCCATAGAAATGCGTTGATCTCCTTCCAGTTCCTCATCAGCTTCCTGGTCTCCTTCCAATTCACGACTAGGTGAGCCTGTCAAATGTCTTTGAACTGGTGAGTGTCGCGGTGAGTCTACCTCTAGCAAAGAATCTTCTTCATCACCGCTTAAATTGCGTGAATCATCTTCCTCCTCCACCACATCGACATATTCACCCGGCACATCACCTGCCGCATGCGTCAAAGTATGACGCCTAAGATCACAATTGCGGCGAAACACTTTACCACACGAATTGCACTCGTAAGGCTTGTGATCGGTGTGTGTGAGAAGGTGAGTCTTTAAATTTGAACGCTGATTAAAACTACGACTGCACACAGGACACTTGTGGGGTGACTCTTCCATGTGCAAAATTTTGTGAACGGCCAATGTGCGGGATTGGCAAAAACCTTTGCCACACTCTGTACATTTGAAGGGCTTCTCCTTGGAGTGAATATATCTAGTAAAAGGATAATAAACATTTTATTAAATGTACTTAATGGGCTTAATGTTAAATATTTTAAAATGTTTTAAAAGTGTTTTGAGGAAAAAAATTTCAAAACATACCTGTGATCTCGTAAATGGTCCTGGCGCCGAAAAGCTTTGCCGCAAATATCACATGAATAGGGTCGTTCATCGGTGTGAGTTCTTTCATGGATTAATAAATTGTAGGACTTGGTGAATTGGCGATTACAAAATTTACAAATAAATTGTTTCTTGGGTCTTGAGGCTCTGCCGGGAGCACGCAAAAGCCGTCTATCTAGGCTGGCATGCATAGAGGGTGGCATACCTGGCGGAAATAAAGCAGCTGCTGTGGCTGATGGAAATGTAAAACTACCCGCGCCTGTAGGTGACGGACCAGGACCGCCCAGATAGGGTGGCGGATACATAACAGAACCTGGTACTCCTGGCGGGGGCACTTGACCAGGGCGAGGCATTAGCATGGCAGCTGCCACAGCAGCTTCACGCAGAGCCAGCTCTTTACGTTTGTCTGCCATCATGGCCATAATTTCAAAATTTGAACCCCTTTTATTGGGATCCTTGGAGCTTTCAGCTTCCATCATGCCAGCATAAAGTGAACCGGGAGCTCTTAAAGAGCTACGATGTGATGGCAGTACCGGCACAAATGCCGAATTCGAAGGATTATTGCTCGACATTATTCGTTGAGAAATGGAACAAAGAGATTTGGCTGTTTATAGAAATCAGTTGGACTTTTGGCTGACCCAGATGTCGGTTTCTTTGAAAGTCAATCGAATCTAGTGAGATTCATCCCAAAATACTGTTGTTTTCTAGGCGAGCATTATGAAAATGGTGGCAATGTTTGTCAAACTGCAAATACAAAAAAAAGTGTTTTATTTGTTAAGGTGGGTTCTAAAATAAATTCTAGAATAAAAATTCTACAGATGCCCTTAGAAGGAAGGAATTCAAAAATTTTTTACGCAAATTCTTTCATTTTTGCTGGCTTAAATTGTGTTTTTTTTTTTTTTTTACTTTCAACTCTGCAAGTCTAATGCATGAAATAATTTTTTTTTTTAATTTTTTATCTGAAATACTTTTTTATTATTTTTTTTAAATTATTTTTTGTTGCTTTTTTGTTTGCTGTCTTATAAAATGCTTTGTTGTCTCATTTCAAATAAAAAAAATTTTAGATTTTTTGTTTGGAAAATCAACAATGCACAAGATAAGATTCCTTTAGGTTGCTTATTTGTTTTTCTTGTTGTTGTTGTTGTTATTATTATTATTTTATGGCATAGAGTCTCAATGTCTGATAACAAAAATGTTAAACAGCTTCGTCAAAGAATTACTTAATTAGAAAATTAACAAATTAAAATCGGCTGTGCCGAGTCTTATATACCCTTCACTGTGTTAGCTAAATATTCATATTTTTCACTTTCCACAGTCTTTTAAAATATCAAAAACATACAAAAAATTAAGGGAGTGAAGATAAATATGTCGTGTTAAATATGTTTTAACTAAGGGTATGTTTTTTTAGTATTTGTAAATACATTTTAAGTATAAATGTTATATTTATCAAATACCCATTATGTCATTAAATATTTCTACATTAGCTTAGCGGAGATCGCTACGTTTTTAACCTATCCACTAAATGTTCAGATATCACTTTGTATTATTTTAAAATTTTTTTCTTACCGTAGTGCTGTTGCTCTGAGGTGTTTCCGGACGAACCATAGAATATTTCGGGATGGGACATATAAAGAGGAGGTCGTCAACCCTTGTAATCTACCATATAAATACTCAGAAATTACTTCGGATTATTTAAAAATTTGTTTTGAAATTTTTCTGAAGAGTTTTGGCAATTTTCGTTTTGCATCATAAAATAAAAACTTCAAAATATTCCGTAAAGCTTAGAACCTACAGATTAAATTACTTTTGATTTCATTCATTTGAATTAGCGCAATCGGCAGTGTTACCTCTGCAAAATTAGGAATGGTAAAAATTCCTCATAGCAAGAGTACTAGGGTATATGGAAATTTCAAAAAAAAAATTTAAAAATAATCCAAAGAAATTTCTAAGCATTTGGATGGGAGACTACAAATCTAGATGACCTCTTTTTTAAAATTATATATTTCCCATCCCGTAGTCTTCTATGGCTTGTTTGCAAATTGGTAAAATCTCTTAGAGATTTGTATGTACTTATATTTCTCTTAAACATGTTTATAAGTATGTTATAAGTACTTCAAAAAATTATGTAACTGAAACGCTTAGTTTATTAACTTGAAGTCATATTAAATATAAAAATTTATTTATTTATTATTGGAGCGAAATATGGATACAAAAATAAATTTTTATAATACGACTAAAATTAACAATATAGTCGTTTCAATAAAAAAACTTACAATTAAAAAGTAAAAAAAATAAAAAAGAAATGACAAACATTGATAAAAATAATTTTCTTGGAATACCTATTTTTTATTAATCCTAAATAAATAACCTAAGTTTTAAAACTAATAAAATGTCCGCAGGCACTCAATTTTTAAATTAATAAAAAAAAGAAATTCTAAGAAAAATATTAAATGGGAATGCAAAAAGATTTATTTTCATTTAATTTTGCAAATATTTTTAAAAAATTTTTAAGCCCAACATATTTAATTAAATATTTAATTAATGATAAAAATCGAAAAAAATTCTCTTTCATAAAGAAGTCTGTACTCGTAGTGCTATTACAGTCAAGGCGTTAAAAACTACACTCACAGATACAGATACTTTTTTTGGTTTCGTGTTTGTGTGTACAAAGTCTTAAGCACTTGAGAGCTTAAAAATTTCCATAAAAAAAAGAGTAAAACGAAAATTAATAAAAATGTGAAATATCGTTTGTATTTTTGATATTCCTCGCCTATTTGTGTACCGATTGCTCTCATTTCGAACAAAACTGCATATCACGTTTTTTTGTCCATTTTGTTGTTTAGACAAAATACGCAAACAACCTAATCAAAAAAATAGAGGTAGTTGCGGTTTTTGACTCATAGCTTTGCCATTTATCAATCGATCGGTCTGAAATTCAATAGTACTAGTCTTACAAAAACAACTGACCGTTTGGTATAATATACTTTTCAGTACGTTGTCTAGGGACTTCAGAAACTTAATTTCAACGAATACACGGACAGACAGATAGACTTCACTATTCATAAGAAATATATAAACTTTATAGGCAGTTACATGTACAGTGTAGAAATTACAAACGGAATCACAAAGTTATATATACCCTTCTTACTTACAGTGAAGGGTATAAAAAGTAGCAAGTAACTTTTATACAAAATTAATTTTAATTATTTTCCGCTTCATGTAAAATTTTTCGTTTTATTATTTAATTTATAAATTCACTCTTTTAACTATCTGCTTTACATAACTCATGGTAATGGCAGGTTGTTGTTGTTTTATTTATTTAAGTTTACTTGGGTGGTAATGGAATGGTAAACAGTAGTTAAAGTCAACTAGCAATACCAACTGACAGACAGAGAGAGAGAAGCCTAACAAATTTTTAAATAAATTTTTGAACTATAAATTCTTGCATTTCTGTAACATAAATAAAATAATCCTTTTAAAAGCTTTGATTAGCATTGAAATTTGGAATTCAGGATTAAAATGAAATTTTAATTTTGTATTTTGTAGTCATAGCAGGTATTAGCTAAGCCTGCCAACATGCATATAAAATATGTCTAACGAGTAGCTACTTTCTTGAAATTTCAAACACCAGTAGGCTAAAAATGCCAGATTTTTCTTTTTGTTTGTTTTCTTACCCTACACTCATTCACTCATTCAAATATCATGGTGAGTGGAAAATTTTTATGAATACACTTACGAGTATTCGTACTGCTGTTGTAACACTACTTGTTAATGATCCTTAACAAATTTATTGTTGATTACGCAAGCCAACTCTTCAGGAAATTTTGCTTGTTTCTAAAATTTTAAATCAGCCAGACATGTTTGCTGCTACTAATTCTTTTTTTATTAATGATCTCAATGTTGGAAATTAAATAGTAGAAAAATTAGAAAAAATAAAAGATTTTGTTTTTTTATAAAAAATATTTAACAGTCGCAAAAGACCTTAAAAAATTTAAGCCTTAAATTTTACATAATTTTGCGATAATGCAGTAAATATTTGAAGTTTGCTACTCTTGACAGTGCGTTAGCTTGACTACAACAAGAGAAAATTCAGCTGACTGAATTTAAATTACGCCACTCGATTAAATAGCATCGACATTTCCAAAGATATAAAGGAATGCTATGGCCGAATCAATTGAAAAATAATTTTCAATTTTTGAATTGACTTTGAAATTATTTTTTTTTTAAATTTGGACTTTGTAATTAAACAAATCCAAAGTTGTCTGCCTCAGCAGTTCTTTTTTATTAGCTCTTCCTTCATAAAAAAAAATAAATAAACAAGAAAATATATTAAAGGCTGGTTAAGCACTTAAAAACAAATATTAAATAAAAACGAACCGTTTGCTGGCTAATTCTAGGAAAGAACAAAAACAACAACAGCAACACCAGCATACCTTTCTGTAATTCTCTTTTAAAACAATCAATTGTGTATTTTTTTTTCCTTTTATTTGTTTTTTTTATTATTTTTCTGCTGTGTGTTTGGTTTTGTCTAATAGACAAAAAAAAAGGTATTTAAAGAATTAGGAAAAATGAAAAGAAGTAAAGGGTTTCAGTCAGACCAGTTGCTGCCGTTGTCACTGCTGATGATGATAAGAAAGAAACCTTCAGCTGAAACGACAGCTTCAGCAGTTAGAGGCATGCCAGGGGAAAAAATGTGAGCTCATTATTTAAACAAACCTAAAAGAGACTAAATAAAAAAAAGTGAAGAATCGGCACTTTTTATAAAATTTAAAAAAGAAACAAACAATAATAATAATAATGAAGCACAAAAACAACAGCAAAAGCGTTAGTGACAGTGACGTTTAACAATGAAATTGAAAAAAGTAAAAAAAAAACGGCAGGCGCAGCAACATTCTTAACAGGGAAGCAGTTAGCCAGCCTTAAATAAATAATGGGCAACATTATGAAACAGATAATGTTGGTTGGTTAGTTAAACGAATGACGGTTGGGGACCAGCATCCACACAAACAGACAGACGAACAGTTGGTATAACTTGGTTACAGTTTACAAACAACAAGAGATGAGAAAAATTTTTTTATTAAAAAAAAAAAAAAATTAAGAAAACAGAAGTTTTTTCTCTTGGTACTTTAACCATTGAACAAAGAGTACCTAAAGTTACTGTAACGTATGTTTTTTGTATGAATTCTTTGAATTAAAAGTACCAATTAACCATTAGGATTACACAACATTGACTTAAGCCTTACGATTGGCTTAAATACACGTCAACATGCACGCACATTAACTAAGCAAATAAAGAGACCAAGAATGGCAGGCCATAAGAAAACACACCAAAAGTAACAAAAAAAATCTTAGACAGACTTACAAATACGTTCAAGACACACGTACACACGTACTATCATTGATCTGAGTCGATTTTTTTTATTTGTTTTCTTTTTTTAATTTAAATTTGTTTGTTTTGTTAGAGTTTAAGAGATGGATTTTGATTTAATGATTTAAGGCTCTTGTGTTGTTGCTTTAATCTGGGTTTACAATAAACTAAACACTAACAAATGCCAGTTAAGAAAACTAAAAAAACACACACACACACACATTCATACACTCACGCAGTTACTGCAAAACCCAATCATTTTAAGAGCCAAAAATGAAAGGATTTAAAATAAAAAAAAATTATAAGAGAGCTAAAGACAGAGAGAGAGAGAGAAGGAGAGAGTAAATAAATTAATGAGAAATCAAGAGAGAGAGGCTAAAATTTCCAAAAAATTATTCACAAATCTGGCCAAGTATTAAAATATTAAATTAACAAAAAAAAAAAAAAAAATTGGAATTTAGTAAAAGAAAACAAAACCTTAAAAACTAAAATAAAAAAAAATATCCAAAAAGAATGGCTGTCTGGTTGGTTGGTTGGTTGACTGGCTAAAGCATGAACAAACAAAAAAAAAATATTTGTTTCGAGCAAGTGAATTTCAAACTCTAGATTAAATCGTTTGCTGTAATTTTTCAAATAAAAAAAACGAAAAGAAAAATTTAAATGAAAATCCGAATGAATAAAAAAAGTTAAATGAAAATAAAATTTAATTAAAAATCTTCCCAACTCTTACCTCCTTATCAAAAAAAAAAAAAAAAGATTAACCTGTAGGGCGATTTGGTAACTTTCATTACGAACATTCGTATGGAAAAAACAAGTGTAACGATATTTTATCAAATTCGATATTCAGTAACTATGATTCCGGCAAAAATATTCGTTATTTGTAATGATTCTTCATGTGCTGTAACCTTCTTCGCAAAGTTCGAATATTTTTGTCGGAAAGTTACTGAATATCGAATTCCATAAAATATCCTTATAGTTGTTTTTTCGATACGAATGTTCGTAATAAGAGTTACTGAATCGCACTACTAAACTTTTTCATATAATTTCTTCATTTAAAATATTTTCAATATTTTTTTGGATAAGAGTATTAATAATTAAAAAGGACAAAATAGAAAGCTCTCCCGCTGAAGCTTTTTTTTGTCAGGGACGATTCTATAAAATTTGTAAAAAATTTCTTTAAAAAGGTTCTCTTACTAAATCTGTTAAATGAAATATATTCATACATTGAGAGCAGTTTGTTCGTACATGCTGTGAAAATTGTCTCTAGTCCAATAGAAAATTTATTATTTTTCAAGCTATAACAACCTATCACAGTTTTCATTAAACTAATGAAATTTTTCATTGTTTTATTAATAGAATTTCATTAACTTTAGTGGTGATATTTTTGAATTCATTAAAGAATTTGAATGCAATCGCTTTATAGGACTTATGGCACAATTTTCTTTCAATGGGCAACAATATTTTTGTGCTGTTTCTATAATTCGTCTATAAAATTTGTTTGAAACCTCCTTAAGTTTTTGAATTATTTTCATACAAAATTTTCTAAACGATTTGTTTAGCTGTAATATCGATTCTTACAATTAAATAAAATTCTATTATCACAGCTGAATTTTTAATTGCTAAAAAATTTAGTTCTCACATTCGAAGTTGCTTTCTCTGTGTATCTTTAAAATTATTTAAAAAAAGCAGAAGACTTTATGTCCAAGTACAAACCAAATTTTTTTTTATGTGTGAGCATAACGGCAATTTAAAAAAAAAATTAAGAAAAAGTTGTTTAAATAAAATTGCCCCAAGTCTTCCTAGAGTAACCAGAGTAGAGAAAATATAAGGAGTTTCTTTCTTCAAATTTACTTTGAAAGAATTTGTTTATTAATTCAATGAAAAATTTCATTTCATTAGACTATTGAATGAAATGAAATGTTTTTATTAATTCAATGAAACTTTGTGTTTAACCCTGCAAGCACTTTCTTCGTCGAATCGACGAACATCGTTTTTACTTTCTTGAAAATGACAAAAAACTTGAAGTATATATTTTTTTTTTTTTTTTTTAACAAAATAGAAATTTAGTATCAAGTTTTTACGTTACGTGAATAAAAATAAAATTAAATTGATATCTAAAAAAAAAAAAAAAACTTAAATTATTATACAGGGTGGGCGAAAAGAAACCAAGGGGTGTAAAAGTTTAATAACTTTTTTGTTTATTGACTTTTTTTTATTTTTTCTTTCAGATTATATAGACAACACTTGGAGAATTTATAATGGAGAGGTTCACAACTGGTTTCTTGGTTTCTTTTGGCCCACCATGTATTTTACGGAATCCGAGGCGGCTTCGTCGATAAGACGAAGAAAGTACTTAGTGTATTAAAAAGAAGAAAATGCTTTTAGGGTTAATTGAAAAATAATAAATCATTTTTCCATTTTAGTAAGTGAAGATTCTCTCTCTACTTTATTTTACTTTTACATTTTTTTTTTAGGCAAAAAGAAACCCAGCGATCTGTTTGGACTGCCTGCCTAACCAAACCCAAGCATATTTTAACAATTTAATAAGGCATTTCTTTTCGATATTTTAAGTTAATGAATGAATTTAATTTAATAATTCAGTATTTTCAATTAAAACGGTTAATTTATGAAGTTTGAGGTCTTATTTTATAAATTTTTATTTTATATCAATATATCGCTTCTACATTATATATTACGATCTCAAGCTTAATAAAATACCCTTTTTTTAAAAACAAATAAATTTATTATTTTCAATATTTCTTTAAAATGTCGTAACGAAGACAAAGAGACAGTGAAACATGTGCTATGTCACTGTAACAGTCTGATTTGCGCCGGTTTTCGTTAACTTAGACGGTTCTTGAAAGTCTTAATGAAAACTAAACTTAGAAAGTATTTTCAAAATGAGAGTAAAATCACCCAATCTCTTCTAAACGCTGTGCCCACTCCTGATTCAAATGTTAATGAACTTAATTTATTTATTTATTTTTTTCCATTTCTCTAATATTTGGTTATTGTTATTGTAATTGTATATTAGGCCATATGTAGCGCGTCCAAGAAAATCTTTTGTACCGTTTCAAAAATTCACTATTAAAAATTTAGAGCTCAAATGTTCAGTGAAAGACCATCTATTTCTCTGTGATCTTAAGGCTACACACAGAAAACAACTTCGGCTATGTGAACTAAATTTTTTATCAATCAAAAATTCAATTGTGATAATTAATTTCTTTGTTTCTAGTAAATACAATTCGTTAAAACACTTCGTAATATTTATAAAAGAAATTTGCTCAGTTCTTAATTTTTTGTTTCGAAATATGTTTCTTTTCTTATTTATTTTGCTAATATAAAGCTCAATTAGGAGCCTAGTTCAGACAATAACCAAACTGCAGGTTAAGCTCGTTGATGATGCCGTCATTAAAATATGAAAAGTATAAGGTACTATCGGCGAAAAAATAAAAACCAAAATATTTTTAATTTACGTTCCAGTAAAGAAAATATTGAAGAACATAAATATTCTACAATGGAGCTGAGCACTTTTAAATATGCACCTATTACATCCATTGATGTAGAATGTAGTTTTACATTTGATAACTTAAAAAAAAACATATTTAATTAATAAATAAATTTTTTATTTACGTTTTCACTTTTTAATACTGAATGGATTGTATTTATGGTTTTTTTTTCATAAATGATTAAATAAGTTAATTTGGAATGTATTATATATATTTAAATATTATTTTTGCTTATTTTTCAATTTTTAATGCATGAACTTCCTTGCCCTGCTTATAATTCTTCACACAAGTAGTGTATGGTCTGTTTGTTTTTTTAGTATTTATAAAGCTAGAAATGTTGCTTTTAAAATAACGATAAATATTTTTAAACACAGAGATGCTGAATGATTTCATTTTAGTTAGTGTTTTCCAAACAAATTTTATCGACAAGTTGGTGTTACAAAAACGGCTCATAAATATTTTTTTTAACAAAATTTTCTGATGATTACAGACAAGCTGTTGTCAATTATTTGCTTAAAGACCAAACAAATTCAGACACACACAAATGAGAATTTCATAAAATAGATTTTAGGTAGCAGTAGCATGTTTCAATTCAATTATAATTAAAAATACAATTTAAACTTATCCCCTTGATAACATTGGCAAAAACAAAAGCAGCTCATTTTGCTACTAGTTATTTTCTTTTTTATTTGTTTTTAATTATTTATGAATATTTATGAACAGAAAAGAAATAAAATTAAATGGCTTCTTGCTCTCTCATGCACACAAAAGTTTAGCTGCTTGACTTCTTATGCTAAAGTTACTCACTGACTTAAAAAAGGGGTTTGAAAATTATAATTTTTGCACTGTGCTGCGACATGCATACGGGTATTTCATATTTTCCTTTCATTTACTGCCATTAACTTTGTTGTTGTTGTTAATTTAGTTTTATTACAATAAACTTGACTCGATTATCAAGACCCACTCACTCACTCACTCACTACTTGCTTAATCGAGAATAATTATTATTAATGTTACACATTAACCACAAGCAACAAAAAAAAAATTAAACTGGAAATTCTAAAGTCAGCTTAAGACAAAAAAAAATCATTTTTAACATCCACCTTAAGGGGAGTAGGCAGTCCAGAAAAACTATTAAAACTCTACATGCTGGAAACTTTTTCTTTACATGCGAACATTAAGGAAAATTTACTTTCTGCATGCAGCATGCATGATGCATGACTTGCATTATGAGCTACACAAAAGTAAAAGACAAAAAAAAAAAACCAACAACATTAAATATGAGATCAAGATCGACAAATAAAGAAAAGCAAAGCACAGCAAAACCATAAGGAAAAAAATGTCCGGGAAAAAAACTGAAAACTGGACAAAAGATAAAATTTTTAAAAACAACAAATAAACACAAAGTAGAAAAAAAAATATGATGCCGTAGGGAATTTAATCAAGTAGTGGCGCTGGGACATACTAAAGCAGGTTGAGAGGTAAAACAGGGGGTATTGGGTTACTTGAAAGCTGTTTGGTAAAGAAACTCAAGCTTAAATGGTGACGTAGAGTCGGCTTTGTATGTTTAAGACTTTTAAGAAAATAACAACAACGAGAAATGGATTTAATTAGTCGTGGACACAGACTCTACAAAAAAATAAAATGAGACGAGAATTTGAGGTTGGAAAACAAGAAATCACAAAATAAAATTAAAAGAAAAAAAAAGTAAGAAAGAGTTGAAACAAAATGGGAGAAGATGCTTAAGAGCACAAAAGAGTTGCTTGGTTTTTTTTTTTTTTTTTTTTTTTTTTTTTTTTTTGGTATTTTTCCCTAGCAAAGTGATAGTAAAAGAGGAGTCTATGCAGTAACAGTGTTTGCTAGTTTAAAGGTTTGTCAGGTATTCTTGGCTGTGGTTGTTGATATTTTCTTCTCGATTTTATGTATTTTTTTTTTTGAGTTTGAATTTTAGTTTTCAGCCATAGATATTTTCAGTGTGTTTGTTTGTTTTTTTTTTATTTTTTGCTTGATGGCTGGTTACGGCACCACACTGTGTTCGGTGGCAATGACAGTGGCAGCTACAGTTGTACGTTAAACGTGTGTGCGGTTGCTCTATAAGCCGCCAACGTAGAGAATAGTTCATTTAAAATTTACAAAAAATTAAAAAAAAAACACAAAAATTACGGCACGGCACGCACACCTTAACAATTATTTACACATACAATAATGCCAGCAAGCACTTAGTTCTCCATACAAGAACACGCTTTGTAAACCCTTGCTTACGAATACAAGCGAAATGTTTGTGTGAGTTGTATATGTGTCCATTAAGGTATTGATTCAGAGAGATCTGAAAATTTTTTATTGATCTATCAGTGATGGAATCTTTTGGTTTTTTTTTTACGTTTCGTTTTAATTTTTGTACATTTTTTTTTTTATTTAAATTAAAGCAAAATTAATTTATGAAAACTTTTATAAATTTTCTACTAAGAATCTGCATTAAATGATTTTTTTTTTTGTATTAAAAAGAAAAAAATTTAACTCATGTAAATGGTGGTTTGCTGCATTGCTCGGTGGCACAGTTTAATGTGTCACACAATGGTCATGCACCAAAAGCTTTATTACGACAGTCGTTGTCATTGCCATAAGCTTATCTAACATATGGGCAGTGTTGCCAGTGTTGGCTTGAAGCCAACACTTATAAATAAATCTGCCAGTTCATTTGATCAGACCTACTTTTTCATAAGTTTTTCTATGTTCTGCACTAGTAATCAAAGACCAACCCGTCGCATTTAAAATGTTCAAATTATTTCATACAAAAAGCCTAGAATACGTTATATAATGCGCTGATTCGCCTGCAGCTCTTTTTTATCACTCTTAATTAAGAGCCGATTCATCTAAAATGTTTGTTAGAGGAAATTCAGCCAAACATCTTTAAAAAAAATTTTATATTTCACAAAAGCAATTTTCTGTCTACTTTTAAATGTGTTATTTAATTAAATTTTTTACAAATCGTTCGTCCAGTTGGTTTTGATACAATTAATAAAAAAGAACTCCAAAAAGAAAGAAATAAGTTCTAAAAATGTTCAGACTGATTAAGAATTATTTAATATAACAGCTGGCATATCATAAGCGCAAGTGCCAGAATATTAACTAATCAAATTGAAGTGAAATTAAACCAATTTCACTACAAAGTGGAACATGTTTCAAGGTCTTTAAATATTATGCCGGTAGTGGGATTCAGTAACTTTTATAACGAACATTAGTATTTGAAAAAAAACAAGTATAACGATATTTTAACGAATTCGCTATTTAGTAACTTTCCGACAAAAATATTCAGTATGATAGAAAGCGTTATTTGTGATGATTCTTTATGTGGCTCGCAAGCTTCGAAAGAGACTTACTAAATATCGAATTCAATAAAATATCGTTATACTTATTTCTTCAGATACGAATGTTCGTAATAAAAATTACGGAATCAAACCACTGATTACGAGTACAGAAAACAGTGATACATGGCAACCCCGGCAAAGATAAAAGATGGTTGAATATGGTCACCGCAAACATAGTATGTTCTTCACAAAAATATTTTTATTAATTAGAAGCATCTAAACATTATTATGATCACGATAAACATATTTCTAGTTCTTTTTAACCATATTATGTTTAGTGTCTTAGCTCAACCATATAATTATCATATTATGTTTAATAAAATTTTACTTAATATCATAAATATGTTCATAGCAAACATAATAATTATAAAAATATGGTTGAATGTAAATTGTTTTCTCTTTTGTCTCTTCCGCAACCATATAAATAAAGTGAGTACAAAACAAACACTTAATCGTTCAAACTCAACTGAGCTTTGTGGCTGAAGGGGTTGAATGGCGAGTTAATGCTCCTTAACTAAGTGTTCACAAGATCGAGTTAAATACCTAACGTTAACAATACAAAGCATACCAAAGTTGGTGACAAGGATGGTGGGGATGAGCAGAAAAGAATTTCTCCGAACGTGATCGCTCCACCCAACCAGTGTCTGGGATTAAAATCAATTTTTTTTTTTTTGCATTTCAAATAATATCAAATAATTAGAAAATTAAATAACAAACAAAAATATTATGTGCCTTCAATAATAGGGAATTACTTGAAAATATTATTGATAACACTGAGCGATAAAAAAAATACATCAAGAATTTGTTTTTGGAATTTAACAAGCACTCTCCAAAATTTTGTGTTACGGGTAAAAAATTGGTTTTTCGTACTATTATGCACTAATAAGCCAGTAACTTAAATGAATATCAACCGATTTGAAGCTTCTTAAGAGGATTTATAAAAAAACATTGAGCCCTTTTGAATAGCTGTGGGTATTTCCATACCAAAGAAATTTTCTTTTTTAATTTTTTAGCAATTTTTCAAGTTTGTAAACGTTTTTACATAGTATTTTATAAAGAAACTGTATAATTTTCGAATTAATTTCCAAAATATGTTTAGTAAAGAGTAAAATAAAATTTTTTTTTCTAAATCTTTTAAAAATTTAAAAAGTTATTAAACGTTTTATTAAAAAAAAAAAAATCCAGAAATAAAATTGTTGGCCCTTTCAGTCAAAAAATGTTTGCTTGGCAGTTTGTTTTTACTCAGCATCATCAGTATCCCGTTGAAGTGACCAACAATATTTTGAAATCAGTTTTATTTTATTTATTTTTTAGTTCTTAATGATAGTACAATTACATTCTTTTATTGAAGGTATGTATGTATGAAATATTTTTTATTTTATTCAATTTAAAAATTTATATAATTTTATTGAAATGCATTTTTATTTTATTTTTGCAACCATTTCTTGGTGCAAATGTTTGCCTTGTTTATGGCTGAACTGGCCCAGGCTGTCTGGTAAGAAGTCCAAATGTGAATGCACTTATAAGAGGTAGAATGAAGAAGGATAGCACCGGATAGATGTTAAAGAAATAGAAGATAGAAAGACAAAGAGAGATAGTAGCAGAAGAAGAAGGAATAGAAAAGCCAGTCCGCCACTTAAACCAATTGATACTGCTAAGGAAGCAATATAGCTCTGTAGTTGACAGTAAGGTAATGCAAGTAGCGCTTTTCCAAGCAAAGCTTGTGCTGATTGTTCAATGTCGTACAATAGCAACTAAAGTGTACAACAGTTTCCTCCTTTTTATACTCCTAATAACTTCCACAGTGGTCATTTGACTCCAAATTCATAATCATTGCAGGATATATTGTCCGTACACTCTCTTATTTTGTACAAGTTAAATACTAACATTTGTTAATGTGAAAAATTCAAATAGATAATAACAATTTTAAAAAACTTATACATACACTGCACAAATGCGCCAAAGGCTGCCATATTTTTGCACTTAATTACAGAGAACTCTAGTGATACACACCAGCCTTGAGGATCAAACAAAAAAAAATTTTTTAACGCGCTTTCTGTTAAAGTTTTTTTTAAATAATTTTTGATATTATTATTTTTAATTTTTTTGTAATTAATTATTTATTAAAGTCTTAATCTTGATTTTTTTACCTTTTGACCTTTTTCTCTGAAATGATATAAAAAATTATTTTTTAAGCTTTTTAGTATTTTAGTTAATATTAAATTATATTCAAATATTTCGACACTCCTTCGTGTGCCTTTCTCAAAGGAAATACTTTTATAAAATTTCTCAAAGGAAAAAACTTAAAAAATATTTATTTATTTCATTAAATAAAATTTTAGTTTTAAATTATTATAACTTAAATAAATTTTGTTAAGCGACTGACTTGTCATTTATTTTATTTCATTAGCAACTTTTATATTTTCTAAAAAAATAAAGGAAATTTTTTTCAGAAACTAAATTTTTTTTATTTTATTTTAAACTTAAACTTGCAGGGTCTTACTAAAGCTACGGTCACACTAAACAAGTATTTGTCGAAATACTACTTTCAGCAAAAATTTTTATAATCTAACTTGGCTTTTCTTACATAAAATTAATTCCAATAAAATCAGTGCTGTTCTGTATTCCGAATGCGAATATTTTATTTGGAATTGAAAACTACTCTGTGGTCCATTTTAAAATTTTATTTTTGCTTAAATTAGTCTGCGAAATTATTGGTTGAATTAAAAAAATATAAAAGTTTTAATTTAATAATAAGAAAAAAATTTAATTCCACATTTTTTCTAATCCGTGAGGAATACAGAACATACACGTATAATAAGGCAAGCATGTTATTTTTAATAAAAAATTAAACCATTTTAAGCAAAAATTTCTTCAAAATTTATAAGCGTATTTGTAGATGACATGCTTATTTCGACAAATATTTGTTTAATGTGACCGTAACTTAAGCAAAATTGTTCTTTCGGCTAAACCAGCAGCATTAAAAGTTTCTTTTTTGTCTTTTGTTTAGAGCAGCTTAAAAGCTTTTCAAGACTCTGTGCGGCCATGCCACACAATTAGTCTGTTTTCTAACAAAAGTTTTTTATTTCATCAAAAGAAATTCTCAGTTTTTTTTTAAGATTTAAAATGGCAAAATTTTTAAAATCTTTTTTAATTAATTTGCATTTCATGAGTTTCGAAAATTATAAATCATTTAATTTTTATTAATTAATTAAATTGATTTAATTAATTAATTAAAAACATATTAAAGTTTGTATTAAAAAATCCTTATATTATTTAGATTTTTCCCTTTTTATTTTAATTTGCTTTTTATCTTAAACTCCAAAAATGAAATCCAAAAAAAAAAAAAATTATACACATTTTATGAATAAGAAAAACCTGTTCGTTTATTTACACGTTTGGAATTTTAAAAGATGCATCGTTGTTGTCTTTCTTTTTTATATTTTGTGGATGGATGATGAAAAAGAAGAAAACAAATCATATCACTGTGCTCTGGGCAAAAGATAAAAAAACTAAAAAGATGAACAAAAAACAAAAAACCTTATAAGAAAAGATCTTAACGATCTTGAGCATAAAGTCACAACCACTACGAAAGCAAAAAGCAAAAAAAAAAAAAATACTCCAGAAAAGACAACATGAATGTTTGAACAACATGAATGCTTTCAGCCAGCCAGACAAAAGAAAAGTACTAAAGACCAACCAACAGGCAAACTAAATGACAGACACAACAACTGTGCAAATGTCTGTCAGGCAGTTCATACCTAAAAACAAACGTGTTATTAACGTTAAATGCTTATGCCAGGCCAGGCCTAGAGAACAACGAACCTTTACTTTAGCATAAAACTGAACCAGCCAACCAACCAACCAACCATCCATCCATCCATCTAGTCAGCCAACCAACCTACCAAACGACCAGGCTTCCTTCCATCTAACCAACTTTTGAGTTTATTTTTATTGTTTTATTTTTCACTACAATTTTGTTGTTGTGTTTTTCTTATAATTTTTTTATTTATTTTTTTTTTTTGTTAGTGCTGGCATACACACGGCAGTTAAAATGTGTTTTTCTACATTTTGTTTTGAAATAGGAGCTGAAGCCAGTGCAGCTACCAAAACGCTCCTCAAGTAGTCCCAATGTCTTCCCACACGCCACAGTATAAAAATTGTAGACTACGTTTTTAACGTTTGCTACACTCAAACACTCACACACACATACACAGTAATAAACTCGCTTGTACACACACACACACACTCGTACACCTTAACTCATTTTATGTCTCACAGATACATTTTCCAACACAAACTTACTTGTTTTCTTCTATTTAAATTTTCCGACATCACAGATAAATTTTTAAATCATATAATTTTTATTTTTTTTATTTGCCTAAAGAAATTTTTCTTTAATTATTTTTTTTTTTTTTTGAATTTTTCAATTTTGCTCAAAATATTTTTAAAGCTTTTTTTCTATTTCTTTGCTTTTTTTATTGATTAAATTATTTTGATTTCTTTTACAACAAATTTTATTAATTTTTATTTGAAATTCATTATCAATCATAATAATTTTTAAACATCATCATCAGCACACTCTTTTTCACACACACACATGTGTAAATAGCAGCACATTTCTTGTTTGTAGTGGTAAATTTTATTTTAATAAAAATAATCAAAAAGAAAAAGGAATTATTAAATATTTAACCGTCGTTATGCCGTCTATTGGAATTTACAGGTGCGTTACCTACGATCAACTCTTTAAGACTAATCCAAGAGTAGCTGTGTGTTTTTGGGGGGCAATATGCCACATTGTTGTATAACGAAGAAACCTTTTATTTTCTGCTTAAAAAACTTGTTTATCTAGATAAATTCTTAATATGATTCTCTTGTTTTTACTCATTTTTATTCTCTCTCTTGCTTTATTAAATATTTGTTAACTGTCCTCTCTCTTTTTTGCTCTCACCACTAACGATCTTTTTTCTATCTCCCATAATTTTTTTTTTATATTTTTTTTTTTACATTTTGTTCGTAATGATACCTGTTTTGTTAGCCGTAAGGTATATTTTGCTTGCTACGAACTGGTTTATTACAAAAGTGTGCGTGTCCATGTCCGTCTGATTACTTTATTTTTTTATCTTTTATGAAGAGTATGAGTTGATGTGTGTGTGCGTGTTGTATGTTTCATAGAGGTGGTTGTTTGGTATTGAGGGGTTTGTGGAGCAGTTTGATTGTTCTGGTACTATTTTTCACGATCAAAGTAAGTGCTACTAATTTAGGGTTTAGGTAGTTTGTGCTATGGTATTTTGAGCCCTGGTGCCAAATCAATATTCACTTACAACTATCCTAATTTGAGTGTGTTTGTAGGGAAAAAAATTAAAAACATTGATACGAGTTGCTCGAGGGGCCTGTTCTTGTATAAACTTTCTGAAAGACGATTAAAGCCATTCTACTCCAACAGTAACTTCGTGTATTTGTCTCAAATTAAATGAGTAAGACTTTTCTGAAGGCTTGCGCAAGCTTTAAAAAAATAATTCCATTCAATTTCAAACAACTAACAACAAAAGTGTTGTTTATAGCCTCCATAGATTTGTAGATAGCGTACTAAGCGAGGTCGCAAATTCGATTCCTGTCTAGACTCTGGTCTAGGCACGCCAACAGTATGGGACTGCACTTCAATGAAAGCAACTGCAGCTGCCAGTCACCCGACTTTGAGGAGACAGTCTTTCACCTTCTCTGCGAGTGCCCGGATCTTATGGCTTCTAGACACAGATTTCTCGGTGCACATCTGATAGCCGGACTGCTTCGGATCTCGATAGTAAAGTTAGAAGACCTTCTCAGATATCTAAATACCACGAGGTGGATCTAGGTGCAAAACGAAGTCTTGCGACTCTAATTGAAGGCCGTTAGCCCGCCACCAGAGCCTGGTTGTTTTCTGTAGACAACCAAGAAGCTTCACAGATTTGTGTTGTTTACAAAAGATTAAACAAAATTTTGTCTAGTTATCACATTCTTGCCCGATATATTCACAAAATATTCTGACTTGCTTGCATAGAGGGCCTAAACAAGAATCCCAATGCTTTCTTTATATAAATGATCCCCAGCTGGTTTGATTAAATTACGTGACAGCCAAAGGCCTTCAATTTTAATTTTTTGCTGAATTTTTACATTTCATTATGCTGCCTATTGCTTTCCAAAACAAGTCCCTTTTCTAGAACGAATCCCCAATTGTTATTGCTTTTGCACCAACCACAAAAAATGCTCGTAGACAAGCACTGACACTATTATTTATGGCTGGATAGTGCAGCAACGACTTCTCTATTGGATTTCTTCATGATGATGATTGCCTTGTATTTTAACTACAACTACTACCTCTACTACTACTGCTAACTGTTCACTTAGATGTTTAATTTTTTATTTATTTTTGTTGCTCAGCTCTGTGAGAGCTGAGAGTAATCGCTTGTACGTTTATAAAAATATGGAAAATACTAAATAATAAACAAAAATCAACAATAACAAAATAAATAAATTGAGTACAAAGAAGTAAGAGCTATAGAAGCGTCTATGAGTTATTTTAAGTACCCTACTATTAATACAACCGTCTAACATGGCGAACAAAAACACCCGAAAAAGTCTTTAAACAAATACTAGACTTAGAAAACTTATATTGACTTAGTCAAAGGCCAAATAAGCATAGGTCAATAAGCAATAACTTTATGAAATTTATTGCATTAAGGCCCGTTATTACAAATTTCGACAGTTAAAGTTAGAATTTTGTGGAAAAAATAACCGCTTTTTGGCTTAGACCTGTTTAGATCAATTGGTCTAAAATAGTTGTTAGCAAAACACTCATTTTCTTAAGTAGTTTTTTCATATAAAAATGCTAACTGAGTTAATCTTTAGTCTTACAGAAACAACACATAAGTCTTTATTTTCCTGAGTGAATTTGTTTTATTACAAACAAACTAAAGAACTTACATTAACCCCTCTCAGCTGTAATACTTTGTATACAAAAAAAATTTTATAGATCAAAAACGGTTTGCTAGATAGCGCTACTTTGAACTTTTTTTTTTATTAATTTTTTATGTTTAAGTTATATTGTGAGTAATCTATTATTTAGGGGAATTTTTCAAAATTATTTATTAAACAGGGTACGAATTTTAATTAGTTTTTTGTTTCTTTTTCATATGTTTTCTTTCAAATAAAAAACACAAATATTAATATTTTTCTCCAAATAACTAATAGTTTCATAGCATTTTATTACAACATGCCATTAAAGTGGCAGATAGTTATAGTTAACTTTAGTTATAGTGGATGATAAAGTGACCTTTAATTTTTTTTTTTATTTTTTTTTTTTTTTTTCATTATAACAATTTCTCAATGAGATATGAATACCAAGTACAACAATCAACCACAAACGCTTACAGCTCACACTAAAAGTTAATTATAAAACAAACTTGTCTTTCGCTTATTGGACAGATCTTGTTAAAGTCTATTTGCAATATCTACACAAACACCACTTATCTGTTAGTTAATGCTTAGTTGTAATAATCGCCCTAAGGCTCACTATTACAAGATATTACTAGCAAAAGTTGAGATTTAGTTATGAAGAAAGTAAGGTCCTGTTCAGTTTTCGTTAGCATTTAGCTGAACAGGCCCTGGGATTGGCTAAGACTTTTATAATAGTAAACATAGTTTATCCAAAATTTAACTTATCGGTTGTTTTTACTTTACGATTTTAAATATATGTGTAGCCTACAAAATCATAAGTTTTCAAATTGTTTACTTGTATTAATAGGCCTTACTGTACACTGAGAGAATTTTAATCCTTTAGCCTCTGCAATTTGTCATTAAGTCAAAGAAAAACACGTTGTTTTTGCAACAATGACTAAAAAATTGTTTATTAATTTATTCAAATAAAATTCATCAATTTAAAAAAGTCCAATTCATTCATTTAATGTCATCAACTTCATTCAATTAAAAAAATAAATTAAATTATATCATTAAGTTAATGTCATGTTATTAATTAATTTAATAAAATAATTAAATTAATTACACAATTTAATTAAATAACTTAGTTAAGTGATTATTATTATTTAATTAAATTAATAAAATTATTTAATTAAATTAATGAAATTATTTAATTAAATTAATAAAATTATTTAATTAAATTTTTTAATTATAATAATAAAATCATTAAATCAAATTAATGAAATAATTTATTTAAGTAATAAAAATCATAAAATTAATTTAATTTAATTAGTTTAATTAATTTAAATAATATACATAATTTAATTAATTTGTTTAATTTAATAAATTTAATAAAATTAAATACTTAAATGTATTAATTTAATATAATTAAGTTAATTAAATTAAATTAAATAATTAAATAAATTATTTTTTTTTTTATATAATTAACTGATATATTTCATTAATTTGTTTAAATAATTTTATTAAATTAATAGTATTTTAAACAATAATAATACTATATTTTTAACTAATTTAATTAAATTAATTATTCAATTTAATTTCATTTAATTAAATTTGTTAATTAATTCACTTATTTTATTACATTAATTTAATTATTTTAATTAACTTAAATTATTAATTAAATTATATATTTATGTGTTTTAAAAATATAAAAATTAAATTTAATTAAAATAGCTATTTTATTAAGCTTAAGATCTTATTTTATAAATTTATTTTTATATCGATATTACGCTTCAAAAGAAGCTGCATAAGTTGGAAATAAATAAATATATTTTTAAAAATAAGACCTCAAGCTTAATAAAATAGTCATTTTAATTAAATTAATTTTTTTAATTTTTTAAGTTTTTAATTTTTAGCTAAATAATTTAATTATTTATTTAATTGCATTAATTATTTTAATTAGTTTAAATAATTTATTAAATTTATTCAATGTACTTTAATTTTATTAATTAAATTATTATAATTAATTTAAGTACTTTCATTAAATTATATAACTAAATTATATTCATTAATTTAAATAATAAAATAAATAATTTAAAAAGTTTAATTAATTAATTTAATTTAATTAATTTAGTTATGATATTAAATTAAATCATTAATTTAATAAAATAATTTCAATAATGCACATATTCAATAATCAATGAAACCATTTTAATAAAAGAGTTTCACTATACTTTTGACATATTTTTCTTGCAGGTTTTATATAAAAATCGTTGTTATACTTTTTAATTTTTGTTATGTGAAAATTAAAGTCAACAAATCAAAAAATATTTTTTTATAATTCATAAAAAAACTATCCTACAAAACCCATCTTGCACAAAAATGCCTTATGTAGAGGGCATCACAAAATGTAGGCCCCATCCCCACTGTAATTATCTTTTGACAGAAACACTAACATATTTTTTTGTTGCCTTTCAGTTGGTGGCTACATTTTGTTTTAAAAGTTTTAACTTTTTTTCTGATTCTAGCTTAAAAAACCGTCTTTTTGCTCTTTCTGCTTTAAGTTTTATTTTTTGCAATTTTTATGTTAAAAATTCTTTTCTTTTTCTTTGCTTAAATTGGCTTTATTTCTTAGCATTTTTTATAGATATTTTTTTTTTGGTGGCTCGCTGGCATATTGTATGATTTAGCAGTCAGTAGGCACATCAAACTGTAATCGTGCTACCATTTTACTGCAACTGTTGAAAACGTATCTTTTTTATATTTTAATGTAGCGCATGCATATGTATCTGTGAGTATTTATGTGGCTGTAATGTAAATATGGACAACAAAAACTTACTACTAACACTAATAAAAACATGAAATAAAAATAAAATTTTAAAACTGAAGTAATAAAATATTATATGTTGTGCAGTCGTGTGCATGAATAACTGACTGAATGACTGACTCTCACTCAGTGCATTTATTTGCAACCAACAGATACACTAGCTAGCGCTTACATACAAGTTACACGTGCATTTTTTGTTATTGTTGTTGTTGTTATTTTTATTGCAAGTTTTAGCTAAAACACATGAGTAGCAAAAACAAAAATAAATTGTTGTTGCTATGAATAGTCACAAAACTACCGGCAGCAACGGCTAAAACGCCATAAAAAACTTTGCTAATAGTATTAGTAACATTTTATACAAACACAAACACACACATTCACACCCATATTAATAGTGCATTTGCTATGGCTTTCCACTATAATGATGTTGATGATGATAATAATGCTTTTCTGCTACTCATCATACCAGTTACTAACTACTGATTTTTTTATTAAAACTTCCTACTACCAAAAACAACTAACCAACTACTTACTTACCTACTGCACATGGCTACTACTCTTTTTTATTATTAATATAATTTTTATTTTTATTATTGTTGTTGTATATTTGAATTATATGCACAACCAGTCAAACGCATTCAACCAAACCCGCCATCAAATGCAAATCGTCCAACTGACTGACTTGATTCTCATTTTAAAATACATTTTGTGTAGCTTTTTTTTTTTTTTTTTTTTTTGAAATATTAATGTACTCACTCATTCGTATGAGTAAATGCACAAAGTTTTCTTTTTTTATAGTCACTGTTGTTGTTGTTGTTGTTGCTGTTATACAAAATGATATTATTTGATCGCTAATGATCCATCCATCTGTATAAATGAATGTGTATCTCTGTTTTATTTTTATTCAGTGGCAAAAAATTTAAATAAAATTGTGTCTCTATAGCGGTCTTAAACGATCAGTTTAGTTTAAAAAGCATTTTAATGTGAAATTAAGATTTTTTTCAAGTTTATTAAATTTATGTCAAACGCATTAAAATAGCAGAATACTGGTTATTCTTCTTGCCAGGAGATACAAACATTTTTATTTATATAATTAGCAGAGCAAAGTGCGAAATGCTATTATAAAGCTAAAGGATTTGAGACTTATAGATTTTAGACAAATATCTAATGAAAAAACTTTCTTTACAAAAACAAAAAAAAATAGTTAATACTGACTTTTCTCTTAAAAAAATATTTTTTATAGCAGTTGTCGCTTTTACGTGTATTTTCTAATTAATAGCATTCAATTTTCAAAAGTACTGCTATAAATTTTATTGAACTACAACTAAGTTAGTACCAATCACAAATCTTAACTTTTAACTAACACAGCCTTTGCTATTATTGCAGTTATTCTACAAAGTAGCAAAGGAATAAATTAGCACAATAGTAAGAAAAAATTACATGAAAAAACTAACTTTGGGATACATTCATATAGCAAAACAAAAGCTTTTAAGAAACAATAATTTTCAATAAAGCTATATTTAATACAATCAAAGTGTTGCTATTGAAGTAGCATTAAAATAACACTCATTAACTATAAGTAGAAATTATATTTTTTAGAAATAGCCCTAAAATTCCATGATAGTAGTCATAGCAATTCTTTAATTTTGATGTAGCAGTAGCATAACGTAAAAATAATTTTTAATTAATAATAAAATTTTACATTGATTATATAATATTAAAGTAGTAGTGCCATAATCTTAAAGTAGCATTATAACTATGTAAAAAAAAACTTTGCTATTGAAATATAATAAAGTTTTCGTAGTAATTGAATGATATCTAAGCCAGCAGTAAAATAACCTGAAATTCCTTATACAAATTTTTCAGGTAGAATTTATGTAGCAAGAAATCTAAAATACCCTTGATTTAGGATTGCGAACATCTAGAGTAAAGTAACAAAATAATATATTAACAGATGAGATGATTATATAATTGAGTTTAAAACAGAGTAGCATTAAATAGTAATACAATGCTATAGCAATAGCAGTGTTATAAAATATTAAATTGTATTAATATTAAATTAATTTTGATGTAGCAGTAGCATACCTGTAAAATAATATTGTATTAGTAATAAAATTCCACATTAATTATTTAATATTAAAGTAGATTTGCTTTTAAAATATAATAAAGCTTTCATAGCAATAAAATGCAGGAATATAGTAACTTGAAAATATTTATTTATAAACACTTTTAAGGTAGCATTTATATAACAGCAAATGTAATATGAAGGCAGTGTTATGAAATATTAGATTAAGATTGAATGAAAAACACTGATGTAGCAGTAGCAAATATATAGAAGTCACAACATAAAATGTAAACAAAAAAAAATTAATAATGTAAAAACTATTACATAAAATAAAAGCCTTGCACAAGACCTCCAGAATAATAGGTTAGCAGGCCATCCATCAACCTAGAGGGCACCCCACGTTTAGCTTAAATTTTGTAACTAAAAAATTAAATTTTTTGCTACTGCTATTTTGTTTTTACTTAATGAGTTGTAGCATTTGTATCAACAAATAGCTCCAACCTACCTTTTGGTTGTAGAGTGTTAAAAAGAGTTCGCATGCAGCTTTTAATTTTTAAGTTTTTATTTATTTCTTTTGTGGTTCAGTTGTGTGTGAATTTTAAAAGCAAGAAAAAATGTCATTTAAAAACCAGACTGCACACAATAGCAAATCTGGTCTGTGTGAATGTTTTTCTTATTGTTATTGTTGTTGTTGTTATTTTGTGTATTTTTTTAATCTCAGATTCGCCAACATTTAAATTTTTACAAACGTTTTAATTACTACCGTTTTTGAAACGAAAAAAAAAACCAAAAAAAAAAAAAAAAAGCAGTTGCTTTGTTTGCCATAAAACTACCTGAATTTAGAATTAATTAATGAGATCAATAAAATACATGTGCATATACTCGTATGGCTTGTACAGACAAGGTGTTTGAGAAAAAGAAATTAAATTGATTTTGGCCATTTCATTGCGAGCTTTTAATAATGGACACGAGACATTTTGCGGTTTGTGGGTTGATATATAAAAGTGTGTGTGTTTCTTAGTTTAATTGCTTAAGAAAAATAAAAAAAATAAACAAATTTATGTTAATAAAATCAGCATGTGGAATGCAGTTTTATAGCAACTACATAAGGTTTGGGTGTATATGCTATTTTTTAATTAAAATTTGGTGATTTAATTGTTGCAACAAAGTGGGAGCTTAATTAAAGAGGTTTTGTTTAAAAAAAGCATTGGAAACGAAATACTAAAATAAAAAACTACAACAAAGTAGTCATTGATTTGCTTGCAATAACGAGCAAATAATATGAAAAATTAAGGAAGGGTTATAAAAAATCTAAAAAATGCGAGTAAATTTAGTATAACTTGCTGTCGATTGTTGATACAACTTTAGGGTTTTTTCACTATATGGCAAAGTTGAAGGCTTGTTGCAACTTGTTTGTAGGAAATGTTAAAAAATTATGATATTTATTTTGGCAAGTTGTACAACTCAGTTGCACTGTTGTGCTAAGCTTCAGTATTTATAAATAGTATACACAAATGACTTTTTTACTTTAAATAAAATTAAGCAAATTGATTACTACTTTTTTTTTTTTGTTGCATCGAGTGTGGCCTATTTTTAGAGATTTTAAAATGCTTTTTTAAGATATAATTTTTTGATTACTTTTAAATAAAAATTAATGTCTTATTATAATTACCGCGGACCGCAATTGCACCGCTATGCCACCTTTAAGACATATAAGACCTATTATTCTGACGAATTTCGTGATTATTGTAGGTTTCATATGGCCATAGTCCCACTACATAAGGAGCTCATCCTGTATCTTGCCACCAGCGTTGTCAGGAGCTAAAAAAGAAATAAGCTAAATTTGCCTAAAAAAGGCTAGAAAAAGCTAAATCACTCACAAAAAAACGCTAGGAAAAAGTTAAAAAGCCATCGCTTAAAAATCAAAATAATAATTTATGACCAAAAAAGTACCCAGTTGTACTAAAAAGTGGCCGGAAAGAGGCAGTAGTAGAACTGGTTACCTTTTTGGTCATAACTTGCTAAGTTTTCAAGATATCGACTTGATTTCTATTGCTTTGGATAGATAACCGTATTGGCTTTAATTCGAAATTTTTTTTTATTGCGAATAGTGCGAAAAAAAATGAGAGAAAAATTTTTTTCGCACTATCTGCAAGAAAAATATTTCTAATGTAAGCCAATACATTCAGCTATTCAACGCAAAAGAAATCAAGTCGATATTTAGAAAACTAAGCTGGTTATGACTAAAAAGGTAAGAGTTCTACTACTGCCTTTTTCCGGCCACTTTTTAGTACAACTGGTTGCCTTTTTGGTTACAACTTCCTTAGTTTTCTAGATATCGTTTTGTATTCCTTTGCGTTGAATAGCTAAACGTATTGGCTTTAATAAGAAATTTTTTTTGCCGATAGTGCGAAAAAATTTGTCCATAATTTTTTAAAAAAAAGTAATTTTTGGGGAAAAAAATTTTTTTCGCACTATCCGCAAAAAAATTTTGCGAAAAAAATGCTATTTAAGGCTATTTTGAAAATAAAAAAGGCTAGGAAAAAAGCTAGAGGCTAAATCATAAAAAAGGCTAAAATGGCAACGCTGCTTGCTACCTCTAGGCAATCGTGCACAATATATTCCGACTTTTCTTGTTCTTTTTGACAGAAACGATAGTAGTTGTCCTGTATTACACCGATTTTACTCACGTGGTAGTTGAGTTTATAATGTTCTGTCAGCAGCTTAACGTAGAGTATGATGTCATTTCTGAGTTTCAAAATATTTTCTGGGCTAAAGCGCTCGGTGTGAATTAGTTTTTTTAAATGCCGCATGCCCGCTTGGGCTCTAGCAGCCTTTTAAATTTCCTTTCCCCTCCTTATGTAGTATAAGAGAAAATTTTATTCACCCTCAGAAGGGCTGTGGACCTATGAAATTGATATCCGTAGCCTTTTTGTTCAGACTGTCTTGTATTTCTTTGCCCACATGGCCTTTGTGTCGCGGTATATATTTAAGGGCTGCAAAAGCATACTTGAAAGTCATACTACAAACATTTATAATAAAAAGAGCTTGTAAGGCTTTTCAACTAGTAAATGATTGTCTGAGAAAATGTATATTCCAGCACCCCAAGCACATGGCTAAGTTGTGAACCTCCGTGTTAAAAAATTTAATCTGTTCACTTAATCAGAAGACATCTTGTGTAAGATTAAGTTTTGTAAGCTGCTTTATTTTTTTTATACAAGTTTACAAGCTTGCAAATAAAAAAAACTTCTGTTGTGAGAATTAAATTTGTTTCCAATCAAAAATTCAATTGTGATAATCGATTGTTTTAGTTGCAATAACCGGAATTCTATAATAGAGACCAAAATTTAGTTCTCTTAAAAATATTTTGAGGTGTAAGACTGATTTTTTATTAACACGAATAAAAAACTCGACTCTCTCAGCTAAATTTGTGCTTGGAAACAAATTTAGTTTTCACAACCGAAGTTGTTTTCTCAGTGTGTACTCTGAAAAAATCGCTTCCATTTTGAAGGTTTTAAATAGCTTTTTTTTTTATAAATTGGCTTTCACTGATTAAAAAGAGCCATTGTAAGAGGGTATTCACTTCTAGCAGTCCTCCCTATGTCGTTGTCATCATACAAAAGTTATTACTTTTGGCAAATTTTGATTCTTTTAAACAAAGCACTTTTCTTTATTTTCATTTTTTCCATAATTTTATTTCAAATAAAAAAAAAACATAATTCAAACATTTACAAGCTAACATTAATTTAATATGAAACACAATTAATCTTGCAATTAACAAAATTAATTAACAGGCGTAACCACCTTTATGTGTATGGATGGGCGTATAACAAGTTTGTGTGTGTATAAATAAATTTAAAATTTTTCTAATTTAAATAAATTTTTAAGAATCTTTTCTATTTTCTTTCTATTGCAAAAACTTTTCAATAAAATAATAAAAAAAATTAAATTTTCTTTTTCGTACTTACTAACACACTCATGCATAAATACTTGTTAGTGTGTTTATAATTATTTTTTTTTTTATTTTAATATTTTTAATACACATATACACATTTTGTTGTTGTTTAAATTAATTAATAGTTTCATTATTTTTCAGTTCAATTTTCTTTTTGTTTTATCTAAATTTGTTGTCTTTTTAAATATTTTCTAAATATTTTTCATTTTTATTTTGTTAAGTTATTGGCTGCTAAATCACCAAATAACTTTTGAAATTTCATAAATTCCCAACTTGCTTTTAAATATCTATTCAAAAATGTATTTCATTTTATTTTATTTTATACAGTTTTTGGTGCTAAATATTGAACATTTTAGTTTTTGTTTGTTTACTAGATTTTGAATACAATTTTACTGGTTCCATTTTGGTTTGGCATTTGAATTCAAGATTTGTTTTTCTGTTTTCTTCTACTTAATTTAATTTAATTTTTAATTTGTTAAAAATTTTGAAACTCTCTATCTTTGCTAGGAAGTATTTGTTCTTTTTGTCGTGACACAATTGTGAATACTATTCAAACTCAGTGAAAATGTGTGACTAACTATTCCATAAAATAACTAAAACTACGTCGCTTTTTCTTAGTGCTGTGTATGGATTTGGGCATTGTTTTCAACCTTAGTTACCCAGACTTGATCCAGCGATCTATCGAATACTCAAGAGCGGATATCCATCTGCAATGAATAATAAAAAAAAAATATTAAAAGAAAAGCTATTTCAATAAAGGTTTTTTTTAATTGGAAATTGTTTAATTTCGCATTATAAAAACCATATAAGCCATTCACGAATGCTGTAATTAATAAAAACAAGCTGAAAAATATCAAAAATTTTGCATAAAAGAATTAAAATTAAATTTTTACTCAAGTTCGAAATTCGAAGTTAATTTTGAATTTTCGAACATTTGAAAATAATTTATATTTGATATTTTTGTTTGAAAACTATTTTTTTTGCTCGAAAATAATTTCGAATTTTCAAACATCTTCAAAAAAATTTTATTTTTAATATACATATACGATTACGTTTAAAAACAGTTTTTTTATTCGACATTATTTCGAATTTTCGAACATAGTAAGAAAGAGGGTACTTTTGATAAAAACAAAATTTATTTTTGTTAAAAACTTTTTTTAAATTATGTTAGAATTTTCGAAATACTTTGAACAATTTTCATTTTTCAAATATGTTTGTTTAAAACAATATTTTTTTTACTTGAAATTGGAAGTTGTGTTTCAATTTTCAAAATATTTTTAAAAATTTTTATTTTTTAATATTTTTTGTTTGAATTTTCGAAAATTAGTGAAAAAATTTAATTTTTGTTTAAAAACAATTTTTTTTTCTTGAATTCTATACGAATTTTCGAACATTTAAAAAAAATTTATTTTTGAAAAATGTTTTTTTCTCCTTAAAAATTCATTTCTGATATTTTTACTTGAAAACAATTTATATTTTTTGTTCGAGATTACTTAGAAGTAAATTTCGAATTTTTTTTTTGCTTAAAAACAAATTTATTTTGTTCAAAAATGCTTTGAAATTGTGTTCCAATTTTCAAACATCTTCAAAAAAAACTTTTATATTTGATATATTTTTTTAAAACAATTTATAAAAAAAATTAAATTAGAAATTTCAAACATTTAAAAAAAATTATTTCTGATATTTTTATTTAAAAACAATGGCCCATAATCATAATCAGACTAAAGTGGGTATCTTTTTAAAATCGATTTTAAATTCATTAAATTCTTTTAAAAAAGTAAGTTCTTAATAAAAGCCTACTTTTTTGTGACTATGATTTTGTCCTAATATTTTTTTTTTTGCTCGAAATGGCTATTTCGAAATTAACTTTCAATTTTCAAACATCATCGGAAAATGTGTGGATTTTAAATTTTTGTTGAAAATCAATATTTTTCCACGGAAATTGTTTCGAAATTATGTTCGAATTTTCTAACATTCTTGAAAAATTTTTAATTTTTTAATGTTTTTGCTTAAAAACAAAATTTTTTTTTGTCGAAATTATGTTTGAATTTTGAAATTCGTATGTTTGAATTTTTGATGATCCTTTTTAAAATATTTAGCTTTTGATGTTTTCGTTTAAAAATAATATTTTTTTTAAAGAAACTTTGCTTGGAAATTGTTACTTCTATGATAAAAAAGACTCACCTCTTTTTCTCCATTTCGGATTCGGTGTAAAAATAATAGTGCCTTAATTTAGGTTCAGGTGGTACAATTTCAAATGAGTTCTTTTTGCCAGAAGTAGCAGCTGACATAGAGGATACCTTATAGCCGTGCAAACATACCATGCCTTTAAAAGAAATACGAAATTATATTTGAATTTGATTTTAAATGGCCTAAAATAAAATTTGAATTTGAATGTAGACAAACCCAAGGCTGATTTTGAATTTGCATCCTGAAAGAAATAAAGGCAGGCATCTTTTAAAACACAATAACGCTTAGACCAGCCACACCATTTAGAGCCAAGTTTCATTAAATAACCAAAACAATCGGGTCTTGAAATGCTGCTGGGTTGCTTGTAAAGATTGCGGGCACTACAAAATAAGTAAAACAAAAAATTTTAAAAGAAAATTATTTTAAAAGGAAAGTAATAGAACTTTACCTTTTATCCAGCCATTGATTGTCATGATTGGCTGCTTTTTTTAATATGTTAATCCAGCGTGTGGCCAATTCCTCACTATCGGCAGCCACAAACATTGGTATACCCTCACCTGAGTCAACTTTAAATGCATGTGGTTTTCCTATCTTAAGCGGACATGCTTCCACTATATGTTTAGCCATAATCATGGCACCCACAGGCTGGGTATCCTAATGAAATGTTAAGAAATTTTAATTAAACAAGAAAGAGCGATGTGACCTCCATTCACTTACCTCTTCAGTCTTATAGTAATACAAACAATTGTCTGAACGTAAAACAAACCATCTTTGTACCCATTTTTTGGTATTGGGGGATCCTTTTGCCTGACCACTTTGCCGCCACAAATAGCCACTGTAAATGATTTGTATCGGTGGTTCTTGTTGCTCATTCATGAGCACACCTAAGGTGCGTGCCACTTCTAGTTCTAATTTTTCACAACCATCATGGGCTATTTTCACCACTTCTGTATGATGTTTATCTAAAACTTTAACGCCATTCACCGAGATTATTATGTCACCCACTTCCAGGCCCGAACTTTCAGCTGGTGTATCTGGTTCTATGGCTGCCACAACTACCGGCTTGGAGCCGTGTATGCGAAAACCAAATTCTCCCGAATCGCTTTTTACCACCACAGTTTTATCCACTCCTGCAATAATTTTCAAAAACGAAAATAACAAATTTTATTTTGTAAATTGAGTTAATTTTTTTTATAAATAAAAATTTTTTTTTAATGTTTATTTAAGAAAAATTATGTTTTGTTTTGTTTCCTTTTTGATATTTTTTTTGCACTCATATACCGTATTCGCCTTGTGTTAGTTTTGATAGCACATGACCTTCTCTGGCCCACACTAACAGCATTAACTTTAACACTTCCTCTAACCTACGCCTTAGCGAATTTTGCGCCGAAGTCGAGGTAATCAATTCTAGAATTAAAAAAAATTTTTAAGGTGGGTCAAGATTTTTTCTAGTTTAAAGTTGTGACCCAATAAAATTTCATTTGATTTTCTATGAAATTACGCACCCAACATTTTGTGTTGTGTGTTCTAGTTACTTTAGTCGCCCGAGTTTGTTGGTAAAGTGGCGTAATCATGTAAATTTCGTTTTAGTCAATTTTAATGTTTTTCACATGAGTTTTTCACTTTATTTATTTTTTTTTAACACATCAAATAGTTCTTTAGCTTTTTTGTTGTTGTAAGTTTGTACTTGTGTATTTTTAAAACTGTAACAATGTGTCTGCCTGTCTGCCTGTCTGCCTGACTGCCCGGCCTCATGCGTAAGAATGTCGATGACTACATTTCGTTTGTACCAAGAAAATATTTTCTAGACCTCTTGATTTGTTGCTATGAAATCTCAATTAAAGAAATTTTGTTTTGCTTAAACACCAACAAAACAACAACAATAGAAATACAAAAATATAATGGAAAAAGTTGATCAACTTTAATGCGGCACATTTGATGCAAACTCTCTTGAGCTGCTGGCTTGCTCTCTTGTTGCTTTATGAATGGCGGTCACACACATTGTTTCATTAACATAATTGTTCCATTTTTAGACAAAAAGCAAAAAAGAAAACAAGAATACCCGCCAAAATACTGGGCATTTAAGCAATTTTCTCTTACCAAAAGTATTATTTTTCTGCCGATGATACATTTCCAAAGTGCAACGTCTCTGCACCAAACGATGTAGTATAACTTGATATTTCGAATAAAAGCTTTTTTCCGAGTCTGTTGAAGAACGCCTTCCACGATTTTTTTCTTAAAAAAGATTTTTTAATCATTTTAAAATTCATTAAAAAATCACTTGCAATTAAAATAATTAAAAAACCAACCGAGTGACTGATGATCCAATTGAGCCCATATATCGGAATCGGTCAAACGTGTATATCTGGCATCCTCATAATGGCCAATGTAAATGGTTTGCTGTTTCATTTCATTGTTTATTTCTGGCAGTATGCAGGGACTTGAACCGGCTGGTCGCAAATTTAAAGCAACCTTTTTATTGCACTCTTGATTTCGTTCTTCGCTCTGAATAAAACAGATTTTCAAGGAACAAATTAAAAGAAGGTGTCTTACAAAACAAAATTATTTTGATTAACCAAATGAGAGTGAGTAAAAGTAAAGCCTCACCTTAGCTCTTACATTATCCTTTTTACTTTTGTAGTGGCGTCCCCTTTCATTGTGATAGCGTTCCTCAGATCTAAAGCGTTTATCCATTTTCTTGTAGAGCCGCTGGGGTGCTTTGCTTATGACGGGTGAATCGGCAAAATCGGACGGTGGTTTAACAATATCCGGTTCGTTGTCTATGTAAGGTAATGATTCTACCGAATCGCCACAAGCAACACTTGGCTCCTCAACCTCTTTGCCACAATGTGAGCAGTGGCCACTATGTTCGCGCTCAGCCTGATTTCCATCAGCCTCACTATAAAACACAGAATCAGAACCCGGTGAAACTGAACGATTAAGTGACTCAATTGATTTGGCTTTTAATTGACACGTTTCCGAGGCTGATTTAACATAAGAAGTTGCAGCTTTTGTGGCTGTTAAAGTTTGATCTTTCGTTTTGTTGGTCATTACATTTTCCTGTTCCGTTTTGTGTACAGGCGATGCTATCTTTTGAGCAATTGCTGTGGAGGTCGTATTAATATCTAAATGTTGCTCGTTGTTAGGTTGTGGTGAGAGACTAGCCGCATTTGCTTTACGTTGTTTGTTTATATTTTCATCACGTGATGCACGTCTTAGTTGGCGACGTATTTTAGGACGGAAACGTTTAATTTTTATGGGGCTAGTCGACTCGGCCAAAGCACTAGAGAACTTTTGCCTCTCAGGTGACTTTTTCAGTTGCTCTCGTTTCACAGGACTAGTTAAAGCACGCATATTCTCTTTTTCTATATCAACTTTCATGGTGGATTTTCTACGTTTACGCTCTTCTTCCTGGCGTTGTTTGCGTGATTTAATTTTTTGATATTCATCATCATGAGGACTTTCATAGTAGCCCGAGGAAGAGTAACGCACTTCACTTTTCTCATCATCTGATATAGACTCCATTTTAATGCGCACCTGTTCTGCTCTTTGAGTTAAAGGTGAAGAGCCTGACTTTGAGCCAGAAGGTGATAATGATAATTTCTCTTTATCGGGTGTCTTCGCTCCGCCTCCCACATTATAACTGCCTGAAGAAGTGCTGCTGACAGAGTGGGTAGGTGATTTCTTAGGAACATTGGTTGGTGTTATCGATAAACAGAGACTCAATTCCGTTCTTGATTTTGAATCTCGACGATTTTCTTCAATTTGCAGCATTTCCTCTGTTAGTATTTCCGCCTTGGAGGAGTAAAGAGATGAAGCACTTTCAAAAGAAGATTCACCATGACTTTTATCCATTTGTGAGCTCTGGGTAGAAGCTTCATTTAAAAAGAAAAAGAACAGCAAATTATTACTTTATGTTTGAATGCAAATGAGCTCAGCCAAGACAAGACAAGACAAATACGGTTTTTTATCTATTTAATAAAGTATTTATGGGGTAACATGCCAAGCTAAGCTTTTTATATTGGCACACACAAAGCATCATCTTACATCAAGCAACAACATTCATCACCATCTATTATGGCCTTAAAAAAAAAAACAAACAAAAGCTTAAAAGAGGACATTCACGTTTTTGCTGAAATTTTTCTATATTTTTTCGCCTTAACAAGAAACCAAAAACAAACTTAAAAAATAACAAAAAAAAAAAAAAAAAAGAATCTGTTTACTGATTGAGAGTTATTGATTGTCTGAAAAGAATTTCAAGACATTGGACTCATACACTAACACAAACAACTACTACACAGAGCTAATATTTTTCGTCTACGATAGTTCAACTATATCGTGCTTTAATTTTAATTGACATTTACGAAACAAAAATGATGGTTTTATATTCAAACCTGGTACTTGTGTAGTTGATGATGAGCTTGTAGTGGTAGTGGTTGTGGTTAGGGTTGTCCTCATACCTGGCGTACGCCTAGAAGTATCAGTACAGGTAGCATAATCTTCGGTGTTTGTGTTGGTGCTGCATTCCGAATTGTCTGCCGCACTGCTAATGAAACTTTTTGGCAAGTCTGTTATGGATGACAGACCTACTGAAATGTCCGATAGTCTGGAATTATTCAAATTAATTTTTTATTAGAATTCAGAGCTTTAAAAAATTCTGCCCAAAGTACCTTCTTTGTTCCTTTTGAGGAGTTGTAATAACATTCTTTCTGGGTGAAGCCTGCAGTGTTTTGCTGGCAGATCTGCTTAATGTTGAACTCTGGGCAAATGAGGGCGTTATTTCAATGGAAGGTGAAATCATTTTAATGGGTGTGGCCACATAAATTTTGGGATCTTTTTCATTCTGCGGTGCTATGGGAGAGCGTGACTTGAAGCTTAAGGAAGCTTGACTAAATGTAGGACTTTGATCGGTGAATTGTTCTTCCAAGTCTAAAGCATCTGTATCCACAGAACTTCTCTGCTGATGTTGCAGCAATAAATGTTTGCGTTTAGTAGAGGGTGTCAATAAAAGATTTAAATTGTAGGAAGCCTCCGATCGTTGCTCTGCCGTTAACACAGTAACCTCAGATTCATTCCAATGACCATCTGAATGATCCCTAGTGACGTCATTGGCCAATGAATCTGAAGATGGATAGGTAGAGGCATGATCTATAGGCTCTTCTCTTAAGGGACTTGAAGGTGCTGATATACCCAATGCCCTGGTATCTTTTTCTGGTTCCTGTTCACTGCACTCGGCTTCTTGTACATCTGGTATACTGCACATGCAAGTTTGTATATTTTCATACACAGGATCTCTGTGCTGATCTTCACTGTGGTCGCTAGCTACTGAAACCGCATCTAAAGGCTCACTACCTGCATAAAACTCTTCTGATTTCGAAGGCTCCTCAATTTTTTTGTCTAAATTTTGTTTAAAGGGCATAATATGCCTGAAATTAGATTTTATGTAGGGCTTGAAATCAATTATAATTTCCTTTTCGTCTGACATGTCATCTCGAAAAGCTTTACGTGAAAACCGGCGAGATCCCTTAGCTGCGGCATAATCTAAATCTACAAGTTTTTCCGTTTTCACATACACCGGCATGGATTGCCGTCGTATATCATCTCTTCGAAAAGGAGTATCATTTTGAGGCTGTGTTGTGACTAGAAAAGATTGACGACGAGTTGTTGCCTCCGTATATTCCTTGGGAAAGGTTTGGGTGGTATCCAAGGAATCGTCATCATCATTGTGACAGTATTCTTGAGGTGGAGGTAAAAGATCTGAAGTGAAATCAGAAGAGCCATCAGCCATTAGCTCGGAACATTCTGTTATATGCTTGCAAACATCCTGAACGTTATTCATATCTCGTCTCGGCAGACTGTGAAAGTCAGTGTCTAAACGAAAACCACAAGCTCTACGTGGCAAACTGTTACTTTCATAAGAGAATGAATCTTCTTTTTGCATGGCGCCATACCCTCTTTTAGGCGCTTGATAGTACAACTCATGATTGGTATCATATTCCAGAGGAGGTGGTGGCTGGTAGTAAGTGAAATTATTCTCCAAAGGAGATTTCGGCGGTTCATCTGATTGTGTGCGATGTAACACTTCATGTTCAGCCATATTTAGCTCATTTGAAGCTTCGTTGCGCCGACTATCATAGGGAATTTGTGATAAACTCTTGGCTAAAGCTTTATTGCCATTCTGCAGGCCATTTGTCTGGGCTCCTTGTGATACCACCCTGACACGATGCACAGTTCTAGGACTTAAAGCCAAATTCTGCTCAAATTCATTTTTACGAACATCAGTTTGTGTGGCCTGTGTTTTCATGGCATTACGGAATTTCTTTTCTACAACTATTACCTCAGGGCTGGGTGGTGGCAGAGAAGTTAAAGGCGCTGGTACCACCGCACTCATATTAAGGCCAGTCATATCATCCATTAAAGGTATGGCAGCCATTAAAGTTGCTGGCTGTTGCGATGAAACATGCTGTTCGGTTACGTAAGTGGGTACATAGGTGGGTTGAATGTGTCCCATATGATGCTGATGTGTGTGTGCAATTTGATGAACAGGAACTGTAGCCTGTGGCAGCATATGTATGGTGGAGGTGGAACCCATTATGGCAGTGATAGGAGGTCCACACAAAGGTATGGTCTCATAATAAGAACCACTTGGTCCTAAAGGTTTCTTACCTCCAATCAAACGCTCCTGTGATTGAGCCGTTTTCATGCGACCCGAAGAACGAAAGCCGACATTAAAATCATCAAAAGATGTTAAAGTGTGAGAACGGGCAAAACTCACATGTTTGGTTCTGCTATAAAGAAAGTGTTTACATTTCAGGAATATTAACAATAAAATAGCACTGACCTAGGAGTGGTAGGTGGTCCAGAATGTTGCTGCAAGCCAGTATGAGAAGGGCAGTGATAAGAGCTGTAAAGATACTGATAAAAAATTGCAGATTCTTTATAAAAATTATTCATGGTTGTACCCTTTTTCGTTCATATAACCAATAGCATCGTAAGTATTGAAGGATTGTTGATTTTGCTGCTGCTGCTGCTGCTGCTGTTGTTCAAACCAAGCAGCTTGACGATTATCGGTGGAGGCATCAACCATTTTTGAGGAGCTTAAAATTGAGGCTGGTTGCCGTCGAAAGTAAGAACTCTCTACATCCATATTATTATCGGTTGTAGCAGTTGAGCTGGCTGGATACTGTTGACTGTAGCGTGAGTATTTATAAAATGGGGTATAGGGTGCCAGATTTTCATCAGATGGTATGCGTCTACCAACACAACCACCCAACAAGGATTGAGGAGCACTGCGTCTTGAAAGGCAACCAAAAAATTTCTCACGTCTCGAACGTTCAATAATATTAACTTGACGATCAGTTACACAATACTACAGAGAGAGAGAGAGAGAGAGTGATAAAAATTCTAATTCTTGTCATACGGCTGAGGATTTTCTAAATGAGTTATTCAGTACCTGTTCTTTGATATCGCCCTTGGAATATTGTGAGGGTTTGGGGTAAAGTTCAGTGGATGATGTGTGTCTCAATCTCCTGCGATAAGTGTTTTCATCTTCTGAATCATAATTACGATCAGCCTGACTTGTGTAAATTGGTTTAGTATGCGAATCTATAGTACCCATTGAAACTGCATGGTGGAGACCTGTAAATTACAAAATTTCGTTTAAATTATTTTTTTCTTTCATAGTTGCTCCTGCAGGAATTGCAATTACGTTGACATTTCATTAAGAAAACATTAACACTCGCAATTATCAAAACACAAACACAAATAAGCGTTTTGGGAATGAGTTTCTCTTTTTTTTTATTTATTTAATTTGAATGCAAAATATTTACTTTTAAATGTTACAGCTGCTGTTGCTGCTTAAATAAAAAAAAAGAAGACACAAATTTAATATTAAAATGAAAATGATGGCTCGTAACAATTTACTGGTATTTGGGCTGTGTTGACACAACAAGTAACACCGACAGATCCCTTTTGTAAAATGTCAACTCAATAAATATCCCATTTCCATGTTCATATCCTGCCAGCCAACCAAGCCAACATCAACACTCAAACAAGCACTCCCCTCCCCCTAAAGGAAATAATTTAGAGTGGAGAAAGCAAGCAGGGAGTGTAAAGAGAAAAGTAGCAGAGTGAGAGAGAGAGAGAGAGAGAGATGCAGGAATTGAAACAAACGTAGCCAGCCATGAATGTAGCAAAGTGTGTCAGTGATGTTGTGCAATTATTTGCAATTACTTAAAATTCCATGCCATTAAAAATTGTATACGTGCAGCATACACGAGGGTTTATGTTCAAAATTATAAATTAATAAACCAAAAACTAGGAAAGAAACCCCTCTAAGATGTACTGGAAGAATAACAACAACAACAGCAGCAACAACAAAAAAAAAATAAAGAAATTTAAAAGGAAATAAAATAAAACACTACAAATGGGCTTCCGTTTCTTATGTTATTTTATGCAATCGTGCACACATACGCCTTAAAATTACGTTACACACATGCACACACACCTGCATTCATATTTACGACTGCAAACGTGTGTGCAGTTGTTAACATAAATAATTAAGAAAAAAGCAAATAAAAACCCAACAAATACAGCACAATGGGTTGAAATTTATAGTAAAATAAAAGTTTTTACTCATTTAATATTAATTCAATTCACACAGGTTTACAGCCGTAACAAGTGAAACGTTTTATTTAAATTATTTCAAAATTTTTTAATTTTTTTTTTTCTTTAACAAATTGATGGTCATATGGTTTCAAAACAGCTTTAAGCTACTTTTGCGCCACCCGTTATAAATTAAAGCTGACTCAAGTCGCTATAATCTAAAGCCATTAAGCGACGTATATAAGTATTAAATTAACCTGGTGGTTACGTTTTTATATAGAGTTTAGTTAAAGGAAAAGTTTTAAAAAAAAATCTCAATAAAATTGAGCTACAGAAATACATGGGCCGTATGGAAACATAATTGAAAACAAAGGCAGTTACAGATTGAATTTTTCGCAAGAAAAAGTCTTTTATTACCTAATTTATTATTTGCGCTTTAGTTCATTTTCGACATATTCCGCTTTCCGAAAGCGTCGCTCCAGCCATCCAGTGTCTGGGAGTAATATTAATTTTTCTATATAATTCACAACAAGAACGCAAGATTTAAGTTTGGCGCCATTCGAAGTGTCATTGTTTGACATTTGAACAATTGTTATTGTTTGCTAGTAGAAGGTACGAGGTTAGCAAAAAATGACCATGGACAGCGAAGAGAGTTCGTTAATTGGGTATTGGAAAGACAACATGAAAATGCTGATTTTGCCGATAAAAGCATCTTCAGTGACGAGGCCCATTTCCATCTTGATGGCTTCGTTAATAGGCAGAATTGTCGCATTTGGGGTGAGGAAAATCCTCGAGTGATTCATGAGAAGCAAATGCATCCTTAACGTGTCACTGTGTGGTGTGGTTTTTGGGCTGGAGGAATCATTGGACCTTTTTTTTATGAAAATGAGGCAGGTCAAGCGAAAACAGTCAATGGTGTTCGGTATCGTGAAATGATAACCAGTTTTTTCTTGCCTAGAATTGAAGGAATGTGGAGGGCTTGTAGTTTCAACAAGACGGCGCCACATGTCATACAGCCAGAGAAACAAATCAATTGCTGCATCAGTCATTTATTTTAAATTTAAATCTGGCGTTCTTGTTGGGACACTCTTTACATACGAGTACTTGATAGACTTTCAATAAAAAGAATTATTAGGGGGTTATTGAATATGTCGAAAATGAACTATAACGCAAATAATAAATTACTAATTAACGTCTTTTATTACCTCTTATTCCTCCTAATTGGACTAGAAAGAAATTAAAGTTTCCAAATTTAAGCCACTTCTTCGCACAAAATTAAGCAAACTATTGATATGAAATTGATATGAAATGAAATTGAAAAAACTATGCCGTTTTAATAAAAAGAAGAGGGTGTTTACTTAGACTGAAGGTCTCAGGTTCGACTACTGTTTAGATGCGGAACATGTCGCCTTCAAAAAAATAAAAAGTTTTAAAATTATTGGTGCTACAACCCACTGTGCTCTCAATATAGTATCACTATCATCATGTAATTTAATAATTTAATTGTAAAAATTCTTTTCTGTTGACTGATAATTTCATTCATAAAATATTTGCTTTTATTTAAGGCACACAAGCACACATCATTTTCACAATGAAAACGTATTTTATTTGATGGCATTGTAGGACATTGAGGCACACATACCATAAAGAAGCACCACAGCACTTGTATTCACTCACCATTATTCATACGCATCGCCACACTCATCGTATAGTTACAGCAGCTACTGCAATTAATGTTTTTTTTTTCTTGATTAGTGCTTTCAGTTGTAGTAAATTGATGAATTTCTTGCTTACAAATGGAATTTTGAGTTTTAGTTATTTTGGGCAAATTTAATATTTTTTTTCACTGGCAATTGCTTGTAGAGTTAAAAGCAGGATGTTTGCAAAATTAGATTTTTTCCATTATTGAGTGCGTTGGTTGGTTGGTTTCTGCTTCAATATACTCGTACCTGGCCTTTTATAAAATTTACTCTGTTAAAGTTCCCAGTTCCCATATTTTTGTGTGCGTGGCTGTGTGTGTCTGTGTAAGAGAAATTAGTGTTTGTGCTTTTGACTTTCTGTTTGTTAATTTAAGCCATCTAATTTTCTTTTAAGGCAAAACGGCCTTTTTTCTTCAAATACCTTTTTTTTTACTTTTTTCTTTTGCTTAACTTCATGCTGAGTTTCGGTGTTTTTTTTTTTTTTTTTTTCTTTAATTTTTTTATTAAATAATTTTATTATCAAATTTATTTTTAAAGCTCTTTAATATTTTATTTCTAATTTTTATAAATTTTTCTTTTATAATTATATTTTATTTTAATTTAATTTTCTTTTTTTTAGGTAAGTTTGCTGCTTTATTTTTGTTACTTAAAATACCCGTATTTAGAGGAGCCTTTTTTTATTAAAATTTTGGTATGTATGCGTTTAAAGTTTTCCTTTACGTTTCTTTTTACTCACAAGATTTTTTGTTATATTTTTTTTTAAGTTATTTAAAAAAAAAAATTTTTTATTTCTTTCACTGAAATAATTTTTTTTATTTTAGAAAATTATTTTCTTTAATTTTTGCGTTTTTTTTTATTAACTTACGCAAGACCACAACCAAATATGCCTTTACTTTACACTTTTTTCTATAAATTTTACACCTAAGCTATTTTATTTTTATTATTTTTTTTTTTTATTTAATGTTCGTACGCTCAATAATAATTTTTTACTGTTTGGAAAATTTAAAGAAAATTTTTATTAAAAAAAATTGCAAAATAAAGTAAAATTTTTGTTCAACTAAATTTTTGTACGTTTTTAGCAAGACAGTTGAAAAATTGTCTTCCTTTTTTTATCAAATCAATAGACACTTAAAACAAGTGTGTGTGTGTGTGTGTGTGTGCTTTAAAGAAGAGTGTGCCAATTCCTGTGCCCAAAAAAAAAACAAATTTTTTGGTATTAAAATGTGAGTGAGCATCAGTGGTGAGTATGTTTATGTGTAAGCAATTGAGGAAGTGCGTTTGTGTATGAGAGAGAAACATTTTAAACTACAAAACAGCAACAAGATGTGCTAGAGATGCTAAATCTGAAAATGAAACACCACGCAAATTGAAAAAAGGAAAAATTCTGTTTGTAATTTAAGCTCCTTGTAGCCTTTAAACACACAGGCATATAAAAAACACACACAAAAAATAAAACTCACAAATTAAAGCTTTGTCCGCACTCAGCTGTAATTCTAAAGAGCACAAAATAATTTTAAAATCAAATAAAAACAAAAAACCTCACAAGCAGGCAGCAGCAATAACAACAACACCCTTTAATTTTATCAACAACAAAAATTAAAAATTTCAATGACGTAAATTCTGTATTTAAAAAAAAATAATAAAAAAATTGGGTCAAAATTCTGTTTTAATTAAATTCTTTGAAGCAAATAAATTTTCAAAACTATTTTTTTTAATTTTTATTATTTCCTTTTGCACTTAATCACCGTTAGTTAGTTAATGTAATTTCCAACAGGAATTTCTTTTTCTTTTAACAAACATATGTTTTGGTTTTTATTGTAAAATTTTTTACCCGTAACACTTGTTTATACGTCATTTTCTTGTAAGACAAGAATTTTCATTTCATGCAAATTCCAAATGCACGTACACACTTGCCTGAGTGTGTGTTTTATTTTTGGTATGAATTGTTTTTGCGCATGTCCTGGGATGCTGCTGCCACAAGCTCTCTGTTGCTCTCAAAATTATTTGTTTTCATTTGCTTATCTGCTTTATGCTTACCTTCTTTAATGTAAACTATTTTCGCTTTTTTTTTTGTTTGTTTTTATTTTTAAGCAAAACAAGTGCGTAAAGAGGATTGAATTTTGTTGTTGTTGTTGTTATTGTCTTTGACAGCTGTCACAATGTATACTGAGAGAAAAATTTGTAAGCCAAAGACCACATTAAAAATAAAAGTAAATTTATTAAATTTCGTTTCAATTTTGCAAATTCAATGTATCAATAAATAAATAAATCAATTTATCTAAATAAATAAAATTCATTTACTGTTGTTGTTTAATTTATTTTGTATTCAACTTTACACAGCATAAAAAGTACTCACAACAAGGGGGTAAAATTTTGGGATGTGAAATTAAAATTGATTTTATTTTATTAATTGTAAGGGAACCCCATTCAGTAAATACAAAACAAAAAATTCTCATCCCTGGCCTTAGTCCAGCCTTCATAAAGTTTTTGTGAAATTTTACTTAAAACCTTTACCAGTTTAATAAACAAACTCGGAGAAAAATCATGCTTAAAAATGCGCTGTTGTAAGTTATATCGCTGTATCCCTTGCTAGTAGGCAAACACCATTTTTTTGATTTCATCTCCCATATTGGGAATAACAGTGCGAACAATATTTCTGTGAAACATTTCAATACTCTGACAGTCATATCTAAATTGGCAAGCGTAATTTACTTGTCAAAAATTCTCATTCCAAAAAAATGTCTAAAGCATAACGACATAGTGTGGCGGCAACGAACAGCAATTAGAAAATCCAAATTTGACAGTGCATTTTGTAGTGAAGTTGGCTGCAAAACAATTACTTTTTTCAATTTTGACATATTAGCTATTTTTTTTTTTTTTAATTTAGCACTTTTAACTCTATTGGGTTTTATTAAACAAGATGATTAGCACTATTGCTGGGTAATATATAAAGAGGGTGCTAAAAAACGTTCTTATTTAAATTGAACTGTAACTCTTCAATGAAAATGCCCAAAACAAAAAACCAAATTTACCTTAATTTGTTCATCATTTCGTCATTTCATCAAAACAATTAAATGAAAATTTATTTTTTCGTTTGAATAGTTTTAATTTGTTTTGTATTTAATTAAAGTTTTTAACATTAAAATCTAATAATTTTACTATAAAAAGTTTTAAAGCGTTTTTAATTCAAAAATTTATTTTATTTTTCATTTAATAAACTTTTCTTGTTTACGTTTTCTTCGTATTTATTTTCTTTAATCAATTCAATTAACTAAGTTAGGAATTTTATTTTTATTACTTATTTTTGTTTCTTTTTTATCTCCAGAAAAATTCTTCTATTAATTTGAATTTTATTTTATTTTTCACATGAAATTCTTTATTGTAAAAAAGTTGTAAGTTTTTTTTAAAGTATTTGCAAAACAATTAAAAAATTTTATGTGCTCTTTTTCTCTCTTTCTCTCTTTTAGAAAGTTTCTATGAAAGTTGGGCAATTTAATTTAGAATTTTAATATAAAAAATTAATTTTTGTTGGTGCTTAATTTTAATTATTTTATTATTTTTTATGTTGCCATAAGGGATAGTATATATTCATTTCACGGAAGCTGTAATGGTCCTCAGTGACTTACTTACAAGTTTCATTAATTCTTTTTAAATCAATTGAATTGCTTGTTTTACCAAAACAGCTCATAAATAATTGATTTTTTCTATGAATTTTAATCAATATTTTTTATTTGTTTTGTAAATACTTTAATTATTTTGTTTTTAAATTTTAATTTAATTATTTTTTTTATTTTTTTTTTTGCAAAGGAAATGGTTTGGTGAGGAAATTTTAAAGGTGATATGGGCTAATATGTAAATTTGTTTTTTTTATTTATTTTTTTATTTAAATAGTAATTTTTTCTTTTAGTTAGTTTGAACACATACTTTTATTGAAATTTTCTTTAAGGATTTTTTTTGTTGTTGTTGTAAAAATATGTGTGTTGTGTGTTTGTTAAGTGTTAAGTAGCAAAATTTTTAAATGAAAAATGAAATATAAATTGTATTTACTTACAAAATAAAATTAATTACAAAAAATGGAAACAAAAAAAAAATTTATATAAACAAGCCAAATCGTCATTATTCATATCGAAGCAAATTCATAAAATTTTTTCTCTTTTTCTACGAAATAATTTGAAAATTTAGATACAAACAAAACATGGTATTAAATAATCTTAAATACTTTCATAGTGAAAACAAGGACTAACTAATACAATTCATTTTAAACACGACAACTTCCTGCGTCTTCTACGCCTGAAAGCATTAACTATAAAAAAAATTTTTATTTAATTTAAATTTAAAAAAAAATAAATTTCATTGTTATTTTAAAACGCTACTTTTAAATGGGCAGGTGGTGTACGAGTGTGTTGTGTTTTGGTGTTTAAATTAAGTTCCCGGCAGCAGATTAAACGGTAAATGTCTTTTTTTACTTTTTTGGCACTAGTGCCAACAAACTTCGACTGGAAACTAACGACTACAATTAGACACGATAACTTCAACCGTTAATTTTGGAGAAAAACAAACAGAGACAGTACATCTATACTAAAGAGATTCACAAACATACTTGCTGTGCTGGTAAACCATTTCAAGTATGCTTGTGCAGTCTTTTAATCTATACATACGTGTTAGAATTTTTATCTCTTCTAGTTTTTCACAGGAATTAACCCTCGCTTGTATAGAAAATTAACAACCATATGATATACCGTTTTTTGAAATGTTATTATTGGATGTTCTCTATGAGTATTTTGTGGTTTAGCTTCATTAATGCTTGAGTCTAGCGTCTAGTTAAATAAAAATTGTGATTTAAAAAAAATAATTCTCTCTACTAGTAATTTTTAATTTGAAAATCGAATCCATGAATTAATGAAGGAATGAAAATTCTTCTAAATAAACCGATTTTACAGCAACCAATCGGTTTCCGGCTTAATTAAAAATCATCTACAGAAAAAAAGATTCAAATACAGTCAAAGTTAATATAGCGGAAAGCTTGCAGCTTATACACTGAGAAAATAACTTGTGTAGTGAGAATTGAAACCAAGTTCGATCGAAATTTTAATACAATTTAAATGGAATTTTGTTCGATATCAAGTGTTATAATTTTACAATAAAAAAAAGTGAGAAGCAAAGTCACCGCACCTGCACTCGAAAAACTTTAATTGAAATTTTTAAATTATTTCTTAAAAAATTAAAATTTGGAAAATTTTGATTCGATATCTTATGCCACAATTTGAACCCAGCTGTGATACTTGAATTTTTTAGTTGCAGCAATAGAAATTAGATAACACAGCTCAAAATTGTAATGAGAGAACTAAATTGTTGACTGTATTAGCGTATTTTTATAGTAAAAAAATCGATTATCACATATGAATTTTTGACTGGGCATAATTACAGTTCTCAAAACGAAGTTGTTTTCTCAGTGTACTTTTAATTTTGATACTAATTAAATACACGGAGAGAATGTAGTTTATAAATCTTTTAAATTTAACATTAATTCAATGAAAAGTTCGTTATTTTACAATCGACAGCAGGTTTCATTAGATTAATAAGCTTTTTCATTCATTCAATGAGCTATTCAATTAATTCAATGCACTACTTCATTAATTCAATGAACTGTTTCCTTAAAACAATCAACTATGCATTCATTTAGAGAACTACTCATTCATTAAAAGAACTATTCCTTCATTTAAAGAACTTTTTATTCATTCACTGAACTAATCATTCAAGAGCTGTTTATTCTTTTACAGAAATACTCATTCATTTATTTAACTATACATTCATTTATTTAATGCATTCATTTAATGAACGGTTTATTTTTTTAAAGAACTACGCATTCATTCAGTGAAATAAATTTATTATTCTAATTCAAAATAATTCATTCATTTACTGAACTACTCATTCATTAACTTAATGAACTGTTCATTCTTTTACAGAAATACTCAGTAAATTAATTTTATTATTCTAATTTCAAAGCAATTCATTAAATTATTGAACTCTTTATCCATTTACTCAACTATGCATCCATTTACTGAACAATTCATTATTTTAATGCACTATTCGTTCTTTTAAAGAATTACTCATTCATTCATTATTTTAATGCACTATTCGTTCTTTTAAAGAATTACTCATTCATTCAAAGAAGTTTAATCTCCTGCCGGGCGGGCTTGAATGTTTTTTTTATTAAATTTTATGGAAAAAAATTCATTAAAAATTTTTGTTTTTATTTTAGTTTAATTTTTCTATTTCCAATCTTCTACAAGAAGATAATAATTCACCTCACTTCACTTTAATTTAATTTAATTTTTCTAAGGATTTCTCTATAATTTGTATAGAAAATTGATTTAAAAAATTTTCGTGGCTTACAATTCAATTATTCTATAAAAAAAGTGTCTATAGCATTTTTGCTTTCTAGTTACTTTGCATTTAAGGCGCTGTTTTTGTAAAACGAGCAAACAAATTGTCTAGAAAATTTGTTTAGTCTTCATAAAAAATTGTTGCTAGACAATTGCAACGGCTGGGTTACAGCAACAGCACAAAGTGTTTCTTTTTTTATTTTGATTCTTATTTTATTTATTTTTTATTTTCTTTTATATAATCGGTGGATTTAAAAACCTGGACTTAATTTAATTTATTATTTGATTTAAATTTCTTGTGAGTTTTTTTTTGTAATTAATTTGTTGTTAAAACATTCCATTGCCTAAGGCTGTAAATGTGTTTGTGTTGGTGTTGATGTGAGTGTCAGTGAGTTTAATTTGAAAAACAGATTTTTTATTTTTCTTTAATATTTTTTTTTAATTTCTAATTTTAAGTTTTAATTTTTTATCCAAAAATATTTTGTAAGAGTGTGAGTATTATAGAGAGTAGATTAGAGTGGGTGGGTGGGTGGGTGTTAAGGTTTTATAAGAAAAGGGTGCTCTCTAAAAAGTGTGGGCTTTTGTGGTCTTCAAACAGTTTTAATTTTCAAATGTTTCTTTTTGTGTTTATGCTAATTTTTAATTTATTTATTTATTTTTATTTTTTTTGTTTGTGTGAAGAATAAAGTTGTAGAAAAATTCTTTCAGTTTGATTGAGTTGGTTGTTGTTTTAGTGTTTTTTGCTGCTGTCTTTTTCGTTTTCTTATTTTAAATATGAAAAAAGTTTCAAGTAAAAAATAAAGGACTAGAAAAGGTAAAAAAGTTTTAAAAAATGTGTTTCTATTGCTAAATAGTTTCTACTAAGTAGTTTGGTAGTGATTGCGTTAAAATTTTTTGCACACACACACACACATACACACATAAAAAAAATACTAAAAATAAACTACACGGATGTGGTCATTTGCTCAACATAAGTTATAGGTCTCGATAGGGATTGTGAACGTTTGAGTTTACATTTAGGTATTGTAGCAGTAGAATGTAGTGGTCCAGTGTCTTTAAAAATATTTCTCGATTGATTGGAGGCTGCTAGTGTTGTAGTTGTGGTGGCCGTGGCGAGCGATTTATCTAAATTATGACAGGAACACTGATGCAATTGCATTTGTTGGCGCGGCACATAAATGTATTCACGTGTGGGCTGGGCTTTGCATTTGCAATGTTGGGACATGGTGGAGAGACCCTCCGGCACACTTTGACTTTTGCAATTTTGAAAATAGGCAGCTGGGCTGCAAGTGCAAAGCAAAGGTTGTGTGTTTTCCATTCTAATGACAAAACAAAAAAAATTTTAATTTAAATATAAATTTTTCTCTTCTCAGCAAAAGATAAAAATTCTACCTTAAGTCTCTATTTGACCATTGAACATTGGCTTGACATTGTAACTGCAGTTGATTGGAGCCACAGCAATTGGCATTTTGTATAAAAGAAAGACTACGTCTTAGGTAATTGCCCGTGCCATCCTCATACATGTAAGGATAACGAGGTTCGTGATTTACTTCCGCCGTCTGCAGGTTATTGCGTCCAACATCTGCCATAAAATGCCTTCTCATTTGGCTGGGAGTGGCACGCTGATGGTGGCAATGGCATAGGGGCCTCACAGCCTCACACATGCAGGTAGTACTTGCACCCAATTGATTTAAGCTAATACAACTACGATTTAATAGATCAGGGGCTGGATACTCACAGCCATTGGTTTTAGGATACTCCACTGTAAAAGCTGGCTGATATTTATGTCTCACATACTGAGTGGACATGGAATGCATGCGTGGTGTGTTGGGCACAACAGCACCATTCATATTTGAACGTTGTGAGGGATTATGGGGGTAAGTGGTATAACCTATGAAGAATATGATAATGGAGGCTATGGCTGCAGCAGCTGAACAGATATAATAGCCAGCCCTGCCATACTTCAATGAATAATCATTCAGGAATATGGTTAAAGGTACACTTATCAGCACTGGTATGGCTTCAATTCCTCGCACAAACGACCAAGTTTTGGAGAATTTCACTTTTACCCTTTCCAAGGCCAGCATTTTCAAGGAAAAACGAAAACCACCAAAACCCACACCATAAATACCCGATAATATGCACAAGCCCTTGTAACCCATTACAAAAGACATGAAGAGTATAGAAAGAGCCACAGTGGCCAGAAAAAACTGCAAAAACAATTAATTAATAAAGAAAATATATTTTTTTTAAATGCTTCCTTCGACTCCCACCTGTGATACTATGGGGGTGGATAAAACAAAATGATGTATAACAAATGGTCTTCTTATTAATACACCCGCCAGTACAACTCCCAAGGTGGCAGACATGCCCAATATTGTTTGTAACAACACCAACTCCTGCACATCTGAACCTTCTTTGGCTGCATTTAGTGACTTTTTTTTGAAAAAAAATATATAAAAATTAAATAGAAATTTAATTTATAAAACAAAAAGCCAAAAATCACTTACCATTGTAAACATGGGCGTATAAATTCCTAAGGCTGCCACAGCGGAAGTTAATAGCAACACTTTTGCTGTACCCGACTTCAAATTTGATATGTCTTGTAATAGTTTCTTTAAAATATTCGGCTCGGCAGGTGGATTGTTGTTTTTATGATCTCTTAACTATAAAATTAGAAAAGAAAAGTTAATTCGCTAGATTTTTTTATGAAATTTAGATGTTGGACTAGAATAATATTGTTTTGGAAAACAAAACACTGAGAGAATATATTCTCTGAATTTTGTTATTGATTCAATGAAAAATTTATTTATTTGGTGAAATAATTTTATTGAAAATATTTTATTCCTGGAAGTCAGACATCTATAAGAAACTGTAAGACAGAGAGCCTGCCAAGGGAAGGGTCGAGGCAGCCAGAGCAGAATATCAACATGTCTTGCTGCATTTCTTTTTCGGTTTTCAAATAGCAGCTCGAGAGTATTTTGTTTACGCAAAAGCACAGTCCAGATGGATGGAAGAAAGCCTTTGAATTCTTAATGAATACAAGACTCAGGGAGGATCTGTAGCTTGAGAGTCGTGTCAGAATAGGTTTATTTTGGCTGTAGTAACCAGTTGACTTGTTCCCGTCCCTCATTCTAATCCTAATTCTAACTAGCTTCACCACAAGCATTAATTGTCTTGCTTTTATGTAGGACTTAACCTGATATCTGGCTTTTTTAGAATTAGTAATTGGTTAAGTGAGAGTCTTATATTCTTCTTCTCTTACACTATTTCTCTATATCCTTCTGACTCCTATTTCTTTGAAATCTTTTTATCACTATCACAGATATATATAATAAAGGGATTACATCAGAAAACCCAAGTAAGCCCTCTTCTGTTTTTCTTATTGAAGCTCCCTATACAAATGGACCTTCTTTGCAGTAATAAAATAATTTTATGAAATCAATTCATTAGATTTATGCCACATCTTGCTTTTGGTGTTCTAGTTACCCCCTTTCCATTTAAAAAATTTTATAAAATTTTATTGAGAAAAATTTTAATAAAAATTTTTCTTGGAATTTTAATTTGGATTATTTTAATGGATGACTTCATTTCATTTAATTAATGTATACCCTGGCGCAAATCAAGCAACTCACTTTGGGATTAAAGAGAGCTAAATCTCTCTGCTTACCTTTTTTCTTTGATTTTTCAAATGTTGTATGGCTCTCCTTTGAGGATGATACAAAGAGGCTGGTCTATAGAGAAGGCCCACAAAAAAACTTATAGAAGCTAAGGCTGCCACAATCTGTAAGCCACAACGCCAACCCATTTTTCTAACGCAAAAGAAAAAAAGAAATCTTAACAAAAAAAAAAAAAAAACTTCCAAAAAAACGTTCACTTACCCAACGCCTTCTTTCAATAGCACCGAAAATAAAGCTATACCCACACCTTCACCTGACATGGCCACCATTTCCACAAAAAGTCTTCTCTTTTTAAAATAATTGCCCAGCATAATGGTTGAAGTTTCACGTACCATTGCCACGCCAACACCAAACAGAAAACCTAAAAAAAATTTTATTATTTTTTAGAGAATTTTTTTGCCACCAGATACTTAAATGTCACCTTAGGCTTACCGTAACTAAAAATAACCTGATCCACTTCTGTGGCAAATGAGGTGAAAAGTATACCCAGAGAAACAATTAAACCTCCCACCACGGCCATAAGTCTAGTTGATTTTCGGCGACAAATTATTTCCACAAATGGTGAAAGTAACATTGACAGTGACCAACTTAAAGCTCCCAACCACTCTAAGCAGGAATAAAAAATTAAATAAAAGAATAAAATAGTTTTTCTACATTTGCATTTACCATTTCCATTGGCATTCTTAATGTGTTGTACGGCGTAGAATAGTGTCAGGCCATAGGACAATTGCAAGCCTGTTGTTAAAATGTGCACCAAGAAGGACATGCCGCATATTATCCAACCCCAGCCACCATCGGGATAAAAATGCTGACGTATACCAATGGTATCCACACCAGTGCGTCGTAAGGCGGGTATATTGCGATGCAACAAATAAAATTCTTGATCTCGAAGACCCGGAAATCCTGAATCCTGTTCTTCATACTGATGAATACAAGAATCGGGAGCTAAGAAATATAATTTTTTTATTTTTTTGTTTATTTTAAATAAATAAAATTACACAAATCGTTTACCGTAATAAAAACCGTGACTACAATTTCGGGTGGCTGTTGGTGGTGGTGGCGGCAGTGCCAAAGGTGCTTGAGTTTGGACCTGTTGATGGTAAAGCTTACCACACATGCAGGCAGCAGAAGTAGAAGTAGGTATTTGGATTTTATGATGGTCGATATTGTAGGAACTACAACAAGTATACTGATGATGTTGTTGTGGCTGTGGCTGTTCCTGTGGCTGTTGGTGGTGTTGATGCATATGCTGCGGCTGTTGATGTACATGATGTTGCTGCTGTTTCTGTATTTGTGTTTGTGTTAGTGGCTGTTGCTGTTGTTTGGCATGACGCCGACAAAACATTGTATCGAAATTGTTAGAAGGAACATGTGTTGATGCATTAAAATTATCATACAAATCCAAAGCTGGCAAAGCTGTAATCGAACGATGATGATGCGCTCTCATGAAAGGTGGTGGCGGTGGTGATGGTGTTGCATTTGTCACCGTTGTGTTGCATTTGTATGCTGCTTGATTGGCTAGCGTGACTTGTGTGGGTGTTGCAATGCCGGTAGTTGTTGTGGCTGGCACATTTGATTTTATCATGGGTTTCTTTAACATGTTGGCGGATGTGTCAGCAAGACGACTGTCTAGAGTGCTGTGACTTGTAATCAATTCGTTGATGTTGTTGTTGTTATTGCTACTAATGCTAGTTAGCTGTTGTTGCTGTTGCTGCTGTTGTGTAGCCACAAAGGGTGAAGTCTTTGTGGTATATTCTTTAAGACTTTGTGTGGAACCTTGCTGATAGGCCAGCCTGGGACACGATACCCACCAAATAACCGGCTGGTCGTTGTAGCGACAACTTTCACACAAAACTTTTTGTGTGGTTGAAGCAGCCGGTGTGGCAATTGAAATATCTTGAAAGCCAGGCGGTGCTGGTAAAGTTATTTCCTCCTCCGACTGTTCAGTAAGAGGTTTTTGTATGTTGGGATAAGCGTGAGCAATTGGTTTGTTATGTCTACTGGGAATTTGTGGAGGATGTTCACAGCTCAGGTTATACCTTCGTCACACTGCACATTTGTTGCACAAAATTAAATTTTTATTTTTACTATTCGTGCTTTTAATTAAAGCTGATCTTCTAAGTTCCTGCTCTGAATTCGTTCTCGGTGTGCAGCTGTAGCCACTGTAGTTAAGCCGTTCCTGATGCTGTTGCTGTTGTTGTTGTTGTTGATACAATTGTTGTCTTCTTAATGTGCTAAAGAGGTTTCTGGGTAAACTTCGATACTGATTCAATTGTGGGCAACTACTGTAAATGGATGATGGTGATGGTGAATTCGTTGTATTCTCCGGGTAGTCACCACTACCAGAGGCCATATTATCATGGCCCAAAGGACAATTGTAACCACAATTGAGCTGTTTGATGTCACCACATTTACATTGACATGCGGCATACAATTTCATTGTTTACTTTACAATTGGAGGTTTTGGAAATTGTAGCGGAATTGTGTGCGTGTTTGTGCTAATGGCAGTTGATAGTTAGTTGGCTGGAGCTATTGGTGGCAGGAAGAGAGTGCAAAAATAGATAGAAATAGAAAGAAACGGTTTGCAACCACAGTCCAAAATTTAGACTGATAAATTTCTCTTTATGTAAAACAGAGAAATTCATTATATGTTGCACAGCAAATTCATTTTATAGGCTGCAGATAAACGATCTGCAATTAAAAATAATTTTTTTTTGTTTTGTAGTTTTTAGCTTCATAGGAAATTGTACTTTAATTTTTACTCTCTTGGAATAGTTCAGTGAAAAAGTCTTATGAAGACATTGGCTGGGGTATTTCTTATAAATATAAAACAGATTTAAACTGCATCTTTAGAAACAGTTGGTTGACGTGTTCTGGGCATAATTAACGTCTTGAAGAGTTTTTTTTTTTTGTTTTTTAATTTATATTTTACAAAACAAAATATTAAAATTGGAACCGATACCCTATGACCCTGTCCGGTGATATGCGCTGTTAATACAGGGTGGGCCAAAAGAAACCAAGGGGTGTAAAAGTTTAATAACTTTTTTGTTTATTAATTTTTTTTTTATTTTTTCTTTCAGATTATATAGACAACACTTGGAGAATTTATAATGGAGAGGTTCACAACTGAACAGAGAACCAGAACAATAGAATTTTATTATTTAAACCAGAGATCAATTATTTTAACGCAAAGAGCATATCGTCGACATTTTAACGTCAGAATTTCGCCCTCTGAAGCGATGATTCGTTGCTTAGTTAATCGTCATCACTAACATGGCAGCGTAAGAGATTTGCCTCGAACCGGTAGACCATGTTTAAGTCGCACTGTGGAAAATATTGAACGAGTACAGCAAAGTGTTAACGAAGCACCAGAAACATCTGGCAGAAGGCGATCTGCTCAGCTAGAAATGACTCGTACGTCACTACGGCGCATTTTAAAAAAAGATTTACAGTTATACCCATATAAGGTGCAATTGGTCCAAGAATTAAAACCCGCAGATCATCGGCAACGTCTAAATTTTGCAGTTAAATTTCAAGAGTTGGCCAGAAATGAAATCAACTTTATTGAAAATTTGATTATGAGTGATGAAGCTCATTTTCATTTGAATGGCTTTGTTAACAAACAGAACTGTAGGTTCTGGGGTTCTCAAAATCCAAGAGCCATTCATCAACGCCAATTGCACCCCATCAGGTGTACAGTATGGTGTGGGATCACATCTGAAAATGTCATTGGGCCCTACTTCTTCGAGAATGAAGATGGAAGTGCTGTAACCGTAAATGGAGAGCGGTATCGTTTTATGATAGAAAATTTTTTACGTCCTGCTCTTGAAAACAGACCTGGTATGTGGTTTCAGCAGGACGGAGCCACTGCCCATACTGCCCGAGACACAATGGCACTTTTAAGTCAAATTTTTGGAGAGCGAATAATTTCTCGAAATTCGGAAATTATTTGGCCAGCGCGATCGCCAGATTTGACAGCACCCGACTATTTTCTTTGGGGTTTTTTGAAGGAGCGAGTGTATGTGAACAAGCCAGAGACAATGCTTGAACTCAAGGCAAACATTGTTGCAGAAATTCGAACGCTACAGCCACAAGTTTTGAAAGATGTTATGGAAAATGCTCTAAAAAGAGCCCATCAGTGCGAAGCTGAAAACGGTGGTCATTTAAGAGACATCATTTTTCATACTTAGTGTAAAAAAATTTCCATTTTGTATATTATATAATCTGAAAGAAAAAATAAAAAAGTTAATAAACAAAAAAGTTATTAAACTTTTACACCCCTTGGTTTCTTTTGGCCCACCCAATTTTGGCAACATGAACAATTTTTTATTTATTTTTACTTTTAATTTTAAAATAAAAAATAATAAAATTAGAACAGGTTCCTATTCTATACCCTAGAACCCTGTCCGGTGACATGTTCTGTGAAATTTTACTTTTAAGTTTTGGAATACAAAATTTTAAAGTTAAAACTGATGGCCGTTGTGCCTTTTCTTCATAAGTTGTTTTTAATTGTTAAAATCTATTTGCAAGACATTAATTTCCTTTTATTCCTTTTTTTAGAGTAAAAAAGTTTTTTTTTTTTAATTTTTGTGCACTTGAATGCCATCTCAGCACATCATTTCATTTATATATTTATTGATTTTAATCCTTTTAATACGAATACTTAATTATTATTAAAAATTAAAAAAAAGAAATCTATTAAATGGCTTAAAAGGATTTATTAAGTTTTAATTTTTTTTAAGATTTTCTTTCAATTGCACAATTTGATTTAATCTGCATAATCCGTTTTAATTTTTTTGCTTTGTTTTATTTAAATCATTATGAAAGGAAAATGAATAGCAAAGCCTAAATATACTCTGCCTAAAATATTTTTTAATAATTAAAATGGAGCAGCGTTTAAAGTTTTAGGTTAAAGAATTTTTTTTCTGTTTTTTTTTTTTTTTTTTTTTGGTCATAGAAACGTTATTTCTATGAAAGCAAGTTTGTTTCTTTTTTATATTAAAAGTGTGAGTTTCAGCAGGAAAACATTTTTTTGTTAATAAAATTATTTTATGCAATTTTTCAAAGAGGGTCTTTTTGCTTTTCATATAAATTTTTTTTTTTTTTTTTAAATTTTTTTTGGAAAAGCAAAAGGTTTTGCTTAAGGTCCTTCCATGAATAATGTAACAATTTAAAAGAAAAATCTTTTAGTAGACTATGTTTTTAATTAAACTGTTTAGTGGTTGGTGGCTTTTAAACAAACTAATTACACTGAGAGAAGCTTGTTTCTATATCCTCTGAACTGCTGTCATTAATACAATGAAAAATCAATGATTTCTGTGGCTTGGGTGTTATTAAGTCAGTTTTGAGAACTAACACTCTTATCCAATAAAAAAAATTGACGGAAGCTTTAAAGTAAAATTTATGAAAAATTTCTATAACGTTGACTTGAAAGTCGTCTTTAATTTTTTTTTTTTTTTTTTTTTTTTGATAAGGGGGTAAGACTTTAGAAGCCTTAAAATAATTTCTTAATTGTAGCAAACGGTAGCACAATAATAATAATTTTATTGAGTTAATTACGACAACAGGTACATTTTTACTTAAGTCGACTTAGGCTATTTTTACTTATTAGCTTAAATTTTTAAGCAGTGACACTTTTCTTTAGACTAATGCATTAATTCTATGAAATATTCATTCTTTCAAGGAAATGTGCATTAATTTAATGAAATAATTTATTTCAAAATATTTTCATTAATTCATACATCTTCTAAAACAGGGATAAGCAACACCCGGCCCGCCAAGCTTTTCTAAAGGGTAGTTAAATTTTAAGGGCCGATGTTGAATATGAACCACACTTAAACTTTAGGTTTTTTTCTGCATTTCATTTGACATTTCTCAATTTCAGACTAACTATATTTGAACCATGGAAAGATGCACAATCGAGCAATGCGTTAAAGTTATTCAGGCTTATTAGGAAAATGGACATTGAAATTTTTTCGGTCAATTTAATCGTTCAAATGTGCGTACAATCGCAAAAATCGTTCAAAATTTTGAGCAAACCGTGTTTGTAGGAGATGTAAAAACACCAGTGCATTGGAGAAAATTCGTCCTTTAAAATGTAAAGTTAAATGTGCTCACTCATTATTAAATTTATGCGATATTAGCGATATAGCACCACTGGCTATATTTTTAAGTGGTATTGATACCAAATTTAATATTACTAAAGAATTGTGTTCACTGACTTAAATGCTACCATCAAGGACCTGTACTAAAGTCTGTGTTAGTAAATATTGGAATTTTGTTAGAAAAGGTTATTATTATATCGCCAGAGAGAGCACGATCAATGTCAAGCATGGAAGTAGGAATATCGAGAAACCTATTTCAAGACATGAAGCTCACAGAAAGGAAGGTAGTCGTTCGGCATTGCATAATTCATCAGGAAAATATGCGTGCAAAAAAATTGAGTTTGTTTTATAAAGGGAATTTGAAGAATTCTTGAAAGATTTACAATGAATCTGAATATGACAATTCAAATTAAATATGTTTTCTTTTTATGTCAACCAAAATTGAAAAGAAAATTGTCCTTTTTTCCATAACAAATACGATTTTTTAAAATTTACTTTGATTTTGCCAAATGTTTACTTATAAACTGGCATTTTCCCATTCACATTCTATGAGGAAAACGTAAACAAAAACGCAAAAATGTAAGCACAACACGTTTTGACGTTTTTTGTTAGAACATGGGCGATAATTGAATGAATGAAAAAATTTTAATGATATCGTTTCATTAGACTTATGAAGCATTTATCTTTCAGGGTAGGTGTAATAAAAATAAATTTTTTTATTATTTTTTTACAAAAAATGCCACTTTAGTTCCTAATTTTTAAAAATTTGCTAAGACAATTTAAATATTAAACAAAAGCTTAAATGGCCTAAAAGGTAATTCAGCTCAAATAAACATACTTAGTTGGCAGTTAATGTTATTGTAAACAGCCATTCAGTAGCCTTAAAAAATTAGCCAACAAAAAAAGATACTAAACTTGTGACATAATAAAAATTCAAATGAGAGCTTTTTGCAAAAGAAAACAAAAAAAAAGAGACTCTTTTCTTTACTTTCATTAATTGAAAAATTGTCAATTCATGTTAAAAAACAAACAAAACTATTGTTCTTGCCAACTTGTCAACAAACTTTTTTTAAGTCCTTTTTGTTTTTGTTTTTGACTGGTATATTCTTTTGCCTTTACCCTAACGAATGTATCTTGCTTTATGTTGTTTTTTTTTTTTTGTTATTATTTTTTTGTAACTAAAATATAAACGACAAATAGGTCAAAGTAATTTTCTAAAATCCCTTTCAACTGCTAAAAACCCTTTAGTTATGTTTGTTATATTTCTAACTAATAAACAGTTATTCTGCTGAGTGTGTGTGCAAGAAAAAAAGTGATGCTTTTTTTATGACTATAGCACACACACACACACACATGCTCAACCTCATACTCAATTAAAAATTCAGTTTGAATAATAAATTGGTTTTTTACAACCTACAGAAACGAGCGAAGAAAAACAATCAAATAGTTGGACAAACACATGCACACAACCAAAACATTTTCAGAGGCAGACAGACACAAACAAACAACTGCACACTTTTTATAGGATTTTTATCTACTGTCCTAGAAAATTTCAATTCATCACTATCCATGACTAACTGACTGACTCACTAACGGCCACACATGCATACCAGCAGCTCGCATTTACTTCTTCACATGATTTTAACTATGAATGCATAAATGCTTACTTATGTGTGTAGATGTGTGTTAGTGTGTGGGTTTACATAAAAAAAAAAAAAAAAAAAAAAACAATAACAGCACACACACACTGCTACACTTTCGTCTGTTATCTATATTTCCTAGACATCATTGTACTTCCGTTTTAAGTTTCCCTTCCATTCAGACTTTGTAAAGTGCATAAAACAATATTGTTTAAAATATTGTAAATTTCAACAACACCAACAACAACAGCAACACTACAACAATGACAACAACAAAAATAACTTTTGTAAAAAAACCAAAAAAAAGGAATACTCGTATATGAAGCACAACATTTTTAATAATTTTTTTTTTTTCCATCTTTTTTTTCAATTTTCCATTTTGCTTAACTCTTTTATTCTGGCACGAATCTGTAACACTACAAACACACTTTAGGACAATTCCTATTAACACACACACACACGCACATGCCTAAAACATAAAGTTTTCCCTGCTACAGTTGCAAAACAGAAAAATCTCAACAGAAACTAAAAAAAATACCCATTTACTCTATTGTTTAAATAACAACAATTTGTTTAATTTGTCATCTCCTTCATTTACAAAAATATCCCATAACGAAGTAAAAATGCATAAGAAACGAGGGCGGCCTAAAAAGATTTTTCTAGTTCTTAGTCAAAACATAAAAAGAAGATAAAGCACCGAAATGTGTATTTATTTTTTTACAATAATCTAACAAAAAAAGTTTGTTCAAGTAGAATTTTAAATTTGTTCACGCGAGTTTATACTCTTTGATTGAAACTAAAAGCCAAATCGCATCAAGTTGTTTCAGAATTTTAGTAAATTATTCGATCTTATAAATTTTTTATTCGTAAATATTATTAAAGCTTAAGATCTCAATGAAACAATTCCCTGAAGAAGACCTTCAAAAAAAAGTCGAAAGTTTCGACAAAAACCATTGTTTCATTGAGATCTTAAGCTTGAATAATATTTACTAATTCTATCGGAATTTTTAAAAATATTTAATAAAAAAAAACACCAGTAGCCAAATCGCGCCGCGCCCTTCGATATCAAGTAATTTCAATTGATATTTTCAGATTATGTCTTACCAAAGCTTTAAGTTTTCTAGGGCTTTGATTTCAAATACAACGATTTTCAATCGATTTCATGCGCTATAAAATACTAAGATTTGGTCAGACTTATATATGATTTTTTTCTATGAAATCTTGTAACAAATTTGTGGTCAACTTAATCACAATTCTGTTAAATAAATTTTTGTATTTCGTATTAAAAAAAAAAATTCTGTAAAGTCAACAGTTTAAGAATCACTGCAGTTAGCAGTAAACATTTTGAGTTGTTTCTATGAAGACCTCATGTTTTAAATGAAATTGAATATCAAATTGCCAGTTAAGACATCACATTTTCGTCCATGATCTGAAAAACGCTTTTTTTCCAAAGGAAAATCGATTTGTAAAACGCCAAAGCGTGTTCTAGAAACCGCGCGTTTTGCTTACGTTTTTCTCATAGAATGTGAATGGGAAAACCCCAATTGACAAAATCAAAGTAAATTTCTTTAAATTAATTTTCTTTGCAATTTTAATTGAAATAAAAAGAAAACATATTTAATTTAAATTGTGCAACATTTTATTTTCTCTTTGACTCTTTCATCACTTCGCTTCAGTGTATACTTGCGGTTTAAAAACGCCAAAATTTAGTGTTTTGCGTTTTTTAGAACATGGATGTTTGATAGGCAGAAAAAGAGAGAGAGAAAACTAATAACTGAAAAAAATAGAGAGCAAAAGAGACAGAGAGAGAGAGAGATTATGTGTAAAATTTGTTAATTATACCATGAAGCATGGCGGTAACGACAAATTTACAAGAAACATTAAAATGCAAAAACAACAAGCATCTCTTTTCTTCTAAAAGCGAAAAAATTACAGTTTCTATGCATGTGTGAGTGGGTATAAAACATCGGTGCGTAAGCAAATTTCGCTATTTACTAAAGATAGCAGGAGATTTACGCTGCCATGATTGTAAGTAAACCAGGAGACACTGAGACACTAGCTGAATGTTTTTTTCTTTTTTTGCATGATTGAGTCCCCTCTTGTCTAAAGTTAACAGAGAAATTTTTTTTGATTTTAGTCACCGGCAATAATTTTTGCCAGGAGGTACCTCAACAGCAATAAAAAAAAATATATATGGGCTTTTTGTAATGTTGTTATTGTTGTATTCTTGCAGTCAGCTGGTTTACTTACACCAAGGGTGTTAAGAAGATTATGCCTGTACCAAAACTATTTCTGAGAAAACAACTTCGGTTGTGGGAACTAAAGTTGTTTCATTTGTGACCGTCGAATTTTTTTTAAACGTAAATTGGTCTTACCGCTCAAAATATTTTTTTATTAAAACTAAATGTTGGTTTATATTATGGAATTCTTTTTACTATTTACGAATAAAAAAATTAATTATCACCACTGAATTTTTGATTGGCAACAAATTTAGTTCTCACAGCCGATGTTGATTACCGTGACACAATATGTGTGCTGCTGTTTCTTCGTCTTTGTTACACATAAGTGCAGTGTCAGTTTGTCCCTAAAATTTTTTTGCTTTAGTTTACAATTTATAAAATAGTTTTTATCACCATTAAAATACCCAAAGAATATTGTTACGTAAACGAAAAACAAATCACTTCTAAGACTGACCGTTAGTATGATGAAGAACAGCAAAAAAATGTATGTTAAAAACTTTCATTATAACAGCAGTCTTTAAATGTTTGTAGGTTTAATAGAAATAAAACCGGAACGGAAAATACTCAATCACGCTTGCAATCATAAGCAACCCAATAAACATTTTGTTAAAAGTTCGCTAGAAAATCAAAAAATTATTTTATTTAAGGTGGAAAGTGCAATTGAGCTGTTATTTTTGAAAGAGTTAATGGTCATTTTACATCATCTCACCAAAATTAGCACTGACTAATTTATTTTTTTAGAAAAGTGGACTTATACCACTTATAAAAATAACAGCTGAATTAATAAGTTAAGTAAAATAGCTTACAAGTGCTTTTGCTATTAGATTTTGGTTTTGTATATCAAAACCCTTAATTTAGAGCAAAAAAGCTCACACTTGCATAAGAAGACAAATGCTGTTATTGTGATTATCGCACTAGCATTCCCTATTAAATAGTCTGTGTGCGCAGTCACAAAGTCACAGTTTTAGTTATGGTTTGGCTGATATCGCAAACAACAACAAATTTTACTGCAGCAAGATTTTGTGGCTCAATTGCTGCTTATATAAAAGCTGGTTCAAACACAATGCACTATGTTAATTGTGAATTACACCTTTTCGTCAGGTTTTTTTTAACAAACTTAATTTGATTTTTCTATATTAAGACTGTTGAAGCCTTTTACGAAAATAAGCATTTTGTGCCCTTCGAGATTTTTTTGGTCAGCACAATTGAGCAAATAAATCCACAATGGAGAGAACTGTGTGCAAAACCGGGTCAGTAGAAAATGTGAAAACACCTATGCATTCTCACCCAGTTCTTTCGGCGGAAAACATTGCTACTGTTCGTTTTAGTAGGGTAGAAGAACCATCAAGCAGTTTCCATTAATTATGTTTACTATTGTGAGATGTGGGCAGAAACTGAGGATATGAACCTGGACAATATGTGAATGCAACAGGACAGTGCCACTTGCTACACAGCCAACGAAACAATAGTTTTTTTGTGCAAGAAATTCAAAGGCGATATTAACTGATTACCACGATCATATGATTTGACAGCGTTGCACTTCTTTCTGTGAGGATATTTAAATTAAAAAGTGTAGGTCAATAAACCAAGAATAATTCAAAAGCTAAAGGATGAGATAATTCGGCACATTAACGACATTAAATCATTTCAAATATGGACCATCGGATAGAAGCCGTAGCGAGCATTTGGCCGATATTTTGCTGATTGTAAATAGTAACAGGCCATTGCAATTTTGGCAATCACGCTAGGAGAATGAGTTTGCCATATAACGGCTACTGTAGAAGTTATTGAGACGAGGAGGAAGAGGAGACTGTGGAAGACCTGCTCTGCCGGTGTCCAGCCCTAGAAGAGCGGTGCATGGAGAGGGCCATGCTATATGGCTTCGTTAGAAGTAGCGGTTGGTTTAAGTGACGGATTCACATTTTCTATCTGTCTTCTTCTATTTATTTCCTTTTCTTTCCCTCTTCTATCTCTATTACTATCCTTCTTCACTTCCTTCTATGCAGGTATCACAAAGGGACCACGTGTAACCTAACCTAACCTACTGCTATTAAATATAATAAAAAAATATTAAGATAATTCCCTGAAAACTTTTTGTTTAATTTACAATTCACTTTGTGCGTTTTGGTTGGACCAACCTTATTTTTATTTTAAAATTTTAAACCTAAAAGCACCTAAACCTAAAATTAAGAAAAATTAAATTTTAATTACGCCATTCACTCAAATTATTTCATGCTTGTTGAAGCACCAGCACTCACAATCAGACATGACAAAATTGATCTGTCATCAATTATGTGTGTAAAGCTCGTGACTACTTAATTAAAAACACCTCATCAATATTAGAGTGCAGAAGTTTTAATTTGATTTATTTTTTTTTTTTTTTTTTAAACAAAATGTTAACTGGGTTAGTTAACGATTTGGTCTTTCAGCAAACACTCGTAAATAAATGACACAGTCAGACCAAATTTTTAAACAATACCAATCTATTTTATTGTTGGTTGGTTGGTTGGTTGGCTGGAATAGGGATTTTTATTTTGCAACAACAACAAAAATGAATTTAAAAAAAAAAATATTTTTTCTGCGATTGCAAACTAAAGAACGGGGTACGTTAAGCCATTATGATGGAGCAACTAAATAAAAACAGGACACAAAATGTGCAAGTATGAAAGAGTTGGATTACAAGTGCTTGAGAGTTAACACAAACGCACACGCACACTCAGCCACATAAGAATCACTCGTTTAACCAGAAAATGTTTCAATTTCTTTACAAATTTATAAGAGTGTCTGTCTGTCTGTCTGTTTGTCTATTTTTTTGTTTGTGGCAGCACTCTTGTTTAATTGTTGAAAATAGAAATAGAACCAGTAGCACAACAAAAGGCCTGAATACTCACTCGTTTGTATCTCCTGAACACAAAACAATTACTGTCAGTATTTACAAATAAATAAATAAATAAAAAGAAAAAAACGAGTGCACATTCATGCATCTATTGGTTTTTGCTTATTTTTGCTTCAATTACAAAAGTATCAGTCAGGCAGTTTTTTTTTTCTTTTTTAAACTTTTCCTTTGATTGCTGTTCAAACCATCAAAGTACACATGTTTGTGTGTAAAACTTAAATCCTTGGGCAAATACATAAATATTTGAAAGCCAAAATAATAATTTTTATTTGAAATCAATTTTTTATTTATTTTTATTAAAATTCCCCACTGTAAGTCATGTACACACTTTTTTTAGTGTGTGTGTTTGGGTGTGTCTGCCTCTTTATTTTCTAAATCCCCAATAAAATTGGACTTTATATTTTCAATTGAAAGGTTGTTGGATTTTTCTTTAATAAAATCTAAAACTTTTAGTTTACAGTGATCTCAAGCGAAATGAATTACTTTCGTAAAAAAACAAAAAAAAATTTCATTTATTAGTTGTCAAGGAATAGCTGTCCCGATTCAAAAGATTTTACTGTCTGACCTATGAAATGGATAGAATAATAATGCTTTAAATGAGTGTGTGTGTGTGTGTATGGTGGATGTGTGTACACTGAAAGAAAAACGATTTAATTAGCATTGTTTCATTGATGCAATGCAATATTTCATAAATATTGTGAATTTTTAACCAATTTTCATTGTATTGAAGAAATTAATTAAATGAATTAATTAATTAAATGAATGACTATTTCATTGAATTAACGAAACATTTCATTTAATTAGTAATATGTTTCATTCAATTCATGTAATTTTTCATTGAATTAATGAAATGTTTCATTGAATCAATAAAATATTTTCATTTAATTAATAAAATGTTTCATTCAATTAATGTAACTTTTCATTGAATTAATGAAATGCTTCATTGAATCAATAAAATATTTTCATTTAATTAATAAAATGTTTCATTCAATTAATGTAACTTTTCATTGAATTAATGAAATGTTTCATTCAATTAATGTAACTTTTCATTGAATTAATGAAATTTTTCATTTAATTAATAAAATGTTTCATTGAATTCATCAAATGTTTAATTGAATAAGTGAAATTATTTTTTTAAATGAATGAATATTTCATTAAGTGAATAATAATTTTATTATATTAATATTTCATTAAAAGAATAAAATACTTCACTAATGAAATGTTTCATTTACTTTGTGAAGTAATTCATTGCTGCAAAAGTACTAAATTTCCCATTGTGTTAGAGAAGAAATTCAAAGGACAATATGAATAAAATATTTTCAGTGTCGATGCATGCATGCATTTGCTTATATTCTGGCAGCTTATAAAAATTTAATTTAAAAACTATTAAACCCAGGAATATTGCATGTCTGCAATATGCCATACAAAATTCGTTGCAGAGCATTTTTTGTTTCTTTGCTTTCCTTTCTAAAAGTTTTGAACTTTCAAATCGTTTAAAATATTAAAGTCATTTTTATTGTTAAATCAGTAACACAAATATTTGCCTTAAAAAATGACTCAAATTAATCCCCAGCAATTTGTCTTCAATAAAATTAAATTTTTAGTAAAAAAAAATTTTTTTTAAGGAGTTTTACATTCAATAAAGTTGCAAATCCAATAGAAAACTCTTTAAAAATGTGAACCCTTTAAAAATGTAAATTTGATTGTCATTTGGTTTTCATAATAAAAAAAAAATAATCCCAGGCTTAAGGAAAAATTGTTTGATTGCTTAAGGCACAAATTAAAGAGACAGATTTTTTCTTAAGGAATTAAAACTACTCTGTAACAAAAATAATAGAAATTAAGATTATGCTTAGGCAAGTTATTGCTCTGTTAACAAAATTCAGGGAGGCTACTCTGTGATTGTGATGCGAAAACTAGATATTTTTGTGTATAAAACGATGTTGACAGAGTGGGGTACAACCAGACCAATGCAAAAAGTAAATTATTAAACATATTAAAGATTCGATTTAGTACCATTTTTTTCGCATCGCAATACAGAGTAACCCCATAGCTGTCTAGATGCACGTCATACCAGAAATACAACTGGGTGTATGACTTCTTTTCAATTATTCTTGATTTTGTAGTTGGTTTGCTTAGCAGCATACAACTATTACAGTCCAACCTAAATTAGAGCGGCAAGCAGAGCGGTTTTTAGCGCCCAGTATTTATGTTATAGCACTATCGGTGGGCATTTTCTTCAGAAGTATTAATCATCTTGCTTAATAAAAAACACTAAACTTAAACAAAAATAGAGTTAAAACGCTAAATTTAAAAAAAATAACAAAACAAAAATAAAGAACAATTGTTTTGCAGCCAACTTCATTAAACAATGACTTGTAAAAATTGCATTTTCCAATTGCTTTGCGTTGCCGCTTCCAAAAATGTTTTGAAAGTGGAGAAATGTTTCTTGTAGAACTCCAATATAGCAATTAGCCTTAATGCTGCTAGACAAAAATTTCAGCTCACAGGTATTAAAAACTCTCCCAGTGTGGTATGCAAACAATCCAATTGATGCTCCTTTTTTCAAAGATCATTAAAATAATAATTAAAGCCATGAACGAATTCTAAATTAAATTATTTTTACATCTGAAAAAACGACACCGTGCCACTGATGTGACACACAGTCTTTCGAAATGTTTCTTCACTTGCAAAACAGTGGATATTTCAAAAAATTCATACTGCCTGGGTGGTAAAGTCATGGTTACGCCTTAAAAATGTTCATGTGCTCGGTTAGCTCTCTTACTAACCCGATCTTAACATTATTGAAAATGCTTGGGGATGGCTACTTCGTAAAGTTTATGCTGCTGGAAAGCAGTTTACTACCAAAGAGGATCAAATTGAAGTCAAAAAAATATTGGATGAATTTACGACACAATTTATAAAAATGGAGGCTCTATGCGACTTTAAAATGTACAAGTTTCCATAAAATGTAAATAAAATTAAAAATTTTTATTGGGAATTTTACATAAACTTTTTTTTTTATAGAAGTGTTCTATTCATGTGACTCAAATTTTGAAGGCATTTTTTTGACTTTTTTTGCAAAAGTTTTTATAAAAACAGAATGAGTGTACGAGTATATATTGAACCCATTTTTATAGTGTTCAATAACAACTCAATTACGTTTAAATAGAAATAAAAATTAAGTTCGTAGCATATAATGTATAACCTGTTGAAAAAATTTTGTTAATTAGTTCTATTCATGTTTTTATTAATATTAAATTATGTTACTTGTTTATGCCTCTGTTGTATATTTTTTATTTTTTATTTCATAATATTTTTTTTAAGTTTCTATAAAGCTTATAAAGCGCTGATCCATGTATCATTGTAATAAACTTAAACAAATTTCTACTGAACACAAAAAAAAAAAAAACCACAATCAACTACTGAAATAAAACTGTGAATTTCTTTAGATTTTAAAAATAAATTTTAATTACAAAAATTCTTTTTAATTTAAAAGTTTTTTTATGTTACAGCATTGAGCCCTCATAATACTCGTGCTATTGCTACTCCCTGAGTTACTTTTTTATAAAAAAAAATTTAATTTTATTATCTGCTTTATTCTGTCACAACTTTGTGAAAGCAAATATGCTAAAGGCAAATTTGCTTATTTCTTGATAATTTGCTAGAAATTATCTTGAAAAGTTAAACTAAATTTATTGGCACTTAAAATGATTTAGATTCATTTTAATATGAGCATGACTATATAAACATGTTCAGTAGCTTTTAATAAAAAAACATACGTAATCGTACTTACATTCAAGTTTCCTTTTTCTTTTTTTATTAACAAAAAAAATATAGTTGGAATTTGCAGAGTAGAAAGAACAGTCTCATTGTCACTTTTAATGTTACATTTTTACTTTTTTTTTTTTCTTTCTATTTTTTAATTTCCTTTTTATGGTCAATAAGTTTTCAATTGTTTTTTTTTTTTATCTTTAAGAGCTTTTTGCTGTTTTAATTTATTGTCACATACGGCATACACACCCCTTACAATCCTGTAACTACTGCTGCTGTCGGTAATAGAATAATAAATACTCGTAGGTAAATTGCAGGTAATGCTTGATTACAGCATTACAAATGTACGAATGGTTTTGTTATTTTAAAATTCAGAAGGTTCTTAAGCCAATAACAGATGCTTTATGAATGTACTTGCCTGCATAAGTGTGTTTTGTGTATCAGTTTCTGCAGTAAGTAGCACTTCTGTGTTTTTTTTTTTTTACATATTTAAGTGCTCATGCTGAAATGAAATGATTGATTTCCTGACAAACTTACTCAATTATTGGTTGCTTAACAAACCACCAGTTATCGCTACAATAAACATTAAAATCATAAAAAAAAGAAAAAATTTCTTTCACAACTTACACAAGTCTAACAAAAATTATACAGCTTACAAAAGAAATTGTCACTTAAAAGGATCTCCTGTCGTAAACTTGTAACGACAAGTTCCCACATGTGCTTAGGGTCATACCAACAAAACCTTATGTGCCTGCTGTATGACAGCGAGAAGAAACACACAAAAAAAGCTTCGTAGCGTACGGTAAATGATTCCCTTTACTTACCAATTACTGCCTCTACTCACTAAGCCCCTCTTAAAAGTACTCGCACACATGCACACAAGTAGCTTAGTAGCGTACGGTAAATTATTACCTTTACCTAATCAGTTCTTGGTTCATAGCTAGCCGGCCAAATGATTCCGCTTCTCGTTTTATAGTGCTGTCGCACTGTGTAATTTGTAGCTTTGCGGATCATTTGTGGTATGTAGTCTGGGCAGTGTTGTCAAAAGATTTTAATGTCTAAGTTGTTGTATAAACGGAAATTAGACAATAAAGAAATTAAAAAATAAAATAAATTATAAATTCAAATAACTATTTTATGTAGTATTGAGGGTGTACTCAAAAAACGAGGACCCGACTTTTATGGCATTTTCTTTTCTAACAAAAATGTTGCATATATTCTGCTTTCTACTGAAAAAAATTTTATAATTAAAATTAAAATCACGTGATGCTCTCAATATGTTGCATATAAAAGATGCAAAAATTTTACATGTTTTACACTTAATTTATAGGTGAGAGTGAGATACTGCCCTTTTTTACAACTTTTTTTATTTGTAATTCAACATGTTCTTCGTTAATTAAAATTTATTTTAATTTATTAGTTAGTTTTATTTTACCTTTTGTCTTTTTAATCAAAATGGCTATTTTGTTAAGCTTGAGGTCTTATTTTTCAAAAATTTATTTTTATATCGATATTTCGCTCCAATTTTTGTAGCTTCTTCAGGATATAATTATAAATTATTTTAATTTTATTTTAGGTGCAGTTTTTTTTTTTTTTTTTTGCTTTAAAAACCGTAAACATATAAAACGCTAAATGTACCTTAGCGTTAAATGTTGCACGAAAAACTTATTTTTGTTCTATTGAAACCATAAAAAATGCATCACTTTGCACATAATTTAGAGGCAGAATGTTTTTTTTGAGAAAACCCCATTAGATATAGATTCTAGGCTGATTAGCTGTTGTGTTTCTAAACAACTGTTTTTTTTTATTTAAGTATTAGTTTTAATTTTTTTACTATACATTTTTTTAAATATTCACTAGACCGGTTTTTACCCGAAAACCGGTTTTTATGTATTATTGCTACCATGGGGACTATTTAGTTATTCAGACGGTTTGCACAAAGCTTTGTTTTCTTTTTAATATTATTATAGTTTTAAGAATATCGCACAAAAACCGGCCGTCTGAATACAAAAAAAACCCGGTTTTTAGATAATTAAAACCAAAGTGATTGTTTGCTTCGGTTTTAAATTAATTTTTTATTAACTAAAGATGTTTTACAAATGAAAAAAACCGGTTTGGTATAACAAAAAACCGGTTTGGTATAACAAAAAACCGGTTTTGTATAAAAAAAAACTGGTTTTGTGTTTAAAAATATTGGTGTTTTTCTTTTTTTTTTCACTGATATTAATTCCAATATCATTTTTTACTCTAATGGCTATCAGCCACTATTTTGCTTAATATAAACTTGTTAAAAAAAACTTCATGTTTTTTGTTTGTGTTTTTTTTTATAATTTCCTTCTTAAAGTTTAGATGACTGACTTTAGGTTTGCTTGGTTACATTTTAAGAGACTTGAATTGGCATGGCACGTACGCCTGTTTGTTTTGTGACCATTTTAACTAATTTTATCTGTTAAATTCAGGTACTTAATTTAGTGGAAGTATTTGCTGGCTGGCTTGCTTTTATTATGATTAAAATCTTTTGTCAAGATTTATTACACATTCTAACTGCGATGGCAGCAGCAGCTGTTGTTGAGCAAAAACAAAAACTAATTACGTTTTAATTATTTCCTATTCCTTGCGTTACTATTTCTGTTGTTATTTTTTATTTCTTTCTCTCTACTTTTATTTAATAAAACATTTATAAGCTGGTGTTTTTTTTTTTTTTTTTTTTTTTTTGAATAATAAAAAGATAATGGTTTTGTTGGCATTCGCTGAAGATTGTCAACAAACAAAAACTGCGTACTCCACGCACAACAAATGGGTTAATTAGAAGTCCGCAAAAAAATAAAGTTCAGGCAAATTATGTTTAAAGGCCTTTTGTAATCACTTTGTGTTGTTGTGTTGTTTTGTTACGGTTTTACGCAACTTACATACGTAGAGGGTGTTAGCTGAGGCCAGTAACTACTTAACAAATAAAAAGCTTAAAGCTAATGAATGACTAGCGAACAAACGACAGCAAATAGTATCTCACACTCATGGCAAAATAAAAAAAAAGTAAAAACGCCAGGTAGTAAATAACAAAAAGCAGCAAAGGAATTTAATGAATACAAACAAACAATTTATAATGTGCTCTTACTGCTGTGCAAGCTACACTTAAACATAACAGACACAGGTAAATGCGTTCGAATTCTTCACAAACAACATTTTGAGAAGGAATAACAACGTTGAAATCAACAAACGATAAACCCAACGAAATAGTCATGCAAGCCAACCAACTTGGCTCCCACATTCTCTTATTCTCATTTTTATTCATACAAACACACATACACTTTTCATACTGTTTATGCAGCCAGCATAGTTGCTTGTTCGGTCTAGCTTTCCTAAGCGTTCTATTTTGCTACAAGTAGACTTCTGCTTTTTATTTTTTGCTTAAACAAATGCAATTGCTTTCAGGCACATGAATATATGAATTTAAATGCTTTAAAGGAGTGTTGAACAGTAATTTAAGCAACACAGTTCTTCAATGCAACAACATAAAGACTTAAAAAAAATAGAAAAAGAAGCCTTAAAGGTTTTAATAGTAAAATAAAATTAATTTTATAACTGTGTATACAGAAGCATAAGGCCTAAACAAATAGCTTCAGATACGCATTATGATCTTTTCTATTAATTTTCAGTTAAATTTTTTTCTTATTTTCATATATTTGACTTGAAGTTGTGTTTGGGAAATGTGTGCCAAGGCAAGGTCAGCCTTAAAACTCTCTTGTAAGCTTCATTTAATGTTTTAATGTTTCTTTTGTATAAAAAAGAATAAATTCTTTCAAATTCAGACGCACTATAAGGTGCACTCTTGCTTCGCTAAAAGGCATCCTAAAAAAAGTAACCAAAAAAAATAGTCAAATACATCAAAATATAAAATAAAATAAAAAAAAAAACAAGTAAAAAATAGAAACGTTAAAAATGAAACTTAAAAATATATTATTTTGTTGCAAGCACATTGTCCATGCTGCACTTACACACAGCCACATTATATTTACCGAAACGCTTACACTCAGCTAAACAAAAGTGTGTTTTATTTAATATTGAAGAGAGTGAATGAATGCGTTTGCACGAATGCAATTCAGAGAAGGAAAACGAAAAACGAAAAATGAAAAACAAAACTTGCAGGCAATATTTTATTATTTTTTCTTATCGCTATAGATGCTGTTGTTGTTGCCGTTGCCGTTGCCGCTGCAGTATTTTCCCCGTTTTTTGTAAATAATGTTTAAATATTGTTGTCTACATTATAATGCTAAATGTGATAATGTTAAACAAAATACAGCAGCAACAACAGCAAAAAAAAAACATTTTCATTTTCGTGCACATGCATTTAATATTTAAATGCATTTTTATACAATTTGCTTGTCTGTATGCACAATCCATGGCCAGTGTGTTTACACGGTTTAAGTTTTATTTTTCTTTTCCTTTTAATTTTTATTTCTTTTGTCCTTAAAAAACACGCAGATTGCAACTGTAAGTTTTTCTTACTGCAGTTAAATATTCATTAAAAATTTAAATGGTTTAAATTTAAATTTAAAACATCAGCTGGGGAGGGACTATTTTTTTAGTTTTTCTTTTTAAATTTTTATTTTGTGCTATAAAACAAAAAATAAAGCCAAGGAAAAGTGAAAAAAACTCGACAGATAATGATTTCATTATGTGCTCAAACATCAAACGACACACGAAACACTTGATGGGACCATATTAGTATACAAATACTCACACACACACAAGCACACATTTCATCAGGAATTTGTAACTCAAAGCAAATTGCACAAAATAATCACTCACTCACAAGTAAAGTACCCATACTTTGCTTTATAAAACTAAATATCAATGAATTGCTCTAGTCAAACAAAAAAGACATACACACACACCCTTTTTTTTTGGTTCACCCTTTAAACAAAACACATGCACATGCATACAAAGTTACGATTTATCTACAGCAGCTGTACAATGTACTACAAGTGTCTGAATGTTGATTTGTTTTTGTATGTAATCAACCACATCTTCGTATGACAACCAGCATGTATAAATTATGTCCTTTAGCGTTTTTCATTCTTCTTCCCTTGTTTTTTTTTTTTTCTTTTTTATTATTTTTACTTTCTTGTTGTTGTTGTTGTTGTTGTTGCAGTGGCAAAGCCAAAGGCAAAGTGTAACGAGCCTAGAAGAGCTAAAAATTATTGCTCCTTTGTTGGAAGAAACAACACCTAGATTTAAATTAAAATACATTGTTGACAGAGAACTCCAGGCGGGCGAAAAAGGGTTGAGTGCCAGCCAGCGTGCATAAACAACCAGAAATTTTCATAAATTTTTCCATTTCTTTTCCTTTTAATTTTTTTTTTTTGAAAATGTTAAACTTTAAATAATTGATTCCTGCAGTTCAAATTTTAATATGTCATTCAATTTTTATTTCAATTGGAATTCACTATTGAGGGATTTTTTTTTATTTTAATTTAAAAAGGTTAAGTACATTTTCTGAAGAAGTTTTTTAATGAAAATTTTTGAAGAATAAGTAAAATTATTTTAAGCTTTAAAGGTCTTTGTTTGAGTAAAAAAATATATACATATTTTTTTGAAAATGACCCAAAAAGACATGTCTGAAATATTATAAAATAATTTTTAGCAAAAATTTTTTATAAAAAAAATAATAAAAAAGCTTCCAAAAATTTTTTTATTTACGCATTCAACCGCAGAAATTTTTTAAAAAAAAAACAAAACCCAAGTTATATTAGAATTTTTTCAAGCCCAATATCGAAAAGTGGTGATGTCTCCTCTGTCTTCCTGATAAACAGTTATTGATTTAAATAATGTCGGACAATTCTTTTCTATTCTTCTTTCCCTCTTCTTTATATTCCTCTTCTACTTCTCTTCTTCGTTTTCTCTGTTTCTAATCTTCTTCTTCTCTGCTTTATTTTTTCTTCTCTTTTTTCTATTCTCCTTCTTTTTATTTTTTTTCTTGTTTTCTTTCTTTTCTTCTTCTTCTGTTCTTATTTTTTTTCCCGTTATTTTTGTTATTTTCTTTCTTATATTCTACTTTTCTTCTCTCTTTTTTAGTCTTCTTCTTTTCTTCTTTCGGTACTTCTTCTATCCTTTCTATTTTTCTGCTTTATTCTTTCTATTATTCTTCTCTCTCTCTCTTATTCTACTTCTTTCTCTTATTTCTTTGCTATTCTTTTTCTTCTCTTCTTTCCATTCTTTTTCTTTTACTTTTTTATTTAACTTCCTTTCTGTTTTCTTCTTCTTTTTTATATTCTTCTTCCTCTCTTCTTTTTCTTTTTCTTACTTATCTTCTTCTCTCTTTCTATCCTCTTCTTTAATTTCCTCTGCTTTCACTTCTTTCCATTCTTCTTCTTTTACTTTTTTATTTTATTCCTTTCTTTTTATTCTTCTTTTTTATATTCTTCTTCCTCTCTTCATTCTCTTTTTTTTCGTTTTCTTTCTTATCTTCTTTTTCTCTGTTTCTATTCTCTTCTTTAAGTTCCTCTGCTTTCACTTCCTTTTCTTCTCTGTTTCTATTCTTGTTCTTAATTTGTTTTTCGCCTTCTTCTTTTCGTTCTATTATGTTCCTTCTATTATTACTATTTTTCTTTTTATTTTTTTATTATCCTTCTTATTTTCTTCTAGTTCTCCTCTTCCTATTCTTCTTATCTACATTCTCTTATTTTTTTCTTCTTTCTATTTTTCTTATTAATTCTTTCTATTCTTCTCCTTCTCTTCTTCCTATCACTTTCTCTTTTTCTTCTTTTTTTCTTTTAATTTTCTTCTCTCGTTTCTATATTTTTTTCTCTTTTTCTTTTCTATTTCTTCTTTTCTTTTTCTATTTGAGTTCTTCTCTTCATTCATATCTTCGTCTTCTTCTTTTTTTCTTCCCCTTCTCTTCTCTCTATTCTTCTTCTTTTTCTTTCTATTGTTCTAGTTCTCTTCTTTTTTTTCGGTTTTCCTTCTTCACTTCTTTTTCTTCTTCTTCTTTCTGTTGTTCTTTTTTTCTCTCTAATTTTATTCTTTCCATTCTTTTTCTCCTTGTCCTTTGCTTCTTTCTATTCTTCTTCTTCTTCTCTTATTCCTCTTCTTCTTTTTTTATTTCTTTTTCTTTTTTTTCTATACTTTTCCTTTCTATTCTTCTTCTTTCTCTTCTACATCTCCTTTGTTATTGTTCTTATCCTCGTTTCTATTTTTCTTCTCTTGCTCTCCTTTCTTTTTTCTTCTTCAATAGGGATCTCAAAGGAAAGACAATAAGGCAACCACGTGAGCAAGAATTTAAATGAATAAAAATAATGTAAGTAAGCTAGTGGTTAAATGACCATATTAAAGACCTTTTATTTATTAAATTTATTTTTTTTTTTTGGTGCTGAAAATGTGGTCTAAATTTATAAATAGAAATTTAAATATATATTTAAAAAAAACCTGCTATCTACGTAAGTATGGGTCTTATTCTTGCAAAAGAATTTATTCCTTCAAAAAAAAAAAATAATAATAATATAAATGGATTAATATTTTGTAAAAAAGAGTCTACCAAATTTTAAAAAATCATATCATGAGTCAGCAAATTTATAAAATTAGAAAATTTATGAAAAAAAAAATTATTTTTTGTGCTCAGCAAATATTACAGAACTTAATTTTTATTTTTATTATTACATTTGCCATTTGTTTTCTTTGTATTGTTTGTTTGTTTGTAAAGTAAACATTTTATTTATTTTTTGTTATATACTAGTAAAAATTTATTTTCGTTTCGTTTAAATGTTGTGTATCAATTAGCTGGTAAATAAACTTACGCTTGACTAGCGTCTGTTTCAAAGTTTTATTTTTATAAAACTAAATACTGCATGCAAATTAGAATTCATTAAGTAGAAAAAAATAACTTTAAATTGTGTTTATTTAAGATTAAGCATGAGTGTATATGTGTGCATATGTGTTTATGGCTTTGAAAAAAATGAAACTTCTTTTGCCTTAATGCCAAAAACCATTTAATTTTTATTTAAAAAAAAAAAAAAAAAACACAAGCATTAAATTTTGTTTGCTTTTACACTTACAAAAGTTTTTTTTTATTAAAAAAATACAAATAAGCCGTTATTTTTGTAAGTGGTATAAGTCCACTTTTAGAAAAAATTAATTAGTGATAATTTTAGTAAGATGTAGACACCATCTAACTAAAACCAGCGTTTGCTATTTTTTTTTAAGTGGACTTAGACCACTTTCAAAAATAACAGCTTAAATAAAGAAATCAACGTTTTCTGTTTGTTTACTTTTCTTGAAGCACTTAAATAATGTGTTGATTAAAATATTTGAAAAAAAAACTGAAATGAAAAATATTAAAAGTATTCAGGGTATGTGGCAAATATGTAGTTTTACCACAGTGTAAATTTAAAAAAAAAATTATTAAGTTTTTTATTTAAATTTTTTGTTTTTGTAAGACTAAGCAGCTTGGCAATTTGCCTCCAAAGCTTGAATACCCTTATTGTGTATAAATTTAAGTTTGCGTTTAAATAATTTCTTTATGATTCGTTACTTTCTAATTTAATTTATTGTTTTTTATAAAAACCACAAACAACAAACAACTAAATTGCTTCTAATTAAACAAAAAATGTAACCGACCACTTTGCATGCACTTGGTTCTAACTTATTTTAAAAATTTGCCAATAATTAATTTCTTTAATCATACCATCCTCAGACTTTCACTACATGTGATACAATCATTTTACAGGCCACACAGTATCAACTGATACTGTGGGTGCTTATTAAGATTTTATATAGCTTTTTCAGGATATAATTTAGAAAAACTACGCAAGTTGAAGCAAAATATCGGTATAAAAATAAATTTTAAAAAGACGACCTCAAGCTTAATCAAATAGCCATATTAATTAAAAAGAAAAAAGGTCAAATAAACTAACAAAAAAAATATTTTTCGTTTACTTTTGAAGAATTTTTTTAAAGAAATCTGCGTGGGAAGTGTTTTTAGCAATAAAAATTTTACTTAAACTTTTGTTTCATTTCAATTAATTGCAAATTGATTTGAAGATTTTCAGGAATTTTTCTCAGGCAATACTGTGTTTTAGTGCGAGTGTATCGAAATTGCTTTTTGTTTTGACAAACACTGTCACTGTGTTTGTGTTAAACATCTTCATCGTTGTCTAAAGTGCTTGTTCGTGGTTATAAAATTAGTTTTTTTTGTGTGCGTGTGTTAACAGCACACACGAGTTTATTTTTGAGTAGAGTGTGTGTGTTTGGGCTTTCTTTTCGTTTCGTTTGAATTTTTTTTATCGCTACATGTTGATGTACGAGTACATGTTAGCAAATGTTTTGTTTTTTTTTTATACAGAATTGAGGTACATAAGAGTGTGTGAGTGGGTTTGGGTGAGAGTAAGCAAGTGTGTTATTTATTGTTTTTCATTTCCGTTTAAAGGAAAGAGACATTTTGTGAGTTTTCTTCAACTAAATTATTATGGTTGAATGCGCCTCCAATTTTCCTGCTTCTTTTTATTATTTTTTTTTTTGCCAAAAATTAATATTTTTTGCTGATATGTCTGTCTGTTGAGCAATATAAGCAAAGAAAAAGGAAATAAAAAGTGTTACAAAAACAAAAGTTAAAACTGAAAGCATATAAAAAAGTGAGCGTCAAATGGCAACAGCAATAAGACAAGCTACACATGTTAATATAAATAAAAGCAGAAGATTTTAAAGGAAGATGATAAGAAATCATCAAGAATCTGTTTATAGACTTTTTTGTGTCTGTTTTTGCTTGTTTAGGTGTTGTTGGGTTTTTCTTCTCTTCTTTTAAATTTTATTTTTCTTTTTCATTTAATTTTATTTAACAAGCAGCCATTGTCATGGCTTAGAGTTTGATGTCGTGTTGGCTTTACATGCACACAGCAGCAGCAGCCACAAGAAACAGTTTGACAAACAGCCTTTTAGCCATTACGAGTACAACGAGTACAACCTTGTTTGCATGTTTCTAACTTTTTAGCTTTACGAGCTGTTAAGTGTTTTTGTTTTTCGTTTTTTTGTTCTCTCTCGACTTTGTGAAAAATTAATAATTTTATTTTATTATATTTTATTAAATATACAAACAAACAAGCCGACAAACATAAATATTTTGCTTTATGCTGTTTTGGCATTTTCTTGTCTCACATTTTTTTCCCCTCAATTACAGACAAGTGGGAGTTATAGCTTCAGCTTGCAAGGAGTAACAGTATCAACATTAACAACACATCATCAACTTGTTTCTTTAGTAGCTTAACACTTTTGTTGTTGTGTATCATCAAAATTTACTTAAAAATTTGTAGGCACCAAGTTTCATGCAAAAATCTCTTGTTGATGATGATGATGATGGAAACAACAAAATTTTCTATACTTTTACACTAGTTACATAAATATCTACCTACATATATGTAAGTGTGTATTTTTGTGAGTGTGTGGTTGTGTACATTTCCTAGTAGTTTATTTTTTAAAAATGAGGTTGTCGAATTCGTTACATATACTCGTATGAATATATAAATGTGCATGTGGGTGTGTATGTTTAGGTACATGTGTGTGTGATTGCATAAGTATTTATTTATACAAAATATTTTCGTTTCATTTTAACCGTGCTAAATATAGAGATTTTTTTTCTCCCCTCGTTCAGTATTTTATGCACATTTTTTTTTATTTTAATTTATTTTTTCTCATTTTGATGTTTTTTTTTTGTTCATTCTGTTGTCATTGCTGAAATTAATAGCACCGTCATTGCAGCAGAGAAAAAAAAATCAACCAGAACAAAAAAAAAATGGAAAATAGAATAAAAGAACTGCATAACGACAGCTACAAAAAATTAACAAAATATTGCAAGTTTTATACAAGCGCTTTAATTACTTTTTTTTTCTCCTCACATGTATCCATGTGTGTGTATGTACACAGTTAGTCATAAATACCCGTGCATGTTTACTGTTTGTATGTGTTTATAAAACTCTACAACTTACATACAATTAATGCATAAACAAATGGTAACCGCTAGTTCCGAAGTAACCCACACACACTCATGTTCCATAAAAGTTAAATGCTTCTGTCCGACAGCGTTGCCATTTTAGCCTTTTTAAGGCTGATGAAGCCTTTTTTCTTACATTTAGCCTCTAGCTTTTTCCCAACATTTTTTGAAAAAATGAAAACAAATCATACATGAACAAGCTAAGACTGAAACTAAATTTGCCAAAGTAATATTTTCGATAAAGCTTTGATATGTGAATTGATAAATTGAACGAACGACGGCATTTTCATAAGTAAAGAAAAGTATTTGGCTTCTAACTTGCAAAATAAAAATGCACTTTATTCCCAATTAATTAATTAATTAATCCATTTAGTATTTAGTTATCTAGTACTACCATTTAGTAATGCTGAGGCTGCTCACTTTTCAGTAGTAAAATATCAGAATAGAAATCGCATTAAAAATCAAAAAATTAATTGTTACTTCAAGGAATTTTTAATATTGAAGTTGAAAAATGATTGAATTCGCTCAAAAGTATTTAAGTACTATAGAAGATTACGGTATGGGACACATATCATTTTAAAGCTAACATAAGGTTCTCTAAATTTATAATCTACTGCCCGAGTACTCACTACGCATTTTAAAGGGAAGGCTGTCTAGTTTTGTAATCTATTGCTTAATCACTCAGAAGTTACTTTGAATTATTTGTTAAATTCCTAAAAGCCCCAGTATTGTTGTTTTTAAGGATTTTGCTAGTTTCCATTTTGGGTCATAATTTAAAAACTACGAAGTTTTCTGAAAATATTAAAACAATTCCAGAAAGCTTAGAGCCTACAGACTAAATTCCTTTTTTAATTTTGGTATTTTTCAAGCCATGTGGAAAACGACAATATTTTCTTTAGTTTTTTATTTTTCATATATTTTTTTATAAAAATTATAATTAAGATTCCTAAAGTAATAAAGAATTATGAAAATTTTGAGTTTTAAGCTGTAGCTTTTTAGCTTTTTTCTAGCCTATTTTTTTGCCGTGATTTAGTATTTTCTGGCGTTTTTTTAAGGTCTGGCAACGCTGCTGTTCGACATCGTATTAACGAAGCTTGTGACACGTACTATACAAGTAAATTAATTAAATATTTTATGCTAAAACTGTGGGACCAGGACCCACACACGGCAAGTTTAGTTGGGCAATTCTTTCTCAATTCTCTTTTGAAATGTTCGTTTTATTCACACACAAATTTTTTGTTTCGGCAATTTTAGCATTCTTATTCAGTCATTCATTCAGACTTCAAGCTACCTGTCTTCTTTTTTTATATCTTTATAAAAGATACGAAGAGAGATTAAGATTCTTCTTTCCTCTCTCTCCTACCAACTTAAATTGCTGTATGTGGTCCTGGTCTAGCAAAGCAGACAATATGTAAAGGTTTCCCAGTAAGAGTGCACTTTTTCATTTGTAAATAAAAGCACATGTTTTTTGAGAGAATTGGGACTTTTTTTTATTGGATTGTATAGAAGACATGTACCGATTAAGTCTCAAAATAAAATATTTGAGCTGGCAATTCGTGTAATAGGTAATGGAGCAACAGTTTTTCTAAAAGAAAATCCTCTTTTATAATGAAATTAAAAAAAAAAAAAAAAAAAAATTATAATGAGTGTCCCAGTAAGAGTGCACTTTTTAAATTTAGTGTATTTTTTTTTGTTGTGCATTTGTCACATATGTTTATTCTAATTATTAAAAAAGAAGTGCATTGCAGGACCACAGCGTTATAATTATTATGATGAAACTGCTCGCAAAGCTTCAAAGATTTTGCAGTAAAAAATATGCACTGTGTCAAACATACGAAGAGTGATCAAACAATTTGAAGAACTGGGTTGATTATAAGCAATAAGACTCCTGTGCGTAAACATAACGGTCGGTCTCTTGCTGCTGTAAACGAGAGTATCGCGGAAAACCTTAAATTAACAAATCGGTGGTGACTGTGAACCGCATTCGTTTCAGGAATATAATAACAGAGTATTTGTGAACTCAACTTGACAGCATTGATCTGAACGACATGTTGTTTCAGGAAGACAATCGACTTATTGCAGCATAACACAAAAACGTGCACTCTTACTAGTACACCTTTTACAAATTCTGAGCAATTTTATTGATTTTAATTTTTTTATTATTTTTTTATATGGCTTGACTTTCATAACCCTAGTCTGGCAGCTACCGAATTTAATAATTCATTATTCTCTTTCAAAATCACACAATAACTGCAGATTTTCAACATACATACACTATAAAAATGCACGGCTCAATAATCAGAAATTTATGCAAAATAACAAAATGCTGCTGATTTTCTTCAATTTATTAATCAATCAACAAAAATAGCTACATACACTACACAAACGCACCAGACACTAACATACTTTTCTACAAAAATTGCCTTGAGCTTGAATGTGTATGGATGGGCTCATAACTTAGTTTTGTCATACATAATTTCTTTTAGTTTTAAAGAACTACAGGGCAGCATGTTGTAATACACATAACTTACGAGGAGTAGTCGCGTTTACTTGTTCAACTAAAACATTGGAATAGAAACATAAAATGTACTCATACACATCCTTTCACATGTACTTACACACTGGCATGTGTGCAAAATAATCACAAAAACAACAACAGCAACAAATAAGCTTTTAGGACATTAAATAAAAGCTGACAAAAAACCACACACACAAAAACACTTGCATAATTTAAATATTCCATTTTTAGAAAGCAACAAAAAAGAACTCATTAACTTTTTTTTGTTTTTTTTCGTTATCAGGACATGTTTTTTTAAATAATTTTCTTGTTTATTTTTTATAAGAAAAGCTGTTTTGGTTTAATGTGTGTGTGTGTGTGTGTGCGAATTATGATTATCTTATTAACTTTATAGAAGTTAATTTTTTTCTTTAAATTATCTAGTTAAAAGGCTGAAATTTATGACTGGCACTTAATAAGTAAGCGGCAGTGGATTCAATTTGGCTAATTAAAAAAAAAGGCTTTACTTCAATATAATTTGATTAAAGTGTCAGGGAATTGAATTTAGGTTCCATAACAAAAATTTTTTTCAATAATGAAGTGATTTTTTTTTTGAAAACAATCCTTTCGGTATAATAAAAAATATCATAGAAAAATCCTAGAGGAAAGATACTCATTTAACTAAGAATTAGAGTGGGGAGCGGGGACAAGTCACTTGGTCATTGCCTCAAAAATAGACCTATTGTGACACTCATACAACTAGAAGAGCTAGTAGATCCTAAAGAAAAGGTGCTCCATGTTCTAGAAAGAGAACATATCAAGTCAACTTGTTAGGCTATAGCGACTCAGAGCCGCTAATAATAATAAGCTGTAGCTAACATTGTCCATTTTAGCAGGACAGTGTAATGGGAAATAGTCAAATGATACTTTTTCTATAGACAGAATTTATTTTGCTGGTAATCAGTCTGTCCAGAGTCGACAAAGGTTCCTTTCTAATTATGCTATCACAGTCGCTTAACGTTCTTTTGACTCTCGGCTACATATACATCCGACCGAGAAAAATGCTTCAGACCTCGATTGCCTAGCTACGATATTATAGAAATTAAATAATCAATACTACAGGAACGAAGTTTGCTTCTAGACTTGTTATTAAAATTTATGCTTTATATAGTTTTTTAGTATCAACTCAATGAGAATTACAAATGGGACTTTTGTACGGCCGGTATCATGCAAGCGTATGACAGGTTTTGTCGGTTGTTTTGCTAAGATCTGACGTACAGTTTGTAAGGTCATGTTACTGAATTATTTTTTAAAAAATTACTGCAATATTATTTTATTATTTTTCTAATCCTTCAATGGAATTAAAATATTTTCAATGGCCTAAACAGTTAAAGAAAAATTACCACTTTTTAATTAGAAAAAGCCAGGAATTTTTTTAAATATAAGCAAAGTACTTTGAGCTGTCTAACTGGATACCTTCACTTATCATTTGCCTGAAGTATGAATTTTAAATGCTGATATTTGTAACCTGAACTTGCCAATAAGGTTTTGACTTGTTTAAAGTAGAATTTTGCGAGAAATATTTTTGTGGAATTTTTTAAGTCATAGAAATAAATTAAAAAAAAAATTCATTAAAAACTTAAATTGGTCTTGCTTGAAATTGAATTGAGTTCAATTGATTTTAATTGAATTGAATTGCAATCCATTAAAGCGAAAGACTGAATTGAGTATCTACATTATTACGAGTTGTAACAAATCAATTATGTAAATCCATTTTGTGAAATATATTTTTCATTATTTAAAGATGAGTACAAATTCCATTAAACTATAACCATTTTCAACTGTTTATATGGCAAAAATGCAATCATTATATTTTGTCATGCACACATTCGCACACGCTCATTTATCCTTTTACTTGTATGCTGCGTGTGAAAAACATGTGTAGGAAAAAGTTATTGCAGTTGTTTGTTGTTTAATTATTTTATTTTTTTGTGTTTATTTTTTTTTTTTTAAGAAATTACCAACAACATTAGTGCAACCAAAAATTGTAAAATTATTTGACAAACGATTCCGACAAATGGTGGTACGTGTGTTTCTTGGAATTAAAATAAACAAATTGTTTTGTTGTGTAGCTGTTTTTTTTATTTTTGTTTTAATGGGAAAATGTGCAAATTATTTTTCATTGCTTCAGCTACAACTATTAATTAAAATTGGTGAATGGAAAAAATTGTTTTCAGCATGACTTCTGTTGCACAAAAGTTAACAGTTGATTTTCACAATAAAAAAAAACAAAGTGATATCATTGCAGAGTCAGTTCGACTTTAATGCCAGCTAATAAAAAAAAAATAGAAAAAAGTGGACACCCAAAAAAGATTCGGTTAAGGCAATCATAATCTAGGGGAAACTTAATTTATAATTGCATTTTTAAATCAAGCATTAAAAATGCTTTACAACTCCAGATGTCCAAATTCAAGTCCCAGTCAAGCCTTAAAAAAATTTTTTTTTAATTTTTAAATAAAATTTGTAGATAAATTTAAAAAAAAAAATTTTTTTTAAATTAATAAAATTTTTTTATTTTATAAATTTGTTCGTTTTTTAAATATTTATGAACTTCATTTATTATTTATTAATGTATACTTATTTTATTGCTTTGATTTTCTTTCAATGTGACTCTACCTGGATACGAACTAAGGCATATTCAGAAGCATTAACTCGCCTTTCAACCACTTTAGCCATAAAACTCAGTTAAATATGAATGACCAAGTTTTAGTTTTAAAATTAACAAAATAATTTACTTTCAAGCATATTTTTCTCATTTAATTAAATATATTGTTTCTATGGCAATCATAACATGTTTGCTATAAACATATTTATGGTTTCACCTAAAGTTTTATTAAAAAATAATGTGATAAGTTCAGCAATAATTAAACATAATATGGTTAAACAACTATGGTGATTATGAAAACGCTGAGATGCTTCAAGTTAACAATACTATATTGGTGGAAATCAAACTATGTTTTGGGTGACCATAGTGCTTTTTTAAGTGTACGTCAATGAACAATTTTTGTAATTTTATTTACGGTATAGGGCAATATATAAAACAGAGTTTGCAAAGAAACAAAACAAATTCAAACGTTTTGTTTTGTAGTTTTATCAAAAACTACAAAACGAAACGTTTTGCATAAATATCGTTTCGTTTTTTTTTTAAATCTGGGGTGTTACTCTGTATTGCGATGCTAAAGCTAAATGTTTTGCTTTAACTCTTTGTTTATCGCAAGATATTTGTGTGTATAAAACGACTAAAAGGGATTTCGTACCGTTTTTTTTCGCATCGCAATACAGAGTAACCTCCTGATAAGAAGTGACTTATCATTTGGTTACTATGTAAAATCACAAATATTTTCTGTTAGTGTAGCTTTTGATTATTATTGTTATTAAAAATTAATTTCAAAAAATATAATTTTCGATATCATGGTTATGTGAGTTAATTTTTAATATTTTTTAAACCAACAGTTTACAGCCATAATTTTGTAAAAAAATATTTTTCGTTTAATTTGTGTTTTATGGAAATTTTTCATTATTAAAATATATATTTGTTTGATAGTTAAATTTAGTAGCAGATTAAAAAAAAAATATATAAAGATTAACTGTTATTTTTGAAAGTGGTACAAGTCCATTTAAAAAAAATTAAAGAGCAGTAATTTTAATAAGATGGTGTTTATTATATCTTACCAAAATTATCGCTGAATAATTTTTTTTAAGTGGACTTATACCACTTTCAAAAATAACAGCTCAAATATTCCATTTTATTAACGAGTTTTGTTTGTGTTTTTTTTTTTTTTGAACAATTCATAAGCATGGAATTTCCGTAGAGCAACACTAAAACAGAAATTGAAATAAAAATCCTATGAAAAAAGTCATGGTCTAAATTAGAACTAAATTTGACAAAAGAAAAAAAAAACTAATGCAGCTTTTTTATCATGGAAGCTTGCCAAATGAAAAATTGTAATAACAATTAAATCTTTAAAACTAAAACTAAAATTTTAGTGCCAAAAAAAACAAAAAGAATTATTTTGGGGAAAATTATATTTCGTTAATGGTGTATGGACAAAGAAAAAATTGCAGTAAAGATAAATTCAGACGAAAACACAGACACACACACAAGTGTATGTGCATGCCCTACAGGCAATTCAATTGACTTTAAATAAACCTAAACTAGAGGTGTTGAATTAAAAGATTTGTTGTACTGACTGACTGAATAGTACTGATGAGGCAAATCTTTTTGTTAAGCAATTTAAATTTTGCTGCCTTCGAAAAAAAAAGAAATAAAATCGATATCTAAACTAAAATCTCAAATGAGCTATGGAAAGCCTACAAAAAACTGAATAAAACTTGTGACTCTTTTCAGATTGGACAACGCAGTAGGCTGACTCTGGCTGAGTTTTCAACTAATTTAAAATTAACTATTTATTAATCAGTAAAACGTCAGTTTTTTAGCAAAAAAGAAAACAAATAATTTTAGAGTAAAATATTGAAATTTATATTAATCTGACATAAAACATTAAATAGCATGTCTGAGTAGAAGAATACTGGTTTGAGACGACCTAGATAAAAGGCGTGCCACTACAATTACCAGATTCGTGCTTAGTCTTGAATTACATATTTTAGTTGGGAATTGGGCTGCATAATAGATCTTACAGCCCGTTTAGCTAACGAGCAGGCATGCTTATCTTTTCAGTATAAGCAGTATCATCGCAATTTTTTTTATATATAGAATCAAGTATTTTCTTTTTGTAAAAAAAATCTGCTGGCAGCATCACAAATATTTCGTTCTTTCGTTCAATACGTCTATTCATTTAAACTAAATATCAAAAGCAAACAACTGAACGATTGGAATCTTGGTTCAGTTTAAGTGATTACCAAATTGCTTGCAGGGTATGTGTACCCATAAGTATACATGAGCTGGAATATATGTTTGTGTGTGAGTATTTGCGAGTGAGTGTTTGCGTGGCACATACTCGTTTATTAAAACAATTTAATATAAAAAATTGTTTTTATATGTCGGGTTCATGGAAGTGTAAAAATGTCCAAGTTTTTCACAGCATTTGTACACAAAAGAAATATTTAAAAATTCTTTAATATTCAACTATTGTCTCTCTTACTTTGCAGCTGCTTAACTTTAAAGTATGGAATTTGCTAATTCTTTTTAAATAAATTTTTTTTCAATTAATTATATTATCCTTTTTATTTTTGATTTAATTTTAATTAAAAAACATGTTTTTAATTAAAAAAAAAGTTAGAGCTTTTCTATATGAAAGCATCAATATAACAAGTAATTCCTATTCTGTAAACTATGCACTCACCCCATAAAAGCTAAACCTTAAAAGAAGGTATTTTGTTAAAAAAATTAATTAAAATTTTACTTTTTTTCCATCCAAATTGCACAAGCTATTTAATGGTTTAGAAATGAAGTATTTTGATACAACTTGATTTTCAAGGATATTAAAACTTATAAGAACAGGCTTGTGGATGGTTTGTTTCCGTGGCAAACTAACGGCCATCAAATAGAATACCAAAATTTCATATTAAATGACCTACTCGCCAACACAACAAATAGTGCAATAATCTAGACATACCCTGTGGCATTCAGTAATCGCTTAACCTTATCTTCAATATATCAAATAGGTCATCCATAAAGAGTCAGAAGAGCCGGGCACTAGCAGAAAAGGTGAAAGACTATTTCCTTATATTCAGGTGCTTAGCAGCTGCTACAGCTTAAGTCGAAAGCCAGCGTAGCGATCGCTCAGTGTCTAGTAATCACAATAACCAGTTCTTCTTACTTCTGCTCAACAGTTGAGCGCAGCTTTTTCCGATATAACGGGGCTATTTCTGACTCGCAATTTTGCGCATATTGAGGCCCCACCATCTGGTGTCCTTCTTCATTTGGTGGTACTGAAGAATACCGCTTGTGGTATAACTAAGCGTTATAGTGACTGTCACTGAAATAAAAACCTCCATCATGTTAAGGACGCCTTTGGCCAATTTCTCCGCTTGATCATTGTCAATAAAGCCACAGTATGTAGGAATTCGTGAGCCTGACTCCCAGATTGGATAGCAAAATTCTATTCTCAAATCACGGCATTCGATATCGAGCAACTTGTACCGACATTTTTAAAGTTTTCATTCAATATTGAATGCTGTGATTTGACTCCTGTATTGACCCAACAGGACTATGAGTGGTTGCACAAGCTTTTCTCTATTTGAGCAGTTATTTTTGGAAGTCCAATAAAAAAAACAACTTCGGTTGTAAGAACTAAAATCGTTTCCAAAAGAAAATTCTGTTGAGCTTATTCAATTTTTTAGTTGTAGCAATCATAATACGATAACATTGTCTAAAATTTAGTTCTATTAAAAATATTTCAAGCTGTGAAAAATTCGAATTTTTGATTGGTGACAAATTTGGTTCTCACAACCGAAATTGTTTTCTCTGTGTACTACAAAAAAAATGCAGTCAATGCAAGAAAACAAAATATGGAAGCCATCAACGTTCTCTATAAAAGTCATTAATATTTGTGACAAAACGTATTTAGAACAAATTCTGTTTTAAGAGAAGCAGAAGAAGCAAAAACTATTATTTAGTTTCATTTAATGCAAAACAATTGTTCGCATTGGAGAATAAAACTAAAGCAAATAAGCAAATTTAAAAGAAGCAAAAACATTTTTTTTAGTTACAAACAACCCAATCACATCATGCCACAATAAGTAGTAGACGCTAAGGCATGTCATGTCCACCAACCACCAACCAACAACTGCCAGCCAAACAACCAAACATGCATCCATCCAATCAACCATGCAATCATCTATAACCCAGCCATCATACTTGGGATAATATTAAATAAAGGAAAAAAAAAAAGAAAGCATGAATGGAAGTAGGAAAAGCAACAGCAGCATCAGAACACCATCACTCTACGTTACACAGATAAACATAAAATAGAACAGAATGGATGGATGTATGTACGGAGGCATGTGGTATGAATAGCTGAATGGTATGGATGGATGTGAAGAGCTTTACAGCGGCTCAAACGCAAACATACATAGTCACTTTAAAAGAAATATACTTTTTGAAAACAAACCGTCATCTACTCTTACCCACTGGGTTTTAGTTTAATGAAGTGTCAGCATTAAACACACATCTACTCACAAACTCCTACACCTACAAACGCTGATACACAACCAAATAAAGCAAACTAACAGGCTAACTTGCTAGATGGGCTGGCAGCTTGACTAGCTGGCTGGTAAATAGAGAAAAAATATTAATAAAAGCAACAAAGACAAAAAAAAATAATAAAAAATAAAAAAAACCAACTTTAAACGTATTTGAATGGGTTTTTAGGTCTCAAATCAGTCTTTTTTTCTTTATGAGACTTTTGAAACAAAATCAATTTTTAACACACTTGGATTTATTTGTGTTACTAGAATTACACATAACTTTTCTTTTCTTTTATTTTTTTTTCTTTTTTTTTTTTTTTTTGTAACTTCTCTCTTCTTGTAATTTTAATACAGACAGGGCCATAAGAGCACACACAAACAGGCTGGCATACATAAATATTTAACCACAAAACAATAGACGATAATCTTTTAACACTTTCATTTTAATTTGTTTTACAGATTTTTCTATAGGGAAATGGTTATACATTTTCTTTTTTTTTTTGTTCACAAAATTTACCTTCATTTTTCATTAAACGATTTTAAGAAATTTTCATTTTTTTTTGTTTTTGTTTGTAATGAAATTATTTCTCTACAATAAAATAATTTGTATTTATTTTTATAATTTTCTTATGCACAAGCAGCTATTTTTTCCACGTTTTTTTTTTTTAAATAATTTTCTTTGTTTTTGTTGTAATATTTCTTGTAAGCAATTTATTTTTTTTTATATATATTTTTAATATGCTTTTTTCTGAATTCGTTCGTTCGTTTATCTTCTTTAAAAAACGTTCAGCAGCAAACTAAAAATCTTGTCTTACAACAGCATCCATCCATTCCGTACGCGTACACGAGAAAATGAAATGAAATTCAGAGGGAAAAAAACTAAATACTGACTGGCACATACAGCCTCAGAAACACTCACAAAACTTTTGTTGTGTGTTCGTAAAGTTTTTTTGTTACTGTTCGTGCAATCAGTCAGTCGTTCGTTTAGTTTAGTTGTTTGCTGTAGGTATGTAAAAGTAAAACTCTCAAAAATTGTAAAAGGCCCAAAAGCAATCAAAAAATGAACTTATTTTTTCACCACCAATTCTACTCTACTTTAGTTTGCTCTAACATGTTTGCCAGCAGCCACATTACTAGTAACAACAAAATCGCTTTAGCTGATGCTCTTAAGCAACAAAACACAAAATAATAAACTTTCTCATATTAAACAAAAAAAATAAATAAATAAAATTAAAAAAATTCCTTTGCTATTTATCCACTCTAGCCAACAAGCAACAATAAATATCGTCAATTCATTTAAATGCTACCCATTACCATCCATCCATATGTTGCTTGTTGTTTAATTGAAACTACATTTTAAACAACAATTGCATTAACCTAAAAGCACACGACTTGCGAGGCAACATTACGTTCAAATAAGCAATGTAAAGCAACGACATTTATGCACCCAACCAGCCAGCCAGCCAGTCATCCAATCCATTTATTCATCCATTCACTTTTCCTGGTTTTCATTTTGTGCTCACGAAATTCATATGTGTGTGTATGTGTGTTTTAATTTTCCCTTAACACACAATTTTCCTCTCCATTATTTTTCACAAAAAAAAAACCAACAAAGAATTACCAGAATTTACTTTCTGCTCTCTCTCGCTCTCTTCAATTGCAGTTTGTTTAACTAACGGAATCTCTTTTTGGATTTTGCTAGCAAACACACTGTTGCTATACATTTTGCCGCTTTTCTTTGCTGATTTTCAAGTTTTCATTTATTTTAAGGGTTGCCAACAATGAAATTTGAATTAACAGTATTAAAACAGCTAGTTCTTCCAGTCAAAATATCGATATAAAAAACAAAATAATTATAATTCGACCTTAAGCTTGAAAAAAACCAGTAGTACGAACAATCTTAATGAAAAATCAAGTATAACGATATTTTATCGAATTCGGTATTCAGTAACTTCCCGACAAAAATATTCGGTACGTTAAAAATCTTTATTTTGGATGATTATTTATGTGATGTTAGCTTTGTCGCAAACTTCGAATATTTTTGTCTATAAAATACTGAAACGCACTTCAGACGTTTTAATAAAAGAAGTAAAAGCTAAAAAACAAAAATATAAAATTTTTTGGAAAACTTAACTAAAACTAATTTTGAAGTTTCATTATATCCAGCAATGGCTACATAAAGTTAAAGCGAAATACTTAAAATCGAACCTTAAGCCTGAAAAAAATAAACAGTTCAATTAAAAAAAAATTTTATTAAAATAAAAAGTTAAATGAAAATAAAAATAAATTACCATTAAGGTGAAGGTATACAGCTCACGTTCATATGCAACGCATTTCATAGTTGTTGAGCTTTTTACACTTTATAACGCTTTTCACCTTTTTATTATTTTTACGTTCAAGGCTGGATTTTGTACAAAAAACTTTATTTTCCTTATTTTTTCTCCATTATTTACAAAATGTATTTTATTTTTCAAATTATATAAAGATTTTTAATAAAATTATATGAAACACGTGAAAAGTTAAAAGTTGCTTGACTTTTTGTGTCACACAAAATTTTAAAAATACAAAAAATATTTTAAAAATTGTTTGTTTATTGTAAAGAGCATTTTAAAATTTCTTAAAATGTCTTTTAAAGGTTCAACATGCTGTTATTGTTACATATTTTTTGTTTTTTTTGGGTTTATTTTAGTAGTTAAAAATTCACCACTAATATGAATACCGAGTATAACAACCAGAAATGACAATATATTTTTATCTTTAAATATTTTTCGATAAAATAAACACCACAAAAAATTTGGGCTTTTATTTAACCAAACAATAGACTATTAACAATTCTACTCAATCACAAATTCTATAATTTTAGTGTTAACTATTTTTAACCAAACATTTTTCGTTAAAATTGAAAAGTGAATCGCACTACAGAACGTATTTTTATTGTGAATATCGTTAATTTGAATTTATTTAACTGAATTTAATTATATATTTTCTTTATTTAAAGAGATTAATTTTAGTAAATATATGCGTTTTTATTAAAAAATTTATTTATAAATTTTATTATTTAATTTTGGAATATTTAGGCTCGGCTCAACCGAATTTGGCTTGTTTATTTGTAAGTTTGTCATTTTCAATAACACATTAACACCAGAAAATGAAATAAATTTAAATATTATTTGTTTTTGACAACACTTTTTTAAGTATTTATAGACTCACAGCTTCATTTTTAATACTCATGTAGCTGTTGTAGTTGTTTTCCAGCGCACGAGTGCAAATTTTTTTTTTCAAAGAAATAGAAGAGACCAGGAATGTTTCCTGCTAGCCACGTAGTTAATAGCCAAATAGTTTGTTTGTTTTTTTTTTTTTGTGCAAATAGAGAATAAAGTAATTTCATGTTTATTACTTTTTTCCCCCCAACTCGTAGTAAGAGTAACTACTCACACTCAATTTCTCAATTCAGCTGTAAACGAATACAACGTGTTTATGATTCAAAAGATATCATACGGACAATGAAGGTAACTTGGCGGTTTTTACAGCAATTTTAATGATTTGGTTTTAGCTTTATAAGAGCTGTTATTTTCGTAAGTGGTATAAGTCTGCTCTTTTAAAAAAATTTGTTGTGTTTATAACTTATTAAAATTACTTTCAACTCAATTTTTTATTAAAGCGGACTTGTACCACTCTCAAAAATAACAGCTCATATTACCCTATGAGTGCCATTCTGTTGGTTTGTGGAATACAATTTTTTATCTGTTATGAAATAATTTTTTTTTTGTTTTTTAAATTTCGTAAATTTTTTCTTACCCAAATTAAAGCAGAAAATAATTTTAAAAAAATATATAAAAATGAAGCTTTTTTGTGGCGTTAAGCTTTCAAGACTCATTGCAGAATTTTACGAGAAACATTTTTGTGAAATATTTTAACCCTTTAACTCTTCAATTTATTTGTCTGTTTAGTCTTTTTTAAATTAGGGCTCAAAAAAAGTCCCTGTAGTTAAAGTGTTACAGGGTTAAAAGGTTTTACAAAAATATTTCTCGTAATGTTTGACATACGTTTCCTAAACATTTCACGTACCTACTAAAGCAATGCATAATCATACTTGGAAAACTCACATGCGTAATATATTATACTTGAAAGTGCTTCTAAGCCATTTTCAAGTATGCTTGTGCAGCCCTTTAGTATTTGCATGGTTGCCTACGCCAACTAATAAGGCCTAATTATGAGTGTCGTTGTCGTGACAAAACCAGTGATATCTGGCAAGACTACGACAATGACACTCGTAATAAGGCTGATAATGAAACTCTGAGAAAAGAGAGAAACTTCAAGACACAGGCCCAGATGTAAACTTTCAATCCGATACTCCTTACGATTCTTGTAATTGTTGTAGGGCTAATCCTGCTTAGGTCTCCTGGGACTAGAGTCCCATCGCCTAAGCAGCTCATTCGCAAAGAACATGCTACTACGTTTCCCGTCCTTCCCGCCAGAAACAATAGGAGTCGTTGTTACTCGTGTTATAGTTAAGTCTGCAATCGCCCGTAACTAGCTCTGCTGAAATTTAAAACAACCTCTGCCCTAGTGCGCTCGGGGTTAATGAGTCTCTTTGACTGCCGTATGCCGACTTGGGCCCTCCAGCAGTCTTGTAAATAAATTTTATTCTTCTCCTTTCGCAGTAGGGCACTAGTGAAGTTGTTGGTCACCCCGCAGAGGGGCACGTGTACGTTTTTTTGGTCCCCTCTACCATAATCAGTTGTCAGAATCTTGTAATTTTTTTGTTGTTCCGTGTTATTAGAAAGTAATTATAAATCTTCAGTTTCATTTCTTGCTTTATTTTCATTTTAAAAAAAGTATCACATTAACCTGCTTTTTTAAACAGTAAATTAGTCTGACAGGTGCCTTGTCAGCGATAGCAGAGAGCATAAACATAAGTGATCTCAGATGCCTTTAAATCATTTTGAGTTTTAAACTCTGGATCTCGAATGATCAAGAATACTCAACTTACGAGTTTTTTTCTTTCACTTTTCTTTTTCATTTAATTATGAATCACAAGTCTTGCTTGTTTCATTAAGTTCGGGCTTAGGGAGTTTTCCAAAAAATTTGAAATGATGATTTTAGTATTTAGTTTAATGGGGGCCCTGAGCTATTGAGGCATAATTAGGACATAGTATGATAAAGCTTGATTCCATGTTTCTGCTTCTGATTTCTTGTAAAATGTTACATTTAAGGAATTTTTCAGTGGATTCTAATTTATAAAAAAACACGTTATCAGCACTCTTTCTTGTTTTCCAATCAACAACAAACAGTCAACGTTGTTGATAAGACACAAAAAAAAAAAACCAAACACTTTCTTTAAACACCAGACCTGCTAAAGAAACACGAGTAAAAGCTAAATTGAAGCTTTTTTTTATTGCTCAAAAACTATTTCAAGTACTCGGTGCGTGTACTTTCAAAAACAAAAATATAAAAAAAAACATCCAGGGCAGACAAAAAGCAAATATAATTTATGGCTCTCATAAATGTGTCTATTAATCTCTGAGTTGTAGTCACTATTCGGTATGCAAAAAGAGATGAATGGATGGTTTGATGGATGTGAATGATTTGATTTTTTCTTTTGTCTTTTCTTTTTGCCATAAAAACAAAGTTCGAATGCTAAATTGTATGCCCGTTACGGGTCAGAGATACACAAACTTTAAATTGCATAAAATGAAAGTTTTTTTTGTTTTCGTTTTGTTTTTGTTGTGTTGCATGTTGAATTTTGTGTGGAGGTACTTTTATTTATGCATTTATGCAGCTCAAAACGAACACTTTTTTTTGCTTCCGGAGTTAGTGCGAAATTTGCATTGGAAATTAAGAATGAAAAGTTTTTAATTTATTATTTTTTACTTTATGCGTTTACACAAATGCATATTGAAAAGTAATGAAAGAGTAGAAAAAGCAAATGCGATATCGACTAACTATTTTAAATGAAATACTTTGAAGCAAAAAAATTTAATTTCAATTCAATGGACCATAATCATAGACACACTTTTTATAAATAAAAGCCTACTTTTTTGTGTCTATGATTATGGCTCAATAATAACAATTATTATTACATTTTCTATAGTAACATATCAGATATTGCTTTCAAATCAAGATTTTTTTGCTGGGTGGACTGTAGATTGTCTTCTATGTCTAACGATCAATTCTATTCATACAATTAAATGCTTAAGTATGCTTTCCATGAAACCTTATAAATTTGAAATGGTATTATTTGTTTGTTGTGTAAGAGATTTTAAACTGATAATTCAAAACCGAATTTTGGAAATACCTGGGAAGTGATATTTTTTTTTCTGGTGGCTGCTGTCGAATCCGTTTTTTGAATTTGCAAAAACCCAAAAAAAACCGGTTCTTCGTACCTTTATGCTCTTATACACCAGTAACGGTCATTTGAGCTTAGACTAGAACTTTCAATAATTATAAATAATGAAATCAAAGCGTAACGGTTATTTCAGCTCAACCTAGAACCTCCTAGATTTATCCAGTAACAATAATAAACTGTAACCGTCATTTTAAATCCAGCCAACTCAAAAACACTTGAAACTAATATGAAACTTATACACTAATACAGATATAAATACTACACATTTAACAATAAATTGTTTTATGTACACACACAAATGCAGTTTCTAATGAAAAATAACAGTGGGTCTATGCAAAATTTTTTCGTAACAATATCAATAGTTTTTTAGTTTTTTTTAGAGGATTTAGAAAGAACACATGGAGGTCGTTTGAATGGTAAATATTTATATTATTTAAGGAAATTTAAGAAATCTGTGTGTATTTCTCCATCAAACACATTTTTTTAAAAAAAAATTTCAAATTTGGCGACTGTAAAATTTTTTAATTTAGTTTCAAAATGTGTTTCTTAATGAGTAAAACTTAACTTTTTTTTTCCGTTAAAAGTTTACTGAGTTATTAATTTTTCAGACAAAAATGTTTGCTTGGCCGTTTTTTTTTAACTCAGCATCATCGGTACCCCATTGAAGTGACCAACAATATTCTGAAATAATTTTTATTTTATTTTTTCAACCATTTGGTGAAAATGTACGCCTTGCCTCGTTTATCGCTGAACTGGCCCAGGTTGTCTAAGAAGAAGTCGATATGTGACTGCAGGAAATGAATTATTATGGATATACGGGTGTCCGCCGGGAAGGTATACTACGGCGTCGTAAATGGTTTTGTGCAAGAAGCTATTGTGTCAACTGAATCTTAGATGGAAACAAATGCAAATCCTTGTGCAAAATTGTGGCTAAAGTTGTTCTTTGAAGACCAAGCTCCTGAGCACGGCGTCGAATTGAGGTTGATGGATTGTTTTGACCACTTTCTTAAGCAGCAGTAATGTTTTGGATGTGATCTTGCAGTACGTTGTGGTCCATGCTTGAGCCTATCACCTACAGACCCTCTTTCTGCGAAATCATTTACTACACGTTAAATAAGGCGTTTTGTTGGCACGTTGTTTCTCCCAAAACTTTCTCGTCGTCACAGTAATCGATGATTGATTTTGGTAAAATGTTTTAACGATTAAAACATAATAAATTTGCCATGTGTCTACTTCACGACTGCGAAATAGGAACCGCCTTCCCGGCGGACATCCTGTATTATGCAACCAGCATTATTTAAACTAGCAAAAATTTCAAAATTATAAAGTTTTTGTTTATTTAAAAATTAAAATATTCAAAACTTTCTCTTGGAAACAGTTTTGAAAATGTTCTTGAAGGTTACCAAATTAAAAAATGTATCACCTAACTAATTGTTTCAGAAGTCTAAATTAAAAAAAAAATTATTCCCCATTTTTTTCAAAAACTTTTAACTATAATTATCAGAAAAATCAGTTTCTATTCAACATAAACAAATATTATCCGACTTGTTGCATAGTGTCATTAAAAGTTGCCTTACAAAACTTCTATAGTATTCTATATGAACAAGCTTCACACAAAAAACACAGAACTAAATTTATTTCCAATCAAATATTCAGTTGTGAAAATGAAATTTTTTAATTGTAACAATTGAAAATCGGTCTAACAGCTCAAAACAAATTGTGGAATACTGGTTACTACAACTAAAAAAATTAATTATCACATCGGAATTTTTGTTTGGAAACAAATTTAGTTCTCACAACCGAAGTTGTTTTCTGTGTATGCCATTTAAAACTGGCTTTCTAAAATGTAAATAACAAAATATTTGCATTTCTTGGTGTTATCATAAAATGTTTATTAAATTTTATTAAATAATTTTTTTATTTATTTAATTTTCTTCTTTTTTTTTCTGCTTTTTATATTTTAGTATACATTTCTTCTTTTTCTTAATTTTTTTTTTTATTTGATTAAATTTTTTTAGGTTTATTATCATTTTAAATTTGTTAAATTTTTTAATTTATTTATATACAATTAATTAATTTGAGCTTAGTCTTGATATTTAAAAATATTTTTTGCCTTATTATTTATTATTTTCAATATTTCGCTTTCCTGTGGAAAGCTTCTTTGTTATTAATATTTATAATTTTCCTGAAGAAGCTTTCCACAGGAAAGCGAAATATTGAAAATAATAAATAATAAAGCAAAAAACATTTTTAAATATCAAGACTAAGCTCAAATTAATTAATTGTATATCAATAAAAAGTCTTAAATAATAATTATATAAATTTAATTTATTTATGAAATATTTTTTTTCTTTTTGGTTTCAGAAATGTTTGTTCTTTGTTAAAAATAGCTACATAATCTTAAAATTTTAGAAATAACAAATACATAGTATTACAGCTTAACTTAGTTAAATCAATTACAATAACAAATTATAGTTTAAAGATTTCTTTTTACTATTTTTGCAATTACATATTTAATTAAAGTCCTTTAAATTGTTGGTAACAAAAATCATTTAGTTAACTTTTTTAATTTTTCTTTTTTATAATTATAATAAATTTTGATATTTGTTTATTTTTTTTTTTTTTTTTAATATTTATATTCAGTAAATATTATTGCATTTATTTTTGTTTTTTTGTAATTTATTGTAAGCGAAGAATATTTTTTATTTTAATTCTGGTTTAATATACAGAACATCAACAAGAGTGAGAAAAATTTCTTCAGAAAAAAATCAATTGGTTTAATTTTTAAATTTTATTTCTAAAATAAAATAAAGCAAAAAGTCTTGAACTTGTTTGTTGTTATTGTGATGTTCTTAAACATTTTTTTGTTTTTTTTTTTTTTTTTTTTTTTGCTATTAAATATTTCTCAAGCAGCTCATTCATATATTATTTTTTGTATAATTATGGTTTTTTTCTTTTGTGTATATATTTTTTTTTAAGTGAATGCTTTTTTTTAATAATTTCCTGAGGTTTCTTTTATTTTTTAAAATTATTTTTCCTTAAAAAAAAATGCTGACTTAAAAATTTATTATGATTTAAAAAACAAAATTGCTGATCATGATATACAACCCAGAGCCTAAATTAGAAATAATTTTAAATCAAAGTTTCTTTTTTTTTTTTTTTTGGTAAATAAATCCCAAAATAAATTTTAAAACTTGAGTAGCAGGGCCAAATTTCTATAAGCTAAAGTTGCAATTTTAATAGTTTAATTAAACAAGTTCAGATGCACATTTTTTTCTCCACTGGTTTTAAGTTCGATAGCTGTCAAAATTTTTTTATTTTCTGTGCAGCTATTTTCTTTTTTCAAAATACATAGAGAAGTGTAAGTAATAACTTTTTCATTTCTAACAAAAATGTGTCCTATATATCGCCATCCAAGAATGTTTAAGTACTTTCTATTGTCACATAAATTCAATAACCCGTTCTGTTCTCAACATGCTGCATATAAAAGATGCAAAAATTGTACATGCTTTGCACTCAATTTATAAGTGAGTTTTTACAACTGTTTCAATTAATAAAAAATATTAAACTTTTTTCTGTCAAGATATTTTTCATAAAAATTCATTTAGTTTTTTTTTGTTTTTTTTTTTTGAAGCAAAAATTTATTTTAATTTTATTTTAGGTGCAAAGTTTTTTTGTGTCAACTAATGTTCGTGCATGTTCTGTAATCCACACGGATTTGAAAAAATGTGGAATTACATTTTTTTCTCTTATTAAATGAAAGCTTTTATGTTTTTTTTTTAATTCTACCAATAAGTTCACAGCAAAAATAAAGCAAAAACAAAATTTTAAAAATCGCAAAATGGACCACAGGGTAGTTATGAGGTGATGAATTTTTTAATTCCGAATAAAATATTCGGATTCGGATTCGGAATACAGAACAGCACTGGTTAACACAAATTGTATTAAACAGATAAAGCGCTAAATATAACTTAGCGTTAAATGTTGTCTGAAAAACGTATTTTTGTTCTATTGAAACCATAAAAAAGGGCATCACTTTGTGCAGTTTTAAGCAACCTGTTTAAAATATTACACAATTTAAAAGCAGAATGTTTTTTGAGAATAGAAAACGCCATAAGTGTTTAACCGGATCTACTTTGAATTTAATTCTTTTTATTTGACATGTACGAAAGCATTGTTTTTGTAATTCAGTGTTTGTTGTAGGGAATATTATATCTTTTATAGTTCAGCCATGTTGATGCCAAATGAAAATTATTCACTTAAACTGATTCGATGTCGTACAAAATTAAAAAAAATTTGAGATGACAGCTTAGACAGCGAGTCTTCGATCGATCTTTTAGAGTTTGAAAAAATTACGTTGTTTTTTTCATATGATATGATAGCTTACTCAATATCGAAGACAGCGATTAGGGTACAGTCACAAGTCATAGCTCTCGATATCGAAAGAAAAGCATCAAAATATTCTTTTTTTTTTTTTTTGATTTTTGTATGAAATAATTTTAAAATTGTAACAGCAGTTTTTCAGTATTAAATACTACGGTTTATAATCCAATTTTTTTTCGTAAGAACTTATGGGTTTAAAATAGTATCGACTTCAATGTTTGTTTAAAAAATATTTTTTACCAATCAGAAATAAAAATTTGTTTTTATTTATGTGATTCCGAAACTTGTTCAAGGTAAAAAATTGAACAAAATATTATGACACACTGAAAGAAAAATGTTGCCAAATCTAAGGAAACAAATTAACACGGTTTATTTTTTCAACTGAAGTATAGTCAGCTTGTCATAATCGACAAAGGTCTGCTTGCATTATATTTATGCCACCACAGCCCTCTAATGTTCTTTCGGCTCTTGGTTAAATCTATGTGAGTAAAAAATTAACTACGAACGAGAGAAATGTTTCAGCCCTCGATCAAAGATAATATAAGAAATATGAGTTTATACTGCATCAAGATAAATGCTTCGCCTCAACTATCTAACTACCATAAAGTTAAGTAATTAAATCTTATAGAGAGAAATACTGTGTAACTCAATAGACTTGCTAGCTATAATATAGAAATGCAATGATCACTACAGTAACAAAAGTTCGTTTGGTACCTTAAACTTTGCTCCTTCACTTGATGTTAAGATAGATGCTTTATATAGTTTTTACCTTAAACTCAATGAGAATTATCAATGTGAATAGTATAGTACAGGGTGTACCCTAGGTATTAAGACTTGGTCTGTTAAAGTCGTAACAAAAGTTTGCCTTATCACTTTACAGCAATTTCATTAAAAAAAAGTTCAATTGATTTAATGAAATATTTCACAAATTATAATACTTAACGCAAATTTTTTTTTTTTTTTAAATAAATACAATTATTTCATTGAATTAACGAAATTATTTAATAATATAAAGAAACATTATTTGAAAAGTAATTAATTCTTCAGGGATTTAATGACAAAAATTCAGAGGATTCTCTCTGTGTTTGCTACTGAATTTTTTTAAAAATTTATTTTGGCTTTAAATAATAAAGTGAAATTCTAGATTAAAATTATAGTGGATAAAGAAATTCAAATAAGCACAAAAGATTGTGTGTTTTCTAAAAAGTTTTAAGTTAAATTAAAAAAAATTTAAGACCAGCCAAGAAATTCGTTTAAGAAAAATTAACCAAACTTTTGCAAAATTTGAGTTCAAGTATTTTAAATTTACTTTTAGAAGCGAAAAATAATGCAGAAACAGGAAATTGATGTTGTGCACCACAATACAGCAAAATGTCGAATATGAATTTTTTTAATTAAAGCATTTCGAAAACAACAATATGCTTTGCCCTACAAATAACTAAAGCTTTGTTAAATTTTAATAAATCAGTTGAGAGTTTTTATACTGAACTAAACTAAAGCTTAATATTGCCTCTAAAACTAAATACTTATGCTCTTATCCAAAAAAAAGTTCAGGTAGACTTTAAAGTAAAATTTATGAAAAAATTATATGAAAAATTTCGATAAAGTTGACTTTAAAGTCTGCGTTAATTTTTTTTTTTTTTTGATAAAGGGGTTATAACCCGACCTGCAGTAAAAAAAAAGTTAAAATAAACTTGAAAATAAACTATTTACAAACCCTGAGGGCGCCAAATTGCTGCAGTCGAAATTTTAAAATTATTTCATACAAAAAGAGCAAAATTTCGACGATTTAGCCTTTGGTTTTTTACAGAGACCACTTGAGATCCCCGTATACATTGCCTGTCTGCTACATGCAGCCGCTATTTAAAATTTATTTTGAGAGCTTCATTTAATTTTTTTTATTTCTTTGTTTCTCCTAAATTTAATTTATTTCTACAGAATCTTGTGTAATTAATAAAATCTCAACTTGAAACTAGTACAAAAAAATATTTCTTTTGTTTTGATATGTTAAGGATATTATTATTATTATTGCTAAGGATTTCATATTAAATTCAATTCCATAATATAAAATCCTTGATATTGTTTTCAAATCTTTTTGTTTTGCAAACTTTTTTTTCTTGCTCTTTAAACAACAAATAAAAAAAGTAAAAAGAGAATTAATAAATAAAAAAAAAATTTAAGAAATTTTTGGAATGATGAATGCTATAAAAAAATGTTAATTTAATGACTTTGCTTTTACAATTTGTTTGTTTGCTGATTAGTTGAATTATGGTTTTATGTTTGATTGGTTACAAGTAGAATAACTAATTTACAAACATACATTTTCATAAGTATATAACTATTACATGTAAATATCTGAATGAGTGAGTGGTTAAATGAATGAGCGAATAAATCTGTGAGTGATTAAATGAATGAGTGAATTAATTAGTAAGTGAATAGATTAATCAATTAAATAATTAATTAATTAATCAATTAATCAATTAACCAATTAATCAATTAATCAATTAATCAATTAAACAATTAACCAATTAATCAATTAATTAATTAATCAATTAATCAATTAATCAATTAATCAATTAATCAATTAATCAATTAATCAATTAATCAATTATTCAATTAATTAATTAATCAATTAATCAATTAATCAATTATTCAATTATTCAATTAATCAATTAATCAACTAAAAAATTAATCAATTAATAAAATTAATCAATTAATCAACTAAAAAATTAATCAATTAATAAAATTAATCAATTAATCAATTATTCAATTATTCAATTATTCAATTATTCAATCAATCCATTAATCAATTATTCAATTAATCAATTAATCAACTATTTCATTAGTCGATTAATCCATTAATAAATTAATTAATGAATGAAGGAGTGAAGAAGTTAATGATTAAATAAATGAATTTTTAAATGAAGGAATGAATAAATAAGTGATTAAATGAATTACCGAATAAATGAGTGAGTGATTAAAGGGATTAGTTAATTTATTAGTGAATAAAGTAATAAATGAATGAATGAGTGAAGAAATTAATAAGTAAATAAATGAATTTGTAAATGAAGGAATGAATATATAAATGATTAAATGAATGAGTTAATATATGAATGAGTTAATATATGAATGAGTGAACGAGTGAAGGAACGAATGAATGAATGAATGAGTAAATAAATTAATTAGTAAAGAAATGAATGAATGAAGGATTGAATGAAGTAGTGAATAAATTAATGAATAAATATATATACATGTATTAATACGTGATGTTAAGGACATTTTCAACTTAATATTTGTTTAACTTCTTTGAAAAATTTTTAGTTTAGGCTTAAGGGTTTTTTTTGCTTTTTTTAAATCCTTTTTTAGATAATTTTCTAAGCTAATTTTTTTCTTTACCGAGTTACATACGAGTACGAGTAGTTGTCAGAAGAAAAAAGCTTAAGTTAAGTTTTATATAGAGTTGGCTATTCAATAAATAGAATTAGATTTTGCTGGCCATTCACACTGCAAATAAAATAATATTAAATTTAATTGTATAGTACGCGTCACAAACCAAACTGTTGCACTGAATTTGAGTGTATAAGACCAGCAAAAGTTATGAAAACCGATGAGAATGTGAAAGATATTGAGAGATAGACAAAGAAAGCAATAGATTATGTTAAAGTTAATGGGTATACAACTTTGTCTATAATGTTTGCTTTTAAACTTAAATAATCAAAAGGACTTGCGAGACTAAACCCCGCCGATTGCATGAAATAAACTATAAAATTCTTATTACAGGAGTTTGTTTAGTTTTTCTAAAACTAAAAAACAAAACTCTGAGTTCCATTTCACACAAAAATAAAACATCCTAGACAAAGTTGCTGTGGTAGGGATATTAAGAAAATTTTTAAATTTGTGTCATTATCTAAACATAATTTTGTTTTAGTTCTTTCTATAAAAAGTTTTTCTTTGTGGCATCCGTTGTATGTTTATCCATGTCCTTAAAGTCTTTCGATGTTATGGGTGGTCCACGAGATTCAAAAGTTGGTTTGCCCATTGCTAAAGCTGGATTTAAATCGAGCATAGTACGAGGACTCATGGCTACAATGCTGGCACCAATTGGACCTAAAGAAGTTTTAACGAAAAAAAAAATAAATTAAAAAAAAACAACAATTAATTAAATTCAATGAAATTTTTTATAGCAACTAAAAACAGGAAATATAATTTTTTATTAAATAATATTCATACGAATTAAATGAAATAATAATTTTATTATGCAGAACTTAAATCAAGCTTCAAATGCACACACAAGTTTATACAGATAAATTTATAATATACAAGACATAAAAAACATGCTGACTTCAGTTAGTAAAATAGTAAGACAAAGGGAGAGAGAGAGAGAGAGATAAAGAGGAAGAAAGAGATAGAGAAAAGTAAAAAAGCCACATGCATTTTTTATTATTTATTTTTTGTTTAGTTGTTTTGTTAGTTAATTAATTTTTTTTTATTAAAAACTAATCAGTTGAACTAATAAAATTTCAAGAAAGTATTTTAAGCATTTTTAGTTAAATTTTGTTGTTTTTTATCTTTATATTTTCTTTCTAAGGCTCTCAGTTTAAAAAAATAGGGGAGATGGGAGTTGTCATGCTAACTATTATTTTTTTAACATACAGCAAGTCACATAAGTATATTTTGAAGTTCTTTATGGGATTTATTTAATTTCCTTAATTAAAAAATTCAGAGTAATGCAATTTTTGAAACGAATAGATGGGAATTACACAAGTTTAACATTTTTTTTTTATTTAGTCAATGTTGTTACATTTTATTAATTCTAACTAAATTGTTTATTTTGTCTTATAAAATTAAAACTAAATTTTTAAAATAAAGGATATATCAAAGTTATGAAAGTCCTTGATTAGATTGAAATAAAATTTTCCAGTGGACTGCGTAGCGTTATTCCATAAATTGTAAGCTAGTTTTTCCTGCACTTTTATCAAATTATTTCTATTAAAAATTCAACATATTCTTAAAGAATGATATACAAAAAAAGTATTTTCTTACTTCAATTAAAATTTGTTACAAATTAATTGAATAATTTTCATTTTTTATTAAAAGAAAAATATATTATCTTAGTTAAAATTAAATTTTTTAAATAAAGGATATATGAGAGGTAAGAAAATTCTTACAGAGATTGAAATTAAATTAAACAAACAGCAGCATAAGACTATTCTATAAGTTGTAAGCCAGTTTTTATTGAATTTTTATCAAAACTAAAAAAATTTTAAATTTTCTTAATGAATGATATGCGAAAAATGGGTAGTTTTCTGTTTCAATTGTAGTTTATTAAAAAGTTATAGAATAATTTGTACTTTTAAATAGTTTCCACTAAAAAAAAATACATTATTTTAATTGAAATTAAATTTTTTAAATAAAGGATATATGAGAGTTACGAAATTTCTTTATTGGAATGAAATTAAAATTTCTAGAGAGCTTTATAAAGCTATTCTATAAATTGTTAGCCAGATTTTTCTACATTTTCATCAAAATTGAGAAAAATTCTAAATTTTCTTAATGAAGGATGTATAAAAAGTGGGTATTGTCTTGCTTCGATTGAAATTTAGTAAAAAAAACTTTGAAAAAGTCGTACTTTTCACTAAAAAATTGTATTTTTTTAGTTGAAATTAAATTTTTTAAATAAAGGATATATGAGAGTTAGCAAAATCTTTGCTGGGATTGAAATGAAATTATACAAACAGCAGCGCAAGACTATTCTATAAGTTGTAAGTCAGTTTTTACTACATTTTTATCAAAGTTTTAGATAATATTAAGTTTTATTCATAAAAGGCTGTATACTAAAAGCATATGTCACGCTTTACAATACAAATTATTTTAAAAAAAAATATTTTTCTTGTTTAATTTTTTACGAGTTAATGTTAAAATTGCTTACTTCAAACTATTCTTCTGTCACTTGCTGTATAAAACTCCTGAAGGATTTTTATTTTCTTTTAAATTGTTGTGGGAGAATTAAAAAAAGGTGTCTACTAGGTTTTTTATATTTAAAAAAAAATTTTTTTAATTAAATATTGTTTTAGTTTTGGCACACACCCTCCCATTTGCTTCCATATACGAGTACATATAAGGCAGAAGTGTTATTAATTTTGAGCATTTGTTAAATGTATCATTTGTGTTTTAGATTTATTTTGGATTTTGTTTAATTTTTTATAAATTTTTCGTTTTTTTTTAACATAAACGTTGTCAATTTGAAACTTGTTAAAATAATTTTTTTTTGTTTTACTATTGTTATGATTTTAGTCAAAACCAAAGGCCACATCTGTAAGATATAAAATATTTAAAGAATTATAATGATATCGATGTAAGTGTTGAAAATACAAAAATGGTTTTTTTTTTTTTTTTTTTTTTTTAAAGATGAAGTAGTTACGTGTGCTTAAAACTAAACTAAAGGATTTTGTTATATTAAAATTTAACATAAAAAATTAATACATTTTTTGCCAGCTTTGTCAAGAATATGATATCAAAAGGACATGAGCTGCTGGTGCTTTGGGTATTTCTTATTTTTGATTATGAAAGAAAGAAGTATAAATTTAAAATATTCAACTGAAAAGATTTAATTTTATATGAGTCTTATTTAAACTTAATTTAATGATGAAATCACTTCCTTTTAATGCACACACTAGCATACATGATATTTTAAAGAAGAAATACAAGAAGAAAAATTTTGAAAACACAAACATAAAGTTTCTAATACAAATTCCCATAAAATTCACCAGTGAAAACTTACCTTTTCCATAACACAGGCGTTCAAATGATCGTCAAAAAAATAAGGAAAATTTTTACTACTCTTTTAAAAAAAATTTTAGCTGAATTGAATACTTGTGTTACAGAAACAGCATATTAATTCCAGAAAGCTTAAAGAAAATCGTTTCAATTGTAAGAATTGAATTTTTTTATTGTAACAACTCAAACTCAATAATATTGTGCTTAACTTTTCTGAATCAGATTTTTTGCAAAGTCACCAAATTTCTATCATTTTGCTTATCACACTTTGTTTAACACAAACAAATTTCTTAATGAATACAAATTCGATTTTTACAATTAAAGTTATTTGCCAAGAGTCTACTGTTTCTCAAAGAAAAGAAATTCGATTCTCTCAATCAAAGCTATTTTCCAAAAGCTTTATTTTTTTGTAGCCCAAAGGCTTAAAGTTGACTAGAAAACTCAGATGGAAATCACTTAATTTTTTTTAGTTTTCTAGATGATTTGATTAGCTGGAAAGAGCACTTTAAAAGCTAAAATAACTACAGTGAGAAAACTAAATTTGTTACCAATCAAAATTTTATACGCAACAATCGAATGTTTTATTGTGATGATAGAAAATCATTGTTACAACTCAAAATATATTTTTTTGCCTCTATTATCAAATTCTGGTTACAACAACCAAACAATTTTTTTTTTAAACTCTTTATTTGAGTGGCAGCCAATTTAGTTATCATGATTGAAGCTGTGCAGCGTACACTGATTTACCAACTTCAGTTATGAGAACTAATTTTTTTTTTCTAATCAAAAATTCAGTATATAAAAATTTTCCAATCGCAATATTTTTTGAGAGAACCAAATTTTGGAATGTATTATCAAAAACTGTTTGTTAAAACTAAAAATTTGTTTTATCACAACTAAATTTAGTTGCCCCAACCGAAGTTGTTTTTTAAGATCTATATGCAGAGTTAGAAGCAGAGAGAAAAGCTTCCATCTCTGCCAGAAGTGTTACCAGTGAATTTTATGCTCAAGTAAAAAAAAAATTAATAAAATCAAAAAAAAATTAAAAAACTGAACAAATGACAAACACGTTTTACACTCAATTCAAGAAAAAGTTATAGAAAAGAACTTGTACAGAAATAATACAATTTAGACGTAATCTAGTTTCCAATTAATACCAAAAAGAGGGTTAAGTCCAGCGTAATAAATCACATACCGCAATTGAAACGTTTTCTTATTATGAAAAAAATTACCAAACAGTCCAGGACAAAAGCAAGCACGATTAATAACTGCAGATAATGTTTGTGGTGGTATTATTTGGTTTCTCTTTTTGGATATACAAGGTCCTAGGTAGGTGCTCATGAAGGTTAAGGTGATGATTTCAATGAAGATGAAGAGAGAGGGAATATTTTAAAGACACAAAATTAAAATATCGAAAAGCTTAAACTCCACTCCATGTGTAGTATTCATCTAACGCCGGTTTAGTCCTTGTGATTTTCTTTTATGATGTTTCAGAGAAAAAGATATGCTATTTTTTCTATTATTTATTATTCAAATTAATTAATTTTGTTTATGCTGTCCTATGTTGCAAGAGAGTATTTTTTTAATTTTTTGGCTGGTGGTACTGCCTTTTTGGATTTCTAGTTCATAGCCGCCGATTTGCGCCGCAATTTTGGTGAACTTCAAAGCAGTCTTCCCATTTTACTTTCACGATTTTTGCTAAGCATGGCCGTGTATTCATCTAAATTTTGTGTATTTAAATTTATTGGAATTTTATTTTTATTTATTTAAATGTAAGAGAAAATGGATGGTGATGGTTGCTTTATTTTGGCTTTAAAACAATTAAGAGATTTTTAATTAAAAAAATTAAAAAATCCGTAATTAATAAATTAATAATTAAAAAATAAAACAACTAAAACCACTTGAAAATGAATTGTGTGTACAACGTTCCGAAGGAGGAGTGTATGTATCTAGGTAGACAACATGTAAACGAGTATATTTTGTTGTGGTTCTTTTTTTTTTTAGAAACGAGTAGTTTTTTAAACAAAAATTAAGAAGAAAAAATTATTTTGTATGTTTTCGTATTATTTTTGTTTCCAAAGTAAATTAATTTACAAGGACTTTATGTGCTTTAAATGCAAGGCCGTTATTATATTGCTGGTTAACACAAATACAGAAAATACTTTATTCATTATTAAGTAATTAATAGCCAAGCCAGAGTGTTTTAAATTGTTCTGTAAGCACTTTTACTTAGTTAATTTTCATTCATTCAATATTTCAAATAAATTTAATTGAAAATTCAGCTCTGTCGGTTTATTTGTGTGGGCTGCTGTTGAAAGGAAGTAGGAAATCTTGTGTACTGTACAACATAAAGTCTTGATAGCGCATTAAATAGTTAAAAAGCTGCTTCAAAAATTTGAAAATAAATGGGTAAACAACAACAATTATGCCAAAAAAAACATGAATTCATTTATTGTTTAGCCATGAAAAATATGTTTCTTAAAAATTATTTACAATTTCTTCTTTTTTTTCTTAAGGTATTTTTGCTTTCAATTATTTTTAATTCACATTAAAAAACTTTTTTTTCGAACCGTAAACTGTTGTTATTTCATTCTTAAGCAATAGACTCATTTCTTAATGAATTAACGGTAAATAGTGACTGAATTAACATAACCCTTAAATTGCCAAAAAAAAAGGATTAAATTTTTTTATTTATTTTTTTTTTAATTCATATATGAGCTTTTATATTTTTTTTTAATTAATCAGCGATAATTCTAGTTAGATGGCGTCCTCATGTTGCTAAAACTACCGTTAACTCATTATTTTTTTAAGTTGACTTATACCACTTTCAAAAAACCAGTTCATATAGTTAGGGATCACTGAATTTAACATGTTGTTCCGAAAAAAAAATAACTACACGAAATTTTTTTTAATTCAAAAATATAGTTTACACAAAATTTTTGTCCGCACAAAATTTTTTTTTCCCACAAAATTTTTTGTCAAGACAAAAGAAGAAAAATTTTTAATGACATTTAAAGTATCTCTCACAAAGTAAGAGCTGTAACTACACAAAAAAATATTTTACGGACAAAGTTTCTTTTGGAACTAGTGAATGAATTCAATCTAACTTTTCATTAAAAATGATTAATTTAAATGCATAATGCCATTTTAATATTTATATGGTATAATTGGCATTTAAATACAAGGGTAAGCTTACGTTACGTTACGTAAGGTAATTTCTTAAAATATATTGCGTTTGATTATTTTTTTTTACTAATAATATAAGTGAACTATTTTCTTATGCTTACGGGAATTCACACTGTCATGCCAGACAAATAAAAATAGTTACGTGACGTATAATAAAAATATAAAAAATTGTCAGTGGAGTTGCACATATTCCTATAATAAAACACAACTGAATCTATAACAAACGAATCGCACAACAATTATGGAATGCGTAAAAAGTGTTGGATTGACTGAAGGGTATTATTGTGGGCTATAATGCCACCGCTAAATGTAAAATATATTGCTTAGCTCAATTGGCAACTAAAATAATTCAGGACTCTTTATGAATTTCGTAATGATTGTGGAATTTATTTATCTAAGTTTTCTGTTGCAAGTATGCCTCGCTTAGGTAGCTCATTGTGCATCTTCGCACCGACGTATAGACTGTGTTTTGACTTTTCTTGTTCTTCTTGACAGAAACTACAAGAGTCGAATACTATAATTTGGTCTCTGGCTTAAAAAAACTCTTATGAGAACTCAAGCGGTGTAAAGATAGTCTAGCAAAAAGCTTTATTTATAAATTTTTCCAACATTTAATTTCAAACTACACTTTACGATTCGAAAAACAAGCTTAACAAAAACACCGCCACCTTGATACACAATTTCCTTTTTACCTTTTTTTCATACTATAAACCTTTTATTAACTTGTTTTTACAATGAAATAATAATTCTTTATTAAATACTTACCCGATTTTGGACTAACTAAATCTTTGGTTTTATTATTCATGCGTCTTGGACCAGTTCCAGATCCCATAGGGCCAGAATTAGGTCCAGAACCGGGTGTACCACAACCACTAACAGCTCCGGATTGTCCTTATTCATAAAAAAAAATTTACAATTTATTTACAAGTCCCTGTGTAAACTTTGTAGCTACTTACCAGGCAGTCTAGGTGGACGGGGCTGTTCGACCGGAAGCACACGTCTACGTTTCTTTGGCAGTTTTGCTCGCGCTTGTGTATGTGAATAGTACATGGCAAAATTACTAACAATAACAGGAACTGGCAGTGCAATGGTTAGCACACCGGCTAGAGCACATAATGCACCCACAAACATGCCAATATAGGTTTTTGGCACCATATCACCATAACCCACCGTAGTCATTGTCACTAAAGCCCACCACAAGCCCAAGGGTATGCTATTGAAATCATTATGGGGATTTGTTTGTATACGTTCCGCATAATACACTAGACTGGCAAAGATCACAATACCCAGTACTAAGAAAAACACCAGCAACGTTAATTCCTTGGCAGAGGCTCTAAATGTTTGTATTAGAATTTTTAAACCAGACGAATGGCGTGTCAGCTTAAACAAACGCATAATGCGTATTATTGAAAAGAATTCTAAAATATCGGCGTTTTCCAAATGTGAAGCGAACCGTTGTAAAACCAAGTCAATATAAAAACTAAGTGTCGCAATGTAATCGATTATATTTACGGATGATTTAATAAAGTCACACTTGTTCGGTGATGATATAAAACGTACCTAAGGATTAGGAAAAAGGTAATGAAAGCACATTTTTGGCAATTGAATTAAAAAAACCCACTAATATTTCAAATGTAAACCAGGCATTGCAAACACATTCGATATAGAAAAAAGCTATATGGGCATTTGTTTGTGTTTTATCCAAATACCAGGCTGAACTGCCATTTGAGGTGAGCACCGTTTTATTGACAATATATGGCACTCTCATATCTGGGTGGGTTTTTAAACAGAATGATAATATTGAAATGCATATGAAGAATACGGACACAACACCAATTATCTAAAACGAAAATTAATTAAAGAGAATAAAGAAAAAAAAAAGATTTTCTTTTCTGGTTGCTTTACTTTGGCGGCATTCGAACTGTAGGGCTCATCAAATAGTGACCATATTCGTGGTTTTATTTCTTGCCACCACGATAATGTACCCTTGAGATAGTCTTCTTCGAAACCAAATTTACGAGCTAATTCCTCTTCGGACGGTTTTTCTGTATCTAAATCTAAGCGATCTAATACCGCAAGAGTTTCTTGTGTGTCACGATGCTGCATAAAGACAAGAATTTTTTTTTTTATTAAATTAAAAATAGAATTTACATGTTAAATTTAATTTTCAAATTTACCTGGGTGTAAGTCATCCAACAGCAGGGCTCCACTTGATTTGAATCTAAGCCCCAAAACTCTAATTCCTCTTCAAATAATGGTCCACATACATCCGTAGGATAATGAAGTTTACCGGTTCTAAATTACAAAAACACAACATTAAATAAAGGATGTTTAGAAAATGCTACGCATTTTGAATTGATAATGTGAATGTGTTAGAAATTAGAATAGGAAATTTATTTTTCTGCACCCTTGAATTTCAAATTATCGACAGTTTAGAAATTCAAGTCTATTTTTCAACCAGTAAAATTGAAAACTGTGTCCATAATAGTCGGGAATATTGATTTCAAATCTGCACTTTGTTTTTTTACTATTATATGTGAGATATGACGTTATTTCCTACATGCAAGAGGTAGCGCAACATTACTTGAAAACGTTTATTATACCCTTCACTGTAAGTAAGAAGGAAATATGAAATATATAACTTTGTGATTCCGTTTGTAATTTCTACAACGTACATGGAATACCCTATAAAGTATATTTATTCTGAATCCTTATGAATAGCGGAGTCTAATAAGCGCTGACCGTTGAAATCAACTTTCAGAAGACCCTAGAAGACTTTTACTATTGAAATTCAGCCAGATCAGTCTATAAATGGCGGAGCTATGGGTCAAAAACCTCAAATACCTCTATTTTTGCCCATTTTTTGAGTGGGTTGTTTGCGTATTTTGTCTAAACGAAGAACGCGGTATGCAGTTTTGTTTGAAGTATCAGCCATAATATTTACTGGTGCTAAAAATTAAAACAATCAGTCTACAAATGGCCGAGGAATATCAAAAATACAACCGAAATTTTAGATTTTCATTTTTGCGTGTTATATCTATTCGTATAACATTCGTAATTTCGTAACCAAAGCTCAGCTAAATCGGTTCATAAATGGCTGAGCTATGAGTCCAAAATCGCAACTACCTATATTTTTTTTACCATTTTTGGTGAGTTTTTTTGCATAATTTGTCTAAATTACAAGACAGACAATAAAACGTGCTAAGCAGTTCTGTTACAAATAACAGTCGTAATGTCTGCGCAAAAAATCAGAAAGATCGGTCCACAAATGGACCAGAAAAATCAAAAATACAACCGGCATTTCACATTTTCAATCATTTATGTTTTGTTTTTGCTTTGCTTTCTTTCTTTTCTTTTTTTGGAAATTTTTTAGCTGTCATGTGTGTAATGCTTTGTGTTTGTTAGTGTGTGTGGCTTTTATTGACTTGAGTATAATAGTATTACGAATACGTTTGGCTTAAAATTTTTTAAAAAAATTTTCAAAATTAAATGAAAATAAATTTTTTTTTGTTTTCCTATTTAATACTCGTATCTTTCTTAGAATCTCTTTTTTTTATTAATTTAAAAATTGAGTGCCTGCAGACATTTTATTGCTTTTAAAAATGAGGGTCTCAGAAAGGATTGTTTCTTAAAACTCGTTAATTTTAGTCGTACTACATAAAAATTTATTTTTTTATTGATATTTCTCTTCAATAAAAAATAAATAGATTTTTATATTTAATATGACCTCAAGCTTAATAAACTAAGTGCTTCAGTTACATAATTTTTTGAAGTGAGTGAAGATATATATGGCTAGTTAAATATGTTTTCACGTAACTCCTTACGTTTCTGAGTATTTGAAAATATGTTTAGGAGACAAATGTGCTTAAATACGTTGATTTCTCTAAAAGATTTCAAACGAACCAGAGAATATTACGGGTTGGGACACATATCATTTTAAACAAAAGGTCATCTAGATTTTTAATCTACAGCCCATGTATACAAAAAAATCTTTACATTATTTTTAAAAAATTTTTGAAATTCCCTCATATTCCTCTGAGGAATTTTTATCATTCCTCATTTTGGCAAGGTACCATTCCCTATTTTGTTCAGGAAAATTATCAAAATCAAAAAGGCTCTAAAGTGTTTTAACATTTTCGGAAAATTTTGTAGTTTTTATTTTATGATTCAAAACGGAAACTGCCAAAATCCTAGAGAAGAACAGTACTGGGGTGTATGGAAATTTAAAAAAAAAATTTAAATAGTCCAAAATAATTTCTGAGTATTTTGGTGGTAGATTACAAATCTTAACAATCTCCTCTTTAAAATGATATGTGTCTCATCTCACAATCTTTAATAGCTCGTCGGCAAGTTGCTAAAATCACTTAGAGCAACATCACGAAGCATAGAAGATTACGGGATGGGGCGTATATTATTTTAAAGGGAAGGTCGTCTAGATTTTTAATCTATCATCCAAGTACTCAGAAAAAACTTGGCATTATTTTTAAAAAATTTTTGACATTTCCTTCTACCTCAGTACCCTTTCTCTGAGGGATTTTTATCATTCCTCATTTTGACGAGGTACCATTCGCGATTTTGCAACAGAAACTTACTGAAGCCAAACTGGAATTAAATTTGTAAGTTCTACGCTTTCTGGAAGTGTTTTAACATTTACGGTAAGTTTCTTAGTTTTTATACTATGATGCAAAATGGAAATTTCCAAAACCCTTCTGAGTATTTATATGGTAGATTATAATTGTAGACGATCTCCCCTTTAAAATGATGTATATTCCATCCCGAAATATTTTGTGGTTCTGCCAGAAGTTGCTAAAATGCCTCAGAGCAACAGCATAGCGGTATAAAAAAATTTTAAAATATCCAAAGTAATATCTGAATATTTGGTTGGTAGGTTACAAATAAAGATGATCTCCGCTAAAGTACTACTACTACTAATATAATGAAATTCATTAATTTAATGAAATTCATTAATTTAATGAAATTCATTAATTTAATGAAAATCATTAATCAATGAAATTCATTAATTTAATGAAATTCATTAATTTAATAAAATTCATTAATTTAATGAAATTCATTCATTTATTTAATGAATTTTTTTCATTGAAAATATTTTCATTAATTTTTCATAATTTTTTTAAAATATGACAACAAAGCAAAGATTTAAAAAAATATTTTCATTAAATTTATAAAACATTTTTCTTTCAGTGTATTTGCTATTTAAATAAAAAAAAAATTTCTCTCTAAAAACATATAAATATTAGTTTTTTAATTACCTTGTTTTTTTAATATTCAACTCACCTGTAATAATTTAACACCTGGGCAAAAACTCCCGGATGTCTATCAAAAAAATATTCATTTAGTAACGGATCATAATTGGCCAATGCTTCAGTTAATTTTGACAGTCTAGTGGCTGGTATTTTCTTTAGGGTTGCCTTATATGTTTCATGTCTAATGCCGCCCACATTTAAGACCACCCGATTCTCGGAATCCATATTAATTAAATTCATTGCTGTATGAGAGCGCGCATAGCAGGAATTTTTTTTCGGTATAAAAGTCATTATGAGCTAAATTGTATGCAAAATAAGAAATTCAAAATAGTCGTTCACTAACCTTTTTTACTTATTTGTTATTTGGTTGGGGTGTACGAGTACAAGGGCCAGTTAATGTGATCAAATGGATTTTCAATGAATTAATTTAATAAAATAATTTAAATGCTGCTTTAACTCAGTTGGTTCTAATTTTGATATTTGTTGTTTTTAAGCAAAAAAGATTAAGTTATTTGTAGCTTGTTTTAGCGGTTACTCTGTTAAAATGCTGTTGATGTTGTGGTTGTGGTTGTGGTTGTCTAAAATTGTTGAGATATTGCAGAGCTTGGTTACAGCAAGAGATTTATATTAAATGGTTAATGAGCAGCTATTTTTTTTTAGTTGTTGTAGTTGGTTTTTTTATTATTGTTGTTGCTATTCTAGTTGATTGATCGATGAACAAACCAATACACACACATTTGCCTTATTATTAGCTGGTTAGTAAAACCATTTTTGTTTTTGCTGTTGTTGTTGTCGTTGCTGTTGCATTATATTAAAACAATCGCACACACACATTTTCATGCATTAAGTTTCAAATTAACGTGTAAACCGGAGACTGAGTGTTAGTATATGTGTGTGAATGTGTGAATGTGTTAATGTTTTTTATGTGTTTTAGGTATTTTTAGCAATTCAATGTTTAATAATCGATATTTATTTTTTTGCTTTTTTTTACTTAAATTTTTTAAGGCGTTAGTATTCAGTGTTCAGAGCTGCAAAAGAATAAAAATTATTTAATTATAAAATAATTTTTTTTTAAAAGCTAAACCAAAACACAGCAAAATTAAAAACTTATAAAAATCATGTCTGTTTTGTTTTATTTTTCTTTGTAAACAAAAAAAAAGGAGGTGATTGAACCCTTTAACATAAAAACTTGTTTATCAACCTAAATAACACGAATTTGTATTAGAAAATAGTGCACCCCATTCTTACCACCCACCAAAAAGAGGAAAATAAATACAAAGCACAGAGCATGCAAAGCAACATGTAAAGCCAAAACGGAAATAAAATTTGTAACAAGAATCTAAAAAACCTTAATACTCGTAAAATAGAATACGAAAAATTTTCTTTTTTCCCTTTTTTATTTTGGTTTTATTTTTAAAAACCACTCGAAAATTCATTGTCTTTTATTTAAAAAGAAAAAATAATTAAGCGAACAACACACTGTTGCTATTGACTGCATGTGTGTGTATGTGTTGTGTGTAAGCATGTTTCAATTTTGTTTTAATAAAACGCGCGTATTTTTTGTAAATATTTTAAGAATGTCTAAAAAGCATGCGCTTCCTGCATGGAAATGAGCACACACAAAACCAAGGATAATTAAGTGTTCATGTGTATTAGGAAGTTTGTGGTTTGAAATGCTCATTCTAATAATAAAACTTTTTACACTAGAATGAATTTGTGAATTTTCTACTGGGAAATTTAATAATAAAAAGCATAAAAGACAAAGCAAATGAAATAAATTTAAGGAAATTTAAAGTTTCTGAACCCAAATCATAGCTTTCTAAAATGTTTACTTTTTGTATGGCATACTGGCAATTAAAAAATTTTGGTTTGAAGTTGTTCGATAATGAGTACGATCCTGATACCAACTCAGACTTTTGTTGTTGAAAATGGCAACGAACGATAATGTTGTAATAAGGGAAAATCGCCTAAGTTGTCTTCAAGCTCCTTGACCTCGCTGTTATGGTAATCATACCTTTAAAAATAAGCAAACTACTGCACAGTGGGGCTAATTGCAACCATAGTACATCTGAGTTTTTTTGTAATATTATAATTTTATTATTAAGCCAAAATCTTTACCAAATTGTGTTGCTTTGTAAAAATCTAAAACCCACATCATTTTCGCTTTAAATTTCCCACTGATTTTGAATGTTTTCTAAACAAAACCACAATTCATTAAATATAATGAATATTTAAGGAAATTTTTAAAAAGTTTTTAAATGGATTTCAAAAGAAATTGCAGATTAATGGTTTAGCCAAAGAGGTTTTCTACAAGTGCAGGCTCATAAAGGAAAACAGAGTCAGAGAATTTTATTTCTATATGTTGTAAATTTTGTTATTAATCTAATGAAAAATTCATTATTTTTCAATCAATAACATTATTAATTAATTCAGTGTAATTATTCATTCATTTGATGTCATAATTTCATTAAATTAATTAAATAAAATTCTTTAAAATAACTTAATTAAATAAGTTTTATTAAATTATTAACAAAAATTTTTTTATTAAAATAAATAAAAACCAAAGACAAACTAAATATTTAATTAAATAGATGAAAATATTGTTTTATATAATGAAATAATTTCATTAGTTTGTGAAATATATCACTGGATTAAGGAAAAATGTTATGGAATATTTTTCTTTCGGTGTAGAGGCCTTCAATTTCATTATCAAATTTTGCTTAAGTATGTGTGCTTAAAGTCTCACTAGGGGCTTAAGCTAGAGTACCTTTCACATTGCTGTAAATTCGCTAAAGTAATTCAATAGCATCCTAAGCAGAGGCCAAATCATCGAGCACATAGTATTGAAATTTTTTCATATCAAAAATACTAAAATTTCGTCAGTTTTCTTTAGACTTGGATCCTGGTTTTTCAGCAAAACTTATTTTATAAATGCAGCCGATTTGCAGCCTATTGAAGAAGAAAATTTGAGACATTTGGTTTTCTGAGTGCCAGTTTTTGTTAAAGCTTTTACATTCGCTTTGATCCGTTGGGTAATTTATAGACTTGCTGAGCCCTTTTTTATAGAAAATTGAGTTGAAAATACAACTACAAAAAATGGTATTCTCAGTCTCAGAAATTTCAACTGCTAAGCTAAAGCGTGGACGTCCTTATTAACAACTATCTGTCCGTTACTAATTTTTTTTCTGCGAAACTTCTTTTGATTGTATGCAGAAAACATCCAGGGTCAGAGCAGAAATCAAACCTCCGACCCCAGATTGATAGGTTAGCATAATACCCACCAGACCATGGGAATACCCTTTATTAATTACAATGACCAAACTTCTTACTATTTGCAATTAGAAGAAAAAGTTGAATTTCCTTCATATAATTTTTTTTTTAATTTAGTTTGATTTGAAAAAGAAAGTGCTTGTTGAAAACCCCAATAATTAGTGAATACTAGAATGAGAAGAATTTAAATAAAACGATTTTTTTGTTGTTGGTGCAAAACAATTCATTTAAAATTAATTTGAATTGTTATGTTGTTGAAACAATAACAAAACTAAATTATAATTTAAGAGGAGGTTATCAAATTGTTGATTTAAAATAAACAAAAACCAGCGTAGCAAAATAGTATTGACTCATTCTTATAAATGATAATTTTAACAAAAAAGAAAAAAATAATAATGAATACAAAACAAACGAAATCAAGTACACAAGCACAATTTCATAAATAAACAAATAAATTTTAATTTTGATTCCTCTTAATAACCATGATGTCAATAACAATTATTTAAAAAAAAAAAATTAAATTTTAGTTGTTGCTATTGTTTCATTTTAATGTGTTTTCTTTTACAGGGAAAATAATTAAAATTGATTTAAATATTCTTTTTTCAAATACAAATGAAACACACACCCACATCCTTTAAGCGCCTAGAAAACAGCAACAGTTTTGTGTTGATATGAACACCACGGGAGCAAAGCAAAACAAAAGTGGAGAGAGAATAATTGTTTTCCATCGCAACGAAATAAATTTAAGCAAAAAAGAAAAATAAACAACATTTGAAAGAGGAACATGTTCTATCGAAACACACAACAACAAAAAAATAAACTAAATTTAAAATAAAATTAAACAAACATACAAACGCAAATTGTATTATATATAGAAAATCACTAGCCTTCATAACTAAAGGAGGAGAGGTTAGAGAGCAAGAGCCGGGGAGTGTTTAAAAATAAATATTTTATTTTTGTAAATATATAAAAGCTTTAACAATGAGAGAGAAAGGGGAAGCAGAAAAAAATGAGCTGCTCAGCATTTGTAAAACTCATAAATCTAATTGATCTTGTTTGTTTTTTTCCTAGACTCATATCCAGGCTTAAGCCTTTGGGCCAGTAAATTGAAATAGAAATAATACCATAAAACAGCAAAAAAAAAACATTTGCACAACCACTATTTTTCCTAGGGAAATATTAGAATATTCGGGGAATAAAATCGGTATTTACTAATGGATTTGGATGTTTTATAGTTTAATTTATTTCCCCCCTTATGTAAGATTTTAAATTTTAATAATAAAACCGACTAGTATTGAGAGCTTTTTATTTTTTTTTTGTGAATTTTTAAAAATCTAAATATTCACAATTTAAAAAAAAATTATTTTTGTATAACATTTTTCTTAATTACTCAAGAAATATTAGTTGCACTAAGTAATCATATTAAAACAAATTAAAGCCAATACAATTTAGAACAAAATATGTAAAAAAATCATCTTTAACTCTCTATATTGTACTAGAAAAAACATACAATTGCATATTAGAGGCTTCCCTGGTCATGAGTAATCATGAGATAAATATAAGTCTACAGTTTCCATAAGTTTCCTTTATCTAAACTCCTGTTGCTTAAGTATTCTAGTCTAGTCTAGTACTGTAATCAGGACTACGTAATTACCCAGAAAGTTGTCTGATATTACCAGGACAACACACGGCAATTTTAGTTGCGCAACTCTTTATTAATTCTCTTTTAAAATTGCCCCTGTGTCTATATACAGCAATTTTGTTTCGGCAATTTTAGCATTCTTATTCAGTTATTTAGTCATTCATTCAGCCTTCAAGCTATCTGTCTTCTTTTTTTTACAGCTTTAAAAGATGCGAAAAGAGAACAAAAGGGAGTTGTGGAATACGAGCAACTTTACATACTTCTTTCCTCTCTCCTACAAAATCAAGAATTGCCCAACTAAAATTGCCGTGTGTGGTCTTAGTCTATTTACAGTTATTCTCTCTTCTTCTTCTTTGCTCTTCTTCTTTTTGTCTTTCTTATTCATCTCTTCTTCCTCTTTTTCTTTTTCTTCCTTTTTTCTTCTTCTTCCTTTTCTTCTTCTTTGCTCTTCTTCTTTTTGTCCTTCTTATTCTTCTCTTCTTCCTCTTTTTCTTCTTCTTCTTCTTTTTTTTTCTTCTTTGCTCTTCTTCTTTTCCTACAATCATTCCCTCTTGTTTTTCTTCTTCTTTTTTTCTCATTCTTTTCTTACAGTCATTCCCTCTTGGTTTTCTTCTTCTTCTTCTTCTTCTTCTTCTTCGTCTTCTTCTTTTCCCTTCTCTTTTTCTTTGTTTCTCTTCTTCTTCTTTTCTCTTCTCTTTTTCTTTGTTTCTCTTCTTCTTCTTCTTTTTCTCTACTCTTTTTTTTTTGTTTCTCTTCTTCTTTTTGTTTTTTTTTCTTCTTTTTTTTTTTGACTTCATCTTTTGATCCTCCCTTCCATTTTTGAATTTTTAATGTCATTTTTTACAGTCATTCCCTCTTCTTTTCCTTTTTATTCTTCTTCTTCTTGCTCTATTTTTTTTTCTTTTTCTTTACCTTTTCTTTTTATCCTCCCTTCAATTTTTTTAATTTTTAATGCTCCTATTCCTCTGCTTGTCGTCTTTCTATTGCTACTCTTCTTCCTTTCTTCTCTTATACAAGTATCATAAAAGAACCAAAGGACCTACATGAGTCTGCTTCAATCATCTGTTTGGGGCACTCTGTAAATCTAAAACTCCCCAATACTTAAGTGCCAATCTCTTATTAAAAATTGCGGGAAAAATTTATTAAAATTTCTAGAAAGATTTGGTATAATCTCTCCTTAGCTTAACACATTTAGAATCATCAGGCAGTCTATTGAGTAGCACAAGCCTGAGGTTAAAACATCGCATTTGTTATCGAGCAACTTCTATCAAAATTTAAAATTTTTTTATTAAAAACATTAAAATTTCCATTACTTTCTTTTCGTTATCGAATGCCAAAGTGTGAGCCCAGGTTAAAAAGATCTTTCGCAGTTCATATTATTTTCATAATAATGCAAGTTCGGCTGGTAGTTTTCGGTTTTAGACAACATCGATTTCTGGTCTTGGGGCGAATTAATGTACTGTTTTTATTATACAAGCGATCAACTCGCTCGTACAATATTAATCGGTTGTGTTATAATAACAGCACATAAATCAAAAGTTTTAAGTTAAGAACTTGAAATAAAAATCATAAAATTTATAGGAATAAACCAGGGTCTTTCAACCAGAATGCAGAAATATTTAATTTTTTAGAATTGAGTTTTCTTACGTGTACTGATCACAAACTATTTGTATTCAACAAGATTAATTTGCTTAGTTGCACTACAGCTAAACTAATTTTCCACTGCCGAGCGTATGTGCTGTGAGTTGATTTTTTTAGAAGAGTTATTTTCGGGCAATTTATTGTTTATAATTTAGGAATTTTTTTCATTTGTTATTTTCCAGAAATTTGATTATTTACTTGATACTTTGTTGTTGATTTAGAAAATAAATTAATTCAACAAAGTGTTGGAAATGTGTTTCAAAGTAATTTTTTTCTTACATGCCAGTTTAAATGTATGTATCAGAGGGGTGTGTGTGTAAGTTTGTGTCTATGTGTGCTTGATGTTTATGGGCTAAAAATCAAAATGTACACAACAACATTATTTTCTGTTCATTGGCCAGACATCTTCAAAATTTTATAACAAAAAAAATTTTTTTTTTTCAATTTATTTAAAAAACACTATTGTTACATTCTTTTGTTTGTATTGTAATTATTTTTTTCTAATATTTGTTTTGTTTAAAAAATAATTTTAAAAAAAAATCTTAATCAACACTGTGAAATTCGCAGTGGTATTTTATTAATTTTACTTTATTTGTATCGCTCCCTTCATTTAATTTGTTTTTTTTTTTTTTTTATTTAAACATTTTATTAAAGGGTTTAAGCACTGTTTTTAATTTGATAGGGATCACACACATACCACACAAAAAAATGCTTTTTTTCCTTTCAACTAAAACTTCATCGATTTTTCTTGTTTGGTTGTCAGTTTCCTTGTGCACAAAACAAAAAAAAAATTAACTCTTTTTTGCCAGGTCGTACAATTCTTCTTTAATTTTTTAATATTTTGTTAAAGAAACATTTTTTTAAAAATTAAGCAAAAAACAATTTTATTTAATTCTATTAAAATTTGTGAAGTTAGACACCAAACTTTGTTTTGAAAATTGTTTTCCAACTTTAATTTCTCACCGTCAAGGAATGTATCCAAGTAGCGATGCTTTTTTGTTGTTAAATTCTTAATTTTTTTTCACTGCTATAAAATTATTTAAAATTAAAATGATTTTAATTAATAATTTCCGTTTTATTAAATTTTTTTTTTTTTTTTTGTTTAAATTAAAAACTTAAAATGCGTTTAAAAATTTTCTTTTATTTTGATTCCCAACAAACAACTTTTTATTTAATCATCAGCTACTTTACTAAAACTGTGGAACCGAACGTATCGCTCTTTTTTTCTGATGACTTTTTTGGCCATTCTGCGTTATTGTGTGTGTGTGTGTGTGATTTCCTTCTGCTTTTACTGTCAGAGTGTGCATAAATTTGTTATTGTATTTGTGAGAGTATGTGTGTGTGTGTGTGTGTGTTTGGTATGAAAACATAACAAAAATTTTTATTGTACAAGCGCACCACCACTCAAAAACTCTATTTGAAAAATTCACAATTTTAATTGAGTGCCACAAGCAGTCAACCGGCCACAAGCAACAAAAAGTAAATTAAACACACGCACACACACGGATTCATGCAATAAGGAAACTTTTCATAACATAATCCACATTCCCTCGGTGGCTCTCACAACTCACAAGTTTTCCAGTTCGCGTTACACAATTCACAGCTGATACTACACAGCATGTGTTTCTTACATGAAATTCTTACAAGCAATCCCAGCAAACAATATGGCAAGAATTAAGAAACAAAATTGAAAAATTTTAATATTAAAAATCATAAAGTCGGCCAAGGTGATTACATCCTAAATCTTCACCTTGATGAAGCATCACTGTTTTCAAAATTTTGTGGTTTTGTCAAAAAAGACAGACCTGGCTTATATACTCCGATCAAAAAAGAACTTAAAGCGCACAGCTGCTTTCTTGATAACAATGTGAGTTAATTTTTTTTCAAATTATCAGAATTTCTTTTTTGGTTTGTGAAATTTATGCATTTTTATTTATTGGTGCGTTATTGATGATTTTAAAAACGTTATTTTTTTAAATGGACTTACAGACCAACAGCATTCATGTTAAAATGACAAAACTAAATAAGAACGTTGGCGGTGCGTATTCTTTACAGAATCGTTAATCATCTTGTTTAATAAAACTCACTAAAGTTTAACAAAAATAGAGTTAAAAACCCTAGATTCAACGAAAAACCAGCTAAAATGTTATTACTGGTCAAAAATAGGTTTTTATTGTTTTGCAGCCAACTTCACTACAAAACTCGCTGTCAACATTGGACTAGGACCATACACGGCAAGTTTATTTGGGCAATTATTTCTCAATTCTCTTTTAAAATTGTCGTTTTTTCACACACATTCTTATTCTACCTGTCTTCTTTTTTTATATCTCTATAAAAGATATGAAAAGAGAACAAAAGGAAATTGTAGAGTGCGAGCAAGTTTGTATCCCTTCTGTCCTCTCCAACAAAATCAAGAATTGCCCAACTAAAATTGCTGGGTGTAGTCCTGATCTTAGTGCTGCTGAGTTATTTCCGGAGGTTTCATACATTTTCTATGATCATGAAAATTTTTAACAGAGAAGAAAACGCTTTGCACGCCATTGTAGGTATGACTGTTAGTTTTTACATACAAATTGTTTATTGAAATAAATTTTGACAATTTGTAATACAACAGCTGATGAGTGAATTCTCTATTGCGATCATCTTGAATAGATGCCCTTGAAGCTAGTGGTATCCTTTTCAATATGAGCTTACTAGCACTTTTTATCACGTTATTAACACTGCAGTCACACGATCAAGTTTTTTTACAATTCTCTTTCAAGAAATTTACACATACTGCTTGTCAAAATTCACAAAAATTGAAAGATGTGACGTAGGCTGCACGCAATTTCAAAGCAAGTTTTTCAACAAGATGTTTTTTTTAACCTCTTCCACCGACAGTTTTGTTTCGGCGGCAATAGAGTTATATGCCTTAATTTTTAAATTATTCCGTCTATATGCAGGAATATTCATGTTCCACAGAACTTCATGCCTTCTGTATATCTCTATGAACTGCAAAACGTCGTTATATTTGTTTAATTTGTTCACAAACATATTAAAAAAAAAAAAAAAACAAAACAATACTGGCGGCAGAATAAGAATTCAAATTTGGAATAAAAAAACTGCAGTCAGCTGTTTTCTTGACTGTAATTTGAAACACTCAATTGAACGAAAAATTGAAAGCACTCTCAGCAAATTTTAAAAGTGTGAGTGTATTGGTAAAAAAATGAGAGAAATTTTAAAAATTGAATGAAAACTTGATCGTGTGACCCCCAAGTAAATGAAACCTTAAAAATATATGTAACTGGCTTATTAAACTTATGTAGATGATGAGGCCAAATCGTGGCATTTGAGATCGAGCAACGTTAATCGAAAATTTTAAATTATTTCATACAAAGAAACTTAATTTTCGATTTTAACGATTTGGTCTATGGTTTTAAATATACAATTTTTTTTATCAACCTCTTCTAGACTAAAGCATGGAAGTCTCTACAAAAGAATATTCTGTAAAGCGCTTCAATTGAAATCATGAAATTTTATGAAATTCGTGGCTTTATAAAACGGCACGAAATCGAATCTTTAATTTCTTTAATCATTTACTTTTTGCATTTGTCTGGTAGTGCCCCGCTTTGTCGATTTATATACACAAATATCTTGCTTCCGCATCGAAACTGCTTTCCCAGCGCAATACAGATTTAGGTGAGCTTACTTGGCCGCTTAACGGCCCTCAATTAAAATCACAAAATTCCGTTTTGAACATCGCAATATAGAGTCGGAACCCGAAAAATTCCAGCAGACTTAAAAGTTTTTTAGGTTAAATTAAAAAGATATAAAATTAAAATTGTAATAAAACAAAAGCAACAAAATTTAAAAAAAAACCCTAAAATTAAAGACTTAAAGCTTACGGTCACATTAAACAAATACACCTAATTATCTTTTTACACGAATTGGATGTAACACAAGTAAAAAAGAGATTTTTGCACAAAATATTTTGTTTTAACACGATTGTAATGCAATTTAAAGATGATAGTTCAGAAATAATTTCAGAAGATGATTAACAAAATTATCTGATATTTCTTTTTTCCAAATTTAATTTATTTTTTTAATATAATTAATGAATTTAGTATAAGCACTAACTAAATGAAGTCAACTCAAACAAGAATTTTTTTAAAATTCTCTTTTTATACTAATTTTCTTGTAACGTATCTATCGTGTAAAAAGAGAATTAAGTGTATTTGTCAAAAGAAGCATAACGACTATATCATTCACATTTATGTTTATATATTTTGAAAAAATATTTCCTTAGTTTAGTTAAATTTTTTATTAAAGTTGCATAATTTTATAATTTGAATTAATTTTGTGTCATAAAAATCAGGTTACACTATAAAAATATTTGCCTAAAAGTAGTGGTTACCCTTATTTTGACAAATATTTGTATAATGTGACCGCGGCTGTAGGTAAATAATTTTTTTATTGATTTGGTTTCATTTTAATTAATTAATTTAATTCAAGAATTTCTAAATTTACAATTGGCAATAGACATTTAATTGTTTACTGGGGTTTTTACACACTTATTTTTCCATGTTTGTTTTTTCTGACCGATATTTCCATTTCTAAAATATAAACAAAATGTTTAAATTTAAAATTTTTTCTATAAAACTGACAAAAGTACTGGAACATACACACGCACTCAGATACAAATTACAAGAAATTAAATTCAAAAAAAAAATTAATACGCAAATCAACTGTCGATTGTTATTATTGATGTTGTTGTTATGCCATAGTGATACAAAAAAAGAAAGGCGATATTGAATTTAAAATCCATAAAAAATTAATTTAAAATTAAATAAGAAAAATATTTCAATAGATGTCTATCTAGTTAAGTAAATCACATTCAAACAAGAAGATTATAATTATGAGTTATAAATATGTGTGAGTATGTGTTTGTAAGTGCTAACAAGGGTTTTACACTATAATACTGAATAAAATTACTTATCAAAAATTGAAATAAAATTAAAAAAAAAACATAAAATGAAAACAATACTTAAAAAATAGCCATAAAAATTTAACAGTCGTACGGCTCTCGCCAGTTTAAGCAAAATTTCTAAAAGTTTATACTGACAAAATCCAATGAAAATCTTAAAGTTTGTATTATAGTGTAAATGGCCTGTGTGATTTTTCAACAATCGTATCAAATACCATCTCATTTTGATCTTTCAAAATCTAATTAAGATCTTAATTCTTGTATTATAGTGTAAAACCCACATAAGTCCCGTTCTTTATTTCACATAACATGCAGTTTACTTTGCACGCAGGCTTGAACTTCGGTTTTTAAATCAAAATTTTTGAAAGTGGTATAAGTCCACTTTTTAAAAAAAAATTTAAGAAGATGGAGTCTACATCTTGTTAAAACTAAAGCAAACTCCCTCCTGGACTTACACCATTTTCAAAAATAACAGCTAATTTTTTAATTTAGCTAGTTGGCAAATAAATACAGTTTCAACTTACCCGAACTTGTATTAAAAATACTAGCATATTTTTAGGGGCTATAAATATAGTACATTTTCAAGTTTTATATATTAACGGTCAAGTTCATAAAAAGCATTTTTATTAAAAAAAAAAGATATTAAGCAAATTTTTTTTGGGTAATTTGCTTAACAAGCTCTTATTAAGCAAAAATATTATGTATGAATTTGTCGATAAAAATTTTGCCAAAAAATTGATTGGAAGCCATAAATAGTAAAACCATGTCGATAGACATCCCAGCATCCAGCTCAAGCTAACTAATACTCATATATAAGTGTCTGCAGGCATTACTGCATTATTTGGAAATGTATTTAGAGAAGCCTTTCTAAATGAAAAAACTAAAACGGCGTTAAGAAGAAAATTAGCATTTAAAAGAAAAGGTATTTTACTTACGTGAGTGCCAATTACGTGTGGGATGCTCAGCAGGAATATTGTTTAATGTTTATCAATTAATTGATTTTTAATAAAAAGGAAACCGTGTATATCTTATTAAGTCATTTCAGACGACTACAACTTAAGAACAATTAACTGTTTTTCTTATAATTTTTTTTTTATCAGCAAAACTTCTTGGCTTATCTGCAGAAAATGCCCAGGGTCTAGACAGTAATTGAACCTGCGATCCCCAGATTAAAAGGTTAGTATGCTAGCTACTAATCTACGGTGTGGGAGGCCCTATTATACCTGAACCACAATAATAAAGTCACTTTTTACTTTTAAGTTTTGGCACATTAAGATTCTTACAACAATAATTTGAATCTAACCAAATTCAGTGATAGCTTATCAGTATATTGAGATTACTTAAGTCGACTTAAACGATTTGTGTTTATTAACACAGAAATTAATTTAATTTTTATTAAATGTATTAAGAAAATTTGTACCAAGTCCGTTTCCCTTCATTTTTCTTTTCCTTTTTTCAGAATATTTATTAAATATATTAAATATTACAGTGTGTGGTTTGTTTGTGTTTTTTTAATTAAGGTTTTCTTGTAGGAAATTAAAGTAAAAAATAAATGATTAAATATTATTGGTAAATAATAGAACAAAACAATTTGTTGCAGAAAGGATTTAGAATGTTTAGAATTAGTCTACAATATATTTTATAGTTGGTAAAATAAATAAAACTACCGACAATATTTAAACGTTTTTGGAGGAAGATGGTATTGGGGATGAGTGCCATACTTTTCCCATTTCTAAAGCTTGTAATTGTAATAAATCCTTTTGGCCACCATTGGCTTGCAAAAGAAAAACGCTTTGCTGTAATGAAAACGAAAATAAAAAATCTTTGTGTCTGCATTTAATTCAATTAACTCGTCTTCACTTACTTTAACTTCTTTAGGGATTAAGACATCCATTTTATCGTAAATGATTGCATGTAGCCCCAGATCTTTTAACATTTTTATGGTGTCTTTGCAATTGTTATCATCACCCCAACAGAAAATCACTAGGCCACTATTTTTGGCTAAATTAACCTACAAAAACGGCAAAAAATGTCAGCAACATTTTTTGTTAAAATTTTTTTTTTTAAAACACTCACTTGAGAGGGATCCCTTAATAAATCTTCAGTGTGTGCTACAATACCCAAAAGTTCCATAGCCAATGAATTGAATACCGCCGTCTCAATACTATTTCCTCTGGGATCCATGTACCTTTTATATTTCTGCGTTTGACCCAAAGTTAAGAACATAACAGGATAACGATTTTGTTTAAAACGCAACAATGTGCAAATATCTGAATCGAAACAGCTGAACACAACACGTCTTTTACCAGCCTTACGAAAGACAACATCCAAAATACAATCCACATACAAATTGCGATCAACAACGTGCTCAAACTCCTCCTCCATGGTGCCATCGTGCAAACGTTGAGACCATTTAACTTCAATATTAAAACCAATATGGGGATCAATGGCTTCGAGTACGTCAGCCAACTGGGGAAATGGTTGATGTTCCAACAAATCATCATTACGAAATGAACGTTGAGAACGCGATTGGCCTTCTGCCGTATGATAAACTTTAAGATTTTTCAATTGTTCCAGGGTCAATTCCCTCATGGGCAAGGCCAAAAAATCATGTTCTTGCAACATATTCTTAGATTTTAAGGAAACATAAATCATGAAATCATGGTACACCACCGGTACCAAATCTTTGCTAAGTTGCACATCGAATTCTACCATGTCGGCACCGTGTTCGGCAGCATTTTTTAACGATGTTATAGTATTTTCTCTAATTAAACTATCATTGGTTTTGAAAGATGTACCAGAGCCGCGATGTCCTACATCTAATCCCTTCCATTTATGGTTCCAGTAACGGGAATATGTGATGGACATGTCCATGTTCAAAGACGGCACTGGCTTGACAATTAAATAACCGATTTTCATCATACCTAGAGGACGATGACGTGAGGCACACGTTATAGGTACTTCCAAGCGACCTTCAGATTGTTTAAAGAGGTTTGGCAAGATGTAATGGTAACCCAAATGATGGGGAGGCTGATCATGATCCGCTCTTGAAGAATATGTATATAAATCAATCAAATAAGCTGTATTCTCAAAGTCACTTATTGTCAAGTGAAATATGACTAGATCATCCGATCCACAAGCAGTGCCAAACTGGGATTGAGGTTTAATGACACTGTCATCTGCTTTCAATGTTGTTACCTCAGAAAAGGCAAGAGTTGATTCACCATCACAGCCATTTTCCCTAGTGTCATGGGTATCACCAGAAAGTGAATCATCTAATGGCGAAATGGCACAATTCGAACCAGCCAACAGGTTATCACAGCCAATTGGTATACGCAAATTCATGGGTGTCACCTTAACAAACATTAGACGGCGTTTCATGTTTTGTTTCCAGGAGAAGGGAGCATTAAAAAATTTCAATTGAACTATTGTCTCAAAAGTCAACCAACCACGATCTACTTTCTCGCAGCCTTGCACTACACCAAATATATCCACGCAACCTGGAATAGAATCATCTGCCAAGTCTGGTATTCGTCGGGCCTCAAGGTGACTTTCCCAGCGTCGCACCAAAGGAGTCTCGGTTGTTGATTCTATAGCACATACTAGATACCGATACTCCGTACTACGATTTCTGGGTATTGATACCTGAACGCTCCATTCATTAGAATCTGGAGAAGAGTTTACGAAAAAATTGTGTGGTTGTGTGGTTTGCAATAGAAACCTGACCGGTCTCTCTTTTTCTAAAGCGTGGTTATTGCGTACATACCCTCATCCTTGGTCATGACCACACAGCTACTCAGATGCCAGTTGCCCAAAGATTCACAATTACCCACCACAGCTAACTTTTCATTAGCCATCAGATCTTGATTCATAATAACCCTAAAGTTCCACACAAACTCCGGATACGTACAAGATCCGCTCGATGAACGCACATTTGAGGGTGCCAGCATTGCGTCACATGCTTCTGCCGATTCGTCGTCTGGATATGACCAACGCTTCATGTTGAACTTTGATTATTTCTAAAGTACTGTTACAAACTGAAACAAAAACGCAAAAAAAATTAACCTAAAAGCATGTGAGAACAAAGTAATTAAGAAAAAAATTTGCCTGCTCAAAATATCATTTTTCTATTTTATTAAAAATTAAAGTCGGAAGAGAAGACAGTCAGTTCCACTTTATCATTGATTACCATCTTACCTTGGAAATATACAAATTGTTTTTTTACAAATCAAATACAATTCTTGCAGGTTGTTAATTTCTGTTTTTTTTTAATTTCTGAGACCTTGTGCTAAACTAAAGTACACGTAGATTAGAATTTGAATTCCATGGCAAGTTTTTCTTCGCGTAGAAATTTCCAAGGTTTTACAACTGTACCGAAATACAAAGACCTCGTTGAGTAATTAAATATTTAGCTTATCTCGCACCAAAAATTAATAATTTTCTTTGTATTTGCGTTGTTGGCAAAGTACGAGCAATCTTTTTTTATGTATACAGATGCTCTTTTGAAGGGTGGATAAAATTCACTAGAATTTGTAGGTTCTGGAGAATTTTCCCGTTAGTAGTACGTGTGGCTAAGTATGTTGAGGGTTTATCATTTTTTTTTTACTTTAAACACGAATCGTTCAAAAAAAATTCTTAAAATGCTTATTGTTCACAGCTCACAAATGGCACGTCTTCTTGATTTTTGTTATTGGTTGATAATATTTTTCATTGACCACAGGTATAGGTTTTTATCAATAACACAAAGAAAAAAATTCATAGTACAGTACAAGAGAAGAGCACAAATTTGTTATACAATACCTCTCAGCTGTTTAAATTGTTAACTCACAAAGCATAAAGTCAGCTGTTTGTTTATTGTACACATCAAGTCGAATTCATAGGAGGTCGGCGCAATATGTATTTTGTTAGTGTAAAATATCTAACAAGCTGTCAAAATAAAGAAAAAAAAACAAAGAGAAAAAATGGGGATGAAATAAAATTTTCAAGTAAACAAATAATAAATTTTGTTATAAAGAAAAAGAAAATATTAATTTAATAATAAAAAAGTACTAAGAAGCGTGCAACAAATTATATTGTGTAATATAGTTTTGTTATTACTATTTGTGAAATTATTCAGTGCTCAATTATCGCCCAATTGTAGTTTTTGTAGTTTTATTGATGAGGACGCTAAACTATTTTACATTGGCAGTAGTACCAACAAAGTAGGAACATTTTCTTATAAGAACGTTTAGGCAAATTTAATTTATAAATATATTGTAGGCACACAAAACAAAAGGAACAAATAAGTTTCTTATAAAAAACACCTGATCAGTTGCACCCATCTCCTATGAATTCGAATTGATATAACAGTTTTAATAGTTGTACGGTCAATCATTTGTTGTGTTATCAATCCACTGTACGTGTTAATTGTTTGGAAAACTAGTAAACAAAAAACAGCTTTAGTTAAAAAAAATATGTTGACAAGCAATAAAAGCAAAATTAAAAGAGATGCTAAAAAGAAAAATAAGCGAAAAGAAGTGAAATTGGTTTTGCTAAACGAAGAACATCTAATTCAAGAAGTATGCACCCGCCCGGTTATATATGATCGATCTTTGAGAGGCTATCGGAAAACGACACTACGCAAACAATGCTGGAGCGAAATTAGTAAAGCCATGGGCTGCACAGAAGAGGAATGTCGTAAAAGGTGGCGTTCTTTACGTGATTCATTTGCAAAACACTATAAAGTTTTCCAAAAGGCAGGCGATAGTGCTGGGGAAAAACATTGTAAATGGGTATTTTACGATAAGATGTCGTTTCTAATACCTCACATAGATGGTGTCAGGTAATTTATATTACAAACGATGCTGCTTAAAGACTTGCCAATACATACATATCTTGTGTTTTAGCTATGATTTAGACGGCATAATAGACGAACTGGGTGATATTTCTGATGATGGTCGAAGCATGGATAGCGACGCAATTGTGTTAAACTCTACGAGTGAAAATCTAAAACAAACTGGACTCTCTATAGAAAATGTAAAAAAGATAGACGAACATGGAGAACAATTTCAGGATAATATACAACATACCTCTGTTTCAGTGCAGGCCACTGATTTTATATCTATCCCAATAGCAAATCCTTCCCAATCTCCACTTAATGATACTAATCATACTTGTAGAATTAATAACACCTGCAGCAATACTACATTCTGCGGAGAAACCAATGCAGACAGTGGAATTGTACATGATTCCGATGAAAAATTTCTTTTAAGTTGTGCGCCCACTTTACGACGTTTAACAAATAGACAAAATGCTTTAGCCCGCTTGAAAATACAACAAATACTCTTTGATATTGAATTTGTTCAAACCAATAGTTGAGAAAAGCTTCTAAGAAGTTATTTTTGGAAATATGTAACTACTACTAACTGAAACAAAAAAAGTTTATGAAAATAATTTCAAACTACAAGCCAAGATGTTAATGGTTGACATTAATCTAAATTTCATTTTGTTTGTGGCCCGTATTAAACATTAAGCTTAATTACAAACTAATGAATGTATTTTGTTAGATTCAATTTGTTATTAGTTAAATTACATTAAGTACGTTTATAAATTGTATGTAATTTTTACTAAGTGAAAAATATGTACACTAAATTTTTGAAAGATTACACTCCACACTTCAGTAGCTAATGTAATTTACCTGGAGACTTCTGTGAATTCTTAGGTGCTGCAAATAAGTCATAGGCAAGTCATACTAAACCTCTCGAGGTTTGTTGAACGAAAAGTTTGCACATTTTGGATACAAGTGATTAATTAAATAAAAATTATCTTGCACGAAAAAAATTTATTGGTTATTTAGTCTCACAAAAAAAAACGAATAACGGTTGATTAAGCTTGATTTGAAAAATCTAATAAAATTACTTAAAATTGCGTTACCGTTCGTACTGCCAAGCCGCCCGGCTATAAGCATTTTTTTATTTTTTCAATCGGGAGGATCCAGGTTCGATTTGTAGAGGTGGTAAGAAAAAATAGAAATTTGTTGCAAGTAGGAAAGGGACATTGGTGGTGAAATTGTATATTGAAGTTGAGGTAAAAATGTTCAAATTCAACATCAATTCCCATGCTCAATGGAGTTAAATCTTGGTTGAAGAACCGGCTAAATTTAAATTTTTTTTGGTGTATGTTAGGTAAGGGTGTCAACACTAAAAAATTTTTTAGCTTAGACTTCTACCAATTTTTGTTCAATGCACAAAAACGCCAAATATTTCAATTCAATGTTTTTCTATATATAAAATTGGTTGTTATCACTGTTTCTTAATAAATTAATTAGAAGTTTGTGAAGAAGTTAGCAGAAAATTTTGCATGTGCTAAAATTTTAAATATTGTATTAACTGAAGTTAGTTTGTTTAAATTAGTGAAGTAAAGTTGTGTTTAAGTTGAAGAGAAGTGTTTTTAGTGAAAACAAAATCAATTACTACTGAGCCTATCAATAACTGAAGTGTGTGGTAGGAAGGGGTTTCAATAGGAGGAGGTGCTGCAAGGTAAATGCTAGATTTTTCGTTATTAATATGCATAATATATGTAATTTCTATAGGTATTCAAGGTAATGCGAACAGTTAATTATATTTTACTATTGACATACATATATGTGTGTATGCAGTATGTATATGTAATTCCCATGTTGGAATGTTTGGCTTTCAAGCCATGCAATGTGTGCTTCTGGATAATTTGACTTTGTACGTTCATACTATGGCCTTATAGGGCTTATATAGGAATCATTTTCTGCAGCTTGAAGGTATATGTAACTAGAAGAGAAGCCGTGCACCAGAACACGGGAGCCTGAAATTTTATGACGCTATTAAATGGCTTTAACGTTGAATTAGTTGCCTTTCATTAGAGCGTTATAAATGGGAAAGGGCAAACAGTTTTATACTTACATGCAAACCAATAATGTAGATTGAAATGTTGGACCAGGACCACACACGGCAAGCTTAGTTGAAATATTCCTGATTTCGTGGGAGAGAGAGGAAAGAAGAATTGAAAGGGGTACAAACTCGTACTTCCCAACTTCTTTCTGTTCTCTCTTCGTATCTTTTATAAAGATGTAAAAAAAGAAGACAATTAGCTTAAAGGCTGAATAAATGACTGAATAAGAATGCTAAAATTGCCAAAACAAAATTGGTGTGTATAGACACAGCGGCAATTTTAAAAGAGAATTAACAAAGAATTGTCCAACTAAAATTGATTTGTGTGGTCCTGGTCTTGGTAAACTATATGTCGCATTGCTGTCATTTTAAACAACAAGAAGAAATGTATAGCGCTCATGTAGCGACATTGTGCTGTCTGAATGTGATAGAAAAGAAATTCAAAATGTGGAGAGAGAAGACTTGACCTACAGCCTTCCTATGTACAGAGTTAAAACACAGTGCTTTGACAAGTCATTGAAAAATGCGCCTATCGTCCGATTACATTTCAACTGCTACTTACTAAGCAAGAGTTCTTGATTAGTCATTGATCCAATTGAATTTTTGAGGCCAAGTTGTAAGAAAATCGGTGTGATTTTCCATTGTAAAAGCAAAGTTTTAGATACATCTAGAAGTCCTTTGTTCTTAATCAGTCTTTTTATGTATATTAAACAGGAGTTTAAAAATGTATTGCTGTTTATTTCCGAATGCTCTAAGCTTTAAAAAAATCAATAATTATCTAAAAAACAAAAGATAAAAAATATTTCTGTAAAGTGGCTATTGATAATTGAGGCTGCACAAGATGTGTAATGTAAAAGTTACATGCTTACATGTTGTACACACCACATGCCTACACACATATTGCTGACACAGAACGCCCCTTAATAAACTTCATAATTTGTTTAAGAGATTTCTTATCAGTTTAATTATTTCAAAGCAATTTAGCTTGAAAACCATCATGGGAATATTTTGAAAAATTTATGAATGCTGTAGATATACTTCTGTCCTGTGAATAAATGTTGTATGCAATTCTATGAAAGCACTAATATGCAACAACTAGAAAAACTCAAGTGTGCAAGTGTTGTACGAGTGTATGTTTGTTTTGTACTTCTTGTGTAACTCATCGAAACAGTTACTTGGTTGTAGGCTTGAAAATAATTTAAATTAAGTATGTGCAGCAACTAATATGATAAGAAATTCATTAAAATTTAATGATTTTATCAATGTGTTGTTTTAAACTCGTAATGAATTTATGGTGTATTGATGAGAAATCTATTTTGTATTCAGTTTAATGTTTATAGTTTTTGATTGTTGTGTTAATTTGTAGGAGCATTTACAAATTTGTCTCTGGATAGACTCATGTTTAATGAAAATCACATGAATTTGTTGTGTGATGCCCTTAAGGGTGTGAAATACACAATAATAAAAAAAAAACATCTGTTTCTTGTTGTATGTATATGAAAATGTTATGTTTTGATTTCTTTCTATGGCTCAATTTCAATTGAACTTTAGCTAAAATATAGTCGTAAGTAGGTATGAAGTATGCGAGTGTTTATTTATTTGCTCCATTTACATTTAATTCCGGCCAACAAACAAAGTGTTACATGTTTGTTTGCAAATTGTGCTCTTGCTGTGATGCCTGTCCAGGCATAATAAACTCATTTAACTGCTTAAGGCGGCCGGACGACATTATCTGTAATGATTGTTTGCAAAAGCATGTGTCTTTTGTTGCCAGTAACATTTAGCTCGTAAACTTAATTAAATTTCATCTGTTTGTTTGTTTTTAACGAAATAAAAACTCAACTAAGCAAAACCTAAGAGTCGTAAGTCTTGCTATATAAAAATCTCTCTTTATTTGTGGACTAAAGAACGTGCCAGAGTCATAAAATTGCAACATGTGACAATTGTTTATTTATTGTTATCAAATATTATGAAATAGTTTTTTTTTTTTTAAATTGTCAATAAGAAATTGTGTACGTGCCTTAACAAAAATGACCCCAAATTAAGATTTTCCATACCGAGTTGAAAAGTCAAGATTTATTTATTGATTCGCTGTTGTGTTGCATGCAAATATTTGTAAAAGAACAAACACATCTGCTTTAATTTCATAGCATTAATAGAAGCAAAGTGAAAGTTTCCTCTGCAACCCAGAAAAATTATTTATCTTTTTAAAAAAATTTTAAGATTTTAATGAAATTAAAAATTATTTGTGAAAGTGGTATAAGTCCCCTTATTTAAAAAAAATTAGTTAGCGGTAATTTTAGTAAAATTACCGCAGACTCATGTTTTAAAAACAGTAAACTTATACCACTTTCAAAAATAACCGATCATTTTTGCTTTTAGTGCAATGCACTATAGGAAATTGTCTTAAGGTTTTTTTTTGGTTGAAATAATTAAATTCACACTCGTGATCAAACAACTTCAATCAATATTTTTAAATTATTTCATTCGATGTTGAATTCAATGATTTAGCCTTAGATTTTAATGGGGTTTTTGTATATTTTTCTTAGGGTGAACTGAAAATTAGCTGCTTTAGAAAAACAAGCAAGACTGGCAGCTGAAATAAAATGTGAATGGAAGAAAAGTTATAGCCTTAGCAAAGACTTTAAATAATTATTTTTAATCCTGCTTTTTTTAAATCGTAATGAAGTGGAAATTTTCGATTTAAGCGAGCTAAGACAAACATCGATTAATAAAAAAATACTCACTTTTAACAAAAATTGTCTTTTCCTGTATTCTGTCTCAAAAATTCTGGAATTACCCTGCTCACTTGATTTTTATTTTGTGTCTTTTTGATTTCTAACTCATTTAAACGTAAACACTACTGGGTTATTTTATCTACTGTATTCGATATTTTAAATGCTTTGCTTTCTAAGAACGTAATTATTTTTAAGTTCTTTTTTTTAACTTCTCAACTACTGCTGTTGAGATTCGGTGCAAGTGCTACTTTGTAAAAACATTCCAAGTAAAGTGTAAATAGTTTGTCATGCACTTGGTTGGCGTTTCTATTTTTTACGTACAATTGCTGTTGTTACTTTATTTCCTTATCCATACCGATTTTGATTTCAAGTGCAAAAAGTGGGGAAAAAAAGGAAAGAAAAAAAAAACGGTTTGCTGCAGTCATAAGTAGTACGAGTAGTCATTGTTGACTGTGTTGTTCATGTTCGTTTGGTTATCTAAGATTGTCATGCTACCACTTGGTATTGCTTGAACTGACTAAAATGCTGGAATATTTTTTTTTTGAATTTGGTATAATTCCCTAGATAAATTTACACTTGTTAACTTGTATTTGAAGTGTGTTTTTAATGCAGGGCTGGGAAGTATTTGAATTACTTGTATTTTGTATTTCGTATTTTAAATACATGACCTGAAAGTATTTCTGGTATTTTTAATGCAACAACAGGGCATGTATTTTGCCCAGCCCTGCATTTGCGCTATCACCATGTGTGTGGCTATAACCCACCGCTACCTCTAAGATCTATTGTGCAGTTCAGTTCTCAACTACAATTCGAGATTCTTTACGAATCTCGTGATTGTTGTGGGATTCATCCCACGTTAGATAATCCCACGTTTCCTTGTCATTAATTAACTCTATTAGAATTTTGCGAAATTTATAATTTTAATTTATATTTTTCAATTTGGATTTCGTCAAAAACATGTAACACCGGAGCAATGTCATCGAATTATTAAAGTTATAATGGATTCATTGGAAAGAAAACTGTACTGTTCTGCTGTGTTTTTAGATATTAAACAAGCATTTGATAGAGTATGGCATGAAGGCCTATTATATAAACTCAAACACATTTTACCAGCTCCATTTTATGCTGTATTAAGATCATATTTACTAGAACGAACATTTTATGTAAGAGTTGATGATGAAAAGTCTAGTGTGTATCAGGGCAGTGTTTTAGGTCCTATATTATATAATATTTTTACATCAGATATGCCAACGATTGAAAACGTTACTATAGCCACATACGCATTTGACACTGCTTTAATTGCTGCAAGTGAATGTCCAGTTAAAGCATCAGCTTTAGTCCAGTTTAATAAATGGTTCAATAAATGGAAAATTGAAATTAATTCAGAAAAATCAACTCATGTCACATTTACTCAGAGAAGGAAAGAGTGTCCTCTGTTATATATTAATGGTTTACAAATATCCAAACCGAATTGTGTCAAGTATTTGGGGATGCACTTTGACAAGCGACTTACCTGGAATGATCACATAAAAGCTAAAAAAGTTCATCTCAATATTAAAAAAAAAAAAAAAAAAAAAAAAAAAAATGTACTGGTTGCTAGGAAGTAAATCTCAACTTAGTGTAGAAAACAAAATTAAATTATATCAGGCAATTTTAAAGCCAGTGTGGACATATGGTATTGAATTGTGGGGATCAGCAAGTCATTCAAATGTTGAAATATTGCAGCGTTATCAGTCGAAAACTCTTAGACAAATAATGGATGCTCCATGGTATATTACCAACAAACAAATTGACAGAGACCTTTAAATTCCCTTGATTTTGAATGAAATAATTAGTTTTAGCACCCGATATATTAATCGCCTAAATAATCATTGCAACATATTAGCAATTTCTTTATTGGACGAAACAAATGAAATTAGAAGATTGAATAGATTTCATATATTAGATCTTCCATATAGAAAATAAAAGTCTCAGGTATTAATAATGTACTAATCTTGTTGAAGATTACTGCGTAAATATATAGATATATATTGTAATGTAATTTTTTTTTTTTTTTAATTATCAAATTTACTTAATATCGTAAAATAGATTGTAAATAAAGAAAAACTTATAAAAAAAAAATTAATTATATTTTACAATTTTTTTGGCTACGCCTATGATTAAAAAAGTAATCAGTGTCTTTCTTTTAATTTTAGGTGTTCTTGATATAGGAAATCTTCAAACCTGCAGTGTTTAAACTTTCGTAATGTACAATGTTTTGGTCGTGTTCGTAAGTAATCGTGATGGCACTAAAAAGCTGTCATGCGGAAATGTTTACGGAAATGCGATCGTAAGTAATCGTGATGGCATTAAAAAGCTGTCATGCGGGAACGCGATCGTAAGTAATCGTGATGGCTTTAAACAGCTGTCATGCTTAAGAGTCGTGCGTTAATGAGCTCTATTTCACTAGATAGAATAAATAAATTGCAAAATTTTGATTACTGTATGGTTTCACGGTAGGCATAGCCCCGTCACAATTTTAACTGAAGTGTTAAAAATATTTATTTTCAAATACAGCGTGCAAAATCAAATCAAAAATTAAAATATGTCATGAGTGTCGCGTATTAATGAACTCAATTTTACTTGAAAAAATAAATAAAAACTGCAAAATTGTGACTTCCTGTGTACCCACGCAGGATTCAAGGTGGTTTTGTCCCCGTCACAATTTGAACTACAGTGTGTGATTGTTCATCTACATAATTTTAAAGCAGCACAATTTATCAACTTTCATCATCACAACAAAACTAAGAATAAGAACAGGTAAGTTTGTTTATACACTTTTTTTAATGAAAAACATTTCATTATCACTTGTTTAATGGAATTCTTTGCTATTTATAAAACAAGTATCATGTTATCAGATACAACTGACAATACTTTATGTTTACATGAAAAATGAAATAAATTATTAAATGCTTATGAACTTTGCTGTTGGTGTAGGGTACTGGTACTTTATTGGCCAACTCATGTATACAAATAAGAGTTTTTACACAAATAATATTATTGTAGTACTTCTTTGCCATTTCTATAGAAGTATACGTACCTCTGTAGAGGCTGGAATTACTGTAGCCGGTCACAAGTCTCGGCTGTGCTGGTCCGTATTTGAAATACAAATTTTACTATTAAATAAAGGTTTCATCATTTAGTTTAACCAAATGCCATCTCAGTTTGTGGTCATCTAGACCAGTAGAAAGATGGTTTTCTTTAGCAGGTTTTACTTATTAGCCAGCAGAAAGTTGTTTGTCTGAAAGTCTGTTTCTTTTTCAGAAAAAAATACATGACACGAAAATATTTTTTATTTTCTATTTCATTTGAAGTTAAGCAATGTGTTTTGCCCAGCCCTGGCAAAGTACTTAAAGAATGAAAATGAATATCGAGTACATGAAAAAAGAACTTTCATTAATGACATAAAAACACAAAAAAAAAAAAAAAAAAAATAATAATAATCCTCGTTATCTCGTTATAAGTATGACTTCTCTTGAGTATGATTGGTATAGTTTGACTACTTTGCTTAAGTCAACTTGTGTGGTAATTATCTATCAATCGTTATTGTCACAACAGTTTGTTATTTTTATTTGCTTAAATAATTATTATAGGCGCCAGGTGTTTTTTCTTGCTCTCTCTCTCTCTCTCTTTTTTAACAAGAAAAAACTTTTTTTTGTTGGATCTGTGAAAAATTATTCTTATTGAAAGTTTTGTGCGAAAGTTTTTCTTTATCACTAAAGTAGGTTTTTGATTATAGAAGATCTACTCCAGAGATGAAGAGTAACTTTACAGTTCTAGAGCAACCGTTGGCTGAGATCAATATGGTGGAGGTCTGGTTCACTGACGGTTGCAAATAGGAAAATGGCGAGCTTTCAAATACACATTTCCATGAGAAAATTCTCTATGATCTTTCAAGTAGAAATTTACAATGTTCTTATATGAGCCAGGGAATCTATGAAAATAATTAATAGAGGGATGTCAGACTGTTAGGCAGTCAGGCTACACGGTTGGACGGTTGGTCTTACGCTCAGCCATTGTAATGTATTGTTTGTCATCTCTGAATGAACTTAAGATCCATAACAACCTCACGTTATGTTGCATGCCTGGGCTTAACGGTCATACTGGCAACGCTTATACACAATTTTGAAAAAACTGAATGTAAAACGAATTAAAAAAAGCTGTTACAACTTTATGATATTTTATATCCAGATAATTACCTAACTTAACTCAGTTGAGTTTTAATTGAAACAACTGCTATTGATGGGTTGTCATTTTTGTATGTGCTTTTCAACTGCACGAACACAGAGTTGTAATCTGTAATAACACAAATAGGTTGTAATATCAAAATTACAACAAAAGTAGAGTTAAGTTGTGAACCATAATAGGGACATATGTCAGCCTCTGCTTGGCTCTGGTATACTGGGTACTAGATATGATGTTTTAAAATGATGATGAATTTAATTTAAGCAGAGACTTTAACCGCTTCAAACGAAAATTTCAAGGGCCTTCTTTTTGTTGTTGACTTAAAGAATATCCTAAAGTATGGATATAGGGAACAGGAACCTAGCTAGAATTTAGATTTAGAATTTGAAAAAAATAATGATGTGATCAATAACAACCTCAGGTTGTGTTGAGTTACTGGGCTTAAGGCCACACTGGCAACGAGCGGGCAGACTGGTTGGGCCAATGGAGGACCACAATTCCATGTTGGCATGTCTGTAGCATAAATTAGGAAGAAAACTGGTTTCTGGATCAAAGCATCATTTTCAAAACATTAAGAGTCGCTTACTAAACTCATACGATCGCAGAGTACATGGCTGAAGGTACTATCACTCAATAAGAGAAATCTTAGAACATGTAATTCATTATTGCCGGTTCTTGATGAGCATATACAAAAAAAAAACTTTGATTTTGAGAACTAAATTTGTTTCCAATCAAAAATTTAGTTGTCTTGTTCGATTTTTTTAGTCTTGACTATAGAAAATCGTTTTAACAGAACTAAATTTTGGGATGTATTATCGAATTTTAGTTGCTACAACTACAAAATTTGATTAGAAAGTTGCTTTTGTATTAGATTAGGTTGCGCAAACCCCCTCTCTTTAATAATAAAATTTGATTATCACAAATGAATTTTTGATTAGAAGGAAATTTAGTTCTCTTAACCAAAGTTGTTTTCTTTATTGGATTAAGTTAAATTAGTTTACACAAACCCCTCTCTCTTTAATAATAATAAAAAAATAGAAGGCTTCTCTTTAACTTTAACTTTAACTTTAACTTTAACTTTAACTTTAACTTTAACTTTAACTTTAACTTTAACTTTAACTTTAACTTTAACTTTAACTTTAACTTTAACTTTAACTTTAACTTTAACTTTAACTTTAACTTTAACTTTAACTTTAACTTTAACTTTAACTTTAACTTTAACTTTAACTTTAACTTTAACTTTAACTTTAACTTTAACTTTAACTTTAACTTTAACTTTAACTTTAACTTTAACTTTAACTTTAACTTTAACTTTAACTTTAACTTTAACTTTAACTTTAACTTTAACTTTAACTTTAACTTTAACTTTAACTTTAACTTTAACTTTAACTTTAACTTTAACTTTAACTTTAACTTTAACTTTAACTTTAACTTTAACTTTAACTTTAACTTTAACTTTAACTTTAACTTGAACTTGAACTTGAACTTGAACTTGAACTTGAACTTGAACTTGAACTTGAACTTGAACTTGAACTTGAACTTGAACTTGAACTTGAACTTGAACTTTAACTTTAACTTTAACTTTAACTTTAACTTTAACTTTAACTTTAACTTTAACTTTAACTTTAACTTTAACTTTAACTTTAACTTTAACTTTAACTTTAACTTTAACTTTAACTTTAACTTTAACTTTAACTTTAACTTTAACTTTAACTTTAACTTTAACTTTAACTTTAACTTTAACTTTAACTTTAACTTTAACTTTAACTTTAACTTTAACTTTAACTTTAACTTTAACTTTAACTTTAACTTTAACTTTAACTTTAACTTTAACTTTAACTTTAACTTTAACTTTAACTTTAACTTTAACTTTAACTTTAACTTTAACTTTAACTTTAACTTTAACTTTAACTTTAACTTTAACTTTAACTTTAACTTTAACTTTAACTTTAACTTTAACTTTAACTTTAACTTTAACTTTAACTTTAACTTTAACTTTAACTTTAAAGTGAACTTTAAAGTGAACTTTAACTTTAAAGTGAACTTTAACTTAAAGTGAACTTTAATTTTAAAGTAAACTTTACCTTATAGTGAACTTTAACTTAAAGTGAACTTTAACTTAAAGTGAACTTTAACTTATAGTGAACTTTAACTTGAAGTGAACTTTAACTTAAAGTGAACTTTAATTTTAAAGTGAACTTTAACTTATAGTGAACTTTAAAGTGAACTATAAAGTGAACTTTAACTTTAAAGTGAACTTTAATTTAAAGTGAACTTTAATTTTAAAGTGAACTTTAACTTAAAGTGAACTTTAAAGTGAACTTAAAAGTTAACTTTAACTTGAAAGTGAACTTTAACTTAAAGTGAACTTTAATTTTAAAGTGAACTTTAACTTTAACTTTAACTTAATATGAAATTTTAGCAACGACAAAAACCGTACAAATTAACATAGCTAAATTTGCAATTTACAGAGCCCTGTAAAGCACTTAAGAGAGAGTAGTGCAATATTCAGGAGGAAAAAACAATGACATGGGGGCAAGGATTAAAAAAAAATACGCAAAAGGGTCTTCCAAGAGATTTATAATGTATCTATGTATTTCAGATGTGTATAAATATAGCCGCAGAGTACGAAAATTCGATTTTGTTAAAAATGATCTCTTGGGTACATTATTGGCCATATTGGACAAAAATGGAATTACATACGTATAGGTGTGGTAGTCAAAGGGGTCCACTACAAGTCATGCTTAGTCACATTTCTGAAATAATTTTGGGATTCCAGAAAATCGATTTTGAAAAAAATAATTTTTTTTGAAAATTGCTTTAGAGGACCACTGGCCATTTTGGACAAAAATTGAATTACACACGTATTCCACTATATAGGTGTGGTAGTGCAATTAGTCCACTACAAGTTACGCTTAGTCACATTTCTGAAATAATTTTGGGATTCCAGAAAATTGACTTTGAAGAAATCACTTTTTGCAATTTTCGAAAATTTCTCTACAGGACCACTGGTCATTTTGGACTAAAATGGAATTACACACGTATCCCATTATATAGGTGTGGGGTCTACTACAAGTCACGTTTAGTCACATTTCTGAAATAATTTTGGGATTCCAGAAAATTGACTTTGAAAAAATCTTTTTTTGCAATTTTCGAAAATTTATCTACAGGACCACTGGTCATTTTGGACTAAAATAGAATTACACACGTATCCCACTATATAGGTATGGTAGTTCATTACCAGACTATTGTTGCAGTTTTCTCAAGCCCGAAAAAAAGAACGTCACATAAACATGAGCTTGCTTGTCCTAAGTCCACATAACCAAAAAAGCAGTCGACACATACGCATTTAGTCCATAAATTTTATGGTGCACCATACCCAACTTTGTGAGGTATTTTGTCGTAACTAAAATCAGGGCACACTTTAAAAGATGATTTGCAGTTGCTGTTACTTAAAGTGCAGTTAAATCAAAAGATTGACTGCCGACCACATCACTTGCAATGTGACCACATAAATAAAAGGTGTCCCAATAAGAACGCAAGATTTAAATTTAGCGCCATTCGAAGTGTCATTGTTTGACATTTGAACAATTGATATTGTTTGCTAGTAGAAGTTACGAGGTTAGTAAAATATGACCATGGACAGCGAGGGGAGTTCGTTAATTGGGTATTGGAGAGACAACATGAAAATGCTGATTTTGCCGATAAAATCATCTTCAGTGACGAGGCCCATTTCCATCTTGATGGCTTCGTCAATAGGCAGAATTGTCGCATTTGGGGTGAGGAACATCCTCGAGTGATTCACGAGAAGCAAATGCATCCTCAACGTGTCACTCTGTGGTGTGGTTTTTGGGCTGGAGGAATCATTGGACCTTTTTATTATGAAAATGAGGCAGGTCAAGCGCAAACAGTCAATGGTGCTCGGTATTGTGAAATGATAACCAGCTTTTTCTTGTCTAGAATTGAAGAAATGAATGTGGAGGGCTTATGGATTCAACAAGACGGAGCCACATGGCATACAGCCTGAGAAACAATTCCATTGCTGCATCAGTCATTTATTTAAAATTTAAATCTTGCGTTCTTGTTGGGACACCCTTTAGTACCTAAAATGGTAAAACACTAACTGATTCTGAGGCTAAATCTTATCCATTCTGGCAGTGCTTAGGAATATGAGTGGCCTAGTTCTAAAAACTATTTTCTTTTAGTCTCAAAATTTTATAGTTCACTTTATAATTCACTTTATAGTTTACTTTATAGTTCACTTTATAGCTTACTTTATAGTTCACTTTATAGTGTACTTTATAGCTTACTATATAGCTTACTTTATAGTTCACTTTATAGTTCACTTTATACTTTACTTTATAGTTCACTTTAAGGTTCACTTTATAGTTCACTTTAAAATTAACTTTAACTTTAACTTTAACTTTAACTTTAACTTTAACTTTAACTTTAACTTTAACTTTAACTTTAACTTTAACTTTAACTTTAACTTTAACTTTAACTTTAACTTTAACTTTAACTTTAACTTTAACTTTAACTTTAACTTTAACTTTAACTTTAACTTTAACTTTAACTTTAACTTTAACTTTAACTTTAACTTTAACTTTAACTTTAACTTTAACTTTAACTTTAACTTTAACTTTAACTTTAACTTTAACTTTAACTTTAACTTTAACTTTAACTTTAACTTTAACTTTAACTTTAACTTTAACTTTAACTTTAACTTTAACTTTAACTTTAACTTTAACTTTAACTTTAACTTTAACTTGAACTTGAACTTGAACTTGAACTTGAACTTGAACTTGAACTTGAACTTGAACTTGAACTTGAACTTGAACTTGAACTTGAACTTGAACTTTAACTTTAACTTTAACTTTAACTTTAACTTTAACTTTAACTTTAACTTTAACTTTAACTTTAACTTTAACTTTAACTTTAACTTTAACTTTAACTTTAACTTTAACTTTAACTTTAACTTTAACTTTAACTTTAACTTTAACTTTAACTTTAACTTTAACTTTAACTTTAACTTTAACTTTAACTTTAACTTTAACTTTAACTTTAACTTTAACTTTAACTTTAACTTTAACTTTAACTTTAACTTTAACTTTAACTTTAACTTTAACTTTAACTTTAACTTTAACTTTAACTTTAACTTTAACTTTAACTTTAACTTTAACTTTAACTTTAACTTTAACTTTAACTTTAACTTTAACTTTAACTTTAACTTTAAAGTGAACTTTAAAGTGAACTTTAACTTTAAAGTGAACTTTAACTTAAAGTGAACTTTAATTTTAAAGTAAACTTTACCTTATAGTGAACTTTAACTTAAAGTGAACTTTAACTTAAAGTGAACTTTAACTTATAGTGAACTTTAACTTGAAGTGAACTTTAACTTAAAGTGAACTTTAATTTTAAAGTGAACTTTAACTTATAGTGGACTTTAAAGTGAACTATAAAGTGAACTTTAACTTTAAAGTGAACTTTAATTTAAAGTGAACTTTAATTTTAAAGTGAACTTTAACTTAAAGTGAACTTTAAAGTGAACTTAAAAGTTAACTTTAACTTGAAAGTGAACTTTAACTTAAAGTGAACTTTAATTTTAAAGTGAACTTTAACTTTAACTTTAACTTAATATGAAATTTTAGCAACGACAAAAACCGTACAAATTAACATAGCTAAATTTGCAATTTACAGAGCCCTGTAAAGCACTTAAGAGAGAGTAGTGCAATATTCAGGAGGAAAAAACAATGACATGGGGGCAAGGATTAAAAAAAAATACGCAAAAGGGTCTTCCAAGAGATTTATAATGTATCTATGTATTTCAGATGTGTATAAATATAGCCGCAGAGTACGAAAATTCGATTTTGTTAAAAATGATCTCTTGGGTACATTATTGGCCATATTGGACAAAAATGGAATTACATACGTATAGGTGTGGTAGTCAAAGGGGTCCACTACAAGTCATGCTTAGTCACATTTCTGAAATAATTTTGGGATTCCAGAAAATCGATTTTGAAAAAAATAATTTTTTTTGAAAATTGCTTTAGAGGACCACTGGCCATTTTGGACAAAAATTGAATTACACACGTATTCCACTATATAGGTGTGGTAGTGCAATTAGTCCACTACAAGTTACGCTTAGTCACATTTCTGAAATAATTTTGGGATTCCAGAAAATTGACTTTGAAGAAATCACTTTTTGCAATTTTCGAAAATTTCTCTACAGGACCACTGGTCATTTTGGACTAAAATGGAATTACACACGTATCCCATTATATAGGTGTGGGGTCTACTACAAGTCACGTTTAGTCACATTTCTGAAATAATTTTGGGATTCCAGAAAATTGACTTTGAAAAAATCTTTTTTTGCAATTTTCGAAAATTTATCTACAGGACCACTGGTCATTTTGGACTAAAATAGAATTACACACGTATCCCACTATATAGGTATGGTAGTTCATTACCAGACTATTGTTGCAGTTTTCTCAAGCCCGAAAAAAAGAACGTCACATAAACATGAGCTTGCTTGTCCTAAGTCCACATAACCAAAAAAGCAGTCGACACATACGCATTTAGTCCATAAATTTTATGGTGCACCATACCCAACTTTGTGAGGTATTTTGTCGTAACTAAAATCAGGGCACACTTTAAAAGATGATTTGCAGTTGCTGTTACTTAAAGTGCAGTTAAATCAAAAGATTGACTGCCGACCACATCACTTGCAATGTGACCACATAAATAAAAGGTGTCCCAATAAGAACGCAAGATTTAAATTTAGCGCCATTCGAAGTGTCATTGTTTGACATTTGAACAATTGATATTGTTTGCTAGTAGAAGTTACGAGGTTAGTAAAATATGACCATGGACAGCGAGGGGAGTTCGTTAATTGGGTATTGGAGAGACAACATGAAAATGCTGATTTTGCCGATAAAATCATCTTCAGTGACGAGGCCCATTTCCATCTTGATGGCTTCGTCAATAGGCAGAATTGTCGCATTTGGGGTGAGGAACATCCTCGAGTGATTCACGAGAAGCAAATGCATCCTCAACGTGTCACTCTGTGGTGTGGTTTTTGGGCTGGAGGAATCATTGGACCTTTTTATTATGAAAATGAGGCAGGTCAAGCGCAAACAGTCAATGGTGCTCGGTATTGTGAAATGATAACCAGCTTTTTCTTGTCTAGAATTGAAGAAATGAATGTGGAGGGCTTATGGATTCAACAAGACGGAGCCACATGGCATACAGCCTGAGAAACAATTCCATTGCTGCATCAGTCATTTATTTAAAATTTAAATCTTGCGTTCTTGTTGGGACACCCTTTAGTACCTAAAATGGTAAAACACTAACTGATTCTGAGGCTAAATCTTATCCATTCTGGCAGTGCTTAGGAATATGAGTGGCCTAGTTCTAAAAACTATTTTCTTTTAGTCTCAAAATTTTATAGTTCACTTTATAATTCACTTTATAGTTTACTTTATAGTTCACTTTATAGCTTACTTTATAGTTCACTTTATAGTGTACTTTATAGCTTACTATATAGCTTACTTTATAGTTCACTTTATAGTTCACTTTATAGTTTACTCTATAGTTCACTTTATAGTTCACTTTATAGTTCACTTTATACTCTACTTTATAGTTCACTTTAACTTTAACTTTAACTTTAACTTTAACTTTAACTTTAACTTTAACTTTAACTTTAACTTTAACTTTAACTTTAACTTTAACTTTAAAGTGAACTTTAAAGTGAACTATAAAGTGAACTTTAACTTAAAGTGAACTTTAACTTAAAGTGAACTTTACTTTTAAAGTGAACTTTAACTTTAAAGTGAACTTTAACTTAAAGTGAACTTTAAAGTGAACTTTAACTTAAAGTGAACTTTAAAGTGAACTTTAACTTAAAGTGAACTTTAACTTAAAGTGAACTTTAAAGTGAACTTTAACTTTAAAGTGAACTTTAACTTTAAAGTGAACTTTAACTTTAAAGTGAACTTTAACTTAAAGTGAACTTTAACTTTAAAGTGAACTTTAACTTTAAAGTGAACTTTAACTTAAAGTGAACTTTAACTTAAAGTGAACTTTAACTTAAAGTGAACTTTAACTTAAAGTGAACTTTAACTTAAAGTGAACTTTAAAGTGAACTTTAACTTTAAAGTAAACTTTAACTTTAAAGTGAACTTTAACTTTAAAGTGAACTTTAACTTAAAGTGAACTTTAACTTAAAGTGAACTTTAACTTAAAGTGAACTTTAACTTAAAGTGAACTTTAACTTAAAGTGAACTTTAACTTAAAGTGAACTTTAACTTAAAGTGAACTTTAACTTAAAGTGAACTTTAACTTAAAGTGAACTTTAACTTTAAAGTGAACTTTAATTTTAAAGTGAACTTTAAAGTGAACTTTAACTTAAAGTGAACTTTAACTTTAAAGTGAACTTTAACTTAAAGTGAACTTTAACTTTAAAGTGAACTTTAACTTAAAGTGAACTTTAACTTAAAGTGAACTTTAACTTAAAGTGAACTTTAAAGTGAACTTTAACTTAAAGTGAACTTTAACTTAAAGTGAACTTTAACTTAAAGTGAACTTTAGCTTAAAGTGAACTTTAACTTAAAGTGAACTTTAAAGTGAACTTTAACTTAAAGTGAACTTTAACTTAAAGTGAACTTTAACTTTAAAGTGAACTTTAACTTTAAAGTGAACTTTAACTTTAAAGTGAACTTTAACTTAAAGTGAACTTTAACTTAAAGTGAACTTTAACTTTAAAGTGAACTTTAACTTTAAAGTGAACTTTAACTTAAAGTGAACTTTAACTTTAAAGTGAACTTTAACTTAAAGTGAACTTTAACTTTAAAGTGAACTTTAACTTAAAGTGAACTTTAACTTAAAGTGAACTTTAACTTAAAGTGAACTTTAACTTAAAGTGAACTTTAACTTAAAGTGAACTTTAACTTAAAGTGAACTTTAACTTAAAGTGAACTTTAGCTTAAAGTGAACTTTAACTTAAAGTGAACTTTAACTTAAAGTGAACTTTAACTTAAAGTGAACTTTAACTTTAAAGTGAACTTTAACTTTAAAGTGAACTTTAACTTTAAAGTGAACTTTAACTTTAAAGTGAACTTTAACTTAAAGTGAACTTTAACTTTAAAGTGAACTTTAACTTAAAGTGAACTTTAACTTTAAAGTGAACTTTAACTTAAAGTGAACTTTAACTTAAAGTGAACTTTAACTTAAAGTGAACTTTAACTTAAAGTGAACTTTAACTTTAAAGTGAACTTTAACTTAAAGTGAACTTTAATTTTAAAGTGAACTTTAACTTAAAGTGAACTTAAACTTTAAAGTGAACTTTAACTTTAAAGTTAACTTTAAAGTTATAGTTTACTTTATAGTTCACTTTAAAGTTAATTTTAAAGTGAACTATAAAGTAAACTATAAAGTGAACCTTAAAGTGAACTATAAAGTAAACTATAAAGTGAACCTTAAAGTGAACTATAAAGTGAACTATAAAGTAACCTATAAAGTGAACTATAAAGTGACCTATAAAGTGAACTATTAAGTTACCTATAAAGTGAACTATAAAGTTAACTATATAGGCATTGTGCTGCCTAAATTAAAAAAAAACTATTCACAAACTTTTCGCCAACTTTTCACGAACTTTTCACAAACTTTTTACAAACTTTTCACGAACTATTCACAAACTGTTCACGAACTTTTCATAAAATTTGATTATCATAAATGAATTTTTGATTAGAAGGAAATTTAGTTCTCTTAACCAAAGTTGTTTTCTTTATTGGATTAAGTTAAATTAGTTTACACAAACCCCTCTCTCTTTAATAATAATAAAAAAATAGAAGGCTTCTCTGATGGTAACGAAAGGGTTAGCGATAGAAAAATGTCACAGTAAATAGGAATTACTGGCAAAAGGATAATTAGCTAAATAGTTAGAGAAAAGTTGGTGCGTAAGACCTTTTTTTTTGTTCCAAATGAAAGTTAATGATGTGTGTGAAGAAAATACGTATTTAAATATGAAATTTTAGCAACGACAAAAACCGTACAAATTAACATAGCTAAATTTGCATTTTACAGAGCCCTGTAAAGCACTTAACAGAGGGTAGTGCAATATTCAGGAGGAAAAAACAAGGACATGGGGGCAAGGATTAAAAAAAAATACGCAAAAGGGTCTTCCAAGAGATTTATAATGTATCTATGTATTTCAGATATGTATAAATATAGCCGCAGAGTACGAAAATTCGATTTTGTTAAAAGTGCTCCCTTGGGTACATTATTGGCCATATTGGACAAAAATGGAATTACATACGTATAGGTGTGGTAGTCAAAGGGGTCCACTACAAGTCATGCTTAGTCACATTTCTGAAATAATTTTGGGATTCCAGAAAATCGATTTTGAAAAAAATAATTTTTTTTGAAAATTGCTTTAGAGGACCACTGGCCATTTTGGACAAAAATTGAATTGCACACGTATTCCACTATATAGGTGTGGTAGTGCAATTAGTCCACTACAAGTTACGCTTAGTCACATTTCTGAAATAATTTTGGGATTCCAGAAAATTGACTTTGAAGAAATCACTTTTTGCAATTTTCGAAAATTTCTCTACAGGACCACTGGTCATTTTGGACTAAAATGGAATTACACACGTATCCCATTATATAGGTGTGAGGTCTACTACAAGTCACGTTTAGTCACATTTCTGAAATAATTTTGGGATTCCAGAAAATTGACTTTGAAAAAATCTTTTTTTGCAATTTTCGAAAATTTATCTACAGGACCACTGGTCATTTTGGACTAAAATAGAATTACACACGTATCCCACTATATAGGTATGGTAGTTCATTACCAGACTATTGTTGCAGTTTTCTCAAGCCCGAAAAAAAGAACGTCACATAAACATGAGCTTGCTTGTCCTAAGTCCATATAACCAAAAATTATCACATAGTAATTAGGGCGAAAGCAAGGAGAATCTATGCAAAGTTATAAAATCCCGAGAATCAAAGCAGTCGACACATACGCATTTAGTCCATAAATTTTATGGTGCACCATACCCAACTTTGTGAGGTATTTTGTCGTAACTAAAATCAGGGCACACTTTAAAAGATGATTTGCAGTTGCTGTTACTTAAAGTGCAGTTAAATCAAAAGATTGACTGCCGACCACATCACTTGCAATGTGACCACATAAATAAAGGGTGTCCCAATAAGAACGCAAGATTTAAATTTAGCGCCATTCGAAGTGTCATTGTTTGACATTTGAACAATTGATATTGTTTGCTAGTAGAAGGTACGAGGTTAGTAAAAAATGACCATGGACAGCGAGGGGAGTTCGTTAATTGGGTATTGGAGAGACAACATGAAAATGCTGATTTTGCCGATAAAATCATCTTCAGTGACGAGGCCCATTTCCATCTTGATGGCTTCGTCAATAGGCAGAATTGTCGCATTTGGGGTGAGGAACATCCTCGAGTGATTCACGAGAAGCAAATGCATCCTCAACGTGTCACTCTGTGGTGTGGTTTTTGGGCTGGAGGAATCATTGGACCTTTTTATTATGAAAATGAGGCAGGTCAAGCGCAAACAGTCAATGGTGCTCGGTATCGTGAAATGATAACCAGCTTTTTCTTGTCTAGAATTGAAGAAATGAATGTGGAGGGCTTATGGATTCAACAAGACGGAGCCACATAGCATACAGCCTGAGAAACAATTCCATTGCTGCATCAGTCATTTATTTAAAATTTAAATCTTGCGTTCTTGTTGGGACACCCTTTAGTACCTAAAATGGTAAAACACTAACTGATTCTGAGGCTAAATCCTATCCATTCTGGCAGTGCTTAGGAATATGAGTGGCCTAGTTCTAAAAACTATTTTCTTTTAGTCTCAAAATTTTATAGTTCACTTTATAATTCACTTTATAGTTTACTTTATAGTTCACTTTATAGCTTACTTTATAGTTCACTTTATAGTGTACTTTATAGCTTACTATATAGCTTACTTTATAGTTCACTTTATAGTTTACTTTATAGTTTACTCTATAGTTCACTTTATAGTTCACTTTATAGTTCACTTTATACTCTACTTTATAGTTCACTTTAACTTTAACTTTAACTTTAACTTTAACTTTAACTTTAACTTTAACTTTAACTTTAACTTTAACTTTAACTTTAACTTTAACTTTAACTTTAAAGTGAACTTTAAAGTGAACTATAAAGTGAACTTTAACTTAAAGTGAACTTTAACTTAAAGTGAACTTTACTTTTAAAGTGAACTTTAACTTTAAAGTGAACTTTAACTTAAAGTGAACTTTAAAGTGAACTTTAACTTAAAGTGAACTTTAAAGTGAACTTTAACTTAAAGTGAACTTTAACTTAAAGTGAACTTTAAAGTGAACTTTAACTTTAAAGTGAACTTTAACTTTAAAGTGAACTTTAACTTTAAAGTGAACTTTAACTTAAAGTGAACTTTAACTTTAAAGTGAACTTTAACTTTAAAGTGAACTTTAACTTAAAGTGAACTTTAACTTAAAGTGAACTTTAACTTAAAGTGAACTTTAACTTAAAGTGAACTTTAACTTAAAGTGAACTTTAAAGTGAACTTTAACTTTAAAGTAAACTTTAACTTTAAAGTGAACTTTAACTTTAAAGTGAACTTTAACTTAAAGTGAACTTTAACTTAAAGTGAACTTTAACTTAAAGTGAACTTTAACTTAAAGTGAACTTTAACTTAAAGTGAACTTTAACTTAAAGTGAACTTTAACTTAAAGTGAACTTTAACTTAAAGTGAACTTTAACTTAAAGTGAACTTTAACTTTAAAGTAAACTTTAACTTTAAAGTAAACTTTAACTTTAAAGTAAACTTTAACTTTAAAGTAAACTTTAACTTTAAAGTGAACTTTAACTTTAAAGTGAACTTTAACTTTAAAGTGAACTTTAACTTAAAGTGAACTTTAACTTAAAGTGAACTTTAACTTAAAGTGAACTTTAACTTTAAAGTGAACTTTAACTTAAAGTGAACTTTAACTTAAAGTGAACTTTAACTTAAAGTGAACTTTAACTTAAAATGATTTTTAACTTAAAGTGAACTTTAACTTAAAGTGAACTTTAACTTTAAAGTGAACTTTAACTTAAAGTGAACTTTAAAGTGAACTTTAACTGAAAGTGAACTTTAACTTAAAGTGAACTTTAACTTAAAGTGAACTTTAACTTTAAAGTGAACTTTAACTTAAAGTGAACTTTAACTTTAAAGTGAACTTTAACTTAAAGTGAACTTTAACTTAAAGTGAACTTTAACTTAAAGTGAACTTTAACTTAAAGTGAACTTTAACTTAAAGTGAACTTTAATTTTAAAGTGAACTTTAAAGTGAACTTTAAAGTGAACTTTAACTTAAAGTGAACTTTAACTTAAAGTGAACTTTAACTTTAAAGTGAACTTTAACTTAAAGTTCACTTTAATTTTAAAGTGAACTTTAACTTTAAAGTGAACTTTAACTTTAAAGTAAGCTATAAAGTTAACTTTAAAGTTATAGTTTACTTTATAGTTCACTTTAAAGTTAATTTTAAAGTGAACTATAAAGTAAACTATAAAGTGAACCTTAAAGTGAACTATAAAGTAAACTATAAAGTGAACCTTAAAGTGAACTATAAAGTGAACTATAAAGTAACCTATAAAGTGAACTATAAAGTGACCTATAAAGTGAACTATTAAGTTACCTATAAAGTGAACTATAAAGTTAACTATATAGGCATTGTGCTGCCTAAATTAAAAAAAAACTATTCACAAACTTTTCACCAACTTTTCACGAACTTTTCACAAACTTTTTACAAACTTTTCACGAACTATTCACAAACTGTTCACGAACTTTTCATAAAATTTGATTATCATAAATGAATTTTTGATTAGAAGGAAATTTAGTTCTCTTAACCAAAGTTGTTTTCTTTATTGGATTAAGTTAAATTAGTTTACACAAACCCCTCTCTCTTTAATAATAATAAAAAAATAGAAGGCTTCTCTGATGGTAACGAAAGGGTTAGCGATAGAAAAATGTCACAGTAAATAGGAATTACTGGCAAAAGGATAATTAGCTAAATAGTTAGAGAAAAGTTGGTGCGTAAGACCTTTTTTTTTGTTCCAAATGAAAGTTAATGATGTGTGTGAAGAAAATACGTATTTAAATATGAAATTTTAGCAACGACAAAAACCGTACAAATTAACATAGCTAAATTTGCATTTTACAGAGCCCTGTAAAGCACTTAACAGAGGGTAGTGCAATATTCAGGAGGAAAAAACAAGGACATGGGGGCAAGGATTAAAAAAAAATACGCAAAAGGGTCTTCCAAGAGATTTATAATGTATCTATGTATTTCAGATATGTATAAATATAGCCGCAGAGTACGAAAATTCGATTTTGTTAAAAGTGCTCCCTTGGGTACATTATTGGCCATATTGGACAAAAATGGAATTACATACGTATAGGTGTGGTAGTCAAAGGGGTCCACTACAAGTCATGCTTAGTCACATTTCTGAAATAATTTTGGGATTCCAGAAAATCGATTTTGAAAAAAATAATTTTTTTTGAAAATTGCTTTAGAGGACCACTGGCCATTTTGGACAAAAATTGAATTGCACACGTATTCCACTATATAGGTGTGGTAGTGCAATTAGTCCACTACAAGTTACGCTTAGTCACATTTCTGAAATAATTTTGGGATTCCAGAAAATTGACTTTGAAGAAATCACTTTTTGCAATTTTCGAAAATTTCTCTACAGGACCACTGGTCATTTTGGACTAAAATGGAATTACACACGTATCCCATTATATAGGTGTGAGGTCTACTACAAGTCACGTTTAGTCACATTTCTGAAATAATTTTGGGATTCCAGAAAATTGACTTTGAAAAAATCTTTTTTTGCAATTTTCGAAAATTTATCTACAGGACCACTGGTCATTTTGGACTAAAATAGAATTACACACGTATCCCACTATATAGGTATGGTAGTTCATTACCAGACTATTGTTGCAGTTTTCTCAAGCCCGAAAAAAAGAACGTCACATAAACATGAGCTTGCTTGTCCTAAGTCCATATAACCAAAAATTATCACATAGTAATTAGGGCGAAAGCAAGGAGAATCTATGCAAAGTTATAAAATCCCGAGAATCAAAGCAGTCGACACATACGCATTTAGTCCATAAATTTTATGGTGCACCATACCCAACTTTGTGAGGTATTTTGTCGTAACTAAAATCAGGGCACACTTTAAAAGATGATTTGCAGTTGCTGTTACTTAAAGTGCAGTTAAATCAAAAGATTGACTGCCGACCACATCACTTGCAATGTGACCACATAAATAAAGGGTGTCCCAATAAGAACGCAAGATTTAAATTTAGCGCCATTCGAAGTGTCATTGTTTGACATTTGAACAATTGATATTGTTTGCTAGTAGAAGGTACGAGGTTAGTAAAAAATGACCATGGACAGCGAGGGGAGTTCGTTAATTGGGTATTGGAGAGACAACATGAAAATGCTGATTTTGCCGATAAAATCATCTTCAGTGACGAGGCCCATTTCCATCTTGATGGCTTCGTCAATAGGCAGAATTGTCGCATTTGGGGTGAGGAACATCCTCGAGTGATTCACGAGAAGCAAATGCATCCTCAACGTGTCACTCTGTGGTGTGGTTTTTGGGCTGGAGGAATCATTGGACCTTTTTATTATGAAAATGAGGCAGGTCAAGCGCAAACAGTCAATGGTGCTCGGTATCGTGAAATGATAACCAGCTTTTTCTTGTCTAGAATTGAAGAAATGAATGTGGAGGGCTTATGGATTCAACAAGACGGAGCCACATAGCATACAGCCTGAGAAACAATTCCATTGCTGCATCAGTCATTTATTTAAAATTTAAATCTTGCGTTCTTGTTGGGACACCCTTTAGTACCTAAAATGGTAAAACACTAACTGATTCTGAGGCTAAATCCTATCCATTCTGGCAGTGCTTAGGAATATGAGTGGCCTAGTTCTAAAAACTATTTTCTTTTAGTCTCAAAATTTTATAGTTCACTTTATAATTCACTTTATAGTTTACTTTATAGTTCACTTTATAGCTTACTTTATAGTTCACTTTATAGTGTACTTTATAGCTTACTATATAGCTTATTTTATAGTTCACTTTATAGTTTACTTTATAGTTTACTCTATAGTTCACTTTATAGTTCACTTTATAGTTCACTTTATACTCTACTTTATAGTTCACTTTAACTTTAACTTTAACTTTAACTTTAACTTTAACTTTAACTTTTAACTTTAACTTTAACTTTAACTTTAACTTTAACTTTAACTTTAACTTTAACTTTAACTTTAACTTTAACTTTAACTTTAACTTTAACTTTAACTTTAACTTTAACTTTAAAGTGAACTTTAAAGTGAACTATAAAGTGAACTTTAACTTAAAGTAAACTTTAACTTAAAGTGAACTTTAACTTAAAGTGAACTTTACTTTTAAAGTGAACTTTAACTTTAAAGTGAACTTTAACTTAAAGTGAACTTTAAAGTGAACTTTAACTTAAAGTGAACTTTAAAGTGAACTTTAACTTAAAGTGAACTTTAAAGTGAACTTTAACTTAAAGTGAACTTTAACTTAAAGTGAACTTTAAAGTGAACTTTAACTTTAAAGTGAACTTTAACTTTAAAGTGAACTTTAACTTAAAGTGAACTTTAACTTTAAAGTGAACTTTAACTTAAAGTGAACTTTAACTTAAAGTGAACTTTAACTTAAAGTGAACTTTAAAGTGAACTTTAACTTTAAAGTGAACTTTAACTTTAAAGTGAACTTTAACTTAAAGTGAACTTTAACTTAAAGTGAACTTTAACTTAAAGTGAACTTTAACTTAAAGTGAACTTTAACTTAAAGTGAACTTTAACTTAAAGTGAACTTTAACTTAAAGTGAACTTTAACTTAAAGTGAACTTTAACTTAAAGTGAACTTTAGCTTAAAGTGAACTTTAACTTAAAGTGAACTTTAAAGTGAACTTTAACTTTAAAGTGAACTTTAACTTTAAAGTGAACTTTTACTTTAAAGTGAACTTTAACTTAAAGTGAACTTTAACTTAAAGTGAACTTTAACTTTAAAGTGAACTTTAACTTAAAGTGAACTTTAACTTTAAAGTGAACTTTAACTTTAAAGTGAACTTTAAATTTAAAGTGAACTTTAAAGTGAACTTTAACTTAAAGTGAACTTTAACTTAAAGTGAACTTTAACTTAAAGTGAACTTTAACTTAAAGTGAACTTTAACTTAAAGTGAACTTTAACTTTAAAGTGAACTTTAACTTAAAGTGAACTTTAACTTAAAGTGAACTTTAACTTTAAAGTGAACTTTAACTTTAAAGTGAACTTTAACTTAAAGTGAACTTTAACTTAAAGTGAACTTTAACTTAAAGTGAACTTTAACTTTAAAGTGAACTTTAACTTTAAAGTGAACTTTAACTTTAAAGTGAACTTTAACTTAAAGTGAACTTTAAAGTGAACTTTAACTTAAAGTGAACTTTAACTTTAAAGTGAACTTTAACTTAAAGTGAACTTTAACTTTAAAGTGAACTTTAACTTAAAGTGAACTTTAACTTAAAGTGAACTTTAACTTAAAGTGAACTTTAACTTAAAGTGAACTTTAACTTAAAGTGAACTTTAACTTAAAGTGAACTTTAACTTAAAGTGAACTTTAATTTTAAAGTGAACTTTAAAGTGAACTTTAACTTAAAGTGAACTTTAACTTAAAGTGAACTTTAACTTTAAAGTGAACTTTAACTTAAAGTTCACTTTAATTTTAAAGTGAACTTTAACTTTAAAGTGAACTTTAACTTTAAAGTAAGCTATAAAGTTAACTTTAAAGTTATAGTTTACTTTATAGTTCACTTTAAAGTTAATTTTAAAGTGAACTATAAAGTAAACTATAAAGTGAACCTTAAAGTGAACTATAAAGTAAACTATAAAGTGAACCTTAAAGTGAACTATAAAGTGAACTATAAAGTAACCTATAAAGTGAACTATAAAGTGACCTATAAAGTGAACTATTAAGTTACCTATAAAGTGAACTATAAAGTTAACTATATAGGCATTGTGCTGCCTAAATTAAAAAAAAACTATTCACAAACTTTTCACCAACTTTTCACGAACTTTTCACAAACTTTTTACAAACTTTTCACGAACTATTCACAAACTGTTCACGAACTTTTCATAAAATTTGATTATCATAAATGAATTTTTGATTAGAAGGAAATTTAGTTCTCTTAACCAAAGTTGTTTTCTTTATTGGATTAAGTTAAATTAGTTTACACAAACCCCTCTCTCTTTAATAATAATAAAAAAATAGAAGGCTTCTCTGATGGTAACGAAAGGGTTAGCGATAGAAAAATGTCACAGTAAATAGGAATTACTGGCAAAAGGATAATTAGCTAAATAGTTAGAGAAAAGTTGGTGCGTAAGACCTTTTTTTTTGTTCCAAATGAAAGTTAATGATGTGTGTGAAGAAAATACGTATTTAAATATGAAATTTTAGCAACGACAAAAACCGTACAAATTAACATAGCTAAATTTGCATTTTACAGAGCCCTGTAAAGCACTTAACAGAGGGTAGTGCAATATTCAGGAGGAAAAAACAAGGACATGGGGGCAAGGATTAAAAAAAAATACGCAAAAGGGTCTTCCAAGAGATTTATAATGTATCTATGTATTTCAGATATGTATAAATATAGCCGCAGAGTACGAAAATTCGATTTTGTTAAAAGTGCTCCCTTGGGTACATTATTGGCCATATTGGACAAAAATGGAATTACATACGTATAGGTGTGGTAGTCAAAGGGGTCCACTACAAGTCATGCTTAGTCACATTTCTGAAATAATTTTGGGATTCCAGAAAATCGATTTTGAAAAAAATAATTTTTTTTGAAAATTGCTTTAGAGGACCACTGGCCATTTTGGACAAAAATTGAATTGCACACGTATTCCACTATATAGGTGTGGTAGTGCAATTAGTCCACTACAAGTTACGCTTAGTCACATTTCTGAAATAATTTTGGGATTCCAGAAAATTGACTTTGAAGAAATCACTTTTTGCAATTTTCGAAAATTTCTCTACAGGACCACTGGTCATTTTGGACTAAAATGGAATTACACACGTATCCCATTATATAGGTGTGAGGTCTACTACAAGTCACGTTTAGTCACATTTCTGAAATAATTTTGGGATTCCAGAAAATTGACTTTGAAAAAATCTTTTTTTGCAATTTTCGAAAATTTATCTACAGGACCACTGGTCATTTTGGACTAAAATAGAATTACACACGTATCCCACTATATAGGTATGGTAGTTCATTACCAGACTATTGTTGCAGTTTTCTCAAGCCCGAAAAAAAGAACGTCACATAAACATGAGCTTGCTTGTCCTAAGTCCATATAACCAAAAATTATCACATAGTAATTAGGGCGAAAGCAAGGAGAATCTATGCAAAGTTATAAAATCCCGAGAATCAAAGCAGTCGACACATACGCATTTAGTCCATAAATTTTATGGTGCACCATACCCAACTTTGTGAGGTATTTTGTCGTAACTAAAATCAGGGCACACTTTAAAAGATGATTTGCAGTTGCTGTTACTTAAAGTGCAGTTAAATCAAAAGATTGACTGCCGACCACATCACTTGCAATGTGACCACATAAATAAAGGGTGTCCCAATAAGAACGCAAGATTTAAATTTAGCGCCATTCGAAGTGTCATTGTTTGACATTTGAACAATTGATATTGTTTGCTAGTAGAAGGTACGAGGTTAGTAAAAAATGACCATGGACAGCGAGGGGAGTTCGTTAATTGGGTATTGGAGAGACAACATGAAAATGCTGATTTTGCCGATAAAATCATCTTCAGTGACGAGGCCCATTTCCATCTTGATGGCTTCGTCAATAGGCAGAATTGTCGCATTTGGGGTGAGGAACATCCTCGAGTGATTCACGAGAAGCAAATGCATCCTCAACGTGTCACTCTGTGGTGTGGTTTTTGGGCTGGAGGAATCATTGGACCTTTTTATTATGAAAATGAGGCAGGTCAAGCGCAAACAGTCAATGGTGCTCGGTATCGTGAAATGATAACCAGCTTTTTCTTGTCTAGAATTGAAGAAATGAATGTGGAGGGCTTATGGATTCAACAAGACGGAGCCACATAGCATACAGCCTGAGAAACAATTCCATTGCTGCATCAGTCATTTATTTAAAATTTAAATCTTGCGTTCTTGTTGGGACACCCTTTAGTACCTAAAATGGTAAAACACTAACTGATTCTGAGGCTAAATCCTATCCATTCTGGCAGTGCTTAGGAATATGAGTGGCCTAGTTCTAAAAACTATTTTCTTTTAGTCTCAAAATTTTATAGTTCACTTTATAATTCACTTTATAGTTTACTTTATAGTTCACTTTATAGCTTACTTTATAGTTCACTTTATAGTGTACTTTATAGCTTACTATATAGCTTATTTTATAGTTCACTTTATAGTTTACTTTATAGTTTACTCTATAGTTCACTTTATAGTTCACTTTATACTCTACTTTATAGTTCACTTTAACTTTAACTTTAACTTTAACTTTAACTTTAACTTTAACTTTTAACTTTAACTTTAACTTTAACTTTAACTTTAACTTTAACTTTAACTTTAACTTTAACTTTAACTTTAACTTTAACTTTAACTTTAACTTTAACTTTAACTTTAACTTTAACTTTAACTTTAACTTTAACTTTAACTTTAACTTTAACTTTAAAGTGAACTTTAAAGTGAACTATAAAGTGAACTTTAACTTAAAGTAAACTTTAACTTTAAAGTGAACTTTAACTTAAAGTGAACTTTAAAGTGAACTTTAACTTAAAGTGAACTTTAAAGTGAACTTTAACTTAAAGTGAACTTTAAAGTGAACTTTAACTTAAAGTGAACTTTAACTTAAAGTGAACTTTAAAGTGAACTTTAACTTTAAAGTGAACTTTAACTTTAAAGTGAACTTTAACTTAAAGTGAACTTTAACTTTAAAGTGAACTTTAACTTAAAGTGAACTTTAACTTAAAGTGAACTTTAACTTAAAGTGAACTTTAACTTAAAGTGAACTTTAAAGTGAACTTTAACTTTAAAGTGAACTTTAACTTTAAAGTGAACTTTAACTTTAAAGTGAACTTTAACTTAAAGTGAACTTTAACTTAAAGTGAACTTTAACTTAAAGTGAACTTTAACTTAAAGTGAACTTTAACTTAAAGTGAACTTTAACTTAAAGTGAACTTTAACTTAAAGTGAACTTTAACTTAAAGTGAACTTTAGCTTAAAGTGAACTTTAACTTAAAGTGAACTTTAAAGTGAACTTTAACTTTAAAGTGAACTTTAACTTTAAAGTGAACTTTAACTTTAAAGTGAACTTTTACTTTAAAGTGAACTTTAACTTAAAGTGAACTTTAACTTTAAAGTGAACTTTAACTTAAAGTGAACTTTAACTTTAAAGTGAACTTTAACTTTAAAGTGAACTTTAAAGTGAACTTTAACTTTAAAGTGAACTTTAAAGTGAACTTTAACTTAAAGTGAACTTTAACTTAAAGTGAACTTTAACTTAAAGTGAACTTTAACTTAAAGTGAACTTTAACTTAAAGTGAACTTTAACTTTAAAGTGAACTTTAACTTAAAGTGAACTTTAACTTAAAGTGAACTTTAACTTAAAGTGAACTTTAACTTTAAAGTGAACTTTAACTTTAAAGTGAACTTTAACTTAAAGTGAACTTTAACTTAAAGTGAACTTTAACTTAAAGTGAACTTTAACTTAAAGTGAACTTTAACTTTAAAGTGAACTTTAACTTTAAAGTGAACTTTAACTTTAAAGTGAACTTTAACTTAAAGTGAACTTTAAAGTGAACTTTAACTTAAAGTGAACTTTAACTTTAAAGTGAACTTTAACTTAAAGTGAACTTTAACTTTAAAGTGAACTTTAACTTAAAGTGAACTTTAACTTAAAGTGAACTTTAACTTAAAGTGAACTTTAACTTAAAGTGAACTTTAACTTAAAGTGAACTTTAACTTAAAGTGAACTTTAACTTAAAGTGAACTTTAACTTAAAGTGAACTTTAATTTTAAAGTGAACTTTAAAGTGAACTTTAACTTAAAGTGAACTTTAACTTAAAGTGAACTTTAACTTTAAAGTGAACTTTAACTTAAAGTTCACTTTAATTTTAAAGTGAACTTTAACTTTAAAGTGAACTTTAACTTTAAAGTAAGCTATAAAGTTAACTTTAAAGTTATAGTTTACTTTATAGTTCACTTTAAAGTTAATTTTAAAGTGAACTATAAAGTAAACTATAAAGTGAACCTTAAAGTGAACTATAAAGTAAACTATAAAGTGAACCTTAAAGTGAACTATAAAGTGAACTATAAAGTAACCTATAAAGTGAACTATAAAGTGACCTATAAAGTGAACTATTAAGTTACCTATAAAGTGAACTATAAAGTTAACTATATAGGCATTGTGCTGCCTAAATTAAAAAAAAACTATTCACAAACTTTTCACCAACTTTTCACGAACTTTTCACAAACTTTTTACAAACTTTTCACGAACTATTCACAAACTGTTCACGAACTTTTCATAAAATTTGATTATCATAAATGAATTTTTGATTAGAAGGAAATTTAGTTCTCTTAACCAAAGTTGTTTTCTTTATTGGATTAAGTTAAATTAGTTTACACAAACCCCTCTCTCTTTAATAATAATAAAAAAAATAGAAGGCTTCTCTGATGGTAACGAAAGGGTTAGCGATAGAAAAATGTCACAGTAAATAGGAATTACTGGCAAAAGGATAATTAGCTAAATAGTTAGAGAAAAGTTGGTGCGTAAGACCTTTTTTTTTGTTCCAAATGAAAGTTAATGATGTGTGTGAAGATAAATACGTATTTAAATATGAAATTTTAGCAACGACAAAAACCATACAAATTAACATAGCTAAATTTGCAATTTACAGAGCCCTGTAAAGCACTTAACAGAGAGTAGTGCAATATTCAGGAGGAAAAAACAAGGACATGGGTTCAAGGATTAAAAAAAAAATACTCAAAAGGGTCTTCCAAGAGATTTATAATGTATCTATGTATTTCAGATATGTATAAATATAGCCGCAGAGTACGAAAATTCGATTTTGTTAAAAGTGCTCCCTTGGGTACATTATTGGCCATATTGGACAAAAATGGAATTACATACGTATAGGTGTGGTAGTCAAAGGGGTCCACTACAAGTCATGCTTAGTCACATTTCTGAAATAATTTTGGGATTCCAGAAAATCGATTTTGAAAAAAATAATTTTTTTTGAAAATTGCTTTAGAGGACCACTGGCCATTTTGGACAAAAATTGAATTGCACACGTATTCCACTATATAGGTGTGGTAGTGCAATTAGTCCACTACAAGTTACGCTTAGTCACATTTCTGAAATAATTTTGGGATTCCAGAAAATTGACTTTGAAGAAATCACTTTTTGCAATTTTCGAAAATTTCTCTACAGGACCACTGGTCATTTTGGACTAAAATGGAATTACACACGTATCCCATTATATAGGTGTGAGGTCTACTACAAGTCACGTTTAGTCACATTTCTGAAATAATTTTGGGATTCCAGAAAATTGACTTTGAAAAAATCTTTTTTTGCAATTTTCGAAAATTTATCTACAGGACCACTGGTCATTTTGGACTAAAATAGAATTACACACGTATCCCACTATATAGGTATGGTAGTTCATTACCAGACTATTGTTGCAGTTTTCTCAAGCCCGAAAAAAAGAACGTCACATAAACATGAGCTTGCTTGTCCTAAGTCCACATAACCAAAAATTATCACATAGTAATTAGGGCGAGAGCAAGGAGAATCTATGCAAAGTTATAAAATCCCGAGAATCAAAGCAGTCGACACATACGCATTTAGTCCATAAATTTTATGGTGCACCATACCCAACTTTGTGAGGTATTTTGTCGTAACTAAAATCAGGGCACACTTTAAAAGATGATTTGCAGTTGCTGTTACTTAAAGTGCAGTTAAATCAAAAGATTGACTGCCGACCACATCACTTGCAATGTGACCACATAAATAAAGGGTGTCCCAATAAGAACGCAAGATTTAAATTTAGCGCCATTCGAAGTGTCATTGTTTGACATTTGAACAATTGATATTGTTTGCTAGTAGAAGGTACGAGGTTAGTAAAAAATGACCATGGACAGCGAGGGGAGTTCGTTAATTGGGTATTGGAGAGACAACATGAAAATGCTGATTTTGCCGATAAAATCATCTTCAGTGACGAGGCCCATTTCCATCTTGATGGCTTCGTCAATAGGCAGAATTGTCGCATTTGGGGTGAGGAACATCCTCGAGTGATTCACGAGAAGCAAATGCATCCTCAACGTGTCACTCTGTGGTGTGGTTTTTGGGCTGGAGGAATCATTGGACCTTTTTATTATGAAAATGAGGCAGGTCAAGCGCAAACAGTCAATGGTGCTCGGTATCGTGAAATGATAACCAGCTTTTTCTTGTCTAGAATTGAAGAAATGAATGTGGAGGGCTTATGGATTCAACAAGACGGAGCCACATAGCATACAGCCTGAGAAACAATTCCATTGCTGCATCAGTCATTTATTTAAAATTTAAATCTTGCGTTCTTGTTGGGACACCCTTTAGTACCTAAAATGGTAAAACACTAACTGATTCTGAGGCTAAATCCTATCCATTCTGGCAGTGCTTAGGAATATGAGTGGCCTAGTTCTAAAAACTATTTTCTTTTAGTCTCAAAATTTTATAGTTCACTTTATAATTCACTTTATAGTTTACTTTATAGTTCACTTTATAGCTTACTTTATAGTTCACTTTATAGTGTACTTTATAGCTTACTATATAGCTTACTTTATAGTTCACTTTATAGTTTACTTTATAGTTTACTCTATAGTTCACTTTATAGTTCACTTTATAGTTCACTTTATACTCTACTTTATAGTTCACTTTAACTTTAACTTTAACTTTAACTTTAACTTTAACTTTAACTTTAACTTTAACTTTAACTTTAACTTTAACTTTAACTTTAACTTTAACTTTAACTTTAACTTTAACTTTAACTTTAACTTTAACTTTAACTTTAACTTTAACTTTAACTTTAACTTTAACTTTAACTTTAACTTTAACTTTAACTTTAACTTTAACTTTAACTTTAACTTTAACTTTAACTTTAACTTTAACTTTAACTTTAACTTTAACTTTAACTTTAACTTTAACTTTAACTTTAACTTTAACTTTAACTTTAACTTTAACTTTAACTTTAACTTTAACTTTAACTTTAACTTTAACTTTAACTTTAACTTTAACTTTAACTTTAACTTTAACTTTAACTTTAACTTTAACTTTAACTTTAACTTTAACTTTAACTTTAACTTTAACTTTAACTTTAACTTTAACTTTAACTTTAACTTTAACTTTAACTTTAACTTTAACTTTAACTTTAACTTTAACTTTAACTTTAACTTTAACTTTAACTTTAACTTTAACTTTAACTTTAACTTTAACTTTAACTTTAACTTTAACTTTAACTTTAACTTTAACTTTAACTTTAACTTTAACTTTAACTTTAACTTTAACTTTAACTTTAACTTTAACTTTAACTTTAACTTTAACTTTAACTTTAACTTTAACTTTAACTTTAACTTTAACTTTAACTTTAACTTTAACTTTAACTTTAACTTTAACTTTAACTTTAACTTTAACTTTAACTTTAACTTTAACTTTAACTTTAACTTTAACTTTAACTTTAACTTTAACTTTAACTTTAACTTTAACTTTAACTTTAACTTTAACTTTAACTTTAACTTTAACTTTAACTTTAACTTTAACTTTAACTTTAACTTTAACTTTAACTTTAACTTTAACTTTAACTTTAACTTTAACTTTAACTTTAACTTTAACTTTAACTTTAACTTTAACTTTAACTTTAACTTTAACTTTAACTTTAACTTTAACTTTAACTTTAACTTTAACTTTAACTTTAACTTTAACTTTAACTTTAACTTTAACTTTAACTTTAACTTTAACTTTAACTTTAACTTTAACTTTAACTTTAACTTTAACTTTAACTTTAACTTTAACTTTAACTTTAACTTTAACTTTAACTTTAACTTTAACTTTAACTTTAACTTTAACTTTAACTTTAACTTTAACTTTAACTTTAACTTTAACTTTAACTTTAACTTTAACTTTAACTTTAACTTTAACTTTAACTTTAACTTTAACTTAACTTTAACTTTAACTTTAACTTTAACTTTAACTTTAACTTTAACTTTAACTTTAACTTTAATCTGAAAATCACATGATGTTAAATCACATGTTTTTTTGAAATCACACGTGTGGTTTTGAAATCACACGTGTGGTTTTGAAATCACACGTGTGGTTTTGAAATCACACGTGTGATTTTGCGCTGTTCTGTAAATCACACTGCTTTTGTATTTTTCTGTGTGATTTTATCTATTTCAAAGCATAAAAAAACAGCTGATTCTTTTGTTTTGTTCACAAAAAAAAGCACAAGAGCAAATAAAAAATTATACAGCAAAAAAGGCGTCTTTATTTTTTTTAATTTTTAAGTGTTTTTCTTTTATAAAACAACTAATTGTTCTTCAAAATTAACAAAGAACACATTAAATAATTTATTTAAGTAATTTATTTCAACGTTCGTTCTACAATAGCCGCGAATATAACCAAATGATTTGAAAACGTAAGTGCCTTAGCTGAACGTTTTGAAATCAGAAAATTATGTGCACAGAACACTTTTTTTGTGCTTTCAAATCACATTGACAAAATGTGATTTTCAGAACATGCCTGTATGATGATTTGTAAGGTTTTTGTCTTTGCTAACATTTCATATATAAATACGTATTTATTTTCACACACATAAGTTAATGACAACCTTCGTTTTAGTGGAAAACTTTACATTCCTTTTTTTGCTTAATGTAAATTCAGTGTCAAGCTCCTTTAGTTTTTTACAAACGACTTTAGTTGTAGTTTGAAATAAAATCGGTACCCTTAAACTACATGTTTAATTGTTTATTTATTTTATGAATGTCTTCCTATTTAATTTACAAGGTTGAACAAACTTGCTGATTTTTAAGTAGATAAATTCGTGGAATTAAGACGTGTGTGTTTTAAGGTCAAATGTTACTCGCAATTCGAAATGTTTGTTTATGTTGCAGTAAGTCTATTTAACAAAATATTAATTACGAACAGAAGTGTGTTGTAGCAACTTTTCTAAAAATTAAAAACATTTCAACGTGTCACCTTGCAATTTCTCGCGCCTACCATTCTTATTAAAGAAATTGTTTGGTGTATGTGCTATTTTGGCACAAGCATATGTGAGAGTATTACAGAAGCCCAAATGAAAATTACTTGGAAGAAATGTAATAAATACTTTGAATGTTTTTTTTTTATTGTTTCTATTTATTTAGGGAATAACGTTTCTTGTTGGCCTTCCACGCGACCATTTGCTACAGGAAAATTAAAGATTTATTGTGTTGGCAGTAACATTTGCCTAAACAGGCGTGACAGGACAATTGAAACAAAAATGTTTCATAGAATTTTCATTATATAAATTGATTTGGAAGCAAAACTGCTTCAGAAAAAAAAAACAACAGAAGGAAAAGAACAAAAAATATTTAAGAAATGATCGTTCGTTCATATACGGCCCCTAAATGCATCATAAAAATGTTAATAAAATTTAAGCATCATGAATAAGTGATGACTGAAATAATGCTTTTGTAAAACAAAATTCACAGAAAAAAAAGTATTTATATTTTAAGGCAAATAAATTGTTAACGTGACATTTTGTTTAAGTATTTGGCAGAGCTCAGTCTTAAAGCTGTTTCTGTTAAATTCAAAATTGGCCGAGTACAGTCCACAGCCAATATTCAGATTTCTTGTTTAAAATTTCGTATTTCTTATGGATGTGTGTGTGTGTAAAATGTTTACGCTGTTAGATATGTGCCGGTGTGCACACATTTCGCGTTCAATGATGTTGCAATTATTGAACCTTCTGTATTTTTAAATTTCCATCATTAATAACACAGACAGAGGTAAATTTTCGCATGTTTTAAGGAATTTTATATGATTTTGCTATTGAAAACGAATTGAACTGTAAATGAACAACAACAAGACAACACAACACAGCAGACAGACATTTTGTATGAGCAACCAAGGTGACGGATTCATCAATACAATTATGACAACAACAAGTTATAAAGATTCAGTCAAGCGTTACAGCTCGTTATTGCAGCTATTAGCGTGTCTGTCTCAACGAAAAGCGTGAATTCGTTTGTCAAACAATCAGCTTTAATGCGTTTCTTTAGTATTGAATTTTAAAGAATTTTTGGAATGCACTGCAGGTATTCAATGCTTAGCCAATTCTACTTGAACTAAACCAGCACAACGACACAAATAACAACAAAGGATTTCGCTTAGTCCATTCCTTAGTGGAATGTGCGGGCATTAACGATCCCAGTAGGAGACCTGCAAGTCTAAAGATCGTTTATAATTATTCATCTTGGGTTTGGGCAGGAAGGAAAGAAGTCAGGAAGGAATTGAGCACCAAAAACTTTTCATCTTGCAAGAGTTTTACTGTCTGTATGTGTGTGTGTGTGTGTGTTAGCTTTGCTGATAAAATAGCATTTGTAGGCAAGAGAGTAAGAAAAAAAGAAAAAAATAAATTAACAAAGAAAACAACAAGTAAATTGTAACACCCGCTGAGTTTGTCAACGCAGATGCTAATCACAATATTAGTTTGAGCCTGTTGCCTGCAGTGTTGCTTCGCCAACAAATCTTGGGCATTAACACTACATGAATTCTCTCTCTTAAATCTCCCAAAAAAAAACAGAAATTTTTTTTGCTTAGCCGCAGCAGCAGCATCATCATCAGTACATGGTAATGCTTGACTCTGCTTTGTTATCCTGCAAATGTGTTTTAATTTTTTTTTTTTGCAAACTTTGTTAAATCATAGTAATTTTTCGCACAATCTTTATTATTGTCATAATGGCTTTTAAAATACACATTTTACATGTAAAAACGCCAACCAAGCAACAGCAGCACAACTTTAGCCTAAAAGCCTAAAATGAAGAAAAAAATGTAAAAATCTAAATCTAGTGGGTCTTTAATATGTCTGAGGTCACCTTGCAAATTATTACTGCCACGAATGGCCATGAAGTTTGTTGAGTTGGGTTTCCAACAGTTTTTGGTAATTATAAAAATTTAGTTGAGCTATTTAAACCATATTTATAGTATGTATGTATGTGTGGTGTGTAGATAATTATGGCTATATAATATGCATATCGCACGCCTAACTGCAAACAGCTTTAGCAACAGAAACAAAAAGTTGAATAAGATTTTCATTACTGATTTTGATTGGAGGCGAAGTGATATCTTATACACTGGGAACTTGGTTTCTTAAATTAGTTTCGTCAGACACTAACATTATGCATGTTTTATACACAAATGGCGTCAAAAATTTTCTGTAAAAATTAAATTAAAATAAAATTTCTCTAATCCTATTCCCATCACATATCCCATGACCGCTTCATTCTCACTAAAAATGCATTATTTCAAAAACATGAAACTGAAACCTGTAGTGACTTTAAGGACGGGATTTAAAAATTTTTTCCCCCACTTCCTTGCCTTCCGTCGCAGCTAAATAGAACAAAATTTGTGTAACCATAAGCAATACTAGTTAGAAACTGCTAAAGATTAAATTTTGGTTATAAAGGTTGTTTTTTATAGACGTATATAACTTTAAATTGCAATAAAACAACGATGGATTATTCGATTGACATGAATTTTATTTATCCGAAAGATAATCTTGTGGCATTACATTTTAAATATGATTTCTGGCATATGACTCCCACGGCTGGCTCGGATGTAGTCCAATCTGGACGTCCAATTTTCGATGACTTTTTCCAACATTTGTGGCCGTACATCGGCAATAACACGGCGAATGTTGTCAAGCGTTTGTGGCTTATCCGCATAGACCAATGACTTTTCATAGCCCCACAGAAAGTAGTCTAGCGGTGTTAAATCACAAGATCTTGGAGGCCAATTCACAGGTCCAAAACGTGAAATTAGGCAGTCACCAAACGTGTCTTTCAATAAATCGATTGTGGCACGAGCTGTGTGACATGTTGCGCCGTCTTGTTGGAACCACAGTTCCTGGACATCATGGTTGTTCAATTCAGGAATGAAAAAGTTAGTAATCATGGCTCTATACCGATCACCATTGACTGTAACGTTCTGGCCATCATCGTTTTTGAAGAAGTACGGACCAATGATTCCACCAGCCCATAAAGAGCACTAAACAGTCAGTTTTTCTGGATGTAACGGTGTTTCGACATACTCTTGAGGATTAGCTTCACTCCAAATGCGGTAGTTTTGTTTGTTGACGTACCCATTCAATCAGAAGTGTGCTTCATCGCTAAACAAAATTCGCTTATGAAAATCAAAATTATGAACCATTATTTTCGAAATAAAATTGCACTATTTGCAAGCGTTGTTCAGGCGTGAGTCTATTCATGATGAATTGCCAAACCAAACTGAGAATAAATCACTTGACAGCTGTTAAATCGGTCACCAGCTTGAAGAGTAATTCCAACTTAAGGTTTTATACGTCTATAAAAAACACCCTTTACTCACTCTGTCCAAACAGAATTTTTTTTAACAACACCCAGCATCTAGACAGGAATCGAACCTGCGGCTCTCAGATCTGTAGGCTGGTACGTTATCTACTAATCTACCATATAGGTCTCTATATACATTCGTCACCAGGACTTCGCAAACATGAATGACGTCCTACTGAACATGAGCTATATTCAACCCAAAATATCATTACTGAAGCAGAGCAATGAGCTTGGCAGTGTTTTAGTATTTTTTAGACCTCCCTATCGACCTCGGTCTTTATAAGGCACTTTGATCTATAAGCATACATGAAAAAAATATCGTTCCCTAATGGACTAAGCCTAAAGTGTCGAAGACAGAGTCCATTAGGGGTTATTTTTAAAATTTCTAGGATTATGAAAGTTTCTGTGGAAAAATTATTCAAATTTCTGCAAAAAACTGCAGCTTTAAATAACTTTTGTAGTGCGATTCAGTAACTAACATTCGTATTGTAAAAACAAGTATAACGATATTTTATCGAATTCGGTATTCAGTAACTTTCTGACAAGAGTAAGGTTAGCGGACCTTCTTAGATATCTAAATGTCACGGGGTGGACCTAGGTCACTTTACGACTACATAGTCTTGGCGATTAGGTGGTTCAAAACGGAGTCTTGCGACTATTTGAGGGCCGTTAGGCCGCCACGTAAACCAACCAACTTTCCGACAAAAATATTCGTTACTATAGAAATCGTTATGATTTTTTATGTGCTGTTAACTTCGTTGCAAACGTCGAATATTTTTGTCGGAAAGTTACTGAATACCAAATTGGATAAAATATCATTATACTTGTTTTTTCGATACGAATACTCGCAATAAAAGTTGCTTAATCGCACTGCTGGTATTGCTATCAACTACCAAATCAGCACTTTGTTTTATAAGTACTTATAAATAAGAATATGCTATAAAGGCTCTGGCCAGTTTATAATACCTGAACTGAGCAAACAAACTTTGTTTGTAAGAATTGTCAGCAGTCAGTCGGCAATACAGCTCCAAATATTATTGAGAGAACAAAATTATAAAATTTTGCAACTAAAAAATTTGATTATCACAACTGAATTTTTGATGGAAAACAAACCGAAATTGTTTTTTTGTCGTTATTATCCCTACGTTATTCTGCAATTCTCCTTTCTAATTTCGTTATTCCCGAGAAACTTGTAATTATTATTTTTTTTTAGTTTCTTAAACTTTATTTTTGTCAGCTTAGGTTTTAACTTCAACTTATCTGAACTTATTTCCAATTACTTCAAAGTCATAAAATAATTAAACTTCTTTAATTGAATATAAAAACTTTTATTTTAAATTTTAGAGCCTTTGAGAAAGAATCATCATAAAGGAAACATTTTACTCGCAAATTATCCTGTAGGGTGTTTTCACTTTTCCCCTTTTCTCTATTTTTTTTTTTTTTTTTGTCATAAAATATAGTTTGTTGTCCGGCACTGGAGGATCAGCCCAACCCTTACTTAGGAGAAAGCTAGCTGCAAGGACTAAGTACAAGGTCGAAATATCGTCCACTTCGATTATTCTGGGTTCTTGGGGAGTGCATCGCTCCATGGCTTGTTCATTTGTATTCTACATCTGTCTAATTCAATGTCAAAACAGATTTGATATTGGCCGCCATTTTCAAAAATAAGAACATCTTCCAATAGGTTGATTTCTTTTTGCCCACCTTGTATACTGTGGACTGTGGGGGTCAGCAAGCTATCTAGTAGACGGACTCGTCTTCTTTTGCTTCCCTTACTATTTCCCAACTTCTATTTATTCTCTTGCCTCCCATTTCTTTAACATTTTTTTATATTAATGTTCACCCCTATAAAAGTATCGCAAAGGGACTACACCAGAGAGCCCTCGTTCTTCTCCTTCTTCTTTTCTTAGTGGGCGCCCTAAGCAACCTAGGAAATTAGTCGTATTTCCCCAAAACAAAATGTTACCTAAAAAACTTCCCGTAAAATCTTTACATTCCCAAAAAAATGTAGCTTTAAAGAACTTACCAAAAGTAACCTTTTTTATGTCTGCTATTTAAAAAAAAATAACTAAAAACTTTTCAAGTTAAAACATTTTATATTTCTGCTGACGTTATAATTACGAAAAAAAGAATGACAAGCAAACCGTAATAGAATTTGTCTGCTTGTCATGTAAAGAAAACAAACTTTTTTTTAACAATTAAGATGTCATTTTGCTGACAGCTAAATAACGACTTATCACTATGATTATTATTGTTGTGTTGACCTTGAATTCTTGTATTACTAGTACTTTTTTTGAAATTAAGTTATTTTAGTGATGCTGATGACGTTAATGTGACCTTAAAAGTACAGCCAATTAACAAGCCATAGCTGAAAAAGATTAATTTGGCCAGGTTGTTTTGGTTATATTGTCGGTATTATTGCTGTGCTTGTAGCAATTTTTGGTTGCAGGGGGTATGAGTAAAATTAAAAAAGCATTTAACCTCCCAAAGTGCTTAAAAAATGTATTTCTTTTATTTAACTGCCGCACTTTTCTTTTAGATTCGCCGATTCATTTTCTGCTGCATTAGAGAATCTATTTTCAGCATTAGAGAATCTATAAAAAGCCTCAAAAAAGTATTAAAAAATATATTTTTCATTTAAGTGAGTGAAGATAAATACGCCGAGTTAAATATATTCTAACGCAAACTCTTGCGTTTTTTTGTATTTCTAAATATTTTTCCGTATTTATGGCATATTTGTCAAATACGTCTTAAGTCATTAAATATGTTATATGTTTTTTAATGACGTAAGTTTTTTAAATATATTTTTCTGTCAGTAATATAATTTTATTAATTTACACTTGCAACACTAAAACTGAAAATGCAAAATATTTCTGGGAGTAGCTACTTACCGAAAAGCAAAAACCGTATTTGGGTTTTGCTAGTTTAGCTGTCTTTTGGATTTTATGGCCCCATGAAAATTTCGCTTAAAACTTAATTTTTGCGAAGGGTATGAAATTTTTTTTATGGCTGTATCTTGCAAAATTAATCGAAAGTTTCTTTTTATGTCTTTTGCACAATTTTATATATAGCCCAGGAGAAAAAAAAAGTGTAGAACAAATTAACCAGAAAAAACTACATTTAGTATCTCGAAAATGCTGAAATGTCAAAGAAGTAAAATTTTTTCTATTTAACTGTTGTCATGAATTTAAAAAAATCACAAGGGGTGGAAAAAGATGAAAAAATTTCACTTTTTCGACATTCAGCATTTTTGAGGCACTAAATGCTGTTTGCTCAACTTTTTTTCTCTCCTAATCTATGGCTAAAATTGCACAGGTGTCTTTATTAATGTGAAAGCCCTCTGATAGGTTTTTAACCTACCTAACCTACCTAACAGTCATACCTAAATTGACGTAACAAGCGTTTGTATGTGTCAAAAATTCTCATGCCACATGAAAAAAAAATTTCTTTTGAATTGAATTTTTAGCTTAGGTCTGGCAACATAATAGTCATACCTAAATTGGAGAGTTTTTTATCTGTCCATATCCATGCAAAATATATAAGGCTTACCGAAATAGGGCGACGGCAACGCTGTGCAGTTGGACAGCACGTTTTGCAGTGAAGTTGGCTGCAAAACAATTATTTTTGACCAGTAATGACATGTTAGCTAGTTTTTTTTTTTAACTTAGTGTTTTTAACTCTGTTTATCTTTGTCTTTAGTGGGTTTTATTAAGACTATTGTAGAGAATACGCACTGCCAGCGCTCTTATTTAAAGAAGACGTATTAATATAAATAGAGGGCGTTAAAAAACTCTCCGCTGTAAAAATAGTCAGCAAAGAGTTGGCTTTTATTAAAAGCTTACTTTTGTTTTCAAGAATTTTATAGATATAAAATCGTTTTTAAAAAGATACTAGTTGACCGGGCAAACTTTGTCTTGCCTTAATATTTATATATATTCGATCTTCTTAGACTAAGAAATCGTACTCATAGAGTAAAGAACCGTGCGAGACCGGGTAAAAACAGATAGTAGGCAAATAAGAAAGATACCGACTATAGCGCTACCTGCCGGGCGGATTTGTGACCTTAAACCTTCCAAGATTATACATATAAACCTTCCTATTGAATCACTCTATCTTTTAAAAAAACTGCATCAAAATCCGTTGCGTAGTTTTAAAGATTTAAGCTTACATAGGGATATAGGGACAGAGAAAGCGACTTTGTTTTATACTGATTTCACAACTCAACCACTTTGATTTAAAACAGCAATAAAAAAAAATTAATTGTAAAGGAATTATAACAAGCCTCTGGCTTTTGTGTTGGCTTTGCTTCTCACTCTGACTCTCACTTAACAAACAAATAACTAATTAAGCAGCATGAAAAAAGCAAAACAAAAAATAAAATTTAAATGATGCCACCTGCTTAGCTGTTGCAACAAGGCAGTACTATCATTGTCATCACACTGCCGACACTTCAGGCATAAAACAAAATCAAACAAATGTTTTCAATTAAAGATTTTTTGCTCATGATAAATGATTTCAATTCTTTTCTTTATAAAACTATTTATTGTGTGATTTCAAAGATAAATTTCAATTATGCTCTCGCTCCCTGTGTATCACATGATTGAAATAAAGCCGATACCACACAAGCATTTTAATTGAAAAAAAACAAGAGAAATCATTAATTGAATTAAAACAGAAAGAAAAAAAACATAAAGTTTAAACGTTACATATTTAATGATGAAATCAAATCAATTACCACAGTGATAGGAATCATTAATAGTTATTTAGTTAAAAGGTGTCTGTATAAATGCTGCAAGTTATACCTTTGACTTTTTGCCAGCCAACCACACAACTACACGTATGCCGTAGGACGTGTGACTACCGCCTGTTGCTCTTTAAAACAGTTTAATGCAGAAGAAAGGCTTAAGAATGTGAGTGTGCATATGATATCAGCTTAAACAACCCCTGTGGTGGTTAATTAAATCATTATTGAAAGCCTTTGATTTTTGTTGAAACTATTAATATTAATTCGTAACTGAATTTCTATTAATTACGCACATTAACAAGCTGAATTGAAGTTTTTTCTATTACAATCATTATTTGTGTATCATTATCATGCAACTAAAAGATTGTTACTCCAATACAAGAGAGATTAATTATCCACCACAAGAATTTAAAAATTTTCTTTTTTGCTGCAGGGCAATTCTTGGTAAGCGACTAGTACAAGAAATTCACTCCTTCAGCTGCTTTTGGTATTCAAATTTCAGTACATGAAAAAAAAAGTAAATAAGAAAGTGTGATAATTTGTAGTGGAAGACATAAAGTCTCATGCCTAAAAACGCCCTTAATTGTTGCTGTAACCGTGATAATTTATCACAGCAAACATGTGCAGCCCACAAAAACATTACAAACCAGCAAAGCAACTCTTTAAATTCCACCCAGTTTGGTTTAAGGTTTTTTTTAATCTCTTAAAAATGTTAAAGCATCATTTAAAGATCCTTTAAATACAAACGCCACTTGTATGCAGAGATAGAAAAAAGAAGCAGCAGAAGTCTATATGTATTGGGTTTGCCTTGCAAGTGTCAAGTGGTTCGGTTTGGTTGGTTTTTTATTAGTAACTAGAATCTAACCTTTGTTTGATATTGTGATTGTAACAAAAGTGGTTTTTATATGACAACTCTTATATCGCCTTCAATAATATTTATACTTACAAATATGAAATATTTCTCTCAAGTGGCCCTCACTCACTCACTGTTTCACTTATCAGACTCATTGTAGATTTCTAAGCTATTATTTTACCTTGTCTCCAATTTCTTCTGTTTGGGTCACTTACATTTTAACGCTATAGGCCGCCTTTACTATGTTTACAGTGTTAAACACTCATAATTGTGCAATTCTTAAAAAAACATTGTGTAAAATGACACTTTAAATGTAAATTTTTTGGAAAATAATTTTGTGTTTTTGTTTACATGGCGTTCAGTTGGTGTTTTTACTAATTAACCAAAGAAGCCTTGCATTTTATTTACTGCTGGCTGTCTGGTTGCTTTTAATGTAAATAAATTATGAAATCCAATTCTATAGAAAAGTGTAAAAAAACATTAGTTTTTCTTTTTATTTTACTGAAAATGCATTTGAGACTGCTAGGCAGCTCTAGTGAAATGAACTGCAGTTGATAGACAAATAGGCATTCATAGCTAAAGACGAGTAGTTTCATACAGACACTTCAACTTCACTTTAATTTCAATTGGTTTATCGCTTTTTTTCATTAAGTACTGCCAAGCAAATGTTCCAAGAAAATAATTTGTTATTTAATATCACTTTCTGTATTTATATTAAAAAAAAATATTTAAATTTTTCAAAAACACTTAAAGCCAGTGATATTTTATTTATTATTTGGACTGGAAATTTCTTATTTAAGCTTCAGCAAAAAACAATAATGGCGGTCTAAGGGTGATTACATTTCTTGACAAAAAATATATATAAAAATATAATAATATATATAATATATATATATTAAAACCTCTAATTTCAATGCTTAATGACAACTTCGTTTTCTGTAAAAAAATAACATAAAAAAAACAAAAAAAAAAAAAAAAAATAAAATAAATAAATATAAAAAATAAAAAATTAAAAAAATTTAAATAAAAAATTAAAAAAAAAAAATAAAATAAAAAAATAAAATAAAAAAATAAAATAAACAAATTAAAATAAAAAAGTAAAATAAAAAAAAAATAAAAAAAAAATAAAAATAAAAAAAAAATTACAAAGAAATAGGAAAAAAACTAAATAAAAAGAGCAATTGAAGCGGCAAAGATAAAACAAACAAAAATCGGAAATTAAAAAAATCAGCAAAAGCTCAAAGTTTTATTATTTTATAACTTTTTTTATTATTTTATTTACGCCGCTTTTGAACATTATCAAAAGTAATAAAAATTAAAAAAAAAATTAAGTTTTACAACGATGGCATAGTGGAGGCAAATAATTAAAAAAAAATCATTTTAGGTGGAGTTGTAGATAACATTTTGTGGTTTTATTTTTCGTCTTCGTTTTAACAAAAGAAATATTTAGGTGAGAATTAGTAAGAAAGGGAGGAGCTTAATGGTTTCCAAATGAGACCAAAAAGTTATCAAAACCCTTTACACCATGAAAATGCTTACTTGCGTGTAGGCTAAAGTAAAGGATTAAATTAATGATTTTTACAAATTTCAAACCCTTTTTCCAAATATTTAAAAACATTTTGAAATTAGTTTCATGTTATTGCTAGTTGTTTTTAACATTTAAATTGTCTTTAATTAGTTCTGCATGTAAATTAGAGGCTTTTGCTTTTAAAGAAAAAAAAAATAACCCAACATATTGTCTTGTTTGTACATGAAACGCCTACTCATAAAGTAGTTGGCAAAATCTTTTAATTCTAGTCTTAATCCTTCCTTTAACACACTTATTTAACTGGAAAGAAGAAGGATTTTTAAAGTTAAGTGTTGAGCAAAAGGATGAATTAAGGAAATCAAGTATTATGGATTCCTTTCATGCCTTTCAGTAAAGATTAAATAAAAATCAATAAGTCAATTCCTGGCAGGACTTGCAGTTTATTTTCTGGTTAACAATGATGATCAGTTACGTTTCAAAATCTAGTGCTTGTTGAGCAATTGTTCTTAGTAAAACTTCTTAAATAATGCCGTTAAAAGTTATTTGTTACAGGCATAATTGATTTTAAAATTTGTTGAAACTGTTACTTGATTTGGAGATGTCTACTTGCCTTTGAGCAGACCTTGCTTAAGGTGTTCGCAATCACGTAGAAAGTGGCTTTCAACTGACTTTCATTAAAAAAAAGAAGCTTTTTTACAAAACTGTCACATAGAAAAAGTTTTTGTTATTACAAAAATTCGCTAAATTAATCACTGTTGTCACTAATTGTGACAATAAAACATTCATACATATTATTTGAAAAACATCAGAAATATGGACTGCTTAAAAGCCTGAATGAGTAAAATAAATGGAAAGTCTTTCCTTTTTTGTGCGAAAAAATCTCTGAACTTGTTTCGTTCTTTGAATACAATTGCCTACGATTAAACAATTTCTCTATTTTTTTTTTTAGAGATAAGATGTCATACAAAGAAGAAAGACGATTTAATGTAAATTCGTTTATGATTATTTTGTTTGCTGCTGGAGGTCATCTTTTTATTCACTAAGATTTTATTATAAAACTAGTAGTTGAACCTTGACTTCCTTTATAAATTTATGGCGGATTATTTCTTTTTCTTGATTGCTTTTCCGCAACCGTTTAGATTTTCAATGGCTGATGACTTTCTTTTTGGCTCATTTAAATTTTAAATGTTTGTAGGCGTTTAGTTTAACTACTTTATTGCTTTTTAACCGGAATCACTAAAATTTTTTTATTGAATTTTAGTTTTGTTCTTAATTTTCAAAATTACTTAGTTGGAACATTTATTGTCATGAATTTTATTTGTCTTTGACAAATATTTTTCACTAAATTTTATTTATTTATGAATTTTTTGTTGTTGTTTTAGTTTAATAATAAATTACACATTTCCTAATTATTGTCCTTGAAATATATACAGAAGTGCATATGTAAAATATGTATGTACGTTGGCATCATCTAGTAATTCGTTAAATTCGCAAAAACAACAGCACACACGAGCGATTGTGTAGAAAATTTGTATTTTGAGTACTTTTCAGACGGCTTGTTGGCTTGTATTTATTATGGCAACAGCACACTAATTTAAAAAAATTTTTGGATGTGATTTGAAACAATTGTGGTGGGATTTTAATAATATGTTTGGCACCGAATTTTTATCGTCGGTTATCATAACAAAATTTTTCCATGATAACAATTTGATTTCCATAACCGGAGCTTTTTTTTTCTATACAGAAAAAAAACACGATTTGTAGCACCCCTTAATTTTATATCCAATAGAAAATAATTCGGCTTCAATTAACATAGATTTCACAATCTTTAGTTTACTGCTGACTATAGTTTAAGCAACCATAACAATATTGGTTAAATTTGTCCTCAACAGAATTAGGAAATTCTATAAAAACACACGACAACAGATGCTGCTTCATCTGTAAGTATGGGGGGTGTAGATATTAGGGAATCAGATGCTCTTGATGTTCTTGGCATGAAGATCCAGTGTGATGTTCGCTGGAATGAACACATATTTCATGTCGCTAAAGAAGCATTCAAGTGCCTAGGTTTTTTGAAACGATGTAAGACATACTTCACTCCATCTGATCTCCTTACTATCTATACCACCTATATCCGACCGAAAATGGAGTACAACTCTCATGTATGGAGCGGAGCTTCAAAGTCTATTTTGAAGCTGCTCGACCGAGTACAGGAGAAGGCGAAGAAGCTTATCGGTGACAGTAGGGTAGCCAATTCTATTGATTCACTGGAGCATCGTCGTAACGTGGGGTGTGTTTCATTGTTCTATCGCTACTACAATGGAATGTGTTCCAGCGAAATTAAAGAACATATTCCCGAAAATCGTACATTCATACGAACTACGCGTTTTTCGAGGAGATCCCATCCATTTGTAGTGGAATGGCCAATGAATCGCACAACACATTACCGAGAAAATGCCTTCTTCAGCCGTGTCGTTCGCTTGTGGAATAATCTTCCTGAATACGTTTTCCCTGCCACTTTCGGTGTAGGAGGGTTCAAATTGAACGTCCACAGATACTACTCCCTATTTTCTCCTTCCCATAACCTATTTTCCTAGTTCCAACACAATGCATTGCATGAGTAGGGGTCATCTCCTGAGTGCTGGTCCTGGTATAAAAAAAAAAACTTAAGCCTCTGTTATGGTTCACAACTTTTATAAAAGTTTGGTCGTCTTTGAAAAATTGGTATTTCCCGTCTCAACTCAATTAATTTTTTGGTTGCTTACATTTCACACAATTATTTGAACTAAGAATTTTAATACCAATTTTTCAAACTTGACCAAACATTCATAAAAGTTGGGCACCATAATAGGGGCTAAAATTTCGTAAAACTAAAGTTGTGCTTGTGCTCTCTGTGTGTCAGGGTGATAACTTGTTTTAGTCGCGTTTGATTTTTGTAAGAAAAAAATTAAAAATTTATATAAAAGTTGCTTGGTATCGAGTTATTGTCCATTTCAAAATAATTTTTTTTTAAGATTTTCTTATTATTTCAAATTTTCATTTTAAATTTTTTACTAATTATTTTTTGTTTTTTTATTCCGTTTCAGGTACGTGTCCATTTATATCACCATCAATCTATTTTATGTAAGTTTTATTAAATTTTTTTTTTCAACACTGAGAAAATTAATTCCACTATGGAAATTTGAACCCTTAAAAAATGAATTTTATTTTTAATTGTAACGACTAAGATTTAATAAAAGAAGAAAATTTTGTTCTGGTTATGATCGGCCCTGTGTTGTAAACCAAATTCGAAAAAAATTTCACATATTTTGATATTCTCTAAATCAAAATCACATCATTTTATTCATTCTAAACCGTGTAAAGTTGATCGCACTTGTTTTTATTGCAGTAACTGACTAAAAAACATAAAAAACCAGTTATCACATAAAATGTTAAGCCTTTTTCATTCATTTTAGTAAAATTACTTTCAAATTAAAATGGCTATTTTATTAAGCTTGAGGTCTTATTTTATAAATTTTGCAAGTTTAAGCAAAATATCGATATAAATATAAATGTATAAAATAAGACCTTAAAGTTAATAAAATAAACATTTTAATTAAAAAAAAAGGTCTAATAAACTAGCAAATGAAAAATTACTTTCACTTTAGTACATTCAAGTTATAAAAAAATTAATTTAAAAACACTTTGAAATTTCTTAAAATTTTGCTCTTAATTAAGAATAAAATTAATTGATTAAAACTTAAGTTAAATAAAATTAAGTAATTCGATGAAAAAATTTAAGTTTTTGGCTAAATTTTACGGCCATCAGAATCAAACCGACAAAAACTAAACATTGACGTTTAAATGAAAATTCGAACTCAACTTCAAATGTGAACAAAACGAATGATTTACAGAGCAGAGAGAATATATGTGGTTGTATCACCAAATTTCTGTAGTCAGAACTGAATTTTTGTTAGGTAACAAATTCGCATCTCTCATAATCGAGAGACACAGGTCCCAGCGAACATAAGAATGATTAGTCCTACAACAACTACTAGATTCATAAAGAGTCTCATATAATAAAGAGTGATTTTTTTGCTATTATCTTTTTGGCAACACTAGTTTTGACAGCTCACGCACGTTTTGTATCTTGTGTCACTGTCAAACATCTTCAGTTTGGTCTATAATTTAATCATGAATCGTCTTACAAACGAACAACGCTTGCAAATTATTGAATTTTATTACCAAAATGCGTGCTCTGTTAAGAAAGTTCATCGCGCGCTTCTTCCATTTTATGGTCAGTTTAATCGACCTACTGAGGCTTCTATTCGGGCTATTGTAACAAAATTTGGAGTGAAGAGCAGCCAGAAGCATTGCAAGAGCTACCAATGCATCCACAAAAAACAACCGTTTGGTGCGGATTATGGGCTGGCGGCATCATTGGGCCGTATTTCTTCAAAGATGATGCGAATCACAACGTTACTGTGAATGGTGAGCGCTACCGTGCGATGATAACAAACTTTTTTTTGCCCAAAATGGAAGAGCTTGACTTGCATGACATGTGGTTTCAACAAGACGGTGCCACATGCCACACAGCACGCGAAACAATGGACCAATTGAGAGGCGAGTTCGGTGAACAGTTTATTTCACGCTTGGGACCAGTCAATTGGCCGCCCAGATCGTGCGATTTAACGCCTCTAGACTATTTTTTGTGGGGCTATGTTAAGGCTAATGTCTATAGGGACAAGCCCGCTTCGATTGACGCACTGGAAGCCAACATTGCCAACATTATTCGTGAGATACCGGCCGAAATGTTGGAAAGAGTATGCCAAAATTGGACTAAGCGGATGGACCATTTGAGGCGCAGCCGCGGCCAACATTTGCATGAAATAATCTTCAAACATTAAATTATATCGACCCAACTATCGATCCAAATAAATATTTCATGCATTTTTCTGAATTTTATGTGTTTTTTTTTTTTAAATTTCCGATAGTTCTTATAAAATCACCTTTTAGTTAGGAACTGAGCTGCGCAATAGATCTTAAAGTGCGATTACAGTCCATAATGTAAACAATAATAATTTTAAATACAAACACGCTTCGTTTTCTTTTAAATATTTTGAAATGATTTTTATAAAAATTTTCGAAATGATTTTGTAGCTTTTAATATCAAAATATTGACATAAATTTCTGTGTATTTCAATTCTGTAATACGAAACGTTTTTACTTAATGGCCTGTATTTTATGTATTTAATTTTTAAAAGTTAGAATTTTTTATTACAATTAAACCTGTTAACAAATTAAATTTAAACTTGTTGTTTTAATGTTGTTTAAGATTATAAATTTAAAAATTTGACATTCCCTGTTTGTAATTTTAAGCGTTTATTTATTAAACCAAAATTAAATGAAACGAACAAAATTTTTGTGAACAAAAGCACCATTAAATTTTCCGGTATTTTTTATATAAAATTGTGGAAATCTTGATGTGTATTTTAATTTTTACATACAAAATTTATTTATTAAAAATAAATGCGCCTGTTTTATCGTAGAATAAATTAATTTTAACGTTTTTTTTGCTTTTTACAAGCATAAAATTCACTTTAAGTAATGGAGTATAAATATACCGAGTTAAATATAGTTTAACGTAACCCATTACGTCTTTTAGTATTTGTAAATATCATTTCAGTAGTTATGGCGTATTTATCAAATACGACTTGTGTCATTAAATATTATTAAACCGTTTTAAAAAGGAGGCACTCTTTATATGTAATCTGCTGACCAAATACTCAGAAGTTACTTAGAATTAAAATTTTTTTAAATTTCCATATAGTCCAGTGCTGTTGCTCTGAGGGATTTTAACGTTTTGCATCATAAAATAAAAACTACAAAATTTTAAGAAAATCTTAAAACACTTCTTGAAAGCTTAGAAACTACAGATTAAATTTCTTTTTAGTTTTAGTAATTTTCAAGTGCAGAATTGGGAATGATACCTCGGCGAAATGGTGAAAGGTAAAAATCTTTCAGAGCAACAGCATTGAGATATATGAAAATTAAAAAAAATGTTAAAATTAATCCAAAGTAATTTCTGAGTATTTGACTAGGTTATAAATTTAAAGGACCTCCTCTTTAAAACGATATGTGTCCTAATCCGTAATATTTTATGGTTCGTCCGGAAGTTGCTAAAACCCTCAGATGTTTAAAAAAAAAAATTTTAAATAATACAAACAAAATTTCCGAAAATCTTAAAACACTTCTTGAAAGCTTAGAATCTACAGATTAAACTTCTTTTTGGTTTCATTAATTTGCATGGACAAAATAGTAAATGTTAACTCTGCAAAATAAAGAATAGTAAAAATCCCTCAGATAATCCAAAGTAATTTCTGAGTATTTGGGCGGTAGACCACCTCCCCTTTAAAATGATATGTATCCCATTCCGTAATTGTACCTATGCAGTTATATTTCTCTTAAATATTTATAAATATGCCATAAATACTGAAAAGATATTTACAAATATAAAAAAACGTAACGGGTTACGTTGAAACATATTTAATTCATCGTATTTATCTTCACTCACTTATTCACTTTACTATTTCTTTCTTATTTAAATCCTCTCTAAGCATTTTTGTTTCCATCCTTAAATCTAAACAAAAATCTTTTGCGTTATTAAAGATTAACTAAAATTTTAATTTTACACATACTAAAAGGTGATTTTATAAGAACTATCGGAAATTTAAAAAAAAAAAACATAAAATTCAGAAAAATGCATGAAATATTTATTTGGATTGATAGTTGGGTCGATATAATTTAATGTTTGAAGATTATTTCATGCAAATGTTGGCCGCGGCTGCGCCTCAAATGGTCCATCCGCTTAGTCCAATTTTGGCATACTCTTTCCAACATTTCGGCCGGTATCTCACGAATAATGTTGGCAATGTTGGCTTCCAGTGCGTCAATCGAAGCGGGCTTGTCCCTATAGACATTAGCCTTAACATAGCCCCACAAAAAATAGTCTAGAGGCGTTAAATCGCACGATCTGGGCGGCCAATTGACTGGTCCCAAGCGTGAAATAAACTGTTCACCGAACTCGCCTCTCAATTGGTCCATTGTTTCGCGTGCTGTGTGGCATGTTGCACCGTCTTGTTGAAACCACATGTCATGCAAGTCAAGCTCTTCCATTTTGGGCAAAAAAAAGTTTGTTATCATCGCACGGTAGCGCTCACCATTCACAGTAACGTTGTGATTCGCATCATCTTTGAAGAAATACGGCCCAATGATGCCGCCAGCCCACAATCCGCACCAAACGGTTGTTTTTTGTGGATGCATTGGTAGCTCTTTCAATGCTTCTGGCTGCTCTTCACTCCAAATACGGCAGTTTTGCTTGTTCACGTATCCATTCAACCAGAAATGAGCCTCGTCGCTGAACACAATTCTTCGATAAAAAAGTGGATCTTCATCTAACTTTTCAAGAGCCCATTCACCAAAAATTTGGCGTTGTGGTAGGTCGTTTGGCTTCAATTCTTGCACCAGTTGTATCTTATAAGGCTTCACACCCAAATCCTTTCGCAAAATTTTCCACGTAGTGGAGTAACAGAGGCCCAATTGCTGCGAACGGCGCCGAATCGATAATTCACGGTCATCACCAACACTGGCCGATACGGCTGCGATATTTTCTTCAGTTCGCACTCTACGTAAGCGTGTTGGTGGTTTAATGTCCAACAATGTAAATTTGGTGCGAAATTTTGTTACAATAGCCCGAATAGAAGCCTCAGTAGGTCGATTAAACTGACCATAAAATGGAAGAAGCGCTCGATGAACTTTCTTAACAGAGCACGCATTTTGGTAATAAAATTCAATAATTTGCAAGCGTTGTTCGTATGTAAGACGATTCATGATTAAATTATAGACCAAACTGAAGATGTTTGACAGTGACACAAGATACAAAACGTGCGTGAGCTGTCAAAACTAGTGTTGCCAAAAAGATAATAGCAAAAAAATCACTCTTTATTTTGTACTTATTTTTTTACACAATTAACTTATTTTGTTTGAACTCTTTTTGATCTTCAATAACTACTAACATAAAGATAAAACAAAAGAAAAAAATGTTTGCATAAATAATTTTCACATTTTCATGCACACCAACCGGCATTTAAAACATTAAACATCCGTTTCAATCAGTTTTTTTCTCTTTGGTGTTGTTTTATGAGTGAAAAGTATTAAAAAATAAACACCCAAAAAATTAACCAGCAAGAAGCATGACCAAAAGTTGAAATGAAGACGCATCCTGGACATTACACAAGTGGTCTTTATTTATTTTACTTATTTGGCGACAATTATTAGATATTTACCCAAGAAACAAAAGCAAATTATGTATTAAAAAAAAATAAAAGTAAGCGAGTGTATATTTCAAGAAGCGAAGCCAATGAGTGAATTCATTTATCGCAAAGTGATATTTCGGAAAAGCTTTTTTTTTTTAAATTTAAACAAACAAAAGTTAAAAGCTTCTCATCGGTGTACCTTTAGACTAGTGGGTAGTGTACTAACCTGGGTGTGGTTCCATTCCTGTATACACCCTTGGTGTTTGGCTCTACAAAAGATCCTTTAAGAGGTGATGTATATATTTTTTTTAATAAAAAAAGCTGCTCTTTCCTTTATTTCCTTTTTATTTTTATTGCAATTGTTTAGAAAAAAAACATATTTTTGAGTGATAGATACGAGTATTTATGACTTATCAATAACAAATTTCCGTAAAACTAAAACTCGCATTTCTTAAAGCTAAAAACATTTGCTTCACATTTCAAACTTAACGAAATTTAAATCAATATATAATAACTAGATAGTACAATTTGTGTAACAAGTAGAAACTCTTTTTGTTTAGCAAAAGTTTTGACAGAAAAATTAAAGCACTGGCGATTGAGTAAACTTTCGTATCAACTATTGTAGTCCATACGTATTAATATGGCAGATTAATGCATTCGTTAGCTGACATCCAAATTTTGTCTTTTTATATTCAACGCACAAAATATTGTTTAGCTTTTACTCAAACGATGCCATAGTACTTTATGCCTTTCTTTCAATTTCAATCATTCAAAAAATGCTCATAAAATCCTGCACAACATTCTTTTAAATCATGTTCGAGACATGATTTAAAACTGATTGTTTTTCTTTTTTGTTCTTCGACATGATTAACTCTAAAAAGCAAAATTCAAATACTTTGATTAAAACATTCAACTGTACAAATACACACAAACAAAAAGAAATGCATCTCTATTTTACTCAAATATATGTGATCAACGATTTAATGCCTTTTTGCATAAAAAACCAATATGTGTTGTTAAGTGTTTACATTTTGCTTTTTAATTTAATCATGTGGAACGACATAAAAAACAATGTGTTTTTAATCGCATGATTTTTACTCAAATTGTTAGTTTGGGTGGTTTGATTGATTAACATAGAAAATCAACCAACATTGTTGTTTTTCTTTTCTCGTTATCTATCCCCCAACTAAAAACTACTGCGTACAATTAATTCAACTGTTTCACACACAAGCCTTGCTATATGTGCTCTCAATTATGGGGCTTAAATGTGAATTTGTGTTAAAAAAAAATACAATCGCGAAAGCACGAAATTATTTTCGAACAACCCAGTATATCCGCAAAGTAGGAAAATTCGATTTGGTAAAAGTTGCTGCCTTAAGTACATTATTGGCCATTTAGGACAAAAAGGGAATTGTACACCATAGACATGATAAACTTTTACTGCACTTGTAATACTAGTTCACTTGCGTATTTTTAATATTATTTTTGATTTTTTTTAATTTACAAATAAATTCCTTTAAATGCTGTTATGCACGTACAACTCATTAACTTTAGATGGCTGGCTGGCGGTTTTATTTCTTTTATCTTCTTTAAAATTGTGTAAATAGTAGTAAGAATCACATGTCACATGAGCTTCAAAAATAAAAACAAAAATACAAATAAAAGTAAACAATCTAAGGTAAACAGATTGTTGAGAAATATAATTTTTTTTTTGTTATTTTTATTTGCCATACGTAATTGTTGTTGTTATTATTGTTGTGTACCGAATTTCTATTTGTCATATGATTTGTTCAAATTGTGAATAAACAAATAGCGGCTCGATCAGTCATCAAGGAAGTTAAAGTCTTCAAATGCATAAGCAGTTCCCGTTACGCTTAAAACATTTTTTATGCAAAAAGGATTAACTTTTTTTCTTTTAAATTAAAATATCTATTTTGTTAAGCTTGAGGTCTTATTTTATAAATTTATTTATAATTATCAGGGCTGTCATAGAATCCAAGTCGGTTTTGCTATTTGTCGGTTTTGCAAACCAATATTGGTTCCATTTGGTGTCATGAAACCAAGTCGGTTTTGTTATTTTCGAAGACAAATTAAACCGATGTTCGAATCAGTTGTTCTATACATCAGTTTATTTGTATGAAATTGTTTATGTAAATGCTTGATAACCATTTTGATAAATCGTAGTGTTTTCATTTAAATAAAAATAAAAACGTGTTTTTTTTTTTGAAAATTTTTAATATAAAATATATAAATATATAAAATGACTTTTGCCGATATAGGATTTTTATTATTAGCAGAAGAACGCTCACAGAAAGTAAAAAGAATATTCATAAATTACCGGTTAAATAAAGAAGCTTTCTGTTTACATCCTTTTGCCGTGAACCTACGCTTTTTATTGATTCAGCCAACTGTTGTCAAAGAGATCATACAGTTGTCTTATCAAGTTTTGTAAATCCCTTAGTAATGTCAGGATATTTTTCTATAAAATGCATAATTATTGAGTTTTAAGTGCAATTTTAATTTACTTAAATGTTTACTAAATATCTAACTGCATGTGAAACTTTAATTAAAAAAGTCCGTTTTAGTCAATTGCCTTATTTGAAATTAAACAAACCAACAACTGTCAACTGCTTGGTTTCAATCCAATACAAAACTGATAGTATTGGTTTCTGTGACACCTAAAACCGACATTAATTCTAGTTCGAAAATGAAACCGACAACATTGGATTTTATGACACCAAAGTAAATTTTTTGTCGGTTTCAAATCCAATGCCGACAACATTGGATTCTATGACAGCCCTGTATATCCTGAAGAAGCTATGCAAGTTGGAGCGAAATATCGATATAAAAATAAATTTATAAAATACCTAAAAGTACAAAAAAAAAAAAATATAAAAAGTACCATTTGTCCTCTTAACGATTTTTTACTTTGCTTGGGACCATTTGAGCCCAATATCGTACTGCCAGGTTTGTTTACATTAAAAAATCAAAAAGTACCATTAATTTTAAAAAAAGTACCATTAAAATTAAAAAGTACCATTTTGTCTACTTAATGATTTTTTATTTTGTTAAGAACCGTTTAATTCTACTGTGAAAATTCTAGGTTTGCACAGAACATCAAAATTTGTATTTCTTTCTTTTGGTACTTTTTTTCTCCCTTTTTTTATCGTTGATTTTTATTGGGTGCTACAAATTAGTAATAAAATGTTTATATGCTGTATCAATAGTAGTAAAAAGGGGCACATACCCCTTATTTGCTCGAATTTTAAAAAAGTGAAAATATACATTGGAAACCTTTTTAAGAAGAGAAGAATACAGTTTTGTTTTTGTTGCTGTGATTGTTACTTTGAAAAATAAATGAGGTTAAAAAAACGTACCAACATTAGTTTTTACCCATTTTATGCCACAAATGTACAAATATCGAAAAAGTACCAAATATCCATCTGCTTATTTTTTTAGTAGAATATTTTGTAGTTTGAAGTTTGGCTCTATATGTAGTAGTTCCTGAGATATAAGATGTTCTATTTTACCCTTTTTTACCCCCTTAATATTCGAATTTAAAATAAAAAAACCTTGCTAACCGAACTTCAAGTCCGTAGCTTTATCCGTTTGGGCTGGGGGATGATGATAAGTCAGTCAGTCAGTCAGTAACGTTACTCTTTTATACATATGTATAGATTTATTTATTTTTTCAACCTTCTCTTTCATCGTTTGTGCTCCTATTATGCCTTACAACTTTTATGAAAATTTTGGGTGCTTTTTAAAAAATTGGCATTACCGTATCTCAAATAATTTTTTGCTTGTATTCACTTGTTTATGTGAAATGTACGCAACCAAAAAATTAATTAAAGTTGAGACGACTGAACTTTCATAAAGCTTGGGAACCATAATAAGGACATTAAACAGCTAATCTTCTTACAGCTTAATATCGATTTATATTTATTTAGTTTTAGATCGATATTTCGCTTTTACTTTGTGTAGTTTATTCAGGATGCATTGTAAAAAACCTTTACTAAAAAAAAAAAAAAAGTAAAAGGAATCTTAGTTACGTGACCTTTTAACGTTTAATCTATATAAATAAAATTAATTTTTTATTTCCTTGTTTGTTTGTTAAATTTTTTTTTTCCAATAGGTTTATCTGAAATAGTATCTATACTCTAAGGAAGGTCGCCACGCCTATTTTTAAGACCACTTTTCAACGATTTTGACTCAAAATTGTTAAAAAATATGTATGCCCGTATTTAAGCTAAGCCTGAAATGATCACCTCTATTCCAGTTGTCGCCGTAAGCTTCGTTGTCGTTTTTATTTAAACTTCGCTCTTCATCGTCGTCGTCATCACTTCGACAATGATTTGCTATTTTATAACAGTCTTACTGCGACGACGACAGTTTATTGTTTTTTAATTTAATAAAACAAAACACATCTCTAGTATTTCATTCAGCTGGTTTATTTTGCTTTGAATTTTTGTGATAAAATTTTTTCATATGTAAATTGAATATAAATTCAAGTGTTCTATTCAGTATTAGAAAGAAAACTTACCAGGAGAATTCCGATATATTCAAACTCAAAGTGTAAAACGACTTTAATTAAGAGCTGTCGTGGCCAATTATTTGAAAAATTCTGGTTATTTATGAATATTCGGCAGAATTTTTTTTTCCAAAGAAAATTTCTGTTTTCGGAAAAAACAATTCCCTAAAACACAGAGTATTCTTTCATAAAAAAGGAAAACATTTTCAATAAGAGGAAAATAAAAAAACTTTTTAGTTATAGTTTATTTTATAGAAATTTACTTTTAGTTTCCTTTGAAATTAAATGGAATGGTGCCTCGTATTGGAGGGAAAAGACTTTTTCCAACAAGTTTTTCAAATTGGTTTTATTTTATAAATTTTGAAAATTTTTCTTTATTATTATTTTTTTTAACGCTTCTTAGTCGTTACCAAAAATGGTGACGACAAAATCATAGTCGTTTCAAAACAATATCGCACATTTTCTTGTAAAATACCAATTATAAACAAACACTCGATAAATAAGGATTACGACAACTGGAATACTAATTTAAACCCGTCGACAATAAACGATGTCGTTATATATTGATTGCGACAACTGGAATAGGGGTGTATGCTTTGAAATATATTGTTTATCACTGTAGTTGGCGCCTCTGCCTCTTTATAAAATAGGGAATAACTTTATATAATTGTCTGTATTTTTTCTACAATTAAAATTCTATTTGTAAAGAAAGCGACTCTAAATAAGGATACCAAGGACTGGGCCGGGCGAGACCGGGCAAAAACATCTAGTATTTTATTAAGAAAAGAAAATCATAAAGACAAGTAGAGCATTAAAAAACATATTTAAAACATTTTCTCATTGTTTTAGTTATATTTTTAAGAATCCTTGATATCTGGTTAAGAAAATTATGCATCAGGAACTAAAATTTATTTAGTCACTTTCAACAGTGACTGAAGGCTTCTGTGAAATCTTTAAAATATGTTGTTAGAAATTGTTATAAATTTTTTTTGTTTCTTTTTGTTAATCTATTCTTTATTAAAAAAGAGTATAGTTTTTCCAGCCCTTTTAAAAACTATATTTTGTCATAAAAAAAAACTCTTAAGGCTTGTATTAATTAGTTTTGCTCTACTATTCTAGTTTAGTTTCCTTTCTTTTCATTGTGCGAGTACATCTACTATTTTAATTTTCATGGAAACTTTCTGTATGTGTTCTTTTATTTTTCAAAGAATAATTTTTAAAATGAAATACTTTTTTCTTGTAAATTATTTAATGTGTTTTGCAAGGTTTTATTTGAGAAAAAAAAAATGGAAATTTTCACCGTCTTATTTATGTGTAGTTTCCATTTTACCAGCCGTCAACTCGCTAAAATTTTTAAATCAAAACTACTCCAAACATTGAGTGTTTTTCATACAAAATTTTTTAAGCGAGTTGATTTTTAAATATGATAGATAGATGGCTCCATCGTTTTGCTTTGTTTTTGTCATATTCTTTTTAAAAATTTCTAATTAACTATTTCATTTATTAATTAAAAAATAGAGAAATTTCCATATACTGTTGTACTGTTGTTTTCAAAGATTTTGGCAGCTTCCGTTTTGCATCATAAAATAAAAACTACGAATTTTTCCGAAAATGTTAAAACACTTCCGGGAATGGTACCTCAGCAAAGTGGGGAATGGTAAAAAATCCCTCAGAAGACGAGTACTGGGGTATACGGAAATTTAAAATTTGTTTTTAAAAATAGTCCAAAGTATTTGGGCGGTAGATTACAAATCTAGACGGTCTCCCCTTTATATGATATGTGTCCCATTAGGTCCTATTCCTTGAGATAGAAGGGTTTGGCCAGAATATCTTTATCTATCATAAGCCCCTTTAAAATCAGTACATATGTGAAGAATATGTATGGAAAATTTTTTTTATCGCATTCGACATTTTTAAAAAATGTAATGTTTTTAATTTTAAAAATAAACAAAAATTAAATTTTCCCTAAATTACTGTCATTTGAATTGTAAACCAAATTTTTTCTATAAAATTTTATTTTCCTTAAATTAAGAAAACAGCCAAATCTATAATATTCATGTTTAATCCCAAACGCATTTTATAAATAATTAAATTAAAACACTAAAACATTTTAATGCATCCATAATAAGTTTGCCATTATAAAGTTAATTGTTTATTTTGTTGTTTCCCCTTATTTTTGCTTTGCTACGCAACACAAGTGTCCCCTTAAAAAGCAAAGCGTAACAACAAATATCCTTTGGCTATAAAATAAATTATTTCTACATAAAATAAAATTATCAACATCAAAAAACATGTAAATAACTTCTTTAATATAAATGAAAAAAAGGTTGTTGTTAAAATGACATAAAAACTATATAAAGTGAAAATGTGTGGGGGGCAAAAAAGGAGAGCAAGCATGTAAATCTCAGTAAATTTAAAACTTTTCATATTAAATTTGTATAAGCAGATAACGAATTTAAAATCTGTTATAGGGAAAAGAAAGAAAATTACTTTATTGTGAAATGTAATGCCTAAACTTTACTCTCCTTTTTGAATTTATAGTAAAAAGTTTATTCTCATTTTGCAAGTTATATAATACCCTGGGGCGCAGCATACTCATACCGATTAGCAAACAATGGTAGTTCAAAACACGACTCATCATATGATTGCTAATTTTCTATACAAGCAAGGGCACATGCTTGTGAAAAACTAAAAGAGATAGAAAATCACTGACATATGTTATCCTATAGATCTACTGTGTCGTTTTGTTTTTCTCCAAATCTCCCTCTAGCTTATGCCTGACGATCAAAGCCCTTATAATTTTGACAGTTACTTTTGTCAAAGAGAGACTTAATAAGAAAAATAAGAAAAAGATGAATATTTTAAAACTAGAAACGTAGACTTTAGCTACCAACATGAGTGAACATTTTTAATTTCAAATCGGCCACGCAATATGGTGTAGCCATTGTACAAAAATTGCCGTCCCAGAACCGTGTATGGGGGTCTTAATTAGTTTTTGTTTTTTGCTAAAGAAAATTTATGGACATAAAAATGAGTTACAGATGCCGAAAAAGGAGTTCGTTACCTGTAGTTTGAGGTATGCCCCGTTCCCACATTTTTCTGTTGTGAACACTACAAAATTTCCCATCCGAACCGTGTATTGGGACTTACTTTTTTTTACTTTTTTTTCTTAAGTGAATGTATTCCACATAAAAAGTAGTTACAGATGCCGAAAAGTGGATTTTTTAATTTTAGTTTAAGGTATGCCCCGCAACTTTCGTGGTGTAGGCATTTTACAAAATTTAAAGTACCTCTTTGACAGCAGGACTTTACTTCATAAATTAATTGTCCCAATTAATAAATTTTTTTTTTTTAATTATCAATCTCCATTAAGAGATGAAAAATAGTGATTGCAATCACTTTGTTTGTTAGCGAATTTTATTATTTTCATCACTAACATCAAAATGAAATTTTATAATCATGAATTTGTTATAGGGCCATAACACCAAGAACAACAACATAAGAAAAAAAAAACTAAAACACATCATAAATTTTCTCTTTAAAGTGTAAAGATAAAACAACAGAAATACAAATTAATAAAATTAAATGAAAAAAAAAAGATGAAAAAAAATGTCACAAGTTAATACAGCCATTTAATCAACAACCAACCATTAAAAAAAAACAATTACTGTACGTAGGGCCAATAAAAACTCCCCACAAAAATACAACCAGCAATGAATGCTATCCAACACACACACAAAACCATACAGTCGCCGTCGCCACCATTAACAAACAATTGCCACCCTCTCAAACAGCCATTGGGAGGCTTAGCTTTTTTCTCTTTTTTTTTTTTAATACGTGTTGTGGTGTCTGTCGTACACACACAGACGTAAATTCATTTGTGATGAGTTTGATGATGACAAACGTCAGCAAAAGTGGCTACACAACAGCAGCAGCCGTCAGTCAACCGGCAGCCTTTAACTGTTTCCGTTTAAGCTGCTGCCACTTCTGCTGTAGTTTGTTGCTTTGGCTCTGCAGCTGTTTTTTTTTTTTTTTTGGGGATGAAACTGATAAAATATTTTCTATTATTAATCAAACAGAAGAAACCACCACCACAACTACATACTTCCTCTTCTAGCACAACCACTACCAGCAATAAACACTCCACCATCATCTTTAATACTCTCACATTAAATAAATTTTCTACAACTGATAAATTTGTATACAGACAGCCAACCATTTATTCTTGTTCATGTTGTTGTTGCTGGTGTTACTTTTACATTTGAAATAAACCAATCGTAGGGGAATAAACAGTTAAAGTAGGCGTGTTTCCTGGCTATCACCATTGCTGAAAAAAAACAGCAACAATAACAAACACAATAAGACAGACATAGACAACAGCCAGGCAAGCTCCTCTTTTGGCTGTGGCAGTAGGAGTAGTAGTAGTTAATATTGTTGTAGCTGTGTTGCTTGGGGATTTGCTGCGCACATTGTTTGTTTGTTGTTCCTACAAAAGAAAAAATAATAAAAAAAAACCTAAAAAACCAGTTGTAGTAGTATTTTTTTTTCTTTAGAAAAAAAAAACACACACATACACAGAACATGCCACATGGCTGAGTAAAACAACAAAGACAGTAAGAAAAAAGTAGTGATAATTTAACTCAAAGAGCCACTACTACTCTATTATCAGTAGCTAACACTCCCAAAAATACACACACACACTGAGATGTACACACAACCTCTCTCTTATATACACACACACACACACACACACATATAATATATTTAGTTTTATACAAATTGCACCCTCTTAAATGTACAGAAGGTGTTGTGTGCTCCCTGTTGTGGGCTACCACTTCTAGAGAGAGCAAAAAAAAAAAAAAAAACATAACAACAAAAAATTCAAGAGATTGAGCCTTATCATTAGAACCAAATTTCAATCAGTCCACTACAACACTTTGAATCGTACACATCCAAAGAACTAGTATAGCGGCGGTAGTAAAAGAAAATTTAATGAAAAAGTATTTTATGGAAAAACAAACTAAACGAATTTACGTAAATTGTTGCTGCTAACAATTTGCAAGTGTTTAACAAAAAAAGAAAGCAATAAAAAGTACAAACCCTTAAAAGAAACTAAAAAAAAAACTCAAACAAAAATAAAAAACTAAACCAAATAAAAAAATGTCTTGTACATCGGCTTCCCCCCTCAGCAATATCACTGTAGATGATGAAATAAATATCAGAGAACACGGTAAGTTGTTTCATACATATTAAAGCGCCGGCGGCAAAAGCTAAAACTTGGCGAAGTGAGATTTATTTGTGATTTATTCTATTTTTGTTTTAAAAAGAAATTTCTTAATTGATTATTATTGTAGATTTCTCGACGGATTATATAAATATTAAAGAGGAACGTGAAAGTAGTATTTCGCCCATTTTAACGCCGCCTCATACGCCGACGGATGCTTCTACGTTACGTAGAAGTAGCACTAGTCAGCAGCCTACACAGAATTCGTTGTATGAATTGGAACACTTGCGTGCTTCGCAATCTCAAATTCAGGCAAGATCGTATGTTTCCATAATGGAAACTCATTTACCACAACATAACCATATGCAGCAGCAGCAACAACAGACACAGCCACATACACAACAACAGCAGCATCAGCATCACCAGCAGCAACATAAATTTTGGCTACAAATGCAACAACAACAACAACATCAGCAATCACAGCATGCTGTAGCTTATCCCGGCTTAAGCAACAGCCAATTTTTACATGCCACTGATCCCTTGGCGGCCCAACATCAAGCTTTGCTTATGAACCAATGGATACGCAGTGCTGCTCTTTACCAACAACATCACCAACACCAGCATCAACATCAACATCACCACCATCATCATCCTCATGCACATGGCCAACATGTTTTGCATGCCATACGACCTTATCCCTCAGCTTTACATAGTTTGCATCCGGCTGCAGCTGCTGTCCGTTTTGGAGCTTGTAATGGCATGCCGCCCTTAAAACTGCCTGCAGGTGTTACGCCGGCAGGCTCACGTCCAAAGAAACAATTTATATGCAAATACTGCAATCGTCACTTTACCAAATCCTACAATTTACTCATTCATGAACGCACCCACACCGATGAACGTCCCTATTCCTGTGATATTTGCGGTAAAGCTTTTCGACGGCAAGATCATTTACGCGATCATCGTTACATACACTCCAAGGAAAAACCCTTCAAATGCGGTGATTGCGGCAAAGGTTTCTGTCAATCACGCACTTTGGCTGTACACAAAATTACACATTTAGAAGAGGGACCCCACAAATGTCCCATCTGTCATCGTTCCTTCAACCAAAGAGCCAATCTCAAAGCCCATTTACAAAGTCACAGTGAAGGACAATTGGCCGCAACATCAGAATGCATAAGTGAAACAACACCGGCATTGAATAACAACACACAAACTGAAATGTTGGTCAACGTGAGCGATTCCCTAAGCAAACATTCACATTCACATTCACAGCAAATCTCGCCGATACTGGATCTCTCGTCTTCAGGCTTAGCACCGGTTAACAAGCCAAAACGTAGCTTGGGTTTTACCATAGATGAGATTATGAGCCGTTAGAAAGACTAATCCAGCAAAAAAAAAAAAGTATTGCTAAACAAATAGCAAACGGTTTTCAGTTATTTCCCAGATTCCAGTTAAGGACAAGAGATGTTTGTTGAGCACAACACTCAGACGGGATTGTACAAAGCAGAAGACAGAAGTTTAAAATGATTTATTAAAATCAATAACGTCGGCTAAGTAAAAACAAGACAAAGTCTTGAGCAAAAACGGCTGTTTCTTTTATTTTTTTTTTTAAATTCCAAAATTTTAAAAGATGCTGGAAAAGAACCAAAAAAAATTTTTTAATGACAAAGAAAATGCCTGCAACTTAAATTAAAAAAAGTTGTTTGGCGCTCTCCTTCATTACACTCAATACAAGCAAAGCATTTACTTACTCCAAAGAGGATGAAAGAAAAAAGAAACAAATTATTCACCAAAACTATTTATTTTATTTTAATTTTATTTTATAGTTTGTAAAGCATTTCAATAGAGCTTGCAGCTCAAACTGGTATGATTACATTGTGTGTTGGTTATGTTGGCTGGTCAATTGTTTGGTTGGTTTGTATGGTGGTGGTAAATATTATTTAACTGACTTGGCTGGCTGGGTTATCATGGTGTAAATGGCATAAATTAAAACGGTTTTATGTTTCGGGGTGCGTTTTTTTTTTTTTTTTTTTTTTTTTTTTTTTTTTTTTTTTTTTGTGTAGAAGTAGACATTTATATTTTAATATTTCATTTATCTGTATGTATGTGTATGTGCAAGTATATTTATATTTATTTAATTATTTATGTATGAATATTTATGTATTTAGCCTGTTCTTGCAGTCATCGTTATCATTATTTATTGCTCCCTACTAAACCGGCAGAACAAACGACGACTTGTATTTATATCAACCTTAAAAAAATTATTCAAATAACAGAAAGCAGCACCTTGTTTTTTTTTCATTGTAGAAAAAAAAACACGTAGAAAGAAATAATAATCGTCGTAATAATAATAAAAAAAAATATGTTTTGTAAATATTTAAATTCATACCAAAGCACCCATTACCTTTGAAATATATATTTTTTGTAGGTATGTATGTATCTGTAAAGTAGTTAAAGAAATAGTTACATATAAGTTACAAGTTAATCCAGCAGTAGTAGTCATTATAACTAAAAAAAAATTTTTTTTCTAATTTTAGTTATGAGATGTTTGTATAACACAAGCGATAAACTGGTCGGTCTGGAAATTTTATATGAAAAGTACTCAAAATATTGAGAGTTTTTCCTACAAAAATTTTTTAAATGAATTAAATGTTTGTGTTATAAAAACAGCACATAAATCAATAGGCCTGATTGTAAGTGTCGTTGTCGGGATGGGAACAATGTTATGTAGCAACGCCAGCTATATGTTATATATTAACTTGTCATAAATGCGACTACGACAACGACACTCGTAATAAGGCTTAATACTTTTTGTATTTTAATTCTATGACAGTTTCAAGAAATTCAAAATTACATTTTTTATTTATTTCTATCATAATCATAACAACAAAATTAGACATGTTCAGGCCACTATCCCAAGAGTTTTTTTTTCCTCTTTTTTAACATAAAATTTTTTTTCCAAAAACACAATTTTCTCTTTTAAAAAAAATTAGGCTGTTGTTTTAATTTATCTATCGCTTATTATTACAAGTTTCCAATAATTAAATTAAGCTTTTGGCGAGATTTTTTAATTAAAATTAAGTGGTAACCCAAAGACACATCACCTAATCAAATGGCTCTAGTTAAGACCCTTTTCACACTTGGAAATTGTCTTGCGCAAGTAGGTTTTTAATATTTTTATATTTAAATTCCTGAAACACACACACGAACACTTGCCCGTACTGGCTAAGTAAAAATTCTCTTTCTTGAGTTGCGCAAGTCACTTGGCAAGTGCGAAAGAGCTCTAACAGCCTGTTTTTATAAAATAAAAAAATTTTCATTTCATTACGATCACGTTTAAAATTTAATTTTTATAGAAACTTGTAAAACTTTCGCTTATTGCTTCTTAAAATAAAAAAAGTTTTGTTTGTGTTTCGTAAGAAAATAGCATAGCCAAAGTATGTGCTTTTCTAGAAAGAAAAAAAAACGTATAAATAATACTTTTATCTTCTGAAACCATGGTGATTTTCAACCACTAACAACAATTTTAACCCTGCTTAACCAATCCTACTTTTAATGCGTTTCTACCAATGTTAGTTATTTACACTAACGAAGAAACCAGAAGTGCATCAAGTACCTCAAAAATTACTTAAATTAACTAATTTTATAATTCAAAAATCAATAACAGATAACGAGTAAAATAATGGTAAACGAAACGACTAATATTGGTTGTGCAGGGTTAAGACCACGTAAGTGATTTTTTAGTGTTCTGGAAATCACAACATTTTTAGCTTTTAATAGTGATTTTTTACTGTTCTCAATCACGAGCTTAAAGCTTTTATGCTTTGTGTACAATAAAATTTTTACTCAAAAAAAGAACAAAAAAAAAATAACAATGAAAATCATAAAAAATATAATAAAAAATTTTCCACAAAAAATATATTATAAATTTTATGGTGCCGTTTCAAAAAATAATTTATTTTTTTAACAAAAACAAACAATTCAACTTAAGTGTATTAAAAAATTTTGTTAATGAGTTCAAAGCGAAATACTTAAAAAAACTCCAAGTGATTTTATATCATAAGGCTGTTAACTGGCCGGTTTTAAATCACAAGATTTCAAATGATTTTGTGATTAGAAATCACTTTGAGAAAATATGATTTTCTGAACATGCCTAATAGTTTTTGATGGCTTATATCCTGAATGAAAAAATTTTTTCATTTTATAAAAATAGCCCATAAAAGTAATTAGGATTAAAACTAAGGCGACCACATTAACGAATTCTTTCATCATTTTTAAAGCAAATTTTCCTTATTTAATTTTTTTTTGCCTTTTATTTATTTTTTCTTTATAAATTAAATATTTTTTTTTATTAATTTAGAATTTATTACAATATTTCTGATTCTAAAAAGTTTATTTTTAAAAAGGAACTGTGAAAATTGTAAATTGAAATAAATTTTCAGAATTTGGAATATGAACAGTTTAATATAACAGTAAATTTACTAATGTTTAAATTTCTGCTAGAGTAAGCTTTTATTTTAGCCTATTTTTATATTTTTTTAATAAAAATAAATAAAAATATTTTTATATAAAAAAACTTATTTTGAAACTATCAAATTATATTGTAAAATTTCCTATTTAACTTAAAAAAAATTAAAATAAAAGAGAGAGAAAATATTCAAGTACCTTAAATAGTTTGTAGTTTAGTAAATTTTCCATTAAAATAAAAAAAGACTGTTTTATAAATTAAATTAAATATAATTTAGGTATTTTACTCTTAATTTTGTTATAATATTTTTTCCTTTACAAATTACTGCTGTACATACATAAATAATTGTTAATAAAATGATCTCAAATGTTAGCTAATGAATGATTCTGTAAATAAATCGGTATTATGAATAAAATATAAATTAAAAAGAAAAATAAACTTTGTTTTATATTATTGGGTCATAATCACAGACACAAAAAAAGTAAACTTTAAAGTTTACTTTTGTGCATAAGAATTTTAGGAACTTCAGGCCTCTTCAGCTTCCTTCGGATAATTTAATTGAAAACAAAACCAAATGTTCATGTATTGATTTTGTTTTCAATGCAATTATGCGAACGAAGCTTTTGTTTTTATTTAGCTGAACAGACCCTTAGAAACGTTTGTAAAAAGATTGGGTCTCTATTAAGACTGTGATTATGAGCCATTATTATTATCATTCTTACCCATATGAATCATAACAGTACCGAGACCTAAGCAAGCAGCTGTTGTGTAGCCTTATGCCAAATTAAAATAATGCTAGACTTCTCAAAATTCTTTTTATACAAGGTGGGGTAAAAGTCTCGCTACCATTTTGATTGCGCGACATCTTGGCTATGTTACTTTTCGCTGAGCTTCGCTTTAACCATTGTGTTGTGTAGCCGTTTAAATTTTATTATTATTACGCCACAAAAACAAGTAGAAATAGTGATAACATTTATTGAAAATAATCGTTCTATTATTGCCCCTCAGAGGAAATTGCGTCAAATATATTCTAATTGTCCAATGACTCACAAAACCATAATTTATCATGTAAATTTTTGACAGTACGGTACGACAGCAGACGTGGCTCTGGTGCACGATTGTGATTGCAGACTCTTCAGCAACATCAATTCCTAATTACACATTTTTGCACGCAGTTTATGGCGAATTTTGAAAACTGATTTGAGAATGTTCTCATACAAAATTCATCAAATTCATGATCAATAAGCTGAGTACAGTAATGCAATCCTAAAACTGTCTAGTGCAATTGAAGATTTTTCGTCTAAATTGATAATGAGCGATGAAGCTCATATTCTTTTTATTGGCCACGTCAAAGCAAATCAAATGCTTTGGCCCTCATTATATTGTCATTTTAAATGATACCATCCATAGCTATGTTTGTTTGCAATTTTATTGCTAAAAATATAAATTGTCAGCAAAAAAAATAATCTTGATTTTGAAGTAATAGCGAAGATTCGAAGCAATGTATTGCAATATGTACTTTTATGGAAGCAGTTTTGTGCTTCCATAAAAGCATTAAAAAACTCAACGTTTTGGAGAAACTTTTTCAAATGCTAAACACGACATAAAACGACGTTAGTTTTTAAAGCTTTGAAATTCTGTCTCGAGGACAAACCACTTTCAAAATTTAAATTTATTGCTTCCAAGAAGCTCTAACCAACGTAAACAAGAATTCAAAAAACATTTGTACAGACATTTCGCAAACGTAGTATTTATTGAAAATAAAAATAAAATAGACTCAACTGAGTTAAATTAAAATTAAGTTAAGCCTTTATACTTAACAGAACTTTTGTGCCTGAAGTAGTGGAGTGACGAGTTATTGTTTCTCAACTGCGGAGATGCTCTGGTTCGATTATGAATTAAATAAAAAAAAGATTGAAGCAGTTTCTTGTATTTTTTTATAGAGCATCATAGAATGCATAAAATACACATTCTTGGCCACAAAAACGATTATTTATCGCGAAACAAAAATCATGCATTATAAATGCGCTATTGTAAATGATTCTCCATGGTTGTATCGGTTATATAAATGCTTCTAGACAAGCATCATACTTTGTCAAAGCTTACACAGTTGCGTTGGTATATGACGTTGGTGCACTAAAAACCAACATACGCTTAGGAAGGCAGCCCTGTTTAGCTATAACCTAAAATCCTTGGATGTATTTAAAAGATCCAAGGGAAATATCCACTGAATAACACACTGAAAAACCAACTTTGTTTGTTGTATTTCAAATTGAACTGAATTTTATAAGCACTTATAAAAAAAATTTTTTTTTGTGTTCTCGAATATCGGTCATCTCAACTGAAGTTGTTTTCTGTTTGTACTTAAAGCTAAGTTTTATTGATTTCAAAAGATATTTATTTTTTTGCTGCACAAGATATTTAATTTAATTCAAGTGCAGCATTTGCCTTCAACAATGAATAGCCGAGTCAAACCTTGTAATAACACTTACACCAAAAAAAAAAAAAAAACTTCCGTTGTGAGAACTAAATTTGTCACCAGTCAATAATTCCTTTGCGATAACCAACTTCTTTTAGTTGTAGCAATAGAAATTCGGTAAATGCCATAATCGAACTCCTAATCCTATTAATTTTTTTATTGTGCTGCAAGCAGTCTTTATGCTAAATTCAGTATTTATAAATTGTACAGTCTTATTACGACTGTCATTCTCATAGACAATTTTGAAATAAAGTAATATGAATGGCTTTGCGATATATCACTGTTTTCGCCACGGCAATAACACTCATAATAAGGCTAATCTGCTGGTGAATAGTTATGAAACCTTCCCTTGAATACATAGTCCTTAAAATAATCTAGTATTTACTTAATTTAGGAGCACAACGTAAGACTGAAGCTGCACAACAACTTCCCATAAGACACTAACAAACATTTTAGACTTCTGTTTTCGAAACAAAAGTGCCCCATGTCTCCTTGGGTAGATGTGCTTATTTCAGCGAGTCGCACTTCGTCTCTACTGTTGGACCACCCTGTAGAAAATGACTTTTTACGGAGTTTCCTTATCTATTTTGTTGAAATGGCTTCAGCTGCTTAAGTCAACTGAAGTTGCTTAAATGAAAATTAAGCTTATATATTTCTATTTTTATTGCTCTAGCCTGTAAACTGATTATAAGTAACGTTGTTGCAATTAAAAGAGTGAAATGTGGCAACGCCGGTCATATACATATTTTACGTTTGCTTGCAGACGTATAAAATAATAAAGCTGAATATGAAACAATAGGTACAGCATAACTAATTATGGGCTATAATTGCATCACCACCTGTGTAAGATGTTTTGTGCAGCCAGCGTTGCCACTTATCAGTATTTTCATTGGAATAAAGACACTCACTATCAAACCTATTTTTATTTAATTTTTTTTATTTTTTATTTTCAGACACGTACGTTTGACACAATAAAACAGCTATTGCAGCTTGTGTTTTTGCAAATGAACACATTTAAGATTGTGAAAACAGAACATTCCCCTGTTTTTATTTCTTCTAAAAATGTCTTTAACACAAACTATTATTCAAATTTCAAACTAAGTTATCAAGTTCTTTAGTTTGATTTATTTAAAAAAGGCACATAATCACTTTATTTGAGTACAAGTAAAATAATCTGTTGTTGTGATGTGTTTGTTGTTACATTTAATTTTAATTTCCTTTTGTCACGAGGGTGGTCTTTTAGTAAAACCAACATTTTTCTTTGCTGTTGTATTTAATTCAAAGTAAAATTCCACATAATTATGTTATCTGGTATTCTATTTCTTAAATTTTATATCTTGGTGATGTGATGGCCACAATAGTCAGCATCACAAGAAAGCAAACAAGGACATTCTTTGGCCATTAATTTTATTTCTTTTAAAATGATACAAATTACCAATACAAATTTTGCTAAAGTAACTAGACGTCTTAGGGAGATATAGCTGCTGGCCTTGTCTGCATTGTAAGAGAAATCCAATTCAATTTGAGTTACCTATCACCCGTGCCAAAGCAGGTTTTAAAATTTTTATTTTGTATATTTTTTTTTATGGATAAGAAGTTTTAAAACGTATACCATGCACTGAACACGTACACACATATAAACCGTTAACCTAACTTTTTCACAGATATGTTTGTTGTAGTCCTTGTTCGTTTCTAGTTAGTTCCTGTTGCTTGCAACTCCAAACATGTCATTAAATGGTTTGTTAGTACATGAAATAGCTCACTTTGGAAAACAAAGCAACAAAATAAAATATTCCCTAAAATGTCATATTACTGGCAATAGACATTTCATACATAAAACGTAACCATTTTGCCATTGATCTTGTTTTTATATAAAAAAAAAATATTTTTTTTTTTGCTAAAAAGTGGAAGTCCTACTGTGCATATGCCACCCTAGTTGCAGAACAGATTCTCTTAATTGTTGGCCAAATCTTTAATATAAATGAAGTGCAAAGGATCAGCATCAATCTCGATATGTTTAACAATTTAACTGCTGTCTTTTTCTCTCTCTCTCTCTCTCTCTCTTTCTGTTAGGTGATGTAAAAAAAATTAAAAGTTTTTTCTCTTAATTGAAACCCCGCTGGGACTTTCACAAAATATTTTGGCCAGTTGCTATAAGGATTTGTGCAATGATTACAATTGTGGACAGGCTGTAACTAATTCCTGAACACTTATAAATACCTTTGCTTCATCACACACACATGCACATACCCATAAATCCACACAAGGCGTGTTTTGATCCTTTACTATCTCCAGCAGTATCCAGCCAAGTTGCTAGCTACAATAAGTTCTACTGCTGAGCATCTAATGTTTATTTTTTAAGTGAAACGAATATAATTGAATTAAATGAATAACAAAAAAAAAAGGAATGAAGGCTCTGCTGGATAATTTTTGGCCAACATAAAATAAAAAAAGCAAGTAGGAGGCTTGCCTAGTGCATCCGTATCAGTTTTGCTTATTAGGATGAGCCCAAAATTTTGAGGCCTGTAAATAACACATCAAAAGTTAAAACAGTTTAACTGTTGCGAATTTGAAATCGTTTGCTAGCAGTTGGCCATAATGGTGAATCTACTAACCACCAAATTTTACTTTTCTATTTTAGGTTCAACTAAATCCTGAAAACAGTTTTTGATTTACCAACTAAAAACAGGGATGTGCATTTGTGCTCAATAAAATAATTTATTTAAATTAGGTGAGACAAACTATTTTTGAGTATTTTTCGTTATTATTGTAGGTTCCGCCAATAAAAAAAATATTAAAAATATGTTAGCTTGTTTTTTGATTGTACTATTTATGAGTTTGAGAAGTCCTTTTTAGGAATGTTCTATTACACTAATCTGTAGTGTGCTGTACAAAACAGCAGTACGTTTGGATTTTTAAAAAGTCTTTCTGAGTCTTTCGATTTCTGCCCACAGACGATGGTCGAAGTTACCAGAGCTTGTTAACAAATTTAATCCTAGAATTAATTTCTAATATTAAATAATAATAATAAAAAATCAAATTTAGTTCTCTTGGTCATAGTTTCATCAAAACAAAAAAAATTCGTTTATCCCAACTAAATTTTCTAAATTTGATTATAACAACCAAAGTTGTTTTCTGCTTAGGTTAATACCAATATACCACTCGTATTATCAAGTATTACAGTGTTTGGCAAACAGTTGCCTCGATCTCTTGTTATGTAGCAATGCGCTCTGGAATCTGTTCAAAGATAGCGGACTACGCGACTAGTACTAAAGCCTAACAAAATACTTCTAAACAGTTCAAAAATTGGTCAGGTGACTTTACATTTTCTTTTTTTTTTACTTTCTAGAAGAGAGTTAAATGAGCTGTTATATTTGAAAGTGGTATAAGTCCATTTTTTTTTTAATTAATCAGCGGTAATTTCAGTTCAATGGTGGCCTTATCTTGCTCAAATTACAGCTAACTCATTTTTTAAGTGGACTTATAGATGTGTGTGAAGATAAATACGTCTAGTTAAATACGTTTTTTAAAAATATCGCATGCGATAAAAAAAAATTTTCTTACATATTCTTCACAAATGTACTGAATTTAAAATATCATTACATTTTTATTATGTGTATACTAAGTGAACTTTTCAACGTTTTCTAAAAAATTTCACAAATACAATTGGGAGAAACTGTATTCCCAGGATGATAGCCCTATCCATTGTGGTTGTTTTGCATTAGGTCCCATTCATTGAGATAGAAGGGTTTGGCCACAGTAGCCTCATCCCTCAGAGACCACCACATATACGCTATTTTTGTACTAAGTGAACTTTTCAACGTTTTCTAAAAAATTTCACAAATACAATTGGGAGAAACTGTATTCCCAGGATGATAGCCCTATCCATTGTGGTTGTTTTGCATTAGGTCCCATTCATAGAGATAGAAGTACATTTGTGAAGAATATGTAAGAAAAAATTTTTTTATCGCATGCGATATTTTTAAAAAACGTATTTAACTAGACGTATTTATCTTCACACACATGACTTATAGCACTTTTTAAAAAAAGAGTTCATTTGCAAACTAAAATGGAAGAAAATTTCAATAAAAAATGCTTGACTGCTTTTGTTTTTGTTTTTTTTTTTTGGTTTTCTAAAGAAAAACAAGCTACAGACAATAAACGTTAATTTGATTATGTAAATTTGAAATTTAATACAACAAAATTTAACACACACTTAGAATCAATATCGATTTCATGCATTCTCTATGTGAGTGTTAGCCACCTTGTTTGTTGGGTTAATGTTTACTTAATCAGTGTCACCTTAAATGTCACATTTGTAGAAAATTTATTTGTTTTGTTTGTCTTTTATTCCCATAAGAAGACTTGAAATCAATTCATGGCAAACAGAAAATAAATACAATTTCAATTTAACATGTCCTCTAGGGACAACAAGTTTGTGCCACACAAATGCTGGTACACAAGCAGCAATAAAGAAAAAAGAGAGACAGACAGACAGAGGGAGAGAGAGAGAGAGAGATCTACACACACACATAAACATACTCATACGTATATACACACATTCCTTTGTCCTTTGTTTTACTCAAATTAAGACAAGATTGGTTTTTTGATTGTTTTCATTATTTTTGTGATTGCCTGCACGGAAATCAAGCGTTTGGCCTTCTTTTTAGTTTTATAGCAAACATTGTTTTTTGTGGCAGGTGAATGCAAGTTGAAAGAAAATTTGTTCATAAGAATAAAGAGAAAAACCATACTTTTTTAAAGAACTAAATTTAAATTTCTATTGTGAAAACAACGTGTGCCAAAATTGTGGCCATATGTCAGTTATTGTACTATATTTAACACATAAACAAATGCTTCCCACTGTGCATATGTACGAATATGCAATGTGTGGCACAAAATTTAATTTTAATTTTCAACATAATTTTAAGCCACCATTTGCTAAATACGCACACAAAAAAATTTGTTTTATTAATGATTCCTGGAAATGTGTTGCAAAATGGCACAAGTACAATTTTCTTTCATAAGCACTAGAAACGCACACACATGTATGAGACTAACCGCATACACTTCTATGCACAATTGCCTCTTAGTAACAAATTTATAAAAAAGTTTAAAAATTTCATGACAAAAAGAAAAGAGGACTTTAAAGTTTATCTTCTAAGAACAAATTGATAAATTTTATCTTCATTTTAGTTTTGTCAAAAATGGATTCTACGTGCTGTTAAATGCGTAGCAAACTATAAATTAAGAAAGCATGTTTAAAGCTAAAAAAAAAAAGACTAAGAAAACTATTAAAAAAATTATGTGTTTGTGACAAATTGCTTTTACTTTTTTTTAAATAAATTTTAGATTTGCGATTAAATTGTCTAAAAGTTTTATATAAAAAGTACTCCACAAATAGAGTGTGTTTCATATAAATTTTCCAAACAAGTTGATAACTTGCGTTATGGAAACCAAGCACGTTGGACTTTAAAAATTCATTAAAAGTCTAAATAGAACAAATTCTAAATTAGTTTTTAATGCTGATACCTACATATGATGTAAATAAAATGAGCCATATTTCATGAAAATCCATTGGAAAGTTTTAAATTTATTCACAGTTTAGCGGTAGCATTTAAAATTTTTAATGATTAAAAAAAATTTTGTAATATTCTTGAAAAATTTTTGTACAAAACTGGTAAATACTTAGGGCCATAATCATAGTGACAAAAAAGTAGGCTTTTATTAAGAACTAACTTTGGTTCATAAGAATTTTATGAATGTTAAGTCGTTTTTCAAAAGATACCGACTTTAATGTGGCTGCGATTATGGACTATAATTGATAAAAATAAAATTTTGTAACACAATTGCTCTGATTAACTTTATGTGCGTCTAAAAATTTTTTATAACACAAGCGATCAACTCGTCTGGAAATTGAATATGAAAAGTACTCAAAATATTGAGTGTAAACTTGTAAAATATAAATAAATTTTTGTTGCATCAATCGCGATGGGTGTGAAACCCGCGTAAAGTGAACTGAAACTATTTACAATACGAACCAAACGTAAAGGGTGTTTTTTATAGACGTATAGAACTTTAAATTGCAATAAAACAACGATGGATTATTCGATTGACATGAATTTTATTTATCCGAAAGATAATCTTGTGGCAAGTACATTTTAAATATGATTTCTGGCATATGACCACCACGGCTGGCTCGGATGTAGTCTAATTTTCGATGACTTTTTCCAAATGGTCAAACGTTTGTGGCTTATCCGCATAGACCAATGACTTTACATAGCCCCACAGAAAGTAGTCTAGCGGTGTTAAATCACAAGATCTTGGAGGCCAATTCACAGGTCCAAAACGTGAAATTAGGCGGTCACCAAACGTGTCTTTCAATAAATCGATTGTGGCACGAGCTGTGTGACATGTAGCGCCGTCTTGTTGGAACCACAGCTCCTGGACATCATGGTTGTTCAATTCAGGAATGAAAAAGTTAGTAATCATGGCTCTATACCGATCACTATTGACTGTAACGTTCTGGCCATCATCGTTTTTGAAGAAGTACGGACCAATGATTCCACCAGCCCATAAAGCGCACCAAACAGTCAGTTTTTCTGGATGTAACGGTGTTTCGACATACACTTGAGGATTAGCTTCACTCCTAATGCGGCAGTTTTGTTTGTTGACTTAGCCATTCAACCAGAAGTGCGCTTCATCGCTAAACAAAATTCGCTTATGAAAATCGGGAACAACGGCAATCTCGTTTTGGGCCCATTCGACGAATCTACTCAAGCGTTGTTCAGGCGTGAGGCTATTCATGGAGAATTGCCAAACCAAACTGAGAATAAATCACTGGACAGCTGTTAAATCGGTCGCCATCTTGGACAGTAATGCCAACTTAAAGTTCTATACGTCTATAAAAAACACCCTTTAGTTTTGTTTGCATAACATTGTGTTCTACGAACCCTACACTGAGAAAACAACTTTGGTTGTGAGAACTAAATTTGTCACCAGTCAAAAATTATTTTCTTATAATTTTAATTATTAAAATGTTAGTAGAATAGTTTAAAAAGAACTAAATTTCGAACTGGTTGCTACAGCTAAAAAATTTGCTTATCACAACTGAATTTTTGATTGGAAATAAATTTAGTTCTCACAAACAAAGTTGTTTCCTTGTTTTTGCTTATATATTTGCTATCAGCAATATATAACGGAGAAATCAACTTTGCTTGTGAAAATAGAATTTTTCGATATTTAAAAATTACCTTTTTTTGACTGTAAAATATAAGAAATTTGTACTGCATAAATCCTAACTAATCCTTTCACCCATGTAAAATGGACTGAATAGAATTTCGGTGATACAGCCAAATGTGTGCATTAAACATTTTTTATCATAACCTAAGCATTAGATAGTAATTAACCAAAGAGCTTGTGTCTAACTAGTTCAGCTGATCTCAAACTTGACCTCGAACATATTAAGGGGCTACAATTTAAAAATTGTTTGAGATCAGCTGAACTAGTTGGACACAAGTTTAGTGGATACATGCCTGCATTGTAAGCGCTAAAATTAAATCGATTCTACTGATACTTTCGATTCTCCAAACTCGTTTAAATAATTACTTTTTACATTTTTTATTAAATTTTTTTTAGTTAAGCAAGAAAAATTTAATTGAAAAAATAATTTTTTTTTAAAGAACGCATTGAGAACCTCTGCTTGTTGTGACTTTATTGATACTAAAGAATCTAGACAGACAGAGCCACAGACAGACACATTCAGCAACTGCTGATAGACATTTATCGGCAAATGTTTGTTTAAAATCGTAAAAATGCTTAAAATGGTTGAATAAGTAACACTTGCCACTTTGGCATGCCTGTTAGGTGGGCTTGGCCGAACTCATTTTTGAAATGTGTTAAAAATTGTTTAACATTTTTTTTTGTCTAATTTTGTTATTTTAATTTCATTTTGTACAATTTCCTTTGAAAAACTCAACCGTAATTTCTGTGAATTAATTTCATTTAATTACAACTCTCACAGCAAACTGGGTGGCCTGGCCCACTTTGAATATACACACTCGTACTCATACTTAATATTTGCCAACAAATTCAATAAAACTTGTAAATTATCATGGCCCTTATGTGATGTGTGTGTGTGTTCTTGTCTACTCTCGTTTGAAACTAATTGAATCACTGTTCATTTGAGTTTTTGAAAATATATTTTTTGTTATACAAGTTGTCTGATATGAATGATTTTTAACATCATGTTTCCATCAAGTACTTTTGATTGTTAACATTGCTTGTCTTTTTTTATAATAAATTTTTTTCTTTCTTATTAAACACTAAAGGTGTGTCGTATGTCAGTTTCAGTTCATTTGATGTAAGACATTGTTGATTATTTTGCTTTCATATATGTACTCGTATGTATGTATTTACGTCTGTCTGTAGTTGTTGTTGTATTATAGTAATTCCAAAAATAACAACCATTACCCTCACAATTACAATTTGTTGTGTGTACATGCCTTTAAACAGTAGTTCTTTAATAAATTTGTTTAACGTTAATTGACTCTAGTTATTTTATACTCCAAAAATAACAAAAAAAAACTATTTTTTTTTTTGATAATTTTGTTTTCTCTTGCCTCTGCTGTAACAGCTTTTGCTATTGTTACTTTGATGGTGTAAGTGTATTTTGTTATTTCGTTGCGAGATACGGGCGTTTAAAATGCGAACGGTTCTTTTTTTCCACTTTCTACACACCCCAATAAAACAAACAAAATTCTAAAAAAAATTTATGTACATACGAGCACCGTTTGTTAAATAACATTTGTAGGGAATTAGAGTAGATTTTAAAAGCGGTAGAGGAGAGGAGGGGGAAATCATAAAGTAACTTTGATAATGAAAGCCAGTACATACTACTTGGAATTTTTTGTCGAATTATCACAAACAGCAATCATTTTTTTAACACTGAAAATTTTATTTACTCATATGTATCTGGCTGTCTGTAGTACTCGTACACACAAATTTATTCAGGCCAGTCACATATGACGATTCTAAACAATACCAAACGCAATGAATGTTTTGGATTAAAAAAGCTTATGTACATCAAATAAGCAATTTCATTGCCTAAAACAATTTTATGAAAAACACTTAATTTCTAGAATTTTTTTTGAGTGTTTTCATAAAAATTAATATAATTAATATTTCGAGTACTTTTCATATAAAATTTAAAGAGGAGTGGATCATTTGTGTACATTAATATTGTTTTAGATGAATAAAATCTAAATAATTTATAGCTTTCAATAAGAAAATATTGTTGTACACCCTAGAATCTGGGTACAGCTTACACTTTGGAAATTATATTTTCCAAATCGTTTAATAAATAAAAAATATTTGTCTCATATTTTGTTGTATCAATTTGCTGCAATGAATTCCGTGCACGCAAAGAAAAAATATGGTTGAGGCAACCATATTCTGGTGGAAACATAGTATGGTTAAATTTATGATTGCATTAAAAATACTTCTCAACTGCAGATGTTGCGGTTCAACCCCCAGTCAAAGCTAAACAATTTCTTTTTTTAATTTGTTATACTATTTTTATAAATTTAACAAAATATTAATCTTTATTTGTGCTTAATTCCAGAAATTGTGTTGGTTTTAAAATTTATTCTTTTACTCATGATATTCTCATGAGTTATTCATTCAGCACAATAAGTACTGAAGGGGATAGCATACCTATATGGACCATTTCATCAGACGCTACTCTGAATCCTCAGTAGGTTACTCCCAACGTTTCTTTCAAACATTAGAACCTTTATATTGTAAAAGCAATTGACTAAATAAGAATTATTAATCAATAGTTACAAAAAGATTCAAATATTCAAACAAAAAACTCAGTAAGCATTGAACTGAATAAATAAATAAGTTTCCCAACCAACATTTTAATATTGAAAACTATATATTCTATTTTTATTCTTCTCTTCTCTTTTACAAATAAAGATTAATATTTTGTTAAACTTTTAAATTCCAAATAGAAATTATTACATATTTTTGTAAATTATTATTATTTTTTTATTTTTTACATACATAAATTTTTTTTATATACATTTTTTATATAAATATTTTTTATATAAATTTTCATATAAATTAAAAAACAAATTTTTTTTTTTTTTAAATTTAAAAAATAGTCCAAAGTAACTTCTGACTCTTTAGGCGGTAGACTACAAATCTAGACAATCTTCCCTTTAAAATATTATATGTCTCATTAGATTCCATGCTTTAAGATAGAAGGGCTTGGCCACGGTAGTCTTCATCCCTCAGAGACCTCATATACGCTATTTTTGTACTAAGTGAACTTTTCAACGTTTTTTAAAAAATTTCAAAACTGCAATTGGGAGAAACTGTATTCCCAGGATGATTGTTTTCCATTAGGTCCTATTCCTTGAGATGGAAGGGTTTGGCCAGAATGGCTTCAGCTCTCTATAAACCCTTTCAAATTCAGTACATATGTGAAAAATGTGTATGGATTTTTTTTTTTATTACATGCGATATTTAAAAAAAACGCATTTAACTATACGTATTTATCTGCACACACATTAATATTTTCTAGTTGTTATTTTGACTATATCTTTAGTAGTTCCAGAGATATAACAAGTCCGATTTTTGAACTGTTTATACCCTGTTTTTCCTCTTTAATATTCGAACTTCTAAAACCCCTTGTTATTCGTTTTACACATTGTGAGAAAAACCTGCTCACCCAACTTTCAAATCCATAGATTTAGCCGTTTGAGCTGGACGATGATGATAAGTGAGCCAGTAAAGTTATTTTTTTTTTATATGTACAGATTAACTCGATTTACAGCATGGGCATGATAAAGGTAAGCATATGACAACACTGATGAAACATTAAAAAATAATAATAATTACACTCATAAAAATTTAGATAACAACTGTTAGTCGGCATAAGCTATTTTAACACCTACTTGTTATTTCACTTTAAGACTTTTTTTTTATTTTTTGTTAACAAAAATGAAATTCTATTTGCTTTCTTCATAATTTGTTGAGAGTTTTTTTTTGTAATTTAATAATTTTAATAGGCAAATGTTATATTATAAGAAGAAAATGAAATATTTTTCCAACTATTCACCTTGTGCTTCTTTAGCAATTGTAAAAAAGTATATGGAGTGTCAGAGAGCGGGAGAGTTTTACAAAGTTCTTTACATAAGAACTTTTACTCATAATGTAATGAAGTCAGTGACTTTAGCCTTGTGTTTTAATTCTGTAATATGTTAACATAGCTCTGTTAAGTTAACATAATTGCGGTGTTTTCAACAATTTCGAAAAATTTTTTTGAAAAAAAGGAAATAGTGATTTCATAAATAGAAATAAAATCGAAAGCTGCTGGAATAAAGTTTTCAGAACAATATCTATACTCATATTAAAAAGAGAAAAAAATTTGTTTTCTTATTTGTGATGGACCGATTTATAATTTCATTCAGCAACATTAAGCTTTATTATCTGCTAGTAACATGGGCTATGTAACATAACGCCACGCCCACAATTTTATATTTTCCATGGAATTTTTTTTAAATTTCGTACAGATTATTAATTTATTCCCAGAATGGTCACTATATATTCTAGAATCGGTCACGCTCAAGTAGGCATAAATAGAAAAGTAGTTTCTAACAGCAAAGTTCCGTACGAGATGGAAAATAGAGAGAAGTTTCCTTTTCTAAAATTATTAAAAATTGTTTATTCTACATTTTCTAAATTAAAGATTTTATATGAAACATTTTAGATGTTTTTGATGTTAAAATTTAAATAAAATCTACAAACCCACCAAAAAAATAAATAAAAGTTTGAATTTTGTTCATTAATCCAATTAAATATATTCTATATTTTTCAACCCATGACACGTTTCATGACACTAAAATTAGAATGAAAAGCGAGAACAAGTCACCTGGTCACTATAGCTAGAATAGACCTATTGTGACACTACTCTCAAGTTACAAAGCCTCCCAGAGTCTAATATTCATTAAGAATTCAGAAACTCCTTTGAGTGATTTGTCCGCCATATCCGACAATTGTCCTAAGTAGCGAAAATAGGTCCAAATTAGATGATGACAGTGACACATTATGTGCTCTGCTGTCTCTTTATCTTCGTTACATAACCTGCAGATGTCATTTTGACTCATGAAACTAAGGAAATATTTCATTAATTTAATGAAATTTGTTCATTAATGCAATGAAATATTAGTCGAATGAAATATTCATCGACTTAAGAAGTATTTCGTGGATTTAATAAAATATTTAATTAATTCAGTGAATATTTAATTGAAATAATGAATAATTTCATTAAATTAATGAAATGTTTTATTAGTGTTATGAATTGTGTCATTAGTTGCATAGTAATGATTTTTTTTAATTCATTAATTTAATGAAATATTTCATTAAATCAATGAAATGTTGTCATTAGTCTATTTAAACGTTGTCATTGTTTGAAAAATACTAAGTTATTCTTTCGGTATAAAAGCCCTCCACGACTGAGTTTGACTTATTAATAGATTCGTGTATATTATAGACCAAGATAAGGATTCATTGCAACTGATATATCAAAAAGAAAGAAAATGGATTTATTTTTTATGAAAATTAATTTTTTTTAACTTTTTCTTTATTTAATTGGACATATGTGTGTCAGTGAAATAAATTTTAATTTCACTCTGATATGTGCGTGCGTAAGTTTTGCATATAAGTGAGCGTGAGTCAGATGATGGGCTCATTTTTAAAATGTTTCATTAATAAATCCCTAAAAAACTGATGTTTGTAATTTAGCCAAAATGCCTTAAAAGAAAAGCATTGCCCACTCACAGATCCTGTAAGTTCTTTTGTAAAAGCAAAATAAATTTTTAAATTTATTTTCCCAGTTTTCCCTGATTATAATGGAAAGTTTAGTTTTCTCCACTACTTAATGCTTTTATTTAACAAATTCAAGAATTTATATGTAAGTCTGTCTGCCATTAGCGCCAAAGAATGTTCTCATGGTTTTGACCAGATAAAAACGAAAAAAATTAAAATAAAAATAAAAATAAATTTACAATACCCCCGCGTACAAGTTGCGACAAAAATTGCCAGCGGCTAAATGTTTTTTAATGCTGATGTTAAAACATTTTGTTCGTATTATTTGCTGGCCCGGTCAGGGTCTTATAAAAAAACAAAAAGAAATGACTGTGAATGTGATTGCGTTGCTGATAGTGTGTAAGTGTGTGTTGTGGATAGATGAGTGAATGCATAATAATGGTAACATTATGACCAAATGGTTCATCGTTTCGGTCAACTCATTAGATTTCTGTGTTATTTTTCCTGCTTGTTTTTTTTCCATTTTTTGATTATGTTTTTGCAGCCGGTGCTTTTAGAACAGGCAATTCGTGTGTAGGTTCGTGTATGTTATAAAGTTTGGTGGCTGTATTTAGATTTTTTTTTTTTTTTTTACAATTTAAGCTTAACTACTTTGCTTACCAGCCAGCCAACTAAATAACTAACTGATCTCCTCCAAACAACTAACCAACCAGCCAGACAACCGCATTCTTATTTTATTTTCAATATGATGGGAATAAAACTGATGATGAGGATGATGATGAGCCTTTAGTTGAGCATGATTGTTGAGTTACAATTTTGATATTAACTCGATAAACATTTTTACACAACAAAAATCGTAATGGCTGTGCTGTGATTGTGGCTGTGGCATTGAAGCAGGCAGGCACAAGCAAAGCAGTTAGTAACCAAAAAATGTTTTATGTTCCACCTACTCTTTTGGCATTGGCATCTGAAGCAGCCACAGCATCATCATCATCAGCATCATAATGCTGCTACAGCAGCAGCATTAGCAGCAACATTATTCAGACTGAATTTGACCACTTATGCCGCCACCACCATTTACTTGTCTGTCCTTTTAGTTTTTTTTTTTTTGTGGCAATTTTGCCGTTTTTACTGTCTCATTTTTAGACTTTCTGTCAATATTTTCGTGTGCTGAAAATATTTTATTAAAGCAGGTGCTGATTAAGAGGGGTATAAAACTAAAGAATTCTTCTCCTACAAAGAGTTTTTATTATGAAAGCTTAGTCTGGAATTTACAAGTTTTTTCCTTCATTAGAAAAGTATTTTTTTCCCAATAACTTTAGTCAAATGCGTTCCGTGCCTGTTACTGCTTTGGCTTCTTTTTTGCCTTCATTTTCCCATAATTTGTTACTTTGAATAGTTTATTTTTATTATTAAAATTTAGTTAAGGAAATATTAGTGCGAGGGTGATTTCAAAAGTTTCTCTTTTGTTATTAGAAAATTAGTTTGATTTTGGCGATAACTGATATTGATATTTGATGTGTCTTTCTTTAAAATTATTTGAGTTCATTGTAACCAATTTTATACACTGACTTCTCGCAAATATGATTCTTGTGATAAAGGCAAGTAACAAGAGAGTGTGTGTGAGAAATTCTTATCTCATTAAGTGTGCACTTTTTCATTTGACAATAAAAACACGTACTTTTTAAGAGAACTGTTTCGATTAAGTATGAAAAAAATAATCCGTGCCGGCAGTTCGTTCAATGGGTAATGGAGCAAAATGAAGTCAAGGCTAATTAAAAAAAGAAAAAGTCATCTCCGAAGAAGAATATTTCCATCTGATTGGCTTTGGGTCTTAGAGAATCCTTATGTAAACCACAATATTCGAAGATGAGACAGAAGTTGCATTCGCTATAGGGCTCAAGGCACAGCATGGATCTGAATGATATGTGGTTTTAGCAAAACGACTCCACCTGCCGCACAGCTAGTGAATTAATCGATTTATTGCACCATGAAATAAAAAAGTGCCCTGGGAAACGGCAAGTAAAGCTAATTTCGAGTCAAATAAATATTTAACGACACAAGCGTTATCGCTATATTTCACTTGTCAGACTGTATTTTAAAACTTAAGGAAGTGTTTTCTTGCAGTTTCTCACTTTTTAAACCTAACTGGAATCGTTTAAATATAAAAAATCAATGATTAATCGGGGACTATTCAGGTATAAAGCCGAGCAAATAAATTATAAATAAAATTTATATTTCCGTTTTATTCTTTTATTATAAATTAAAGCCAATAGATGATTTGTTTTGTTGCTGATTTAATAGATTCTTGATAATTATGGCCACATTTTCTCATAGTGAGTGAGTGAGTGAGTGCTTTCCGATTATCGTCTTTGTTTTGTTGATCACATAATAAAAGTTTACAGCTGCAGCTTCTTTTATTAAGGCGGGTGAAATTGTTGCTATTGCTGTTGTATTTAAGTAACAATTTTTTAACCATTTATGGTACATGTGTTTAACAGAAACACACACACTCACACAGCAAAGTGAAAAAAAAATCTAAAAAATATTCCAAAATCTTAACCAACCAACCAAAGAAGCAAAAAAAACCTAAAAGTGGTTCCCATGAGCTCGAATGTGTCTGCTAAAATACTTTCTTACTTTGTGTTTTGTATTGTTTTTGTTGTGAATTATTACCATGATGGCAAATACGAAACAACATTTGGTTGTTGCAGTGCAACACGAGTTAGCATTCATCCATCCATCCATCCAGCCTTTCATACCACGTAACAGCATTAAAGATTTTGCTGCATTTTATAAACAAAATTTTCAGATTTTTCTCTTGCTGTTGCTGTTGTTGATGTTACATAGTTTTACCTCAGTTTTATTTTTATGTTTTTTATACACATATTTTTCTCTCTGATTTTTTTTTTTTTTTTGCTACAAAAAAGTCAAATTGGTCGGCACACGCTCGAGGGCACACGCCATTTCCCACGGAGTAACATTTTCTTAGTCCAGCTGTCTGTCCATGTTTTGTGCTGTGTACGAGTATGTATGCATTTTTGTAATAAAGCAAAAGGAAAAAAGAGAGAAAATAAACTAAAAACAACAAGTAGTATTGTTGGAGTCAGTCTATATAAACCCGTAATCACAGTGTATCCATCCATAAATGCCTTGAATTTGATCAACACGCTTTCCTAAAGTGTACAACCATCAACAACACCCTCTTCTTACTGACTTAAATATTGTCTCGCTTAAAGGACTTGCTGTAGTTAAATTGAACTTGTAGCTGGTTTGAAAGAGCACAAACGCGCGAGAGGAGCGTGGGGAAGGGTTAGATTGCAGTGCAGCAAAGTGTTTAAAGTTTTATTTTTTCTTTTGTTCATCTTCTGTTTGTGGAGGAGTACATTTTTTTTTGTTTATTTGGTTATTCTTTTTTTCCTTTTTTTTTTTTTTAATTTTAATTTTAAAACTTGTGAACAAATTATTGACAGAGAAAACTTTTTGTTGCGCATTTATATTGTTTGTTTAACGATTTAACATTTTATTTATATTAGAACCTCAGGTTAGAAAAAGCCTTGATATTGTTGCCTTTAATATCTAAACTCGCATGCATAAATTTATTACAGCGAAGATTGAAAAAGTATGTGTGTTAGAGCCTGTTTACACCTCAAGTTACTTAGCATTACTTTTCTATAACAATTTTTTCCATAACTATAATTCTTTTCTGTTATTTACCTCCCTTTCTTACAATTTTCGATAGTTAAAGTTAGGATATTATAAAACAAATAACCCGGTTTTATCTAAAACTTTGGAAAAAAAATTTGAGTCAATAGTTAAAGACACACTAACCGATATTTAACTTTTTTTATTTTAATGTCCAACCAAAAACTTGATATTTGACTTATAAAACCTTAACTTCAACTATCGGTAACTTGTAATAATGGCCCTTAATTGTATTTATTCAATTTAAAATATCATTTTTTAATTTCGCAAAAATCGATAAGTAAGATTTTCGATAAAAAATTATAAAATTTTTTTTCTGATAAACTTTTTTAATTAAAAATTAATTTTCTTTAATTGAAAAAAATTAAAAAAAAAATATGAATAATTTAAAATATCGTATTGATAAACTTTTTAATTTAGTGTTTTCAATTAAGAGATTATAAATTATCGATAGCTGTTTTCATAAAAAGTTATTGATAACTGTTGTCATAAAAATAAATATATTTTTTATTAAAATAAAATTACAAAAAGATCGACAATATATAAACATAAAAGTTATCGATAACTGTTTTCATAAAAAGTTATCAATAATAAGCTGTTTTCATAATTTTTTTCTATAAACCTTTTTTCTAATGTAAATATTTTTTTAAATAAAAAAATTGCATAAAAAGTCGACAAAATATAAACATAAAAGTAATCTATAACTGTTTTCATAAAAAGTTATCGATAGCTAACTGTGTGTTTTCTATAAACTTTTTTTCTAATATAAATATTTTTTTAATAAAAAATATTAAAAAAGGTTAACAAAATATAAACAATTAAGCTATCGATAGCTGTTTTCATAAAAGGTTATCGATAACTGACAATTTTCATAATTTTGTCTATAAATATTTTTTTAATTAAAGAAAAATTAAGAAAAGGTACAAAATATAAACATAAAACTTATCGGTAACTGTTTTCATAAAATGTTATCTATAGCTAACTGTGTGTTTTCTATAAACTATTTTTCTAATATAAATATTTTTTTAATAAAAAATTAAAAAAGGTTTACAAAATATAAACATTTAAGTAACCGATATCTGTTTTCACAAAATGTTATCGATAACTAACAATTTTCGTAATATTTTCTGTAAACTTTTTTTCTAATTTAAATATTTTTCTTTGTTTTTTATATATAATTAAACATATATTTTCTTGAATAATATATTTTACGAATTTTTTTGTATTTCTACGCTAATCAATTCTTATGTATCTATGAATATTATACCGTACAATTCCATATTTTTTTATTTTATTCAATTAAATTATTAAAAAATATAAAAATACAAACATTTTTTTAATATAATTATTAAGCTTTAGTTTTTTTCTATAAAAAGCTTCGTCAATAAAAATTATAAATATTAATAAGTTATATAAATTTTTAAATAATTATTAAACCTATATAAATTTTTTTTTATTTTAAAAAAATTCAAAAAAGGTGTACAAAATATAAACATAAAAGTTATCGATAAATGTTTTCATGAAAAGTCATCGATAACTGTTTTTCTAAAAAGTCACCAATTACGTAAGTTTTTCTTTCTTATTGCTTTATTTAGTTTTTCAATAAATTGTAAAAAATTATTTTTCGCATTATGAAAAAATATGCATTTTTGTAAAAACGAACGATAACTTTCTTCGTACTGAAAAACAAAACACATAAATTTATTTCAAATTATTATTGATAATTTGAAAATTAATATAGATGTATCATTTTATCGATAGAATATTTGAAAAAAAGCCAAAGATAAATTATTATAAAATTATCTTTAAGGTGTAAACAATTTTTATCCAAAAGTTAATATGGAAAGTTGCATTTTTTTTATGTTACAAAATCTCCCCTTTTGTTAGTTAAAACAAAGTCTATCGATTGCTTTCAATGTTCTGTGTCAAAATATAAATAACATTTTTCTAACTTAAAAATCTAATGTGAGCGTTCGTAGTAAATACCATAAGGCTCAAAAAGTAATCTTTCGATTCTAAATGAAGGCTATAAGGCCGCCACGTAAACCCATTAAATTCCGTAACATATTAAATCCTAATACCGTAACTCCTTAAATCCTCTTCTAAATATCATATCTGACATTAATAATTTTATTATTATTTTCGGGCTCAAGCTGTTAAAATTACATTGTAAGAAGTAAAAGGTGGAATAAATATTTTTTTTTATTTAATTGTAATTTTATTACTATTGTAAGAAATAAAAATTCGAATATTATTTTTGTGTAATTTTTTTCAACTAAAAAATGCGTAACTATCGTAAAGCTTGAATAAATCTTTGAATCAAGTGAGTGTTTAGCGACCTAAGTAGTTTTAAAATTTATTAAAAGAAATGTTTTAAAATTCATGTTAACACACATACTTACATGAATAATACACACACATGCAGCAAAAAAAATTCGAATTCATGTAAAAGGTGATTTTATAAGAACTATCGGAAATTTAAAAAAAAAAAAACACATAAAATTCAGAAAAATGCATGAAATATTTATTTGGATCGATAGTTGGGTCGATATAATTTAATGTTTGAAGATTATTTCATGCAAATGTTGGCCGCGGCTGCGCCTCAAATGGTCCATCCGCTTAGTCCAATTTTGGCATACTCTTTCCAACATTTCGGCCGGTATCTCACGAATAATGTTGGCAATGTTGGCTTCCAGTGCGTCAATCGAAGCGGGCTTGTCCCTATAGACATTAGCATAACATAGCCCCACAAAAAATAGTCTAGAGGCGTTAAATCGCACGATCTGGGCGGCCAATTGACTGGTCCCAAGCGTGAAATAAACTGTTCACCGAACTCGCCTCTCAATTGGTCCATTGTTTCGCGTGCTGTGTGGCATGTGGCACCGTCTTGTTGAAACCACATGTCATGCAAGTCAAGCTCTTCCATTTTGGGCATCGCACGGTAGCGCTCACCATTCACAGTAACGTTGTGATTCGCATCATCTTTGAAGAAATACGGCCCAATGATGCCGCCAGCCCATAATCCGCACCAAACGGTTGTTTTTTGTGGATGCATTGGTAGCTCTTGCAATGCTTCTGGCTGCTCTTGACTCCAAATACGTCAGTTTTGCTTGTTCACGTATCCATTCAACCAGAAATGAGCCTCGTCGCTGAACACAATTCTTCGATAAAAGAGTGGATCTTCATCTAACTTTTCAAGAGCCCATTCACCAAAAATTTGGCGTTGTGGTAGGTCGTTTGGCTTCAATTCTTGCACCAGTTGTATCTTATAAGGCTTCACACCCAAATCCTTCAGCAAAATTTTCCACGTAGTGGAGTAACAGAGGCCCAATTGCTGCGAACGGCGCCGAATCGATAATTCACGGTCATCACCAACACTGGCCGATACGGCTGCGATATTTTCTTCAGTTCGCACTCTACGTAAGCGTGTTGGTGGTTTAATGTCCAACAATGTAAATTTGGTGCGAAATTTTGTTACAATAGCCCGAATAGAAGCCTCAGTAGGTCGATTAAACTGACCATAAAATGGAAGAAGCGCGCGATGAACTTTCTTAACAGAGCACGCATTTTGGTAATAAAATTCAATAATTTGCAAGCGTTGTTCGTTTGTAAGACGATTCATGATTAAATTATAGACTAAACTGAAGATGTTTGACAGTGACACAAGATACAAAACGTGCGTGAGCTGTCAAAACTAGTGTTGCCAAAAAGATAATAGCAAAAAAATCACTCTTTATAAAATTTCATCATTTGATAACAAAAAAAAAGTTAAAAAAAATTTAAATAAATCAATAAATTATATAAATACTCGTATACTTTTATTTATATTTTTGTAATTTGTTGTTGTAATTGATAAAAATGAATAAAAGATCAGCCAGCATCTGACTTGACTTGACTTCACTACGCATGTAAACAAATTTAAACCATGAAATATGATGTTTTGTCAGTAATTTTAAACAAAAAACGAACAAGCAAACAAAAAAAATTTAAAAAAATACTCGTAACAGAAACAAAAAAAATCTTTAAATAAAACCCATGAAGCTTCAGTGTTGATGGCTTTTATTTGAAGTTTAAGAAGAGTTTATTATTAAATACAATAAACACAGATCAGCAGACAGACGGACATTAAGCGGGAGTGTATGTAAATAATATTTTTGTTTGTTATTTTACGTATTCAACACATGAGTTTAGTTTCACATACGAAACACAAATGGCACACACGCTGTATGATTAATGATGTTTAATACGCGGAATTTCAACAAAAATCTAAAAAGCAGCCACAAACAGCCAGTCAACCAGCCAACCGACAGCACAAATTTCATTTTAGAGCTTTTTATTTGGTTCTTTTATTTTCCTGAATGAATAGACGACTCTGATTTTTGAATTGTTGGGCCAGACTGGCTGGTCGACTTTTTCCTTTTATTTCATTTTGTGTTTGCTGTTTGTTTCGTGTTTGAGTTGGTGGGAGATGTTGGCTGTTGATAATAATGGATTGAAATGAAGATTTGTTTAAATGTTTGTTGCTACAAATCGTTATTACACATTAAATGTTCCCAGCCAGGGGTTAATCAATATGGTCACTTGCAAATCAAAAAACTGTAGCGCACAGCAAAATAGCAAAAGAAAACTGACTCTGACGCTGAGGTACTTTGTATCAGTCTCTTTATAGTGACACTCACAGCATAAATAAATAACAAAAAAATTATGCTGTGCTGAATTAGTTGATGTTAAAGCCACAGTTTATTGTCTGTCTGGCTGTCTATTATTATGAGAGAGAAACTTTTGCTGTTCCTCACACTTGCGGCTTGAATTTGTTTGTTTGCTTGTTTGTAGGTGAAATTTAATCAATTGTAGACAATTTGTTTGATTTCAAATAATTGAAAATCAAACTGTGTAGGAATGCGCGCATTAAACAAAAGTAGTAAACTTTTCAGGGCAAAGGAAATAAAACGTCCGAAAAAAATGATCATCGCATCTTTCAAAAAAACATTTTTTAAGAAAAAAAAAAAAAAAAACAAAAGTTCAAGCATGTGGGAGTGCTGTGTTGCTGCTATTGTTGTTTTGGTTAAACTGAAGCAGCATGTTATAGATGTTATAGATTGTGTTAACTTGTGAGAATTGTTTGTTGTTTATTCATCATCTCATATGAATGATGATGCTCTGAATTATTATATATTTTTATGTGTTCTCTCAGTGCTGATGACTGTGTGTCTGTCTATACAGTCTTTCTTATTGATTGAATGTTGAGTTGCTGGACAATAATCGATTGAAATCATCGATCAATGTAATCAATTGGCATTGTTTCATTAACCCATTGTAACAGTTTGCATGTTTTGTTATTGTCTTTGTATTAAAACATTTTTTTGTTTTGTTTTGTTGAATTTCTTTCTCTGTTGCTGTTATTGTCTTTTTCTGTCTTCCTGCGGTTGGCTTGATAGGTGGGCCTCAGTCAGTGTTAGAGTTCAAATATCGTTTGTTTTTATACAAATGAGTCGCTATATCATCACAATACATCATACAAAAAATTCACTTGATTTCTTCTTTTGAATTTTTCTTTAAATGTTTATTTCTGTTTTGTTTTGTTTAAAATGTTTGCAAACGTTAAGTAAACGAAAAAAAAACACTCAAAAATAATACCAAACCTTTTATTAATTAATTGAAAGCATTTATCACTTCAATTTGGTTGGTTTTTGTTTTCTTCTCTGAAGAAAATAAAATTTTCAAGTGAAATAAAAAAAAAATTATCAATTAAGAAACCTATATGCCTTCAATGAGCTGTTACTACGGCTCAAGATAAAGAATATACTTACCTTCACTTATCATGAATAAAATATTGTTCGAAAAGTGTTATGTTTTTCTAAAACAATCACATGAAAAGGTGACACAACTAATCCAACCCCTTGAATAGAGAAAAATGTATTAAGTTGACACACCTCTGTGAACTTCCATCTCTTTCAGTTTTTCGCTAGAATAATAGCATTAGTAGTATATAAATTTAGTGACATGAGACAATTCGGTTTTTTTAACTCTCATTGTTGAGTAGATATTCTGTATGAGTATTGTTTGATGACAACTTTGAAAAAGTTCTCTGTATCGTGAATGAAAATATTATTTTGGTTCTTTGTGTTCTTTTATATTCCTGCTTATGCTCATGTTTATGCTCTTGTTCTTGCTCTTGCCCTTGCTATTGATTTTGCTCTTGTTCATGTTCGTGTTCATATTTATGTGTATGTAGAGGTTCACATCGGTAGTTGTATTTATTTTCGTGTTCGCGTTTATGTGTATGTTCATGCTCGTATACACATTATTGTTCATGTTTATGTCTATGTTCATGCTTAAGTTAATATTCCTGTTCATGTTATGTTTATGTTCATGCTGATGCTTATATTCTTGTTGATTTTTATGCTACTGCGCAGGCTCATGTTATTGTTCCACTTTATTTTGATATTCTTGTTCATGCTTATATTGATTTTCATTTCCTACGCCTGTTCAGGTTCACTTTGGTAATTTTATTTATTGTAATGCTTAAGTTTAGATTTATGTTCATGTTCATTCTCATATTATTGCTCATGCTTATGTCTATATTCATGTTTCTATTAATGCTCATGTTTTTGTTCACGCTTTATTCCACTTTCTCTTTATTTTATGCTCATACTTTATGTTCCTCTTCATTTCTTTTTCTTGTTCTAGTTAATGTTTTTATGATTATGTTCCTTTTTCTGTTAAGGTTCACGTTGGCAATTTCATTTATATTAATTATTTTGCTTATGTTCATGTTCATGCTCATGTTACTTTTCATGTTCATATTATTGTTTATGTATATATTCATGTTCGTTCATGCTCCTGTTCAAATTTCTTTTCATTTTATGCTCACGTTCATGTTCTTGTTCATGTTTATGCTTATTTTAATGATTATGCTTATGTTTATGATTCTATACCTGTTAAGTTTCACGTTGGTAATTTTATTTATTTTAATACATTTGTTTATGTTCATATTAGTGCTTATATTATTGTTCAAGTTTATGTCTATATTCACGTTTATGTTCATGTCATATTTTTGTTCATGCTTATGTTAATGTTCATGTTTATGCTCCTGTTCAAATTTCTTTTCATTTTATGTTCATTCTCATGTTCTTGTTCATTTCCACTTGTTCCGCTTAATGTTCATATTGATGATCATGCTCATGTTAAAGTTCTCATTCTCATGGTTTTGTTAATGTTCGTCTTTATGTTCACATTCATATCTATTTCAATATTCATGTTCACAATAATATTTTTGTTACAGTTTAGGTTAAAATTCTTGTCATATGATTCCCACAAACCCCTTTAATACCATGTTCACACCTAGGTTTTTGAGCGTGTTTTAGAGAAATGTTTTAAAACAAAAACACAACCGTTCACACCAAGTTTGAGATGTTTTAGATCAGCTGATTTTATTTTATTTTTTGATTTTATTTAATTTTAATATAATAATTAGCTAAAAACTTATCAAGCCCCAAATATAAATATTGAAATTTGAAGTAATAAGTCTCTAAATATTAAATTATTAAAAAAATAAAACTGCCGAAAACCCACGGAATATACTCTAAATGCAAATGCAACCCTGTCCTTGAAGTGTTTCAGGAAGTGCTTTTATCAAAAACTCGTCATTTGAGATGTTTATTAAAACATTTCAATGTATGGTAAAACCAGGAAAAATTTACTGGTTTTAGATCAAAAACACGAATGAGTCCTTAAACACGTTCAAAAACCTAGGTGTGAACATGGTATAAGAAAACAATGGTCTTGTTGAACAACCCTTTATCTCAAAAAGTTCCAACTCTAACATCTTTATTTTATTAAAAATTAAAATAAAAAAACAGCTTCGATTTAACTTGCCAGTCAATAAGTATTTTTTATTTTTTATTTTTGTATACAAAGATACTCATAAATTATCACAAACTATAAATAAATCTTGTTTTATATTTAGTATTATAGAAATTTTCTTATGAAACTTTCTTTTATTTAAATGATATTTTCTTTCTAATGGACCTTAAAAGTTTTAAAGTTAAATTGACGACCATGAAGATTAAGACAAAAAAAAAAAACACAATCGGTAAGGAAAAAAAGGGAAGACAAGCAAGTCAATAACTACTCATGGTTGCAACTTCAATAAATGATGCTTCTAGCAGTTCTTTTTGTTGTTATCTAGCTTTTCTGATCAGGGATTTCCATTAATTGACACTTCAATGGCATCAATAAACGCCAACACTTTACACCTTTTACCTTCTTTCTTGCTAAGGCTATAAACGTCATTATGACAACGCCAGCAACAAAAACAATTGTAAGCAAATAGAGATACTATCCCAGTGTGTTGTAAGTATGGATGTGTGACTAAAATAAGTTTTATAAACGTAGCTAAGAATAGAATGACATTTATTTTTTTTTTGTCTTATTCTTCTGCTTTTGTTTTAATATCAATTTGTTTTATGACATTATTTCAGAGTCTATCTATCTGTCTGTCTGTCTGTCTGTGTGCTCGTTTCATAAAGAGAAAAGCTGTAAAGAAATTTTACTCCTTTTTTCAAAATGTATTTTTTTGTTTTGTCTTCAGATCTTAATTTACTGATAACAGAAAATGCATGTTTATGTATGTGAGGGTGCATACGTGTGTAGTAACAAACGACCTAGTGGATTTAACTACTCACTCACAACCAATAATGGGTTTTAAAACCTAAAATACACTTCACTTAATGGTTGGTTTGATGTTTGACTGCCTGCTAGAATCTAGCATCTAAAGCGGTTTTTATAAGGCTGTTGGCTTTTGTTTTCTTCTACTGATTCTAAAACTAATAGAGTTGTTATCAGATTACATGATCAGGTGAAAATTGTAGCATTTAGGTGTCAGCCAAACACAACTATGGAGGTCTTCTTCGCTGTTAACTTCTGCTTAAAGGCCAGTTAAAAAGGGGTTTCTATTAGATTTAATTTTTTTTTTAACTTAAGGCATGTGTGTAATTTTATTTTATAGTTTAATTTATTTTTTATTTTTTTTTTTTTTTTTTTTGATACAAAAAGAAAGTTTGTTTTGAGAAATAAAATTAGTTTCATTTTATTAATTTATTTTTCTGGAATTGTTTTCCCAGAGTTTACGGTTGACAAATGTTACACAGATTATAGAGATGCAGTTTTTGGTTTTTTTTTTAATTTTAATTTATATATTGATTTCGTAATATCAATTATAGAAAATACCACACAGCGTTAAATAGTTTTCTCAAAGAGACATTTTAGAAATTGATTTATTTGGTGACATGCAGAGGCTTATAAAAGCAAATGCTGCTGTTGTTGTTTATGGTGTTCATATTAGAAAAAGAAAAAAAGAGTTATTAGATGTAAACATTTAAAATCAATTCTTAATAATTTATGAATACCAGCAGACAACAAAACAGCTGGAATGTCATAAAATTCCTTTATAAGCATTCTATTTGTTAATTTTAATAAATAAAGAAAAAAAGCTTTATTAAAAGTCAAATTCCTGCAGGCTTGTGGGCCGACTCTTACAAGAAAAAACTAACTGCGACTGCTAAAACACAGTTGTGATCGAAATTGTTTATCTATCGCATAAAATTTCGAGATTTGCTAATTCTGATGGTCGATACGTATTCAATCCAATCGATCTAAGGTTTCAGTGTTGGAAAAATGCTAATATATGAATTAAACTAAAGAAAAACAATTTTTTACTATTCCAATTTAAAAATGGGCTACATTTTTGGTGTGAAAAAATGTATGAAGTGAAAAAGTGCAAATCAAACTGAAGAAAGAAAGAATTCGCATGACAATGGAAAATCGAACAACATTAGATAAAAATAAAACCACCTTGGACTTAAAGTTTTTATAAATATTTTTGATTTTCTTTTTTTAATATAAAGAAGTAAAGGACTGATTTTTTCACTAGCTATCGAATGCCTTCATTAGAAATTGAGATACTTTGCTTACGCTGACGAGTCATAGAATCTGGAATAATGAAAAACTCCAGCGTGTGAGTAAGATTTCACGCGTATGCGACTGACAGAATGACCCTACAGAATATCCGTTTTGGTTTTTGTTCTCTGAATTTCTCTGAAAATTTTTAAATATTTTACTATTAAGAGCTTTAAAAATAAAATTAAAAAAATATTTCTTTCAGAGTTTAATTCTCATGGATTTTTTTTTTAAATTTTTATTTTTGAAAAAAAAAAACGCCAACTCAGAGAATTTTCTTCTATTATAAAAAAGAGAAGAAAAGAAATTTTTTACAAAAATCTTCTAGATTTTAGCAGAATTAACCTGTATGTCCAAGAGAAAATAATAAATTTACCATCCATAAGCAATGTGCGAGCGTATCAACTAAATTACAATGTTCATATTAACATAAAATTAAATTTAAACACAAACTTAATACCAAAAAAAAAACTCTCTTAAGTTAAACTATTTTAATAAACAAACTTGTGGACTGCAAGTTTGGTTCATACTAACTCACTTGCCAACTAAACTAACGCAGCATTAAAAATTGTCCAACTAGAGAGCAAATTTAACTTACACACAAGTAAAAGTAACCATCAAGGGCTAAAAACTAAAATATTTTACATTATTAGAGACCATAATGATAAAGTTACAATATAGTTGGATATCAAATTCTTTTATGGGTGGCCCACATGTCAAGCCTCATATAAAGTAGTAAATTATCACCTTTTAAATTGAATAATCCAAGCAAATTGAAATGGATCTTTTGTTTAAAAGCTATCGACTTTATTTCCTATTCAGCAGCAAATAAAAAAATAAGAAACAGAAAAGCAGAAACAGAATGGCAAAAACTAACATAAAAAATACCACCACGAGTGGAGTGTACTGAAGCGAAACGAATGAATTGAACTTAAAACCAAACGTTTTATTGAATGAACGAACAAACATTCGAAAAACCAAAGAATCGATGTGAAAAATTGAATGCAGTAAATTAAAAGTGTAGATTCTAGAGAAAAAAATAATTGAAATAAACTCTCTAAAATGAAGAAAAAGCAAAATGTTGGTATAAAAAAAGGGGTACAACAACAAAAACAGCAAGACTTTTTTTTTAAATTAAAACGGCTAGTTCATTAAGCTTGAGATAGTATTATATAAATTTACATTTTATATCGATATTTCGCTCCTACTTGCATGGCTTAAAAAAAATTTTTTTTTTAATGGATATTGATTTCGGAAGAAGCACTTACAAAAATGCAGTCACCAACGAAGAAATAATTGAATTAAAACAAAAATTTTCCTTGAAGAAAATTTTAAGAAGCACTAAAACGTTTTTAAAAGCACTAAGTCGACAACACTGCTTTAAATTTAAGTTACTTTGTAGTGGTATTGCATGCCTACATACTTTATAAGCGCAGGTTTGGGAATTACTTTTTCTTTTTAACAAATATAATTGACGTTTTTTTTAACACATTGAGTGCCAAGCGGTTTTGACGAAAACCTTCAAAGGAAGCCAAACTTGCTTAAAAACTAATAACAAAGTATTATTCCATGAATTTTAAAGATTTATGGTTTAATTTATTTCTATTTTCAGATTAAATATTAAAACCGGTTATTATGGGCCGAGTTCTATTTTTTGTGAATTTTTAAAAATCAAAAATTTTATAATTAAAAAAAAATTATTTTGTAACTTTTTCCTTATTAACTATTTTTTAGTGGTTGCTTTAAAAAATTGTGTGGAAACAACTTAAACTCGTATAATTAATTCCACGGAAAGGAAAATTTAGCGGAAGGAGATATCGATCGATATACAAATTACTATTATTCATTCCTGTGGAATTTACTTGTTAATTTGAATTGTTTCATTTAATTGTGAATTAAAAATAGTCTATTGTGAATGAATGGTATTAATTTTTCAGCTGTTGGAGATAGGAAAAAATTTTAATTTTTTAACATCAAAATTAATTTTACGTAAACAAAAAGAAAATTAATTTTCAATAAATAAAATTAAACTATTTTCTACAAATAAAATAAAACAGATTTAATTTTTGCGAAATTTTGTATTTTTTCTTACATTTTTGATCTTTTCGTTTGCTTTCCGTAAGAATTTTATCGTTAGAAATTTATCTATATCGAGGAATTAATCCGGATAAAAAATGCTTTCAGCAATCGCGTAACAGAATGACTAATTAGACCCATTTTAAAATTTTTTAAAATATTTTGTAACAAAATCGATTAAAAATTTGAAAATTTCATATGTATATAAAAAAAAAACTTAATTTTAATCTAATGAATTTTACAGCTAGACGACTGTGGCGCATTCGAAAAAATTAGTACTGGTTCAAGGGTTTTTTTTCTGTTGCTTAGTGTAATTTTATTGTCCGAGTCTTCAATATATGAGGTTGCCTGATTTAAAATTTTAATTTTAAATGCTTTTATTTTTATTACTATCATCAGTCCCACTGTACCAAAGAAAACTGCTTACAAATTTCAGGCTATTAATAAAATAAAGACTTTAAACTTTAGAGCTCAAGCTTTGGCCAAATGTTTCTTTTAAACCAAAAGAACTCTGCACCACCAAAGTATCAGATAAATGCAAAGAAAATAATATCATGCACTGAAGCTAATAACCAGCACTGGGAAAGTCATGCGACAATTCAGAAGAAATGCCCAAAAAATTATTAAACTGTAAAAGCATTAAGTTTATTATCTGATGGCTTAGCAAGCTTAGTGTAAGATAATAGATTTTAAAAATAGATAATGAAAGTTTTGTGATTTGAATTAGGACACTTTTGAACAATTACTTTGTCACTGTGTGGTCTTAAGGTTTAGAGTAGGGCAAGACTTTTCCTTTACTACCAGAGACAGAGCAGAGGTCTCACTGAAAAAGATAAATATTGGCTTTATTCGGCTGCTAAATTTCAAAACGGAATCTTGCGATTCTACTTAAAGGCCGATAGATAGCCACGCAAATTAAAACAGATCTTGTGATTTAACACCGCTAGACTACTTTCTGTGGGGCTATGTAAAGTTATTGGTCTATGCGAATAAGCCACAAACGCTTGACCATTTGGAAGACAACATTCGCCGTGTTATTGCCGATATACGGCCACAAATGTTGGAAAAAGTCATCGAAAATTGGACGTCCAGATTGGACTACATCCGAGCCAGCCGTTTGAATATTTATTGAATATTTCAAATTAATAGGTGTTAATGATAACCAATTTGAATTTTTAAATTGCCAATATTGTAAGTTTTTAAGAAATTCAAGCCTAAAATACCATAAAATGGCAGGTAAGAGATGCCATAAATTACTTGAAATTGAGGGATTTTAAAGTTTTTAAATTTTAGATCGATTTCAATTGTGCCTAATGTTTTGATGTGTCCGTTCCCTTTTCCACTCAAATCAATAGTCATTCCTGTATTGAAGTTCGAGGTGTGCAAAGCATTGATTTTAATGAAAGAACATCAGGTCCCGTGTCCACTAAGAAAGTATTTAAATTATTATTTGTAGATACAAGCTCTGTAATGTGGCTACTTAAATTGAGCTTTAAATGAAATATGGGTATTGCAATAGTTAATTTGTCTTTGGTCTCATTTAATTTGTGTAATCGCTTCCCATCTTCTGAGGGGAAGTTCCATTTTCCTGAACTTCTCGAGTTAATCTAACACGTCCAGACTTATTAAATCCAAAGTACTTATTAAATCCATAATTTTTAAAAGTATTGGGTTGGTGCTAATATTTAAAGGGTGTCCCAACAAGAACGCAAGATTTAAATTTGGCGCCATTCGAAGTGTCATTGTTTGACATTTGAACCAGTTTTTTCTTGCCTAGAATTGAAGAAATGAATGTGGAGGGCTTGTGGTTTCATGTCATACAGCCAGATAAACAATTCAATTGCTGCATCAGTCATTTCCCGGTCGTGTTATTTCGCGTTTTGGAGACCAGAATTGGCCGCCTAGATCGTGCGATTAACACCATTAGACTTTTTTCTTTGGGGTTTTTTGAAGTCGATGGTTTACGCGAATAAGCCGACGACGACTCAAGCCTTAAAAGAGGAAATTGGACGCTTCATTAATGAAATACCGCAGCATTTATGCAAAACGGTCATTGAAAATTTCATTAAAAGATCGCGTGTGTGCCAGCAAAGCCGCGGCGGCCATCTGCCCGATATGTTGTTCCATACATAACCTCATTCTGTCTACTTTACGATATAATAAAGTTTCACGATTTTTTTTTTAAATATCTGTGTTTTATTTAAAATTTAAATCTTGCGTTCTTGTTGCGACACCCTTTAGAATAAAATACTGAAGCATTTGAAGTAGAAGCTTCAGTTGAGGCTTCTACAAATTTAGAGACAACTTCATTAACTGAATTAAAATTACCTGTCTTAATGATAAGTTTTACCTCATCACTTGCAGCATTTCGTGCTTTGCAGTGTTTTGTCTTATTAGGTTATCTGCGATAGCCCTCTCACTACTTAGTCTTTTTGTTATATCCTCTATCTCTTCTGCAAATGCAGTTGCTGATTTTCATTTTTGTTTAATGTTCATAAGTTTTGAACATAACAACTCTGAAGACTCTCCCTTCAGAGAAGATTGTAATTTATTTTTAATGTCTTTTATGCTATTTTCATTTATTTATAATCAAGGATCTAACTTGACCCCTTGATTTGGTTTTTATCACTTCAATGGCTACCACTTCTGTCTATTAAATTTAATGAATCTATAAAACTTTGCAAGTCATTGATATTTCCGTCGAAAGCAGGTACTATTTTCGTCGCTTTTTCAATAACATCATCTTCTGTTCGAGTCATATTGTCTGTTTCGTAATATTATAAAGTATTGTTGCTTGTTTGAGTTTGCAAAAAAGAATGCTTTATTGGCATGGGTCTTTCTTATATCTAGTGGTGGTGCCAGGTGCACAAAGCAAATACTGCTGTCCATGCAATATTTCGAAACAAACAAATAAACAAAGAATATCTTATTTCACCATTGCATGAACAACAGTGCATACCGAAACTGGGTTACTATAGGAATGCAACACATTAAAATAAAGAGTATCCAGTTTCGGTACATTAGTTGATGACAACATTTGTGCATATGACAATATGAGTCATACTGCTCGCATTAATAAATATTAGAAAATTTTCTTTTGAGTTCGAGTTTCAGGCCTGTATTTTTTGCATATGAAAAAAAAAATAAAAAAAGCAGCCGACAAATTGCAATCAAAATTTTAACACTGTAAAATCCCCAAAAGATTTTTCGACAGTGGCATCAAATACTAATTGATTTAGTTGTAGCAAAATCCCAGGAATGAATGTAAAACCCCCCTAATGTCAAGTGCATTTGCATGAAATTTCTCTCTCTGCTAATGAAACCAAATAAAAGGAGCTGCTCTTAAGTTTTTGGTGCTAAACTACATGATGTTTAATAAATACACATGTTTATCCCAGCATACTCGTGTACTCGTATGTACGTTACCAAAAAAAAAAAAAAAAAAAAAAAAAAAAAAATAAGGATTTTGATTATCTTTTTTTGTAGTTTTAAATTTTTTGTTCGATTTTTATTTAACGTATAAAAACAACATCATCGATCGCATCACATTGTTTTACACATTCGATTCGTGTTTTAATAATGTACAAGATTATTCGTCGCTTATTTCTTGTTGCAGTTTATACCTATTTTTATTTATTTTTTGTTGTTATTGCTGTTGCTGTTGTCTGTTGCATGTATGATTGTACGACACAATACTCGACAAGCCAATTAAATGTATAAAATGCGTGGGTTTGCCAATTTCAAAACGACATCTCAACATGGGCTAGATTATGCCTCTTCCTTCTTCTGCTTTCCTTTACCACTTCTTCTTACTTATTATGATTTGGCTGTTGTTGCTTAACTATTTCTCTTTGGTTTTTTTTTAGAACCTTTTTGAATATAAAAATAATTTTTGAAAAAAAAAGGAAACTAACAAAAGACAACATTACTTTTCAATAACAGACTGTTCGTCTGTCTGTAACTTCTTTACATTGAAAGTTAATGGATTTAAATAAAAAAAAAATAAAAACAAACATTTTGCGAAATAAAAATTAAGAAAAACAAAAACTCTTGCTGTAAATAAAACAACTTAAAACATCTTCAACAACAACATCATCACCATTGCCATTGCCGTCACAAGCGTCATCATCTCCATCATTTATGCTGTGTGTTTGCGTGTACTTTTCCTGTAACTATCAGCTGCATTAAGTGTGTCCAAGCATTAGCTTTGATAGAGCTGATTATTGCTTTATGAATGCACCAGCATGTGTGTGTGAGCGTGTGTGAATGTGTGCTTTAATTTTTATTTTTTCGCTTAAACTTAAATTTGTTTTTTAAGAAGAAGCAAGTGCTTACAAAATAGAACTTATGCGCGTGCGGGAAAATATTTTTATTTTATTACAGGAATTTAAAAGAGTAAAAAGACGCCGCATCCTAAACCTTCTTTTAAACAAGAAAAGAATTATGCTGTAAACATGTCACTGGACTAGTTCCTAGGGACAGCTCAAGACTAATAGAAAAGAAAATTGTGCCTTTAGGATGCTATTTCTCTGTTTACAAAATTCAGCTGTTGAGTGTGGCGATATAGCAGAACAAAAAACAAGAGAAAAGAGCTATTATTATCTCTTTTTTTATATTATTTTTGAAACACATACGCTTATACATAAGCCTAAATGTGACGTAAATCTAGACACTGAATTTTGTAAGCCGTAAATCAACTTGCTGAAAAAGTAAACCCCTTTTCTATTATTCTTATATAAAACAAGCCAGACACTTTCTTAGGGTATTTATTGCCCACTTCATTGAATTAATTTTTTAAGCGTCATATGTACCACGACCCAAATGATCTTTTGTATAGCCAACCACCCACTGAACGCACATAGGAACTAATCTAAGGGGGCATCAAACTAAAAACTTTCGTCAATTAAAAAAATTCCAAAGACAATTTCAAATGTTAGGCTTTTGAAATATTTAAATTTCGTTTTATTTTATTTTACACTTGGTAAATTGAATCTACTCTTTCTGTAAACTGCTTTCAATATTTGTGTAGGCAGTGTTTTGATTTTTCCATATGAAATCGAATTGAATTCCCAGCATGACTTGTGTCGTTAAAGAGATAAAATTGCATAACTGCAGCACATTAACTAAAGTTACTGAAATTCTAAATTTTGTCATTTATTTACAACAAATATGTTGTAGCATTAGCAACTTTTTTGTGATAAGTGACTTGATTGTTTATTTAATAAAAATAAAATTTCAACTCACTTACACACCAACCAACTTTTACTGTAGTTGATGCCTTAAAATATTAAAAAATTTTATTAATTTTTCTAGCCGGGCTTAGACAATTTACTGACTTTCATTTTTTAAGGCGGTAGTTTTTAATTGTTTTCTGATGCTGCTACAGATGCTACTCATTGATATTTAAAAACAGGTATTTTTATATGGAAGGGTAATTATAGGGTCCGCCAAATAACTTTTTTTTTTTGAAAATGCTATAAAAACATCGAGTGTAGCTTCGGCTGTGTGGCACGTTGAAACCAAATGTTACCAATATCCTCTTCTTCAATTTTTGTGAACAAAAATTCGTTCAACATGGCCCGATAACGATCGCCATTGACTAACGGCCACTCCTTGCTCATTTTCGAAGAAAAATGGCCCAATTATGCCTCTGGACCAAAATCCACACCAAACAGTGACTCGTTTTGGGTGCGTCATCTTTTCAATGTATGCGTGCGGGTTTTCTGTGCCCCAAATGCGACAATTTTGCTTGTTTACATACCCGCCAAGATCAAAATGAGCTTCATCTGAAAAGATGATTTTTTTTTACAAAATCGGCATCTTCTGTAAGTCGATCTCAGCCCCACTTAGCGAAGCGAAAACACAACCATATTCTTTCAGCGGAAGAATAAAACTAATTATCTGTCAAATCAGACATGAGCTAAGTGTTACCATTCACGAAATAAGCACTAGTTGAAAAAAAACGTTCGATGGCGGACCCTATATAAAAAGCACAGAAAGAATTAATTTTCAACAGCTTGGGAACCAGGAAAAAGTAGTCAGTTATTTATAAACATTGGTTTGGGGCAAAGGATATCAAAGAAATGAAAATATTCATGATATTCCCGAAATGCCTGACTCGATTAGGAATTTGCATTATTATTAATTGGTGTTTTCATTCCAGAGAATTAAAACACTTGGCAAATATGAGGATTAGCCTGAATGACCTGTGCAGGTTATGTAACGAAGACGAAGAGACATCAGCTCAAATACTATAACACTGTAATAGTCTATCTAGGACCCTTTTTTGTTACTTAGGGCATCGCCACCTAAAACTGTCTGACATGTTGGACAAATAACCCAAGATAGCTTAATGAAGCTTAGGAAGGACTTATAACATTAGACTAGTGCCACAGTAGACCGCAGTGATCCAGTGATTCGTTACTCTACTATTTCTAATTCTGCAAAAAGATATTTGAAAATTAACTTAAATTTTTTCAACATCCTCATTATAGGCTATAATCGCACTATGACTTTTAAGACCTATTGTGCAGCCAGCCCAGTTCCTAGCTACCATTCGAGACTGCTTACGAATTTCGTAATTGTTGTAGGACTAATCATGCTTCGGTCTTCTGGTACCAATATCCCACTGCCTAAGCAGCTCATTCTGTATCTTGCTACCATTGAGCATTCGCATAGAACATGCTCCGACATTTCCCTCTCTTTCCGACAGAAATGACTACACCGATTTCACTCATGTGATAGTTAAGTCTACAATGGCCCGTAAGTAGTTTAACATAGAGTTTTATGTGATTTATTACTCGCTCTAATCTAAAAGGTGATTTTATAAGAACTATCGGAAATTAAAAAAAAAAAAACACATAAAATTCAGAAAAATGCATGAAATATTTATTTGGATCGATAGTTGGGTCGATATAATTTAATGTTTGAAGATTATTTCATGCAAATGTTGGCCGCGGCTGCGCCTCAAATGGTCCATCCGCTTAGTCCAATTTTGGCATACTCTTTCCAACATTTCGGCCGGTATCTCACGAATAATGTTGGCAATGTTGGCTTCCAGTGCGTCAATCGAAGCGGGCTTGTCCCTATAGACATTAGCCTTAACATAGCCCCACAAAAAATAGTCTAGAGGCGTTAAATCGCACGATCTGGGCGGCCAATTGACTGGTCCCAAGCGTGAAATAAACTGTTCACCGAACTCGCCTCTCAATTGGTCCACTGTTTCGCGTGCTGTGTGGCATGTGGCACCGTCTTGTTGAAACCACATGTCATGCAAGTCAAGCTCTTCCATTTTGGGCAAAAAAAAGTTTGTTATCATCGCACGGTAGCGCTCACCATTCACAGTAACGTTGTGATTCGCATCATCTTTGAAGAAATACGGCCCAATGATGCCGCCAGCCCATAATCCGCACCAAACGGTTGTTTTTTGTGGATGCATTGGTAGCTCTTGCAATGCTTCTGGCTGCTCTTCACTCCAAATACGGCAGTTTTGCTTGTTCACGTATCCATTCAACCAGAAATGAGCCTCGTCGCTGAACACAATTCTTCGATAAAAAAGTGGATCTTCATCTAACTTTTCAAGAGCCCATTCACCAAAAATTTGGCGTTGTGGTAGGTCGTTTGGCTTCAATTCTTGCACCAGTTGTATCTTATAAGGCTTCACACCCAAATCCTTCCGCAAAATTTTCCACGTAGTGGAGTAACAGAGGCCCAATTGCTGCGAACGGCGCCGAATCGATAATTTACGGTCATCACCAACACTGGCCGATACGGCTGCGATATTTTCTTCAGTTCGCACTCTACGTAAGCGTGTTGGTGGTTTAATGTCCAACAATGTAAATTTGGTGCGAAATTTTGTTACAATAGCCCGAATAGAAGCCTCAGTAGGTCGATTAAACTGACCATAAAATGGAACAAGCGCGCGATGAACTTTCTTAACAGAGCACGCATTTTGGTAATAAAATTCAATAATTTGCAAGCGTTGTTCGTTTGTAAGACGATTCATGATTAAATTATAGACCAAACTGAAGATGTTTGACAGTGACACAAGATACAAAACGTGCGTGAGCTGTCAAAACTAGTGTTGCCAAAAAGATAATAGCAAAAAAATCACTCTTTATATATCATAAAAACGAACTTTTATTTCTTCACCAGGGAGTTTTTTAGTGTAATTTTTAAAAACATAAAAGAGGATTTTAGCAATAAACTCCCCATATCGTCTTTTGTACTTGTTCTAATTTTAGGAACCTATTAAAAAAATATTAAATGCATATCTGGTAATCACAATAATTTATGTAAATTTTGGATTTACGCCTTGAAATGCCTTTCTTTTTATATTTAAGTGGTGCCATGAAGTAAATAAAATTTATTTTTATTGTAAAAAGCCAAGAGTTCCTATACTGAGCCCAAATGAAATAATTTCAAAATTTCGTTAGAACTTTGCTTTTTTCCACCCTTGACTTGTAGCAGTTTGTTACCAAATAAAATAAATTTTAATATTATTTATAATGAACTCACTGTCAAATAAAAACTTGCCAAGGACAGAGTAAAAATAATTTTTTTTTTCAAAAAATTTTTCTCAATAAAAAAAATGCTTGAAATTTTAGTTTTATTTCTCATGAAGTCCCAGAATTTTCAGCATTGTACTTGCAAAATATGAAGTGAAAATAATTCTTTTTCTAAAAATTTTGAATTCTTAAAATTGTATAATAATTTACTTCCAAAAGACATAGCGAAAAAAATTTTCATTAATGCACAAAATTTTCTGCAATTAACAGCAAAAAAGAGAAAAATTCAAATTTAAAAATATTAAGCCAGAAATATACAAGTTGCGCATCATAAAGGAATGCAGTCAGTCAGTCAGTCTGACTTATCAGTCTCAACGAACGCTTGTTTTCTTGTAACAATCTTACTAATTTATGGTGAATGTGAGTTCAAGGAGTGGGCAACATGCTGAGCGCCTGTCGACCAAAATATTCGGTACATTTAGCTTTTATGATAATTATCAAGTGGTTAACTCAACGTCATCAGCCGCGCATGTTCAACGTAATCATCGTACCGATCATAAGCAGCGAAAAAGAATAACATAAAAACGAAAAGAAAAAGAGGCATGTGCGCACCCTCACAAAAGATTTTTTTTTTTTAATTTCAGTTCTATAAAACACAGGGTAAGGCTTCAAGTGATTATAAATGAAATTGAATTTTTTTCTTTTCTGAAATTTAAAGCTTGAGGTCGCTTTATAATTTTATAAATATCGATATTTCGCTTAAAATTTTTGTACCTTCTTTAGGGTATTATTATAAACTGATCAGATTTGTTTAATTAAGAAACTTATTCGACTGAAAGAAAAATATAAATGTTCAATATGCGCCTTTTTTAAAATAATTCCGTAACAAAAGGGAATTGGAACGTTCCAACATCATTTCCAGATTTTATTCCTCTTTCATTACACTTTCTTCATCGAGCTATAACCTTTTCAAGTCATTCTGTGCTGATAAATTAGAAATAAAATAAAATACACAGACATTTTGTAAAAAAAATAGTTTTATTTATTGAATAAGTCTAGGAACGAAGTGAAATTGGACCGGAACATAATAAAATTGAAACATTTTAATGTTCCTGTTTCTTTCCTCGATCTATTAATGTTCCATATTGTGCCGCTAAAGTAGAAATGAAATAAGATATACACAAATTTTGTTTTATATAAGAAGGAATTTGTAAAAAAATATTTTTAATTAGTGAATAAGTAAGGGAATGACTTGAAATTGAGCCAAAATAAAATAGAATTGAAACGTTCCAACATTGTTTTCAACTATATTCCAGTTTCATTTCACTTTGTTCTTCGATCTATAACCGTTCCATTCCATTTTGTGAATTAAAATATACAGAAATTTTGTTTTATGTAATATTTTTAATTAGTGAATAAGTAATGGAATTATGTCAAATTGGACAGAAACAAAATTTAATTGAAACATTCCAATATTGTTTCCACCTATGTTCCTGTTTCATTCCACTTCGTTCCTCGATATATAACGCTTTCATTCCATATTGTGTCGCTAAAGTGGAATTGGCATAAAGTGTATGCAATTGCAGTGAAATTAAATAAAATAAAATAGAATTGCATAACACAAACTAATCTAACCTTATAATTGATTGGTTTGAAAATTTGTTATCTCATGCGATATTTAAAAAAAATATTCAACTAGAATACGGCTATTGCCAGCTTAAGGTAATTTAACCGCAGCGTTCAATTGATCAGCAGATGAATACTATTTTGTATTCATGTTTTTACAAATGTCCCTGTGTGTATGTTATTTTCATTTGATTTTTATTTTATCAAATTGTTTGTTTTATATGATAACAGAAAAAAGCTGAGCTTTTCCCAAAACCCCACAATTTCTAAAAAAAACTAAAATTTATTTATAAACTTTTGGCCTAAAATCTCACCGCGTCCTTTAAAATCTATTGTGCGGTTTGTTTGGTTTAGTTGGTAAGAATGCATATTTGTGAGTTATCTTTTTTTGAAATTAATAAGGGCAACTTTCAAGAAGTGTCAAGTTGTTAATTTTTTTATGGAACTCCAATACAAACATTATGTAAAAGGAGTTTTACATAAAGTGCTTTTGTTTCTTGTGTGAGTAAAAGTGTGAGTTTGAGTATTTTGAAAATATGAGAGGGTGCATTGTTAGGTTGTTTGTTTGGTAGGTTTTTTTGTTTCTTTTTAGCAAAACAAAAAAAAAATCTCCAAACGGAATGTGCCACGTCATTATTTTTGTAACTTATTCAACACGAAACCACTAACTTAACAAGATACAACAAACAAACAGTATCTTTGATATGATTTTTTTTTTATTTATTTTGTGTTATATTTCTTGTACTCAAATTTGTATGTTCTTTTGTAGCTTGTGGTGTTTGTTGTTGGTCGGCTGTTTCACTGCTCCCTTCAGTGACTGACACTGACAATGAGATTTCAAAATAGCAGAAAGAAATCTCCATAGAAAACCTGAAAAGAAAACCATGAATAACCAACATAATCATCATGATCATAATTCTCAATAACAATAATAAACAACAACAAATATAATAATTACAACAATAAAACGCGATCAGTAAGCATTGATTGATTGTTTAAATGTTTTTATATTCATGTAATTTTTCAAAAAATCTTTTATATTAAAAAAAAAAAAAAACATTCAGTTTGTTTTGTGTTTAATACGTACTTGAGAGCGAGCAAATAAATAACAAATGACTTTTGAATAACAAAAAAATTTAATAACAAATTGTTACAAATCAAAAGGAGATACAAAGAGTACAAGAAGATCTGGAAGGTGTTTTATTAGTTAAGACGAGTGCCTAGTTGTTGGCTGTTTTCAGAATTCAAATGGTCTAGAAAAATTTGTCTTTCGAGCAGTCAGTTTCTAAAATATTTTTTAATAATTTACTGACAAATTTTCCTTACGATTTTTTTTTTCAGACTAGAGAAGAGGCTTAGACTGGTGTTCAAAATGACTTATTACGATTTTAAGTAGAAATTCTGACAGTTTTTTATACAAATTTCTCATAATATCGATTTCAAGCCTAGATTAATTTTCTTTCAATACAAGCATTAGGTTTTTTATGAAATCATGAGAATTTATGCAGAAGTTCGTTGCTTTTGATTAGAGAAATTTCTATGATTTTAAAAAACAGGGATATCTTTAGCAAATGATTTAAGCAAATTGCTGTAAAAGGTCGTCAGCGAACCTTACTTGTAATTAAAGTACAAATCCAATCGTCTAAAATATTTCTAAAATATTTTTTAAGTTGTTTCATACGAATTTTTTGAATGATTGAATTTATTCCTTTCCTATGGACCCTTGTACGTCCTCTAGCTGGCTTCATTTATTTAATAAATTTGCACAAAAATAATTATCCGTTTTCCTAATGCCAAAAATTTATTTCTCTTAAAAGGAAATTGCAACTTAAATTTTTAAAGGAAGTTATAGCGTTTAGCAAATTAAGAAATAAATCTTGAAACATATTTTAGACAAGACAAAACTTTATTTTCTTTTTTGGCTTCTTAATGCTATAAAACGTTTTTAAATAATTTTAATCCCTTTTAAAAGCCTGGGAACTTTTTTTTTTGTGTTTTGGTTGAAATAAATCTGATTTCTTTGCTTTTGATTTAATTTCTAGTCTGACATATTTTACGAATTTATTACAAATTATAGTTTTTATGGTGCATTTTTCATGAAAAAACCAAAACAAAAGGAATCAAATCAAAAAAATTCAACAAAATGCGTATGAACGACTATTATGTAGATGTTTGAAATATTATTCTTGGAAGAAATGACGATCATCACACGGTATTAACTTTTCTACTCACTGCACTGATGGTACAACAGAAAGAAAAGGATTCTTCATACCAACACGTAAACGATTGCATGACGAACAGCATTTAGCGCAACCAAATTTTCTTTCTTTCATATTCCGTTTAATTTTTGATATGTTGAGTAAATGACTCTTGTAGAAATCAAGAAAAAAAAAAAGAAACAAAATCAGTAAATGATGTTAAGCGATGTTAAATGCATGTATAGTAAAATCAAATAAAAAAAAAGGTAGAAGTTATTCATTTATAGATGCCTGCCTGGCTTGGCTGATGATCACTGTTCATGTTCGTAATGGGTCAAGTTGAGCTGCTGAAACTATAAACCTCATGATGGTTATAAAATTGTTGATCCTTTTGATCAAAATGCTGCTGAATTGTTTTCCTTCTTGATTTTATTATTTTCTTTCTTATTGTTGTATGTAGCTCCTCCAAAAACAAAAAGGCTAAAAACGTTTTATTTGTTGAAAGCAGACAAAACGGTGCAATTAAGTGGAATCTTTGTAAATAGAGAGTGATTTTTCAAATGCTAGATTTTTGTTTCTTAAAAAAAAATTAAGAAATGACCTCCTTGGCTAAAATAATTAACGCAGACTTTAAAGTCAACCTTATCAAAATTTTTCATAAATTTTACTTTAAAGTCTATGGCAAGTTTTGTTGGTTAAGAGCATAAATGTGTTTGAAATATAAGACACGCCAGCCTGTTTTTACTGCAGGTTTTATTTTAAAAATATTTTAAAGCTTGGGTCTTTATAAAATATTGCAATGAAATTCAAATATTAGAAAATTAAATTTTTTGTAATAAGTTAAGTATTTAATTATTAAAAATCAACTTCGAAATTTCGAACGCTTTTATTTTTAATATAAAATTCCCTACTTTTGCTAGAAAATATTATTTAAATCATGTTTTTTTAAATCGGTTTTTAAACGTTTTTTCCTCATTTAAAAAAATTTGCGCTTAAGTTCGAATAGCCTTCAGTAAGAACTTTTTTTACATATAAAAATAAAAATTTAATTTTTAAGCAATAAACTTGATTTTAGTTTATTCTACTATAATTCGAATTTCAAATTATGGAAGTTTTCTGTATAAATTGCTACAAAAATTAGCCTAATAAATATTTTAAGGTCTGTAATTAATATAATTTTTTTTTATATTTCAATATCAAATTCGAAATATCGAATTAAAATTTTAAATTTAAAATTCCCATCTTAGACTTAAAAATGTGAACTAAATCATGTCATTTAGTTTTTTGAGCTCTATTTTTTTATTTCGAAAATTCGTACTTAAGTTCGAAAATTCGAACATACCTTAGTTATCACTATTTTTTATATTTGAACATAAAAATTTAGTTTATTTTTAACAATTAAAATTGAAATCAATTAATTTTTCTATATTTTGAATTTCGAAATTGTCGAAATTTCCTCTAAAAATTGTTAGAAAATTTTGGCTAACAAATTTTTTTAAGTCTATAATTATATAACAATAAATTTTTTACATAACAGTAATTTAAAATTAAATTCGAAATTTCGAACATAATTTTTAAGCTTAAAAATTCATACTTTTGAATTAAATTATGTCATATTGCGTTTTTAACGGTAACTTTGAAAATTCGGACTTGAGTTCGAAAATTCGAACTTACTTCAAGAATTACGATTTTTATATGTATTGCTTTAGAGTAATTTATTTTTCTATATTTCGCAACAACGAAACCAAGACCCAAATTACCTCATTCAATATCAAATGAAAATTTCGATTCGAGTTGCTTGATATCAAATGGGCGATTTGAGGCCAGTTTGGTTTTATAAGTTTAATGGTTTTCTTGTTATGACAAATTTAAATTTAATAACAAAAAAATCACCTTATAAAATGTTGCGTGTTTTTTTTTTTATTCCATTAGTATTTCTTTAAACGCCAGCAATATTTATAATCTGTTTTATTTTTATTTTAATTAAAAAAAATCTTTTTAGACAATTTTATAAAAATATCTTTGTTTATACTTTGCATTCACTTTATATGCTTTCAATTTTTTTTTTTTTAATTTTTTGGCACTTTACTTTGAAATTGTTTTTTAAATGTCGTAATTTATTTGTTAAACCATTAAACAAACATTGTTGTGTTTTCAAATCAATTTCTACGAAAACTATTGTAGCAAACAATTATCAAAAACTAAACAATTTGCTCGTAGTACTTGAGCAAAAGGCACAAAAGCCTTTAAGTGCTACAAAGTATTTCTGTTGTGAATGAAATATAAACATTATTGACTGTATTGTATTGTATTGACTGTAATGGAGATCACACAAAATCCAGATACATTTACAGTTTTCAGTATTGATGCCACAATTTAAATAGAAGAAAATTATCTACAAAGAATTGACTTCTGTTGTTTAAACAATATTCGTATCCTAAAAGAAATACTTTTAACCGAAAAACACAAACAAAGGAATATTTTTGTCCTTGTTTTATTATTAAATGGGATCAATTAATTGCTGAAGTTGTTGATACGACATATTAGGCTCATGTAAAACTTGAGCTGTTATTTGTGAAAGTGGTATAAGTCCACTTTAAAAATAAAATGAGTTAGCGGTAATTTTACTTAATTATAAACACTATTTTACTAAAATTTTTTATTTATAATTTTTTTTTTAATTGGACTTATAGCACTTTTAAAAATAACAGCTGGCTTAAATCTTGTCCAATTCAGATTTTTCAACAACGATATTCATTTCTTTCTTTTATTCAGTAAAGGACATTTTTTTATAAAAAAAAAAAGAAATGCGATTCTTTAGAACCTGCCAGAACAAGAAATAAAGAAAAAACAACTGTTAAATAAATCATTTGTTTTTGAATGTTGTGGTCACTGGTATAGTTTTTGCAAGTAATTAAATCACGACTTTATACACGCAAAAAAAAAATATGGTTGAGGCAACCATATTCTGCTGGAAACATAGTACGACTAGATTTATGATTGCATCTAACTATATATATTTTTAAACCAAATGTATTAAATTACCTTTCAACTGCAGATGTTGCGATTCAACCCCCGGTCAGGGTTAATTTTTTTTTAAATGTTATAAATATATAAATATTTAAAAAATGTTTAATATGAATTTAAAAAAAATTTAATATACATTTTTTCTATAAATAAGTTTTTTTTTTATTCCATTGACTTTTTTGTTTCTATTAATTTGTATTTATTTATTACATAATACAGCAGGTTTACATTTTATTTTCAATGTTATTTGTCTCTACCAGGATTCGAACCTTGAATTATTTAGTTAAGAAGCATTAACTCGCCACTCAACCACTTCAGCCACAAAGCTCAGTTGAGTTTGAACGATTAAGTTTTTATTTTATACTCACTTCATTTATATGGTTGAGGAAAAAACAAAATAGAAACCAATTTACATAATTCAACCATATTTTTTATCATTATTATGTTTGCTATGAACACATTAATGATTTCAAGTAAAATTTTATTAAACATAATATGATAATTATATGGTTGATTTAAGACACTAAACATAATTTTGTTAAAAATTACTAAAAACATATTTATCGTGACCATAATAATGTTTAGATGCTCCAAATTAATAATAATATTTTTGTGAAGAACAAACTATGTTTGCGGTGACCATATTCAACCATATTTTTTCTTTGCGTGTAGTGACGTCTTTGTTAGAAAATCTAACTGACAATAGTTTGCTACATATTGCAGGACCTCGCATATTACTAAACCATTAAGCTAAATTCTAAATAGTCGATGGTTATATTTCTTTAAAAAAAATTTGTTGTTAAAGAAAATTTTTCCAACCTAGAATTTCTTATAATAAAAAAAATGTCAGCATTTTTTTCTTAATTTGAATGATTAGTTTAAGGTCCGTTTATTTAAATGTGAACGAAAGCTTCTTTCGCATAATTGTATTGAAAATAAAATCAATACACGAATATTTGTTTTTGTTGGCAATGCAATTATGCGAAAGAAGTTTTCGCAAAGGCCCTTAGAGTTTAAGAATTTAGGTATGGAAAATATATATAAATAAACTTAATTTTCTACTTGTTCGTTTAATCACTATACAAAATTTGAGAAGGTCGCCATATGCTGCTGCATCGACCACTCTAACTTTCTCGCCCACTTTTTAATTAAAAAAGTAGAGGTGGGTTTTCTAATAACTAAAATTTCTTTATACTAAAAGAAAGGTTCCATATATTTCTGGTGTGGTCACGCCCACTTTTTAATAAAAAAGTAGAGGTGGGTTCTTAATAACTAAAATTTGTTTTTTAAAGGGATTTATTTATACTAAAAGGCAGGTTCCATATATTTCTGGAGTGGTAATACCCACTTTGCGCTCACTTTTTAATACAATAATTTACATAAGTTTTTAATAAATTAAATTTTATATTATAGCAGATGCGTTTATACTTTAAGGAAGTTACTATATATTTATATCCAGATAGACTTCTTTTTCAACACAATATTTGAAATTAGAAACTTTTATTGTTAACCACAATTTTCCAGAAGCCATAAAAGTCTTTATGATTTTAGTTTTAAAGCCTTTTCCTTTACAACTTGCAGGTGAAAAGAAAAATTTTATACAACTTCCTTATTGAGACATTCAGTTTTTAAATAAATATAAGACCCTGGAAGATGCTAACAAACCACTTGAAATTTATAGAATTGAAAACAAAGTCGTTTTAATAACCACAACAAAAATGAAGTTATAAAACTCTTTGCTTCATGTAATTTATATAGCAAATGACTGCATAATAAAAAAAAGGAAAGAAATTCTTCAAATATTTTTTCAACAAGTCAGCCTAAACGTCTGGCCTGTCACTATGCCAGTATAAACTTTACTCGATAAACTCGCATCAATTCAGCTGTTGGGATAAAGCTTGGCTGGAGATGTTGGTTTGCCAAGTCAGCATAAACAACTCTTAACCTTTGACGCTTTACAATGAAGTGGTTAAAAGCAACAAAATTTTAAAAAGCAGACTTATAGGCAACAATACAATGACCACCATCTCTCTCGCTCTCTACCTCACCTTGCCTTTTTCTCTAACATTTTCAGGGAATTGTAGTCAGTGAATAGGCTCGATCGAATGCAACAAAATTTCAATTCATGGCAATACAATTCGAATGAATTGAATTTGTTTTGTTTGGCATTGTTCAGTAGATGCTTATGGTTTTAGTTTGTTTCAATATCCCATTATTTCATTTCTTTTGATTTTTTTTTTTTTTTTGTTATGCTTTGACTGTAACTATTTGAGGCACTTGAGCCATAGAATGACAGAAATTAGTGAAATTTATTATTGATATCCACTTAAAATTTATTGAGCTCATAACAAAACACTCTTCAAACAACAACAACAACAAAGTAATAACAAAACCAGCTATAATAAAAAACCAACTTGAATCGAATCAAACTGAAATAAAATGAAAGGAAAATAAAAGAAAGACAGATAGACAGACAGACAAACAGACAGAAGAAGGCATTTAGATGCAATAAAAAGAAAAGGTTTTTCTGGTGTTTATTGTTTGGGATTTTTAATATGTTGTAATCATTGTTACTGTTGTGGCTGATGCTGCTGCTGATATATTTATTATTGTTGTTGTTATTTTTCTTGCATTTTAATCTTGGAATAAATCTAGGTGTAGTCAAGCTTACAGCAGCTGGTTTTTTTTTTATTTTTAGTGCTGAGTGTAGGTGCCGTAGCTTACATTAAAAGATTTACATATTTCCAGTTCCATAAAGTTATCATTTTAAGCTGCTGTTACAAAAGTCGTTAAAAATCTTTATTTTTTTAAGCAAAATTTTCTAAAAATTTTGGAAGCTTGTCAAACATTATAAAATGAACAAATTTAGGCAATTCCTTTAGAAATCAAGTTAATCGATTACATTTTGAACGTGTAAAATTTAATTTTTTTCTTTTCTTTTCTGAGAGACCAACTTTGGTTGTGAGAATCTAGTTTATTGACACTTGCAAAATTCAGTTGCCATAATCGTTTTTTTTTTTTTTTTTAAGTGAAACGAAATTCGAGGATGTATTACAAAATATGATTAAGAAAATTAAATTTTTCACTGATCTATTGAATTTCCCTCGTTAATGTTACAAAATTTGTTTATACAAGTGAATTTTTGACTGGTAGCAAATTCAGTTCTCACCACCAAACTTGTATTCTGTGTACAGAACTAAATTACTGTACTGCTTTACACAAGAAAAAGTTATTCAAACTATATAAACTATAGACTGTCTTGCACTAAAACCTGCACTGACACTAAAACGGTATGAGATTAACATTTTCCATGGAATTACCCAATAGCATTCTGTAGAAGTCAGTGACCTATATGGCTTCGTAAGAAGCGACAATTGCTTTAAGCCGGAAATTAATCTTCTTTTTCTTTTTCCCTTCTATCTTCTTTTATTCTTCTGGCTTCATGATTTGCAATCTACCGCTTTCAGGGATTTTAGTGACTTCCGGACGAACCATAGAAGATTACGGAATGAGACACATATCATTCTAAAGGGAAGGTTGTCTAGATTTGTAATCTACTGGCCAAATTTTTTAGACTATTTTAAAATTTTTTTATAAATTTCCATGTACCCCAGTGCTCTTGCTTTGAGGAATTTTTGCTATTCCTCACTTTTGCTAAAGTACCATTTTCGATTTTGCCAATGAAAACTACCAAAATCAGAAAAAATTTAATCTGTAGGTTTTAAACTTTCGGAAAATTTCTTAGTTTTTATATTATGATGAAAAAGGGAAACAGCCAAAATCCTTGAGAACAACAGTAACGGGGGTGTATGGAAATTTAAAAAAAAAATTTTTTTAATAGTCCAAAATAACTCTGAGTATTTGGGCAACACAACTGTTAATGTTTTTTTTTTCCTTCGGACGTTTTATCAGTTATAAAGCACCATTTGCCCTAGAGTTGTACCCGGCCAAATGTTTGAACTGCTATAATTATTACCCCAACTGCTTTTATTAATTAATATATCAAATGATGTTTTATTTTTTGATACACAGGGCCCATTTATTCAAGGATTTATTTATATATAAGTCCGATCTTATATGTTTCTGTTGTGTGTGTACGTGTGTTAGATGCAGTTTATTTTGTTTGTTGTTTTTCCCTTTAATTTTTTAAGAAATTTTTCATCTGAAAGTGTTAGGAATTTCTTAGCTGATGGGCTGTTTTGTTTTGGTTTTTTTATTTTTTGAAATTTTTTATTGATATTTTTTGTAACCCGTCTGTATGTTTTTGGTTTCTTTTTTGTCAACTAAGTTGTTGTTGTTAAATTACAAACGCATTGATTATTGTTTTTTATTGTTTATTTTACATTTAGTGACTTGACTGTCTTTGTTTCAGGAGTTTTTTTTTTTTATTTTAAGGTTTTTAATGATAAAATAATAAAATGCACACCATGCTGCTGTTGCAGTTGTTTTGTTGCTTCATCATCAGCAACAGTATCAATTTTAAGCAGCGGCTTATAGTTACGATTATTTTTTTAAGTTAATGTTATTTTAGATGTAAAAAAAAGGAAATCATCATAATCATCATCATCATCACATGAAGTTTTTAATACCAGCATCTTTTTTACAACTTTTTTTTCTTCGTGCTTTACACCTTTTCAAGTCTATATAAGCAGCAGTTAAAATGACATGCCACGCCACCCAAGCTATTTGGGCGTTCTAGTTTTTGCTTTTATTTGTTGTTTTTTGTTTTATTGTAAATTGTATATGAATATATATTTTTATCTTATTACATTATTTAATTGCCGCTTGTCGTGCTGAGCTTAAACATTTTTAACGCGTTTCGTTTGTTACGATTTGTTGCACTGGCATGCATGCATGAACACATGAGTGTGTGTCTCCTTTTGTCTTTTTTTTTTTTTTTTGAAAATTTCTGGGAAATATTATACTCAACACACCACATTATGACCCGCAACACAATATTACGAGTGTAACACCATCAACCAAATTTACTTACTTATTTTATGCCAGTCAACAACAAATGAATACACTGAGTGACCGAGTGACTGTGTGAGTGATGCTGCAACTGCTAATGTTGCTGATGATGTTGGTTGGTCTGTGTGATATTGATGATTCTGCTGTAGATAATCGTAGTCATCATTATCATGTTCATCATCATGTGCTTGCTGTTGTGCCATGAAACAATTGAGTCATTTAATGCTATAAAATTTCTATTTTAAAAGCATAAAAATTTTTTATTTTATATTCTTTTTAAGTTTTTTTTGTATATTTTAGCCACACTTTTGTTAGAAAAAGGTTCGGCCAGTGAGTAGTTTAGTTGGAAATATGATTTTTAATTATGAAATATTTTTTTCTCGTTTTAAATTAAATGGCCAAATTGTAAGTTGTCAGGGGGGAATTTTCTTACAATAAACGTAATTTATTTTTAAAGAAAAATATAAACAAATCACTAGAAGGTATCGTATATCACTTAAAAAAATTAATTGACATTAAAATTTAAGTCTTCCTATAGTTTAAAAAAAAGGAACAAAAAAGTACAATCAGATTCAACAAACGTTTGAATAAATAAGCGTAACCACTACTTCTTGGCTAATATTTTTATAGTCCAACATGACTTGTTTTGTATAAAATTAATGCAAATAATATAATACTACAGCTATGTTATATTTTAATAAAAAATTAAGCTCATCTAAGAGAATAATATTTCTTCAAAATATAAAAACGTATACGAGTATGTAGAGGGCATAGTGGTTATGCTTATTTCGACAAATATTTGTTTAATGTGACCATAGCTTAAGCAGACCTTTACGATATACAAATTAATGAAATTCGTTAGTCTGTTAGGGGATTCTATTTATGATAACCAGATATCTAATTATATCAGTCGTGATCGCAATTGTTTGAGCATGAATAAAATTTCTATAGTGCTTAATAGACTGTTCAGACATACACATTAATTGAGCAATTAAGCTTTTTTCGCAATTTTCGTCTTTATTGAGCTCAATTTACCATTCAAATTTCCACTAAATAATTGCGCAATTAAAAATTGAGTGCACGTTAATAAAGTCAAAATCAAAATGCAACTCTTTGTTGTGCTTTTAAATATCAACTCAAAAGTGAAAAAAGTCGATATTTTCAGTATTAAAAAGAGAAAACGTAAATAAATTTAAAAATAAATGTCATAAAAAGGTAATGGCAGCCGAAGTTACTGCTAAATAAATTTTATAAAATTGTTATTGAAAATAATTTTTAAATAACTAATTTTTTTTAATCAATAGCTTGCCTTCCAAACATTTTTTTTAATTTAACTTTCTTTTCATTTTTTATTTTATAACTACTCAAACATATTTTCAAAAAAAAAAAAAATTTCACAATATTTTCAGTTGTCAAATGCTTAATTGCGTAAACTTAATTGAATATGTGTGAACACCCAAATCAGTCACACAATTTAAAACTTAATTGGCTTCATTAATTTTTATGTCTGAACAGGGTATAATATGCTAAATTTGCTAATTCTGGTACTCGATGCGAAATTAATTGAATTAAAGCTCTGTAAAAATATTTTAAATGCCCTTTAAAGAATAAAATAAAGGATGTCCAAAATTGAGGTATCATTTTATTTTTCTGCCAATTTTTTCTATTTGTATTGTAAATTTGAATTGAATTATGAAACTGGTTTTATTATTAAAATTATTTTGAGACAGCAAGAAAAAAAAAGAGAATTTTTTTAATAAAATAATTTTTACCTACGAAGATAATTTTCAATTCAAGAATTGCCGCCTTGATGAAGAGAAAGCGTTGTCTTAGAGCAACCATTACATTCACGAAAAGTTGCCGTTTTAATGGTTTGTGGTCTGGAGGACTCATCGGACCATCGGAAATCGCTGCAGGAAAATGATCCGAATGTTTTTCTGGTGGAAAATTTTATGATTCAACAGGATGGTGCCGCTTGTCACACATAGATCTTTTGAAAGAAAAGTTAAACAATTGCAGTATCTTTCATAGAGGAAGAGTTAATTGGCCACCAAAAAGTGTACAGAAATAACCCCAGAACAGTTGAAGATCTTACAACCAATATTATCGAGCTGATATCAACCATTTACAACAGCTTATTTTAAAACTTTAGAGATAATTTTGATAAAAAAAAGTTTGGGAGTCTTGCGAGCCAATAGAAGGAGTCACTTAACCGTAAAATATTTGTAATAAACTGAAATAAAAATATTTTTAATATCTGAAAAAAAGTATTTTTTTTTTATTAAAATTAAAAAAGATTTTTTAATTTCGGACACCAGCAAATTGCAAATTTTAAATGGATCTTCTGTAAACTAGCGATATAATGATTTGCTTCATAAAAAATTGTTCCTTCTATTCTATTGTAAATCAAGGTTTTTTCTTTTTTGGTTCTGGGGATCATTTGTTGAAAAAGTTTATCTGTTTTCGAGTATTCGTAAAAAAATATCTAGTTTTTTACAAATAAAAAACTTTTCCTAAAGTATGAAAGTTATTCGCTAATTGTGAACCGTTCCTTAACTGAAACATTTCATTTGAAATGGCTAGCTTATTAAGCTTGAGTTCGTATTTAAATATTTATTTTAATATCAATATTTCGCTCCAAATTTGTGTAGCTTCTTCAATTTAAAAAGAAAAAATATCTAATAAAAAATTAAAAAATTCTAAAATTTAATTAAAGTCCACTAATATTTTTTTTTTTTTATTAAAAACTAAAATTTTTATTAATTTTCTTTTCATTTCTTTTCAGAATTCGTGTTTAAAGGGTAAGTGAATGCTAAAATTTTAATAAACTATTTAAAAACAATTAATTTTCTAAACAAAGTTTACTATATAAATATGCTTAATAAAACTGCTATAACTCCAAAATATTTTTTTTACAAATTTTTAAAAATATTTTAATTTTAAAATGTTTTAAAAGGCTATAAAATACTTTATCCCTTTTAATTATGCACACACAAAATTGTAAAGCAATTAAACACTTTAATTAAAATAATAATTACAATTTTAATTGAGTAAATTAAATGTTGAAACAATTGGTTTTTTTTTTAATTACACTGTGCTACACCAAAATAAAGCAAAGGCTCTCATATAGCAATTCTGTTTTGTTGGAAAACTAACTTCTGTAAACTAATTTTAAATATAGTGAAAAACGGGTTAATTAAAGTTTCAAGTAATAAAATCTTTGTTACCCGATGGATTTCCATTATTTTTTCCTCTGTTTGAGTTATCTGATTTTATCTTTCAAAGTTGAAGTGTGAAAAAAATATTTTTTTTTTGTGCAAAATAGTGGTTAAAGTATGAAAAAACACTTGTCGACTTCATGGGCAAAATCGGAAATGGTACCTCTGCAAAATTGGGAATGGAACCTTAAATTCAATTCATAAAATCCTTCACAGCAACTGGAGTATGAAGTAATTTAAAAAGAAAATTTTTTTTTAATAATTTAATGTAATTTCTGAGTATGTGGGGGGTATATTACAAATCTAGAGGACCTGCCTTAAAAAGTGATATTTTTGCCATCCCGTAATCTTCTATATTTCGTCCGGAAATTGGCAAAATGCCTCACACCCACAGCATTGTAGTATGAAGAAATTTCAAAAAAATTTAAAAAATGATTCAAAGTAAATTCTGAGTAATTGGGGGATAGATTACAAGTAGTGTGTGTCTCCCATCCTGTAATCTTCTACGATCCGTCCGGAAATTGATAAAATCCTTCACAGCAACAATACTGGAGTACGAGGGAATTTAAAATTTTTTTAAAAATATTCCAAAGTTTTTTCTGAGTATGTGGGGATATATTTCAAATCTAGAGGACCTCTCCTTCAAAATAATATGTGTTTCATTGCGTAATCTTCTATGGTTCGTATGGAAATTTCCAAACTCCCTCAGAGCGACAGTACTGGGTTATGTGTGAATTTCAAATATTTTTTAAAAATACTCCAAAATATTTTTTGAGTATTTGGCCGATAGATTACAAATTTACATGATTTCTCTTTTAAAACATGCAATAATATTTTATGACGTAATACGTATTTGATAAATATATCATAAATAGTGAAAATATATTTACAATTACTAAAAAACGTTCACCCAGAGAAAAAATTACATCATCCGTTGACAAAATGACAACAAACGGTGTCAATAGTGTATCGACCACGTTTGTGCTCACTTTTGACAACGCATGGTGTCATTTTAACAACGTATTATTAACAACATAGTGTTACGAAATTAACAATGTACTCGTATAGTGTCAAATTGACACCATTTGGTTCGTTATCAATTTTACAATGTGCGTTGTCAAAAAAGTAAAATAGTTGATGTTTTTCTAAATTGACAACAAACCGTTGTCGATTGATTTGTACACTCTTATTAAAAAATTTAAAATACAACGGTATGGTATCGAAACGACCACATACGTTGTTGATACCGCAACGCGATTTTTGGCTCAGTGCAAGAGGTTACGTTAAAACATATTTAGCTCGGCATATTTATCTTTACTCAGTTACTTTTGATATGAATGAATTATATATTTAATTGCTTAAAAAAAGTTTATTTTTATAAAAAAAGTTTATAATGATTTTTTAAATTTAATTGATTCACTTAATTAATTAAAATGTGTGAAACATTTTAAATTAAATTTTTTTATTTTATGCAAAATTTTGTTTGTTTGCGGTTTTTGATTTTTTCCTTAATGTTCTTCAATTAATGTTTTTAAAATTAGTTTTTTTTTTTGAATATTGTCTCCACTAAAACCAAGTAAAGTCATAGAAAATAGTCTTTCATTTTGATGTTGCTTTTATGTATGCCGATGTTGTCATAAGCCGGCTAGGCCTTTGTCACAAGTGCTAGGCGGTCCGCTATTTGTCATTTTACAAAAATTCGACTAGTTTTTCCAGAGCAAGCCTGGCCAATACATTTATTTAGTCATCTTGCCCCTCGCTTCGTAAAAGACTTGTAAGCATTTTTGTATGAGTGGCAAACTTACCTGCCCCATTTCTCCAAAGAGAGTTGACAAACATTTTATGGCGGGCTAGTAGATAGAAAATGTTCTTAGTCTGCCTTGCATCAAATAACAAATGAAAGCAATGAATTTTACATCAAGATACTTTGTTGCTGCTTAGTGGTTTCCTATTCCCCTCGTTACAAATCTTGAAACAAGATGTTATTTATTGACTGTCTTAATTTGCCGCTCCAGTTTAAAAAAATTGAATTAAATTCCCATTAATTAATTGTCTATTACAAATAAAGAGCGCTCTTGCAACAGTCTTTTTTATCGTTTACTTAAAGCAGTTAGTATGAGTGTGTACACCTGTCTAGGTTCTTATTTTAATTTTCTTTTGTAGGTTTCTGTAGGGGTTTTTAGTCTTCTGTTGTTCTGTTGTGTACAATTTTGTGGTCTGTCACGTGTCTTTCTTGTGTAGAACGGCCATTAAGGCCTGGTGGTTGATGGGTGAGCAAGAAGAGCCCTTTAATTAAACGGTGGCTTAAAATATGCAAAATTAAAAAAAAAATAAACGTTTCTGGCTTATAACTCATTTAGAAAAAATTAAGTTTGTTTTTTAATGGGGTTACTTTTAATTTAAAAGTCTTCAAAACGCTTTTTTTCCTTCTCTGTTTGAAGCACCATCTTGATCATCATCATCGGCAACAGCATATTTTGCATATTTATGATTTTTTAATGCAAGTTTTTTTTTTTGTTTAAGCAGCTCACAGCGATAACGCCCTACTTTCAACGCGTTGCTGTTTTTGGTGTAGTTTTTGTTGGACTAAACTAACCAACAACAAAAGAACAAAAAGTTTAGCTTCAACAAAAAAAAAAAAAAAAAAAAAAAAAAAAAAAAAAAAAAAAAAAAAACGCATGTTAGTAAAAACATTGTGTGGCTTTAAGCATTTTTAAAGCTGTTTTGTTATATTTTTTTTTTTGTTGTGGTAGTAAAAGTCTAGATGGTTAAAAAGGACGGATGGACAATTGATTGGACATTGGGCTGTTGTGTTGGTAGATTTTTCATTTAATCATATTTAGGGTTTTTATTTCACTTTATTCATACCATTTGTTAGCATAATCGGAGTGGGGAGTAGCCAGCCAAACATTTAAGCAGCTACTACATGTTCAACTGCAACTCCAACTGGACACAGCTTAAAGGTAATAATTTCATAAAACCGCCACAATATCTCATTTGAATATTTTTGATTCATGGCTGTTAGCTTGATGCTGATACCGATGTTTGTTTGCTGTTATTGCTGCTGCTGGTGCTGGTGTTTTTGTTGTTGTTAAAGTTGTTATGGCACAGATAACACGAGTATTAATAAAACTTCAGCAAAAAAAATCTCATTTAAAATCGATCAAGATGTTTTTTTTTGTTTTTGATTTTAGTTTTTGTTCTCTTAATATTTTGTTATTTTAATCATAAATGTACGGTGAGTGTGTGTGTGTAATAATAATCTCAAGGATATGGTAATGAAGTTGGGAAGTTGCAGCTCTACCGCACGTCTTCAAAAATAGAGTATAAAGCTTAAATAAAGAAGAAGAAGAAAAGACACCTACAGATATTTTAACATGGTTTTGGGTTAATTTTCTTTTAAATCTTAAATATTGCAATATAAATGACGACTAGTAGGTTAACTGGTTGGATGGTTGGTTGGCTGGCCTACCCTGGACTGTTTGGCTTGGCTAGTTTGTTGATTGCTTGGAATTGCTTAAAGGTTCCCAGTGGTGTATATTTTTTTTTTCTACCTCTGTTTTCTTCATCTGTTTTCACTGGCATACCCATACCCATACCCATACCCGTCCATCAAGCCCAACAGACAAGAGAGAAATTAGTAAAACTCATTTTGGTTTTAGCCTCCGGACTTAAACTTAATTCGGAAGCACAGCAGGAGGTTCTAAGTAAATAATGTGTTTGTGTTCTTAACACAATCTACAGCATTTAATTTGCATTTTATTGCTGATTGCTGTTGTAGTTGTTGTTGTTGTTGTTTATTTTCTTATTTATTTTAATTTTTTTTATTTTTATTTTTGGTACGTGTTGATCTAAAGTGCTTGTGAATGGGTCTTGTTGCTCACATATGAATTTTTAATACGTTTTATTTGCTTTCTTGCCTGCCTGCCAGTCCGTCTGTTTGTTTGTCCTTTGCTGCTTTTCATATGAATTGTATTTTGTTGTTGTTGTTGTTGTTATTTTGCAAATTAACATGGAAATGAATAAATGATTTAAATGATCACCTTAAATAAAGTAACAAGCATATCATTTTATAATCAACTTTTATTATTATTATTTGTTGTTGTTGCTGTTGTTGCTGTTGTTGCTCTTCCCAGCGCACACACACACACACACACACACACTAACAACACAACTAAGAAAACATATTGAAAATAAGTTGCCCTTTAAATTAAGTTTATTAATTATAATTGTAGTTATTGTTAGAATGAAAAAAATGTTTTTTATTTAAAAAATTTTATTTTATTTTTAAAGGGATTAATGAAAGGAAGTAATATTTTTTTTTAAACATTTGAAGGCCAAACTCTTAAGGAATTAAATTCCATTATTAAAAAAAATGGAACAAAAAAACATCAAAGATTCAACTAAATATATTAAAATGGCCTGCACATTTTGCAATACAAGAAATCGGAATATGTAGCGACGAAATTATTCGATAATGCGATGGTGTAACTTATTTATATCTATGCTACACACTTAAGTTATTTTTATATGGCAACACTGTGCACAACATCACAAAATACGCAAAAAGCGTATGAAAAACAAACAGATTTGTGCTGTGAGCCCAATTTTTTGTGTAAAATTTTATGTGTTTTTAAAAATTTGTTTAATCACTACATATTAAGGTAAATGTAATAAAGGGTGTCCGAACAAGAACGCAAGATTTGAATTTGGCACCATTCGAAGTGTAATTGTTTGACATTTGAACAATTGTTATTGTTTGCTAGTAGAAGGTACGAGGTTAGTAAGAAATGACCATGGACAGCGATGGGAGTTCGTTAATTGATAATTGGACAACATGAAATCATCTTCAGTGACGAGGCCCATTTCCATCTTGATGGCTTCGTCAATAGGCAGAATTGTCGCATTTGGGGTGAGAAAAATCGAGTGATCCACGAGAATCAAATGCATCCTCAACGTGTCACTGTGTGGTGTGGTTTTTAGGCTGGAGGAATCATTCGACCTTTTTTTTTTATAAAAATGAGGCTGGTCAAGCGCAAACACTCAATGGTGTTCGGTATCGTGAAATGATAACCAGTTTTTTCTTGCCTAGAATTGAAGAAATGAATGTGGAGAGCTTGTGGTCTCAACAAGACGGCGCCACATGTCATACAGCCAGAGAAATAATTCAATTGCTGCATCATTCATTTATTTAAAATTTAAATCTTGCGTTCTTGTTGGGACACCCTTTATAATAAACTTAATTCTTTTGTTTTTTTTTTAATATTTAATATTAATTTTGTTATCAATTCAAAAATTTTAAACTGAAACTTTTGCATCTATGCGCGTTATAAAACTCAGCATTTGTGTTTCGACATTCTGATACGACTACTACGATTTCTACTATTTACCACTTTAAGTACGACGAATCGCAACTGTTACTATAGCGACTACTACGGCTGTCAACTTCATTTTCATCACTGTTATCAGCGTCATGATTTGATACTGAAATAATATGGGTACCTGGTTTCGTACGCTCACTCAATCACATCATAATGCATAGAAGCCCTTTCTTCCTCCATATTTTAAGCTTCAGTTGGCGGAAACTATGTTAGATATCTTTATGTGTGTGAAGATAAATATGTTTTTTACAAATATCGCATGAGATAAAAAAATTTTCCTTTCATATTCTTCACATATGTACTGAATTTAAAGGGGTTTATAGACACATGAAGCCATTCTGGCCAAACCCTTCTATCTCAAGGAATGGGACCTAATGGAAAACAGCTACAATGAATAGGCGTATCATCTCGGCAATACAGTTTCTTCCAATTGTGCTTGTGAAATTTCTTAGAAAACATTGAAAATTTCACTTAGTACAAAAAAGGGTATATGTGGTCTCTGACAGATGAAGGCTGCTGTCTCCAAACCCTTCTATCTTAAGGCATGGAAAACATATCATTTTAAAGGGGAGATCGTCTAGACTTGTAGTCTATCGCCCAAATACTTAGAAGTTGCTTTAGATTATTTAAATTTTTTTTTTTTTTGAAATTTCCATATACCCCAGTGCTGTTGTTCTGAGGGATTTTTACCATTCCCTACTTTGCAGAGGTACCATTCCCGATTTTGTCCAGGAAAACTACCAAAATCAAAAAGTAATTTAATCTTTGTAGGTTTTAAACTTTCTGAAAGTGTTTTAACATTTTCGGTAACATTCGTAGTTTTTATTTTATGATTCAAAACGGAAACTAATAAAATCCTTGAATACAACAGTACTGAGGTATATGGAAATTTGAAAAAAAAAAAATTAAAAATAGTCCAAAGTAACTTCTGAGTGTATGAGCGGTAGATTACAAATCTAGACAGTCTCCACTTTAATATGATATGTGGCCCATCCCATAATCTTCAACGGTTCGTTGGGAAGTTGCTAAAATCACTTAGAGCAACAGCACTGGGGTATATGGAAATTTAAAAAAAAAATTTTTTTAAATCCAAAGTAATTTCTGAGTATTTGATTACAAATTCAGACAGCCTCCCCAATGAGATAACAGGTAGCCTTCATCCCTCAGAGACCACATATACGCTATTTTTGTACTAAGTGAAATTTTCAACGTTTTTTAAAAAAAAATTTATCAAGTGCAAGTGGGAGAAACAATATTCCCAGGATGATAGTCCCATTCATTGTGGTTTTCCTGGAAAAATTATACTACTTTCAAAAGAGAAATGTTTTTTTTTTTTTTTTATTTTTTTTTTTAATTAAAGGCAACACAAATCCCGAAAGTTTCTGCACTCAGGAATAGAACTAATGACCCCCTCAGTGAAAAACTCAATTAAGATGCCACACGTTAATTAATAGCAAGCTGACCATTGCTGTTTGAAATGTAAATTTGTTTACCCCAAGTTAACGTTTTCCTTTTTTGCAAGTTCTATTTTATATTTGTTCTTCTAGAAAATATTTTTTTTTTAATTTCTGCCTCATTAACGAAGGCATCTTTCAATTGGTTCTGTTTTTTTTAATTTTCTTAAAAAAACACCTAAATTTGTTGAATTTAATTTGTTGTAAATTGTAGTTCCCACCAAAATATTTCCAACACTTAATTCCAAAAAAACAACATGTGTTTCGATTGATGATTGAAAGTCCAGCAAACTGCTTTGCTCCCCCAATTTTTTTTTCAACTCAAAATTTAAAAATAAAATATTTTCATGCTAAAATTTAAATTATTTTCATTTTGAATTGAAACTCTTTTTTTTTCATTTTCATATAAAGTTTCAAAATCAGCAGATTGAATTAGTCTTAATTTGTTTTTGTTTTGAGCATTATTTTTCTTTTTCTTTAATTTTTTTTTTATTTTATTATTTTTTAGGCATTGAATGCGAAATTGAAATACTTTTGTTTCCCACGTCTGTCTGTCCAATCATTCAATCCATTTCATTCATCCATTCACATCAATCTATTTGTCGAAAAGTACGAGTATTCAACTGTCTTTCTGGTCTGTCTGTCTGTCGTTCGTCATTAGTTCAATCACAGTAAAAAGAAAACAATGAAGCGCAGAGAAATAAAAAAAATCAAATCAAATGAAATGAAAGAAAAGTTGTTGCAACAACAATAATAACAAGAAAAAAAAAGCATAAGTGCAACATTAAATTGCAGCATTCATTCAAGAGTCGTCAACTTTAATTCAAAGTTTTAACACACACACACACACACACTCGTAATTTTTTGCCAGTTCTGTGTTTTTTAGTGGTTAAAGTTGAATTGATGGTCAGCGATTGTGATGTTTGGTTACTGTTGCCGGTTGGCTGGTTGGTTGGTAAGCTGGCTTGAATGGAACCTTCAGATTGAAATTGACTCCTCTGTTTAATGCATAGAACATATAGTTTGCGTTCAGCTTATGAACATGTGTTTTTTCATAAAGCGCGCACATCAATAAATTGGCAGATGCAACAGATACCCGCTTTCAAATTTAACATACACCGATTTTACTGACTTAATACAGCAACACAACATGCCTACGATTACAACAAAATACACTTTGTTTTTGTTTTTAAGACAATCATTTATCTGAATGTCTCTGTCACTGCAAATGTAATTTTTTTAGTGTGGAATTTTCATTTATTGAGTTCATTTTTTATTTCGTTTTCGTAAGCAATTTTCATTGTTTTATTTTTGGATAGTGGCAGTTGTTGTTGTTTTTGTATTTTAATTATCTAAATGAGTGCAGAGTAAGTCAAATAACTGTTGGGAACTTTTTGTTTATGTTTCAACAGTTTCGTTTGAGCTTCCCACAACTTACATTATTGAACGTTTTTTTTTTTCCTTAATTTTTTTAAAGTTTTTTTTAATGGGGTTAACCGTTTGTTCACCAAGGAAGCCTTAAGAAAATGTTGCGTTAAAAAGCAACAATTTATGGTTTTTAAATGAGGGTGTTTTTGTTTCTCTAGAAGGCCAAGTGAAAAGGGGCAAATGAGCGCGAAGAAGAGGATCTGCTATAATCAGTTTTGGCTTACAAAATAAGAATCAATTTTAATCATTTTAAGATCAGTTCTCCATACATTTTCTAAACTACTTGATAGCGTGTGTAACTTTGAATTAACGAATAAAAATGACTAAAACTTCCTTTTTAATACAGAAAACCTTGCAAATTTTACTATAAGGGCGCAGCATTTTAGTTCTAAATTTAATCCCAACCAACCGCTTAAATCTGAATTCGCGCAAACTTTCCGCAACAAATTTTTGTTCATAAAAAAATGTTTTTATACAAAAAATTTGTGCAGACAAACAAATTTTGTATGGAAAAAACAAGTTTTGCTGAACAAGTGGATGGTTGAATTCAGCCAAATGTTTTTACAAAAGTCGAATTATATCAAAAAAAGTTAATCTTTCGCAAAAAAAAATTTTTTTTTATTAAAAAATGTGTTTGTCTAGCTTGAAATCCTTCTTTGTTAAAGAAAATTACATATGCAAAAATTTGTTGAGACAAACAAATTTTGTACGGACAAAACAAGTTTTTCCGAACAAGTGGATAGATGAATTCAGCCAAATATTTTTACAAAAGTCGAATTATATCAAAAAAAGTTAATCTTTCGTAAAAAAAAAATTTTTTTTCATAAAAAATGTGTTTGTCTAGCTTGAAATCCTTCTTTGTAAACTTAAATATAGAAAATCTTCCAGTTTCGGGCTACTATTGTAAAGCTGTTGTCAACCACACAAATTTTTGTTTAAAATTTTTTTTTTTGTCTAGTTTGGTCTATATATTTGCAATAGAAACTTGAAATTACTTGTGCCACAAATATTGTGCGAACAAAAAATTTTGTCCGGACAAAATTTTTTTTCCGGAACAAGTGGATGTAGGAATTCCGCCATAAATATAAAATTAATAATAAGTTACAAAAAAGTTCACTTTATTAGATGGCCTTAAATTAACTTCAAAACCTTCGAGGCCCACTTGGGTTAAACTTGCTAAAAAAAAATCCTTTCCATAAACTTTTAAATTGTTCTACTTAATTTGTTTGTAATTTTATTTGGCATCATTAAACGATTCAAAAAAAAAAAAAAGAAGTGAAGTTACAATGAACAAGCACATAAACAAAACTAGTAAAAGACAAAATTAAATTTTTCAATAAATAAATTTGAAATCATATTTCATGAAAATTGAATTATGTTTGTACAAAACAATCTCAACTTGCCATTACACATCCGCTGAAAGAGTCACAGCAGAATAAATAAATTGAGGCAATTGCGCAAAATTCCACAAACAAACAAAAAAAATTTTTTATAAAAAGATTTTCTTGACGTTTTGTTGTGTGTAGTGCTTTGTAGCGGCATCTATCAAAAGAAAGCATCTTTTTTAGTGCTAGACAAAACCAAAATAAGTGTACGAGTAAGAGTACGAGTACAAGTATTTATTTGAATGGAGTTGGTCGTCATTGAGTACCAACTGAAGAACGTTCTGCTTGTTGTTGGCAATGTTTTGCTTTTATGTCGCAATCATGTTGACACACTCTTTTTTTATTGTATTGATTGTCGTTGTTGTTGTAGCTGTGTAATTTTATTTATTTTTTTTTTTTTATGAAAAAAAATTGGAAAAACATACGTTTTCTACCCATACAACCAACCAACCACTTTTTTTGCAAAGAAAAGAAAAGGAAAAAAGGATCAAAGATGATCCCAAAATTAAAATTTTGTGATTATGTGTAGTTATGCGTTGCTGAGGTAAGAGTTGCAGTCATATAAATGCATGCATGTAGTCAGTTGCATGTTGTGTGTGTGCTTACTACACACTCGTTCATTCGTACACATAATTTTTTTTTTTTTTTATTTTTATTATTTTTTCTTTTGCTTTTTGCAAACGTACGAAATGCTGTTTTATAACATTTTTAAATGTTAAATTGACTTAAAAGTTTTCAATGTTTCTGCCTTTTGGAGGCCTTTAAAGCAAAGCAATGCCTCTTATTTTCTTGCTGTAATTCTTGTTGGAATATTTGTTGTTAATGTGGTTGTTGTTGTTGTTGTTGGCGCATACTTTTAGCTTTTACTCATCTTTTTTTTTTTTTTTTTTTTATCAACGTATGCTTGCAGTTGGAAACTGCTTTGGAAAAAATCTACTCTTATAATTCTGTGTGTGTGTATGTATATATGCATATTAAAGCCTTTCAGGCATTTTGCAGTTTTTGTTTTCTTCTAGTTGTTGCCTTAAACTTTTTTTTTTTTTTTTGCTTTACCAATGAGTGCGTGGGTTGGTATTACATGATCACGATCAGTGATAGAGGAGTTTGTGGCCCCAAAAAAAAAAGCCCATGTATGTGTACTGTAGCTCAGCAAAATTATTGTTCAATTGCTAGATTGAAAATTTGCTGTGTGCGAATATGAGAAGAAGAAAAAAAAAACAAAAAAAAAAAAAAGCAAAATGAAATGCAGTTAGTAAATGCATTCAAAAGACTTAAACGGGTTAATAACTTTGCAGTAAAATGTCGCATATTTAAGTTTATGTATTCGCTTACAACAACAACAATAACAGCAAAAAACAAACAAGTAAACCAGCAACCCAGCAACTAAGCAACCACTAGTTAAAGCCAGAGCTGTCAATTATTAATTCTTAAATAACTGAACTGGATCTGTTTCAATAATCTTATCTGACAATATTAATTTCATTGAAATTTGATTGTTAAAGAGATTTTAAAAAGAATTTTATACATTTAACAGATCACAAAGATAAAATTAAATACATAAAGAATAATAAAAGTGTGATAAATAAATAAAATATATTTCTTAGCTAATAAGTTAAAATAGCGTAAGTCGACTGAAATAAAAATTGACTTAAAGCTATTAACTCAATAATTTTATTATGGTGGAGGAAGCTAAGTCTAGGTGCTTTAAAATTGGGTGATATATGTGGAAGTAGTTGTAGATAAGACTCTTAATTGAAACAAACATTTACTTTTTATAACTGGCAAAGCCTTAAGGGAAACATTTAAGTTGCCAAAGACTTGGGTAAAACGTGGAGCCTACAACCAAAAGTGATTCCGTGGTCCTACAAAACTTTAACAGTGCCGATGGTCACTTATGCCTTCTTGGTATTTTGCCCAAAGTTAAAACAGAAACAGGTTCCGATAATCCTCAACTAGATGCATCGAATAGCCTAGTTGAGTGTAAAGGGGCCGATGAAGACGTGCCTTATACTAGCCTTAGGAATGATCATTGAGCTCACTCTTCTGTATATTGTCAGTAGAGGAGCAGCAGCTAGTTAAGGCTATCTGATCTGTTTTTTCTTATGCCGCTATTATAGTTCACAACTCAACTCTACTTTAGTTTTAATTTTGATATTACAACCTATTTGTGTTATTACTGATTACAACTCTGTAGTCGTGCAGTTGAGAAACACATACAAAAATGACAACTCATCAATAGCAATGGTTTCAGTTACAACTCAACAGAGTTGAGCTGAAATTAAAGAGGGCGATCTCCATATCTCACCGTCTCTGATAGGATGGATAAAACACTCATGTTCTCCAGCCGTTTTGAAAAGGTCATGAGTAAAAAACGGTGAAATAATATTGGTATATTGAGGGGTCCAAAATGGAAGATGGCAGTGCTGGCGCAGGAATCGGAGGACCAAGTTACAATGGGAAAAACAGCTTCCATTTTTCGAAATAAATAAAAATAAAAAACAAAATTTTGGTACTTTAAAGTTGTAGTTCTCTAAAATCAGTTAAGAAGACTTAATAAGGTTTTTCCCTAAGGCAACAGCTATAATTTTCTATTTAAATTTTCTTAGAAATATTCCTAAATACGACTACAATAACGACACTCGTAATAAGACTAAATTTAAAATAAGAAAGTCTCTTAAGTTATTAAAAATATTCCCACTACTCACCTGCTCATCGCAACGAAATGCACATGAAGCTGAATTCCTAATGCTAAATAAGATTTAAGCCATTTTCAGCAGCTTCATTATAAATTCCAGTATTCTAACAGAGTCAGTCATGTGCTGTTTTTTATTTCTAATAATTTTTTTACGAATACAATTTGTCATCCTTTTGTTGTTTTGTGTGTTTGACAAAGTAAAAGTCACATCTTATTAAAACTCACATTTTTCATTTGAAACTTCCAGGAACTATAAGTCACACTTTATCATTTTCTAAGACTTTACGACTCTAATAACTGAGTGTGTGTTTGTATGTAATATGCCGGTTTTCTTTTTCATCTTGCCACAATTTCCTTTTATTTTCCTTAATTGAAACGCATTCTATGCCTTCACCAGCTTTAAAATAAACAGAAAAAAAATCAAACTTCAAGCAGCCTCTATTTCGTATCTAACCATCCATCAGATCAGCCATCAAGCAAACTCACAAACGTAAAACCGTACTAATGATGACGATGATGATGACGATGATGATGACGATGACTATGAAAAAGGCATGCATTCGCAGAATTGTCTCTTTGTGTTATTGCTAATAAAAAGTAAACTAAATTAACTAAATGACTGACTGTCTAACTGACTTGAACATCTAAACTCTAATGCAGTAACAGTGTAGCCACAAGTGTATTCTTTTAATGTTGGTTTTAAAGCATGTTTTTTTAAGCCAACTCTTCCAAAGACAAACTGCTTTAAAACTTTTTTTTATTTTTTATTTATTTTTTTTGAGTGAACAAAAAATTCGAAAACAAGAGTCTTTTTTAGATTCTGTAACAAAAAGTAGATTCCCTTCATGTGCCATCTTTCTTTTCAATTTCTGTACTGAATGTTGTGTGCTTCCTCCCTTCCTCTCCCTCTCCCTCTCCCTTTCTCTGTCTTTGTTTTAATGTTGAAATATTTTAGGTACCACCTTGTTTGATGTTTGATCACATTTTTGATTTAATTTGACATCTCTTTTCAAGTATTGACTGTCAAATTTATAATTTCTTGTAATACGATCTTTCACTGATTTCGTATCTAAAATTTTACTTGTTTTTTTTTTTAATATTTTGTGTTTAAAAATATTTAAAAAATTATTTATTAAAAGTCATGTTTGTTTGGGTATTCTTGGTATTTTTGAAATTCTTATCTCTTACTCTTGATTTTAAAATCTTGCCAAGAATTTTCTTTAACTTTTGATGACTTAAAAAAAAATAAAGACAATTTCTTTGAAATGGTCGTTGTCGGTATGCTTGTTTTATTTATTTTCCTTTTACTTCAATGCAGCAGATATCAAATCAATTTTCTTTTATGTGTGTTGAAAAGGATTTGCATTTTTAGTTAATGAAGAGTCAAACTGTTGATTAAGATTAGCATGAATCAAACAAAAGGCAAATTTTTGTTACTTAAACTAAATGCAGACAAAAAAAAAATTCACTAGCATCTGCTGCTAGTTCACAAATCTCCAAAGCTATAGGCTCCAAAACACTCCAGGGCTGAAATAGAAATCAGGCCTCTTAAAGCCACCAAGTGAAATCGTTTAAGTTGTGTGTCAAATGCCCACCTCACAATTTAAATGTCGCAGGTTTGCTTTCTGTCTAAACCCTGCACAAAAATTTTTGGGCATCGCGTTACATATGGTCTTTAAAAACATCGTGTGACTATTGCTTTCTGTTGTTATTCCTAAAAGCTGGCACCTTCAGTAGTTTTGCCAAGTTTTGAGTGGCATTTGCTAATGATAGCATGAAGTACCTGTCGTTAATTATTTGATTTTTCAAACGAAACCACTTAATACTTTTCAATAAACCTTGTCAGAATACTACGTGAATAAAAATTTTTAAATCTGAGATGCTGCAGGCTAGGCCAAAGACACGTATGACTATCAGTCTATTCTGGCATCTTCTTACCAAAAGAAAAAAAAAACAAGTATGGCAGCTTCCACTTATTGTCTCTTCCTCTACGAACTATGACTGCTGTTACCACTTATCACAAAACTTTTCTCCTGCTATTAAGTGTCTTAGAACTTTCTCCCTGTTATTTTGGCTGTTTGACTCATGGTATGCTGCAATCCTTTCAACTTTCTTAAGATAGAATCACTCTGCCAGTGTTTTGTTAATGGCCTTTTCTAAGATAGTAGTTGATAGATATTTTGTATTCAACCTATCCTCGTGCCTACATTCATAGCCAGCCTCCAATTTACTAGTTTTTGGTTAAGTTTATGATATTTTGTTGCAACTTCTTGAAAAATTTAAATAAAACTCTAAGATGATCAAGCAGAAGCTAATTAAAAATAGTGCGGGTATGTAGAGTTAAGTTGATTTATTTGGCGGTATAGTTAAGTGAGCTGCCCCCTCCCCCCCCCCCCCCCATGAGACATGCTTAAAAGAACCTTATCCCTGAGCTATCAGCTAAGTTGTATACAAAATGTTTACCAAGAAATTTGTATCTTATACGCAGGTGCCCGACAAATGCGATAGTTTGTGTTAAAGATAGCCCAAGCCTATCGACGTGCGAAGCGATTTGGAAATATCCTACTTATTCCTACTCAACAGTTCAAAGAATCGTTCACCATCATAGCAAATATTTGATACCCAAACTTGCATGTTTCGAGACCCTGTCATCTGGTATCCACCTTCCTTTGATAGTATTCAAGAATGCCTTTTCTGATGCTATATCTGTATAATGACCGTCATGCCTGTATGATAGCAACGGTCTTGGCCAATGCGTCTGTCAGCTTCTTGACAAAAAAAAAAAAAACTACTGCGTGCAGGAATTAAGTTTCTTCTATTGTACTGGTGCAAGATCATCTGTCAAGCAAGTCATATGGTTTGATTTTAAGTATCCTTGTGGTAGAGAAAATAGTGATATGTGGCAACGCAGCATGTATCTTTTATGTGAGCTTGTAGCAAATTCGACTACGGAAACAATATTTGCCTTAATTCCTGTTAAAGTTAGGATTTTGTGAGGCAAATAATTGGTTTTTAGCTAAAACTTTGCCACCAAAGTTTGGTGGACACACTAAACGATATTTAAATTATCGGTATTTTTAATTTAATATTTGACTTGTAAAGTCCTAAGTTAAACTGACGGTAACTTGTAATAAAGGCCCTAAGGCTGATAGTATCATCGGATATTGTATGCCGTTCCGCTTTTATCTGTTAAATGCCTTGTGCGTTGCTATTATTATTTGATATTAGAAATTATTTCTTAAATTACATTTTTTAAAGAGCACGATTGACTTTGACCATTTGCTCCCAGGGTCTAGCTAGGAATCGAACCTGAGACCCCCGGATTAATAGGTTAGCGCAGCCATGTTAGTTGTTATACATTTAATAGGAGCTTTAAATGCACCGCTACTTGTAAAATCTATTGTGCAGCCTAATTGCCAGCTAAAACAATCCGAGACTCCTTACGAATCGCGTGATTCACCGACTTAAATCTTCTTAGGCCAGTATCTCTCTGCTTATTCTGCGTCTCCCCGTCACTGGACAAACGTTTAGCATATTTCTTGTCCTTCTTGATAGAAACGGCAAGAGTCCTCATGCCTTATGCTTACAACAGATCTTTCACATCTCCCGGAATACTATATCTTTAAAAGCTTAACTAGTTTAGCAAATAAACTATTTTCATGGTATTTGAGGTTTGGTTTTTTCTCATCTTCCCAAGTATTTTAAATTTTGCAAAAGAGTAGTTTTCTGTGGGCTTGTTGTCAGCAGCCACAACACTTTTTTTCAAAACTAAAAAGTTAATCAAATAATAAAGAAAAGAGAAGCAGAGAAAAAAGAATTTAAAAAATTTCCTAAAGAATAATTCACACCATTTATTGTGATGTGAGTGTGCAAGTTTATGTTGCACAGCCAAAGCCTTTACGACGGTGAATAGAATGCCAAGCAAGTAATATCACTCATCATAATCACAGATATTGGTGTTGTAAACAAGTCCTAAGGCCCAATTCAATACGCACTTTAGCACAAAATGATATGTGAGAAGCTTTTGGCAGCCAAATAAAAATATGTTGTAATTATCGAAAGCATGAAAGAAAGGCGAGAGAGATTTGTGGCATGCCGAAGCATGAAGACCAAAAAATATATTCATAAAATTTGATTCATATGAGAGAGGGCAACAGAGGGAAAGTTAGCAATTGGCATGTGTTTGCTAAACAATTCTAAAATGTTAAATGATGGACACGGGCAGCAACAGGTAAAAGAGAAGGCGACGAATGCATTAAAATGTAACATTTGCCAGCACTTGGTATGATAATTATAGTCATATGATGCTCATAATGATGTTAAATGCTGAATGCTGAATGTTGTTAGCAACTTAATAAAATGCTAAATTTAAACATAAATATCATAATGGTAACTTAAAGGAATCTATATACATACAACCAAACTTTAAGAGTTTTACATGGTCACTTACCAAAAGAAATACTAAAATTGAAATCAGCACACCAAAGCCCAGTATGAGTTTATGAGTCTAAACGTAATTTTTTTTCTGTGGTTTGTTTTGCTGCCTGCTCTCAAGTCCATTTAGAACTGACAGGAATACACAAACTTTATATAAAAATGTTTGTTGGTGGGTTGGTTGGTCAAGTAACAACAAGCGTAGCAATCGAATCGAACTGCACCAGAGACCTGAAAAAAACTACAAGACGACGTGACATTGAAGTCAATGCAAAAGACAGTAAAATGGCAACAACAGCACCAACAGGAAAAAAAATTAAATAAATAAAATAACAAGCAAATGAAATGATATGATGACTACAAGACATCATATACTGGCATACAGTAATGGCTAAATAAATGTGTTTTATGCACTCAGAATCAAGGGGGAGAGAAGAGTCTTATTTGGCTTTCACATACTTAACTTTAACTACTACAAGTAACACAAGAAAAAAAAAAAACAAGGATAACTGATAGCATTTACCACCACTAACTGTTAGTCAGCCAGTCAGTCAGATCGTCAGTTTATCTGGTTGTCAGCGATACGCTCAACACTTGCATTCGTACTACACGTTTTCGTATATAGATATCAGCTAATGGTCATGATCAGGCGAAACGAGCAAATGACATGTTTTCGCGACATTAATCAACATAATTTCTGTATAAGTGGTCAAAATCGTCTTACGCTGCCGAACCAAATTACAATTTGATGTGAATGTAAATTGTGCAGCAGTAAACCTTTAAAACGAAAGCGTTTATTGAACATTATGACCAGCCAGGTTGGTTGATTGTCAGCCAAAGTAAAGATTTAAGTGAGTGAGACTGACTGGCTGAATAACGATTATCACTCATAATTGCTTGATGAGCAGCATTAAGTGCTGCGCATGTGTAGCATATATTGGCAATTTAAATAAATTTTGATGGTAAAAGATGTTTCATGGCACAAAACATGCCTTGGCAATGGCAATTTAGCATGATTTGGCGACAATTACAATTTTAAAATTAAAAAAAAAAAAACCAGCAAACCAAGCAACCAACCAACGAAATGTGCAAACGACAAACAAAAATAAAAGTAAATAAGACTGAAAAGTTATTTCATTTGGGGCTGGGGTATTGAGCTTCAACCTAACCAAGCCACCAGAGAAGTCATAAAATAAAGCATTTAGTTGTATTTAGGGTGTGCAGCTACACAACAACATTTCGTTTGTTGCTTTTCTACGGTATTTCTTCGTTGTCTCTAAAAGTGTTTAAAAATCCTTTTTTCTTATTTTTTTTTTTTTTTTTGTTCATAAACTCTATGATTGTTGTTGTTGATTTCTGCGTCAAAGGCCAACGTAGCAATAAAATAACATTCATTTACATTTTAGGTTCATACCATGACACCCACACATGCTGGCTTGCTGGCTGGCTGTTTAAATGTATGTTTAACAGGCTGGCTGGCTGGTTATTGTTGGTGGAATAAAAAACACGTTAACGGGCACCCATATCCATGTTTTGAAACCCATAACAACAAAACAAAACAAACAACAAAAACGATCAGAAAGAAAAGAGAACATTTCATGTAAATGAAAGAGTTTATGAGTAATTGTGAGTACAAACGAGAGAACATGAGATACCAGTTTCAAGAAAAGAACTGGTTCTTTGTTCAAGTATAGGTGAGTTGTGCTCACCTGTTCGGTGTACAAAATCATCCAGAGAATGATCTCGAGAGAGTTAAAATTAACTCAATTACTCGTTAGAAAAGCCTCTTGTGAAAAAAACATTGAGTTGTTGCTGTGTTTGTTGTCAGGTTTTATTTGGTTACTCATTTGTGCTCTTGTGGTCCGCGTGAAATACACTAGGCAATGGACATTTAGTTGGTTCGTGGACTTCTCAACACTGTGCGCGCTTATCGCTACTCGTATACGTAAATAGCGGTCATTTGCCATCAGCTTACACAGAAAAATAAATAAGAAAATTTTAAATTAGCAGAAAACCTATTGGAAAACTGAAACTGAAATCTCATTTACTGGTTACTTGAGAGTGTCGAACAAATAAAATTTAAATTGACTGTGATAAAATTTAAAAATGAAAAATTAAATTTTAAAGTTTTTCGTGTTTCTGTAAAAAAAAAAATAAAATAAAACTGAAATCAAAAAAAGTTGGTTTTGTCTTTGTTTTGCTTGAAAACGTCAAACGACGATCTTTATGACTTTTGAAAGCGTGACTAAGTCGTGATTTATGGTAGCGTGTGGTTTTTAAAAATTCAAACTCATCCCGTGGCTTCATCTTGTTCTGGTTTTAACAAACAGCAAGAAAAAAAAAACGTTTTAGCGTACATTAACAAGCTGCGTCATCACAATTTTCTGCTCTGCAACAGCAACATCAGCTGCAGCAGCGGTCGTCATCTCTCCAAAGTTTTAAATCGATTTGGCATCGATTTGTTTTCTTTTTGTCTTGCCTGTTTTTTTTTTTTGCATTTTCCTCTTTTGTGTGGTGAATTTTGCGTAGGTGATTGCCAGGCTCTCATGCAAGTGAATACAAATCATCGATTTTTATTTTCATCATCTTTGTCTGAGACATCCTGCTGAGCTTTCAACTTTGTAGAGCTCTAAAGCAAAAGCAGAAGATTGCAGATCGAAGATCATTGTTGTTTGTTATGGATTCCTTGGGTTTAAACGCCGCCAGCAATATGCAGGAGTATAGCAATGGGACCATAGAAATTCCTAAAAACTCAGCTGCACCCACAAAATCATCATCGGCCGCCAACACAGCTTCAACAACGGCGTCATCGTCATGTTCATCGACCACATCATCATTATCGGCAAATGCGCATGTCAAAAGCATAAATACGAATGATACATGTAACGCATATCAAGCGAATGAGGCTGGTGAGGTCAATAGCCGTAATCAAAATTTTTTGCAAACAAACACTACAACTTCCAGCAACTCCACTACAGCTCAGACACAACAAAATCTTGTTGATATTACTAACAATCCAGCTTTATTGGAAGTGTTAGTAAATGCTTCAGCCGTTCAGCAACACCATCAGCATCAACATCATCACCAGCACCACCACCACCACCACCAACAACAATCGTCTGCAACAAAAGATGTAAATGCCTGCAGCAAAACAAATAATATTCAGAGCCAGTCAACTGGCAATAAAAACACCATTTCAACCACAACAAATGATTTGGCAGCTGCAGCTGCTGTGGTTCTATCATTGCAAGGTACAATGGTAACAAGTTTACAACAAGCCGCATTACTTCCCGTTAATTCACCAGCTGCTGCTGCCTTAAATTTACAAGCTTTGGAATCGTATCTGGCATTGCAACGTATAACCGGTAAACCAGATGTATTTCGTTTTAATACCGTGGGAACAAATTCTTCTACAAATACAACAAACACACAAACAACAACAACAACAAACACCACTACAGCATCTTCATCTACAGCAACATCACCCCCATCATCTTCCTCATCATCATCAGGATGTGCAACATCAACAGTTACAACTACCAACTCGCTGACATCAAACTTACAAACCAACACTAACTTGACACACAATAAACACAATTTCAGAAAAGACTTATCTCACAACAACAAAGCAATTTCTAACAATAATGAGTCCGATATTATTTACCATGAAAAATTCAGCACAAAATTACCCTCGGCCAAGAGTCTTTTCAATTCACTGCACTGCTCAGCTGCCTCAACTGATCTCGGGGACTGCGAACTTCCTCCAATACTCAGCAGCAGTGATGACACTTTGAATTTTGAAGCTACTGAATTGGAGACAACATTTCTTTTTAATACCGCCCTTATTAGCACCATATCGGGAGTTCAGCAGCACCAGCACCAGCAGCAGCAGCAGAACCAGCAAACGCATTGCAATCAAGATCTGGAAGAAGCTTCCAGCTTACAAACCACCATGTTCCAAGACAAACTCAATACTTTGGCAGCTACAGACTGTGTCTCACACAACGCAGTTAATACAAACCATACCGAAGCATCTGTTTGCGCCGGCAGCCTCAGTCAACCGGTGGCTGGAGCTTTAGCTAACGCTCAACGTTCTAAGAAACAATTTATTTGCAAGTTTTGTAATCGGCAATTTACCAAGTCTTACAATTTGCTTATACACGAACGCACACACACCGATGAGCGGCCATATTCGTGTGATATTTGTGGCAAAGCCTTTCGTAGGCAGGATCATTTACGCGATCATAGGTAGGTTTGTCCACAATTCAATTAGTGCTTTAGAATTTTTTACATGCGAAAATTTCATGGCTTTACCATGTTACTCTACTTCTCTTTAGGTACATACACTCCAAGGAAAAACCCTTCAAATGCGCTGAATGTGGCAAAGGATTTTGTCAGTCACGCACTTTGGCCGTTCATAAAATATTGCATATGGAGGAGTCACCGCACAAGTGTCCCGTTTGTAATCGTTCCTTTAATCAGAGATCCAACCTGAAGACTCACCTTTTAACGCATACTGACATCAAGCCATACAATTGCAATGCTTGCGGTAAAGTGTTTCGACGCAATTGTGACTTGAGGCGCCACAGTCTGACCCACAATCTAACAGTTGGCTCTGCTGCAGGCATAAATGATTCTTTGGTCTCTTTCTCTACAACTGTCAATGAGATACTTAACAGTTCTACTGTTGCCCACAGCAATGATTTACTCATTACACTACCTTCTTCCTCATCTGCTGCTGTCTCCACTTCCTCATCAGCTTCCCTTATGAGTACTGCATCTAATTCAACCCTCATGTTGCCCACAATTTGCACAACAAAAAAATCATCTGCCGTTGATCTTATAGCCGTTAAGGCTGAATTATTCTAAAACGGGAATCGCGCATTTGGATGGTTGGCATAAAAATCTCAAAACAGGGCTAAGTGGGAGGATGTCAATTGCCAATTCCTATTCTTATTGTTTTTATCATATAGTTTTAAACTGTGTTCCTTTTCTCTTGGGCTTTCTTAAGCTCTCTTGTTTGTTTCGTCAACACAAGCAAACAAACGCAAATTAAATCTCAAATTCATGCCCCGAAAAATAATGGCTCCACCATCATTATTATTTCTCACGTTTGATCCATTTACCTTCCATTAAATCATTTAATTTTAAGTTTAGTTAATAAATGTTTAGTTTTTAATTTTTTAAATTTGTACGCTGAATTTTTTTATTTTATTTTATTTTACGTTTGTAACCAGTACAATATATCAGTTTTACGTCTTCTTTCTTACATGTTTTTTTTTTTGTGTTTCGTATTGTACTCGTATGTGCTTCAAGCATTTTCAAAGAAACTGAAAAAATAAATTCGCTTAAATTACAAATAAAACTCAATTTTAAAATGATTAAAAAAATTATTTTATTTAAGACCAAAGAATTACTCGTTAATCAGAAAGAAAATGTCTTGCTACTTTTCTTCTTTCTAAAACTCTGTAAAACATTTTAATAAATGAATTGGGGTAGTCTCTTTATCGAGAAGCCTAGTTATGACCAGTATTCGTACGCTGCCCGAAAGATGGGGGAAAGTAGTGGCCAGCGACGGACAATACTTTGAATCATAAATGTATAACCATTTTATTAAAATAAAGCCTCGATTTTGGAAAAAAAAAAAACGGTGAAACCAAAGTTGTACACCTAATATGTTTTTATTAACAGGCATGTTCTGAAATCACGGTGATTTTAAACCACGAATGATTTTAAAATCACGTAAGTGATTTTTTTATTATTCTGGAAATCGCGAGATTTTTAGCTTTTGAGTACTGATTTTTACTGTTCTCAATCACGAGCTTAAAGCTCTAATTCTTTGCTTACAGTAAAATTTGCTCAGAAATAGAAGAACAAGAACTGAAAATCACTAAAACTATAAACAAAAGAAATATAAAATCTCCACAAAAAACAAAGTGTATTTTAAAATTAATAAATTTACGGTTCCGTTGTCAAAAATAATTAATTTTTTGAGAAAAACTAAAAAAAAGCAATTAAAATCAAGTGTATTTAAGCATTTAATTAAGGAATTTAAAGCAAAATGCTTAAAATGCCCCAAGTGACTTGATACCGTAAGACAGTTAGCTGGCCGGTTTTAAATCACGTAATGTCTTTTCTTGCTTAGAAATCACTTTAAAAAAAAGTGCCTTCCAGAACACGCCTAAATATGCTTATCCAGAGAAGTGAGTGAAGATAAATCTACCGAGTCAAATTTATTTTAACGTAACCCGTTACGTTTTTTTAAAATTTGTAAATACCTTTTGAGTATTTATGGCATATTTATCAAATACGTCTTACGTCATTAAATATTTTTAAATATATATTTTTAGTAGTAGTAGTTTAACGGCGATCGTCCGTCTACATTTGTTAAGTACCACCCAAATATTCAGAAATTACTTTGGATTATTTTCAAAAGTTTTTTTTGAAATTTTTAAACACCCCAGTGCTGATGCTCTGAGGTATTTTAGCAATTTTCGGACGAACCATTTAAGATTACGGGATGGGACACATATCATTCTAAAGGGGAGCCTGTCTAGATTTGTATTCTGCCGCCCAAATACTCAGAAATTACTTTGGATTATTTTTTGGAATATAGAGTGTTGTTCTTAAGGATTTTGGCAATTTCCGTTTTGCATCATAAAATAAAAACTACAAATTGTTCAGATAAGGTTTAAACACTTCCAGAAACTTTGAATCTACAGATTAAATTCCCTTTTAGTTTTGGTAATTTTCGTGGGCAAAATCAGAAATGCTACTCGGCAAAATGCGGAAGAGTTAAAATACCTTAGTGCCCTAGATTATATGGAAATTTCAAAAAATTTTTAAAAATAAAACAAAGTTATTTCTAAGTTTTTGGGTGGTAGATTACAAATATAGAGGACATCCTCTTTAAAACGATATGTGTCATATCCCGTAATATTTTATGGTTCATCCGAAAGTTGCTAAAATCCCTCAAAACAAACGCTCTGGTGCACATGAAAGTTTCAAAAAAATTAAAAATAATACAAAGTAAATTTCCGAAAATTTTAAAAGCTTAGAATCTACTGATAAACCTTCTTTTTGGTTTCATTAATTTGCATGGACAAAATCGTAAAGTGTACCTCTGCAAAATAAGGAATAGTAAAAATCCCTCAGGGTAATACTAGTGGGTTATATGGAATTTCAAAACAATTTTCAAAATACCCCAAAGCAACTTTTGAGTATTTGGGCGGTAAATTATATATAAAAAGCACCTCTCTTTTAAAATGATTTAATAATATTTAATGACGTAAGACGTATTTAATAAATATGTCATAAATACTGAAAAAGATAGGGAATTACGTTATTATATAACTCGGCATATTTTTCTTCACTTACTTCGGCTAGAGCCTGGATATTTTTTATAGATAAATCAGGAGCTCTGCAGATTCCCGTTGAAATAGATACCAACTAAAGACCGGGACACTTCGTTTTTTCAACTAACATTAACCTGTAAACGTAGATGATTGACACAATGAGTACTTTGTTGAAGGATATTGAGTCTAATTATTCATTCCGCTCTACAATTGCGAAAAGCTAAATTTGCAATTTTTGATTACGCACCGAAAGCAAACAAAAAGATGAAAAAAGTAGGACAAATTTAAAAATTTCACAAAAATAGAAAGAGTTTTAGCTTAATTTATTTTATTTATTGAAAATTAATTTTCTTTTTGTTTATTTAAAATTTATTTTGATGTTTAAAAAATGTAGGTTTTTGCTTATTCCCACATTAACACAATTAACTCACAATAGACAACTTTTTAATTCACAATTAACTGAAACAATTCAAAATAATAAAATAATTCCTCAGGAATATATAATAGTAATTTAAATATCGCTCCATATTTCTTTACGCAAAATTTTCCTTTGCGTGCGGAAGCTATAATACGACCTATTAAATCGCGTGGGTTTTCTACAAAAGTTAATAAATAAAAACCAAAAAATGTTTTTAATTTAATTTATTTTTGAAGACAAAATGCTTAGAAAAATTTTAATAAAAATATCAAAAAAATATCTGCTGACAAACGTCAAATTATTGAAAAAACGTTAATGAAGGGTGATTTTTAACAACTTTTTTTTTGGCAGCTTAACTGTTTTCGTGGTTTCTATAATTTAACCGTGAATCGACTTACATACAAACAAAGCTGTATTGTGAACCATAATCGAGGCCTTACACAAACCATATTTTAACTCAAGCGCATTATGTATAAAAGAATCTATTTATAAATAAAAGAAACCAGTGTTATTTTCACAATCAGCAACCAACACTAAGGAAACTTTTTCAGTGCTGACCAGTGAGCACTAAATATTTGACTTAATTTTTATTTTATTCAACGAAAAAAAAATCCTCCATAAAATGTTTATTATTATTTGTTTGTGATATGACGCTGATGCTTTAAAAAAAAAACCCAAAAAAAGAAAAACAAATTAAAGTTCACTCTTTTTTTAAATAAATGGCATTTGCGACAATCACTGTAAACAACTGGCTGTAAATGCAGTCATAAATGACTGTTTGACCGATTATCGGCAAAATGTGAAGATAAAAAAAGCAACAAACCAAAAATATGACTAAATAAAGCAGTAAACAAACCCCAATTTTTATGATGAAATGTGGAACTAAAATCAAGAACAAATTTACCGCCGGCTTTACAGAAAAAAATTTTATGAACTGGCTAGCATGTTGGCAAAGAAAAACATTTAAAATGCACTTGGCCATCCAGTCATCCATCTGCGCACATGCTAAATAAATAAATAAAATTAAAGGTCAATATTCGACTGTGCCGAATTGAAAATACTCTTAATTGAGTTAGGTCTGCGTGAATGAAGGAAGTCGTAAAAAAATTTTTAGTTTTGTTTTTCGATATCCTCATGCCGTTTGAAACGCAAAATTTTTTTTGTAAACCTAAACTTGACAATCATTTCAAAATAGAAATAGAAATTATGACAAATTTTTTATACAAATTCAAGTCTTCTTTATTTTTCTTTGAATACAAACCTATTTCTTTTAGCAATTAAAGCAATTTTACTTTAATTCTAACAGCCAAATTTATAAAAAAAAAAGTTGTTGGGCTTATTAAGCAGGGTAAATTATTTAAGAAGCCTTTATTAAATAAAAATATTTTTTTATGAACTTTTGCGTTAAAAATTTATTTATTTGTCATGGCTGTAAGTGTTAGCACAGTCGTTATCGCAAATAACATTATACCTAATCGGCCAGAGAAATAGATATGATCGAAAACTAAAAAGATCTACTAATAACTACGAAAGATTATTTCTATCCTCGCATATAAGACAATTAAACTCTTTGATAAATTTTCACGTGCTGAATGACAGAAATGAAAACTGGAACAAATTTCTTATGAATTTACCAGCTGGTTCTAAAAAAGTGTGGATAATAAACAAAGCGTTAAAAGGTAACAAATCAAATATTGAAAGTTTAACAATAGATGGCGTTGAAGTGCATGATAATAGATCAACAGCTTAACATCAAAAGTTTAACATCAACTGTAGAGAATTCAGTAAATAAACATATTCAATGGTTAGAGATGCAACCTACGCCAAGTACAAATATGAATCAATCAATCTCAGTTGAAGAAATAAAATTCTATGTTAAAAAACAAAGGAACAAAAAAGCTCCAGGAATAGATGGAATAAAACCTATTATCTTAAAAAATGTATCTGATCTTTTTTATGGTTCTACAGCAAAAATTTTTACTTGGTGTCTTTCTAATGGTTACTTTCCAAAACTTTTTAAAATAGCTAAAGTCATACCAATATTAAAAAAAGGAAAAGATGCAAAATTAGCAAAAAGTTATCGTTCCATAAGTATGCTTAGTGGGTTGGACAAAATATTTGAAAATATTATTTTAACTAGACTTAACGAATACACCGAGGAGAACGACATTCTAAGCAGAGACCAGTTTGGCTCTAGAAAACGACATCAAGTCAAACGAATTGTAAATATGATTGTCAACAATAAAAATCGTCTTAAGAGTACCGGTATAGTTTTTCTTGACAGCAAAAGCTTTCGACACAATATGGCACAATGGTGTTATCTTCAAACTAAACAAATTCGGATATTCCTTATGAATACTATAGAAACTATCAAGACAAGGATGAGGAGGAAACTGTGGACGACCTGCTTTGCCTTTGCCCTACCCTGAGCTTCTCACTAAGTTGTCGACTACAAGGCTTCATTAGAAGTAATAATTGATTTAGGTAATGGACTCAGCTTCGTTTTTCTGTTTACTATCTCCCTACTGCCTTACACTCTTCTATCTCTATTGTTGTCTTATACAGGTATCACAAAGGAACCACATCAAAGGAACAGGTTTCTATTATTGATGCCCTGTGCAACCTAACCTACTTAGACTACCAAGATTTACCTTTAGATGATGTAAATATTTACAAAAAATCGTAAGGAGCTTCTTAACCGGTAGACATTTTAAAGTTTATATAGATGAAGATTATTCTTCAATTTTCAATTCAATTTTATCCTCCACCCTTTACTCCATATATACAGCAGACTTCAAAACAAGAAAAAACCAACCTTTAGCTTGTTTTGCAGATGATACCGCAATTATTAGTTCTGGAAAAGTTTCGAATGCAATCATTAATAAAGGACTTATACACGCTGAAAAATACCATAACAAGTGGAAAATAAGAATTAACCAGGAAAAAATTTAAGGAAAATATTTTTCCTTTTAATAAATCTCCGTAGAGAAAACCACAAGTATCACTGAACATACAAGGTTATACAATACCACTCTCTGATAATATTAAATACCTTGGCATAGTGTTTGACAAATTTCTAACATTCAAACAGCATATACTTACATCATGTGATAAAGCCTTAAAATGCGGTAGGGCCCTCTACCCTCTGTTAAATAAAAAGTCTCGACTATCCCAAAAGTATAAGCTTATAATTTACAAAACATGTATTCGTCCAATAATAACATATGGCTGTCAAGTATGATCTACAAGATGTGTGAAAACTACAAGTTATTCAAAACAAAAACTTAAAAGCTGTATTTAACCTCCCTTGGAAATATTCCACTTTATTATTACATAAGAACTTTAAACAAGAAATTTTTAAGACTTATATTGATAAATGAACCACAAGCTTTGAAGCCAGGAATAGGACTTCCAACTATGAATCACTAAGAAATTTGTAAATCTGTCAGCCTTTCTGCAATTTCTGAAAAGAAAATACAAAATTAAGGTTGACACTTAAAACAAAAACAAAATTCCTAAAACATTAAGAGGTTTTTCCTATCTTTTTCCTCCGAGCTGTGAATATATACATTGTAAATTTATATTTAAAAAAACCAAGTATTTTAATTGTGTTGCAATACTGTTTAAGTAAATTCTCAAATATTGTAGTTTAATATATCTGTAAATATCTTACTAGTAATGATGATAGTATATATAAATAAAAATAAATAAAAAATTGCCCATTTAATCGATCGCTTATTGAGCGACTGATAATTTTAATTTTTTTTTTCAATCTTGTAAAACAATTCTTGTAGTTTCGATAGACTTTTGTTGACTTCATTACAAGTAGTTGATTTATTTGTGTTTTGAGAGATTGACAAATGGCTAGATAATGAATGTAAGGAAGGGCGGCAGTTGGCTGTTTGTTGTATTAAAAGAAAAAGCAAACAAAGCAGAAGAAGAAAAAAGGCCAAAACCATCGGATCGACAATCATAAACGTGTGCCTGATTCCTAACACATGTTTAACATTCAATCTGCCTGCTTGTATATTTTACTTGACTGACTTTAGACTCGCTCAAGTGCTATTTGCCTGAAAAAGTTTTTTTTTTTTAAAGTCAGTTTGTCGGTTTTTGCCATCAGGGAATTTAATGGCAGTGACTGTTGAAATCATTATATTAACCATGTTAGTATTAATGTGTTGTTGTTGTTGTTGTTGTCATGGTAAAATAAGATTTTATTACTTTAAACATAAAATTACTGCAATTTGTGTATTTTCAAAGATAGTGAATGCGACAGCGACAACGACAACAGACGACTCTGACGACAACATTATTTTCTTTTATTAAAAATAAAACTAAAAAAAAAAAAAAAAAACGAAATAAACTAAAGAAGATTAGGTTTTAATGATGCGTTGGGAAGCAAGGTACCGCACAGGGCCAGACCTCCTTGGTGTTGGATTCTAGCTTGCGTTAGTGTTTGCTTGGTTGGTGTCAAACTATAAATAAAGATGATAAAAATAATGATCGTCTTAATATTTGTGTGGCGGATGTTTGTTTTTCTTGCTTTAGTGCTTTTGTTGTTGTTATTGTTTTTAGTGTTTTTAGTGTTGACAGTGCTCATTACACTTGTAGTGAACGTACACAAACAACAATTATGTATCCAGCTAAACTAACCATTCAATGGCGGCGTATGATGACGCTGAGGATGATGATGGGAAAATTTTGAAATTTCTTTATTTGTGTTTAACCAACAATTATGACAGCAAGCGAGCCAGCAAACAGGGCCGGCACGTTACAGCTTAGATGGGTCATACATTCGACATCAACAACAACAACAACAACAACATTATCATTAAGCTTGTACTCTATTCCGTCAATACGAGTAAGAAAAGGAACCCAGCAATACAATAAAACGAAGACGAAAAAAAAAACATAAAAATAATATTTAAACAGTAACAACAACAAGAACAAACGCTTAAACAGATCAAGCAAATACCGCCAACTTGGTTTGAGTTTTGGCGTGCGCTTTGAATTTTCCGCTTTTGTAAAAATTGTCTCTAATGGGACCATAAACATTCGAGTACTACACGCACACAAACAAACAATTAAACGTACGAACAAATAACAAAAAGTTTACAAGCAAACAATCAATCGATCGATCTACAAACACTTACTTTGTTGCCATTTTGTCTAGTTTTATTGTGTGAGTGTGTGTTTAAGTTTAAATTTTAAGTATTTTGTAATAATTTTTCTTAAGGGCCGTGGGGCGTGGTGCAAAGAGTGTGCTTTAAGTTTCTTTTTCTTAATATTTGCCTTATTTTAAAAGCTCACACGCTTTAGTAATGTTGCAGTGGTGTTTTAAAGCAGCCGCATGATGATGGCCATGTTTGTCGTAAAATATTGATGATGAATGTTTCCTAGAATCTTAAATTAACAAGAATTACTATTCAGTTACATTTAGGTCGGTTGGGTCGGTGTTATTTCTGTTTCCAACATGAAACTTCATTTCATTTATTTTGTTTTTGTTTGAGCTAAATTTTTTTTTATTTAAGAAAACGTATTTCATGTCATCATTAAAGTGCTACACTCAGTTGTTAAGCAAAATAAACAAGGATATATACTAGGGTTAATACTTATCAAGAAGAGTGTCCTTCAACTTATACTAGAGATGATGCCGGGTTCAAAAGAGTGGGAGAAATTGCTATGTGAGTGTACATTTTTTCATACTAGCGGAGTTGCCCGGTGCAGGAGAGTAGGCAAGTCTGCTCTGTGAATGTACAGTTTTTCTCAGTTCAAGACAAAGATGTGTCCTTCATACAGGCGGAGGTGCCGGGTTCAAGAGAGAATGCGAAACTACCCTGTGAATGTACGTTTTTTTCTCAGTGCGAGACAAAGGTGTGTCCGGATACAGGAGAGTAAGCAAACTTGCTCTGTGAATGTACAGTTCACAAAAAATGCTCTATGAGTGTATGCTTTTTCTCATTTCGAGACAAAGATATGTCCCTCATACTAGCGGAGATGCCGGGTTCAAGAGAGTGGAAGAAACTGCTCTGTGAGTGTATAGATTAGTCAATGCTGATTTTATGAATGATTTATATGAGTTATTGAGGTTAATTTGAGCACATCTGCTAAGATGTCTCAATACTACAGGGTGGCTTTATTTCCCTTCCCCACCCCATGACGTAATTGGAAACAAAGGGTGTCAGGGTAATGAAAATATTCATAACATTCCGTTCTCCGAAGAGAACAGATAACTTACTAGGCTTACCCAAGTCGATCAGGAATGCGCTTTGTCATTGTACACATGAGGGGGAGAAATACTTGGCAAATATGAAGATCATCCTAAACGAGTTTTGTAAGTAACGAAGACGATAAAAAAAATGTACTGCGTCACTGTTAAAGACAATTTGCACCCATTTTGCTTACTTAGGGCATCACTGTCTACAACTGTTTGACATGACGAACTAATCACCCAAAGAAGTATTTAAATTCTTAATGAACACTAGATTTGATGAAGATTTGTCGTAAGAGTGTAGTGTTGCAATAGGGCTACTGATAATTTTAATGCTAATTCTACTCTTTTTAAAAAAAATTGCTAGAAATTGTTCGATATCGTCCTGTGAACTTTTAAATTTTTATTGCTTCTTTAGTCTGCTAGCATTTTCCTTTTATTGAAATGTTCACTGAAAGTGGAAGAAATATTCAAAGGAGAATAATTATATATCATCATCAGCATAATTTTTTTTTTAATTAAAGCAAATCATAATGAGTTTTGTGTTGTTGCAACCAGCTTGTGAAATGCTGGCCAAAGAAAATCTGCCATCAAACCAACGATATATTTTGTAAATATGAAATGGAATTATTTTTATTTTTATTATTGTTGTTGTTATTGTGAACTTCTAATGCAAAGCAAAGCGGTTTTCTTTTTCATGTGGCTCTTTTTGTAAAACAACAACGAGTGGCGGTTTTATGACTGTTGGCAGGCAAATATTATGAGTCTAACAAATGTTTTATAATTCACTTTACTTTAACTAAAATGCTCATTTCACTACTACTACAACTACTAAGCAAGTCCCTGCCACAAGATGGAAAATTAAACTGTTGTTTAGTTGCACACAGCTTTCCTTTGCTGTTTATAGACGACAGACATTTCATAAACACCAAACAAAGTCAGTTATTCAGTCAACCAGCCCGGCAAGCCAGTTAAATCATGTGCATGTGTCAGTGAGTTAGCCGTTTCATCAATTATTATTTGGTGGCTGTTGTTACTCTGTTTTGTAGTAGTGAAGGGGAGGGAAGGGGGGCGGCATATCATCACTATTAGCTGTGGGAACTGATATTTTCAAAATGCAATTGTTGATAACCTACCAAGAAGTTGCTACACTCCACTTTTGCTACGACTATTTACAGTCATAATTATGTTTTTCACATACATACGGCAGACAGGGTGACAAACAAAAACGACTACAAAAAAATAATTTCTATCATTTATGGAAATTATAGTAGCCTAACAAAAGTAATAATAGTAGAAAATTGCGCTATCCAGCAAATAAACTTTAAATTTTCTGCTCATGTATTTAGCACAAGTGACGTTAGGGGACGTGTTCCTATTGGCTAATAATTTCTAGCTAAATAAGGGAAAGACAGATAGAGAAGGAAATGTATAATTTTTTTAGTCAAACAGTGAACAATCTACATCATCTAAAGGAAAATCTTGGTAGTCTAAGTATGTTAGGTTGCACAGGGCATCAATAATAGAAACCTATTCCTTTGTGATACCTGTATAAGACAACAATATAGATAGAAGAGTGTAAGGCAGTAGGGAGATAGTAAACAGCAAAAAGAAGCTGAGTTCGTTACCTAAATCAATTGTTACTTCTAATGAAGCCTTGTAGTCGACAACTTAGTGAGAAGCTCAGGGTAGGGCAAAGGCAGAGCAGGTCGTCCACAGTTTCCTCCTCATTCTTGTCTTGATAGCTTCTATAGTAGTCATTTACTGACAAACTCATTCTCCTAGATGGTTGCTAAAACTGCAATGGCCTGTTACTACTGCCACTACATTACCAAATTAGGCTCTCTGGATTTCCACTAAATCTCTGCTGCTGATATCCAGCATAGGAAAAAACGTTCTCGCCATACTGCACATTCATTCGTCCCTCCACCTGGACTGTGTTCTACGTAAAAATATACTATCGTAGAGCACAGTCTAGAGGGAGAACAATCCATAATTAGTTTTATGTTCTTATAACACATATTAATTCAAAGGCACTTAATCCCTGTTTCACAATGGAACAAACACATTTTGTTTTACATGCCAAGCAAAAGGAAACTTATTTTGATTTCTTTCATGCCAACAATGAATCGCAAGAACCATGACTCGAAAGAATTTAGTACGAAATCAGAGTATATGACTGAAAGACAGTGATATTGTGAAATCTTTCTTTCGTAGTTGTGTAACATTCTGTTAGGTTTAATTTAAAATAGAGCGTAGCAAGGAAAAACATGTTCAAGGCTTATAAATAAAAATATTATGTCACTTGCCTGATGCACCCAATATTAATCCAAAATTTTTTAAATGAAGCTTTAAGATTGAAGCCTTAGTGAGTTGGTTTATGTGGCGGCCTCACGTCTACCAAGTAGAATCTCTAGATTCCGTTTTGAAGCACCTACTCTCCAACACAGTGGAATAATAAAGTGACCTAGACCCATTAAAATATTTAAGAAGATGCTCAAAAAAAATACATTTCTGGTAGGCTGTCCATAAAATATGGACCTAGAAACTTTGCGTCTCGAAGCCAGAAAAGCAAGGCGCTAGATTTGTTTTCCATCTAAAAGCTGTGCCAATTTACATTTAATTCCAATTCCAACTCATCGACTTACTTACTGATCCCCCAGTGACCTGTAAATATCTTTCCTGTACGTGCTCAGTAGCTTTACGTAGCGTTTACCCTCATAACGAGACCACTTTTGACGCACAACCTAATGCTTAGAACTCAGATATTCGTTGCGTACAATATTTTTGTATGTATTTAGTTTGGGCTGTCTCTTTGTGGCAGACACTTCAAATTACATTTAAAAAATTTTTATGCAAGAAAAATGTTTGGAACAAGTAAGTGAATTGTCGCATATGACATCGAATGAAAACGATAAAAAAAATTTAATTTTTTGTGTAAAACATTTTGAAAGCCACCATGTGCCCTCAGGCTTAATTCCTCAATAAATATCTGCAGGTACTGAAATGGATTCGTTTTGAGTGGACAATAAAATCACCTAAAAATATAAGGCGTGTCTCTTTGAGAGGCATTGGCTTCCTAAAGATCATATAATCTGCGTAAGCTTTCGCCAATGCCTGGCAGCTTACCAGCTGTAAAAGAAACCAGTGCAGCTGTTTGTAAGGTATTTAGCTTAACTTAGCGAGGTTTTTTATTTGACAAAGTCTAGGTAGGTTACATCAGCTTGGTTTACATAGTGCCCTTTAATGAGAAAAGCAGAAGGGGACTCACTTGGGTCTTCTGATACCTGAAGAAGGGGAAAATGAAGACAGAAAACAATAGAAAGATGTCAGAGAATATTGGGAACCACTGGGAAAGAGACAAGTAGGTTATTAGTAAGAGAAGAAGAGAGTGAAGGGTTGAGATATTTTTAATAAAATTTATTTTTTAAAGTCCCCCAAATCAGTCTTTGTAATTCCCAATTAAATTATGTGTCACCCTATACCAAAATCACATACAAAAAAAAATTTTTTTTGTTAGTCAAATGTAGGTACTCGTCATCGTGCATGTACTCGTTTACATGCAGTTACAATTCGCTACAGTTTTTTTTTTTTTTGTCTTACGCGGCTGGGACGTGACAAAATGTAGGTGCGGCAGCCGGTTTTTATTAGAATCAAGACAGAAAAAAAAAATTTTTATTTTTTGTAAATAGAATAGAAAAAACAAGAAAAAAACCTTTTATTTATGTTTATAAATATAGTGAAACAATCAAAAGATAAGAGAGAGGGAGAAAAAAAAGAACACAATTATGCCGTCTAATTTGTCATTATGAACAAATTGACAACATGTTTGTCTGTCCATATTGTTTATCTGTCTATTTGTAGGTTTGAATCATTCCAAAGAATTGTGGTGTTATTGTTGATGTTGTTGTGGTTTAGTGGGTTTCTCATAATTTGCTATTTTTTCAGGTCAATGTTTGCTTTTGTATGTTTGTTTGTGTTCCAACTCCAATTTCTTCACATGTTCTGGTTTCTATTTGTATTTGTTTTTCTTTGCTAATAGATGCGTTAATAACTTTATCTTGTTAAATAAGTTTTCTGTTGTTGTTTCTGTTGCTTTAAAATAATGATGCCAAAACAAAAAAAAAACCTTAAATTCTTTAGAATATTCAAGGGCTTTTAACAAATTTTCCCACCATATGTCATTAAAGCCGCGTTTTTTTAATGCTTTGTGTTGTGTGTTGTCATGATTATGACTTTAACATTTTGATTTGTGTACGGTTACGTTTCATTTCCAGTTTCATTCATCAAATTGTTGTAAAAAATTTGTCAATGTGTTGGGCACCACCGATCATGTTTATTGATTGTTATGTTTTGGACAGGAACTTTACCTGTCAAGATTAGTTTTATTTAATAGAAATGTGTTTTGTATTCAAACGCATAAATACCCTCACATGCCCACAAACAATTTTAAATTTAAGTTATTAATAATGTTTTTTTTAATTTTGTTTTTAATTTTTTTTTAAAGTCTTTTTGTTAAAATTCCCACGATTTGAGGTGTTTCTCTTTCTATATGTGTCTCTTTCCCTCGTTTGAAATTGACAATTTCTTCACATGTTTTTATGATTGATTTATTAGATTGTGATACATTTAAATCGTCAGTGCGTAGAATTTATTTAGTTTTGTCAGCTTTAAAAGTATCTCAGAGAACAATACCCGTAGTTGACTTGTGGGTTGGCCAAATCAATTAGAATCGCAAGATTCCATTGTGATCTATTAATGAAAGAAATATATATCATAAATCCCATGAAAAGATTTCATTCACAATGAATTTAACAGAGCAACTAAGTGAGCTCTTTTGCTGTTTTCTTATTGAAAGGCCTTATGCAACGTAACCCTTAAGAAATATTTCCCGAATTATGTGAATTTAGTAAATATTTTCATTGTATTAATGAGATTCATTCATTACAAATGAATATTTCATTGAATTAATAAACTATTTCATGAATATAATGAAATTATTGATTAAAAAAAATTATAATTTTTCATTTGATTAATGAAAAAATCAAGGGGTATATGAACAATATTCTTTCACGTGCATGCAAGACTAAACAACGTCGCGGGGTAGAATTAGAATCAGGAGCGAGAACTAGTCAGCTGATCCCTGCGCCCAGAATAGGCCTATTGTGCTATTACTCGTGCTGCAAATCTCCGTCAACCGTAGTATTCAATGAGAATTCCAATACTTCCTTGGGTGATGTTGTTCGCCATGTCTCAGCCCAGACGGTTGTAGGCAGTAATGCCCTAAGTATTAAAAACGGGTCCAAATTAAATCATTACAGTGTCGTAGTACATATTTTGCTATCCTCATATTTGCCAAATGTTTCAATACTCACAAGGTCTAGTCATGTATTTCGTAGCAATACGGGTTCCTGACCGAGTCAGGCCTAGTAAGTTTTTTGTTCTCTTGCGATAAAGTTTTCTACCTTAATATCCCTTGTCTCTAAGTAATATTGTTGCGTTTCTCTTTCGAACCCCTCCTTAATCTTGATTTTAATAGAGATTCAGTTTAGACAGCAGAATAGTCCTGGCCCAATGTAGCCAATACCCTTTTTTTTCTCATGAGTTCGTCTGCTCACCCGGCGTCTACATATCGACTATTACCTGACATTCGTACTAAGTGGACTGTTGAATATCTTTTTAGTAGTTTTAGGCAATACCAGACCAGTTTTAATTTTACTTCGAAGGCACTGAGTGCCTGCAATGCGGTTTTGCTCACAGAGTGAATGAAGATGTGAAGTTCTTTTCTTAGGCAGAGCTCGATAGCATAAATGGGTGGTCCAATCAAAACCCACGATGTGAATTGTAAATAAAACAAAAAGTTTTCAGAGAATTATTTGAATATTTTTTATTATGATAGAAGGATCTATGACAATTATGTGTGGAACGAAAAATCGGCCAACTGCTCGCTACAGCAGTAGCTGTGGTCCATATTTTCAATGAGCATGTAAATTCAAAATTTGCATCAGTGATGTTCGTGAGATGTTTAATTTTTGGCGACGACGAGTCGAGGTTGGCGGCTCTTCTGCCACACTATCGCGCACAAGAGCAACGATTTCCGCTGAATATTTTAAAATTTCCTACAGACCCGTTTTATGCGAATTTGTGCTCAATGGACATATTTGGTCGATTATGCTAGTTAAAAAATTTAAAAGTGCACGAAATGTATTTTGATTTGAACATTATTTTCGTAAAATTCTTCTTCTCCAACACCTTCAATCGTTTTAGAATCATTTTTTTTTTTGCCATACATGTGACCTGACACCGTGTGGGGTCTGTTCTATTCTTTGCGCATGTGACCCTGAAGTATTTGAGTTACAGCAACAGCAAATTAATTTTGTTAATTTTTTTTTACATAAAAAAATATAAAAATTCAATTCAAGTTAATCCTTACTTTAGGCAGAAAAAACTTTATCTTAAATTTAAATTCAATTTACTCAGCTATTGAAATATTTTCCAGAAATATGAAACTCATAAAATAACAACAACTACAATGACAAGAGAAAAAAAGGTGGCACAAATCAAAAGATAGATTATGGCAGTGAAATTGACAGCAACAACATTTACAACATTTGATAATGACGTTTGTTTGACACGCAGTCGTACACCGATAATAATTTTCTAATTGGGCGATTAATGACAATCAAACACACAAATAAAAAAAATTAAAAAAAAGATGAAATACTCGATAATAAAATTAAAAAAAAGATGAAATACTCGAGTATGAATCGGCAAATTATCAAACACTCAGAAAAGGAAAGAAATTAATGTCAAATGCAACATTGAAATTGAATAGACTTAGATTTTTTATTGTTGTAAATGTAAATGTAAATGTAAAATAATTGAACAAATTCAATCCCAAAGCTTAGACCCCAGACCCTAAAAAATAAAGATAATCTGATGCATTCAATTGATAAAAAATCGAAGAATAAAGAAGTAACGTTTGCTGTGTTATCAGTCTGTTAAATAATACACGCCACTCTGCGCTCATTCAAGGTGCTGTTAGTCATTTTTTAAAAAAATAAGAAAAAAAGTGAATAAATAAATAAAACCCACAATTGTTAGTTTGATAAGCCTCCTCTTAAGCAAACCAGATGTCTAAGTGTTTGTCTAATGCAGGCAAGCAAATCTAAAGATAAATTTTCTATTTAATTTTTTTTCAGTCCCATTAATGACAAGGATTTCTTATTTATTTGTTACAACAGTATTATCCACATACACACTCACAAACATACACAATGACTGCTTGTAGTACACGTTCAATTGAAAATGCTCTCACAAATTATGGGCTTTTCAAAACTGCCAAATGCTCACACTAATTGCTGTTATTACGCAATACATTTTCCATGTTTGTTTTATTAAACTCACTGTGTGAGTGTGTAACATGCTGTTTGGTTAATTAAATGTTTGAATGACTGAATTGTGATGATCGTTTTAAGGACATTTTACGCTTATTTGAATTTTAACATGCATCTAACTTGACAGACTAAAAATAACAGCGCCAGCAACAAATCTCTTACCGCTAGGTAACAAATTTAAGGATTTTTTTATTTGTTATGGTGACACGGTAATAACCAGTAATTTGTAGCGATACAAAGAAATGAAAAATAACAAAATTGTAAAGATAGAAATTTATCTCTTACAAATATCCTTTAGCTAAAATAAATTATTTTTAACTACAATTCTGTTGGAAAAGCAAAAAAAATTGGTTACTATTTTTCAAATAACTTTATTAAGCTTTTCTAAAAGTTTCGCTTCAATTGACGCTAAGCTGTGCTTGCCCCCCATATATCCTTAATTTTTGCACAAGAATTTTAAACCCGAATGTGATCAAATATTTTTTTTATTAGTTAATAAACTGTCCTGTGTAGTTCTCTCGCAAGTTTTTCTTTAAATGATAGAAGGATATGTCTTTTTTAAAAATATCCTTCATTCGAAAAATTAAAATATAACTTTAAGCACGACCTAAAAGCAATAAAAATTTAAAAAATTAAAAACTTCCTTAAAATCAATGCAAGGATATTCCTACCTCCCATATATCCTTGTTTTAAAAAATTACATTTAAGCTTAAAAAAATTTTAAAAAGTTATAAAATTGTATTGTTGAGTGCAATTAATGCAAGGATATGTATAGACTCTCATACATTTCATTTTTAATTTAAAAAATTTTATTAAATTATGAATGGAATGCCGTTAGAACTGGTTACTTTTTCAAAAAAAATTTTTAATAAATTTTACTTCAATCAGTTTAGGATATGCCTGGCTCTCATCCTTATCCTACACAAAATAAAATTTCATGATTGCTGAATGTTTAAAAAATTCGTTATCTATACATATAAAAGAATAACGTTACTGACTGACTAAATGACTGACTGACTGGCTGACCCAGCCCAAACGGCCAAAGCTACGGGCTTGAAACTCGGTGAGCAGGTTCCTGTTTCAATGTGTAGAACGAATAAGAAGGGATTTTTGGAAATTCGAATATAAAGGATGTAAAAAAGGGTAAAAACCGGTAAAATCCAAATTCTTATATTTCCGGAACTACTACAGATAAAGCCAAAGTTCAAACTACAAAATATTTTATAATACTAAAAAAATAAGCGGATGGGTATTTCGTACATTTTCGCTATATATACATTTGCCTGATAAAAAGGGTAAAAACTAATGTTGGTACGTTAAATTGTATTATCTTCTTTAAAAACGGCGGATGCAAACTTGTACCCCTAATATTTACCCCTTTTTACTACTACTTCTAAATATGTACTTTTATGTAAACTGATGCAGCATATGAACATTCTATTATTTATTAATTTGTAAAACCCAATAAAACTCTATTTAAAAAATAAATTTCAAAGGAGGAAAAAAGTACCAAAAGGGGGAAATAAGATTGGACTTTATATTCAATTAATTTTATTGCTACTTTTTATGTTTTGTGCAAATTTCAAATTTGTAAATCAATTGATTCAAAGATATTGCCGTCTCGCATATGTCCCTGATTTTGAAAATTTAATTTTAGCTGGAATTTTAGTTACAAAATTGTACTGCTGATATTTCGTTTTAAACGTTGCAGGCATATTTCCATCTCCCACATATTCTTAATTTTTCAAATTGAATTCTACCTGCAAATATGAAGGAAATAGTCTTAAAAATCGATTAATTGATTGAAAAATATTTTCTTCTCGCTATGTTATTTATTTTAAGAATTGAATTTAAGTTGCACTTATCACTGGAACGCTTAAAAAATTATTTAAAAAGTTTTGAAATTGTACTGCTAAGACCTCTTGGCAATTTCGCTTCAATCGATAAGTGAATGTTCCCATCCACCACATATCCTTAATTTACAAAATTGGATGCTAACTGCAAACGTAAGCAAAATCGTTTTAAAATCGATTACTATTTGTAAGTTAATGTTATAAAGCTCTCCCGTGAATTTTATAACAGTTAATTTCAGTTTAGTCCCATATCCCAAATATCCTTTATTTTGAAAATTAAATTTTAGTTACTAATATCATTTAAGCGCTTTTAAACATGATTAAATATTTTTATAAATATTTTTAAAACAATTTTGTTTTACTTGCTGCAAGGATTTTTCTACTTTTTATTTTTCTTTATTTAAAAAAAAATAATATTAATTTTAGTTAAATTTTAAATTGAACTTGATAACAATTTAGAAAATTGTGCTGTAAAGCTTTCTGCTAAATTTTATTTCCATCGAAACAGGGATATGAACAGCTCTCATATATCCTTAATTGTAAAAATCAATAATTAAAAAAAAAAAATTATATAAACATGCTAATAAAAAAATATAGATAATGAGGGGCTTATACTGTAATACAAGTGCTAAAATTTTCATTAGATTTAGTCTGCTGCTTTTGTTATATATTTTTTTTTCTATAATCAAAAATTCAGTTTTGGTACAGAAAAAAGTATAAACGTTTAGAAAAACTTCTAAAAATGAAGAGAGTCGTATGACAAAAAAATTTCTAGCTGTATTTTTTAACATATAATTTTTATACTTTTTCAAGTCCTTTAACTCAGTATTACAGTGTAAAACCCCCATAACTAGATATTTACTGAAATTTGTTTTTTAGTGTCCTAATGACTTTCGCTTTTTTTATCTTTGGAAGTTTAAAAAATAAAAATGAATGATATCATTTTATGCTGTTCTATGTGTTGCTGCAATAACCCTTTCAAATTTTTTTGCTTTAGAATTTGTTGGCAACATTGTCATCATGATTTGTGTTTTGCAGCCTTCCTTCCACCTTTGCATTTTGCACAGATGTTTTAAGGGTAAATTGATGAGACCAGTTTAAAGGGGCGTGTTTGCTTATTTTGTATTGCTTTTCAGGATACCCGCCACTTAAATCTGATTTAAGTCGTACATTGTTAAGGCATTTATTAAATGAAATCCAACCATTTCATAATGATGATGCATCCCTTGTTGATTTAAAGGGGATAATTAAATGAAGTGCTAAAATTGTAGCAAAACAAATCTATGCGAGTATTTAAAACCAAATAATGTAACAAATTGCTTTGTTGTTGTGTTATTTTGAGTATAAAACTAAAGGGGTTAACAGGATATTCGTAATATTACGAGAATAATTGTGTGTCATTTTATTTTTAATTTTAAACTTTTAACGTGTCCTGCGGCGTTTAATCTGCACTTTGTTATTTTTATCTCTTCATATTCCGTTCAGCTTAGTTTCAATTTCAAAGACAAAAAAATAAATGAAAAAGTTTATTATTTCATTATAGTGTTTCCCGGTTGTTATATATTTCTCACTCTCACTGCTTTCTCTCTATCTTTCTATCTCTCTTTTATTTTTTATTTTATGCAAATGTTACTTTCATGTGGAAAATTGTATTATTTTTATTTAATACAAAATCTGTTTCGCTTTATTTGCTGTTACTCATTCGCAAAGGGGATGATAGATAAAGAGGGTTTTGCTTGTAAGTTATTTTTATAAATATTTTTGATAAGCTTTGGAGGTGTGGCTATTCACAGAAGAAAAAAAGAAACAAACACAACAGATTTCAATAATAGATCAAAATATGATACACAAGTAATTTATTGCTTGAATGCTAAACTGAAAAATTATTTAAAAAACTCTTTACTGGAAGGAAATTTACAAAAATTCTAAAAATATATATAAATAAATATCCTTAACTGTTTACTTTTCAAAGGATTTATCGGAAATTTGACACATATAATCTCTATAATCCAAGAAAGGTCGTTATATACGTTTGGTGTCACGCCCACTTTTAACCCCTCTCTTCAACGGCTTGCATTAACTGTTAATAAAGGTGCGAGCCTGTACTTCATTTGAGCCTGAAATTATGCTTTGAAATATTTAATTTACTATTTTAGTTGGCGCCTCTGCTAATATTGATAGCAAAGGCATGAGCCATTTTATAAAATAGTGAATAACTGTATTTATTTGGATAGATTATTCAGCAATTAAAATTCTATTTGTGAACGAATTTCTCTTTACACTCTAATGAGACCAGGCAAAAATATCTAGTTTTTTTATAAAGTTTATTTTAAAAAATTTTTTGTAAAGTTGTAGGCTTGTTTTAAAAGGTAAATAAAGTAGACTTGAAGTAGATTAGGTTTTGTTGCACAGAACGGGCCAATTATAAAAAAGCACTAGCTCCCTTTGTGATACCTGTATAAGAGGAACATTGAAGAAGTATAGCGATAGAAAGATGTCAAAGAAATAAAAGCAGAACAATATAGAGAAGTAAGGAAATAGTAAGAGAAGAACAAGTCCGTCATCTAAACGAATTGCTACTTCTAACGAAGCTAGATAGCAAAGCTCTAGATAGCTCGCGGTGATCCTCTAGTGCCGGGCAAAGACAGAGAAGATGTTTCTTGTCAACTTCTACAGTAGTCATGTGTTAACGATGCTTCTCATGATTTCCAAAACTGCAGTGACCCGTCATAAAATTTTCCAACTAGCCTCTCTGGAGCCTTAGTAAATCCCCGCTGTGACTTATGTCCACTCTAAACCACATCATTTGTCGCTCCATTTGAACTGTGGTCTACGAAAAAAAATACTTTCGATGTGCTGTTTGCAGACAGAGAGTTGCATAGTGCAGCACATATTGATTTCTGTTCTGTTGTTCTGGCAGCCTCTTTTGCCAAGCTATCTGCCCTACAGTTCGCTACAATAGTCCCATGTCTTCGTACCCAGGCTGACCATCGAATGTTCTATTTAAGAATGAGATATTGTGATTTTTTTATGTACTTTTTTTTATTTTCTATTTCGAATCTTTATTAATCATTTTGAATACCAGCGTAAATGGAGTTCAAACTTGAAAGATCAGAGGTCAAATTACATCAATCGAAATTTTCATTTGAGTTCTATTGAGTGGCGTAATTTGGACATAATTAAATTTTATTTTAAAAACTAATTGCTTTTCCTTTAACTATTCTGATCAAGCTTTGATTAAACATCACAAATTATTTTTGCGCTAACGAAAAATTATCGCTGGGGGTAGTAATGCATTAATTGCTACAAAAAAATATGTCCCGTGACTAGTAAAATTTAAAAAAAATTCAAACATCAATAGACCGTGACTGTCGTAGTTTGTTAAGACAAATGCCAAGGAAATCCCAACAGGAAAACAGCGAAACGGGAAGAGGTCTGCACAAGCATTCTTGAAGGGGCTTACAAGCACTTTTTATTACAAAATATTACCCATGTTTGTAAGTCTCTACGATCTTTTAAGTGGAAATGTGCGCTAAGGAATGTTTAAAGAGATGAACTAGAGGGAAGACTAAATGCTTGATGCCAGACTGTCAAGTTGTATTGCTGGCTGGAGCGGCAAAAAATCAGCCAATGTAACGGATTGTCTGTCATCTCGGAACGAACTTGGGATCCATAACAACCTCACTTTTTTTTCATATAATTTTTTTTTTTTCATATAAACCAGCTTCACCTAGAATTGGGCGAAATTTCAATTTTTAACTATGAATTTTATGAGTGAATTTAAAAACTGACTGTAAAAAGGCTCGACTAGTTTTGGTTTTGTGACAGCTATAATAAATCCTTTCGACTTTTAAAACTGTGAAAAAGATATTTTTCACTCTAGCCCTAGCCAACACCTAAATCACCTCTGGCTCTTAATTATTTTTAATTGCCCACTAAAATATATTTAATATTTGTTGAGTGACACCACCCCCATGCTGGAATAAAAAAAAAAAAAAAACTCCATTCATTTTCAAAAGTGTTTAAAAGGAATGAAGCAAGAAACCATGAAAAGCAAAATCTTGATACTTTATGGTTTTGGGGAGGTGTTACATAATGAAATGTTTGACAACTAAAAAAAAAGGAAAAAAAGCTAAAGTTTGTTGTCGTTTTTATTTTATTTTGAAAATTGTCACTGAAGGAAATTTGATTCTAAATTGTTCCATAAACGCCAAAGATGTGAACACATTATTTGATGGTTACAAACAAAGTTTTTTGTCTTTCTGACTAACTGCTTGGCTGGATGGATGGTTGGCTGGTATGTGGGCGTTTTACGAAACTATTTTGTGTGTAACCTGATACTAACAAATCGGATAATTAGACACGTTGACTGGCTATAAAGATATTTTTGTTGTTGTTGTACAATTTTGTCAAATAAAGCTGGCACCAAAGTCATACATAATGTGGCACGATAGAAACAAAACTTGCTTACGAACCAGCCAACCAACAAACATTTTTATGAATATAAAAATATGATGGTGGCAAACACACAGCGATCATGCGGCAGATGCAGATGATGATAATGATGATGACGAAATGTGCCAGCCAGCAATACAAATTTGGTACAAAAAAAAAAGGAAAGAAGTAAAAGAATTAACTGAAGAAACAGATAACGTCAACAAATGCTCTTCATTGTTGTCGTTATTGCTATTATTCTAAATTGTTGTTGTTGTCGCCTTTGTGGTCTACGATTGTAAAATTATTTTGTTTTAAATAAACCATGGGGATATTTCTGGATACAAACAACAACAACAAAAAAGTACTTAAATGCCACAAAAGAAATCATACAAAAGAGAGCCATCTAAGTAACGTTTTTAAGGCATGTGGCGTTTAGGAAACCAAAAACCAATAACAACAATGCCAAAAAAAAAAAAAAGAAGAAAAAGGAAGAAAGCAAGAATAATAAATGAAATGCGGAGGTGGCGTACTCTCGTATAAGGGCTAAGTTAGTCAACCAAACATCCAGCCAATACTTCATTCACTCTGCCAACCATTCAACTATTAAGAAAAGCGTAGATAGTGCGCGTGTGGAGCATGCCACATGAGGTACAAAAAAATATTTAAAAAAAGTCACAGTACACTTTTTATAGATGATAATGATGATCATGATGATGATGATGATGATGATGATTATAAAGCTTGACTTTATTTTCGAACTTTGACAGAATGAGTAAGCCTAGCCCTTGTTTTTTTTTAAGTATTTATAAAGCAAACGACTATGACAACAACAAAAGCAATAAAAAAAATGAAACCTTTTATTCTTTTGTTTTTACGGCATATGAATGGCTTACAATCCCTCAGAGACAGACCCAATGACTGTTTGTTGCACTCAAATCAAACCGCAATTTTTATATTTAAAGGATGAATGAATTGTGGCGCTTCGATTTTTCTTCTTTTTTCTGGCCTCCTAAATATGAGTTTTTTTTTTAAGCTTCGACTAGTTACACTGAGAGAAAATTTCTAATTAAATAATTCTTTGAGAAAATTTTCAAATAAATTAAACAAAAAAACAAATTTAAATTTTTTCTAAAAAACATTTTTTTTTACATAAAATAATCCTAGAGAAAAATCCGAAAAAAATTTTATTTTTAAATAAAAAATTCTCAAAATCGGAACGGTTTATTGAAATTTAATTCAAAAGGAAAAAAGTGAAAAAAAAACTAATTGGAATAGCTTCTTTTTCAAAAAATGCTGAGGCATTTCGCTCAGAATCATTTTTAAATTTTAATTAAAATTTTTTCAAGTGCAACACCATCTTGAGTAACAAGTTCAAACGTGGGCGCTTGAGACTACTTTAGCGTTTATGTGTGTGTGTGTGTGTTTGTTGTATGTAAAGCACGGCAAGTAAATATATAAATATTTGTAACATAAGGTTTGGCAAATGCCCTGCGGCTTGCTATTGAACTCGAAAGTTATGAGCCAACAATGATGGACGTATAACGACATCGCTAAAGACGAAACATTTAAAACGTCCTTATAGTTACAGCAAAAAAACTAAAAAAAAAAAAAATAAATGACTGAATAGATGGTTAAGTTGTTGTTGTTGTTTTTATTGCTCAAGAATTCATAATTTTTTTTATTTTGTCTTAAACGCTTTAGCATACAAACATCAGGTTAGAAACAACACAAATGGATAAAGAACTTGAGATATAATTTTTTTTAGGTTGTTGTTGTTTTTTGTTTTGTGCTTTTTAATTTTTGCTGGTTAAAGATGACTTTGTGTGATTTTTTTCTGCTTAAACTTGGAATAGGCGTTTATTTCCCAAAATATGTATGATACCCACCCACGAGCAGCGTTTACAAAAAAAAAAAAAAAAAAAAAAAAAAAAAAAAAAAAAAAAAAAAAAAAAAAAAAAAAAAAATTAAGACAAAGTGCTTGCTGGTGGATGAAGTAAAGTTATTGCCTGAATGTATTGAGCAGCTTTGCCTGCCAGCAGTTCAAAAATTACAAAAAAAAGAACAGCAACCAAACCATCTAAAATCAAGCATAAACACTAGTGAGTGTGTATGTTTGTACGTAAAATACGTTCATATAATAAACATGAGTATTTCTGCTCTATTCACATCTATGTTTTGTACCGCATTTCAGCTGGCGCTGTATGTTCTTTCGTTACTTCTTCATACTTTTGTCGATCACCAGCAATGCCTGCAAAAACAATGCCAAAAACCCTCAAACGAAAAAGTTACTGATAAAAAAAAATCCTATAAAAAACTATTTTGTTGCTGTTGTTCTGTTTGTAGTTTTGTTACCTTGCCTTGCTTAAAGGTGTGCTCGAGGTAATAATTCACAGTACTTTGCAAAATATTGTTGCTTTATGCCTTAAAATGGTCATGGCAATAAAGTTCAGTTTAACATTTTGTTGGTAACATTAAGCAAATTTTTTAAATTCATGTTCAAAGAGAAAAAAAAGTACCAAACAAAAGTGAAGTGGAAAAATAAATCGATTGAAAATAACTCGTGTGTAAAAATTCGGTTTAGGTTTTCTTAAAAAAAAATTGGATTTTAAAATAAAATTTAAATTAAACGTTTAAGCTGATGCTGTAGCACAAGCCATCAAGTTATTAAGAAAATTTCAAATTTTTTTGGGAAATTTTCCTAAAAAATTTATAGACGATTTGCCATCTGAGTTTTATTATTGTTATGGGCAATAATTGCACTGCGAGCTGTAAGATCTGTCATGCAGCCTAAATCCTAACTAAACAAATACAAGATTCCTCACAAATCTCGTAATTGTCGTTGCTCTTCTTTTACCTAAGTCATCTGGGGCCAATATCCCTTTGTTTAGGTAACCAATTCTGTGTATTCCCATGGCCGGGTCCCGGCGTTTCTTTTAAATCTTGACAGAAACAACAAGAGTCATAATTTGCCCCTGCAATTCTATTCATGTGGTATTTAAGTCTACACTGTCCTAACAACAGTTCAGTGTAGAGTTTAATGTCATTTCTGCTGACGTTAAGAATAGCATTGACTCTAATACATTCGGATCTTTAACTGACACATGTCCGTTTCGACTATCGAGAAATCTTGTAGACTTTGTTTTACAACTTCCCGTAGTAAGACACGAATGCACTTATAATTATTATTCACTCCGCAGTGGGGCTGTAGAGCTATGAAAATGGTACTCGTGCTTTTTTTAGTCACATAATTCGGTATTTCATTGCTCTCATTTCCTTCCTGTCCCGGTTACTTTCACCGAGTTACTCTCTGGCAGAGCATCGAGAAGCCTACACACAGAAAACAACTTCGATTGTGAGAACTAAATTTATTTCCACTCAAAAATTTGGTTGTGATAATCAAATTTTTTAGTTTTAACAACTAGAATTCGATAGTACAAGTCAAAATTTAGTTCTTTCAAAAATATGTCTATTGTTGCGATTAAAAAATTCGATTATCACAACTAAATTTTTGATTGGAAACAAATTTAGTTCTCACAACCGAAGTTGTTTTCTGGGTGCAGCACATTAAAGTATTTACCTTTGAGCTGCCTGGGGAAGATTCCTACATATTCGCTTTCTATTTAGTATCAAATCATTTCAAATTACGTATAGACGAGTGTATGCTTTAAAATGTCCCAGGCGGATACATCAGCCAAGCTCAGCAATACAACCGACTTGATGGTCTGATTCTGGTCCTCATGTTGAATGAAAGACCTGCACAAAAAGGAAACACTCCAATTCCAACTATTATACAAAAAAGGTTTATTGAATTCGTTGCCACCAAAGAAAACTTTAAATAGTTTTTTTCACTATTTTTATTATAATTTTTGTCAAAAAAAAAAAAAAAAAAAATACCAAAAAAATTTTGCACAATTTGAAATGAAGAAAAAAAATTTAGAAAAAAAAGAAGAGGAAGATTATTATTGAGGGATGCAAAATGCCAATAAATAAGTTCAAAAAGTTTACTTTGTGGTGTGTGTATGTGTATGTGTGTGTTGCATGGTGTGGTGTGGTTAAGGTTCGTTTCTTTTTACAACTTTTTAACAACTGTTTAGTGAAGCATTTTCTTTGTTTGTTATCTTTGTCTTTTACTGTTGGTATTGTTGTTGTTGTTTTGGCGGCATTCAGCTCTCAAAACAAACGTGTGCCCACCTATAAAGTGAATAGTTCGTAGAAATCTTTTATTTACTTTTCTTTTAATTTTATTATAATTTTTTTCTTTTTTTTTTGGATTTTTTTTTTATATTATAAATTTTTGTGCAATATTCACAATCATAATTATGAGTAGCAAAATTTTGACCCGCTGACTTGTTTTTCAAAATGATTTTTTTTGTTTTTTACTCTGGGTGGGCTTTTTAATGACGATTTTAGTAAGGAATATGATTATCATCGAATGCTTAGATTGTAAATTTCTCAATCATTTTAATTTTAGTTGACAATCCTGCCTGACTTCATATGTTGGGTGTGTTCATAAGATGCAACTGTTGAGCTCAGCTGCTACAACACTACACTATTTCAAAAAAATATGGCTCGTTTTGTTAGAAACTTATGTTGCGATAAAAATATTAAAGATTTTTTTTTGCTTTATTTTAAATAATTTTTTGAAAATTAAAAATTCCAAAATTTTTTATTAAAAATTTGGCTTTTCATCATAACTGCTGCTAATATCTCTGAAACTAATAAGCGAATTTAAAACCGGTATAAATAAGACTGAAAGGAAATTTTGTCGTGGAATTTCGATTTTATTTTATAATCAAGTATAATAAGCCGTTTTCAAGTAAATCTCACACTTATCATGATACCTCTTAAATTTAAGAAATAATGATGCAGATTTGCAATCTATCAAAATACTTGGAAAACAATTTTCAGTTACAGCGATCCCAAACCGTGTATACTTGTGCTATATGAAATATGTTTCATTAAAAATATGAATTTTTTCAGTGGTTGAATAATTTTTTTCTTAATTTTTTATGCATCTAAAGATCAATTGCATTGAAATTCAACATTGAAACTCAAAAGAATGTTTTCCATGATGTAATAATTAATTTCATTAATTCAAAAAAAAATATATTTTCACAAAGTGTGAGAGCTGATCCTCTGAATTTGCTTTTAAATGTTAATGCTCTTATCCAAAAAATAGTTGACGTAGACTTTAAAGTTAAATTTTAAAAAAATTATATGAAAAATTACGATAACACTGACTTTAAAGTCTACGATATTATTTTTTTTTTTTTGGATAAGGGGGTAAATGTTTAAATTATACAAAAAATTATACAAATCGTCACATTCAATACCGAATGTAAAAGAGCACAAATTTGTTTTTGTTTGTATGAAAAAAATTTTAACTTTCGATTGAAGTTGCTAAATATCAAAAGTCATGAGTTCGCCTTTAAGTATAAATTTTCCTCACACTGTCTCATATAAATTTATTTGTCCTTGAAATAAAAATTAGTTAATTGTTTTTAAACTTATGAGCATTCAAGGACTTGTCTGTCTGTAGCCGTATCAAGAAAATTAAAAATTGTTTGTTTACACGCTTTTCTTTCATTCGTCATCATTCTCTCATTATCATGCACAAAATAATTGTATTAATTAACATGATTATATTTGACACTCATACGTATCTGAAACAACAACAACAAAAATTTTAAGAAAAAATGATTTTGGGTAAAATCGGTTTCAGTAGGGCCATGATGACAATGAGGCTGATGATGATGCTGCTGCTAATGATGATAATAATGATGATGATGCTGCTGATGATACCCAAGATGATGTTGACAACGACAACGTTAATAATACACATTTAATAATAACATGAAACGATACAAGATACGAGTACCACAATATTACAAATGAAACAACAGCAACAACATAATAAATACCACAACAATAAAATACAATTCGTCCTAAGCAAACAATATTTAAAAAATCAAAAAAAAAAAAATAAATAAATAAAAAAACAGACTAAAATGTGTTCATTTCTTGTTGTTTTTGTTGTTAATGGTATGAGTATGTTTGAGATTGTTGTAAGGAGTTGAAAACAGCAACAACAACAAGGTAAAAACATAAATGAAACGTGATGTGATGCCAAAGTCAGTTAGTTTGGGTGCCAGTCGTAAAAACAAGCGACGCGCATGCGCAATAAACTCGTCAATAAATTGTCTTTAACCAAAAAAAAAAAAAAAAAAAAAAGAGAAAAAAATAACACAAATTTAACAACAATCTTCACATAACAACAACAACAACAGTAAAACACCAAAGACAATAATAAACATGAAAAATAAACAAACAAATACATAAACACCAACAATCAAACGCATCATATGTCCGTCCATTCCTTTGTCTGTCTGTCTGTCTGTCTTCCTTTTGTATCTCTTAATATTTAAAACAAAACAACACAAAGTTCCAACTTAAAATTGATAAAAGAAGTGAAAAAAAATAAAACAACAACCATAATTACAACGAGATGATGAAGATGAGGTTGAAAAAGATGCTATAAGGTTCTACCACAATCACCATATAGAGTGATTTTTTTAGTGATTGATTTACAACTTAAAAAAATACAAAAAAAAAACAAAATCAAACACAAGTGAAAAGTTCAAGTTGTAGTTCAGCAACATTTACATAACAAATTTTTTTTAGAATAGAAAAAGTAAGCAAACGCTTCGTACATTTTCTGACAAACTTTATAGCAGTCGCTTTAACGTTGAGAATTAAAAATGACGACTTGGCTAAGCACAATTAAGCTTAATCTCACATGAAAACCATCAGCAGAATTCCATACAAACGAAGTGCTTTGTGCCTAAATTTGAGCTTTTAGCCACAAAAATAATGTAAAACTAAATCGCCTGAAGCCTTAAATATAAAATTAAATTAAATTTTTAAATTTTGTACTCTAAATTGTTAAGGGAATGAGACAACACAGTTTGTCTCATACAATTTTAATTGTAAAACTGTTGTTTAGAAAAAGAACATTCACACATTTATGCCAAATTCACTTACTTCTTTAAAAAAAAAATTGTCCATACAAAATTTTTGTTCGTACAAAATTTGTGTCCGTCCAGAAATTTTTGTTTATATGCAGTCTTCTCTACTCTTCTCTTCTCTTTTCTTTTCTTTTCTTTTCTTTTCTTTTCTTTTCTTTTCTTTTCTTTTCTTTTCTTTTCTTTTCTTTTCTTTTCTTTTCTTTTCTTTTCTTTTCTTTTCTTTTCTTTTCTTTTCTTTTCTTTTCTTTTCTTTTCTTTTCTTTTCTTTTCTTTTCTTTTCTTTTCTTTTCTTTTCTTTTCTTTTCTTTTCTTTTCTTTTCTTTTCTTTTCTTTTCTTTTCTTTTCTTTTCTTTTCTTTTCTTTTCTTTTCTTTTCTTTTCTTTTCTTTTCTTTTCTTTTCTTTTCTTTTCTTTTCTTTTCTTTTCTTTTCTTTTCTTTTCTTTTCTTTTCTTTTCTTTTCTTTTCTTTTCTTTTCTTTTCTTTTCTTTTCTTTTCTTTTCTTTTCTTTTCTTTTCTTTTCTTTTCTTTTCTTTTCTTTTCTTTTCTTTTCTTTTCTTCTCTTTTTCTCTTTTTCTCTCTTTCTCTAACTAATTTTCACTATTTACCTAATATTTTTCTCACTGCTTCCTACTCCTTTTCTTTTGTTGTTTTTGGGACGTTTGCAATTCAGTTCTGTTTGAGTGCTTTTTAAAATTTTTAACCCGGACATTTTTATCGTTGGTGATTTTTTCAATTTAAAAGTTAATGCTGGATTATACCCTTTTTAATGCTCTTTACTCTCTCTTTCTGTCTCTCTCTCACTCTACTATAAACTCAGAATTACATCAATAAAAATTACGTAGTACAAACTGAGACTTTCTATTAAAAGGAAAAACAAAGAGAGAGAGAGAGGGAGAGAGCTATTGAGAGAGAAGGAGAGAGTGAAAATGAGAGTTAAAAAGACGAAGAATATTTCTCTTTAATGGTTCCAGTTGAAGAACTAAACTACCCTAATGAAAAAAAAATACCCTGTAACAGGGCAGTGGACACGTTGGTTGTTGTAGTTGAAAGTGTCATTTTTACTAGTGATATTGAAATAAGCTTTATCGTTTTTGTTGTTCCTGTTGGCTGGTTGTTGTTGACTGGTGTTGTAATTTGTGATTTTTTATACATTTATAGATTGCATTTTGATGGTGTTGCTGTTGTTGGTGTTATTTTTTTATTATTATTGTTGTTGTGGTCTTCCGTATATTTTTTAAGAGTGTGTTAATAAAAAAAAAGATGAGTAGCCGGGTGGCGAAAGAGCAAGCAGCAGATGCTGTATGCTGATGGAACGGTTGGTGGTGGTCTGCTAAGTGGATTTGTATGTTTTTTTAAGAGGAAATGTTTATTGTTTCAATTTTGTTATCAGCACTAAAACAAACACAGATTCACACGACAAACTGAAGTGAAGCAAACAAACACAACAACAGATACCAAAATCCCAAATACAAACACAATCAACACAAAAAAATACTCATCAAGCGACACTTTTCTTTTCTTCTGCTGTGTAAATTTAAGTATGAATGAATGAACATTTGATTTGACCAGCAGAGGGAAGGGACACACAAACAAACTGATATAAAAACATAAAAAATGATCGGTTGTGTGTCTGAAACCTTGTTTTGTTTATAGTTTAAATACCAAACTTACCAACTTTTCGTTGGTACGTTTGTGTGTTTGTAAGTATTTATAAGATACCAAAAACAGATAAACTGATATTGAGCAGACATTAATGTTGGCTTGGAAATAAATTTTTATATGGTAATACGGTCTGGTCTCCTCATGTGGTGTTGAATCTTGGATTTTTTTTTTGTTTTTTTTTTTTTAATTTCTAATTTGTTTGGCTGGCAACCAGAAAATTATCTTTTTATTTATTGCCCAACTGACACTTCTGTTTACCGGAAGAATCACCATACCACACCACACTACACTACACCATTCAATGTCGTCATCATCATCACCAGCATCTTCTACAGCATGTTTGTATTCGTTTATGAGAAAAGAACACAAAAAACACACACACAGCTTGTAGATTTTTATTTCTTTCAATCTCAATCATTATTTACATATTAAAGTTTAGGCTCAACAGCCAGCAAGCAAAATACAAAATAAAAATAACAAATTTTAAAGTTTCACTTATTTGGGGTTTTAAACTTTCCTCACAACGCTGACACTCGCATTTATTGTTTTATATCGAAACAGCCATTGAACTATTCTACTTTTCATTCCTTGCTTGATGCTGCATTCATTCATTCATTTATTCATTAATTTACTTAGCCGTTTTTGAAACCACTTTGTCACAGGTTCCACCAAACAACAAATTTGTAATAAATTTACCAAAATTTATTGAAACAAAGAAACTTCATCTGTTAGCCATCAATCAGTTACTTTATCGTTTTTTGTTTTTTTTTTTTTTTTTTTTTTTTGGAACTGAATTCTTATACGTTTGTTAACTTTTCATTTGTATTCGGTGAGTTGTGGTGACTGAAAGTTGGTGGTTTTTGGCCTTTTTTTCGGCTTGTTCTTTGTTAACTGGCAGTTGTGTTGTGTATCTGTGTTTTAACACCTTTTGTGCAGCCAAACAGAAGAAAAGGATTCCCACAAAAAGAAAAAAAAACAACAATTTAATTAATTATATCTTATAGTCAAGAAGATTTCTAGATATGAGCCATTTGGGACAGTGGTGACATATTATTATAATATTTATCAAAACGAAAACAAAAAAAGAGAGAGAAAATTTTGTACAAAATACACGTAAAATGAAAGGAATGATGTCACAGCTCGTTTTATCACGATAAAAGGAACACAGAGACTTAAAAAACGAAATGATGTGAACGTTTAAATAAGCCCTGTTGTATTCAAAAAGAAGACTTTTCAAGTGTCAGTTCCGTGCGGCTGTTTAAAGTTATTGTTTCTAGAAATTACTTAAACGTAAATATGACATAAACGTCTGTCACATGAAGTTTTATTTGTCATTCATTTGCTATTTGTGTGGTTTTCACCACAAACTGCTACAATTTCGCTTGCCATGTGTTTCAGTGCATAAAAATTTAAAACCACAAATTTTTGAATTTTTAGTACTAAAAATTTTAGCACAAAAAAATTTTTAATGAAAAAAATTCTATTAAATTTCACTAGTAAAATAACATTTTTAGTACTAAAATTTTAAAACTAAATATATTACAGTGCCAGCTCGATAATCCGAATTAATGATTGCAGACCCTGATTCGGACTAATGTACTGTTATTATGTGTTATAATTCACTATATTCGACAATAAAACACAAGCCAAGATTTCAAAAAAGAAATTTATTTTATTTATATTAATCAAGAAAGAAAAATTTAAAGCTTTTCTCAAATTCTGTTTTTTTAACATACATAATTTGTGATGTAGGCTTGCCTTGTTCCGCAATTCTTTTAGCATGACTATGTAATCTGTTTACATACCTCGTTCCTTTGCCCTATCTATTGAAGTATTTAAGGCCTGCACAGCTTCACGTTTTTTAACGTGTTGCATAATTATAGCCTTTGATTCCACATTATCTGTGCTGTCTCTGATTTACTAAACGAAAAAAAAATCGGTTTAGGGATCTTGCAATCAATGCGGCATAAATTAAATTCGGATTAGCGAGCTGCCACTGTAGTACATACTAAACATTTCAAAACTTAATTATTAAAAATTGAAAATTTAGCGAAAACTTAGTACTAAAACAGTTTTTAGTACTTTTAAAATTTTGTGAAAACTTTTTTTTCATTTTGTAGTTTTTAGTACAAAAAATTTTAGAACTCCAGAAATATTAAATTATAATTATTAATAATTTTTTTCAGAAAACAAATTTTTTTTAACCATTCTAGTAAAAAAATTTTTAGAACTAAATACTTTAAAATTTTATCAATTTTTTTTTTGTCAATTTTTTAGTTTTTAGTACGAAAAGTTGTAGAATTAATTAATTCAACAGCAAACAATTTTAGAACTTCATAAATATTTTTGTTTAAAGTTTTATTTTTTAACCATAGCTTAAAATTTTTTAAAAATTTTAGTACTAAAAATACTAAACTATAATTTTTAACTAAAGTTTTTTAGAGAAAAAAATTTTTAAACACTCCAGCAGTAAAATAAGTCATTGTGACGATTTCTACTACTAAACTTTTAAAACTAAATACGTTAGTGCTAAACAAAGCAAAACTTCATTTTTTAAAATTGAAAATTTTGTGCAAAGTTTTTAGAACAATTTTAGAACTCCATAAATATTTATGTTTTAAATTAAATTTTTTTTAACAACACAAATCCGCGAAGCTTCTTGGCTTGTCTACAGAATACACCCAAGGTCTAGGCAAGGATCGAACCTGCGACCCCCCGATTGATAGGTTGGTACGCTACCTACTAGTCTACGGGGGCATCTATAGCTCAAAATTTTATAAAAATTTTAGTCCTAAAAATATTAAGCTATAATTTCTACTATTAAATATTTATCTGTTAGTTTATTTGACCATTTTCTTTTTAATTAAAATGATATCTATTTATTAAGCTTGAGATCTTATTTTATAAATTAATTTTTATATAGATATTTCGCTCCGCCTTGCGTAGCTTTTGCAAAATATAATTGTAAATTTATAATTTTTTTTGAGCCGATAGCCTAATTTACATTTAGTCTTAGAATATATTCTAATGATTAAATAAATTATAAAAAAAAATATAATTTTTTCTTTTTAATTAATAAGACTATTTTATTATATTCTCAAGAAGCTACTCAAGGTGGAGCGAAATATCGATATAAAAATTAATTTATAAAATAAGACCTCAAGCTTAATAAATAGATATCATTTTAATTAAAAAGAAAATGGTCAAATAAACTAACAGATAAACATTTAATAGTAGAAATTATAGCTTAATAAAATAGCCATCAAATATTTTTAGTTGAGTTTTTTTTTTAGAAAAACATTTATAACCACCCAGTAGTAAAATATTTTAAAATGAGGGTTTTAAAACTTTTTTTTTGAGTATTATTTTTATTTTAAAATTAAAAATTTTATTTTGTAGTTTTTAGTACAACAAGCTTTAGAACTGAATAGTTTAGTTTAAAATAATTTAAATAAAAGCATTTTTGTTTATAATTTTTTTAAATTTTAGTACTAAAAATGTTTAACTAGTACTAAAATTTTTATTTTAACAATTTGGTACTAAATTTTTTTAAACGTTAAAGAAAAACCTGCAAGAATATAGTTTTTAGTACTCAAATATTTAGTACAAAATTGTAAGCACTAAAAATCTTAATGTTAGATTCTAGAAATTATTTATTAGTTATGTACTCGTAGTGATTTAATGTGAAAATAAATGCCTCCATTAAGCTCTAAATAAAGCGGAACTTTAATTTTTGTGGATAACCTATTTTACAAAAATAAAAAATTAAAAAAAAAATTAGTTGAGGTGTAATCAAAAAGTCAATACTTGAAACATTTCTCTGTGTTTCATTACTTCAATTTTTTTTATTTTGAATTCCGCTTATTAGCTTGCATTTGTTTTAAAACACCTTATCACTTTAAATAAATTAAAACTTTAAGTATTTCAACCCTGATAAACCCAAAATTAGACCTGTTTTTTTCAATTTTATTTAGTCATTCAAACGTTATTAAACAAACCAAATGAAATTCCTAAAATTCCATGCAATAAAATTCTAAAACAAATTTATGGGATAAAATAAATGTTTCAAAATTATCAGTCCCATGCAAATAATTTTTTCATTTTTATTTCTTCCAAAAAAAAAAAAAAAAATTGTCTCAAGCTCTCCTACGCAACAACCAAAAATTTGTTAAAGATACAAAAAAAAAAAAAAAAAGTTTCAGCTAAACAAGAAAAAAAGTGATAAAATCTCAACATCATTGAGATGATATTTCACATGCCAAATCTGTAGATACAAATTAATACTCACACTTTTACAGATATGTTGTGTAGCGTTGGAAAAGAATGCCTGAGTGAGTATGTGTGTATTTGTTTGTGCTTTGGTGCGAGCCATATTTGGCGACAAAAAGAAACACAAATAAATCACCAAAAAAGCAGCCAATAAAGTAACAAATGAATGAAATGAATTCAATCGGCTTATGAGAAGGGAGGGGGTGTTATTGTTGGTTTTCTTTACAAATTTTTTTTTTGTTTTTTTGCTTTGTTTATTTATAAACCTTGTTAGAAGTTATCTTTATGACCATTTTTTATATTTGCAAACTGTTTTTGTTTTTAATTTAGTTTTGCTTTAAGTAAATTAAGGCAGAGATTTGAAAGAAGTAAAGAAGCCAGCCAGTCGAATTAAAAGATTTTTTCAAACTGCGAGAATTTATTTGAAACTGGCAACAACAACATTAAAAAATGAATTTCATAATACCACATGAAAAAGCAATAACTTGTGCTTTTGAAAAAGAAATTCCAATTGTTGCTAGAAAACACAATTTGGGAAAGCAAATTTCTCTTCTCTTGCATGTGGGCATGTAAGTTTATTTATGCGTGTAGATGTATTACACAGAAGCTAAACAATTTTGTTTTGTTGGTTTTTTTTTTTTTTTTTTTTGTTTTGACAAATTATGATGAAGAGTGTTGTTGACTTCTTAGCATTGACTCTTAAGGCTTCTCTCTATTAAAAAAAAATTTTTTGCTTCCAAATAAAATCGTTCTGCTGCAAACACACTACGCCTACAAATCAGATTGTCAGAGCGGATTTTTTCGTTGATGTCATTAATTTGAATTTCTTTAACTGAAAGAAATTATTCATTTTAGGATTTACTAGAAAAATATTCCAAAAAATTATGTTAATTCTAATTAGCCATTTCATTGGGAAGTTTTAATTTAATGTTTTTTTTTAATAATTAACAAGGGTTCTACAGAGAAGCGCATATTAGGTTCGGCACTGCCAAATTTAACTTGTTTGTTTTCCACGACTGTGCAAGCTTCTTAGCTTGTCTGCAGAGACACCCAGGTTTTACATAGAAATCCAACCTAAAATCCTTAGAATATAAGTCACTTATCTAGTAGGCATTCAAAAGTTGCATAGATACCTGGTGAATATCGAGTGAAATGGTGTCATTCCGAACTGGTATTTTGTTTTTTATTGACAAAAATTTCCTCTATTGCTAAACATTAATCAGGGCCCAAATCGTAACATTTAATATGGAATGAAAACAATTTGAAAAATTTAGTTTTTTTATATGAAAAAATTTTAAAATTTTTCATAGAAGTTTATTTTCCAGCAACAACCATAACTATTTAAAATTAAAGATTAAATTCTTTAAGCTCTCTGTTAGATTTCAAGGAATCAGTCATGAATATGTTGCGAGTAGAGAATTGTTTCTAATTTTACTATAAAATATTTTTATTTCGATCTTCCTACAGACTTTATTTAGTGTTTGCATTATTTTTGTTATTGTTATTGTTGTTGTTAGCATAAATTGCAACCCTTATTAATAGTTGTTGACAGTGTTAAAGACATGACGTGCCCAACAAGTAAGTAAATTGCGGCTGTCGTCAATGACAATTATTAAAGGAATTTATTTCAGTGCCGTTCTTTGGTAAATGCACCCAAAATTAATGGCCAACATTAAGAGATTTCTTTTTTTTCTTTCCTGTTTTCTTTTTTGTTTTCAATAACTTTAAGAAATTTTTAATTAAATTTGTGTGTCTCATTTAAATAAATTTTTTATTGTATTAAAAACCTGCACACACGCTAGCGGGGTATTTGGATTGATTTTATTAAAAAAATTAAAAAAAAATTGTGGCTGTTTAGCCAGTCGTTAGTGTTGTGCAGTGTGACAACAAGCAGCACCAGCAACAAGAATTTTCAAAATAAATTCACTAGAGATTAGTCAGCCCAGTTGTTAGCTTACCTTAACTGGTTGTTATTGCTATTGTTAGTAATATTGTTGTTGTTGTCTTGATATTTATTAATGATTATGGTTTTATTAACACTTGTTAATGTCATTAAGCTTTTGTGGCTGTTGTGTATTTGTGGGCTTTTGTTTAAATATTGCTTGGCTGCTGATAAATATTGAATCAAAAAGAAAAAATAAAAAAAGCAGCAACAATAGCTTTAATAAGATTAAATTGAGCTGTTAATAGCAACACTTAATTTTTCAATGCAAGAGAAAAAAAGGGCTTGTGTTCCATTCATTCCATTTATAGTCAGTCAAGTCAGTCCATTCATCTTGTGCCAATTAAATTCGGCTTAAAAAAAATGTTCCACCAAAACAAAAAACCCCAACTGCTGTCCATTTAACTTTTAAGTTTTAAAATTTAATTTTTATTTTTAAGTTTTTGTATTCTCTTAACTGTAAAATCATGTAGTTTATTGTAAAATTTAATTTGTTTTCCCTTGAATCGTCAGGATAATAATTTCTTAAAATGCTTTTACATTTTTATTGGTTTTAAAATAATTTTAAATGTTAACAAGATTTTTAAAATTGTTTTTTTCTGTTGACAACAGAAGGTGACACATGCCAATACGTGAAATGAATACAAATCATCCAGCAAAGTGAAACATCACATTCCATTATAGTTGGGTTTATGCGTACGTACGTCTAAGCGTACCTACATTCGTCTGTTGCTCTTAAGGTATTTTAAAAGAATTTTTTTTTGTTGGTTTTTTTTCTGGAATTTTTGCATGAAAATGGTCGCGTGTCATCAACATACATTTATTGAATTTAATAAAAACAAACAGAGAAGTATCAAAAGACCAACAACAGCAAAAACAACAAACAATATGACATAAAAAAAATATATTAAGATCACTTTTGGGGACGAGAAAAATGCTAATGGGAATAATATGTAAACGTAAAGATGTCGTGTTTGTTTTCTTTTTGTTCCCCCTCTTATTTTTTGATTTTAACAAGATACACCATTTGGCAAATTTGCAAAAAAAAAAAAACAAAGAAACCCCAGAGAAAAAAACAGCGGCAAAGAATGCAAAACTGTTTCAGCCAGGTTTAAACTGCCAAAATATTGAAAAAGTACTCGTTATGTTGTTGCTTAAATAAAAAAAAAAATATTCTCTATACAAATTGCAGTCAGTCATCCAAAAAAATAAAAGTTAAAGAAACAAAATCTTAAATTAGCAGGGTAACGTGTTAAATGGTTTAAGTATTTAAAGTAAAAGGAACAAGTTGCGCAGTTCGCTTAGATGACTCCACTAAAATGGATACTAATTTTAGAGGTAAAGAGAATAAAAGAAAGAATAAGGGAGAGACAGAGAGAGAAAGGAGACAAGAAAGAGAAATAGAATGGGTACAAAAAGAAGAAAGAAGAGGCAGATATAGACTAAGCAGAAAAAAAATGAAAGAAGATTGAAAAGAGAATAGGAAGATAAAGAGCAAGAAAAAAGAAGAAAAGAAGAAGATGTAGTAGTAGAAGAAGGAAAAGAAGAAGAAGAAAAAATTAAGAACTAGAACAAAGATTGGAAGGAGAATAAGAAGATAAAATGAAAGAGGAGAAGCAGAAAAAGAAGATAGAGAAGTAGAAAAAAAGACACAAAAGGGAGATTGGAAGGATAATTAGAAAGAGAAAAGGAAAATAAAAAGAGAGAAGAAAAAAAATAAGAAGAAGAGAAGTAGAAGCAGAAGAAGAAAAAGAAGGGTAATTGTTAAGATAATCAGAAGGAGAAGGAGAAGGAGAAGGAGAAGGAGAAGGAGAAGGAGAAGGAGGAGGAGAAGGAGAAGGAGAAGGAGAAGAGGAAAATAACGAGAAAGAAAAAGAAAAAGGAATAGAAGAAGAAGAATAGAAGCAGAATAATAAAAAGAAGGAGAAGGATGATTGAAAGATAATTAGAAAAAGAAGAAGAGGATAAAAAGAAAGAAGGAAAAGAAGAAGAGGATAAAAAGAAAGAAGAAGAGGTAGTAGTAGAAAAAAAGAAGTATTATGCTTAGAAGCAGAAGAAGAAAAAAGAGAAAAAGAAGGAGGATTGAAAAGAAAAGGAGAAGAAGAAGAAGACGAAAAAATGATGAAGAAGACGAAGAAGAAGAAGAAAACGAGAAAGAGAAAAAAGGAGAAAAAAAAGAAAAGAATATGAAGATGAAGAATAACTAAACCGATAAGGAGAAGAAGAAGAAATAGAAAAATTAATCCCCAAATGCATTGGTAAGCAGAAAACTCGTGACGGGCTTGGTAATGGCAAAACTATAAAAGATAAACTATTCCCTACAACAAACACTGAATTACAAAAACAGTTCATTCGTATGTATAAAATAAAAGAGGCAAAGAAACTCAAAGTAGAACCGGTTATACACCTACACTTCGCTATGCATTATGAGCTTAAAAGCAATTGGGGGCACAGGAAGTAACTAAATTTTGACATATATCGAAGAAGAAACGAGGAGAGTAAAAAATATATATTTTTGTCATAAGCTCGGCCAATTACAGTAATTTTTTTTTTTCGTTTTGTTTGTTAATGTCAGGAAAGAATAAATTTCTATGAATTTTTCTGCAATTTAGCACATACAATCCCTTAACTCCAAAGAATAGACCACGATCACATTTATGTCTAATTTACAATAAAAAAAGTAAAATGAGTTTTCTAATGATTAAAATTCTGTTGTTCAGAGAAATTCTAAATATGAAAATACACAGGCTTTTTTACTCTCAAGGATTCTAACTCATAAAGTGCAGGTCCGCCCAAAATAAATAAAAAAAAAACTGTATTTCAATAATTTTTAAAAAAATATTTTTTAAAACATTTTCCAGTTATTGGTATTTACAAAATGAAATAACTGAAATAGTTCTAAGGCATGCTGTTGAGCAAATCCCAATTGAGCTTTTAGAAAGGGAAATTCTATAAAAAAATAAAATTTATTGCCGATGAACGCTGCTTGTTTTTTTTTTGAGAAATAAATATTTTTAATAAATTTTACTTCGTCTTTCTGACCTGGAGAAGCAGCGCAAACTCCACCTTGGAGAGCGTTACCTGCATGGTCTCACAGCGCTGTCGACATTTTATAGGCAATTGGTTTACGTGAAAGACAAATTTAAAATTTTCGATAAAAGTTGCTCATTATCGAAAGCTATTTTTTGACCTCAGATTTTCTATTATATTTTCCTCACAAACGAGACATTCCTAATAAATTCGCCTGAATATATGTGAGTGCCTAAAGAATATGCGAGTATGAGTTTGTTTCGTTATGTCGTTTGAGTTGATTGTCTGCTAACAAAATTGTGTTCAATTTCAGATCAACCAGTGACTTCACAATGTACTCAATGTTATACAAATTCGCTGACAACCAACATCAACTTCAACAACAAATTGAAAAACAAAAAAAAATAAATAAAAAATACTCAATGTAAACCCTAAGAGCCAGGCAAGCACTTCCACTTAAAAAAATTTTTTGTGTTTCTTAGCAACTGCCTAATAATGGATTTCATATTATAGGCCTGCTGAAAATAGGGGAAAAGCGTGGTGCCACTGATAGAATACCTAGTAGTAGATTGAAAGCAAATTATTCTCACCGTTTTGGGAGTGAGATATTAAGTTGTCTTATGAGTGTCATTCTCACAATCAAATTTACGACAAGCTAATGGCTGGCGTTGCCACATATCATTGTTTTTATAAAGACAACAACGCTCGTAATAAGGCCTATTTAGACTTATTACGAGTGTTATTCCTGCAGTTAAACTTACTAAAACCTAAGACGAAACGTATTACCCTCGTTGCCATTTATCATAGTTTTCATAATGTCAATGACACTCGTAATAAACCCTATTAAGTCTTATTACGAGTGTTATTACCACAGTCAAATTTACGACAAGCTAATACAAAGCTTTTGGCTGGCGTTGCCACATATCATGGTTTTTGTCAGTGATCAGATTTAATTTCTGTTCGGCAGCCTGTAAAAAAAATTTTTTATTACTTCTTCCGCTTGTGTGATAAATTCCTGCAATTGCGGTAACAACTTTACCAACGGAGGTATTGCCACATGTTGATTCCTCAACATGATATTTTCTTTAATTTTGCTTAAACGTTAATTTTTGTCACGGAATTCAAGGAGAAAATCAAAATTTTATTTTTCGATATTTTCGATTCAATTTTGTTATTAAAAGTTAATTTTCACTTTGTTTATTTAAATGTAATTTTTATGTTAAAAGTTGCAACAGCTGATACAAAAGTAAAATTCATTCACAATACACAAATTCACAATTATGTTATACAATTCAAAATAATAAGGTTATTGTGCAGAAATAATTAATTGAATATTTATTGTTATTTCTGTGGAATTAGATTAATTAGTTGTCACCGAAGCAGCATATCACCTCCAATTGAACAACCCTTTAAAGTGTTTTTATTCCACATAAATTTTTCATTACGGCTCCTATTTAGATTAGCTAAACAATAAATCTATTCTGGCCAGCTAGACCCGAGGAAATTCACTAAAATCCTCTTAAATTTCTTCAAGTGTTTTATCCGTGTGTGTGTGTGTGTTAAAAATTCTCCAGCCTGGAAAATAGTTTGATGGCAAAAAATGTAAAATATTTAAAATGCAAGTACACACACACATATTGATATAATTTTTTTTAATTTTAATCACCAGGCCCATAACACAGCCCGGGCGGGATACACTAACAAAAGCTGTGACAAAATTTTCAATTGATTTTCTTGTTTAGCAATTTTTTTTTTTGCTGTTCTTGTTCAAATCAAAATTTTTTCTTCTTTTCTTACAAACAAAACAAAAAATGTTTTGTAAAATTTGTTTCTATTTAATAAAGAATTAAAATAAAGAAAGGGGAAGGGCAGTGCAGGAGCAGACGTACAGCCGGCCAACAGCAGTGCCAAACGTTCAATTACAATAAAAACACACAACAGCAGTTAAAGTTAAAGGCAAAACAACAATACATGTTGGTCAAACAACTACAAGCCAATAATACAACAACCCGATACAAGTTAACAACACGCTACAACACACACACACACAAAACAAAGCAAAACAAGAAGAAATCTTGACCACAAAAAATAAATAAAAATAAAAACGTTAAACAGAAAGAAAAAAAAGCATTTCAAGTAGAAGGTGAGCCTGCGCCCATTCATGTCATCGAGCGTGGTAAAACATGCCGTATTCCATTAGCCGCAGCAAAATACGAATTCCTTGTTAGATGCATTCCGACAAGTTGTTTTCTGACACCTTTTTATTTGTGCACTTTTTTCCTTTTTTTATTTTGCTTAACAACAACAACAACAGTAACAACACAGCATAGCACAAGTTCCTTTTAAGTTCCAATTGTGGTTGCTGGGCCGGTTTAAGGGCAATACAAACAAATAACTGTGTGTGTGCGTGCAGAATACTTTGAATGTTTGTTATGATTGTTGTTGTGGCTTTAATGTCTACAAAAGCCAACTAAAAGTATCGCTTAAAAGAAATTAAATTACGCGAATTAAAGGCTGATGTGGTGAATCACCAGCTGAAGCCACACTCGTACAACACATTCATGCCACCCTTTGATTATTTTAAAGCCAAAAGTAAAAACTCCTATAGCTGCTTAACAAATGCACATGTAAATTCAAAACCAAACACTCAAATATTTAAATGCAACACACACACACACAAACAAACATGCATGCAACAATAAAGCAAAAGAAAAAAAAGCAAATAAACAGCATTATTGTGGCATGCAGAGTGATCACAGCAGTAGTAGTTGTTGCAGAAGTTGTACTTCCAGCAGAAATTTATATTGAAACCGACTTTAGGCTGACCAATTTGGCCGCGTATTAATTATTGATTTTTATTTGTGTGACTCTGTGGTGTTGTTGTTGGTTGCTACATGCATTTATTGTATGTAAAACAGCAACATGCCAACCAACCAACCAACCAACTACAACTACATGTGCTCATACACATGTTGCACTCTGGTGTCTTATTAATTTTATGCTGATGCTGATGTTGAGGCTTATGCTTATGCTAGTGCTTATGTTGTTGTTGTTGTATATATTTAACTACTATTAGTTTGAGTTGAGCATTTATTTGTCTGCTGATTGTAGTCGACGCTTGACTAAATATTTTATAATTTATTTAAATCACACTTTCGATTTAGTGAACCTCACACCAACGCCATCACTATAGCCAACACCAACAACAACAACGACTTTAATTTACAACTTTAAAAATTTAACTATTTTCCTGACCAGCCCCAGTATAAATACACCAACAACTTAACCTCCCTGCTTTACACGTACCTACTCCTATGGCCCACTGTGGTATCAGCGTTTGTATGTGAATAATTCCGATAAAAAAATATAAAAAAAAAAATTGTGTGCCCCTGTAACAGTACAGTGGGCTCGTTAACAATAACAAAAACATTTTTTTTAATTTCCTTTTTTTTAAACAGAAATTTTAGAAACGAAACTGACCTGGCATTGCCCAACACTTCTGAAGAGACTAGCATCTAATAACATTGTAAACAATGAGAAGGCAGACCAATCGGCAAAAAGGATGCGTCTAGTACTACCATTAGCCCACAATCATTCTGAAGACTGTCTTGACATTATTTTAAGCTCAGATTTAGGAAGTAACTGTCAAGGGAATCGTAATAATATTACTTGGAAGCAAAAAGTAGTACAGGTAGTGATGAACTAAGTAACGAAAGAGTGGGTAAATTAGACCATTGCAGTCACATAGTACATGTTATGCTCTTTCTTCAGTTACATAATCTGACCGCTACCCTCATACCTTTTGCCTCCAATAAGTATTATTGCAATTCCCTTTGCCAGCCACTCTCTAAGTCTGAACTTAAAAAAAGACAGTTTTCAAAATGATTAAGGACCAATGGAACTACTAGACGCACTCTTTCCTGCCCTTTAGTCTACCTTCTTAATTGACTACGATGGCATCGATATCAGATGAACCCTTGTATTAGTTCCTACTCGCTCCTCTGGTACCTTTTTCCTCCAATTAATGTTATTGCGAACATTTGGCATTTTATTTCCCCCCAAAAAACACTTAATCCGTGAGTAAGAAAACAATCTAAAAAAAAAAAAGAACAATAAGGGGTCATCATTTGATAGACTAATCTCTTCTTAAGTTCTTTTTTTCAAGCAGAATAAAAAGCTCAAAGTCAGCCAGAAGCAGCAGCTAGAGAAATTAAATTTTGTGTGATGATTTAAAAGTTCAGGAACAAAGTCGGCTAGGGCAGAATATTGATCCTACATAAATAGCAAAATTTTGATTATCGAATGCCAAAAGCATTTAGAATTTTTTAATTTTGTTAAAAGTTTTCGTGTGCAGCTTTCAAAACGTGACTCACAAATTAAGCAAAAAAAAAAAAAAATTTTTAATAGAAATAGGCAAAACCACACCTACAAAAGGCACAAGTATATGGTATTATTATTGTTACTAGACCATATGTAGCGCCATCGAAAAGATTTTTTTATATAGATTATGCGTTCAGATCTAGATCTTGAATGAAGCCTTATACAATGAGAGCTTTACTACCTCTCGGGGAGCCAGTAAGAAGTTTTCTTAATTATTAACCTAAAGGTCCAACATAAATTGAAGTGGCCAGCGGAACGTTTTTTAGCGTCTTTCCCTAAATTAGAACGCTGGTGGTGCGGATTCTCTACAGTAGTGTTAATCATCTTAATTCATAAAACCCACGAAAGACAAACAAAAATAGAGTGAAACGCTAAATTAAAAAAAAAAAAAAAAAAAACTAGCTAACAAGTCGTTTGTGAACAAAAATAAAAAAACAATTGTTTTGCAGCCAACTTCACTACAGAATAGGATTTTCCACATGCTCAGCATTGCCGAGTGCGATTTTGGTATGCTCCATGCATGAGAACTTTTGGCAGATAAAAACGCTTGCCGTTCCGCACAGTCACAAAGAAAAAGTTCTGAACCCCAATATTTATTATCGTTTAAAATTTTTTTTTTTTTGAAACATTTTTTGTGGACCTCAGCCCCACAGTGATTTACTTGTTTCATAGTTTATCTTCGTTCATTCGCTTCTTATGAGAGGGCATGTCAATCTAAGCGATAATTTATTTCAATTAATTTTTGCCGAGTAAAATTTCAAAGGTGGCAGTAAATTTCATTTAATCATTTAGCATACGAGCAGTTAGTTTGTAGTTTCATTAGTCGCTGACGTTGACACTACATTTTATGATCTCCTCATCTATAACGAAATATATTTATGGCGATTGCACGTACTACATACTTGCTTGTGATAAATTTTATTGCTTTAAAAAAAACCGAAAAAAAATATAAATTCAGCAAATGAAGCCCAATTAGAAGCGATTGTTTTTTTTTTTTATTAACTGAATCAAGTTACGGCTGAAAATTGCTCTCACTTAAATAATAAAATTTAATTTAAAAACAAAAATATTTCAGTCAATTTTATAAATTGACGTAAAAATATTTTAATTTTATATTTTAGCTTGAAGAAGCTTTACAAGCTCATAACAAAAAATGTCTTAAGTAGACTTAAGTGAAAATTCACTTGTTGACACATTTAGCTGAATAGTAGCTTAAGAAGGGGGGTACAATATATTCCGCAATTTATGAGATTTCAATGTAAAGTAAAACCGTTTACTAGAATCGCAATGATTTTGTAAGAAGAACTTTTAGAGCTTCTAAAATTGTAGTCCTCCAAAATGTCTTAACAATGGCGTTTTCTATTCTTATAAAATATTCTGCCTTTAATGTTGTTTAAATATGTTGCCTAAAACTGCACAAAGTGATGCTTTGTTTATTGTTTCAATACAACAGAAACTTAAAGCTAATTTATATTTAGCGTTTTTTATATTTAAAGCTTTTATAGCGATTTGCAAAACCTAATTACGTTAACACCACTGACAAGCAGTTGCAAAAAAAAAAAAAAAAAACTTTGCGCCGAAAATAAAAATTATTTTTTTCTTCAAAAGTAACCAATAATTTTTATGCTGGATATATTGACGAAAAACATATTGAATTTTAATTACAAATTAAATAATTTGCTTAATTATATAAACAAGTAGTTGACACAGTTGTAAAAAAAGGCATTATCTCACCCTTACTTATAAATTGAGTGCAAAATATGTACCATTTTTGTATCTTTTGTATGCAACATGTTGAGAAAGTAAAAGAAGCCAATTTTGATTTTAACTATTATATTTTTTTGACAAGAGAACGCAAACATTCTTGGATGGCAGAATGTATGCAACATTTTTGGTTAGAAAAGAAACTACATAAGACATGAGCAGTTTTTCCATATTGACTCAGATTTATGAGCTGAACTTCAGCTTGACAAAACTAGCCATTTTTATTATAATATAAGAAGGTAAATAAAATACAATAAAAAATAAAATTAATTTATTTAATTCATCTCAATTAAAGCACTTTATTATTTTTCTTTAAGTAAAAAACAAATTTTTTTCTTGGTTACTTTTTAAAAATGAATTATTTTTGCAACTTTTTTTTTGAGTGACATTTTTAAGAACTCAAAATTGTACTAAACAACTTCAGTGAAGTGATAAGAGGTGATGTGATGTGATGTGTGATGCCTTATGAAAATCAAGTTTCATGAAAAGCATCTTTAAATTGTTTTGTATTTCTTAAAGTCAACGATTTCATAAACTGAGTTCCGGGTTAAAATGCAAACAAATTCAGATAGTGTGTGTGTGTGTGTGTTTTTTTTTTTTTTTTTTTTTGGTGTTAAGTTTATGGGCCATAAATTACATTAACGAGGTCAGTTTGGCAGCAGTGTGATATTTCACTATGAATAAAAAATAAATTAATAAATAAAATTTAAAAAGAATAAAAAAAAAACTTCCTATTGATTGTATTCATTCATAAACACAAACACTCTATTCAAAAAACGAAATAAAAAAATCGAAATGAAATCACCGGCTCAACAAACACATTCAAGCAACTGGCGAATGATTTGAAATTTAAATAATTTTGTTGATTCGAAGAAAAACAGACTCTTAAAAGAAAATCTGAAAGCAACGAATATTAAACACCTTTTATTTTGGCTTTTAAATCAAAGAAAAAAATGCATTTTCTATGAGTCAATAGAAAATGTAATATGAGCTTGAGGAGGTCACTTGTCATATATACCAACTAGAGTCCGAGACTCCTTACAAACGTCGTAACTGCTATAAGGCCAATTATGGTCAGGTCCCCTGGGACCAGCGCCCCACTACCTAAGTAGCTTTGCATCGATGTTTCTGTCCCTCCCGACAAAAATAACAGCAATCGTTCAATAAATTCGATTGGGAATACTAAATCTGTTACCAATCAAAAATTCAGTTGCTTTGATCGAATTTTTTAATTGTGCCAATAAGTAAATCGGTTCTATAGCTCGAAATATTATTAATTGAACTATATTATCGAATTCCGGTTGCTACAGCTATAAAATTTGAATATCACCACTGAATTTTTGAATGAAAAGAAATTTAGTTCTCATAACCGAAGTTGTTTTCTGAGTGTATTCTACTCATGTGATAATTAAGTCTACAATGGCCTGTAAGTAGCTCAACGTAGAGTTTAATATCATTTCTGCTGAGAGTGAAACAACTTCTGCCCTAATAAGTTCGGGCTGTGCTAATAAGTCGACTTAAACAAATGAAGTCGATAACTTTGTTATTGGAGTTTAAAAGAGAAGGTGGCAATCAACGCTATACCATATGCTAGCAGCGATATAATTTAAAAAAAACTTTTAAGACTCTAAAATAACTTAATAAGACATAAAAGGTTTTTCCATATTACCATAGATAGTTTTAAAAGCCTAAGGGTTTTGGAAAACTTAGCAAATATTTTTACATAATGAAATTTTAGAACTGTGTGACTGCCTCATAGACCAAGACTTCTTGTTGGCTTCGAAAAAAGTATTTGAGCTCTCATTGAACAATATATTTGGCTTTTTTCGAAGCAAACGTCTAGAACATTGAACTTGTAGGCATTTGGGTCGCGTTACAATAATAAAATTAAAGTTTTGCAGACTCGATTTCTGCTCAGATCTTGTCTTTTTTTCTGTATAGATATTTTTATTGCCTTCCAGAAATCCTTGTAAATCATTGTTCTGGCAAACGTGCGTCTTGCAAAACTGGAAAAATCCAGGTAAATCTCTTAAATTCTATTTTAATAAAAAGAACAAACATTTAATTAGAATTTTTAAATCTTACTTTACGCAGTTCGCTCAGTGTGTGCTTGCGATTTGAAAACTCTAAAATTCCAGGGCTTACGTTTTGCGATACCAAATCATAAAACGCAAATTTCTAACATGGCGTTTTGCGATTTCAAACCAAAGTCGAAAAATTTAGGCGTTTCTCCGGATATAGCGAATAAAGGGTGGGCCATTTAAAATTAAAAAAAAAATTACTGATTATTTTTTAAAATTTCTGGTTTTATTGGAAAGATTGATTTTTATCATTTAAGAATGGAACACAATATCATTCATATGACTACCACCATAGCTGGTTCGGCAATACCCCAACCGATCAACCAAATTGTTCAGTACATTTTCGCTAGTTTTGGCTCGAATCTCTTCAATGTCTTTTTCATTTTCATTTTCATGTTTAACGTTTGTCCTTAATGGCTCCCCACAGCTCCGAGACAGCCAATTGATATCACAATTTCGGCTGATTATTCGGTTTTCGAAAATGGTTCGTAAAATATCGATGAGACGCTGTCTTGTTGAAACCAAATGTCGTCTATGTCTTTGTCTTGAATTTTTGGAAACAAAAATTTGTTGAGGCTCATCGTTGACGGTAGCGGTGGCTACTTAGTAATTTTCAAAGCTAAATGGCCCAGTAATGCCGCCTGACCAAAATTCACACCAAACAGGGACTCGTTATCGATGGATTGGCTTCTCAATAGCCAAGTAATTTTACTCAAATCTGTTTTGTTACCAAACAACATCTAATACAAGTGTTAGAACATAATTGTTTTAAGTAAGGAAATTCTCTAGCATTTCCATCGACTAAAAGGCCCTTTTTTCATAGAAAAAAAGTTTTTTTAAAGTGCGGTAAACACATTGACTAGTCTCTTTTACTTCAGCTAAAAGCTGTAGTTATTCATAAAATAGTAATAAAAATAAGAGTTTAAAAAAAACACACACACACACACTCACGCTTAGTTAAATACACAAATAAAAGCCAAGACCGGTAAATAATACTTTTGATCGGTAAAAATGCAAATTTTTTTAAAACATTAAAATCGCTTTTTTATGACATGAACTGGTGTTTTCACAAAATTTTAATTTCATTTATTTTTTTTTTTTTTGTTTTGTTAAAAAACACATACTATTTTTAGAAACTTAAACAAATGGCAGTCATTACGACTGTCAGACTGCCGAAACATAAAAAATGTTGCTTAAAAAGTGATGGAACCTAGAGAAGAGCAACCAGAGTCTTAAAATCAGCAACAACAGCAGCTTATTAAATTTACATAAATATTTATCATCCAGCAGTTAAGAAAAAAAAAAAAATAACAAAAAATAGATCAATTTATTTTATAAATAAAATTTTATTTCATTCATGCGTGAGTGTGAAATCTAACAAAAACCATTCAAAAATAAACGCAAACAGATTTCAGGGGTTGCAGGTGAATTAATTAAATTATAAATAAAGATTATGTGGGGCTTGCATAATGGTCAAAACAAAAGCAAGGAAACCTTTTTGGCTATTAAAACCGGCAAGCACATCTCCAAGCAGTTAATCATGTGTAGGAGCCGTGTGAACAAGAAAAATCTTGGTAGAAAAATATGCACCATTTAGTTGTCAGATTTAAAAATCAAACACATGCATACGAGTGAGTTAGTACATGCATAAGCCAAGATGCTAAGCTGCCGCCATAGCAACAATGGAAGTAGAAAAAATTGTATAGAATTAGCAGACAGTGGAGAAGAGCAGCAAAAAGGATGAATAATTGTTTTGGGTTATACAAAGTGTTGAATGTAAAGATAAATGAGTTGGTTGGTCGTTGGTCGTGGTGATGACAGTGACAATGACAATATTTAATGTGGCTGCAATTCAAATGTGCGAGTGTCATCATCTTAAAAGATGCACACAATTCAGTCACTCATTCATACATTTGCCCATTGATCTTACTGGTTCGTTTGTCTAATAGAATTTTGTGTGTTTGTCGGTGGGGCTAAAAAGTGACAAATGTTTTTTGGACTTCATTACTAGAAGCTCTTTGTGAATTTTGTTGTTACTATTTGAGAGGAGGTTAATAGCAACATTTGGCTTAACAACTACAAACAAAATAAAGTAAAGTCATCAACCAGTTTTAAAGGCGGCATCACACACACACACACTCTCACACACAATATTCTTCTCAAGTCTCCAGTTAATTTGTGTTTTGCGTCTTTACAACTTTTGTATGTGCACAATGGCACCATTTAAACTGTAATCCATCATATCAATTGTTGTGTAAATATTGCAATACATTATTCTAAAAATATATATTGTTTGTTATTCTACATTTTGTATCTTGAGATTTATTAGGGCTTGAAATTTTAACAGAAATACAAAAAAAAAATCTAGATACTTAAAATACATTTTCGAATTTACTTTAACATTTTCAAAACTTAATTTCGAATTAAATCCCGTATATTCGAAGTCGAATTTCGACAGTTTGAACTTAATTCGAGCTGTATTTTAAAACTTTAAAATTATAATTCGAAACTTTGAATTAATTAAAACTTCATTTTAGTCTGCTAAGCTAATTATCAAATTCTTAAATTATATTTAAAATTTAACAAAATTAATTTCTGGAATTAAGCACAAATAAAGATTAATATTTTGTTAAACTTTTAAATTCCAAATAGAAATTATTACATATATTTAAAATTTTTACATTTAATTTTAAATTTCAACATTTAATTTAAAATTTTCGATTTAAACCTAATTCAATTTTGAAAATTCAAGCTTATTATTGTTATTATCATTATGGGCTATGATCGCATAGCGACCTTTAAGATCTATTGTGAAGCCCAGTTCCTAACTACAATTCGAGACTCTTTACGAATCTCGTAATTGTTGTAGAACTAATCTTGCCTAGATCTTCTGTGACCAATGCTTCACTACCTAAGCAGCTTAGTTTTGGCCTTGCAACCGCTGGGCCCTCGCAGAGAATCTGTTCCGACGTTTTCTGTCCTGCCCAACAAGATTCAAGCTTAATTTCAAACTTTCAAATTTGAATTAAATTTTTTTTTTCAAGATTTAAATTCGAATTTTCGGAATTAATATCTAATTTCCGAATTTAAATTTTATCTTTCCGACCTTAATTTTGAATATTCAACATTATCGGTTTAATTTTATAATTTTCAAAACCCAATTTCAAATGTTTAATTTATTCTAAAATTTTCAAACTTAAATTCTTAATAGAATTTCTACAATTCGAAATTAGTTTTAACCTTTCAAACTTAAATTAAAATTTTCGCATTTACTTACAAATTAAAAAAAAAAACTAAATTTTAATTAAATTTTAAATTTTCCGACTTAAATTTTTAATAAAATTTCGTCCTTTCGGGCTTAATTTTGGTCTTTCAGGCTTGAATTAAAATTTTTGCATTTATTTCAAAATTTTAAAAAATTAATTTGAATTTTCTAATTAAATCTTAAATTTTTGAAATAAAATTTTGAATATTCAAATTTTTGGAATTTGATTTAAAATTTTCGAATTTAAGTTTGCCTTTTTTAAACTTAATTTCAAATTTTCGAACTGTATTTAAAATTTTCAAATTCAATTTAAAATTTTTAAACTTAATATCAACTTTTCCAATTTAATTTTGACGTTTTTCAAATTTAAATTTTTAATTTTCGAACTAGGACTTCCAATTAAATTGAATTTACCAAACTGATTAAAAAATTTTTAATTTTATTTAAAATTTTTGAACTCCATTTCGAACTTAATTTCAAATTTTTGAATAATTTTTTGGAATTATAGAATTTAATTTCGAATTATCGAATTTAATTTCGAATTATCGAATTTAATTTAGATTTAGCCAATTTAATTTCGAATTATCGAATTTAATTTAGATTTAGCCAATTTAATTTCGAATTATCGAATTTAATTTAGATTTAGCCAATTTAATTTCGAATTATCGAATTTAGTTTCGAATTATCGAATTTAATTTAGATTTAGCCAATTTAATTTCGAATTCTCGAATGTAATTTCGAATTATCGAATTTAATTTCGAATTATCGAATTTAATTTCAAATTATCGAACTTAATTTAGAATTTTCGAACTTATCTTTGAATTTTAGAAAGTAAGTAAAAATAAATTTTTGAAAATCAGAATAAAAAAAATTTATTTTTATGCTTGACACGCATAATTTTGCAATTTTTTTTTTTTATAAATGCAAATTTTTAAAACCGTTTCGAAATTCTGCAAAAATACATAAATTTACAAATATATTTATTACAGAGTTTCTGAATTTTAATAAACCCAGAATAAAAACTGCTCATATTTTAAAAAAAACTCAATTTTCGAATTTTCAAAAAGGTGTCACTTGTTAAAAAAAATTTCTTGTTTGATTCAGGTAAATAATTATTATAAATTGTTATATTTCCTACAGCAAGCTTTGAACAATATGGTAGAAAATAAGAAACTTTAGCTGCCGCCTTAGCAAAAATTTATGATTTCAAACAATTACTAGACTTTTTTTTTTATTAAACTCCTGACAAAATTCAAATAATATGTAAACTCCTTCTGTAGGGCTGTTTTGTAATTGCGACCACAAACTTTGTTTAGAAATCCCTTCTGCAAAAGCTTAGTCTGGTAACGTGCCTGGCTGCATACCAATAACCCCTTAATGGCATTAACAGTCAGGTGTTCAGCAATTCACTTGAATCGCATAAAATTTAACTATTTCTAAATTCGCCAAAATCATTAAAAAAATAATTTTCGTTATGATTGCCGGTCGTATAAATTGCAACTGTTAAACGTTCAATATCATTATTTTTGTTGCTTTTGTTTTATATGTTTTTTTATTACAAATCACAAGTCACACACACACACACACACACACATATATATATATTTATAAACGTAAAGAAAAAGAGATATTAAATCAAAAATTTATTTTGGTTTATTATGGTTTTCATGGTAATTGTGGCAGCATTTAGCTGCAACAACATCGATGGCGGTGGCAGTGACGGCGTCGGTGCAACATTAATAAAAATTTTAAAGCAACAAATTGTAACATTTTACTGTGAATATAAAATGTAGTCCGCCCACCATTTGCTTTGTTGTCCATATAAAATCAACTACAACAACAACAGCAGCAGGAAAACATTAAATTAAACAAACCTCAGCTGAGGTGAGTTAAACTGAACTGCACTGAATTGAATTGAGTTGAGTTAAGCTGTCTCAAACACATGTTGTGGCTAAAAAATAAAAATTAAACGCCTTTGATTAGGAATTGGTGGCCTCAACTAACACATGCAGCACGCTCATATAGAAAATGCTGGGCTGTATACTGACAGCACTTTTTTCTCGTTACTTACATGATGTAAGTCCCCTCTATTAGAAAAATAGATGGATGGGGAAGTCACACAAATATTTGTACTTGTGTGTTTTGTAGTTAAATTTCTAAAGTGATAATTGATCTGTTTTGTTGTTGTTGTTGTTGGAATTAAATATTTCTACAAAATATTCACACGGCTGCCTGCCTGCCTGCCTGACAGCTTTTCTTGTAGTTGAAAACTACACCAGCAGACAGATCATCATCATCATCATCCCCGTCTTGGTCATAAAAACAACAAAGTAGAACAAAAACGTTTCAATAACAAAAAAAAATAATAATAAAAAAGATTGTTTTAAAAGTAACGCCAGTTTATTGTTAAATTTGTTGGGCTGATTTTGTATTTATTGTCAGTGTTGTTTGGGGTATTGCATTGACCGAGTGATTAGTTTGTAAAGCCACATTCTCTGGGATCACTTATAAAACCATAAACTGTATAAATGGCCAAGAATCATGCATAATATGCCCAATTAAACTGAGGCTGATGCTTCCGATCGTTTGTACATAAGCGAATACGTCTATTTTGATTTTAGTTGAGATTTTTGGTTTTCAAAGACAATTCTTTGGTTTGTTATAATGTTTGCTACACATTATGACAAATAAAACGGGCCATAATAATAGCCACAAAAAAGTAGGCTTTTATTAAGAGCCCGCTTTTGTTTATTAGAAATTTATTGCTACTAATGATTATGAACACAGAAAACAACTGCGGTTGTGAGAAATAAATTTGTTTCCAATCAAAAATTCAGTGGTAATCACCATCAGAATAGTTTTAGTAACCAGAATTCTGTAGTATTGACCAAAATTTAGTTCTCCTAAAAATTTCTTGGGCTGTAAGAATGATTTAATTGTCACGATTAAAAAATTCAATGATCACAACTGAATTTTCGATTGGTCACAAGCTTAGTTCTCACAACCGAAGCCGTTATCTCAGTGTAGACATAGAAAAATTTTAGTTGTAAGAACAAAATTTGTGTCTAATCAAAAATGCAGTTGTTGTAATCCAATTTTTTTAGTTGTAATAGCCATAAGTTCTATTAAGACCAATTTTGTATTGTCACGTTGAAAAAATTTGACTATTGCAAGTGAAATTTTTTATTTAGTTCTCACAACCAAAGTTGTTTTTTTTTAATGTAGCTTGAGTCAGCATCAGTGTTAATATTTGCTCAAAACAAACACATGTTTGCTTGATAGATAAAATTAAAGTTGCCAGATTTTTTTGAAATGAATAAAAGTGAACTCTTATCAAATGAGTAACTTCTGCTTTATGAATTATTATGTATTAGAAGAAGCATACCAACCAAAAGGAGAAGGGGTTTTTGTCATCTATGATAATTGCCAAGCAAAAATTTTGGAAAAGTTCAAAGAGACTTCAATATATGCTTAACAGTAATAGCGTCGTCTTTCCTACACCCATAACACAATTCTATATCACAACCGTTGTAGCAACGGTGAGTGACTTGTTATTTGATAGATGAAATTAAAGTTACCAGATTTTTAAAATTAAAAAGCAGACACTCACGATATAATTCATTTGAAATATTTTGCACTAATATCATCGTGATTCTCACAGCAATAACACAATTCTAAACCACAAGCATTGTAGCAGCAAACATTGCAAAGTGTGAGACTTGCATTAGCCCTGCTTAAATTCTAAGTTTTAAATTTAATTTCTAATCAATTGACTGTGTACTGTATTTGAAAATCATCTATGATCTGCTACATCATATATTTTGCTAGAATTCATTTAAGAAGCTGAACATGTACCACAAAGGACCCTTAAAATAGTTTGAGGAGCACAAAAATTAAAAAGAAAAGAACTAAATTAAACAGCAGTGGCATATGAAATTTTTATTTCTTTTTGTTGTTGTTGTTTTGTAAATTATTTCTTTTTGAACTTTTGACAATTTAATAACAGGCTTCAATGCTACGCTAAACATTTGGACCAGACAAATGTACAGACAGACAGATATGCAGACCTGTACACAACCTTTAAATAAAAAAATTCAAAATAAAAAAAAACAGATAAGAAAATATTTCAACTGATCTGCTGTTCTAAAATCAAACAAAAGCAAGACAACATTAAAAAAATGCGCCCACATTTTGTATGTGTTTTTGTTTTTTTTTTAGACAAATTTCATTTCATTTTCTACAAAATTCGAAGAATTTCACTGCTTGATAACAAACTCAAACAGAAACCAAAATATTGCGGCATCAACAAGCACTAGCAAACACCAACGCTAGCTTGGCCAGGCTTATTTATGGATGGATTAAATGCTTAAAAAGCAGTGCAGTCTCGTCAGTGTATCTTTTTTTTTTTTTTGTTTTCACAGACCAACAACACAAACACTTGGCCAATTTGCTTAGTGGCCACATTACTGCTGCATTAAAGAAACAACCTTAAAAGTGTGAGTACACGTGTGTGTGTGTGTGTGTGTGTGTGTGACTATGTTTTTAGTGTTTAATAATGAAGCATGTTTGTTTGTGGCATTAAAGTAAATGAGTGACTGACTGTTTGCCTCTTTGGTAGCACATCGTACTGTAAAGAGGGCGTAAAAAGGGGGCTGAACTCAAAACCATGTCCAAAATAACAAACTAACAAAAAAGAAGAGAAAAAAAAATTAAAAACCATATTAACCCCATTGCAACAAAGAAGTTTATTTTCCTTTTAACCAGCTAAACACTAAACACACAAATAGCGGCAGAAATTAAAAACCAGGACTTTAAATTAAAAAAAAAAAAAAAAGCCAACACAAGTAGTTTGAAATATTTTTTTTTAATTTTCTAAAAATTTAAATGCAAACATGGACATGCCGTTATAAAAGCTGTTAAGGAATTACAAAATAGCAGCAGAGCCCTAAAAAGCATCTTGTTTTCACTGTCTCTTGCTACTTTCAGTTCAAAAGGAGTAGAAATAATTTTTATTTTTATTGATAAATTTTTGTTATTTTGATAAACGGTGCTAAATTGCAGCAAATTAAATTATTATTATTATTAAGAGGGAGAAGAAAAAGAAAAGATAGCAGCCAGCAGCTGTACCCTTCTGCTGTAGTTATAAATTTCTTTTCTCCATTTGCTTTGCTTTTTACCTAAAAATATTCCCACAAAATCATCGTCATCATCATCATCATCATCATCTCAACTACGTGTTAAGCTCTCAAAACCAAGAATTTTGAAAAACTGACTGACTGACAGATTTCCTTTGGTCGCAACTCATTGTTATTTATTGAGCCAAAATGAATGATTTTTTAAGCTGCTAACCTTATTTTCTCTCTGTTTTTTAATCTAATAATAGGTTTTTGCCAAAAACGTTCTTAATATATTGATGGGGGTTTCTTTCTGGCTTACTCGTATTTATTGGTAAAAAAAAAAAAAAAAAAAATCCAAAAAAAGAAAAGTGAGTGCTACTTCAACAAATAGTGCCAGTTAGAGCCTTTGAATATGTTGTGCGTAGGCTGAACTCAAATCAAAGATTTATAAAGTCACAAACACCCGTGATTAAGTAAAACGTTTCTGGAAGTATTAAAGCAATTTTCTGCAGACAACAAATCATTAATTTCTTTCAGTTAAATTTTTCAAGGTCAAAAACTGTTTTCGCAATAAATGAAAGTAATTTTGGCCAAACAAAATGTTTGATGGTAGCAAAATATCCTCCTCCTGCATTTAGCCAGGCTACACACAAAACACAACTTTGATTGTGAGAACTAAATTTACTTGCAATCAAAAATTCACTTGTGATAATTAAATTTTTTAGTTGCAGCATTCAGAATTCCATAATATTGATCAAAATTTTGTTCTCTTAAAAAAGTTTTGAAAGGTACGACTGATTTTTGATTGGAAACAAATTTAATTCTCAGTGTAGTATGAAGTTTTGCTTTAGAAAACTCATAAAAAAAAGACCATAACAGTGACTTCTGAATTTTGCTGTTTCTTTTTGTTTTCCCTGTATAACCCGCAGAGGTCATTTGGCCTTAAAAAAAAATTCAACATCAATTAAAAATAATTCCTTAAAAAATCTGTATTTTTTTTTTGCTAAATTCTTTAAACTGAAACAATTAATTTTTCTCACTTAATTAAAAAATTGCCATATAAATGAATTAATAAAATTAAAATTTTAATCAATATAACAATTTTGCTTAATTTTCTTTCTGAAGCAAAGTTTCCCTAAAACAGAAAAAGGCTTCTTGCTACCCATATTAAGCAACATGAATTTTCAAAAAAAAAAAAAAAACTGCCCAAAAATAAGGCGCCTCTTTTGATTACTCAGGCACATACACATACACCATCTAATAATTTTATAGCTGAAAGAAACGAAATGCAGAAAAAAAAAGTTGTAAATATTTTTTGTGTCAGTTACTGACACTTTTCTGTATCATTAAATGGACCAACAAATGCGTAAAGAATGCCCTTAAGTGGCTACTGTATTTTGTTAAATCACCAAAGAAAAAAAAAAAGAAAAAGAGAAAAAGTAAACGCTTTTCAAACCAGCATGAACCAACACATGAATTCAAACAAATTCATTGCAGTTCGGTAACAGACAGGCTTTTTATTTGGGCTTAAGATAAAATTGTTTAAAAATTAAATGCGTTTGCGTTTGAGTTTGTTGAATCACAGTTGTATTATCAAATCAATTGCAGCAGAGAGCTGGCAGCCAAATGGCCAAGAAATATGGCCAACTACTGCTGTTACAACAAGATCATTCCAGGAACAGCAACTGCATTGGCCCGCATACCGAGCTAGTGGACTACAAATGGGAGATTTACAACTTAAGTCTACAGCAGGAGGTGACAGGAAGTGCAAATATTTTCCACTGCAAGCCTTATTGTTAGTAGTTGTAATAGTAGGCGAAGATTTCACAAAACAAAAACAAAAAATAAACCATCTACGCAGTATGTTGTGTTTGGTATAAGATGGGTTTATGCTGCAACATATTGGCTACACTGTGTGGTGTCGAGAGCTGTGGCACGTGTGGTTTTTCAAAGGAATTGAAAAGAACTTAAATGCCTGGCAAGATTTTTACTTTTCTTTTATTTTTTTAGTTTTGGCTTTATAAAGCCCAAAAAACTAAGGATGTTGTTTTACTTTTTTTATGCTTGTGGCACAGTGTGAATGAATTTCAAAATTGAATTGAATGACTTATTGCCATGTTTATATAAAAACATTAGTTTTTAAAGATGCCAGTAATACATTCAACTAGAAAGCAGCTACCTTAAAGACTTAATATTTTTTTTTTTTTGGAATAAAACAAATCGCATATAAGGCATGCTGACTGCTGACGTACTAACTGACTTACTGCTGTGCCAGCATACAAATTCATACACAAGAAAACAGATTTATGCTACAGCCTCACAAACATTTCATAATTCTTACAGCATTTGCCTACTTGCATTGAAGTGGAATTTAAAAATTATAAAAGAAAAATCTTTAATTAACACAGCAGAGTTCATATTTCTTGGCGTAAAAATGGAAAATGGTCATCATTAATTCACGATAGAAATTTATTTTGTAAATGCCATGTCAGTGCTGCTGCTTTTAATTCATAACACCCAACTCAGTTGAGTTGCATTTGAAACAACTGCTATTCATGACACAAAGAAGTTGTGATTGCAAAATTTGATGATGAGTTGTAACAAAAAAAAAAAATTGAGCTGAATAATTTTTTTTTCTCATTCTATATGTAGCCAGAATATTGTGAATATTTCAGCCAAGAATGTGATAACGAGTAGAGACATTTTTTTTTTATCTTTTTTAAAAATACAAATCCGCAAAGCTTCTTGGCTTATCCGCAGAAAACCGTCAGGGTCTAGTTAGGAAACAAACCTGTGATCCCCAGATTGGTCACCACTTATATTCTATTCACTTACAATTTCTAACAGCAACATTTGATTTTGTTGCAGAATGTTTGACCACAAAAACAAAATTTGTGGGCAGTAAGGCCTGGCAACTGGCTAAACATATCTTACACAGAAAAAGTAGCACAATTTGTATTTGTAAGTGGCTTTAATACACTTAAATTATACAAAACAACTCTACAACAAAATTACAAACAACTCTATTTAACACTAGGCCAACAGCCAGACAGACAAACAAACAAACAAACATTATTTAGTTAAACCAGGTAGCTTAACCAAACCAGTAAATCGGTATCAACTACAGCAGCAGCCAAAGAGTCTAGTTAAATTTGCTGTATAAAGATTTTGTTGCACTTCTTGCACTAGTCACTCATCACACAATTGGCTGGCTTGCTGGCTGTTTAACTGCCTGAATCGACTATTATGGCTGGCGATTGCTTAAGCAAACATGAATCATGGTTTGGTTTTTTCCTCACATTTTATTTTTTATTTATTTTCTGTGGTTAAAAAGTGTTAAATTTAGTCAACACAGCATCATTATCATCATCATCAGCAACATTTTCACTATAAATTTTGTCATAATCAATGAAATTTTGTATGAGTGTTCAAAAAACCAAAAAAAAAAAAAACACTTACTCATCATTAAAGTCTTAAATAAAAGATGACATTTAAATGATAACTAGACTATGAGCTTTTACTTGTGGCGGAACTTAAAATGATGCCTCATATTTGGGCTAAACACAAAAAAACAAAAAAAACACTTGCGACAGAAGCATAAATAAACCGAAATTATTTTTAGTGGCTTAACAGCTTTTAGAGTCTTTCTTGGCTGTCATAAACTTCCAAATTATAAAAGTAACGAGTAACACTATCTTTTTTTGATGGACCAAAGCAATCAGCTGCTGTTGTTAACATTCAAACATGCGCTTCCTTACAGATCACAAAGTGCTGATAACAAGTATTTTATTTAAATACTCGTATTGCTCACACACACCCATTTGCATATGCCATATGTGAGGCTTGTATTTATGTAAGCCGCACCACAACGCCACTGCCGTCTATCGCTAAAGATCACCAAATGTCACGTACTTATTAATTTACATTGAATATTAAACTTAACACGTACCAGTGCCAATTTGTTGAGTTTTACACTCAAAAAAATTTCTCTGTTAAAAAAAAAATTATTTTTTTAAAGAAATTTTTGCACTTTTTCAATTCATGCTGCAATAAATAGATTGTTTCTCGCATTGAGTGGCAGGTGGCGCTGTCTCATGTTTTCTAGATCCATGCCGTCCTGTTGAGGTAACAAGAGCTGAGTTAGCATATTTCTGTAACAAAGTCACCATCGTGGTGACGGTCTCGCCTTCAAAAATGTAAAGCCTGAGCAAAATCTGCATCAGACTGTTGCTTGTTATGGCTGAATTTTTTCCTCATAAATTTCAGGAGAATTTTCTGAGTCCCAAATTCAACAATTTTGTGTATTCACAAAGCCATTCTGATGAAAATGCGCTTCATGGGAGCAAATGAGTATTGACTTCACTTTGCTGAATTTGGGCCTAATAACCCTCAACTAGAATTGCAAGATTCCGTTTTAAACTATGTAAACGTAAAGTAACCTAGATTAACCACGTGAAATTGTGATATCTGAAGAGGTCCCCTAACCTTACTCCCGATATCTCAGGTAGGCCGGTCATCAGATGTGCACCGAGAAATCTGTGTTTCGAATTGCGGGCTCCTTTATTTTATTTCATATTTAATTAAAAAAAGTTTTTTTTACAATTCATTCACAAAATCACTTTTTTTATTTACTTGTTTTTATTTTAAAATGAAAAAATGCACTCTTACTGAGACACAATATACAAGTTCTAAGGTTTCGTCATGCCAACCATTGCTTGTTCCTAATATTTCCTATCTTGACATCTAAGATCACAATGTTCGTTTGATCATCCCGTTAAGAGTTTGAGGTCACTCTTGTTGAGCTTCTAAAGGGTATCTCAGTAAGAGTACACTTTTAAATTTTGAAATAAAGTCACGCAATGTAAAATTAAGTTTGGAATAAAATATCTGAGCCGCCAAATTCGTTCAATGGGCTATGGCGCAAAATGAAGTCAATTCCAATTAAAAAAAAAAAAATCACCTCCGATTAAGCGCATTTCCATCTGAATGATATTCGTGAATACATTAAATTGTCGACTTTAGGCTTCAGAAAATACTCACGCAATGTTAGTGAAACAAATGCAACCACAACGAGCAATTGATTGGTGAAGACTTAGGTCGGGCCTTTCTTTTTGAAGATGATTGCGATATGGGTGTGGATGACATGTGGTTTTAGCAAAACAGCGCCACCTGCCACACAGCTCGTGAAACAATCAATTAATTGCAGCATGAAATGCAAAAGTGTACTCTTACTGTGACGATAACGTTTATTACCTAGGCACCCCTCCCCCCTAGGTGTGCCTTCTCGGTGAATTGTCCCAGCACCTGAAACTGCTATGAGTTTGAATATGGAAGAAGGATAAATTCGGGGTCCACCAAATTATACCTTCGGGATCCGACTAGTGACTCTCAACACTGGTACTACGGGAACCGGTAGCCCCACAGAGGGGTTAACAGCTGATGCTCATAGTCGAACGCTGAATGCTGAAGTCTGTGGACCGAACTTCGTTCCAACCCTGCGGGGTTTAATGGATGATGTTCTGGTTACAACATCCCTGGTTCGTCGTTCGGTCTGTTTACTTCATGCACACCGGTGACCGGTTATTGGTAAGGTCCCCTTGGGGGATACACGTTATGGTTGTGCTTGATACCAAAAGGTACGCTGGCAATGGAATTCATGTCACCTTTTGCAGGGTGGCATGTTCCTCGATGTAATGTTTCATTGAAACAGAAAGTCAATTTGGGTCTTAGATCGGCCAAACTCCCTCAACAAGGGAGGTGTGTATGACATATCTTTAGCACAGATAATTTGCTACAGGTTCTGTAGTTATAAGCAGGGATACCACTCATTGTTTTACCACGGTGAGATTAGACCCAAGCGGCAGGTGCTCACCTAAATCATCCACACTCATTGTTACCTTGGTACCGACTGTAAATCGAAATCTCATCTTTGACTTTCAGGCTCCAATTTTTAATCAACAAAATATTTTGAGTGTAGAAAATTCCTAGTGGTGCTGATGGTGGTGGTGCCCATAGTTGTGCTGGCAGAAGAAGAGTGTTTGCACAAGTCCCAAACGAAAGTCTACAAACAAACAAAGCAAACACATAACCAAGTAAGAGTTGAGTGTGTGTGTTTGGCTTATTGTGCGGTGTTTAAATGAAATGTTTGCATTTAAAGGAAACAAATTGTAAAACAGAAATGTGTGTCATGTTGACAAATCAACGCCAATTCAATCTGCATTATTTATTTCAATTCTTTATTCAATCTATCTTTAGAATCTAGCAAATTGTTTTTATTTTTGCTGTTCTTATTGTTGTTGTTGCGGGAAGGTTTATGGTAGAGTAAGTACATTTATTTTTATTTGTCTACTCGTAGGTGCTCTGGCTATGGCTCTGGTCTCTTTTAAAAAGCTCAGCATGGCATCTTAATATCAATTGTCCTGCTCATGGTGTTGTTTTGTGCCGTCAAAGTAGGACTGATAAATGGGTTCGAAAAAATGAAGATCATTATCTTACGTACTCGCGCATATACCAGAGATTTCAAAACATTAACATTTTTTCTGCATTTCTGTGTATGTGTGTTTGTTACAAGTATTTTCTGCTGTAACAAAAAGAAAATAAAAAATCCGTTGAATGATAAAGTTACGCTTTGTTTGGAAATAAATGGAAACAACTTTACAACCAAATGCAGAGGAGGTGGCTCGTTTAATATTTTTTTTAGTTTTACTTTTTTTTTTTTTTTGAGCTCATGTGGTGTTTGTCTTGATAATTTACATATTATTAGAAGGCAAGAAGTAAATGCAATTCATTTCATTGTCTGCTTAAGCTCGTGTTTGTTTGTGCAAGCATTTTGTTTAACAGGAATTTATTAGAGCATTTTGCTACACACAATTACAAATTAATGTTCTCATAAAGGGATACAAAGTTAGCTCCGGGACTTTAAATGTATTCGCTTTTCTTCTTATCTATTGCATTTCCATAGGGCTCTTTGAAAAGACTGTATTTTTTTTTTTAATTTTTGAATTTTATAAAACATTTTTTTTTTGCTGACATGGAATGATAATTTTACTTAGTCCTTGGGAATATATGTTTTCTGTTAACCTCTGAATGACCTCATTAGTCCCCTCCCTAGTTGAAATTTCATTTAATTGTTTATAGTTGGCCTAACAAAGTTTTAAAAACGAATAAAGCACTTTTTAAAATTAAATTAAGCTTCAAGATTAGCATGTTCCGATCTTAATAAAAGACCATGTAACTATGGTCTAGGCCCAGCAGAGAAGGAAAGGAAGGATATTAACTGGTATATTCTACTTCTAAGTGGCATAAGTCCTTTTTTTTTAAATGAGTCATTAAAAATTCTGGATAGATGGTGTCCTTACCTTTCTAAAATTAGCGCTAGCTCGTAATTTTTTTAAGTAGACTTATACCATTTTCAAATATAACAGCTCATATATTAGTCGACACTTAAATCCAGTTGAAAAAAACTACTCACCTTCAGATAAAGAAGTGTCTTACAATAGTATGGGCGATCAGAAAATTAAGATCGTAGTACTGGCTGGGAATGCTTAGAGACACTAAGATGTTTAACATGGTAAAAACACAAAGCAAGTTATCTAGTAAATAGCTGCGATTAAAATGTTGACACGTTGACACCAAGAGCATTGTTGACTTCGCAAGCTTCATTTCTCTGAGAGTTTCTGCCATTGCAAAGAGCAACTGCAAAAATCTTGTGCAAAACATTAAGAAAACAAATTTCATTAACTAATAAAATAGCAAAAATTTTAATCACGTGCAATTAACCCCCATTAATTGAGTACCATGTTGAGAAAATATTCAAGGGAAAATCAATTTACTTCTGGTACAGAACAGGTAAAGCGAACCCTAAAAACTATGATCGCTAAGTACACTAATTAATTTAGAAAACATGGAACGAGCTTTTTCCAGAACAAGAAAAAAGCTCAAAACAAAGCCTATTAACCATTCCGCCAACAAGCTATAGGAACCGCGATCCGAAGCATCTTTTGTATAGCCAAACATCCAGCTCATAGGCAGAAATCGTAACTTATGCTCCATGATTTATATGTTAACACACTAGTCTATGGGGCACCCTATTTTTGCGTTATACATTTTTTTAATTTAAAGAAAGTGAAGTGCATAAATTCGAAATTTTATGCATTTCAAAATTTTGTTTTTAATAAAGTCTTGTGAGAAATGCTGCAACTAAGGGAATCGTTGAGTCTGAGTTCGGGAGGAGCAGCAATTGGTTAAGGTCTTAATGGGTATTGTTCTCATTCTTCGTATACTTCCCCTACCACCCGGGTGTGTTTTCTTGGTGAATTAGCCCATCTGCTAGTAAAAGGCGGGCCAAAAGAAGTCATCCGTTGTTGTTTGGCTTTCATTTTTTTCTAAATGAAAATGAAATGTGTGCCGTTGCTCCGTCTTGTTGGAACCACATGTCCTCCAGTCCTAATTCGTTCAATTGTGGCAGATGGCCTGATGACCTCTCCAGCGTGAACAGAGCACCATGCAATCACTTTGAGCGGGTGTAATGATTCCTCGTGCATCACTCGTGGTTTTTCGGTGCCCCAGAAGCGATAGTTTTGCTTGTTCACGTACCCGCTGAGGTGGTAATGATAATACTTGCTCATTATGATTTTGGTTGAAAAATCGTCCACTTCGATTATTCCGCATTCTTGGGGAGTGTATCGCTCCATGGCTTGTTCATTTGTTTTCTACATCTGTCTAGTTCACAAATGTCAAAACAGATTTGACATTGGCCGCCATTTGCAAAAATAAGAGTAACTTCCAATAGGGAGGAAGCCTCATTGGATTGTTGGGTTAAGAGCTAATACTCACTGAATGCTAGAACAACCAGACATTCCAACCAGACGGGACTCAATTTATGATGCTCTGGGGACAACATCCCAGGTCCGTTGTGCGGTTTGTGAACTTCGTGGATACCCAACAGAAAGATGAAGCGCCATCTGTATTCGGTTTGGGTACAAGTGATGGCTGTGGTTGCTGGAAAAGAGTACATGTTATCTTTTTCAGGGTAACTTGTATTTCTATGTGCTGTTGCACAGCAATAGAAAGTCGTACGAATTTGTAGTCGGCCCAAATCCCTCAACCAGAAGAATGTGCCTAATGTAGCTTTAGCACACTTAATTTGCTAAGTTTGTTCTTTATTAGTCACAGGGGTCTTAGTGGTAGGCATGAATACCACTAGTAGTTTAAGCACGGTCAGATTAGACCGTAGCGGCAAGGGCTCACCTAAATCATCCACTTTCTCTTCGTATCCCATTTACTTCTTTTGTTGAATGTTTTTCTATTGCTTTCTTTTCTTCCTATTCCCCCTCCTATAGGTAGCATAAAGGGCAGAAAAGATCCACTTCAGTCAGCTTCTTGCAGAGCCCTGTACAACCTAACCTTCTTCTTCTGCTTTTTTTTTTCTTTTCTTGTAGTTATTTTAATGTCTTTTCTATTTACCTATCAGATTCCTCTCTTTGATGTCTTTCTGTGGCTTTTCCTTCTTCTCAAAGTGTCAGAAAAGAACGCGTAAGCCTTTTTTACATTTTCCTCATATAAGACGTCCTATTCATTTTAACCTGAATAGAAATTGCCAGCCTTGTGTTTTATTAAATGACAATTTCTAAAAAGGTACGGGTGGTTTGGTTAAGTCTCTCTACTAAATCATTAAGATATAATAAAATCACCAACAAACTACTCACTCGTACGTTCAGGTATCTTATGCTGTAGTTGTTTTTTTTTTTTTTTTTTTTTTGTGTGTTAATTTTATTTTGTCTGTTTTTGTTTTACTGGCTTTGCACTCGTTATGGCCATTCTTTAGACGCGTTAAAAGCAGTTAAGATAGCAATTTGTCGACTCTTATCTCTAGCGAATTCCAAACATGCGCGCATGCTGCTCTCTGACTTACTTATTTTATAGCTGACATCTACTAAACACTACGAATGTTTACTCCCAACTCCTAACACCGCCACCACCAACACCACCACCATCATCTTCATTCTCATACTCATGCTGTCTGCACAAAATTCACAAAATGAATATTTTTTTTAAGGATTGTTGGTTTGAAGAGTATAAATTCGGATTTCAATTATACTGTTGTTGGCAAATTGTATGAAATACCGATAAAGATGAGATAATGCTTTTGGCTCGTAAAGTTTGTTTCCTTTATTTTTTGTTCGGTTCATGGTTTTTTGTTTCCAGTACTGTTGGCGTTTTTTGTTGGAAGTAAAAAAAGAAAATTCTATAAAATAAATTTAATTCTAGAGCACTTGCAATAAAATAAAGTCAAAGTATCGTTATCCATTTGATTTAAATTTTTTTTTTTTGTTTTTCTCTTTTGATTTTTATTTGTTTTTTGTTCTGTTACTGTGCCAATCCATGTCTGTTGTCTTCATGTGTCGGTTGGTTAGTTTTTCTGTTGAAATTGTAACTCCTTTTGACTTTACACAAATGTTGGTTAAATGATCACTAAGTGATCTGAGCATTTGATAAAGTTTTTCTTTTTGTTTTAGTGTGTAAAATTGTACGATTTTGTTGTAGTTGCTTTACAAACGTGGCTGCAATGGACAGTTCTTAAATAGAGATAAAAAGCTTAAATTTTTAATTTTATTTTTAGAATAAAACTAGCAAGAAGTAGGTATGCGTACGTCTTAACTAACTTTTTCTCCTTTTTTTTTTTGTTAAACTTTGACGTTACTTGGGTTGTTTAGTTGCTGTAAATGAATTTATAATTTAAACATAATTTAAATGAAATTATCTTGTCTATTTTGTGTTTGTGTTTGTGCACATTTGCTTGCACACACACTATTTGTTGTATGATTTCACACCGCTATCTGTTGGCCGACTGTGTAAGCTTTTCTTTTGCTTTTGCCTTGGGCTTTGGCTTTGCTTTTTTGTATTCAAGTTCGAAACGTACTAAAGTTGTAAAGTCTAATCTGCTTAAAAGTATTTCATTCACTGTTTCCCATACAACATAAAGTCGAAGATTCTGTTTGCGATACCCTTAAACACTCTCACATACACAAAACATTCTAGAAAAAATCCTCGTAAATTATAAGTGTGAATATCATCTGGCTGTTTGTCTCTTTGTGTGTTTTGTGAGCTGTTCTGTTGTTGTTTTTCATTTTTAAGCTCTCTGAATTTGCTTTGCTTTTGCTTCACCTCGCCACCGTTCGTTGGATTTTTAATTTTATTTTTTATTTTTTTTTTGATTGTTTTGGTTGTGAGGTGGTAAAATGCCTTGTTTTTAGCGGCAATTATTTACGAAGTGTTGATGACAATGTTGGATAAAAGGGGTCATTCTGCACTTAATTCACCAAAAATGCGACAAAGATTGCATCTGAAAAAGAAATAAACAAAAATCAGTTCTAGTCTTGTGAATGTTTGTACTTTCGGTAGTACACGGTGAATAAAAAAAATGCAAAAACCATCACTAATTCCTACTCAAAATCAATTCTAATTTGCAGTAAAAAAATAATAAATTTTCAGTTATAAATTCATTAAATTGAGCAGTTTGGGTATTCGCTAGAGCAGACCCTTTGACATTTTTTACACACCTTTAAACCTTCGATTATGGAATTTCTTATTTACACCCAAATAAACAACTTTTGGTTGTGAGAATTAAATTTGTTTCCAATCGAATTTCTTAATCTTAACAATAGAAATTCGGTGTTATAGCTTTTGTTATAGTTTTTTGCTTGTATTATCGAATATAACTGAAAAATTTGATTATCACAAATGAATTTTTGATTGGAAAAAAATTTATTTGTGACAACCGAAGTTGTTTTCCGTGTGTAAGCTATAAAAAATCTTCATTCTAATGTAAACTTGACACACACAAAAAACAACTAAAAATGTGAGAACTAAATTTGTTTCCAATCAAACATTTGGTTGTGATAATCAAATATAGTTCTAGTATAAATATTTCTAGCTGTAAGATTGATTTTTTATTGTCACTTTTACAAAATTTCGACTATCACAACTGAATTTTTGATTGGAAACAAAATTATTTGTCACAACCGAAATTGTTTTCTCAGTGCACTCCTAGAGCTGCCTTGACAGCTTCTATTAACATCTAGTTTCTGAATGTTTTACTGCAAATTAAACACAGAAAACAACTTTGTTTGTGAAAAGTAAGCATGTTTCCAATGGAAAATTCAGTTGGGCTTATCAAATTTTTAGTTGTAGCAACCATAATTTGATAACATTATCTAAAATTTAGTTGTAATAAAAATACTTCAACCTTTAAGATCGATTTTCTGTTGTCACAATTGAAAAATTCGACTATCACAGTTGAATTTTTGATTGGTAACCAATTTGGTTCTCCCAACCAAAGTTGTCAGCCACTCACTTTGGAACCAATTTGGGCTTCATTTATTGACATTTGTTTTTGCAGTGTTCTTCAAAGTGAAATCGGTTTTTGTGTGAAAGCACTAACATCATTTTAGTCATTGTTCTTTCGACTCATCTTTGGCATGAAAGAACTTAAAAGGAGAGAAAGAAAATGTTTCTTCTTCATTGTGAGTAAAAACTCAAAGAATGCTTTTGCGACTTGTCCGCCATGTTAGTCGGTTGTAGATAGTGATGCTCTACCTAACGAAAACTGGTCCAAATTGGACCATTACAGTGACCTCTGCAAAGTTTGTTTCGACTGATGGTCATATTTGCCAAGTGTTTCAATACTTCGTAAACCACAAACAAATTTGTGACCGAGTTAGTTTTATCCTAGAACGGAATAGCATGAATGTTTGCGCCATGCCGAAACTAATTGTATCCAGCGTCTGGTTTAAAAGAGTGTTACAGCCATTTTGTCACAAGCGAACGAAAATTAAAAAAAAAAAAAATAAGAAAAAAAATTATGGGAAAGAAGCTATCGCTCGCTTATATAGAAAGAGGCTGATAGTTTTCTGCCTTGAATTGCTTTAGCTGCGCTGGACAATTGATCTTACAGATCTTTGGGGCAATTATGGCTCATTCTTAGTGGTAAGACTATTAACTTCCATGTGCTGGTATTTGCTTTTTCTCACTGTGTATAAACAACAAAGCAAAACAGAGAAAATGAATAACAGAATATCTGAATGCAGTGACAAAAAAAAAAAAAAAAAAAAAAAAAGACGTTCGAAAAAACACACTCACATACAAACGTTTTATAGAAATAAATCAAGCGGCTTCTAAGTCTTATCACGATCTCTTAAATTAAGTCGCCTGGAAGAAAAAGAGTTGCTACAAATGCAACGTATGAACAAAAAGCAACAAACATAATAAGTAAATAATAAATAAAATAAAATTTTGTCAACATACTCAACCGTACTTGCAGAAACAAACACACAACACAGACTTGAGTGATTGAGCTTTGCAATGAAGTGAAGCCACTTTATGGTAAATTTCACACACATTTATGAATTCGTCTGTGAATTGGTTAGCGAATTAAGGCAACGAAAAAAAAAGTACCTCAAAATTGGAATTGGAATAAAATAAACTTATTTGCGTATGCAAAATCAAACTCAAACGCATCATAGTTCGTTTAGGTTTCTGCTTTTGTTTAATACGACACCAGACCCACAATAGCCTCCAGTTTAGTTTAGAAAGAGGAACGTGAGGCATGGGCAAATATTTTAAATAAGCTATCATCAGCGTGAAGAGCTGCTAAACTTAAGTAAAAGTGAGAAGAGCTGAGCTTGTGAGTGATGTCAGACGGTTAAAGCAGATGTCATGTGTGTCAAAACTGCTGTTGACAACACAAAGATACAAATACACAGCACAGCCACAGCACAATGACAACAACAAAAGGCCGGCTTAGATGCCAAGTGGTGGTAGATGAAAGATGCAGAAAATTATGAGCAAAAAAAAAACAGAAGAAAATGAAAACAGATGAGTTAGAAGAGTTGGTAATATCAGCTCAGTACAAGTTAATTTAAAGCACATTAGTGCTGAATATTATGAGTGATTTAAGTATAGCAGTAGAGGAAAAGAAGGAAGGAAGGAAGAAAGACAGAAGAGAAAGAAGGTTTAAATTTTATGTTTTTTTTTCTCTTAGTGCAGCAGGACTGCAAGACGTTTGTTATTATTAAAAGCACAGCATGTGTAAGTGTGTTAGTGTGCGTGTGTGTGTTAGTGTTAGTGTGCGTGTATGCCACGTTAATGACATTTTTAATACAGTTCTAGACATGAGGCGGCGGCAAATCTAGCCTTATTACGTACGACATATTCAGCGCTTTTTATTTTTTGTTGCTGTTGTCAGTGAGCCATGATTGTCGTTGCTGCATGTGTCTAGTAAAGTTTATTTTGTAACCACACTTTTGTTTGTTAATGTTACGAGTTACGAACGATGTCAGTCGGAATTGTTCACTGAGTTTAAGCAAATGCGATTAAAATGTCAAGACTTCGATCTGTGATCTGTGAGCGAAAAGTAAGAAAAAAACAAACAAATCAAAGATGAAAATGAGAATGAAAAAAAAAAACAAAAAAAAAAATACATTTTCAGTGAAATAAAAAGTTAGCGTGTGAACATGTCGCCAAAGAGACTCGTGGTAAAGGATTGAAATGTACAGATAATGTCTTGGGCTGGTAATGCCATGCCAGAGTACGTTTTGCTTGACATGCTCTTCTACTCTGCTCGGCTGTAACGCACACAAACACTAAACTAAACAAAGGACAACTTCGTGCAACAACAGCAACACACCACAATCAACATAAACTTTAACTGAATTGGAAATGGAAATGGAAATAATAACAACAGCAACAACAACAACAGAAAACCTATAAGGTGTGAAGAGTTTTAACAAAAATAATTCACAATTCAGTTTTAAGTATTTGCATGGACGGGTATTTTGATTAAGTTCGATATTGTTGTTGTTGCCGTTGTATTTGTCTGCAACAAAATTTCAAAATTGCAAAAATTTTATTTGACATTGTCATAACAATTGTCAAAGAGGCCACCCATCTTAAGTGTATCCAATGACCGTAATCTCACACAGATCTGCTACAGAAATAAAAGGAACCAGCCAGATGGGTATCAGCACAAAATAATACATGTAGCAGTAGTAGTTATTGCTCTCTATAAAAAAATGTGTGCTTGTGTGTGTTTGTGTAGTTGCCATTGATACTTTTTTTCCAAGTTTTTTTTTTTTTTTTTTTTTTTTTTTTTTGGAATTCCTTGGCAATTCACATGTTAAATTTATTTTAAATTATTTAACATCATCAACAGCAGCAACAACTATAACCAACCGAGCCAACATCAAAATTTAATATTAAAAAAGGAAAAGAAAATCAAATTAAGAACAAAAACAAGCACAAAGTACATACGTTCCGCAGCACATAGATAAGAAAGGATAACGAACAAAACAAAACTCTGAAATGTTGTTGACAAGTAAGTTCTTTGTTAAGTTGTTGCTGCTCGCTCAGTATCAGTTCATCAGCCAAAGATATTCGCGTTTATTTACACATATTTAGCAATTCAGCTTTAATTCTAAACGAAAACCCCAATAATCTTAAGGAATTTTTTATCGCTTTAATATTTTAAATTAATACGAGCATAATACGTTGTATTGCGTATGCGTTTGTGTGTTTGTGTGATTACACACACAGGGCGAGGTAGCACATACCAAAAATCAACGTGACTGATAAATTTTCCTTTTCTTTTTGTTTTGTGATACCAACACAAATTTCAAAAAAAAGTGAATGTAAAATGAGGTAAAAAAAAAGCTGACACAACTTGGCGACATTTTATATCCAGATAATCACCCAGATTATGTCAGCGTCTTCTTGACTCTGGCACACAGTATTAGTTGGACATAATTTTTCATAATGATGATGAATTAAATTTAAACAGCGTCTTTAACCGCCTAAAACAAAAGTTTTAATTGCTTTCTTTACATTGCTAAGGTTTAATTAATGCCCTACGAAAGGGTAAAGAGAATAGAAACCCTGTCTAGAATTTAGAATTAGAATTTGTAATAAAAAAAAATTATGTAAACAAACTTGGGATCCATAATAACATCATGTTGTATTTTGTGCTTGGACATAAGAGTCATTCTGTTAACAAGCGGGCAGCTTACTGCGCCTGCCTAACGTTCATTACTCCAGACAACTACTTCGGCATTCCTTTGAGATATACTAAGGAGATAATTGGTTCAAAACACTGAGAATCGTCGACTGAATTTAGACAAGCAAAATGCTTTATTATACTATCAAGGCGTACATCTCAAAAATCAGTAACTTCAAACTCTTAACGTGATGGTTAAATGGTCAGTATGACCTTAGATAACACCAGTGTAATACAGGAAATATTATAACTTTTTTTTCAGTGGTTAAGGCTTCAGGAATCCCCTAATAAAGGGTAAGAAGAAACCCTGGCTAGAATTTAGTATAAGAATTTGAAATAAAAACTGATGTGAACGTACTAGCAACTAGCAGACAGATTGCTTCGCCTGCCGAACGTTTATAAATAAAATAAGATCCCTACTTTAACATGTTTTCCTGATACATTACGGTGATAACTGGTTCTTGGGTGTCGAATCACCTTTTTCAAAACACTGAAAATCGCTGACCGAATTTAGTCAAGCGAAGTATTTTATTACTCTATCGATTTGCACATCTTAAAAGGCAGTGACCTCAAACTCTTAACCTAATGGTTAAACGGTCACTGTGATCTTAGATAACACCAGTGTAAGATAGGAAGTATTGATCAGCCAAAACAGGTTGTGTAATCTGCATGACGATACCCCAGCTTAAGGTCTCAAAGACCAAGACTTCTTGCAGACTCCCCGAAAAATAAGTGAGTTCCTCATTAAAAAATAGTTTATTTTCATTTGAAACCTAAATCTTAAACAGTGAATTTATGGGCTGTACAAAAAATGCTCTAAAAAATTCTAAAAATTAAAGACCATTACAAAAATCTAAAAAAACACGCTAGTGCAGTCGCAAATCCTTTTAAAAAAATTATTTACATTTTAAAAATTTTGTTTAACTTTTTTGCTGACCCGATACACTGTAAATTTATTTATAAAATTATTAAATATTAATATTTCATACACACACATGCAGACTCATGTTTATGAGTATAAAAATAATTTTGTGTTGATTGTGTTATTGGGCTCAGTCGCTCGCTGACATGATCTGCTAAAAATTCACTCAAGTAGCATTTAATTACTTGTGACAGTCGATCAATTTTAGCGGCATATCAACACAACAACAAAGCATTTGTCAAGGAAAACATAAAGCTTAAAAAATATTTATGATAAAAAAAATAAAATTAAAAAAATAAAAAGATTTGCAAACTTCCCAAAAAAAATCAGCACAAGAACAAGAATAAATAACTGAAAACACATACACCTTTCGTACAGCAAAATTGAATGCTTTAAAAATAAATTGATTCCACCACTAAAACACAAAAGTATTTGTCAGCAAAAGCGATGAACCGCCTGAGCAGCGGCAAGCATTTAAATATTTCGTAACATCAGTGAGAAATTATTAATTAATTAATTCCTTTTTTATTTTATTTTTTTTGCATAATAAAGTTATTAATTGTAAACTTATCACCTTCATAAAATATGGAATTTTATTTTTGCAAGTGAGCAAAAACATGTCAGTCATGCCCATTCACTGCAATTGAATACGGCGCGGCGTTGCTTGCAAATTTTAATTTTGATTTAATTTTAATTTATCGACTGCTTAAAGAAAAACAACAACAACAGCAACAACAAATGTACACAAAATTAATTAATAAGCCACATCATAATTCTCAGCTCATAAATTTCAATTTAAAAATTTTTTTTTGTTTTTGATGTTCAAGTTTGCTGGCTTATTTTATAATTTTAAATTTCTGTTTTATATTTAGTGTTTCAATTAAAAAAATAAACAAACAAAGTTAAATTTTTAGGACGTCAGCTTCTCTTGTGAACTCAAACTTTTTTATTTTTTGCTTTTAAATCGCTTGATGGCTTAATTGGAAAGCTTGCACATAAGCAAACACACTTTTGGGTTGAAATAAAACTATTTCTTTAACAAAAAAAGTTAAACAAATTTAAGGCAACTTTTGGACCAGAGCAACTGAAAAATCTGCACTTCGTTTCTTTCAATTGCCTGTAATTTTCGAGATTTATTGCTATTTTCTAAATTAAAGAGGTGACATGAGAGAGTGAGAATGTGTGTCAATGCTTTTCGTGATTACCCGAAGACCCTCCCGGCGCTCTTAACTCACGGGTGGATACAATGCGTCTACCAACGACGAACCCTGTCTTATTGTACAAACCGCAGATAGAGAGTATGTTTTACGTAGAGCACAGTCCCAATGGAGAGACGAACGGACATGCGAGGATGATCTGCCTTAGGCTAAATAAAAATCGTAGCAGTTACTTACTGGGACTCCAAAAGGACCAGTTAAGAGTTTCGGTGGCAGTAGTAACAGGCCACTGCAGTTTTGGCAACCATCTAAGAGTACTGTAGAAGTTGTCAAGTCAAAGAAGTAAAGGAAAGTGTGGAACATCTTCTCTTCATTTTACTCTGGCCTGGAGGAGCGGTGTAAGCTCTACCTGCAGGATCTCACTGCGATATCGGCTATAGCCCTCGGCATGCTAAAGAACTTCATTATAAATCCTAAATTCGTTTAAGTGACTGACTCATCTAATTGAAGGATGTTAGGCCGCCACGTACACCAACCCTTTTTTCCTTTCACTTTTCTATATCTTTTGCTATCCTTCTTCATTTTCCTCTTATACAGGTATCACAAAGGGACTGCATCAGAGGATCTGTGTTTTTTTTTTTTTTTTTTTTTTTTTGGGCCGCCCTCTGCAACCTAACCTATGACACTGTTGAAATAAATAAAACCTTTTAATAAAAATTTTACAAAAGACCACATAAGTGGAACCACATGAGCTGGCCTTTTTTAAGCTACCTGTCTAATCAAACTTAATTTTTATTTTAATTTATGCTAAACGCCGTTTTTAAGGTCTCAAGTGTACAAATTCATTCATTTATAAGTTTTCTTTAAAAAAAAATTTTTTTATTTTTTTTTTTTTAATTTTTAATTATCTAGTGGCTAAATAAAATTCGTTATGTTTCGTTTGGGTAACAAAAAAAAAATTAAATACTTGAAAACGGTTAATGAAAAGCCAACTATTAATTAAAATTTGTTGTTCATATGGCTGTGGCATGCATCAAGTTATGGATTAATTAGTAAACAACCCACTGTGTGGGGAAGACACACCTTTTTTATTTTTCATTTCAAATATTTTTCATAGTCAACAAATAATTTTGTTTTTCAATGTTAATTTTATTTAAAAAACAACAAACACAATCTACTCTCATGAAGCTGTGCCTCCCTCTTTTCTGGTCTATTTAAATAAAATGTTAAATGCGGTAGTTGTAGCTAAACATGCTGCTGCTGCTGCTGTTGTAGCTACAGCTGATGATCTATAATTAATAATTTTTTTTTTTGTGTTGTATGAAATCATGTTTGTTTACACGAAAAACATTTCAGTTTTAATTAATTGTTTTGATAAACACAATGAAGGGGCTTATATGCTTGTGTATGTGTGTGTGTGTATTCGCTTAGTAGTTAAATAATCAATTTAATTTATGGAATTTAGTTTCAATGCTAGCAAAATATATAATTATTTATTTATTTATCTACTCGTACATGCTCGTATATCCGCCATGATCTGTAACGAAAAAATTTACAAAATTTATTTGTGATTTTTTTTTATTAATTTTTGAAATTGTAAAAAACTACCATGAATTCTGTATTTAGATTTTGGTTAATAAATTTCATTTTTAAATTGAATTTTTTTTTTTTTTTGATTTCCCACTGATTTTTATCTACCAACTGTTTGCGGGCCTTTTGTTTTAGTTTAGCTGTTTAGCAACCAACGAGAGGGAAAGAGAAAGAGAGTGACTGAAGATCATGTGTTACAATTAAGTGTTTGCTTTCTTTTATGGCTTGTTGGATTATTTAATAAGTGCATTTAATACTTGCATTATGGGTCTGTCTTTTGTGGCAACTCATGCCACTCATCATATCGCCCATCACCTGTGTACATTCGAGTTATGCGTTTTATAGAGGGGGTTTCGGTTTCTTTGATTTGAGGTTCTTGTCATGTTATTTTATTTGTATTTAAATGTTTACATTATTAAATGTAAAAAAAAATATAAAAAATTAAAGAAAAAAGTACGTTTATTAAGTCTACTCTAATTACTTTATGACAGGTCGTTGCACATTCACAACAACGGCATCCCTTTGAATTAACAATTCTTGTGAATTCTTTTATTTTATTTACCCTTAATAAAATCTTAACCTAAAGTTTTGTCACTTTTATGAAAGTAAACTCCAACAGCATAATTTTTTATTTGAACGATTTTGAGATAAAAAGAAAATTTAAATGAATTTTTATAAAGAAATTTAGGCAGTTGTTACTCATGTTGTATGACAACTTTAATATTTAATACAAATTGTCTATTTAAACAATAAAATCTGTTATCTGGAACAACTGCCAGGAAGTTTGATTGTATCAATCAATAATTGTAGTTCGTGAGACCACCCAATTCAATTTAGTTTCAAGTGTTGCATGTGTCAAAAAAAAAAAAAAAATTAAAATGAAATAGCAGGTACTAAATACCCGGTACTTACTGCTCAGTTATGCGGTTTTTTACTCTGTATTTAGTATTAAAACATGTCAAAAATTCGTGTATTAAGTAAAAATCTAAAAGTGTGAAAACAATATGTTAAGAAAGTGTGGTGAAATACTTAAGTATTTTTGGCAGTGTTATGGTTTTTGTCATTTTTAGCAACCAAAGAAAAAACTAGAAATCGGCTGTGAAATTATTTGCCACTAGAAACTAAATGAAAATAAAACTTATAAAGTTTCATACGTATAGGAAAAAAATGATGTTTGAAGACGAAAATAATAATTCCTCGATCAGCTGTTGACTTTCGTTTTGTATTTTATTTGAAGTGTGATGGTATGATAACAGAAAATATTTTCCTTTAGATTTTTTGACAGTCTAATTGATTTGCATCTGATTTTGGTCCCACTCGATCTAATGAAAATGTTAATACTCTGTATTATAATGTGAAACCCGCTTAAGATTTTCTTTAGATTTAGAAAGAGCAAAATCAAATCATATCTGACAGGACTGTCGAAAAATCTTATGAAAGCTTTACACTATACAACTGTTAAGATTTAGTCAACTGTTTTTTGTTATTTCTCAGTTTTGTATAAAAAAATGCAGCCCTGATACCATGAAAAGTATAAACGTTTAGAAATTTTTTTTAAAAATTATGAGAGCCATACGACTGTCAAATTTCTATTTATATTTCAAATGGTATTTGACACGATTTTCGAAAAGTCATTATGGGACTTTACGCGATAACACAACTGTTAAGATTTAGTCAGCTGTTTTTGTTATTTCTGATACCATAAAAAGTGTAGACATTTAGAAAAAATATGAGAGTCAAATTTCTGTTCAAGTGTTAAGATTTTATCAGTTGTTTTTTGTTATTTCTCTGTTCGTATGCAAAAATGCAGCCCTGAAAAGTACAGACATTTAGAAAAATTTTCTAAAAATGGTGAGGGCCCTACGACTGTCAAATGTTTGTCCATATTTTCTGCTGTATCGTTGATTAGATTTTAATTTCTGACAAGTCGTTTCACTCATATATTCATAATATTCACAAATCCTTCCCAAATTACTGAAATTCTTAAAAGAAAAATAAATAAAATTTTTAAAAATTTTGGCAAAGACATTAAAAACTAAAGAAAAAAATCTTCAGCTTGTAACCAACTCTCTGTCTGATAAAACTTAATCTGTAAAAAATACCAGTTGTACAAAGTAGTTTGACTTTATTTTTGGCTTGTTCTTTAGAGAAGTCATACTGAATTTGTGTATTAAGTTTAATATAAAACATGTGGCTGACGTTGTCACATACCGCTGTAATCAGGCCTATTAGCTTACTGCACATTCGACTAAGAGAAGAACACTGAATATAAATTTCATTAATCAACTCCACTTATGGGTAATTTTTTAAGGCTGATTTTTTGCTGCTTAGCATGCGAAAGAAAAACCATTCGCATCTGTATGATTTTTACATTGAGTTGCGATGCGCTTTCTTTCGCATCGCAATAGAGAGCAACCCCCCTGTTTTATATATTTATTTACGAAGAGGCACATGTGGTACCAGAATATACTTTCTCTCAGACAGTCAAGCAGGTATATGCGCATTGACGGGATATTCCTTTCGCTCAAGATTGGTCTGGGACTGCTATAAACTGCTCAATGCCTTATTGTGAGCGGCTGCTCATAAAATGGCGAATTATCTTTCTAAAAACGGAGCGGATATCTCCTTCACAAGCCCAGAGCCATTCTGCGGGGTGACCACACAACATCACTAGAGCCCTTCTACGCAAAGAGGAGAAACGAAGTATACAAGACTGCTGGAGGGCCGAAAAGGGCATGTAAAGAGACTCTTTCACCCCGAGCCCATTAGAGGAAAGATTGTTTTGAGCCTCAGCAGAAATGATAAAAAACTCTACGTTGAGCTACTTACGGGCCACTGTAGACTTAATTTTCACACGAGTAAAATAGGTCTGGTACAGAACGATTCCTGTCGAAACGTCGAAACATATTCTCTGCGAGTGCCCAACGTTGACAAGACGCATAACAAGCTGCCTAGGTAGTGGGGCATTGGTCCCAAAAGATCTAGTCACGATTCTTGCCTTGAGTCCACATAGAAATTTGCCAAAAAAGAATAAAATTAAGAAAATTTCCAAAAATTATATATTTTAGGACAAAATGAAAGACGTATAAGATTTCAGAACTGAATCACTTATATTAATAAACTTTACCGAAATCGAGATATACTGTGACAAATATGCACATAGTGCAATATTTTTAAGATCGCTATACCAAATTGCGAAATCTCTTGGCCCCCATACTCAGTACACACAATTTTGGGGGTAATTTTAAGAATGTTAATTTTTTTTCCAATGTTCTAGATAATTAGTTTTTTTTTTTCAAATTGAAAATTCTTTTCGATTCGAATCGAAATACATTATAACCCCCAGGTTAAGGTTTCAGAAGAAAAAAAGCTGTTTGAACTTTTGCACTTACACAAGTCTAACTCTTGCATAAAATATTTACCCCTGCACTTACCTGCAATTTTTTTTTTTTTTAACAAAATAAATTAGCCCAATTTGTTTTTTTCTTCTTTTTTTTGTATATTTTATTCATTTAAAAATATTTAAATTTTGAATTTAAGTAAATAATTATAAATAATAAAATTTACATAATGAAGACTTAATACAATTAAACAGAAAATAATGTTTTTTTGTTTTGATTTTAATTATTATATTATTTTTATTATTTTTTTAATACAAATTTAGTTTAACATTACTATAGACACTTTCAGTATAAATTTATTATTTTATACTCGTATTTATTACAATATTTATTAAGGGTAAAAGATAATATTTTTTCTTTTTTAATTTTCAATTCAGAAACCCTAAAAACAAATTACTAGAAAATTACATACTTTTAAGCATCTGTGTAACTAAAAAAAAAAAATTTATCCACAATGTTTTTTTAATGGCAAGTTTTTCTTAAATTTTTGTTTCATTTTATTAAAAATCAGACACTTAGTTTTGTTAACGAATAGAATACAATTAAATATGTTTTTCAAACACTTTATTTAAGGCATTTTTTTAATTAATTTTATTTTTCAATTTTAAGAACTTAAAACTTAAATGGTAATTCGGAATATAAAAAAAAATTAAATAAAATTTTTCTTGTTAGAAAGTTTTTAAAGTTTTAAAAAAGTTGTAAGCAAAACAGAGAGTTGCAGAAAGGTAGCTTTTAAGAGACTCTAACAAACTAAATAAGTAATTTTTTTTTAATGTGAGAGAAATGTTTGTAATACTTCTTTTTATTTTTAATTTGTGATGATGCTTTTGTTTTATAACTTGAAAAAAAAAAATAATATAATTTAATCTGAATGTCATATTTTGCTGTTCTAAATTCTGAATACGATTAATTTACACAGAATTGATAGCTGCAGCTCCATTTGCAATTTTTTTTAAAGGAATTTTTGTTCTTTTTAATAAAACAAAAATTTATTTTAAAAAGAAAAAAAATCTAATTCAATTAAATTTTTTAAATTTCCGTTACCTAAAAAAAAAAAAATTCATTCAAAATAAATTGCAAATAATTTTTTTTTGTGAACATATTTACAGTCAAAATTAAAAGCAGAGCCCAAATCATTACATTTGATATCAAATTCATACTACAAAAATTTCAGTACTTTTATAAGAAAAAATTTCAAAAATTCGACACGAGTAGCCCCATGGTGAAATTATACAGGTGTGTGCATTAGGCAATTCGCCCCACAGCTGATTTATCCTAAGTTGTCAAAATTGATTTTCATTTGCAATTAATTAATTTGAACTTACCTCTAACAATGATATCTCAATCATGAAGTACATATTATTATTTATCTATATAAATAAAAATGTTTGTTAAAAAAATTTCTTAAACTATTTTGACAACTTGGTAGATTTATAATAATTTCCTGGATGCACACAGCTGTATAATTTCACCACAATTAGCCCGATATCTTATGCTGTTTTCGTAAGCAAAATACCAAGGCGAATTCATATAAGGTGAAATCATAAAGCATCTCTGTTTTAAAAATTTTTTTCATTGGCTTATATACTCCGACCGATTTTGACAAGTCAAAAAAAAAACTTGCAGCATATAGCTGCTTTCTTGATATAACCTTGTATGAAATCGCTTGGCAAAATACAAATTTTTTTTAATTAAAAAAAAAAGCGGAAAATTTTTTTTTAAAAAGTTTGTTGTTGAAATCAAAATGCTGAGCTGCTGTGAATGCTTGAGGTGTGAGGTTGATTTTTAGGGATGTATAGTTCTGTAAAACAAAAATCAGTTTTCTTTTTATAGAAAAAATTTTCATTTTAATTTTAACTCTTTCTACTTAAAGGCTGGCAGGTATTTAAATGCGCCTGCGCATTAATTTCTTTTTTTTTCTTTCTTTCTTATACTTTTTTTTTTGTTAAATTTCTTACTTTTGGAATATTTGTGAAAATATTCAAAGAAGATTTATGTTTAAATATGTAAATTGAAGATATTTTTGTGTTTAAAATTTAAATATACGCAGCCAGTATATACAAATGTGGTTGGTTTTGTTGGTGTAGGAGTGTCGGTGTAAGTGTATGTTGTAAACCAGCACTTTTTTTTACATATAGAAGCCATAAAACATCCATAATAAACGCCCTCAATAAAAGCCATCAATAAACATTTCAATGACTGTTTCTATGTCATTAGCATAGTGTTGTCAAATGAAACCATCACCATCACCTTTGACAGCCATACATACATTTTTTAAAAATCAACACACTTTCACCCAAGGTTAAGAATAGCAAACAACACCCACCTTAAATTTTATTATTAACAACAAAATCATTAACATCATGCATGATGGTCATCACAATTTTCTCTTTTTTTTTTTAATAAAATAAAAACACAAATATCGACCAACAAATATTTTTAGTTATTTTTTTTTTTTTTGCTTTACAATCTGCTAGGTGGTGAGCTTGTTTATGTGAGTGAGCTTTAACAATTAAAGTATTTACGTAGATGATGCCCTTCCTTCTCCCTTGTTGTATGTAGAGTTTACAAGTTGGATTAATTGTTATTTATTTATTCCTTAAATTTTTATTATTATTATTATTTATTTAAATTTGCTTTTTTCTTCTTCCAAATTATTGTAAAATACTTAGTATAACAGTGTCTATTGCAGTAGTTGTAGGCTGTTGTTGCAGTTTGCTGTTTGTTGTTGCTGTGATTATTTATGTAAACATTATGTAAAGTGCGTGGTAAATAAGTGGTGGTGGCAAATTATTATTTAAAAATAATACATGGTACTTTACAACAAATAACACATTAAAAAACTTATCGCCAGACACACTGACTACATCTAAAAAAAAAAGGTAAGAATTAAAAAAAAAATTTTAAAAACAAAAATAAAATCAAGTGAAATTTAAACAGCCCAAAACTTTAAACCAACAAATAAATAATTTTATAAATAAATAAAAAACTTAATAGTGAGAAAACACACCTTGTATTGTAAGAATTAAATTTTTCACAAACCCAATTCATAAAAGCATTTTTATTTTACAAACGTTTTTCGAAAAAAAAAAAGAAAAAAATATTTACATCCAAATTCATAAAAAATATTTTTGCTTCTTAAGCGCTTATTAAACAAAAATGTTTTATTAAATTGGCTAATAAAATAAACGTTCATTTAAATCATAAAGTAAATGAATGGTGTCATTACAATATTCACCAAATCAAGTGGTTTGTTAAAAAATTCATATTAATGCTTGCATATTCTATAAACTCTTACCATTCACGAAAGCAATGAATCAATATGAGTGTTATGAATCAAAACTTTTTAAGTAAAGCTTTTGGAACAAATTTTCGTATATTGTTGTTGTTGTTTTCAATATAATTATGTAAACGAAACTGTTGTTCGCATTGAGCTGAACAGGCCCTAAATGACAACGAATGGTTTTCATTAAATTTCACATGCATGTAAAAAGCAAAGCAAAAGTGAATATACGGCAATAACAATATATGTTATTGTTTTTGAATGAAAGCATGAATATATGAATTCACACTAAAAACGCATGTATTCATGCCGTTATGGCAATTCTTTTCACAATGAGGTAGCTTCACTTAATTGGCAATTACAGCAAAAGTTGTATGGCTTGCTTTCTTAGAAACTTATGAGGAGGCTATCTGATTATATAAAACAAAGGCCAATTTTTATGTTTTCCTTTTTTTTTTTTTTTAATTTTTAAAATTTACAATTTTGTATAAAAAATGTTGTTTTTTGACACAACTTCTACAATATTTTTGATAATAGTGAAGCAATTTAAAAACGATGCAAAAGCGAGTTGAAGCAAATTTTGTTGCAGAATTTTGAATTTTCTGTATCATTAAATATAACAACTTGTTTTTAAGTAAATCTTATATATGTCCCGTCATGTCACCTCTTAAATTTAGAAAATAGTGGTATATCTCGAAGTTTAAAAAGAATTAAAAAAAGACGAAGTGCAGATTTGAAATCAGCGTTCTAAAACACTTTGGTATAAGTGAGAACTTCTCACATCGAAAACTGTGAAACAAAAAATTCCATCGTTTCTCGTTTTGTGAGTAAAAAGTATTTCTGTACTTGAATGTGAGAAAATACAAGAAATTTTCCAATGATTCAAATACCAAATACAATACAATATTTATATATTTAAGAAATCATTTTTGTTTGTACGAAATTTTTTTAGTACAAAATGTGAATAAAAATATTGAAATTAATTAACAAAGAATGCTTTTAAAATTTTAGTATTCAAATACAGAAAATCATTCAAATACATTTATTTTATGTAATTTAAACGATTTAAATTTAGTAATTTTCATTTTGTTATTACTTGTTCACTCTTCCTTCTCTCATACATATGGGAGATATTTTGACAGTTCTAGTGAAACGTTTTACGTATAACTTTGTCACATAAAAACTTGTACTCGCAAAATTCCAATAAAATACATCTAATTCCCTTTTTACACAAAAATTTTTTTTAACGAATTTGATTTAAAAGGAAATAAATTCTCTTTTTACCCAATTTTTACGTAATTTGGAGATGATACTTCAGAAATAATTTCGCAAGGTGTTGATCAAAAAAATATTCTGGTGATGGCACTGATATTCCTTTTTTTCCAAATTTAATTAATTTTTTATAATATAATTAATGAATTAAAATGTGCAAGCACTAAATAAATGAAGTGAACTCTAACAAGAATTTTTTAAAAATTCTCTTCTTACACGAATTTTTTTTTTTTGGCATATATCTATCGAGTAAACAGAGAATTAGGTGTATGTCAAAATCATTAAAATGACAGTTGGTTCTCACAAAATAAAATTACAGAAACACTTGTGTATAATAAATGACATTTCGTTTTAATTCTCATCGTTTTTTTTTTTTGTTATTTTTCTATTCTATTCTATTGTTTCGTGTGACAATTTTCTCCATGTGAGAGTTATAGAAACGAGGCACAGTTTTCAGTTTATATTTGTGTTATTTTTAAATATTTACACACGACTATGTGTATCTTCTTTCCTAAAAAATTAAAAAAATTTGTAATCCGTCAAAAATTTGTTAATGCTAAACAAATTTTTTAGTTGTAGCAGTCGAAATTCGATTATACAAGGTGGGGCAAAAGTGCCGGTACCATTTTGATTGCCCGCCATCTTGATTATGTGACTTTTCGCTGAGCTTCGCTTTAATCATTGTGTTGTGTAGCCGTACAAATTTTATTATTATTACGCGCCAAGAACGAACAGAAATAGTGACAATATTTATTAAAAATAACCGTTCCATTATTGTCACTCAGCGGAAATTGCGTCAAAAATATCTTCATCCTCCAATGCCTCACAAAACCACAATTTACCGTTTATTTGCGAATTTTCGATAGTACGGTACGACAGCAGACAGGCCTCGTTCTGGAAGACAACGAACAACGTGGCTCTGGTGCACGATAGTGTTTGCAAAGTCTTCAGAACCATTAATTCGGAAACGTGGTTCCAGTTGCACTTTTCTGCACGCAGTTTAAGGCAAACTTTGAAAATCCTCTCGTACAAAATTAAATTAATGCAAAAATTGCTAGTGAGAGATCCCTAAAGCTGTCTGGTGAAATTGAAGATTTTTCGTGTAAATTGATAATGAGCGATTAATCCCATTTTCTTCTCAGTGGCCACGTCTATAAACAGAACAGCTTATAGGAACACGGAATCCTCATTTAATCCATGAAATTGAGAAATTCAGCCTGAGATATTGCAGGATGTCATGAAAAATGCCTTCAATAGAGCCGAAAGTTGCATAGCAAATCGTGGTCACCATTTAGTTGATATAATTTTCCAATCATAATCATGTAAAGACCAAATAAACTCTTTATGAAAACCAAACTTACTTATCTTTTCTTTGAGCAAAGTTATACGTAGTCAAAATGGTAAGAAGACTTTTGCCCCACCCGTTACAATATAAAATTTATTTCTTTAAATAAATGTGGGCATGTCATTAAAATTTGCTGATTGGAACCAAAAAATTCGATTACCACAACAGAATTTATAAACACACTGAACTTAAACAAAGTGTTTATGTGTGGTTTTCTCAGTGTAAAATAAATTTAAGGCGTATAGTGCACAATAATATTTACAAGTATATGTTTTCCTTTTTGTCTGTTGCCAACCTTTTTTTTTTTTTTTGTTAAAACAAAATCAAGAAAATTTTGAAAAAGAAAACCAAAAAAAAGAGAAGAGAAGAATAAAAATAGAATATATAGTTTTCAATATTAAAAATGTTGGTTGGGAAATTTATTTATTTATTCAGTTCAATGCTTACTGAGTTTTTTGTTTGAATATTTGAATCTTTTTGTGATTATTGATTAATAATTCTTATTTAGTCAATTGCTTTTACAATATAAAGGTTCTAATGTTTGCAAGAAACGTTGGGAGTAACCTACTGAGTAGCGTCTGATGAAATGGTCCATATAGGTATGCTCTCCCCTTCAGTACTTATTGTACTGAATAAATAACTCATGAGAATATCATGAGTAAAAGAATAAATTTTAAAACCAACACAATTTCTGGAATTAAGCACAAATAAAGATTAATATTTTGTTAAACTTTTAAATTCCAAATAGAAATTATTACATATTATTAAAAACAACAAGACTTTACAATTGTAACTAGATATCGCTCATATACTTGAAAAATATGTTAATTTTTTCTTAGTTAAAAAGTCGTTTTTAAAATAAAATATTTTAAAATTTTTTCTTAAGAGTATCAGCGAATTGCAAACTTTAAATGACTCATGTTAAATCATATTTTTTTCAAAGTATTTTATATGAACGTTATAAACACACGTCTATACATCTATTATTAAAAATGTTTCATTTGATTAATTATTTGTGTTTATTAAATTATTTTATTACTGTGGTTATAATTAAAATCGATAAATCGATTTATCAAAACAGAAGCCAAAATAAAATCCGATATTCGGTAAAAGTGACACTAATCAGCTTTTATTTTATAAGAGTGTGTTTATGTAAGCGTGAGTATAAAGTCAAAAATCAATTAAATAAACCGGCCTTGTTTCTAACTACTTTGTTTGAGTGTTAAAACCAAGAATGATAAAAATACAAAATTACGCCCGTTGGATGACTTAGAATGTCCATTGTTTGAAAAAAAAATCTCTTGCTGTGAATTATTAGCCAATAGAAACACATCGCGTGATGGCGTAATCTTGTATTTTTGTCATTCTTGATTAAAAATAACATTTTATTTTTAATTAACTGATATTTAAAAAATAAAACAAAACAATGTTTGTGTGTTTAATTTTTTTTTATAGAGTGTGTAGGGTTTGTGTGTGAGCGTACCACATATTACATGAACGTCTTATTGGCAATTGTTCTTTTTATCAGTGAAAAACATTAAATATTAAATTAATTTTACTTGTATGTTGTTCTGGTTTTTTTTTTGCACACAAAATAATTAATAATTAATTCAACTAAAAACTTAAAATTTTATTAAAATTAAAAAGAGTTAATTGTGGAAGAGGTTAATTAATGTTTTTCTTTGTAAACTCACCTGTGCTGTCTGAGATTATCACGTTGTTTGAAATATTTGCCGCAGACCTCACAGGAGTATGTGATTTCTGGTGATTTGTGGGTACGTTCGTGTATCATTAAATTGTATGGTTTGGTAAAACGCCGTTGGCAATACTTGCAAATGAACTCACACTTCGGACGCATCTTGCGACGAAAGTCCGACCGGCAGTCATCATTGTCGATTCTCATTACAGCGAACATTGTGCTGGGTGATTTTTTTTTTCCTTTTGTTTACTTTTTGTTGTTGTTGATGTTGTTTTTGATGATTTTTCTACTTTTCACACACTACACACACACACACTGATACGCTTATGCACACAGTGAGCAGCACACAATGAAAAAGCTAAATCAAACAAGCAAGCTCACCCAGAAAATTAACAGTTAAACCGTTATAATTTACTCTATTTTTCTGTACTCACACTCAATTGTCTTTAATCACAAGAAATAATAAGAGTATTAGAGAAAATAATTCCTAGATTTTTCTTTTATTTATTTGTATTTGTTTTATATGATTGTGTTTGTCTGGTTTTTGTGTGTTTTATATTTTAATACTCTTTTTTTGTTTTGTTTGTTTTATTTCTCTATTGCACTGCTTTGCTCACTAAATAATTGTTCTGTATCTAGTTAATCCATGCATGTGAGTGTCAATGAGTGTACAGATTCTTTTTTATTATTTTTTCTTTTCTTGTAGCTTTTGTTTTTAATCAAAATTGATAAGCAAATAATTTCTGTTTTTCCTTTTATTTTTGCTTTTGTCTAAATTTAATTTCGTATTTAAAGTTTATGGCGTCGGTATTTTAGTTTTTATTTTTATATTTTGTTTTTGATTGGTTGTGTGCTCGGTGATGATGTCGTCTATTAAATTGTTTGTTGTTCTATGTGATAACAACCGTTATAGAGTTGCTGACAGACTGACGTGTTATTTGAAATGCCTGATTTAAACGCCTTTTTAGCACTTTTGTTGTTACTCTATGTTTTTTTTCTTCTTTTCTTTATGCGTTTGAAATTTTATTAAAATTACTGCTTGTTTTTGTTGGTGGTAGTTTTAAATACAGTTGTGGGCGTTGCTATAATTTTATTTTTTATTATTGTTGTAGGTATTTCATTCAACTTGCTGGTGTGATTGGCACAATCGATGTATGTAAAAATGTCACAAAATCTATTTAAAAAAAATTAAATATAAAAAAATGGAAATAATAAAAATGTTAATGAAATTGTTTGCGTAGGACTGCAATGGGAAATAAATTTGTGCCGAATATTTGAGTATTGTAGTTCAGATATCATTGACTTGCATAAAAATAATCGAGATTAATTTTAATTATTTAAAATTCACACAGTTTTACTAGAAACCCAGCACTACGTGATATAGAGCAAATATAAATGATGCTTTATCATATTGCTTATTTACTTCAATAATGTCATAATTCAAAAAACAAGATTTTCCAGCAGAGTAACTTGCTGTCATTCTTATGGGAAATTTTAGAAATATTTTATACTGAAAGAAAAACCTTTAAAAATATTTTTTTATGACCAGGACCACACAGAGCAAGTTTAGTTGGTAACTCTTTCTCAATTCTCTTTTAATATTGCCGCTGTGTCTACACACAGCAATTTTGTTTCGGCAATTTTAGCATTCTTATTCAACTATTCATTCCACCTTCAAGCTACCTGTCTCTCCTTTTACATCTTTATAAAAGATGCGAAAAGAGATGGTGCTGATGACAGAAAAGAGAAAATCCTGGGGTTAAAAATCAATCTCTGTTCCTTAAAAAACAAATAATATCAATTGTCAAAAATTGAATAAAAAATATTTCATACTCACAAGCCTTCAATAAATAATACGGAATTTTACGGTATAATATTAGGGGTTTTCACGCTTTGCAGTATTTTTACAATTAATGTACGACTTTTTTTGTAATAGTTGTGAACTAATAAAATGTAAATAATTGTGATGCTAACATACAGATTTTTTAAGTAGATAAGCTGGTTTTCAATACTTAAAGCGTAAACAGCACATTTTATCTCAAACTAAAAGTGGGCACCATTTAGCGTCAGCTGTTCGATACAATTGTTGAACGTGTTGTAGTTCTGAAGTGTTGTAGAAAATAGTAGGATAGTACATTTTGTTGTGTTTAAAGAAATTTCTATTTTCATTCTATTTTTATCTGTACTGTGAAACGTGTACACCGCGTAAAAATATAAAAAAAAAAAAATACGTAAAATAACTTAGTATTTGCATGTGTAATAATGTTATTTGGAATTTAACAAAAAATTAATTTAATTAAATACCCATTCGAAAGTAAAATAGAATAAATACTTTTCAATATTGAAATGTTGGTTGGGAAGGCTGTTTATTCAGTTCAATGCTTACTGAGTTTTTTTTTTTTTTTTTTTTTTTTTTTGAACTACAAACAAATAATTCTTATTTAGTCAATTGCTTTTACAATATAAAGGTTCTAATTTTTGCAAGAAATGTTGGGAGTAATCTACTGAGGATTCAGGGTAGCGTCTGATGAAATGGTCCATATACTCTGTCTGTACTTATTGTACTGAATAAATAATATCATGAGTAAAACAATAAATTTCAAATAACCCAACACAATTCGGGAATTAAGCACAAATAAAGATTAATATTTTGTTAAAATAACTTGGTTTTTAATTTATTTGTTTAACACATTAATATGCTGTTAGTTGACAAGATGTGCTGCAGCAACTGCTTGAATAAAATTTTCTCCTTGTTTTAAGGCAAAAAAAGCAGAATTTTTAATAAGACCTGTAATAAAGCCGCTTTTAGTTTTGTAATTATAGAATATCCAACTGTTTTCTAACAATTTAATTCTTTCTTTTTTTTAATTTTCTTCGATTATAAATACAAAATTTTATATTTAGTAAAACTCCTTTTTAATTTCTTATTACAGCAAAATGTAGTAAACCAAACACTCAAGAATTGTGGATCAAATTAAAACAAAAGGAAAGAATTTGAAATGGCTGGGCGCCTGGCCTGTGTATCTATATTAAATATTGCATGATTAACGGCGACAAAATAACCATGTGACGCCACTGCTCTTTTTGTTATTGTAATTTCTAGAGCAAGCAAGCAAGGAAGGAAGGCATAAAATGAGTGTACGAGGAGCAGCCTAACCACCAGCAGTTTACAAAAGGAAACAAAGTAAGTCAGTAAATAAAAATACAAGTTCTTTTTCTTAAATTTAATAATACAAGCGATTAACGATTTAGGATTCGTTTGTACCATTGTGCTTGTTAGGGTGCCATAAGGGTAAGAGGGTAAAGGTAGGGTGAAGGGATCACTAGCAAATGAAAACAATAGCTGAATATTTAGGCGTCTTTGGCGTCACCATTTATTTTATTTTAGATGCTGGTGTTACTTGAGAGTTTTTATTCATATTTTTGTTCCTTCTTTCAATTTTTTTTTATTATTGTGGGAGCTTTTTTATATGGTTTTAAAAGGTTTTTTTTTTTTTGTTAAATGAAACAAAAAGAATTTATCCCGCTGTGTGACCATAACAAAGTCACTGAAATATATAATTTTTTTTTCTCTACCACAACTTCTTTCAAGAAAATATAAACAATTTTTAGATTTTTGAAACAGACACCAGTGAACAAGCAAAATAAAAATAATTTAAAAAAAAAGAAGAGAGTAAAAAATAGTGTCCTGCTGTGTTAAGTTTAACAATATGTAAATGCGTCAAGTTCATGCAGTACACGGCAAATCGTTATAAATATACCTTTTCTCTGGTACATTTAAATGTTTTAAACGAAACAAAAACACAAAATTGTATTTAAAAAATATTTTGTGTGAAGTTTATTTTTGTGAAACAATGACAATCCTCTAAGTATCCAGCCGTGAAAAGGCGCATAAATAACAAAGGTTACCTACTTCCTCCTTAACCATACATACTCTCATACATAAATGTGGATGATGAGGAGTAGATGTACATACATATTTAGTTTGGATACTCGTATGATGATGTTCAACATTCAGTCATTTATTCATTCAGTCAGTCAGTCATTTAATTGTTTGGCTGGCTTGGCTTCAAGTGAAAGAGGAGGCAGGCTTCTTCATTTTTTTATGGATTTGCTTAACAAGCTGTTATGAATGTCGTAAATTGTTATAAATTTTTTCGAAAATTTATGTTAAATCTTTTTCCAAAGGCATTAATGTTTATTAACAGAAAACCATAAATATAATAACAAAACAGTCAAATTTAAATCGTGTATAAAATCAAGCGCCAGCAGGACAAATATTTTTATTTCCCCCTTAACTTGTTACTTGTTGCTATTGTTGTTGTTGTTATTATTATTATTGTTAAGGTGGGGGGATTAAAATTGTCTGTCTAGAGCTGCTGGTATTTTTAATGTCGTCCTCTTTTTTTTTTTTGGTTGTCACTGATACTTTCGTTCAAAGTTTTTTTTTGGTTTTGTGGACAGCTTCTGTAGTTGGCAATTTTTCAGCTTTTTTTTTTAATCGCCAGAGACAAAAACAACTAAATATAATATCATGATGAAATCAAGCGATGATTAAGCCGCACAGCAAGCAATCTTTAACCAGCAAAACTTTCAAGGATCATATTTTTGAATTTTTCTTCTTATTTCTGGTTGTTATTGTTTTTGCTGCATACAGTGGCTGACAATATATAAACACAAAGAAACAAAAATCTTCTTAAGATTAATAACAATTGATTATTGCCGTAAATATTTTATTTTTTTTTTTAAGAAACACACAAAAAAATTAACCAGAAATTTACTCTGTAGTGACTGACTCATTGATAACAGTGCAGTTGTTGTGTAAGAAATTAAATTAAAATTACATAATTTTGTTGCACAGTGTAACAAAACAATTAAAATGTAAGATCTTTATTTTTTTAACTTAAAAATAATAAACCATAATCATAGTCACAAAAAAGTTTGCTAACATTTTTTAAATTAGAATTTCATGAATTTAAAATCGTTTAAAAAAAAAAAAATACCGAGTTTAGTGTGACTATGATTAAGGGGCTATATTTTCACTAGTGTTTTTCTCCTGTTTATGTTTATAAAATAAAAATAAACTCACACAAAATTTAAAATTAAATTTTTATAAAAAGTTCAAATTTTTACCGACATTCATAAATGTCCTTTTTCCATAACACCAGCTATCAACTCATCTAGAAATTTCATATGAAAAGTATTCAAAATACCCATTTTATAAAAAAAAAATCTTTCTAGACGAATTGGTGACTTGTAAAATGGCAACAGCACAAAAATAAGCGATGTCAAAGTGAGCTCAAACGTGGTTGACACACAATTGACACCATTTATGGTCAGTTTTACAACAGAGAGTATCATTTTTAAATTTAAATTCCTTGATTGCTCACTGACTCTAAATTTTTGTTGCACTGTTCATCGTTTACTGCATCTTTTATGTTTGATTCGTTCACTGATTCATACGTACATTTAGCATTGTTCATCATTCACTGCCTCTTACTGCTTGGGAATTTTAAAAAACTAGAATGTAACAAAATAATGTTTTAGATCTAAGCATTTGTTATAACACGAATTTCAAATCACATTTGCTGGGAGTCTGTAACCAGTTATACTCATAATTACAGATTATTGTAATAAAAATAAAATGAGCAAAAGGAGCAATAAATGAAAGTCACAAATAATCGTACGAAAGAAAGAAAAAGTTATAACATAATATAAAGGGTGTCCGAACAAGAACGCAAGATTTAAATTTGGCGCCATTCGAAGTGTCATTGTTTGACATTTGAACAATTGTTATTGTTTGCTAGTAGAAGGTACGAGGTTAGTAAAAAATGACCATGGGCAGCGAAGGGAGTTCGTTAATTGGGTATTGGAGAGACAACATGAAAATGCTGATTTTGCCGATAAAATCATCTTCAGTGACGAGGCCCATTTCCATCTTGATGGCTTCGTCAATAGGCAGAATTGTCGCATTTGGGGTGAGGAAAATCCTCGAGTGATTAACGAGAAGCAAATGCATCCTCAACGTTTGACTGTGTGGTGTGGTTTATGGGCTGGAGGAATCATTGGACCTTTTTATATGAAAATGAGGCAGGTCAAGCCCAAACAGTCAATGGTGTTCGGTATCGTGAAATGATAACCAGTTTTTTTTTGCCTAGAATTGAAGAAATGAATGTGGAGGGCTTGTGGTTTCAACAAGACGGCGCTACATGTCATACAGCCAGAGAAACAATTCAATTGCTGCATCAGTCTTTTATTTAAAATTTAAATTTTGCGTTCTTGTTGGAACACCTTTTAGAAATTTTAAAATCGGAACGATTCAGTGAAATGAACGAAAAGTAATTTATCTCCCATTGAAACTTTTTTATTTCTTTAAATTCTCAAACGTGTATCGTTTAATATTTTTTTAAATTAAATCTGCATCTGTTTTTTTTTATATTTTATTTTATTTAATAGAAACAAATTATGTAAACAAGTCAAAACATGTTTAAATTTAAATCTTAATCTTAATTGAATTTCAAACACATGCTTTGTTTGGGTCTTTAAAAATCAATAGTTGCAGAGTAGATTTGTGCTCAAGACTTCTTGTGTTTTGCTAAACGAAAATTATTAATCCGATCATATTTGGAGTCCTGTTGTTAATGTTGCCACACAAAGTGGCAAATAACAAATATAATTATTATTTATTTTTTTATGTGTACTCGTTCGTACATACAACAAGCGTTTGTTTGCATACTCTGTAATACATGCATGCCTGATGCACCATGGTGCAAATTTGTTTTAGCTGTTAAGGCGAGGATTGCATCAATAATGCCATGTTTAACACAATGTTAATCGCATTAATCTTGTGCTAAAAATAATTAGTGTTGTGTGCACACACACATGCACTTAAGCACATTTAGATGGATGAAAAAAAAAAGAAATAAAGCAAAAATGGTAAAAGAAGTGTCGCTACACCGCATGAGGCCTTTTTACCCGCAACAAACAGAACCTTTAAGTAAATCCAAAAAAGTAACAAGAAGACAGACAAACAACAAACACTTTTCAACTTAAACACAAAGATTAGTTAAAACAAAAAAAAAAACTGAAAATCCAAATTCAAACCCAAAACCCAAACTCATTTACTCGCACATAAAACTTTTTTCTTGTTTGTTTTTATTTTTGAGTTGTAATATTTTGATATTTAAACACATTTTTTTTGCACAACGTCACAGTTTACAGGATCAAAAAACCTGGAAAAGTATGAAAGAAACATTTAAAAGAAAAGTGCCAACACAGACACACAATAAGATCAATTTTGATAAAATGGTGTGTCCACATTAAAAGTGTATGTGTGCGTGTGTGCAAGTGAAGTGTTAATACTGCGTGAAATTAGATTTACTTTTGTTTTGCTTCATTTTATTTCTTTTGAAAGTAAAAATCATCGCCCAAGTTGAAAGTATTTAAAATTTAAGATTTTTTCTTTTCTCTTTTACTTTTTTTTTTATTGTTTTATGCAAAATGCGTTCAACTTGAATATTTTTGTTTAAATGTGGCCTTAAAATTTTTAAAACAGACTTAGTAAATGACTTTTGATTTTTATTTTATTTTTAAGTCCTCAGATTTTGTTCAACAAAAAAAAAAAAAAAAAACGAGTTTAAAACCAGGGATTTTGTTCTCAAGATTAGGGCGTGCATAAAGCAATTGTTTTCCAAGAATGCCACATATAATCGTTAATAACTAGAAAAAATCACACTTTAATAGCAAAATAGCTAAACCACTACAAGGTTGATTAAAAAAAAAACATATTTTTCCAAAACCTAAAAGTAAATCAGCTAGAAACATTTTTTCACAATTTTTTATTTTCTTTAACTACAGGGTGATTTGTTAAAGCTTGTTTTTATTTTGGTAAAATTATTTTTTCTCTGTTTGGCTTATGCGTCTTTTAGCAATAAAATTTTTTATATTTTTTTTTTTTTTTACTTCAGGTCGTTGTTTTTGAAAGTGTAGAATTGGTATTAGAATGAGGAGCGGAAACAAGTCACCTGGTCACTGCGTCCAAAATAGACCTATTGTGACACTTCTCTCAAGTTGCAAATCCTCCTAGACTGTAGTATTCCTTAATAATTCAGAAACTTTTTTGGTTGGTTTGTCCGCCATGTTGTAGGTAATGTTGCCCTACGTGTCCAAATTAGAAAATTACAGTGACACAATAAGTGTTCTGCAGTCTTTTCATCTTCGTTACGTAAACTGACTGATCCTCATATTCGCCAAGTGTTTCAATACTCTGCAATATCCAGTCAGGAATCCTGTATTCCTGACCGGCGCAAGCTAAGTAATTGCCTTGTTCTCTTCCGAGATCGGAATGGATTGCTGCTGTTTCCAGCCAATATTGTTGCGATTCTCTTTCCAGCCACTCCAATAAATCTATTCTAGTTCGTCTGTTTCTCATTGCCTACATAATCACTATGAGCTGGCACCCATACCAAGTTTAGTTTAGAAGTTTTAGGCAATGCCAGACCAGTTTTCTTCTTATCTCAAAGGCACTGAGTGCCAGTAATGCCGCTCTAATGCCTCAGTGAATATAGATGTTCTGTTATTTGTGTCTGTTTCTAGTTCCTCTCTTAAGCAAAACTCTATGGCCTGTATTACAGCCTGAAAAAGTAACTTTTTTGTTCTCTTCTGAGATCGGAATGGCATGAATGTTTTCGCTACCCTGATACCGTTAGTTTCCAGCCAGTCTTTTGAAAGTTGCACAAGGTCCTGACTCATTTCTTTTAAGTGGAACTGTACCACTTTCTAAAATTACAGCTCAATTAATACATAGTAGGATTATGGTCCAGCTCAGCTTAAACCATAACCATTTTTTAATTTATTAAACCAGAAAATTTTAAAATCGCTAATACAGACCAAAATTTTAGCCGTTATTTTTGAAAGTGGCATAAGTCCAGTTTTTATAAAAAATTATTTAGAATTAATTTCCGTAAGATATAGACTCCATTTTACTAAAGTTACCGTGGACTTATGCCGGTTTTAAAACTAACTTCTCATTTGAAAAAATTATTTTAAAATTTTAATTTTAAAACATTTTAGATTTCCTAAAATTATGTATTTCGAGTTTCGACAGCAATGTTGGCAATTTTTTAATTTAAAAACAACTAAGAAAAAACGCTTTTTTTGTCAAAAAAAAATGTTTCAAAAAAGGAATTTTTATGCAAATCTAGTATCACCGACTAAGCAAAACAGTTATTAACTCATTTTCAAGTCCACGTTAAAAACTTTAAAAAGCACTAAAAGCACAGTTGAGTTGACAACGTTGTTAGTTAGTTATTTTGGTAATGAATTTCTAGCCAAAAAATCCTTTCACACGTAATCATAGACCCACTAAAGTCGGTATCTTTTTAAAAATTACTTTAAATTCATATAATTCTTATGAACAAAAGTAAGCTCTTAATAAAAGCCTACTTTTTGTGACTCTAATGGGCAGACTGTTTAAAATGTGTTAGTTGCAGAGATGGAAAATTTTAATTTATAAATGTAAGTCAACTTTTATATCAGAGCAAGCAAACCTGTTGTATTTTGTTGCACTTCGTTTTTTTTATTCAAAATATTCTGCGGGATATCAAATTTATCGTTGTCTCTTAAATTTAAGAGCTGACATGATATATGAATCGTTTAATTAATAAAGGTTTGTTGTATTTGATTATAAAGAAAATACGAAATTATTTAACAAAATTTGCTTCAAATCGTAACTACACTATTTTTAAATCTGCCCAGTAGTTCTAGAAATATTGTAAAAGTTGTAATGAAAAGATTATGCAAAAATAAGTAATTTTTAATTTTCAAGATCTTATTTAAAATAAAAGAAGAAAAAATTTATCGTTACTTTTTGTCCAACATGTAGCCCGATAAGTTGCAAATAACAAAACACATATTATATAAAAATTCAAGAACAAGTTTTGATTTTATTCACAATTAAGTCAGTCTATTACGCAGTAATAGCAGCTATTTTGTTAGAAATAATGATGACATATGCCTTCATTTTATTCGGAGTCCTTTAGCTTATGTGACTATTGAAAAAATGGCCGATTTTTAAGTCCTTTTATTTTCAATTAATAAAATTTTTTTGAAATAAAAAAATTTCTTAATTTTGCATAAAAATTTTAATTTTTTAGTTGCAGCTTTTACAATATTTCTAAAAGTACTGGACAGATTTGTAAATAGTGTAGTTACGATTTGAAGAAAAATTTTGTTAAGGAATTACGGATTTTCTTTTTTAACAAATAAAACCAAGCAATTTCAAGTAAATCTCACCTCTCAACATTACTATAAATACAAACTTAGTATCTAAATATAACTGTGGCTACATGGAATAATTGCTTAGGACTTATTAAGTTAATTTAGAAGAGTACAACTTTAAAAGCCCTAAAAGTTTTTCTTATTCTTGTGAGTAGTATTGTGTCTGTTGGGGTCTCATTAATTGTGAAATAAATCACCCCCCCCCCCCCAGCCCTCAATCGTATTATTAAATTATTCGGTTAATTGCTACAACAAGTTAATTTGTACTTTAGTCAACTTAAGTGATTTTTGCTTATTAGCACTGATATAAAGAAATCGCTTTAAGAAACTGAGAAAACATCTTCGTCACAGACAATAGCAAATCGGTTTTATAACCCATAAAATTTTTATGAGAACTAAATTTTGGTCAATATTATACAACTAAAAAATTTATTACAACAGCTGAATTTTTGATTGTAAACAAATTTAGTTCTCACAACCGAAGTTCTTTTTCTGTGCGCATTTAGAAATACTTTTAAATTCCTTTTGCTTTGCCACAAACCCCAAACATTTAAAAAATCATCTTGTGTAATAAGGACACAACTAAAACAACTGTTAAACGTTGTGTGTCATTATTTCTTGATTTAACCGAAAAAAAAATATCAAAATAGCGAGTGGTTAATTTCCTTAGTTATCTTTTGAAAAATAAAGAGTAGATTTGTTTGTAGGTATGTGCGTACTCTTATATCTTTTTGTAGGCGTTTATCTAAGGTGGCAAACGACCATTAAAATTAAATCAGTTAAAAAAGAAAATTGTTACCAATTTGCTTTATATGAAATTGATAATGACTTTAATTCTTAGAATTCCATTGCAAGCAACAATTAAATTTAAAAAAAGGAGCATAATAAATTTTAGACAAAAAAAGAAAAGAAAGAAAAAGCAAACAAACAAACTAGCATGTGGTCATACTCTTTTTTATTTCAATAAATAATCAATTGAATAAAATAAAATAAAAGATTTGGTGGATGTCTTACAATTTAAATGCACTCTAGTTTATATTTAAACATTTTGTTGTACAATTTTAACAAAACACTTACAAAAAAGAAACATTTTTACTTCAAAAAAAATTTTATTGAATAATGTTTTGTTCTCTTTTTTTTATTTGATTTGGTTTTATATTCTCAAGTGCCTGGGTTTTGTTTAATTTTATTTATTTTTTTTTTCATTTGGGTGCATCCTTTTGTTGAGTGTAACAAAGTAATCATTGTTTGCTTTTTTTATTGCTTAAAAAAATGCTTCTTTTCTGTTGTTTTTTTTGGTAGTTAAAAATGCGTGTGAAAATGTCATTAGGCCAGTGACACTTCAAATTAAATAATAGTTGATTTGTAATAGTTTGTACTTCGAAATTTACTAGTTTTAGGATGAAATGTTATACAGTGAGTCGATAATTAATGTGAGAAAATAATTGTATTACAAAAACCGTTAAAAAAACAAAAAACCTACAGCAAAATTTGAGTCTTTGCTATACAGCATTCCTTGTTAGTTAGTGCTATTTTAGTCAATAATTTTTTTATAATCATGCTTAAGCAGTCACTATAAATTGGCTCGAGTTAGGAATCGAATTTGTTTCTTTTGCTTTTATGTAAGATTCAAGAGAAGTCGTCAGCAATGAAAGATTATTTTTAAAGAGCAAATAAAACTGCAGTTAATGCTGAATATGGTAATTGAGAACATGATTTTTATTGTGAGAACTAAATTTGTTACCAGTCAAAAATTCAGTTGTGACAGTTGAATAGTTTAGTTGCAGCAGAAATTTAGTTGTGCAGCTCAAAATACTATTGAGAGAAGTGGTGTAAGTCCACTTTGTAATTTTAATTAAATAGTGTCTTTGCCTTACTAATTCATTTTTTTCTTAGGACTTATATCACTTTTAAAAATAGCATCATACAAGTATAAGCGATTTTCGATTTCTGCAACAAAAACATGCGGTAATCACAACTAATTTTTTGATTGCTATAAATTCTGTTCTCTCAACGGAAGTTGTTTTCTGTGTTTACGTTCTCTACCACATTTTCGTTGGAAATACGATTGTATAAAATATGAATAACAAGATTTCTTTTAAAAAAAAAAATCATCTCTTCGTTCACGTTCCTATCTAAGGGCCATTAATTACAAATGCAAGATTCTGTTTTTCTCTAATTCTAGTAGAATTTAATTTAAAAAAATCTAGCAAAATTTAATCTTTATTTTTGTTGATTTGCAAAACGCATTATTCTCCATGATATTCTCATGAGATGAATTATGACGTTGTGTAAGATGTTAAATTTTTTTTTTCGTTTTGCTGAGTTCCTCCACCACAAAATAGCCGTCAAGAACCTCTGGCATACCAGCTGCAGTATCATGGAAAATAATGCATTTTGCAAACCAACATAAATTCGATTTAAGCACAAATAAAGATTAAATTTTGTTTAATTTTTTAATTCCAAATAATTTAATATTTTACAAAAAAGAAATAATAATTAACTCCTAATATTGTGTGTTTTTTTAAATGCCAATTTAAACTATAAAACATTTTATTTGATTTAGTAGAAATAAAATACTGGGTCGTATTATTGATTCCGCAAGGAAAAAACAATTTAGCGTAGGGAAATATCGATCGATATGCAAATTACTAAATATTACTCAGAATTATCTTATTATTTTGAATCATTTCTTTTATTTGTGAATTAAAACGTGGTCTATTGTAAATGAATTGTGCTACTAAATGAAATTGAATTTTTTAGCTTCAAAATAAAATTTAAATAAACAAAAAGAAAATTAATTTTCAATAAATCAAATGAAATTATTTTCGTAAAATAAAATTTTTTAATATAAAATAGATTTTATTTTAACAAAATTTTGGATTTTTTCCTATATTTTTTATCTTTCCGTTGGCTTTCCGTGAAAAAATGTAGAAAATTTATTATCTATATTGCGGAATCAATAATTTTCTCAATTGCGTAACGGAATAAAAATATTTCGTCACGATTAGATTATTAGATAAAGTAGAGTCACAACAATAGGTGTTATTAAGAAGTAAAGCAGTTAACACAGTTTACGGTTGCACTATTTATGATGATCAATTAGAATAAATCTATTTGAAAACTATTGGGTGTATCTTTAGTAGCTATTTAATTAATCACATTAATTATATTATTTTAAAATATCATGTCTTGTGTTGTTACATATGACAGTACTACACGTAGTACTAATAAAATGGTTATCATGTTGCCATCTCTGGCTGAGACACCCAAGAAAAAAAAAACACTAAACAAGTACAACCAATCAGAAAGCGTAAGACCGGTAGCAGCTCCATAACTACATTAATTTAAGCACTTACACACAGTCGCACAACATTAACTACATACAATTTCTGCATTACAGTAGAGTAGAGAGAGAAGGAAAGAGAGGGAGAGAAAAACTAAAAGAAAATAGCAAAGAACATTTGTATTATGGTTGCTTGTGTATACAAATGTGTGTGGCGCTAACTTGAATAAACTAAATTAAAATCATCTTAAAAACATGGCTACTGTTGGCACAAGAGCATAAAAAAGAACACACACACAACCACTATATAAAAAAATATCTTTTGTAAATTAAATATTAAACGTTTAACAAGAATTAGTTTGTAATTTTTTTTATAAAAATTAACAAAAAAATTACAGAAAATCGATCAAGGCCTCTTATAACGAGTTGTCAATAATTACAGTTAGAACTTTGTAGTGCGCATAATCAGGCCACAAATCGTTGGAATCGTTCAAAATTTTAATTTTTTTTTCGATCACCTTAATTAAATGATGCCGGTCATCAAGATCAGCAACGCAAGACGACCTGTAACAGTTATTTTGTAGATCATTGGTTAACTTGTCACACTTAATTTTGTTTTGAAATTTTGGCCCAACAAAAGCCTTGCAAAGACTTTCACACTGCAATTTCATCTCTTAAGAAATTTTTTTAGTTTTCTTTTTGTGTAAAAAAAAAAAATTGCAGTAAAACCCAAGAAGAAGGAGGTGCTTAATTCCAGTAGCCGAAAACAGACTGTTTGAAATACGAACCCACCAATGCAGTGTGTGAGTGCGTGCTTAGAGAAATTTACCAGTAGCAATTCAAGTCATAAACAAGCTGAACTCTTCTAAATGTCGACTCGTGGCGTTAAATAATTTAAATGAAAATTAAGTTTTTACTCACCTTGTCAATTTTTTAATAATTAATTTAATTTTCGCCTGAAGTATTTGTATTTGTTGTGCTGAAATTTTTAAAAATTTTGGCCACGTTGTTTTAATACACGCTCGCGTTTAATTTAGTTTCTTGTTTGTTTTTCTTTCAAAATTTTTATTTATTTATTTTTTAACAAGCGTTTAATTTTTAAAATTTTTATTATTAAAAAATTAATAATTTTTTTTCATCAAGTTTGCAAATTTTTATTAATTATTTTTTTGCTTGTTTGTTTCGTATTTAAACTTTTTGTAATAACTACGCGTGTTACTACTTGTTGGTGCGTGATTGCTAACAAACTGAATAAGCCAGGCTTCTTTTGGCAGTAAGCAAGTCAAGTCGCATTGAGTCAAGTAATAACTGACTGACTGCTGCTGTTGGTGGTTTGAGGTTTATTTTTTTATGTGGTTTCGTTTGATTTGTTTGCTGGTTGGTTGGTTGGTTGGTTGCTTTGTTGGTGGAGACGTTAATATTATTAATAAAATATATTCCACTTCCGAACGCTTCCGTGCGCGACAGTCAACTGCAAAGTTACGATCGAAATTTCAGCTTAACGGCTGCCTGTGTTGAGCTCGCGAGTGGCTTCTGCTGTTTTATTTTTTTTTTTTTTTTTAGAGGCAGTAGTTGTATTAGTAGTAGAGTGTAACGCTTAGTGGTTCAGTAAGCGAATGTATGTATGAAGCTCGTCGGTCGTTTTAACGAACAAAGATCACAGTATAAAGAAAATGTCTTAGTTGCAACTTTTTTTTATGAATGTTTGTATTATTTGTTAAATGTTTTTATTTTCGCCGTACTACACGTTCACACAACGACTTACTCTTGTGTCTTGTCTTTTTGGTCTTGATCACCGATCACTACTTAAACTTTTCTTCTTCTTGTGTCTTTACCTCCTGTTCTTCTTTCAAATTGACTGTGTTTAGTTTGAGTTTCAATTTACTCTGCCTTCTTGTTAGTGGTAGTTATGCACATTGTGAGTGTGAGTAAGTGTGAGTTCGTATTTGTATTAGTTATGCTGTCCGTCCATACAATTATTATATGTAATTTTTGTGTCTTCTGTGCTGCTCTTTTCAACTATTGCTCTAATCTTTGGTTGGTTGGTTGGTTGTCTTAAGTTGGTTGCATCAATTGAACGTATGAATGGATGGATGGTTTTGGTGTTCAGGGAGCTCTTCTTTGCTGTGCACTATTAAGCACTGGTTTGGTTATGTGTTGCTGATTAAAGTGGCGTTAAAAGGTGGTTTTTGTTGCTCAAAATAGAAAAAAAAAACAAACAAAAAATATCATCATATTTTCAATAATATTCTTCTTGCTGGTATTTAACCCAACACACACATACACTCATTCACTGCTTCACTGCCATTTGTATGCTTGTGTGTACATTCATTCAGCTATTGTTCCTTGTCAAACATAAAAAAAACAACAAAGGTAGCAACTACTACACATTTACTGCAATATTATTTGCTCTCTCTTTCAGGCTTGTGCACTGCAAGCCTTAAACGATTTTTTCTTTTGTTTTGAGTTTTGAGCTCAGCCTTCATTCATTAAAACAAAAAATTAAACATAAAAAAGAGTCAATTGGAAAGAGTGTATGTTTGTTGGTTTAAAAGAGAATGCAAAATTTGTTCAAGTGACTCATGCACGGAGCACGGATACGGTTACTTAGAAGGGCTTCCACTCTAAAAAATCTGAGTATTTTTTCTCTTCTCAAAATAAATATGATGGTCTCAACATCTTAAGGTCTGAGATGAAATTTTTGAAAAGCAAATTTATATAAAAAAAAGGGGGCGTCTACCTACGCCACATTTTCGCTCAGAGGAGTATTGGTAATTATGTCCAAATAAAAGGCTACTGCTGGTAGTGGTGGGTACAACAAGAAATATGTGTGTAACCCAACTCAACATGTACATATTAATTAGTCTTTTTTTTGGGTTTTCTTTTATAATTTTCTTCTCTGTTTTACTTCCTCCTGAACTTTTTATAAACGAGCAATAACTGTAGTTGTTGCTGTATTAACTCCAGTTTGGTTGTAGTTCCAAGGTATCTACTTCATTTTGTTTGTGTGAGTCCCAAAATATGAAAAAAAAGTATACAAGAGTTGTCTACAACTTGTTAAACAGCCTTGTGCCTTCTCTTTCCTGGCTACTGATTTTAAGTTGCTCGATAAGCTAAGCTACTGTATACAGCAAAGGAGTTCAATAATAACAACAAAAACAATTTAAATGTGTAAATATGTGTGTACGTACCAATACTACTAAAACATTAATAAAACTCGTGCATTTTCTATCCAATTCCAAGTTTGTAGCCACTTTTGTGTGTGTGTTTAAGTGAGTGTGTTTGTGTTTAAACGCATGAAAACTTCAACTTTCAAAGCTATTCTTGTAGCTCTATAGACTCTGAGGCGTTACTTGTGCCAATCAACCAATGGCAGTCAAACAAACCTGTTGTATTCTGTTGATTGCCGTTAATTGATAGAACTCCAATTCTTTGTTTGAGGAAAAACATTTCTGGAAGTAGGTATGTACCTTTCGGCATGCCATTTAAGATTTGTTTGAATGTGTGTATGTTTGACAAGTTTATATGGCCTGTGATTCCGTGTAGAGCCAAAATTGAGTTACCTACCCATTTATTGTTCGTTGTTAACTTATTTTATGCTATTATCATCGTCATGGTTCATAATATCACCCCGACCTGTAAGATCTTTTGTGCAGAAGTTATTTTATAACTTTTATGACTTTATCATTATAAAATTTCTCAACAACAACAATTTGAAATATCTCACAAGCACATTTATTTACCTGAAATTTTAAATAAATAAAAAAATTTATGGAAAGTTTTTTTATGTATTAGAAGCTGCTTAATTGTTTATTTATTTTTTTAGTTTTTTTAATAAAAAGTGTTGAAAGGAAAGTTGAAACGAGAGGTTTTTAATATTGTGATAATTATTAAGCACCGCCTAAATTATCATAATTTTTTTTTTTTTTTTGGAAATTTCGTTGTATTAGAAATTAAAAAAAAATTGCAAATTAGCTGAAAATATTTAGCCACTATGAACACAGTTCATTTAACATCATTTACATTTTTTGTTGGTGTTGTTCACCTGATTTTTTCTAACATTCATTTTGTCTCTTCCGCAACCATATAAATAAAGAGAGTACAAAAAAGACTTAATCTTTCAAATTCTAATGAGCTTTGTAGTTTATTGGCGAGCTAATACTTTTTAACTAAAATAAAGTCAAATAAAATTTGGAAAAAAAAGCCGCGCTGTATAATGCAAATAAATTAAAAAAATATAAATGAAAAAAAGAAAAAGTCAATAGAATAAAAAAAAAATTATGTAAAAAAAATTTTTTTTAAATAAATATTTTTTAGTTCTGACTGAGGGTTGAACCACAACATCTGCAGTTGTAAGGTATTTTGAATATGTTTGATTTAAAAATACGTATGATTAGATGCAATCATAAATCTAACCATACTATGTTTCTACCAGAATTTGGTTACCTCAACCATATTTTTTCTTTGCATGCAGGTGGCATGTTTGCGCTGCTAGTTTTAATTCTAAAGCATTGTCCACAGAAAATAGAGCCGCATAAGCCATTTTAAAATATATACATACTTAAAAGAAAAAGTTATTAAAAAGCTATTAACAATAAATCTCTAGTTATTTATTGCTTTTTCAGAAATAATTACAATTCATTTCCCATTAATTTCTACACAACATTCCGATCTAGCTGCGCTGCATATTTGTGCCAAATTTGCAACACGAATGACAGTGCCACTTTTCTTTCATTTCTCTTTGTCAATAGTCCAGTATTGTTCAGTTGGCCGAAGCTTTGAACAGTTAGGAAGTTCATGTTTTTGCCAGTATATCGATCTGATGTCTTTGATACCACTTCACGGCAGTTTTTTAATTATGACAACGCTAAATCAAGCCAAATTTTACTGGTGGCGTTTAATTACAGACAGCAATCATTTCTGCAGGCATTCTTTAATATAAGTTTCTGATGAGACAATAAATGGCGTGCTTTTTTGACCACAACTGCAAATTGTTTGCCAATCATTATCTCTTAATTTTTCCATTTTTGTGTATTTGGATTTTGAATCGGCATCTTAACGTTTCACAGCAACATAAAAGATCTGACCTGGTAGCTATTTGAAGTCCATTTTTTCGGTAGCGTTATTATGTTAATTGTTGAATTTTGTTAACACTTTATCGTACAGAATGCGAGGCCATTTTATTGCAATAGAAGTCTATTTTCCACTATGATTTGGATATTGTATTAACGATAGCTTTATACAGTACCTACACTGATGTTATGTGTTTTTGCATGATCATTTTCGAAGACATCGGGATTTTGTTACATTGAGTGTATTGTATGCTGTGGCTTTCTTTTAGCAACTTTTTTTTTTTTTTTTTTTTGCTTACAATCTATTCTTAGACCAGGACCACACACAGCAATTTAGTTGAGTAATTCTTGATTTTGTAGAAGAGAGAGGAAAGGGGTACAAACTTGTTTGTACTCGGCAATTAATTTTTGTTCTCTCTTCGTATCTTTTATATATATAGTGTAAAAAAAAGAAAAAGTTAGCTTGAAGGCTGAATAAATGACTGAATAAGAATGCTAAAATTGCCGAAACAAAAAATTTGTGTGGACAAAACGACAATTTTAAAAGAGAATTGAGAAAGAATTGCCCAACTAAACTTCTGTGTGTGGTCCTGGTCTTAAGGTTTTTCTATAACTTTTAAAATTTTATTCGCAGTCGTTTTTGGTAACTGCAGCTTTTTTTGCAGTCTGGCAATACTGACCAGAGTATTTTTTCTATATTGATTTTCCATGTCTAAGCTTAAAAAGAAGCTAGTACTGACTACATTTTTTTACAGAATAACGGTGAATATTTTTAGAAAAAAATTTTTTTTTATTCAAGTGATGCCACTAGGTTTTTCTAGAAAGCTGTTATAAAGCGGCTCCATTTTGTGTGAATAATGTCATTTGAACAAAATAAATTTTATACAGGTGCCTCTGTCCAAATTCGTACACAAATACATACATATATGTTTTCTTCAAGTCTCTGTCAACCAAGAATGATGGAAATACAAAATTACGCTATCCCGCACATAATATTGAAATTTTCTAGGCAAAAAGCGTCAAGCGATGTGTTTCTATCAGCTAATAATTTACAGATAAATAAGAGAGAGAAATATACTATATTTTTCATTTAACAGTGGACAATCTACTAAATCTTGTATTTTTATCATACTTGCTGCCAACATCCTTTTACACAAATAATAAGAGTTACGTTCTGTATACATTTCAGTTAGGCAGAACGAGATAACGAGATCTGTTATACTAAAGGTAAGCCAGAATTTGATATACGTATTTATGTACCTACACCAGCGTTATAGATCTCATGTTGAGCTGCTAATGATTCAATATAAAACTCAATTTATTGGGTGATATAAACAAATAACCTTCATGGTATGATTCTTGCTAACAAGCCATAAGTAAATTTAAACGTTATGGTTTACACAGCATTTGGATTTTTAATTTGCCTTAAACGTGGTACCTACATGCATAAAATCATATCGTTATATGATTTCAAAAAGGCCCTAGTTACAAACAATTCAAATTCGACTTTTTGATTGAATAAAAATAAATTACTAAAAATAATTTCCTCCAACTAAAACTAAAATTAATAAGAAAATATTTTTATTTAATTTTTCATAATAATATTTTTATTTTTTGCTTCTGCTGTACAATTTTTCAAGTGTAAGTAATAAAATTAAATAACGATTTAGACAATTAAAATGAATCCCTATTCTTTTAAATAACAAAACTTTAAAAATTAATTGTAAAAATAAAACATTAAAGCTTATTTTTCTTTAGGTGTGACATCTTCCATTTTTGTTTAGCTTAGTTGTTGTGAAAGGGGAGCAGAAATTCATTTGTGGCTGAATATGTTTGCGAATGTGTGTGTGTTCTGTAACTGTGCGCAGACCAATGAGAGCGCGTAAAACCGGTAGCTCTCTTTTTTTGTTAGTGGTTGTGTATAAGCAAAATGCATACATTTTTTTTGGCTTCTCCATAGCAAAATGACTTGTGTAAACTCACCCAATCGCTACTAGTAATTGCTTGTAAATAAACTTAAAGGAAGGAAGAGTTAAGAGAACTCCATTTTTTTAATTTCCAGTTCTTTAAAGAATTTTTTCATTCATAAGATTCCACAAAGTAGGTTTTTTCTTAAAAAAAAATTAATATTTTGCAGGCAATTAATGTCAAGAATGATAAAAATACAGGATTACGCCATGCCACACATAAAATTAAAATGTTCTGCGCCTGTAGCACAAATGATGTCAGGCGATGTGTCGTATTTTGATAATAATTTAGAGCTAAGTAAGAGAGAGAGAGAGAGAGAGAAAGAGAGAAAGAGATGTATTATTTTTTCTTTGAAACAGTGAACAATCTACGTCATCTAGCGAGAAAATATGCGCATGGCGTAATCTTGTCTTTCTATCATTCTTGGATTTGAAGGTGCTTTCTACAAAGAGGTAGTTATGGCCCATTTTGCAATCAAGAGCAAACATTTTCTTTCGCATGCTAAGCGAAAGAAACAACGATGGTTCAAAAGAACTAAAAAAAGTGATGGCGCAAAATTCGATTTCACTATAAAACAACAAAATATTAATTTCAAGATTAATGTTCGCTAAATGTGATTTAAAAATATTAAAGAAATATAAACTTACATACATACGTATGTAGGTAGTTTAATTTTGTGTAAATAAGAACTAACAATTCATGCACAGGCACACCTCGTTGCCTTCCTTAAAAGAGGTGCTCATTTACACTAACATATATGATTCAATACCCAACTAAGACACTTCGGACTGTCGTTCACCCTTCTCAATTCGCCTAATCATATTCATTTTCATCTCTAACGTCAAGCTTTTTCTAGATTGCTTAGTAAAATGTGTTTGTCGTTCAATTGATTTTTTATTTAATGAATTTTAATTTATTTAATCAAAGTTACTGAGGTCTATATCACTCCCTATCAGTATTTCGAAAGAACCATTTAATATGAAATTCTTCCACATTCAGGGATTCCCAAAATTTAAATTATTTTTTATATTTTTTTTTTTCAAAAACAAGGGCCCATAATCTTAGTCAGGGTATCTTTTTCAAAATGATTTTAAATTCATAAGGCCACAATCATAGTCACAAAAAATTAGACTTTTTTTTTTGTTAATAAGAATTTCATGGGCCATAATCATAGTCCCAAAAAGTAGGCTTTTATTAAAAGCTGACTTTTGGTCATAAGAATTTTATGAATTTAAATTCGTTTAAAAAAAAAAATACCGACTTTAGTTTCACTATGATTATGGGCCGTAGAATGCTTATGAATAAAAGTCAGCTCTTAATAAAAGCCCATTTTTTTGTGAATATGATTATGGCGCAAGGATTCCAAGAACTGCGAATTTTCATATGACAAATTAGAAAAAGAAAATATTTTAAAAAATATTTTAAATTAAAAATATTTTTTTTTTTTAATTCAAAAGAGGTAGCGTTAATCGAGGTATGCCTGTATACAAATGAAAGACAGTGTCATTATGAAACTTAAATTGCTGCGATTGTGAGTGACTGACTTTCGATATTGTGAAATGGGCTGTTAATGTAAACGAAACAGATGACAGACAACTGGTGCAATAGAGAAAAACATTTTTTCTTGTTATACTCGTAATAATGTGGTTTTTAAATCTGTTTCTTAGCTGCCTCAACCACGATTTTTTTTCTATGCTTAAAAAATAAATTTTTACCTCTTTACACCTGCAGAGATGGGCATACAGTAACTAAATCTGAATGTAATAATTAAGTTATTTTTTTTATTAGTGGCTTTTTTGTGTTTAAATTTGAAAAGAAATAAATTTGTGTGAATTTATCACAAATTTTATATGAAATGAAAATTTTAATACCTACACACGAGCTGTTTTTTTTTTAGTTCTTTAAATTAAATTATAATAATTTCCTTCACCGATTTAGAATATTTTAAACGAATATTGATTTATAATATTAACATACAAAAATGACAGAAACGACGAAACAAAAAAAAAATACGTTCAATAAATATCAAACAAATCAATTTCACAGTTATAATCCTCCTACTTGTATCTACTGACTGCTACACAAAATTTAAAACCACACACTGAGTGAATTCGCCTTCAACAAAACTGAAAAAAAAAAAATTAAAACAAAAACGATTTAAAGACTACAAAATTTTGGATATCCATTAAGATACTAAATAACTAATAAATATTTCAAATTTTATAGCAACTTAAAAACAAAAAATAAATTAATGCAAATCCCATTAAAAGTAGTCATAAAAACAAAACTTCCCAATTAGTCATTTCATTAAATATGCATTTGTTAAATATAAAATAACAACAACAACAATAAAACTAAACCAAACCAATTTCAATTCAAATTATAAAAGTTGATCAACAATCACAAAATGATGCTGAATGATCGTGCACTCTACGTTACGTGAGTTAAAGATAAAACTAAATTTTAAATTTATGAGTTTTGATTCACACACAAGAAAAAATAAGACGTTTTTCATTTTCATAAAAAAAAAATTAAATTATGAATGCTGCCATTAAAATTAATTAAAAATGTGAGCTTCATCACACATTGTATTTTATGTTTAGAAATATTTTTGTTGTTTTTAATTTAATTATAAACAATGATTTAATTTCATCAATGATGTCGTTGCTGTTTCATGTCTGTCTATCTGCTGACCAAATTAGTAAGTGCGTGCGTGTGTGATGTGATGTGATCAACAAACGGCAGAGATGTTGTCAATAATCGACTGACCAACAACACAAAAACTAGTTTTACTTAAAAAAAAAATTAAACAAAAAACAAAATGTATTTAAAACACTAAAACCAACAACAGCAACTCTCAAGTAAAATTGGTTTGTAAATTATGGCTTTCTGGAGTTGGTAACATAAATTATGGCCATTTATGCCTTCTGCTTTAATTTTTTTTCTTCTGTTGTGCTTTGTCTGTCGGTCTAGCTGTCAAATTTGTTGATTTTTTTTTTTTTTTGATTTTTTGATGAGCTGCTGCTTTTGATCAAATATGGTGAAATTAAAATGGAATTGTAGAAATCATAAAGTAAACATCTTTAGCCCAAGCAAAAGCTTTAACATCATTTTCTTGCTATATTTTGGTTCAACAAGTTCATCATTAATTTGGCAAGTGAGATTTTTCCTTAAAACCCAGGCTCTGTTTTACATGAGCCTTGAAACTGCTGCAAAATTATTTTATTTTACATAGAGATACAAGGTTTTGCACTGGAATTGGTGTATGAGCTGAAAGTATTTAGCATAAGTCCAGTTTAAAAAAATATTTGGAGGTTGTTTTAGTAAGCTGTAGGAGCAGCTTAATAATCTTTGACTTAAATTTTTTTAAAGTGGACTTAGGCTACTTTCAAAAATAACGGCGCATATTTTTAATAATTTTTTTTTTAGTAAGAGTTTATAAACAAAAAGTTTATAGTAAATTGTCGGGGTCAGAGCTGCACAATAGATCTTAAAGGTCGCTTATGATGATGGTATTCGTTTTTATCATTAACTATTTTTTTTATTTAATCCAAATGAACTTATACCTTTTTCAAAAAAAAAAAAACGGCTGATAATTATCATTCATTACCAGCATTGTCAAGTTAGTGCTTTAAGCATTATTTTTGGTTTTTTTGTACATTTTCTACAATAAAAATGTTCGAGTTAGTGGCTTCTTAGTTTTAGTGCTTTCTTTGGTGTGTTTTTTTCCTTGTTAAGGACACTTCTTTTTTGTTTGAAAGTCCAAACACAAAGAATTGTAATAAATAGGGCAAAAATTTTCATGCATGTTTTTATTCAGTAACTTAAAATCGACTCTGATCAAGTATTATTACGCATTCGAGAATTTATTAAAAAATGTCATCAATTTGTTATTGCATATTTTTTGTGCATAATTTTTATTCGTACTCTATATTTTTAATATTCAAAAGTGTTCACCCAAAAAAGCACTCATTTGACACCATTTTAGTGTACCAGATTCTTCTTCTTTTCTTTTTATATAATTGAAGTGTGGTTCAGTACTTCACAATAATATTGAACAATTTTCAAATTTGCACAGTCAACAACCTGATAAACGTCAACACTCGCAGTTTTAATTAGTTGACGTTATTCTGAGCGGACTGCACTCAAAGAAAAAGTATGGTTGAGACAACCATATTCTGGTGAAAACATAGTCAGAATTTATTTTTTATCAGAATTGATAATCGATTTTGATACGAATGGGTGTTATGAAACTGTGTCTTTTTTCGTTGATTCGAAAATTAACAAAACCCATGTTCGAATCAGCTGTTTTCTATTGTTTACATTTTTTTTTACATTTTAACAAGAAATTTTTGCTATTATTTATTAAATTACAATATATGGAAAAATAAATAAATAATTTAAAATGGTTGAGGCTATAGTGTTAATTTTACTATCAGAAGAAGAATGTAGTGAAAAAGTTCAGTTTTTCTTTCACCATTTTCGCTCACAAAAGTTTTTAAAAGTTGGTCTTTTTGGTGTGTTGGAGATGAAAGTGAGTATATCATCGTTTAAAACAGCCTCATCATCCACTATGCCTAATTCTATTCCACATACACCATTTACCGCTTCTTCTACAATTTTTATAATTTTTTTTAAATTTAATTTTTTACATAAATAAAATTTTTTATATAATTTTTTTATGCTATTGACTTTTTTGTTTCTATTAATTTAATTAATTTATCACATTATACAGTGGATTTGAATTTTTTTTGGAATTTTATTTGACTCCACCAGGATTTGAACTTGAGAACATTCAGTTAAGAATCATTAACTCGCCACTTAATCACTTCAGCCACAAAGCTCATTAGAGGTTGACCGATAAAGTTTTTGTTTTGTACTCACTTTATTTATATGGTTGCGGAAGACACAAAATGGAAAACAGTTTACTTTCAACCATATTTTTATCATTACTATGTTTATGATAATCTTAAAATGTTTACTGTAAACATATTTATGGTTTCAGTTAAAATTTTATTACAAAATATAAGATAAATTCAACCATATCTATGACAGTAAACATAGTATGGTCAAAAATAACTTAAAACATGTGATCATAATAATGCTTAGGTGCTTCAAATTAACAATAATATTTTAAAGGAGAACAAATTATGTTTGCCGTGACCATATTCAACCATATTTTTTCTTTGCGGGTGTACTTGTGTTATTTTAAAAAAAATTTTTAAATACAGATGTGTTTAAAATTATTTCATTATTTCCCCAAAAATAATAGAAATACAAGATTACGCCATGTGCATGATTTCCCATTTGATGTAGATTGTCCCCTGTTTAAAGAAAAAAAAATAATACATTTCTCCCTCTCTCGCTCTTATGTAGCTGTAAATTATTAGCGAAAAGGAATACATCGCATACCGTCAGAAAATTGAAATTTTTGTGTGCAGCATGGCGTAATCTTGTATTTCTATTAGTTTTGGGTAGTCCACGAACGGACTATTCACATTGTACTATTCACTTGTTTGAAATGAACGAACTAGTCCGTGTTTGAATTTCTATAGTTCATTTCCTTGCTCCTTACTTTAAATGAACGACCTATAAATGAACGAACGAACAAAATTTTTCGAATTTTGTTTTGTTGTTTTGCTTTCTATTTTCGTAAAGAATTCCTTTCAATCCCTATTCGCTATCATTTTACATAATAAAGAGCATTCAATGACAATCAAAAGTATAAGTGATAAAGATAAAAAAGATCAAATGAACTAAATGAACGAACTATTTCTTTTTAATTTTTGAACTAGGAAGAGCGCTCACTAAAATGATGAACTACGGAGCATAAGTCTAATTTCTATCATTCTTGTTATTTTCCTACTTCGTTACGACTCTTGTTTTTTTGTTTTGTTTTTCTAAAACAGCCAATTCTTTCTTTTAACCACCTCCACCCTGCTCTCTTTCTCTCTGGTTATAGCAACATGCTCTAGCATGAGAAAAAAATTATATAAAACAAATTCACTCTGTAATTAATAACATCAATTTACGTGGGTGTTTTCAAATACTACTGAACCTTTCTTTTCTACAAGTAAACTTTCTCATGCGCACACATTTGCAATAAATAGGTACAAAACCACAACCAAAGAAAGAGAAAAAAAGAGACTGAATGAGTTTTGAAATGATTTTAAAATGTTTGTTGCATAAATTTCAACAATTTTATTTATAAAACAACAAAATTTTTCATTTGTAAATCTTATTTTATTTTGTGGCTGTTGTTGTTGTGATGGATTTTAAATTTTATAGCAATTAATGAAATTTAATACTTTTACCAGTATGATGTACCATAAAAACAAGTTAAAAAGTCCTCGCCTGAATGTATGCAGAGTGGCAAACCAAACTGTGCAGTGATGACTGATTATTTGGTTGTTGCAGTTGTTGTTTTTCATTTTGGGTATTCTTTTTTTTCTTGTCTGCTTTGATAAAATATTTTAAATATTGTTGTTCATTCATTGAATAAAAATGTTTATTACATTTATATGCATTTAAATCGTTAAGTTCCGCACAATAGTAGGGGGTCTTAATGTTAAAGTGATGATGATCACATTGATCATTATCATGGTTGCTTCTACTGCGGCTAATATTAAATAATATAAAGCACAACAAAATATTAAAAAAAATTATTAACAAAAATATAAATTTAAATAAAAAGAGTTGCTTGCTGCTGCTGTTGTAGCTATTGATTATGATGAAACGTTGGTGATGTGTCAGTAGTAGTGGTAGCGTGTTATTGGTTGGTTGGTTGCTGTATTAATGCTGATGATGAAGATGATGTGGCGGCAGGCTGCTGTATGCTTTGTTACTCTTTTTATATCTGATTTTGAATATATTATGATTATTAGCATTGATATTCAATGAATGAAGCAAACCGACATTTCCTTATGCGTGTATGATTTTGTTTAAAAATAAATAAAAATAATTTTCTTATATCTCATAAATTGAACCATAAATTATGCAAAAAAATGCTAAAAACTTTTATTTTGTGTAGATATTTTTAAATGACAATACAAGCATACAAACTTTTGAAACTGTAGAAAGAAAACTTGTGCAAACCAGACATACAAAGGAAGCAAAACGAAACACGAAATTCTTTATTCAAATGTTGCTGGTTTCTTTCTTTTCTTAGTGCTAAAATGTTAAAACAATCAAACAAAAACAACAGTAACAAGAGACTTGCAAGTTAAATCTAGTTAAACGAAAGATTCATTCTAATAGCCCAAGGAGTTTTAAGAAAATCGTAAAATAAACTTTTATTTTCTGTTCACTAATGCCAATATAGCGTTTTTCCTTTTGAGCTATTGAGTCGGAACTACGAAAACTTAAAAGAATATTAGGAAAAGTTTCTTAGCATATTTTTCTTAAAAAAAACGGTTAAGTTCAAAGCAATTTTTGTAGCTTTTAGCAGTAGCTCCATAAGAAAATATAATAAGAGTTCTTGTTGTTGTTAAAATTATTGTTTCAACTTTGAAAATTATTTATTTGTCTGTTCATTAGCAGTAGAAAAACATTAAACAGCAGCCAATCCTAAATTAAATGCTTGGAATTCTAAATCCGCGCAAATGACCAGAGACAAAAATGCGCTGCGTTGCTCTGCTTTTTATTATAAGAGACGATTCGAATTTTCATATTGAAATATTAATTTTATTTTTTCACTGAAATGACATATACTTTTTTTTAAAAAAATTAAAAAAAAAACCCATCACTTCACAATTTCCAAAATATATTGCTATTTTCTAAATGGGGTAGGTGACATGATTTATATGAATATTAGCGGTAAAAGCTGTGCTCAATGTGATTTTAAAAAATTCGAAATTCTACAACAAAATTTGCTTTTAAATCGTTTTTAAATTAGCTTAGTGGCTTCAAAAATATCCAAAAGTTATGACGGAATAAAGTAAATTTTCAATAAAAATTTTGAAAAATTTCATTAAGAAAAAAAATCGTCCTAGACGGCTTAGATTCAAAAATCAGCCCGGTAAATGGTACTGCAGTCAAAGATACTGATACAGATAGGGACAGCAACGCTACCTATCAAGCTTATTTGTAAATCTAAGCCATCCAGGGCGACATCCCGACACCCAAACGTATACACAAAAATCATTAAAATCGGTAAAGCCGTTTATACTATACGACCACGCGAGACCGGGTAAAAACTGCTAATCAAAAACCAGATTTTAAATAAATTGTTCTGAATTATTATATATAATCTATTTAGTCTGGTTTTTTAAACACATACATAAAGGGACCGGGTGAGACCGGGAAAAAGGTTTAATTTATTTTAAATATTAAAGATGTTTGTAGTGATGAGTGGCTTTCAAGTATGATTGTGCAGCCCTTTACCTTGTAGTTTGAACGTTAATTTTACCTTATAATTAATCTAATGGCTATCACTGCTTTTTTTTTTGTTTTGCATCATTTTAAAAAGATGTTCAGAACACCCGCTGTGCTAAACGCGGCCACTCTTATTAAATAATTTAAAAATAAATTTTCTAAAAATTGGAAACAAATATAAATGTGTATAAAAAGCAATAATAATATGCCTATAGACACATATGTATATGTGTATGTACAAAAAAAACAAATGAAAAAAAAGTAAAATGTTTTTTATCAAGTATGAATATGCAAAAATTTCTTTCAAATTTTTCTAAGCCACTTTAGTAGAGATTGAATGAATTAACACACACACACACACACACACATGGGTATCAAGACGAATCAAGGCAATCAAGGTATTTCAAATTGTCAAAATTTCATTCAATTTACAATTCAAATGGGAAAATGTAGTCGATTTTAAGGAATTAACTTTTTATAATCACAAAACCTGCATCAATAAATAAAAATGTAAAAATTGCGTGTACCAACACCCAAAGAAAAAATGACACCATCCGTTGCCAAAACGGTATCAAAAGTGTATCAACCACGTTTGGGCTCACTTTGGCAACGCATTATTGATAATACAGAGTTGCAGAATTGACGACGAATGGTTTCAAATTGACACCATACTGGTGTCGAACTGACATCATACCGGTGATACATCGACACTATTTGGTGTCAAAATGATACCATGCCTTATCAATTTGACAACGCTTGTTAATAAGTGGAAAATTTGATAACATATTATTGTTAATTCAACAACTTTCGTTAACAAGTTGAGAACGTTCATTGTCAAAAAGGAAAAGTGTAGTTTTTTTTTCTAAGTTGACAACCAACCGTTGTCGATTTAAGCACAGTTTTTAAAAAATTAAAAACACTCGTTGTCAATAAAATAGAGAACCGGATGGTGTCAAAATGACCACATACATTGCTGATATTGCAACGCAATTTTTGGCTCAGTGAACAAATAAAAATTTTTTTTTTGTTTTAAAAATGTTTACAATTTGAAAGAAAATGATGAGTGAATTAGCTAATACGGTCACGTAATTCTGTTGGCTTCACAGAAATAGTTTTTCCTTTCTTAATTAAATTTCCAAATTTTGATTCTTATGCTGTTTAGACGATTCATGTCATTTATCTATTGCTTTTTGTTTAAGTGTAGAATTGAGCATGTGTTTATGTAGAATATTTAAAAAAAAAAAAAATTTTCTCATATTTATAGCAAACGATCAGCAAAGTTTCAGGGTTTTGTAAAAGCCATTCCATCCAATCATATGTCTTGTGTCTCGTCTACCCGGCTGGCTGACGGTAACTACAAACTTAAGAGCTAAACTATTTATATTGTTATTCGTGAATGGGCCTAGAGGCAAAACACAACGAAATATTTATTCACTTGCTAGTAGTATTCATTCACCCAACAGGGTGTATGTAGTATGTACGTACACTAAACAGAATATCAACAACAACAACAAGAGCAAAATAAAAATAAAAGAAAAACTTTGGAATTGTACAAATTAAGCCAACCAACCAGCTACTACTGTAATACATTCGTAATACTAAATTAAGGTGACCATGTGGCTGTCTTTTATTTTAATAACAAGAATTTCTTGTTCCAAAAAATATTAATTCGAAAGAAAATTTTTAAGGAATACTAAAAAAAGAGAAATTTTATAACAAATTGAGCCTCCTTCTGTTTTTCGTACTGGGGCGCCCTGTGCAATCTATGAAAAAGAGAAGCTTTTAATAAGAAAAAATTGTTATTGGCAAAAAAAAATTTTTATTTCCAGAACAAGTTTTTTAAGGCCATATTCACCGCGACCCCAAGCAGCTTTTGTCAAGGTAGGAATTGCACTTATGACCCCCAGCAGATCCTTACATACGCACTTAGGTACGGAGAGCTAACTTCTCTTTTAAGTCTATCTAATTCGCTTGATATTAATTGATAAAAAATTTTCCAGTTTTAAAATGTCGGACTGACTTCCAAGACGCCAATTGTTTTGGCGTATTTCATAACGCCTTAGTACAAAACATTGACGATGCATCACATTTCGAAACATCATAGACAAATATAACAAACGCCTCATAAAAGCAATTTGTGCATCAGTTTCAGTTTTACTCTTTACTGCTAATAAGCACTACAGAATATGCGCTTGCAGTCTGGTCACACTAGTACTTCAACAAAAAACTACAATAAAAGAATTTAAACTCCACAACAACACAACTACTGGTACATACATGCATGAGTATGTGCTTATATGCTGGTATTTACCTAAAGTAAGTAGTTGTATTTTACTTACACATTCACATGCACAAGCACATAAATTTACAAATACAGTACTGCCTCTATAATTCGGACACTCGACAGTCCGGACTATCCAGTAATCCGGACAAATCAAGGTTTCGCACAGTTTAGATATTTTACCTCTGTAGTCCGTGCAAGCGTTTTTTTTCTTAGTATGAAATAGTTTTTCGTTATTTTGCCATTTGAGTATGAACAAAAATGAAACGTGCGTGGAGTTAAGACGTAAGCATGGCACACCTGCTTGACAGAAAAGTTATAACTTTAGACACAATTCATACTACAAAATTTATCAGACAAGTAGCTTTCCATTTCTTTAATGAAGATACAGTTCAATTGGTAACTGCAAACCAAAATTTTGAAGACCTCGTAGGAATCTGAGAATGTTAAAAACAAAGTTTCAAATAAAAAAGCAAGTGAGCAGTTTATGGGCCGAATAAAGAATAGTGACAGAAAAAGAAATTTTATTTTAAAAAAGAATTTAAAAATTGCATAACGATATGTGTATGCCAACAAAAGTAAGTTCTAATTTTACACAGTGAATATTTTTAATTTGTTAAATGAAAGTTCTTGGTCGTATATATATTTCTTTTTGTTGTTTAACTGAATTTTTGGGCAATTAAAAATATTATTTATAATTATGTATTGAGTTTAAAAAATTTTTTAACTGTAGTCCGGACGATTCAATAATCCGGACAAAGGGTGAAACTTTATCTGTTCTTATTAACGAGGTTCTACTGTATAGAAAAAAAGATCTCTTACGACACCGCCTCCCCACTTGCTAATACTACGCGATGTTATTAAAAGCTTAGTTCTTGGGAGTACACAAACCAACTAAAAGGAAAAGGAAAATACAACAACAACCACGCTTATGCTTAACTAAAAAAAATACAACACTTATTATTGTTGTTGTTGTAAATAGTTTTTGTTTTGTATAAAACCTCTTTCGAGTTTTCCAATATTCCTTCATCTCTAACCTCCTCTTCCCCATAGTTTGATCATGCATTTTTTTCTTATGCCCAACTTGTAAAGACTTTCAAGCTTACGGTGTACATATTTTTATCACACACACACACACCACACTGCACCACTCACTGCTCGCCTCTAACCTGACACACCGTGGGAAATGAACAGTAGTAGTGAACTGAATGAAGGAATGAAGATGGAGATGGAGATGGAGATGGAGCACAACACTACAATTTAGTTTTTTTTTTCTTTGTGTCTTTTGTTGAATTTTTTTCTTCTTTCTTTTCTGCTGTTTGTTTGGAAAAAGTGATGATGTAGTTTAGTATGGGACGTATTTATGTGCTCGTATAATACGTAAAGGGCAATAGTATGAGTAAATACAGCCTCGAGCTATATTAACAGCCCAAGTACACTTAAAAAAAAAGCTTAATACGGTTTTGTCATGAAATTGCTGGGAATAGTGAGGCAATGGGGGAAAAGTAATAGTTAATTTTTGTTTAATTAAAGAGAAAAAAAATAGTTTGGCTCCACTCGAGGGAACTTCTTAACGGTTAACAGTAGGGAAATTGAAATTTTGGGTATGGATGACAGTTAGTAAGTCCACCATGAAATTGCTGTTACCTCCAGGGTTGGCTCTAAACAAGAGACCTCCTCAACGGTCAGCAGCAGAGACTTAAAACTTTGTATACCCCTTCAGATATAATCACCATCAACCATGTCAGATTCGTTCAGAACATTACTGGGACTCAGATCCCTGATCTGATCTGATGAATGGCCATAAGAGGCATACTATAACTTGTGTATCCTAAACTTTGAAAGCTTTTATGTAAATATAAAAATTATAATATTTTTAATCCTACTTATTTACATTGCCAACGTACGTTACAATGGCTAATGAAACAACGTAATTGTTTTTCTAATTTGGCAAGAAAGTGACCACCTCCCATTTGAGACATACAGATCGATTGAAGTAATTTTTTTTTGTTCAACTTATCGCGCGATGTGACAGCGAAACATTACCTGGTCCTTGTCAACAAAATAACGGGATAACGTTTGCAAGCAATGGCAACAATTTTTTGTTTAGAAGTTGACTCATCTTAAACAGCTGTACTCAATTGAGTACAGTGACTTCTAATGGGCTAAATATTTATTTACTTAATACGATATATTTTTTAGTTCAATTAGATATTGATGCAATTAAAAAGTTAATCACTTTTTTAATTACAGTTATAAAAACACTGTTAAGCTAAGATATCAGGGTAAGCTTAGCACTGTCCACACAAGAATGATAAAAAAGAAGATTACGCATTACGTGTAATTTCTCTTTTTACAAAATTCAGCTGATGAGTGTGATGACAATAGAAGACAGCTTTTGCTCTCTCTTCTTTTCTCTCTTTTTCTATTATTCTTCATATACATACGCTTATTCATAAGTGTATCAGAATTGAACTTTTGTAAAAAAACAACTCACGGAATACGTAACTTTCTTTTCTATCATACTTGGCGTCATTCTGCTAAAAACCGTTGCAAAAATAAAAAATTCAACTGTAAAAGTTTGAGAATGTACAAAGTACATCTTTCTGATCAAGTATCAAAAAACGGTTCATAAATCGGAGGAAAATGATGACTTTTGGAAACGCTAAGTTGCTAATTTTTTATACTAGAAAATAAATTTAATTTTCGACAAAAGCTTTAGACCTAAAAAAAAGTAAAGTTTACAACCGAATGTTACTTTTGCGTGGCGTTTCATAAAAATTAATCGCTTAAATTATGAAAATCTCCTCTTTATTTCTTTAAGACCAGGACCACACTCAGCAATTTTATTTGACAATTCTTGATTTTGTAGGAGAGGGAGAAAAGAAGAATGGAAAGAGCTATAAACTTCTACTTCGCAATTCCCTTTTTTCTCTTTGTATCTTTTAAAGCTGTAAAAAAAAGAAGACAAGTAACTTGAATGCTGAATGCATGAATGAATAAGAATACAAAAATTGCCGAAACCAATTTTAAAAAAGAATTAATAAAGAATTGCCTAACTAAAATTGCTGTGTGTGGTCCTCGTCTAAGCAATATTACAAGTCGCAGAGTTTGTAACGTCAATCGCGTTATGCTTCTCTTCTCCGAGTGGTTTAAAAATCTCCACACAGAAATGGTTTTTCTATCTGGTTTGGGTGGTACCCACCACTAAGCCTACCCCAGCATCTTAGCTAATCATTGTCGTTAAAAAGTGTTTCATTGATGCAGAATTTTTTTTTTTTTTTTTTTGCAATTTTACAACAGAAGAACAGCCAAAGTCCCAATGCTCTCTGAAAGGCACAGACGGGACTCGAAACAAGTGTTATGCTTTAAAGCACATCTGGCTATCAATAAAAGTAACCAGTTTTTTGGGTAGGATACAGAGATTATACGAGTATAAGGCAGTATCTCAGACGTGCTTAGGATCTTGTAGGATACAATTTTTCGTTGGATTTTTATTCACCCCTAAGTAGAGAAAAAATCTCTCACTGAATATAGTAATTGGCTGGACCTTAGGTGTTTGATAGTACAATTTTTTATGTTTAGTTTGTCAGCATTTTAATTTACTGTTTGAGACAAAATTTTGCAAGCAAGAAGACAGACGACAAAGCAGCATATGAGTACATCGAAGGCAACGGCAAAAGCTTAAAAAAAAAAACAATGACACAATGTAGTGCAGTTGGAGAATAAAGGCGATTCTAATGTGCTTCTTAATTGCATTTTCAATTGATTTAATTTCTTTTTTTCAATTAATAGGCAAATGTGATTGTCTGTTGTCTCCAAGGTATTTATTTGAGAATTTACCAATTACCGCTTTGTACGTTGCATGAAAGTAGATGTTGATTTTAAACTAAAACAATTAAAAGCAGTTAATACGTTTTAACAAAATAAAATACCACAATTGAACCACATTTATTTCAACAACAGCAAAATCATAATTTCGTATTTCCATACGAAAATTCACAAGCAAATAATAATAAACCGCATCCAAAAATAAATGAAAGGATACGCACCAAATTTGTGTAGTAAAACAAATGATAAATGAAAAGGATAAACACACACAAAACCATTACAAATAAAACAATTTGAATATGAATTTTCTAAAATTAAATTGAAAACAAACTTCTTTTTTTTTGTATCTAGTACCTGTTTACCAGGGATTTTCTAATACAAACAAACACATACACGAGTGCCTGCCTGCACTGTGGGCGGCTTTTTAAAATAAAAATTAATTAAAAAAAAAATTGTTGCAATATTTACTCTATTGATATGAATTTATAATTTGCCGCTTGATTTTGTTTAATGTTGGAACCGCTAAAAGAAATAAATGAAATCCTTAAATAAACAATTAATTTGAAAAATATTGACATTAAATTTTTAACAACAAACTCTCTTCCAGGGACTGTATGTGTGTGCGACTAGTAGCGGATTTAATTGATCTTATAATCAGGTCTTTAATATTTTATTTCAAACAACGTATTTATTTATTTTTTTTAAACGCAGTAAGAGGAGAAAATAACGATAAGAAATCGTTTCCAATGATTTCAGTTTAGAACCAGTTAGCAATAATTAAAATTACCAAGTACAGATTTTTAGAGATCATCTGATATTGGAGCTGTTATTTTTGAAAAGAAAAAATAATTTTAAGGTAATTTTAGGAAGATGGTGTCTATAACTTACTAAAATTACCGCTGAATATTTTTTTTTTTTTAAATGGACTTATACCACTTTTACAAATAATAGCTCATTTAACTTGTTGCACTGAGATAACAAATTCGGTCACCAGTCAAAAATTCACTTTTGACAATCAAATATTTTAGTTGTGACAATAGATATTCAATGATGCAGCTCAATATATTGTTGAAGGAATTACATTTTAAATTGTATTATAGAATTTCGTTTTTCACAACTGAATTTTTAGGCTGGCCACAAATTCAGTTCTTATTAGTGAAGTTGTTTTCTATGTATGCTTTATTTTAATTTAATGGCTAACCAAAAATTGCTTATATTTTGTAAAATATCCCAACTTTGAATTATGGGTTACTTGTAATAATAGGCCATCGAGTCATGTACCGTTTATGTAATTGATGTCTCAAGAAATTGTCTTTTTTCTATCTTCTCTATGCTAAAGAAGCTACACAAATTGAAGCGAAATAAATTTTTGAAAAATAAGACCTCAAGCTTAATAAAATAGTCATATTAATACAAAGAACTTGAAAATAATTTTTAAAATTTTTTTGTTTTTTAAAGAAATACAATTTTAAGTATTTATTCTGCATTTCAAATAATATCAAATTATCAGAAATTAAAATAACAAATAAAAACATTATGTACCTTCAATAATAGGGAATTATATGGAAATATTATTGATAGTAGGTACATATACTGAGTAATATTATATAGAAAAATCATAATAAAAATAAATATTGTTAAAGTTAATTCAACACCTGCATTTATATTCTGCAAAAAATATTTGAAGCTCTCTTTTTTCACAATAGAATATTTAGAATTTCCACCAAAAAACAAACCTGAAACGGCTTAATTGTTAAATTATCTTAGCTGACTTATGGCATTAATGAAGTGAATGATCAAAGATACTTGATTGACTATAAATTTTTCTTTCTTCTTTAGAAAACCAAAATTGTACGTTAGTTCCTGTCTAACTGATGTAACAAGATGTCTTCGAAAAGGCTAACAAATTTCTTATCACAAATAAGTTGCATATGAATATGAAATGTAGAAAAAATGTCCGAAATAACATAGAAGCAAGTTGGCTTTAGTGAATACCTTAATTAATTTACTGCAAACATTTCCATCTCGTATCTTTCAATTGCTTTGTTTACATACACAGTTATGTGAGCCGGATTTTCTTTTTAATTTTTTGTGTAAAAAAAAAAATCGATAGGAAAAAATTTCACAACATTATGACAAACCAATCTTATACATGTTCAATGTTTCATCTTCGTTATCTAAATTCAACAATGGTAAGGAGTTTACAAAATTCCTTTTTTTCCTTCGGTAAATTATTTGTTTTTTAAGGTAATTGAAGGAAGGCAAACATTAGCAGAAGAGCAAACAAAATTAAATAATAAAACCCACACTCACATCCACACACGCTCGCAGGCACACTGATTACTGACTTGGTGTTTGAAGGTGCGTGACGTGTTCATTGTTGGTTCGCATCATATAGTAGACGCTAGTGAATTAGGCGGTAGTCAATCTATGAGGGTTGTCGGTTCGATTCCTGGCTAAACCTTATGTGTTTTATGCAGACTTTGTGGATTTTTTTGTCTTTTAAAACATATTTTATGCCATTTTCACTGAAAATAACGAAAAACAATCAACATGACAGGTAAAAATAAAGTTGGCAGATTTTTTTATTTTTATTTTGTCATCTGATTATAGCGTTTGCCAGCAAAAATTTGTTAAATCGAAAAAGAACACTCATAAGCAAGTTCAGTACTCAGTTTTAAAGCGTGCCTCCAACATGATTTAATAAAATTTTGTGCGTTAACTTAATCACACATACGGGTTCAAGCTCTTTGGTTAAAAGCTTAACAGTCATACCTAAAGTGGCGCCGTAAGTGTTTTTTATTTGCCAAAAATGCTCAAGCCCATACAAAATGTATAGACCATTCCGAAATTCAATTTTGACAGTACGTTTTGTAGTGAAGTTGGCTGCAAAACAATTGCTTTTCATTTTTGTTTTGTTATTCTTGACCAGTAATGATACTTTAGCTATTTTTTTTTTAATTTAATGTTTTTAATTAATTTTGTGTCTAATGAGTTTTGTCAGACAAGATAATTAACAGCAACAGCGGTCTTATTTAGGTACGACGCTTTAACCTAGGCACTACAAAAAAGCGAAGCTTGCCGTTCCAGCTTATGTTGGACTGTAAGAATTTAGCCAAAAATTTAATTGATAGTCTTCATCATATCTTAAAGAGTTCAAAATGGAAGCGAGAATAAAGCTTTTTCTGGTTGAAAAACACTCAATTTTGAAATTTCTACACTTCCTAAGAATAAAATTAATGAAAAATAAAAATTTTTTTAAAACACCCTCTGTAATCTTGGTTAACCAATCATTTGGTTGCTTGTTTATTTACAAATTAAATTTTGTATCCCTAAATGAATCTCTATTAATCTTAAAAAGCATATAAAGCAGATACTCATAACTGTGTGTGTGGCTCAGGATGATTCCTGCGCCAACATGTTTATCATTTTCATTTTATTAATGATACGATATTGTCGTCATTTTTGTTTCTATTAAAATGGCAGGCAAATATAAAAAAAATTTAAAAGAAAATAAAAGAAAAAATTATATTTTTGTTGTTTACATTCATCAAGTAACAATTCCATTAGTACTCGTAAGCAACTGATTGTGTTGCCGGCTGTTCAACACATTTCGCTGTTCTTGTCTCCCTATACTTGCTCATTTCTTTTGCTTGTGTATAATCAGGCTGATAATTTAAAATCATTTATGGTCGCCATGGTGTTAAAAAAGAAAAAAAAAAATTACAACAAGCAAGAATTTAATTGAGTTTTTATTTACTTTTGAGAATGAGATATGAGTTTCAAGTTGACGTGAGATGCGTGAGAAAAAATTATAAATTGAGTTTTCTTTGCAGTAAAATGTATCAATTATGTTCATCGCAATAATAATAAAAACAAGAGAATGGTAGACACAAATTAAAAAAAATCCGACATCTGCGACTCGTTGGCTCATTGAAAATTTCATGAAGAGAATAATGGTCTGTAATCAGAGTCGTAGGGGCCTTTTAACGGATGTTTCATTCAGTTCTTAATCGGAACATGTCTTCTTTACAGTCCAAGAAAAAAATCACAACTCTCTCAAAAAATAAATTGTTTTTTATTCTAAAATCAAAAAGTGCGCTCTTAAAGAGACACTCTTTAAATATTGCACAAAAATAATAGCAAAAGACTAAAGTGCAAATACCTCTAAATTGATATTATTTTTCTGGTAGGTGCTGTCAAGTACAACAAGAATATGCATACACACGCAAAGAAAAAATATTATTATTAATTTGAAGCATCTAAACATTATTCTGATCGCGATAAACATGTTTCTAGTTATTTTTAACCATATTATGTTTAGTGTTTTAGATCAACCATATAATTATCATATTATGTTTAATAAAATTTTACTTAATATCATAAATATGTTCATAGCAAACATAATAAATATAAAAATATGGTTGAATGGAAATTGGTTTCAATTTTGTCTCTTCCGCAAACATATAAATAAAGTGTGTATAAAACTTAATTGCTCAAACTCAACTGAGCTTTGTGGCTGAAGTGGTTGAGTATCGAGTTAATGCTCCTTAACTAAGTGTTCGCAAGTTAGAGCCCTTGTAGAGTCAACTAAAATTAAAAAAAATAAATTAAAACTAGATGTATTATGTAATATGTAAATAATAATAATGTCAATCTATCCAACGCAAAAGAAATCATGTCGATATATTGAAAACTTAGCAAGTTATGACCAAAAAGGTGACCAGCTCTACTAAAAAGTGGCCGGAAAGAGGCAGTAGTAGAACTGCTTAAGTTTTTGGTCATAACTTGCTTACTTTTCTAGATATCGACTCGATTTCTACTGCGTTGAATAGAGAACCGCATTGGCTTTAATTCAAATTTAGTTTTTTGAAGATAGTGGAAAAAAAATATTTTTCGCCAAAAAAAAAACAATGGACTACCCCCTTTGCTTTTTTTTAAAAAATGATAAAAAAATTTTCTTCCTCTATCCATTAAAAAAAAATTTGTAGTTAAGGTTAATACGGTTAGCTATCCAACGCAAAAGAAATCAAGTCGATATATTGAAAACTTTTCAAGTTATGGCCAAAAACGTAAATAGTTCTACTAAAAAGTGGCCGGAAATAGGCAGTAGTATAACTACTTACCTTTTTGGTCATAACTTGCTTACTTTTCTAGATATCGACTCGATTTCTACTGCGTTGAATAGAGAACCGCATTGGCTTTAATTCAAATTTAGTTTTTTGAAGATAGTGGAAAAAAAATATTTTTCGCCAAAAAAAACAATGGACTACCCCCTTTGCTTTTTTTTAAAAAATGATAAAAAAATTTTCTTCCTCTATCCATTAAAAAAAAATTTGTTGTTAAGGCCAATACGGTTAGCTATCCAACGCAAAAGAAATCAAGTCGATATATTGAAAACTTTTCAAGTTATGGCCAAAAACGTAAATAGTTCTACTAAAAAGTGGCCGGAAAGAAGCAGTAGTAGAACTGCTTAACTTTTTGGTCATAACTTGCTTACTTTTCTAGATATCGACTCGATTTCTACTGCGTTGAATAGAGAACCGCATTGGCTTTAATTCAAATTTAGTTTTTTGAAGATAGTGGGAAAAAAATATTTTTCGCCAAAAAAAACAATGGACTACCCCCTTTGCTTTTTTTTAAAAAATGATAAAAAAATTTTCTTCCTCTATCCATTAAAAAAAAAAATTTGTAGTTAAGGCCAATACGGTTAGCTATCCAACGCAAAAGAAATCAAGTCGATATATTGAAAACTTTTCAAGTTATGGCCAAAAACGTAAATAGTTCTACTAAAAAGTGGCCGGAAATAGGCAGTAGTATAACTATTTACCTTTTAGGTCATAACTTGCTTACTTTTCTAGATATCGACTTGATTTCTATTGCGTTGAATAGAGAACCGCATTGGCTTTAATTCAAATTTAGTTTTTTGAAGATAGTGGAAAAAAAATATTTTTCGCCAAAAAAAACAATGGACTACCCCCTTTGCTTTTTTTTTAAAAATGATAAAAAAAATTTTCTTCCACTATCCATTAAAAAAAAAATTTTACTTAAGGCCAATACGGTTAGCTATCCAACGCAAAAGAAATCAAGTCGATATATTGAAAACTTTTCAAGTTATGGCCAAAAACGTAAATAGTTCTACTAAAAAGTGGCCGGAAATAGGCAGTAGTATAACTACTTACCTTTTTGGTCATAACTTGCTTACTTTTCTAGATATCGACTTGATTTCTACTGCGTTGAATAGAGAACCGCATTGGCTTTAATTCAAATTTAGTTTTTTGAAGATAGTGGAAAAAAATATTTTTCGCCAAAAAAACAATGGACTACCCCCTTTGCTTTTTTTTAAAAAATGATAAAAAAATTTTCTTCCTCTATCCATTAAAAAAAAAATTTGTAGTTAAGGCCAATACGGTTAGCTATCCAACGCAAAAGAAATCAAGTCGATATATTGAAAACTTTTCAAGTTATGGCCAAAAACGTAAATAGTTCTACTAAAAAGTGGCCGGAAATAGGCAGTAGTATAACTACTTACCTTTTTGGTCATAACTTGCTTACTTTTCTAGATATCGACTTGATTTCTACTGCGTTGAATAGAGAACCGCATTGGCTTTAATTCAAATTTAGTTTTTTGAAGATAGTGGAAAAAAAATATTTTTCGCCAAAAAAAACAATGGACTACCCCCTTTGCTTTTTTTTAAAAAATGATAAAAAAATTTTCTTCCTCTATCCATTAAAAAAAAAATTTGTAGTTAAGGCCAATACGGTTAGCTATCCAACGCAAAAGAAATCAAGTCGATATATTGAAAACTTTTCAAGTTATGGCCAAAAACGTAAATAGTTCTACTAAAAAGTGGCCGGAAATAGGCAGTAGTATAACTACTTACCTTTTTGGTCATAACTTGCTTACTTTTCTAGATATCGACTTGATTTCTACTGCGTTGAATAGAGAACCGCATTGGCTTTAATTCAAATTTAGTTTTTTGAAGATAGTGGAAAAAAAATATTTTTCGCCAAAAAAAACAATGGACTACCCCCTTTGCTTTTTTTTAAAAAATGATAAAAAAATTTTCTTCCTCTATCCATTAAAAAAAAAATTTGTAGTTAAGGCCAATACGGTTAGCTATCCAACGCAAAAGAAATCAAGTCGATATATTGAAAACTTTTCAAGTTATGGCCAAAAACGTAAATAGTTCTACTAAAAAGTGGCCGGAAATAGGCAGTAGTATAACTACTTACCTTTTTGGTCATAACTTGCTTACTTTTCTAGATATCGACTTGATTTCTACTGCGTTGAATAGAGAACCGCATTGGCTTTAATTCAAATTTAGTTTTTTGAAGATAGTGGAAAAAAAATATTTTTCGCCAAAAAAAACAATGGACTACCCCCTTTGCTTTTTTTTAAAAATGATAAAAAAATTTTCTTCCTCTATCCATTAAAAAAAAAATTTGTAGTTAAGGCCAATACGGTTAGCTATCCAACGCAAAAGAAATCAAGTCGATATATTGAAAACTTTTCAAGTTATGGCCAAAAACGTAAATAGTTCTACTAAAAAGTGGCCGGAAATAGGCAGTAGTATAACTACTTACCTTTTTGGTCATAACTTGCTTACTTTTCTAGATATCGACTTGATTTCTACTGCGTTGAATAGAGAACCGCATTGGCTTTAATTCAAATTTAGTTTTTTGAAGATAGTGGAAAAAAAATATTTTTCGCCAAAAAAAACAATGGACTACCCCCTTTGCTTTTTTTTAAAAAATGATAAAAAAATTTTCTTCCTCTATCCATTAAAAAAAAAATTTGTAGTTAAGGCCAATACGGTTAGCTATCCAACGCAAAAGAAATCAAGTCGATATATTGAAAACTTTTCAAGTTATGGCCAAAAACGTAAATAGTTCTACTAAAAAGTGGCCGGAAATAGGCAGTAGTATAACTACTTACCTTTTTGGTCATAACTTGCTTACTTTTCTAGATATCGACTTGATTTCTACTGCGTTGAATAGAGAACCGCATTGGCTTTAATTCAAATTTAGTTTTTTGAAGATAGTGGAAAAAAAATATTTTTCGCCAAAAAAAACAATGGACTACCCCCTTTGCTTTTTTTTAAAAAATGATAAAAAAATTTTCTTCCTCTATCCATTAAAAAAAAAATTTGTAGTTAAGGCCAATACGGTTAGCTATCCAACGCAAAAGAAATCAAGTCGATATATTGAAAACTTTTCAAGTTATGGCCAAAAACGTAAATAGTTCTACTAAAAAGTGGCCGGAAATAGGCAGTAGTATAACTACTTACCTTTTTGGTCATAACTTGCTTACTTTTCTAGATATCGACTTGATTTCTACTGCGTTGAATAGAGAACCGCATTGGCTTTAATTCAAATTTAGTTTTTTGAAGATAGTGGAAAAAAAATATTTTTCGCCAAAAAAAACAATGGACTACCCCCTTTGCTTTTTTTTAAAAAATGATAAAAAAATTTTCTTCCTCTATCCATTAAAAAAAAATTTGTAGTTAAGGCCAATACGGTTAGCTATCCAACGCAAAAGAAATCAAGTCGATATATTGAAAACTTTTCAAGTTATGGCCAAAAACGTAAATAGTTCTACTAAAAAGTGGCCGGAAATAGGCAGTAGTATAACTACTTACCTTTTTGGTCATAACTTGCTTACTTTTCTAGATATCGACTTGATTTCTACTGCGTTGAATAGAGAACCGCATTGGCTTTAATTCAAATTTAGTTTTTTGAAGATAGTGGAAAAAAAATATTTTTCGCCAAAAAAAACAATGGACTACCCCCTTTGCTTTTTTTTAAAAAATGATAAAAAAATTTTCTTCCTCTATCCATTAAAAAAAAAATTTGTAGTTAAGGCCAATACGGTTAGCTATCCAACGCAAAAGAAATCAAGTCGATATATTGAAAACTTTTCAAGTTATGGCCAAAAACGTAAATAGTTCTACTAAAAAGTGGCCGGAAATAGGCAGTAGTATAACTACTTACCTTTTTGGTCATAACTTGCTTACTTTTCTAGACATCGACTTGATTTCTACTCTGTTGAATAGAGAACCGCATTAACTTTAATTCAAATTTAGTTTTTTGAAGATAGTGGAAAAAAAATATTTTTCGCCAAAAAAAACAATGGACTACCCCCTTTGCTTTTTTTTAAAAAATGATAAAAAAAATTTCTTTCTCTATCCATTAAAAAAAAATTTGTAGTTAAGGCCAATACGGTTAGCTATCCAACGCAAAAGAAATCAAGTCGATATATTGAAAACTTTTCAAGTTATGGCCAAAAACGTAAATAGTTCTACTAAAAAGTGGCCGGAAATAGGCAGTAGTATAACTACTTACCTTTTTGGTCATAACTTGCTTACTTTTCTAGATATCGACTTGATTTCTACTGCGTTGAATAGAGAACCGCATTGGCTTTAATTCAAATTTAGTTTTTTGAAGATAGTGGAAAAAAAATATTTTTCGCCAAAAAAAACAATGGACTACCCCCTTTGCTTTTTTTTAAAAAATGATAAAAAAAATTTCTTTCTCTATCCATTAAAAAAAAATTTGTAGTTAAGGCCAATACGGTTAGCTATCCAACGCAAAAGAAATCAAGTCGATATATTGAAAACTTTTCAAGTTATGGCCAAAAACGTAAATAGTTCTACTAAAAAGTGGCCGGAAATAGGCAGTAGTATAACTACTTACCTTTTTGGTCATAACTTGCTTACTTTTCTAGATATCGACTTGATTTCTACTGCGTTGAATAGAGAACCGCATTGGCTTTAATTCAAATTTAGTTTTTTGAAGATAGTGGAAAAAAAATATTTTTCGCCAAAAAAAACAATGGACTACCCCCTTTGCTTTTTTTTAAAAAATGATAAAAAAAATTTCTTTCTCTATCCATTAAAAAAAAATTTGTAGTTAAGGCCAATACGGTTAGCTATCCAACGCAAAAGAAATCAAGTCGATATATTGAAAACTTTTCAAGTTATGGCCAAAAACGTAAATAGTTCTACTAAAAAGTGGCCGGAAATAGGCAGTAGTATAACTACTTACCTTTTTGGTCATAACTTGCTTACTTTTCTAGATATCGACTTGATTTCTACTGCGTTGAATAGAGAACCGCATTGGCTTTAATTCAAATTTAGTTTTTTGAAGATAGTGGAAAAAAAATATTTTTCGCCAAAAAAAACAATGGACTACCCCCTTTGCTTTTTTTTTAAAAATGATAAAAAAATTTTCTTCCTCTATCCATTAAAAAAAAATTTGTAGTTAAGGTTAATACGGTTAGCTATCCAACGCAAAAGAAATCAAGTCGATATATTGAAAACTTTTCAAGTTATGGCCAAAAACGTAAATAGTTCTACTAAAAAGTGGCCGGAAATAGGCAGTAGTATAACTACTTACCTTTTTGGTCACCTTTTTGCTTACTTTTCTAGACATCGACTTGATTTCTACTGTGTTGAATAGAGAACCGCATTAACTTTAATTCAAATTTAGTTTTTTGAAGATAGTGGAAAAAAAATATTTTTCGCCAAAAAAAACAATGGACTACCCCCTTTGCTTTTTTTTAAAAAATGATAAAAAAATTTTCTTCCTCTATCCATTAAAAAAAAAATTTGTAGTTAAGGCCAATACGGTTAGCTATCCAACGCAAAAGAAATCAAGTCGATATATTGAAAACTTTTCAAGTTATGGCCAAAAACGTAAATAGTTCTACTAAAAAGTGGCCGGAAATAATAGGCAGTAGTATAACTACTTACCTTTTTGGTCATAACTTGCTTACTTTTCTAGATATCGACTTGATTTCTACTGCGTTGAATAGAGAACCGCATTGGCTTTAATTCAAATTTAGTTTTTTGAAGATAGTGGAAAAAAATATTTTTCGCCAAAAAAAAGAATGGACTACCCCCTTTGCTTTTTTTTAAAAAATGATAAAAAAATTTTCTTCCTCTATCCATTAAAAAAAAAATTTGTAGTTAAGGCCAATACGGTTAGCTATCCAACGCAAAAGAAATCAAGTCGATATATTGAAAACTTTTCAAGTTATGGCCAAAAACGTAAATAGTTCTACTAAAAAGTGGCCGGAAATAGGCAGTAGTATAACTACTTACCTTTTTGGTCATAACTTGCTTACTTTTCTAGATATCGACTTGATTTCTACTGCGTTGAATAGAGAACCGCATTGGCTTTAATTCAAATTTAGTTTTTTGAAGATAGTGGAAAAAAATATTTTTCGCCAAAAAAAAGAATGGACTACCCCCTTTGCTTTTTTTTAAAAAATGATAAAAAAATTTTCTTCCTCTATCCATTAAAAAAAAAATTTGTAGTTAAGGCCAATACGGTTAGCTATCCAACGCAAAAGAAATCAAGTCGATATATTGAAAACTTTTCAAGTTATGGCCAAAAACGTAAATAGTTCTACTAAAAAGTGGCCGGAAATAGGCAGTAGTATAACTACTTACCTTTTTGGTCATAACTTGCTTACTTTTCTAGATATCGACTTGATTTCTACTGCGTTGAATAGAGAACCGCATTGGCTTTAATTCAAATTTAGTTTTTTGAAGATAGTGGAAAAAAATATTTTTCGCCAAAAAAAAGAATGGACTACCCCCTTTGCTTTTTTTTAAAAAATGATAAAAAAATTTTCTTCCTCTATCCATTAAAAAAAAAATTTGTAGTTAAGGCCAATACGGTTAGCTATCCAACGCAAAAGAAATCAAGTCGATATATTGAAAACTTTTCAAGTTATGGCCAAAAACGTAAATAGTTCTACTAAAAAGTGGCCGGAAATAGGCAGTAGTATAACTACTTACCTTTTTGGTCATAACTTGCTTACTTTTCTAGATATCGACTTGATTTCTACTGCGTTGAATAGAGAACCGCATTGGCTTTAATTCAAATTTAGTTTTTTGAAGATAGTGGAAAAAAATATTTTTCGCCAAAAAAAAGAATGGACTACCCCCTTTGCTTTTTTTTAAAAAATGATAAAAAAATTTTCTTCCTCTATCCATTAAAAAAAAAATTTGTAGTTAAGGCCAATACGGTTAGCTATCCAACGCAAAAGAAATCAAGTCGATATATTGAAAACTTTTCAAGTTATGGCCAAAAACGTAAATAGTTCTACTAAAAAGTGGCCGGAAATAGGCAGTAGTATAACTACTTACCTTTTTGGTCATAACTTGCTTACTTTTCTAGATATCGACTTGATTTCTACTGCGTTGAATAGAGAACCGCATTGGCTTTAATTCAAATTTAGTTTTTTGAAGATAGTGGAAAAAAATATTTTTCGCCAAAAAAAAGAATGGACTACCCCCTTTGCTTTTTTTTAAAAAATGATAAAAAAATTTTCTTCCTCTATCCATTAAAAAAAAAATTTGTAGTTAAGGCCAATACGGTTAGCTATCCAACGCAAAAGAAATCAAGTCGATATATTGAAAACTTTTCAAGTTATGGCCAAAAACGTAAATAGTTCTACTAAAAAGTGGCCGGAAATAGGCAGTAGTATAACTACTTACCTTTTTGGTCATAACTTGCTTACTTTTCTAGATATCGACTTGATTTCTACTGCGTTGAATAGAGAACCGCATTGGCTTTAATTCAAATTTAGTTTTTTCAAGATAGTGGAAAAAAAATATTTTTCGCCAAAAAAAAACAATGGACTACCCCCTTTGTTTTTTTTTAAAAAATGATAAAAACATTTTCTTCCTCTATCCATTAAAAAAAAAATTTTTAGTTAAGGCCAATACGGTTAGCTATCCAACGCAAAAGAAATCAAGTCGATATATTGAAAACTTTTCAAGTTATGGCCAAAAACGTAAATAGTTCTACTAAAAAGTGGCCGGAAATAGGCAGTAGTATAACTACTTACCTTTTTGGTCATAACTTGCTTACTTTTCTAGATATCGACTTGATTTCTACTGCGTTGAATAGAGAACCGCATTGGCTTTAATTCAAATTTAGTTTTTTCAAGATAGTGGAAAAAAAATATTTTTCGCCAAAAAAAAACAATGGACTACCCCCTTTGTTTTTTTTTAAAAAATGATAAAAAAATTTTCTTCCTCTATCCATTAAAAAAAAAATTTGTAGTTAAGGCCAATACGGTTAGCTATCCAACGCAAAAGAAATCAAGTCGATATATTGAAAACTTTTCAAGTTATGGCCAAAAACGTAAATAGTTCTACTAAAAAGTGGCCGGAAATAGGCAGTAGTATAACTACTTACCTTTTTGGTCATAACTTGCTTACTTTTCTAGATATCGACTTGATTTCTACTGCGTTGAATAGAGAACCGCATTGGCTTTAATTCAAATTTAGTTTTTTCAAGATAGTGGAAAAAAAATATTTTTCGCCAAAAAAAAACAATGGACTACCCCCTTTGTTTTTTTTTAAAAAATGATAAAAACATTTTCTTCCTCTATCCATTAAAAAAAAAATTTGTAGTTAAGGCCAATACGGTTAGCTATCCAACGCAAAAGAAATCAAGTCGATATATTGAAAACTTTTCAAGTTATGGCCAAAAACGTAAATAGTTCTACTAAAAAGTGGCCGGAAATAGGCAGTAGTATAACTACTTACCTTTTTGGTCATAACTTGCTTACTTTTCTAGATATCGACTTGATTTCTACTGCGTTGAATAGAGAACCGCATTGGCTTTAATTCAAATTTAGTTTTTTCAAGATAGTGGAAAAAAAATATTTTTCGCCAAAAAAACACAATGGACTACCCCCTTTGTTTTTTTTTAAAAAATGATAAAAAAATTTTCTTCCTCTATCCATTAAAAAAAAAAATTTGTAGTTAAGGCCAATACGGTTAGCTATCCAACGCAAAAGAAATCAAGTCGATATATTGAAAACTTTTCAAGTTATGGCCAAAAACGTAAATAGTTCTACTAAAAAGTGGCCGGAAATAGGCAGTAGTATAACTACTTACCTTTTTGGTCATAACTTGCTTACTTTTCTAGATATCGACTTGATTTCTACTGCGTTGAATAGAGAACCGCATTGGCTTTAATTCAAATTTAGTTTTTTCAAGATAGTGATAAAAAAAATATTTTTCGCCAAAAAAAACAATGGACTACCCCCTTTGCTTTTTTTTAAAAAATGATAAAAAAATTTTCTTCCTCTATCCATTAAAAAAAAAATTTTTAGTTAAGGCCAATACGGTTAGCTATCCAACGCAAAAGAAATCAAGTCGATATATTGAAAACTTTTCAAGTTATGGCCAAAAACGTAAATAGTTCTACCAAAAAGTGGCCGGAAATAGGCAGTAGTATAACTACTTACCTTTTTGGTCATAACTTGCTTACTTTTCTAGATATCGACTTGATTTCTACTGCGTTGAATAGAGAACCGCATTGGCTTTAATTCAAATTTAGTTTTTTCAAGATAGTGGAAAAAAAATATTTTTCGCCAAAAAAAACAATGGACTACCCCCTTTGCTTTTTTTTAAAAAATGATAAAAAAATTTTCTTCCTCTATCCATTAAAAAAAAAATTTGTAGTTAAGGCCAATACGGTTAGCTATCCAACGCAAAAGAAATCAAGTCGATATATTGAAAACTTTTCAAGTTATGGCCAAAAACGTAAATAGTTCTACTAAAAAGTGGCCGGAAATAGGCAGTAGTATAACTACTTACCTTTTTGGTCATAACTTGCTTACTTTTCTAGATATCGACTTGATTTCTACTGCGTTGAATAGAGAACCGCATTGGCTTTAATTCAAATTTAGTTTTTTGAAGATAGTGGAAAAAAAATATTTTTCGCCAAAAAAAACAATGGACTACCCCCTTTGCTTTTTTTTAAAAAATGATAAAAAAATTTTCTTCCTCTATCCATTAAAAAAAAAATTTGTAGTTAAGGCCAATACGGTTAGCTACCCAACGCAAAAGAAATCAAGTCGATATATTGAAAACTTTTCAAGTTATGGCCAAAAACGTAAATAGTTCTACTAAAAAGTGGCCGGAAATAGGCAGTAGTATAACTACTTACCTTTTTGGTCATAACTTGCTTACTTTTCTAGATATCGACTTGATTTCTACTGCGTTGAATAGAGAACCGCATTGGCTTTAATTCAAATTTAGTTTTTTGAAGATAGTGGAAAAAAAATATTTTTCGCCAAAAAAAACAATGGACTACCCCCTTTGCTTTTTTTTAAAAAATGATAAAAAAATTTTCTTCCTCTATCCATTAAAAAAAAAATTTGTAGTTAAGGCCAATACGGTTAGCTATCCAACGCAAAAGAAATCAAGTCGATATATTGAAAACTTTTCAAGTTATGGCCAAAAACGTAAATAGTTCTACTAAAAAGTGGCCGGAAATAGGCAGTAGTATAACTACTTACCTTTTTGGTCATAACTTGCTTACTTTTCTAGATATCGACTTGATTTCTACTGCGTTGAATAGAGAACCGCATTGGCTTTAATTCAAATTTAGTTTTTTCAAGATAGTGGAAAAAAAATATTTTTCGCCAAAAAAAAACAATGGACTACCCCCTTTGTTTTTTTTTAAAAAATGATAAAAACATTTTCTTCCTCTATCCATTAAAAAAAAAATTTGTAGTTAAGGCCAATACGGTTAGCTATCCAACGCAAAAGAAATCAAGTCGATATATTGAAAACTTTTCAAGTTATGGCCAAAAACGTAAATAGTTCTACTAAAAAGTGGCCGGAAATAGGCAGTAGTATAACTACTTACCTTTTTGGTCATAACTTGCTTACTTTTCTAGATATCGACTTGATTTCTACTGCGTTGAATAGAGAACCGCATTGGCTTTAATTCAAATTTAGTTTTTTCAAGATAGTGGAAAAAAAATATTTTTCGCCAAAAAAAAACAATGGACTACCCCCTTTGTTTTTTTTTAAAAAATGATAAAAAAATTTTCTTCCTCTATCCATTAAAAAAAAAATTTGTAGTTAAGGCCAATACGGTTAGCTATCCAACGCAAAAGAAATCAAGTCGATATATTGAAAACTTTTCAAGTTATGGCCAAAAACGTAAATAGTTCTACTAAAAAGTGGCCGGAAATAGGCAGTAGTATAACTACTTACCTTTTTGGTCATAACTTGCTTACTTTTCTAGATATCGACTTGATTTCTACTGCGTTGAATAGAGAACCGCATTGGCTTTAATTCAAATTTAGTTTTTTGAAGATAGTGGAAAAAAAATATTTTTCGCCAAAAAAAACAATGGACTACCCCCTTTGCTTTTTTTTAAAAAATGATAAAAAAATTTTCTTCCTCTATCCATTAAAAAAAAAATTTGTAGTTAAGGCCAATACGGTTAGCTATCCAACGCAAAAGAAATCAAGTCGATATATTGAAAACTTTTCAAGTTATGGCCAAAAACGTAAATAGTTCTACTAAAAAGTGGCCGGAAATAGGCAGTAGTATAACTACTTACCTTTTTGGTCATAACTTGCTTACTTTTCTAGATATCGACTTGATTTCTACTGCGTTGAATAGAGAACCGCATTGGCTTTAATTCAAATTTAGTTTTTTGAAGATAGTGGAAAAAAAATATTTTTCGCCAAAAAAAACAATGGACTACCCCCTTTGCTTTTTTTTAAAAAATGATAAAAAAATTTTCTTCCTCTATCCATTAAAAAAAAAATTTGTAGTTAAGGCCAATACGGTTAGCTATCCAACGCAAAAGAAATCAAGTCGATATATTGAAAACTTTTCAAGTTATGGCCAAAAACGTAAATAGTTCTACTAAAAAGTGGCCGGAAATAGGCAGTAGTATAACTACTTACCTTTTTGGTCATAACTTGCTTACTTTTCTAGATATCGACTTGATTTCTACTGCGTTGAATAGAGAACCGCATTGGCTTTAATTCAAATTTAGTTTTTTGAAGATAGTGGAAAAAAAATATTTTTCGCCAAAAAAAACAATGGATACCCCCTTTGCTTTTTTTTAAAAAATGATAAAAAAATTTTCTTCCTCTATCCATTAAAAAAAAAAATTTGTAGTTAAGGCCAATACGGTTAGCTATCCAACGCAAAAGAAATCAAGTCGATATATTGAAAACTTTTCAAGTTATGGCCAAAAACGTAAATAGTTCTACTAAAAAGTGGCCGGAAATAGGCAGTAGTATAACTACTTACCTTTTTGGTCATAACTTGCTTACTTTTCTAGATATCGACTTGATTTCTACTGCGTTGAATAGAGAACCGCATTGGCTTTAATTCAAATTTAGTTTTTTCAAGATAGTGATAAAAAAAATATTTTTCGCCAAAAAAAACAATGGACTACCCCCTTTGCTTTTTTTTAAAAAATGATAAAAAAATTTTCTTCCTCTATCCATTAAAAAAAAAATTTTTAGTTAAGGCCAATACGGTTAGCTATCCAACGCAAAAGAAATCAAGTCGATATATTGAAAACTTTTCAAGTTATGGCCAAAAACGTAAATAGTTCTACTAAAAAGTGGCCGGAAATAGGCAGTAGTATAACTACTTACCTTTTTGGTCATAACTTGCTTACTTTTCTAGATATCGACTTGATTTCTACTGCGTTGAATAGAGAACCGCATTGGCTTTAATTCAAATTTAGTTTTTTGAAGATAGTGGAAAAAAAATATTTTTCGCCAAAAAAAAGAATGGACTACCCCCTTTGCTTTTTTTTAAAAAATGATAAAAAAATTTTCTTCCTCTATCCATTAAAAAAAAAATTTGTAGTTAAGGCCAATACGGTTAGCTATCCAACGCAAAAGAAATCAAGTCGATATATTGAAAACTTTTCAAGTTATGGCCAAAAACGTAAATAGTTCTACTAAAAAGTGGCCGGAAATAGGCAGTAGTATAACTACTTACCTTTTTGGTCATAACTTGCTTATTTTTCTAGATATCGACTTGATTTCTACTGCGTTGAATAGAGAACCGCATTGGCTTTAATTCAAATTTAGTTTTTTTAAGATAGTGGAAAAAAAATATTTTTCGCCAAAAAAAAGAATGGACTACCCCCTTTGCTTTTTTTTAAAAAATGATAAAAAAATTTTCTTCCTCTATCCATTAAAAAAAAAATTTGTAGTTAAGGCCAATACGGTTAGCTATCCAACGCAAAAGAAATCAAGTCGATATATTGAAAACTTTTCAAGTTATGGCCAAAAACGTAAATAGTTCTACTAAAAAGTGGCCGGAAATAGGCAGTAGTATAACTACTTACCTTTTTGGTCATAACTTGCTTATTTTTCTAGATATCGACTTGATTTCTACTGCGTTGAATAGAGAACCGCATTGGCTTTAATTCAAATTTAGTTTTTTTAAGATAGTGGAAAAAAAATATTTTTCGCCAAAAAAAAGAATGGACTACCCCCTTTGCTTTTTTTTAAAAAATGATAAAAAAATTTTCTTCCTCTATCCATTAAAAAAAAAATTTGTAGTTAAGGCCAATACGGTTAGCTATCCAACGCAAAAGAAATCAAGTCGATATATTGAAAACTTTTCAAGTTATGGCCAAAAACGTAAATAGTTCTACTAAAAAGTGGCCGGAAATAGGCAGTAGTATAACTACTTACCTTTTTGGTCATAACTTGCTTACTTTTCTAGATATCGACTTGATTTCTACTGCGTTGAATAGAGAACCGCATTGGCTTTAATTCAAATTTAGTTTTTTGAAGATAGTGGAAAAAAAATATTTTTCGCCAAAAAAAACAATGGACTACCCCCTTTGCTTTTTTTTAAAAAATGATAAAAAAATTTTCTTCCTCTATCCATTAAAAAAAAAATTTGTAGTTAAGGCCAATACGGTTAGCTATCCAACGCAAAAGAAATCAAGTCGATATATTGAAAACTTTTCAAGTTATGGCCAAAAACGTAAATAGTTCTACTAAAAAGTGGCCGGAAATAGGCAGTAGTATAACTACTTACCTTTTTGGTCATAACTTGCTTATTTTTCTAGATATCGACTTGATTTCTACTGCGTTGAATAGAGAACCGCATTGGCTTTAATTCAAATTTAGTTTTTTTAAGATAGTGGAAAAAAAATATTTTTCGCCAAAAAAAAGAATGGACTACCCCCTTTGCTTTTTTTTAAAAAATGATAAAAAAATTTTCTTCCTCTATCCATTAAAAAAAAAATTTGTAGTTAAGGCCAATACGGTTAGCTATCCAACGCAAAAGAAATCAAGTCGATATATTGAAAACTTTTCAAGTTATGGCCAAAAACGTAAATAGTTCTACTAAAAAGTGGCCGGAAATAGGCAGTAGTATAACTACTTACCTTTTTGGTCATAACTTGCTTACTTTTCTAGATATCTACTTGATTTCTACTGCGTTGAATAGAGAACCGCATTGGCTTTAATTCAAATTTAGTTTTTTGAAGATAGTGGAAAAAAAATATTTTTCGCCAAAAAAAACAATGGACTACCCCCTTTGCTTTTTTTTAAAAAATGATAAAAAAATTTTCTTCCTCTATCCATTAAAAAAAAAATTTGTAGTTAAGGCCAATACGGTTAGCTATCCAACGCAAAAGAAATCAAGTCGATATATTGAAAACTTTTCAAGTTATGGCCAAAAACGTAAATAGTTCTACTAAAAAGTGGCCGGAAATAGGCAGTAGTATAACTACTTACCTTTTTGGTCATAACTTGCTTACTTTTCTAGATATCGACTCGATTTCTACTGCGTTGAATAGAGAACCGCATTGGCTTTAATTCAAATTTAGTTTTTTGAAGATAGTGGAAAAAAAATATTTTTCGCCAAAAAAAACAATGGACTACCCCCTTTGCTTTTTTTTAAAAAATGATAAAAAAATTTTCTTCCTCTATCCATTAAAAAAAAATTTTTAGTTAAGGCCAATACGGTTAGCTATCCAACGCAAAAGAAATCAAGTCGATATATTGAAAACTTTTCAAGTTATGGCCAAAAACGTAAATAGTTCTACTAAAAAGTGGCCGGAAATAGGCAGTAGTATAACTACTTACCTTTTTGGTCATAACTTGCTTACTTTTCTAGATATCGACTCGATTTCTACTGCGTTGAATAGAGAACCGCATTGGCTTTAATTCAAATTTAGTTTTTTGAAGATAGTGGAAAAAAAATATTTTTCGCCAAAAAAAACAATGGACTACCCCCTTTGCTTTTTTTTAAAAAATGATAAAAAAATTTTCTTCCTCTATCCATTAAAAAAAAATTTGTAGTTAAGGCCAATACGGTTAGCTATCCAACGCAAAAGAAATCAAGTCGATATATTGAAAACTTTTCAAGTTATGGCCAAAAACGTAAATAGTTCTACTAAAAAGTGGCCGGAAATAGGCAGTAGTATAACTACTTACCTTTTTGGTCATAACTTGCTTACTTTTCTAGATATCGACTTGATTTCTACTGCGTTGAATAGAGAACCGCATTGGCTTTAATTCAAATTTAGTTTTTTGAAGATAGTGGAAAAAAAATATTTTTCGCCAAAAAAAACAATGGACTACCCCCTTTGCTTTTTTTTAAAAAATGATAAAAAAATTTTCTTCCTCTATCCATTAAAAAAAAAATTTGTAGTTAATGCCAATACGGTTAGCTATCCAACGCAAAAGAAATCAAGTCGATATATTGAAAACTTTTCAAGTTATGGCCAAAAACGTAAATAGTTCTACTAAAAAGTGGCCGGAAATAGGCAGTAGTATAACTACTTACCTTTTTGGTCATAACTTGCTTATTTTTCTAGATATCGACTTGATTTCTACTGCGTTGAATAGAGAACCGCATTGGCTTTAATTCAAATTTAGTTTTTTGAAGATAGTGGAAAAAAATATTTTTCGCCAAAAAAAACAATGGACTACCCCCTTTGCTTTTTTTTAAAAAATGATAAAAAAATTTTCTTCCTCTATCCATTAAAAAAAAAATTTGTAGTTAATGCCAATACGGTTAGCTATCCAACGCAAAAGAAATCAAGTCGATATATTGAAAACTTTTCAAGTTATGGCCAAAAACGTAAATAGTTCTACTAAAAAGTGGCCGGAAATAGGCAGTAGTATAACTACTTACCTTTTTGGTCATAACTTGCTTACTTTTCTAGATATCGACTTGATTTCTACTGCGTTGAATAGAGAACCGCATTGGCTTTAATTCAAATTTAGTTTTTTGAAGATAGTGGAAAAAAAATATTTTTCGCCAAAAAAAACAATGGACTACCCCCTTTGCTTTTTTTTAAAAAATGATAAAAAAATTTTCTTCCTCTATCCATTAAAAAAAAATTTGTAGTTAAGGCCAATACGGTTAGCTATCCAACGCAAAAGAAATCAAGTCGATATATTGAAAACTTTTCAAGTTATGGCCAAAAACGTAAATAGTTCTACTAAAAAGTGGCCGGAAATAGGCAGTAGTATAACTACTTACCTTTTTGGTCATAACTTGCTTACTTTTCTAGATATCGACTTGATTTCTACTGCGTTGAATAGAGAACCGCATTGGCTTTAATTCAAATTTAGTTTTTTGAAGATAGTAGAAAAAAAATATTTTTCGCCAAAAAAAACAATGGACTACCCCCTTTGCTTTTTTTTAAAAAATGATAAAAAAATTTTCTTCCTCTATCCATTAAAAAAAAAATTTGTAGTTAATGCCAATACGGTTAGCTATCCAACGCAAAAGAAATCAAGTCGATATATTGAAAATTTTCAAGTTATGGCCAAAAACGTAAATAGTTCTACTAAAAAGTGGCCGGAAATAGGCAGTAGTATAACTACTTACCTTTTTGGTCATAACTTGCTTACTTTTCTAGATATCGACTTGATTTCTACTGCGTTGAATAGAGAACCGCATTGGCTTTAATTCAAATTTAGTTTTTTGAAGATAGTGTAAAAAAAATATTTTTCGCCAAAAAAAACAATGGACTACCCCCTTTGCTTTTTTTTAAAAAATGATAAAAAAATTTTCTTCCTCTATCCATTAAAAAAAAATTTGTAGTTAAGGCCAATACGGTTAGCTATCCAACGCAAAAGAAATCAAGTCGATATATTGAAAACTTTTCAAGTTATGGCCAAAAACGTAAATAGTTCTACTAAAAAGTGGCCGGAAATAGGCAGTAGTATAACTACTTATCTTTTTGGTCATAACTTGCTTACTTTTCTAGATATCGACTTGATTTCTACTGCGTTGAATAGAGAACCGCATTGGCTTTAATTCAAATTTAGTTTTTTCAAGATAGTGGAAAAAAAATATTTTTCGCCAAAAAAAAGAATGGACTACCCCCTTTGCTTTTTTTTAAAAAATGATAAAAAAATTTTCTTCCTCTATCCATTAAAAAAAAAATTTGTAGTTAAGGCCAATACGGTTAGCTATCCAACGCAAAAGAAATCAAGTCGATATATTGAAAACTTTTCAAGTTATGGCCAAAAACGTAAATAGTTCTACTAAAAAGTGGCCGGAAATAGGCAGTAGTATAACTACTTACCTTTTTGGTCATAACTTGCTTACTTTTCTAGATATCGACTTGATTTCTACTGCGTTGAATAGAGAACCGCATTGGCTTTAATTCAAATTTAGTTTTTTGAAGATAGTGGAAAAAAAATATTTTTCGCCAAAAAAAACAATGGACTACCCCCTTTGCTTTTTTTTAAAAAATGATAAAAAAATTTTCTTCCTCTATCCATTAAAAAAAAAATTTGTAGTTAAGGCCAATACGGTTAGCTATCCAACGCAAAAGAAATCAAGTCGATATATTGAAAACTTTTCAAGTTATGGCCAAAAACGTAAATAGTTCTACTAAAAAGTGGCCGGAAATAGGCAGTAGTATAACTACTTACCTTTTTGGTCATAACTTGCTTACTTTTCTAGATATCGACTCGATTTCTACTGCGTTGAATAGAGAACCGCATTGGCTTTAATTCAAATTTAGTTTTTTGAAGATAGTGGAAAAAAAATATTTTTCGCCAAAAAAAACAATGGACTACCCCCTTTGCTTTTTTTTAAAAAATGATAAAAAAATTTTCTTCCTCTATCCATTAAAAAAAAATTTGTAGTTAAGGCCAATACGGTTAGCTATCCAACGCAAAAGAAATCAAGTCGATATATTGAAAACTTTTCAAGTTATGGCCAAAAACGTAAATAGTTCTACTAAAAAGTGGCCGGAAATAGGCAGTAGTATAACTACTTACCTTTTTGGTCATAACTTGCTTACTTTTCTAGATATCGACTTGATTTCTACTGCATTGAATAGAGAACCGCATTGGCTTTAATTCAAATTTAGTTTTTTGAAGATAGTGGAAAAAAAATATTTTTCGCCAAAAAAAACAATGGACTACCCCCTTTGCTTTTTTTTAAAAAATGATAAAAAAATTTTCTTCCTCTATCCATTAAAAAAAAATTTGTAGTTAAGGCCAATACGGTTAGCTATCCAACGCAAAAGAAATCAAGTCGATATATTGAAAACTTTTCAAGTTATGGCCAAAAACGTAAATAGTTCTACTAAAAAGTGGCCGGAAATAGGCAGTAGTATAACTACTTACCTTTTTGGTCATAACTTGCTTACTTTTCTAGATATCGACTTGATTTCTACTGCGTTGAATAGAGAACCGCATTGGCTTTAATTCAAATTTAGTTTTTTGAAGATAGTGGAAAAAAATATTTTTCGCCAAAAAAAAGAATGGACTACCCCCTTTGCTTTTTTTTAAAAAATGATAAAAAAATTTTCTTCCTCTATCCATTAAAAAAAAATTTGTAGTTAAGGCCAATACGGTTAGCTATCCAACGCAAAAGAAATCAAGTCGATATATTTAAAACTTTTCAAGTTATGGCCAAAAACGTAAATAGTTCTACTAAAAAGTGGCCGGAAATAGGCAGTAGTATAACTACTTACCTTTTTGGTCATAACTTGCTTATTTTTCTAGATATCGACTTGATTTCTACTGCGTTGAATAGAGAACCGCATTGGCTTTAATTCAAATTTAGTTTTTTGAAGATAGTGGAAAAAAAATATTTTTCGCCAAAAAAAACAATGGACTACCCCCTTTGCTTTTTTTAAAAAATGATAAAAAAATTTTCTTCCTCTATCCATTAAAAAAAAAATTTGTAGTTAATGCCAATACGGTTAGCTATCCAACGCAAAAGAAATCAAGTCGATATATTGAAAACTTTTCAAGTTATGGCCAAAAACGTAAATAGTTCTACTAAAAAGTGGCCGGAAATAGGCAGTAGTATAACTACTTACCTTTTTGGTCATAACTTGCTTACTTTTCTAGATATCGACTTGATTTCTACTGCGTTGAATAGAGAACCGCATTGGCTTTAATTCAAATTTAGTTTTTTGAAGATAGTGGAAAAAAAATATTTTTCGCCAAAAAAAACAATGGACTACCCCCTTTGCTTTTTTTTAAAAAATGATAAAAAAATTTTCTTCCTCTATCCATTAAAAAAAAATTTGTAGTTAAGGCCAATACGGTTAGCTATCCAACGCAAAAGAAATCAAGTCGATATATTGAAAACTTTTCAAGTTATGGCCAAAAACGTAAATAGTTCTACTAAAAAGTGGCCGGAAATAGGCAGTAGTATAACTACTTACCTTTTTGGTCATAACTTGCTTACTTTTCTAGATATCGACTTGATTTCTACTGCGTTGAATAGAGAACCGCATTGGCTTTAATTCAAATTTAGTTTTTTGAAGATAGTGGAAAAAAAATATTTTTCGCCAAAAAAAACAATGGACTACCCCCTTTGCTTTTTTTTAAAAAATGATAAAAAAATTTTCTTCCTCTATCCATTAAAAAAAAAATTTGTAGTTAATGCCAATACGGTTAGCTATCCAACGCAAAAGAAATCAAGTCGATATATTGAAAACTTTTCAAGTTATGGCCAAAAACGTAAATAGTTCTACTAAAAAGTGGCCGGAAATAGGCAGTAGTATAACTACTTACCTTTTTGGTCATAACTTGCTTACTTTTCTAGATATCGACTTGATTTCTACTGCGTTGAATAGAGAACCGCATTGGCTTTAATTCAAATTTAGTTTTTTGAAGATAGTGGAAAAAAATATTTTTCGCCAAAAAAAACAATGGACTACCCCCTTTGCTTTTTTTAAAAAATGATAAAAAAATTTTCTTCCTCTATCCATTAAAAAAAAATTTGTAGTTAAGGCCAATACGGTTAGCTATCCAACGCAAAAGAAATCAAGTCGATATATTGAAAACTTTTCAAGTTATGGCCAAAAACGTAAATAGTTCTACTAAAAAGTGGCCGGAAATAGGCAGTAGTATAACTACTTACCTTTTTGGTCATAACTTGCTTACTTTTCTAGATATCGACTTGATTTCTACTGCGTTGAATAGAGAACCGCATTGGCTTTAATTCAAATTTAGTTTTTTGAAGATAGTGGAAAAAAAATATTTTTCGCCAAAAAAAACAATGGACTACCCCCTTTGCTTTTTTTTAAAAAATGATAAAAAAATTTTCTTCCTCTATCCATTAAAAAAAAATTTGTAGTTAATGCCAATACGGTTAGCTATCCAACGCAAAAGAAATCAAGTCGATATATTGAAAACTTTTCAAGTTATGGCCAAAAACGTAAATAGTTCTACTAAAAAGTGGCCGGAAATAGGCAGTAGTATAACTACTTACCTTTTTGGTCATAACTTGCTTACTTTTCTAGATATCGACTTGATTTCTACTGCGTTGAATAGAGAACCGCATTGGCTTTAATTCAAATTTAGTTTTTTGAAGATAGTGGAAAAAAATATTTTTCGCCAAAAAAAAGAATGGACTACCCCCTTTGCTTTTTTTTAAAAAATGATAAAAAAAATTTTCTTCCTCTATCCATTAAAAAAAAATTTGTAGTTAAGGCCAATACGGTTAGCTATCCAACGCAAAAGAAATCAAGTCGATATATTGAAAACTTTTCAAGTTATGGCCAAAAACGTAAATAGTTCTACTAAAAAGTGGCCGGAAATAGGCAGTAGTATAACTACTTACCTTTTTGGTCATAACTTGCTTACTTTTCTAGATATCGACTTGATTTCTACTGCGTTGAATAGAGAACCGCATTGGCTTTAATTCAAATTTAGTTTTTTGAAGATAGTGGAAAAAAAATATTTTTCGCCAAAAAAAAAGAATGGACTACCCCCTTTGCTTTTTTTTAAAAAATGATAAAAAAATTTTCTTCCTCTATCCATTAAAAAAAAAATTTGTAGTTAAGGCCAATACGGTTAGCTATCCAACGCAAAAGAAATCAAGTCGATATATTGAAAACTTTTCAAGTTATGGCCAAAAACGTAAATAGTTCTACTAAAAATTGGCCGGAAATAGGCAGTAGTATAACTACTTACCTTTTTGGTCATAACTTGCTTACTTTTCTAGATATCGACTTGATTTCTACTGCGTTGAATAGAGAACCGCATTGGCTTTAATTCAAATTTAGTTTTTTGAAGATAGTGGAAAAAAATATTTTTCGCCAAAAAAAACAATGGACTACCCCCTTTGCTTTTTTTAAAAAAATGATAAAAAAATTTTCTTCCTCTATCCATTAAAAAAAAAATTTGTAGTTAAGGCCAATACGGTTAGCTACCCAACGCAAAAGAAATCAAGTCGATATATTGAAAACTTTTCAAGTTATGGCCAAAAACGTAAATAGTTCTACTAAAAAGTGGCCGGAAATAGGCAGTAGTATAACTACTTACCTTTTTGGTCATAACTTGCTTACTTTTCTAGATATCGACTTGATTTCTACTGCGTTGAATAGAGAACCGCATTGGCTTTAATTCAAATTTAGTTTTTTGAAGATAGTGGAAAAAAAATATTTTTCGCCAAAAAAAAGAATGGACTACCCCCTTTGCTTTTTTTTAAAAAATGATAAAAAAATTTTCTTCCTCTATCCATTAAAAAAAAAATTTGTAGTTAAGGCCAATACGGTTAGCTATCCAACGCAAAAGAAATCAAGTCGATATATTGAAAACTTTTCAAGTTATGGCCAAAAACGTAAATAGTTCTACTAAAAAGTGGCCGGAAATAGGCAGTAGTATAACTACTTACCTTTTTGGTCATAACTTGCTTACTTTTCTAGATATCGACTTGATTTCTACTGCGTTGAATAGAGAACCGCATTGGCTTTAATTCAAATTTAGTTTTTTGAAGATAGTGGAAAAAAAATATTTTTCGCCAAAAAAAAGAATGGACTACCCCCTTTGCTTTTTTTTAAAAAATGATAAAAAAATTTTCTTCCTCTATCCATTAAAAAAAAAATTTGTAGTTAAGGCCAATACGGTTAGCTATCCAACGCAAAAGAAATCAAGTCGATATATTGAAAACTTTTCAAGTTATGGCCAAAAACGTAAATAGTTCTACTAAAAAGTGGCCGGAAATAGGCAGTAGTATAACTACTTACCTTTTTGGTCATAACTTGCTTACTTTTCTAGATATCGACTTGATTTCTACTGCGTTGAATAGAGAACCGCATTGGCTTTAATTCAAATTTAGTTTTTTGAAGATAGTGGAAAAAAAATATTTTTCGCCAAAAAAAAGAATGGACTACCCCCTTTGCTTTTTTTTAAAAAATGATAAAAAAATTTTCTTCCTCTATCCATTAAAAAAAAAATTTGTAGTTAAGGCCAATACGGTTAGCTATCCAACGCAAAAGAAATCAAGTCGATATATTGAAAACTTTTCAAGTTATGGCCAAAAACGTAAATAGTTCTACTAAAAAGTGGCCGGAAATAGGCAGTAGTATAACTACTTATCTTTTTGGTCATAACTTGCTTACTTTTCTAGATATCGACTTGATTTCTACTGCGTTGAATAGAGAACCGCATTGGCTTTAATTCAAATTTAGTTTTTTGAAGATAGTGGAAAAAAAATATTTTTCGCCAAAAAAAAGAATGGACTACCCCCTTTGCTTTTTTTTAAAAAATGATAAAAAAATTTTCTTCCTCTATCCATTAAAAAAAAAATTTGTAGTTAAGGCCAATACGGTTAGCTATCCAACGCAAAAGAAATCAAGTCGATATATTGAAAACTTTTCAAGTTATGGCCAAAAACGTAAATAGTTCTACTAAAAAGTGGCCGGAAATAGGCAGTAGTATAACTACTTACCTTTTTGGTCATAACTTGCTTACTTTTCTAGATATCGACTTGATTTCTACTGCGTTGAATAGAGAACCGCATTGGCTTTAATTCAAATTTAGTTTTTTGAAGATAGTGGAAAAAAAATATTTTTCGCCAAAAAAAAGAATGGACTACCCCCTTTGCTTTTTTTTAAAAATGATAAAAAAATTTTCTTCCTCTATCCATTAAAAAAAAAATTTGTAGTTAAGGCCAATACGGTTAGCTATCCAACGCAAAAGAAATCAAGTCGATATATTGAAAACTTTTCAAGTTATGGCCAAAAACGTAAATAGTTCTACTAAAAAGTGGCCGGAAATAGGCAGTAGTATAACTACTTACCTTTTTGGTCATAACTTGCTTACTTTTCTAGATATCGACTTGATTTCTACTGCGTTGAATAGAGAACCGCATTGGCTTTAATTCAAATTTAGTTTTTTGAAGATAGTGGAAAAAAAATATTTTTCGCCAAAAAAAAGAATGGACTACCCCCTTTGCTTTTTTTTAAAAAATGATAAAAAAATTTTCTTCCTCTATCCATTAAAAAAAAAATTTGTAGTTAAGGCCAATACGGTTAGCTATCCAACGCAAAAGAAATCAAGTCGATATATTGAAAACTTTTCAAGTTATGGCCAAAAACGTAAATAGTTCTACTAAAAAGTGGCCGGAAATAGGCAGTAGTATAACTACTTATCTTTTTGGTCATAACTTGCTTACTTTTCTAGATATCGACTTGATTTCTACTGCGTTGAATAGAGAACCGCATTGGCTTTAATTCAAATTTAGTTTTTTGAAGATAGTGGAAAAAAAATATTTTTCGCCAAAAAAAAGAATGGACTACCCCCTTTGCTTTTTTTTAAAAAATGATAAAAAAATTTTCTTCCTCTATCCATTAAAAAAAAAATTTGTAGTTAAGGCCAATACGGTTAGCTATCCAACGCAAAAGAAATCAAGTCGATATATTGAAAACTTTTCAAGTTATGGCCAAAAACGTAAATAGTTCTACTAAAAAGTGGCCGGAAATAGGCAGTAGTATAACTACTTACCTTTTTGGTCATAACTTGCTTACTTTTCTAGATATCGACTTGATTTCTACTGCGTTGAATAGAGAACCGCATTGGCTTTAATTCAAATTTAGTTTTTTGAAGATAGTGGAAAAAAAATATTTTTCGCCAAAAAAAAGAATGGACTACCCCCTTTGCTTTTTTTTAAAAAATGATAAAAAAATTTTCTTCCTCTATCCATAAAAAAAAAAATTTGTAGTTAAGGCCAATACGGTTAGCTATCCAACGCAAAAGAAATCAAGTCGATATATTGAAAACTTTTCAAGTTATGGCCAAAAACGTAAATAGTTCTACTAAAAAGTGGCCGGAAATAGGCAGTAGTATAACTACTTACCTTTTTGGTCATAACTTGCTTACTTTTCTAGATATCGACTTGATTTCTACTGCGTTGAATAGAGAACCGCATTGGCTTTAATTCAAATTTAGTTTTTTGAAGATAGTGGAAAAAAAATATTTTTCGCCAAAAAAAAGAATGGACTACCCCCTTTGCTTTTTTTTAAAAAATGATAAAAAAATTTTCTTCCTCTATCCATTAAAAAAAAAATTTGTAGTTAAGGCCAATACGGTTAGCTATCCAACGCAAAAGAAATCAAGTCGATATATTGAAAACTTTTCAAGTTATGGCCAAAAACGTAAATAGTTCTACTAAAAAGTGGCCGGAAATAGGCAGTAGTATAACTACTTATCTTTTTGGTCATAACTTGCTTACTTTTCTAGATATCGACTTGATTTCTACTGCGTTGAATAGAGAACCGCATTGGCTTTAATTCAAATTTAGTTTTTTGAAGATAGTGGAAAAAAAATATTTTTCGCCAAAAAAAAGAATGGACTACCCCCTTTGCTTTTTTTTAAAAAATGATAAAAAAATTTTCTTCCTCTATCCATTAAAAAAAAAATTTGTAGTTAAGGCCAATACGGTTAGCTATCCAACGCAAAAGAAATCAAGTCGATATATTGAAAACTTTTCAAGTTATGGCCAAAAACGTAAATAGTTCTACTAAAAAGTGGCCGGAAATAGGCAGTAGTATAACTACTTACCTTTTTGGTCATAACTTGCTTACTTTTCTAGATATCGACTTGATTTCTACTGCGTTGAATAGAGAACCGCATTGGCTTTAATTCAAATTTAGTTTTTTGAAGATAGTGGAAAAAAAATATTTTTCGCCAAAAAAAACAATGGACTACCCCCTTTGCTTTTTTTTAAAAAATGATAAAAAAATTTTCTTCCTCTATCCATTAAAAAAAAAATTTGTAGTTAAGGCCAATACGGTTAGCTATCCAACGCAAAAGAAATCAAGTCGATATATTGAAAACTTTTCAAGTTATGGCCAAAAACGTAAATAGTTCTACTAAAAATTGGCCGGAAATAGGCAGTAGTATAACTACTTACCTTTTTGGTCATAACTTGCTTACTTTTCTAGATATCGACTTGATTTCTACTGCGTTGAATAGAGAACCGCATTGGCTTTAATTCAAATTTAGTTTTTTGAAGATAGTGGAAAAAAATATTTTTCGCCAAAAAAAACAATGGACTACCCCCTTTGCTTTTTTAAAAAAATGATAAAAAAATTTTCTTCCTCTATCCATTAAAAAAAAAATTTGTAGTTAAGGCCAATACGGTTAGCTACCCAACGCAAAAGAAATCAAGTCGATATATTGAAAACTTTTCAAGTTATGGCCAAAAACGTAAATAGTTCTACTAAAAAGTGGCCGGAAATAGGCAGTAGTATAACTACTTATCTTTTTGGTCATAACTTGCTTACTTTTCTAGATATCGACTTGATTTCTACTGCGTTGAATAGAGAACCGCATTGGCTTTAATTCAAATTTAGTTTTTTCAAGATAGTGATAAAAAAAATATTTTTCGCCAAAAAAAACAATGGACTACCCCCTTTGCTTTTTTTTAAAAAATGATAAAAAAATTTTCTTCCTCTATCCATTAAAAAAAAAATTTTTAGTTAAGGCCAATACGGTTAGCTATCCAACGCAAAAGAAATCAAGTCGATATATTGAAAACTTTTCAAGTTATGGCCAAAAACGTAAATAGTTCTACTAAAAAGTGGCCGGAAATAGGCAGTAGTATAACTACTTACCTTTTTGGTCATAACTTGCTTACTTTTCTAGATATCGACTTGATTTCTACTGCGTTGAATAGAGAACCGCATTGGCTTTAATTCAAATTTAGTTTTTTCAAGATAGTGATAAAAAAAATATTTTTCGCCAAAAAAAACAATGGACTACCCCCTTTGCTTTTTTTTAAAAAATGATAAAAAAATTTTCTTCCTCTATCCATTAAAAAAAAAATTTGTAGTTAAGGCCAATACGGTTAGCTATCCAACGCAAAAGAAATCAAGTCGATATATTGAAAACTTTTCAAGTTATGGCCAAAAACGTAAATAGTTCTACTAAAAAGTGGCCGGAAATAGGCAGTAGTATAACTACTTATCTTTTTGGTCATAACTTGCTTACTTTTCTAGATATCGACTTGATTTCTACTGCGTTGAATAGAGAACCGCATTGGCTTTAATTCAAATTTAGTTTTTTCAAGATAGTGATAAAAAAAATATTTTTCGCCAAAAAAAACAATGGACTACCCCCTTTGCTTTTTTTTAAAAAATGATAAAAAAATTTTCTTCCTCTATCCATTAAAAAAAAAATTTTTAGTTAAGGCCAATACGGTTAGCTATCCAACGCAAAAGAAATCAAGTCGATATATTGAAAACTTTTCAAGTTATGGCCAAAAACGTAAATAGTTCTACTAAAAAGTGGCCGGAAATAGGCAGTAGTATAACTACTTACCTTTTTGGTCATAACTTGCTTACTTTTCTAGATATCGACTTGATTTCTACTGCGTTGAATAGAGAACCGCATTGGCTTTAATTCAAATTTAGTTTTTTCAAGATAGTGATAAAAAAAATATTTTTCGCCAAAAAAAACAATGGACTACCCCCTTTGCTTTTTTTTAAAAAATGATAAAAAAATTTTCTTCCTCTATCCATTAAAAAAAAAATTTGTAGTTAAGGCCAATACGGTTAGCTATCCAACGCAAAAGAAATCAAGTCGATATATTGAAAACTTTTCAAGTTATGGCCAAAAACGTAAATAGTTCTACTAAAAAGTGGCCGGAAATAGGCAGTAGTATAACTACTTATCTTTTTGGTCATAACTTGCTTACTTTTCTAGATATCGACTTGATTTCTCTTGCGTTGAATAGAGAACCGCATTGGCTTTAATTCAAATTTAGTTTTTTCAAGATAGTGATAAAAAAAATATTTTTCGCCAAAAAAAACAATGGACTACCCCCTTTGCTTTTTTTTAAAAAATGATAAAAAAATTTTCTTCCTCTATCCATTAAAAAAAAAATTTTTAGTTAAGGCCAATACGGTTAGCTATCCAACGCAACAGAAATCAAGTCGATATATTGAAAACTTTTCAAGTTATGGCCAAAAACGTAAATAGTTCTACTAAAAAGTGGCCGGAAATAGGCAGTAGTATAACTACTTACCTTTTTGGTCATAACTTGCTTACTTTTCTAGATATCGACTTGATTTCTACTGCGTTGAATAGAGAACCGCATTGGCTTTAATTCAAATTTAGTTTTTTCAAGATAGTGATAAAAAAAATATTTTTCGCCAAAAAAAACAATGGACTACCCCCTTTGCTTTTTTTTAAAAAATGATAAAAAAATTTTCTTCCTCTATCCATAAAAAAAAAAATTTGTAGTTAAGGCCAATACGGTTAGCTATCCAACGCAAAAGAAATCAAGTCGATATATTGAAAACTTTTCAAGTTATGGCCAAAAACGTAAATAGTTCTACTAAAAAGTGGCCGGAAATAGGCAGTAGTATAACTACTTATCTTTTTGGTCATAACTTGCTTACTTTTCTAGATATCGACTTGATTTCTACTGCGTTGAATAGAGAACCGCATTGGCTTTAATTCAAATTTAGTTTTTTCAAGATAGTGATAAAAAAAATATTTTTCGCCAAAAAAAACAATGGACTACCCCCTTTGCTTTTTTTTAAAAAATGATAAAAAAATTTTCTTCCTCTATCCATTAAAAAAAAAATTTGTAGTTAAGGCCAATACGGTTAGCTATCCAACGCAAAAGAAATCAAGTCGATATATTGAAAACTTTTCAAGTTATGGCCAAAAACGTAAATAGTTCTACTAAAAAGTGGCCGGAAATAGGCAGTAGTATAACTACTTATCTTTTTGGTCATAACTTGCTTACTTTTCTAGATATCGACTTGATTTCTACTGCGTTGAATAGAGAACCGCATTGGCTTTAATTCAAATTTAGTTTTTTCAAGATAGTGATAAAAAAAATATTTTTCGCCAAAAAAAACAATGGACTACCCCCTTTGCTTTTTTTTAAAAAATGATAAAAAAATTTTCTTCCTCTATCCATTAAAAAAAAAATTTTTAGTTAAGGCCAATACGGTTAGCTATCCAACGCAAAAGAAATCAAGTCGATATATTGAAAACTTTTCAAGTTATGGCCAAAAACGTAAATAGTTCTACTAAAAAGTGGCCGGAAATAGGCAGTAGTATAACTACTTACCTTTTTGGTCATAACTTGCTTACTTTTCTAGATATCGACTTGATTTCTACTGCGTTGAATAGAGAACCGCATTGGCTTTAATTCAAATTTAGTTTTTTCAAGATAGTGATAAAAAAAATATTTTTCGCCAAAAAAAACAATGGACTACCCCCTTTGCTTTTTTTTAAAAAATGATAAAAACATTTTCTTCCTCTATCCATTAAAAAAAAAATTTGTAGTTAAGGCCAATACGGTTAGCTATCCAACGCAAAAGAAATCAAGTCGATATATTGAAAACTTTTCAAGTTATGGCCAAAAACGTAAATAGTTCTACTAAAAAGTGGCCGGAAATAGGCAGTAGTATAACTACTTACCTTTTTGGTCATAACTTGCTTACTTTTCTAGATATCGACTTGATTTCTACTGCGTTGAATAGAGAACCGCATTGGCTTTAATTCAAATTTAGTTTTTTGAAGATAGTGGAAAAAAAATATTTTTCGCCAAAAAAAACAATGGACTACCCCCTTTGCTTTTTTTAAAAAAATGATAAAAAAATTTTCTTCCTCTATCCATTAAAAAAAAAATTTGTAGTTAAGGCCAATACGGTTAGCTACCCAACGCAAAAGAAATCAAGTCGATATATTGAAAACTTTTCAAGTTATGGCCAAAAACGTAAATAGTTCTACTAAAAAGTGGCCGGAAATAGGCAGTAGTATAACTACTTATCTTTTTGGTCATAACTTGCTTACTTTTCTAGATATCGACTTGATTTCTACTGCGTTGAATAGAGAACCGCATTGGCTTTAATTCAAATTTAGTTTTTTCAAGATAGTGATAAAAAAAATATTTTTCGCCAAAAAAAACAATGGACTACCCCCTTTGCTTTTTTTTAAAAAATGATAAAAAAATTTTCTTCCTCTATCCATTAAAAAAAAAATTTTTAGTTAAGGCCAATACGGTTATCTATCCAACGCAATAGAAATCAAGTCGATATATTGAAAACTTTTCAAGTTATGGCCAAAAACGTAAATAGTTCTACTAAAAAGTGGCCGGAAATAGGCAGTAGTATAACTACTTACCTTTTTGGTCATAACTTGCTTACTTTTCTAGATATCGACTTGATTTCTACTGCGTTGAATAGAGAACCGCATTGGCTTTAATTCAAATTTAGTTTTTTCAAGATAGTGATAAAAAAAATATTTTTCGCCAAAAAAAACAATGGACTACCCCCTTTGCTTTTTTTTAAAAAATGATAAAAAAATTTTCTTCCTCTATCCATTAAAAAAAAAATTTGTAGTTAAGGCCAATACGGTTAGCTATCCAACGCAAAAGAAATCAAGTCGATATATTGAAAACTTTTCAAGTTATGGCCAAAAACGTAAATAGTTCTACTAAAAAGTGGCCGGAAATAGGCAGTAGTATAACTACTTATCTTTTTGGTCATAACTTGCTTACTTTTCTAGATATCGACTTGATTTCTACTGCGTTGAATAGAGAACCGCATTGGCTTTAATTCAAATTTAGTTTTTTCAAGATAGTGATAAAAAAAATATTTTTCGCCAAAAAAAACAATGGACTACCCCCTTTGCTTTTTTTTAAAAAATGATAAAAAAATTTTCTTCCTCTATCCATTAAAAAAAAAATTTGTAGTTAAGGCCAATACGGTTAGCTATCCAACGCAAAAGAAATCAAGTCGATATATTGAAAACTTTTCAAGTTATGGCCAAAAACGTAAATAGTTCTACTAAAAAGTGGCCGGAAATAGGCAGTAGTATAACTACTTACCTTTTTGGTCATAACTTGCTTACTTTTCTAGATATCGACTTGATTTCTACTGCGTTGAATAGAGAACCGCATTGGCTTTAATTCAAATTTAGTTTTTTCAAGATAGTGATAAAAAAAATATTTTTCGCCAAAAAAAACAATGGACTACCCCCTTTGCTTTTTTTTAAAAAATGATAAAAAAATTTTCTTCCTCTATCCATTAAAAAAAAAATTTGTAGTTAAGGCCAATACGGTTAGCTATCCAACGCAAAAGAAATCAAGTCGATATATTGAAAACTTTTCAAGTTATGGCCAAAAACGTAAATAGTTCTACTAAAAAGTGGCCGGAAATAGGCAGTAGTATAACTACTTACCTTTTTGGTCATAACTTGCTTACTTTTCTAGATATCGACTTGATTTCTACTGCGTTGAATAGAGAACCGCATTGGCTTTAATTCAAATTTAGTTTTTTCAAGATAGTGATAAAAAAAATATTTTTCGCCAAAAAAAACAATGGACTACCCCCTTTGCTTTTTTTTAAAAAATGATAAAAAAATTTTCTTCCTCTATCCATTAAAAAAAAAATTTGTAGTTAAGGCCAATACGGTTAGCTATCCAACGCAAAAGAAATCAAGTCGATATATTGAAAACTTTTCAAGTTATGGCCAAAAACGTAAATAGTTCTACTAAAAAGTGGCCGGAAATAGGCAGTAGTATAACTACTTACCTTTTTGGTCATAACTTGCTTACTTTTCTAGATATCGACTTGATTTCTACTGCGTTGAATAGAGAACCGCATTGGCTTTAATTCAAATTTAGTTTTTTGAAGATAGTGGAAAAAAATATTTTTCGCCAAAAAAAACAATGGACTACCCCCTTTGCTTTTTTTTAAAAAATGATAAAAAAATTTTCTTCCTCTATCCATTAAAAAAAAAATTTGTAGTTAAGGCCAATACGGTTAGCTATCCAACGCAAAAGAAATCAAGTCGATATATTGAAAACTTTTCAAGTTATGGCCAAAAACGTAAATAGTTCTACTAAAAAGTGGCCGGAAATAGGCAGTAGTATAACTACTTACCTTTTTGGTCATAACTTGCTTACTTTTCTAGATATCGACTTGATTTCTACTGCGTTGAATAGAGAACCGCATTGGCTTTAATTCAAATTTAGTTTTTTGAAGATAGTGGAAAAAAAATATTTTTCGCCAAAAAAAACAATGGACTACCCCCTTTGATTTTTTTTATAAAATTATTAAAAAAATTTCTTCCTCTATCCATTAAAAAAAAATTTGTAGTTAAGGCCAATACGGTTAGCTATCCAACGCAAAAGAAATCAAGTCGATATATTGAAAACTTTTCAAGTTATGGTCAAAAACGTAAATAGTTCTACTAAAAAGTGGCCGGAAATAGGCAGTAGTATAACTACTTACCTTTTTGGTCATAACTTGCTTACTTTTCTAGATATCGACTTGATTTCTACTGCGTTGAATAGAGAACCGCATTGGCTTTAATTCAAATTTAGTTTTTTCAAGATAGTGATAAAAAAAATATTTTTCGCCAAAAAAAACAATGGACTACCCCCTTTGCTTTTTTTTAAAAAATGATAAAAAAATTTTCTTCCTCTATCCATTAAAAAAAAAATTTGTAGTTAAGGCCAATACGGTTAGCTATCCAACGCAAAAGAAATCAAGTCGATATATTGAAAACTTTTCAAGTTATGGCCAAAAACGTAAATAGTTCTACTAAAAAGTGGCCGGAAATAGGCAGTAGTATAACTACTTACCTTTTTGGTCATAACTTGCTTACTTTTCTAGATATCGACTTGATTTCTACTGCGTTGAATAGAGAACCGCATTGGCTTTAATTCAAATTTAGTTTTTTGAAGATAGTGGAAAAAAAATATTTTTCGCCAAAAAAAACAATGGACTACCCCCTTTGCTTTTTTTTAAAAAATGATAAAAAAATTTTCTTCCTCTATCCATTAAAAAAAAAATTTGTAGTTAAGGCCAATACGGTTAGCTATCCAACGCAAAAGAAATCAAGTCGATATATTGAAAACTTTTCAAGTTATGGCCAAAAACGTAAATAGTTCTACTAAAAAGTGGCCGGAAATAGGCAGTAGTATAACTACTTACCTTTTTGGTCATAACTTGCTTACTTTTCTAGATATCGACTCGATTTCTACTGCGTTGAATAGAGAACCGCATTGGCTTTAATTCAAATTTAGTTTTTTGAAGATAGTGGAAAAAAAATATTTTTCGCCAAAAAAAACAATGGACTACCCCCTTTGCTTTTTTTTAAAAAATGATAAAAAAAATATCTTCCTCTATCCATTAAAAAAAAATTTGTAGTTAAGGCCAATACGGTTAGCTATCCAACGCAAAAGAAATCAAGTCGATATATTGAAAACTTTTCAAGTTATGGACAAAAACGTAAATAGTTCTACTAAAAAGTGGCCGGAAATAGGCAGTAGTATAACTACTTACCTTTTTGGTCATAACTTGCTTACTTTTCTAGATATCGACTTGATTTCTACTGCGTTGAATAGAGAACCGCATTGGCTTTAATTCAAATTTAGTTTTTTGAAGATAGTGGAAAAAAATATTTTTCGCCAAAAAAAAACAATGGACTACCCCCTTTGCTTTTTTTTAAAAAATGATAAAAAAATTTTCTTCCTCTATCCATTAAAAAAAAAATTTGTAGTTAAGGCCAATACGGATAGCTATCCAACGCAAAAGAAATCAAGTCGATATATTGAAAACTTTTCAAGTTATGGCCAAAAACGTAAATAGTTCTACTAAAAAGTGGCCGGAAATAGGCAGTAGTATAACTACTTACCTTTTTGGTCATAACTTGCTTACTTTTCTAGATATCGACTCGATTTCTACTGCGTTGAATAGAGAACCGCATTGGCTTTAATTCAAATTTAGTTTTTTGAAGATAGTGGAAAAAAAATATTTTTCGCCAAAAAAAACAATGGACTACCCCCTTTGCTTTTTTTTAAAAAATGATAAAAAAATTTTCTTCCTCTATCCATTAAAAAAAAATTTGTAGTTAAGGCCAATACGGTTAGCTATCCAACGCAAAAGAAATCAAGTCGATATATTGAAAACTTTTCAAGTTATGGCCAAAAACGTAAATAGTTCTACTAAAAAGTGGCCGGAAATAGGCAGTAGTATAACTACTTACCTTTTTGGTCATAACTTGCTTACTTTTCTAGATATCGACTCGATTTCTACTGCGTTGAATAGAGAACCGCATTGGCTTTAATTCAAATTTAGTTTTTTGAAGATAGTGGAAAAAAAATATTTTTCGCCAAAAAAAACAATGGACTACCCCCTTTGCTTTTTTTTAAAAAATGATAAAAAAAATTTCTTCCTCTATCCATTAAAAAAAAAAATTTGCAGTTAAGGCCAATACGGTTAGCTATCCAACGCAAAAGAAATCAAGTCGATATATTGAAAACTTTTCAAGTTATGGCCAAAAACGTAAATAGTTCTACTAAAAAGTGGCCGGAAATAGGCAGTAGTATAACTACTTACCTTTTTGGTCATAACTTGCTTACTTTTCTAGATATCGACTTGATTTCTACTGCGTTGAATAGAGAACCGCATTGGCTTTAATTCAAATTTAGTTTTTTCAAGATAGTGATAAAAAAAATATTTTTCGCCAAAAAAAACAATGGACTACCCCCTTTGCTTTTTTTTAAAAAATGATAAAAAAATTTTCTTCCTCTATCCATTAAAAAAAAAATTTTTAGTTAAGGCCAATACGGTTAGCTATCCAACGCAAAAGAAATCAAGTCGATATATTGAAAACTTTTCAAGTTATGGCCAAAAACGTAAATAGTTCTACTAAAAAGTGGCCGGAAATAGGCAGTAGTATAACTACTTACCTTTTTGGTCATAACTTGCTTACTTTTCTAGATATCGACTTGATTTCTACTGCGTTGAATAGAGAACCGCATTGGCTTTAATTCAAATTTAGTTTTTTCAAGATAGTGATAAAAAAAATATTTTTCGCCAAAAAAAACAATGGACTACCCCCTTTGCTTTTTTTTAAAAAATGATAAAAAAATTTTCTTCCTCTATCCATTAAAAAAAAAATTTGTAGTTAAGGCCAATACGGTTAGCTATCCAACGCAAAAGAAATCAAGTCGATATATTGAAAACTTTTCAAGTTATGGCCAAAAACGTAAATAGTTCTACTAAAAAGTGGCCGGAAATAGGCAGTAGTATAACTACTTACCTTTTTGGTCATAACTTGCTTACTTTTCTAGATATCGACTTGATTTCTACTGCGTTGAATAGAGAACCGCATTGGCTTTAATTCAAATTTAGTTTTTTCAAGATAGTGATAAAAAAAATATTTTTCGCCAAAAAAAACAATGGACTACCCCCTTTGCTTTTTTTTAAAAAATGATAAAAAAATTTTCTTCCTCTATCCATTAAAAAAAAAATTTGTAGTTAAGGCCAATACGGTTAGCTATCCAACGCAAAAGAAATCAAGTCGATATATTGAAAACTTTTCAAGTTATGGCCAAAAACGTAAATAGTTCTACTAAAAAGTGGCCGGAAATAGGCAGTAGTATAACTACTTACCTTTTTGGTCATAACTTGCTTACTTTTCTAGATATCGACTTGATTTCTACTGCGTTGAATAGAGAACCGCATTGGCTTTAATTCAAATTTAGTTTTTTGAAGATAGTGGAAAAAAATATTTTTCGCCAAAAAAAACAATGGACTACCCCCTTTGCTTTTTTTTAAAAAATGATAAAAAAATTTTCTTCCTCTATCCATTAAAAAAAAAATTTGTAGTTAAGGCCAATACGGTTAGCTATCCAACGCAAAAGAAATCAAGTCGATATATTGAAAACTTTTCAAGTTATGGCCAAAAACGTAAATAGTTCTACTAAAAAGTGGCCGGAAATAGGCAGTAGTATAACTACTTACCTTTTTGGTCATAACTTGCTTACTTTTCTAGATATCGACTTGATTTCTACTGCGTTGAATAGAGAACCGCATTGGCTTTAATTCAAATTTAGTTTTTTGAAGATAGTGGAAAAAAAATATTTTTCGCCAAAAAAAACAATGGACTACCCCCTTTGATTTTTTTTATAAAATTATTAAAAAAATTTCTTCCTCTATCCATTAAAAAAAAATTTGTAGTTAAGGCCAATACGGTTAGCTATCCAACGCAAAAGAAATCAAGTCGATATATTGAAAACTTTTCAAGTTATGGTCAAAAACGTAAATAGTTCTACTAAAAAGTGGCCGGAAATAGGCAGTAGTATAACTACTTACCTTTTTGGTCATAACTTGCTTACTTTTCTAGATATCGACTTGATTTCTACTGCGTTGAATAGAGAACCGCATTGGCTTTAATTCAAATTTAGTTTTTTGAAGATAGTGGAAAAAAAATATTTTTCGCCAAAAAAAACAATGGACTACCCCCTTTGCTTTTTTTTAAAAAATGATAAAAAAATTTTCTTCCTCTATCCATTAAAAAAAAAAATTGTAGTTAAGGCCAATACGGTTAGCTATCCAACGCAAAAGAAATCAAGTCGATATATTGAAAACTTTTCAAGTTATGGCCAAAAACGTAAATAGTTCTACTAAAAAGTGGCCGGAAATAGGCAGTAGTATAACTACTTACCTTTTTGGTCATAACTTGCTTACTTTTCTAGATATCGACTTGATTTCTACTGCGTTGAATAGAGAACCGCATTGGCTTTAATTCAAATTTAGTTTTTTGAAGATAGTGGAAAAAAAATATTTTTCGCCAAAAAAAACAATGGACTACCCCCTTTGCTTTTTTTTAAAAAATGATAAAAACATTTTCTTCCTCTATCCATTAAAAAAAAAATTTGTAGTTAAGGCCAATACGGTTAGCTATCCAACGCAAAAGAAATCAAGTCGATATATTGAAAACTTTTCAAGTTATGGCCAAAAACGTAAATAGTTCTACTAAAAAGTGGCCGGAAATAGGCAGTAGTATAACTACTTACCTTTTTGGTCATAACTTGCTTACTTTTCTGGATATCGACTTGATTTCTACTGCGTTGAATAGAGAACCGCATTGGCTTTAATTCAAATTTAGTTTTTTGAAGATAGTGGAAAAAAAATATTTTTCGCCAAAAAAAACAATGGACTACCCCCTTTGCTTTTTTTTAAAAAATGATAAAAACATTTTCTTCCTCTATCCATTAAAAAAAAAAATTGTAGTTAGGGCCAATACGGTTAGCTATCCAACGCAAAAGAAATCAAGTCGATATATTGAAAACTTTTCAAGTTATGGCCAAAAACGTAAATAGTTCTACTAAAAAGTGGCCGGAAATAGGCAGTAGTATAACTACTTACCTTTTTGGTCATAACTTGCTTACTTTTCTGGATATCGACTTGATTTCTACTGCGTTGAATAGAGAACCGCATTGGCTTTAATTCAAATTTAGTTTTTTGAAGATAGTGGAAAAAAATATTTTTCGCCAAAAAAAACAATGGACTACCCCCTTTGCTTTTTTTTAAAAAATGATAAAAAAATTTTCTTCCTCTATCCATTAAAAAAAAAATTTGTAGTTAAGGCCAATACGGTTAGCTATCCAACGCAAAAGAAATCAAGTCGATATATTGAAAGCTTTTCAAGTTATGGCCAAAAACGTAAATAGTTCTACTAAAAATTGGCCGGAAATAGGCAGTAGTATAACTACTTACCTTTTTGGTCATAACTTGCTTACTTTTCTGGATATCGACTTGATTTCTACTGCGTTGAATAGAGAACCGCATTGGCTTTAATTCAAATTTAGTTTTTTGAAGATAGTGGAAAAAAAATATTTTTCGCCAAAAAAAACAATGGACTACCCCCTTTGCTTTTTTTTAAAAAATGATAAAAACATTTTCTTCCTCTATCCATTAAAAAAAAAAATTGTAGTTAGGGCCAATACGGTTAGCTATCCAACGCAAAAGAAATCAAGTCGATATATTGAAAACTTTTCAAGTTATGGCCAAAAACGTAAATAGTTCTACTAAAAAGTGGCCGGAAATAGGCAGTAGTATAACTACTTACCTTTTTGGTCATAACTTGCTTACTTTTCTGGATATCGACTTGATTTCTACTGCGTTGAATAGAGAACCGCATTGGCTTTAATTCAAATTTAGTTTTTTGAAGATAGTGGAAAAAAAATATTTTTCGCCAAAAAAAACAATGGACTACCCCCTTTGCTTTTTTTTAAAAAATGATAAAAAAATTTTCTTCCTCTATCCATTAAAAAAAAATTTGTAGTTAAGGCCAATACGGTTAGCTATCCAACGCAAAAGAAATCAAGTCGATATATTGAAAACTTTTCAAGTTATGGCCAAAAACGTAAATAGTTCTACTAAAAAGTGGCCGGAAATAGGCAGTAGTATAACTACTTACCTTTTTGGTCATAACTTGCTTACTTTTCTGGATATCGACTTGATTTCTACTGCGTTGAATAGAGAACCGCATTGGCTTTAATTCAAATTTAGTTTTTTGAAGATAGTGGAAAAAAATATTTTTCGCCAAAAAAAACAATGGACTACCCCCTTTGCTTTTTTTTAAAAAATGATAAAAAAATTTTCTTCCTCTATCCATTAAAAAAAAAATTTGTAGTTAAGGCCAATACGGTTAGCTATCCAACGCAAAAGAAATCAAGTCGATATATTGAAAGCTTTTCAAGTTATGGCCAAAAACGTAAATAGTTCTACTAAAAATTGGCCGGAAATAGGCAGTAGTATAACTACTTACCTTTTTGGTCATAACTTGCTTACTTTTCTAGATATCGACTTGATTTCTACTGCGTTGAATAGAGAACCGCATTGGCTTTAATTCAAATTTAGTTTTTTGAAGATAGTGGAAAAAAAATATTTTTCGCCAAAAAAAACAATGGACTACCCCCTTTGCTTTTTTTTAAAAAATGATAAAAACATTTTCTTCCTCTATCCATTAAAAAAAAAAAATTGTAGTTAAGGCCAATACGGTTAGCTATCCAACGCAAAAGAAATCAAGTCGATATATTGAAAACTTTTCAAGTTATGGCCAAAAACGTAAATAGTTCTACTAAAAAGTGGCCGGAAATAGGCAGTAGTATAACTACTTACCTTTTTGGTCATAACTTGCTTACTTTTCTGGATATCGACTTGATTTCTACTGCGTTGAATAGAGAACCGCATTGGCTTTAATTCAAATTTAGTTTTTTGAAGATAGTGGAAAAAAATATTTTTCGCCAAAAAAAACAATGGACTACCCCCTTTGCTTTTTTTTAAAAAATGATAAAAAAATTTTCTTCCTCTATCCATTAAAAAAAAAATTTTTAGTTAAGGCCAATACGGTTAGCTATCCAACGCAAAAGAAATCAAGTCGATATATTGAAAACTTTTCAAGTTATGGCCAAAAACGTAAATAGTTCTACTAAAAAGTGGCCGGAAATAGGCAGTAGTATAACTACTTACCTTTTTGGTCATAACTTGCTTACTTTTCTGGATATCGACTTGATTTCTACTGCGTTGAATAGAGAACCGCATTGGCTTTAATTCAAATTTAGTTTTTTGAAGATAGTGGAAAAAAATATTTTTCGCCAAAAAAAACAATGGACTACCCCCTTTGCTTTTTTTTAAAAAATGATAAAAAAATTTTCTTCCTCTATCCATTAAAAAAAAAATTTGTAGTTAAGGCCAATACGGTTAGCTATCCAACGCAAAAGAAATCAAGTCGATATATTGAAAGCTTTTCAAGTTATGGCCAAAAACGTAAATAGTTCTACTAAAAATTGGCCGGAAATAGGCAGTAGTATAACTACTTACCTTTTTGGTCATAACTTGCTTACTTTTCTAGATATCGACTTGATTTCTACTGCGTTGAATAGAGAACCGCATTGGCTTTAATTCAAATTTAGTTTTTTGAAGATAGTGGAAAAAAAATATTTTTCGCCAAAAAAAACAATGGACTACCCCCTTTGCTTTTTTTTAAAAAATGATAAAAAAATTTTCTTCCTCTATCCATTAAAAAAAAAAAATTGTAGTTAAGGCCAATACGGTTAGCTATCCAACGCAAAAGAAATCAAGTCGATATATTGAAAACTTTTCAAGTTATGGCCAAAAACGTAAATAGTTCTACTAAAAAGTGGCCGGAAATAGGCAGTAGTATAACTACTTACCTTTTTGGTCATAACTTGCTTACTTTTCTAGATATCGACTTGATTTCTACTGCGTTGAATAGAGAACCGCATTGGCTTTAATTCAAATTTAGTTTTTTGAAGATAGTGGAAAAAAAATATTTTTCGCCAAAAAAAACAATGGACTACCCCCTTTGCTTTTTTTTAAAAAATGATAAAAACATTTTCTTCCTCTATCCATTAAAAAAAAAATTTGTAGTTAAGGCCAATACGGTTAGCTATCCAACGCAAAAGAAATCAAGTCGATATATTGAAAACTTTTCAAGTTATGGCCAAAAACGTAAATAGTTCTACTAAAAAGTGGCCGGAAATAGGCAGTAGTATAACTACTTACCTTTTTGGTCATAACTTGCTTACTTTTCTGGATATCGACTTGATTTCTACTGCGTTGAATAGAGAACCGCATTGGCTTTAATTCAAATTTAGTTTTTTGAAGATAGTGGAAAAAAAATATTTTTCGCCAAAAAAAACAATGGACTACCCCCTTTGCTTTTTTTTAAAAAATGATAAAAACATTTTCTTCCTCTATCCATTAAAAAAAAAAATTGTAGTTAGGGCCAATACGGTTAGCTATCCAACGCAAAAGAAATCAAGTCGATATATTGAAAACTTTTCAAGTTATGGCCAAAAACGTAAATAGTTCTACTAAAAAGTGGCCGGAAATAGGCAGTAGTATAACTACTTACCTTTTTGGTCATAACTTGCTTACTTTTCTGGATATCGACTTGATTTCTACTGCGTTGAATAGAGAACCGCATTGGCTTTAATTCAAATTTAGTTTTTTGAAGATAGTGGAAAAAAAATATTTTTCGCCAAAAAAAACAATGGACTACCCCCTTTGCTTTTTTTTTAAAAATGATAAAAACATTTTCTTCCTCTATCCATTAAAAAAAAAAATTGTAGTTAAGGCCAATACGGTTAGCTATCCAACGCAAAAGAAATCAAGTCGATATATTGAAAACTTTTCAAGTTATGGCCAACAACGTAAATAGTTCTACTAAAAAGTGGCCGGAAATAGGCAGTAGTATAACTACTTACCTTTTTGGTCATAACTTGCTTACTTTTCTGGATATCGACTTGATTTCTACTGCGTTGAATAGAGAACCGCATTGGCTTTAATTCAAATTTAGTTTTTTGAAGATAGTGGAAAAAAAATATTTTTCGCCAAAAAAAACAATGGACTACCCCCTTTGCTTTTTTTTAAAAAATGATAAAAAAATTTTCTTCCTCTATCCATTAAAAAAAAAATTTGTAGTTAAGGCCAATACGGTTAGCTATCCAACGCAAAAGAAATCAAGTCGATATATTGAAAACTTTTCAAGTTATGGCCAAAAACGTAAATAGTTCTACTAAAAAGTGGCCGGAAATAGGCAGTAGTATAACTACTTACCTTTTTGGTCATAACTTGCTTACTTTTCTGGATATCGACTTGATTTCTACTGCGTTGAATAGAGAACCGCATTGGCTTTAATTCAAATTTAGTTTTTTGAAGATAGTGGAAAAAAAAATATTTTTCGCCAAAAAAAACAATGGACTACCCCCTTTGCTTTTTTTTAAAAAATGATAAAAAAATTTTCTTCCTCTATCCATTAAAAAAAAAATTTGTAGTTAAGGCCAATACGGTTAGCTATCCAACGCAAAAGAAATCAAGTCGATATATTGAAAACTTTTCAAGTTATGGCCAAAAACGTAAATAGTTCTACTAAAAAGTGGCCGGAAATAGGCAGTAGTATAACTACTTACCTTTTTGGTCATAACTTGCTTACTTTTCTGGATATCGACTTGATTTCTACTGCGTTGAATAGAGAACCGCATTGGCTTTAATTCAAATTTAGTTTTTTGAAGATAGTGGAAAAAAAATATTTTTCGCCAAAAAAAACAATGGACTACCCCCTTTGCTTTTTTTTAAAAAATGATAAAAAAATTTTCTTCCTCTATCCATTAAAAAAAAAATTTGTAGTTAAGGCCAATACGGTTAGCTATCCAACGCAAAAGAAATCAAGTCGATATATTGAAAACTTTTCAAGTTATGGCCAAAAACGTAAATAGTTCTACTAAAAAGTGGCCGGAAATAGGCAGTAGTATAACTACTTACCTTTTTGGTCATAACTTGCTTACTTTTCTGGATATCGACTTGATTTCTACTGCGTTGAATAGAGAACCGCATTGGCTTTAATTCAAATTTAGTTTTTTGAAGATAGTGGAAAAAAAATATTTTTCGCCAAAAAAAACAATAGACTACCCCCTTTGCTTTTTTTTAAAAAATGATAAAAACATTTTCTTCCTCTATCCATTAAAAAAAAAATTGTAGTTAGGGCCAATACGGTTAGCTATCCAACGCAAAAGAAATCAAGTCGATATATTGAAAACTTTTCAAGTTATGGCCAAAAACGTAAATAGTTCTACTAAAAAGTGGCCGGAAATAGGCAGTAGTATAACTACTTACCTTTTTGGTCATAACTTGCTTACTTTTCTAGATATCGACTTGATTTCTACTGCGTTGAATAGAGAACCGCATTGGCATTAATTCAAATTTAGTTTTTTGAAGATAGTAGAAAAAAAATATTTTTCGCCAAAAAAAACAATGGACTACCCCTTTGCTTTTTTTTAAAAAATGATAAAAAAATTTTCTTCCTCTATCCATTAAAAAAAAATTTGTAGTTAAGGCCAATACGGTTAGCTATCCAACGCAAAAGAAATCAAGTCGATATATTGAAAACTTTTCAAGTTATGGCCAAAAACGTAAATAGTTCTACTAAAAAGTGGCCGGAAATAGGCAGTAGTATAACTACTTACCTTTTTGGTCATAACTTGCTTACTTTTCTAGATATCGACTTGATTTCTACTGCGTTGAATAGAGAACCGCATTGGCTTTAATTCAAATTTAGTTTTTTGAAGATAGTGGAAAAAAAATATTTTTCGCCAAAAAAAACAATGGACTACCCCTTTGCTTTTTTTTAAAAAATGATAAAAAAATTTTCTTCCTCTATCCATTAAAAAAAAAATTTGTAGTTAAGGCCAATACGGTTAGCTATCCAACGCAAAAGAAATCAAGTCGATATATTGAAAACTTTTCAAGTTATGGCCAAAAACGTAAATAGTTCTACTAAAAAGTGGCCGGAAATAGGCAGTAGTATAACTACTTACCTTTTTGGTCATAACTTGCTTACTTTTCTAGATATCGACTTGATTTCTACTGCGTTGAATAGAGAACCGCATTGGCATTAATTCAAATTTAGTTTTTTGAAGATAGTAGAAAAAAAATATTTTTCGCCAAAAAAAACAATGGACTACCCCTTTGCTTTTTTTTAAAAAATGATAAAAAAATTTTCTTCCTCTATCCATTAAAAAAAAATTTGTAGTTAAGGCCAATACGGTTAGCTATCCAACGCAAAAGAAATCAAGTCGATATATTGAAAACTTTTCAAGTTATGGCCAAAAACGTAAATAGTTCTACTAAAAAGTGGCCGGAAATAGGCAGTAGTATAACTACTTACCTTTTTGGTCATAACTTGCTTACTTTTCTAGATATCGACTTGATTTCTACTGCGTTGAATAGAGAACCGCATTGGCATTAATTCAAATTTAGTTTTTTGAAGATAGTAGAAAAAAAATATTTTTCGCCAAAAAAAACAATGGACTACCCCTTTGCTTTTTTTTAAAAAATGATAAAAAAATTTTCTTCCTCTATCCATTAAAAAAAAATTTGTAGTTAAGGCCAATACGGTTAGCTATCCAACGCAAAAGAAATCAAGTCGATATATTGAAAACTTTTCAAGTTATGGCCAAAAACGTAAATAGTTCTACTAAAAAGTGGCCGGAAATAGGCAGTAGTATAACTACTTACCTTTTTGGTCATAACTTGCTTACTTTTCTAGATATCGACTTGATTTCTACTGCGTTGAATAGAGAACCGCATTGGCTTTAATTCAAATTTAGTTTTTTGAAGATAGTGGAAAAAAAATATTTTTCGCCAAAAAAAACAATGGACTACCCCTTTGCTTTTTTTTAAAAAATGATAAAAAAATTTTCTTCCTCTATCCATTAAAAAAAAAATTTGTAGTTAAGGCCAATACGGTTAGCTATCCAACGCAAAAGAAATCAAGTCGATATATTGAAAACTTTTCAAGTTATGGCCAAAAACGTAAATAGTTCTACTAAAAAGTGGCCGGAAATAGGCAGTAGTATAACTACTTACCTTTTTGGTCATAACTTGCTTACTTTTCTAGATATCGACTTGATTTCTACTGCGTTGAATAGAGAACCGCATTGGCATTAATTCAAATTTAGTTTTTTGAAGATAGTAGAAAAAAAATATTTTTCGCCAAAAAAAACAATGGACTACCCCTTTGCTTTTTTTTAAAAAATGATAAAAAAATTTTCTTCCTCTATCCATTAAAAAAAAATTTGTAGTTAAGGCCAATACGGTTAGCTATCCAACGCAAAAGAAATCAAGTCGATATATTGAAAACTTTTCAAGTTATGGCCAAAAACGTAAATAGTTCTACTAAAAAGTGGCCGGAAATAGGCAGTAGTATAACTACTTACCTTTTTGGTCATAACTTGCTTACTTTTCTAGATATCGACTTGATTTCTACTGCGTTGAATAGAGAACCGCATTGGCATTAATTCAAATTTAGTTTTTTGAAGATAGTAGAAAAAAAATATTTTTCGCCAAAAAAAACAATGGACTACCCCTTTGCTTTTTTTTAAAAAATGATAAAAAAATTTTCTTCCTCTATCCATTAAAAAAAAATTTGTAGTTAAGGCCAATACGGTTAGCTATCCAACGCAAAAGAAATCAAGTCGATATATTGAAAACTTTTCAAGTTATGGCCAAAAACGTAAATAGTTCTACTAAAAAGTGGCCGGAAATAGGCAGTAGTATAACTACTTACCTTTTTGGTCATAACTTGCTTACTTTTCTAGATATCGACTTGATTTCTACTGCGTTGAATAGAGAACCGCATTGGCATTAATTCAAATTTAGTTTTTTGAAGATAGTAGAAAAAAAATATTTTTCGCCAAAAAAAACAATGGACTACCCCTTTGCTTTTTTTTAAAAAATGATAAAAAAATTTTCTTCCTCTATCCATTAAAAAAAAATTTGTAGTTAAGGCCAATACGGTTAGCTATCCAACGCAAAAGAAATCAAGTCGATATATTGAAAACTTTTCAAGTTATGGCCAAAAACGTAAATAGTTCTACTAAAAAGTGGCCGGAAATAGGCAGTAGTATAACTACTTACCTTTTTGGTCATAACTTGCTTACTTTTCTAGATATCGACTTGATTTCTACTGCGTTGAATAGAGAACCGCATTGGCATTAATTCAAATTTAGTTTTTTGAAGATAGTAGAAAAAAAATATTTTTCGCCAAAAAAAACAATGGACTACCCCTTTGCTTTTTTTTAAAAAATGATAAAAAAATTTTCTTCCTCTATCCATTAAAAAAAAATTTGTAGTTAAGGCCAATACGGTTAGCTATCCAACGCAAAAGAAATCAAGTCGATATATTGAAAACTTTTCAAGTTATGGCCAAAAACGTAAATAGTTCTACTAAAAAGTGGCCGGAAATAGGCAGTAGTATAACTACTTACCTTTTTGGTCATAACTTGCTTACTTTTCTAGATATCGACTTGATTTCTACTGCGTTGAATAGAGAACCGCATTGGCATTAATTCAAATTTAGTTTTTTGAAGATAGTAGAAAAAAAATATTTTTCGCCAAAAAAAACAATGGACTACCTACCCCCTTTGCTTTTTTTTAAAAAATGATAAAAAAATTTTCTTCCTCTATCCATTAAAAAAAAATTTGTAGTTAAGGCCAATACGGTTAGCTATCCAACGCAAAAGAAATCAAGTCGATATATTGAAAACTTTTCAAGTTATGGCCAAAAACGTAAATAGTTCTACTAAAAAGTGGCCGGAAATAGGCAGTAGTATAACTACTTACCTTTTTGGTCATAACTTGCTTACTTTTCTAGATACCGACTTGATTTCTACTGCGTTGAATAGAGAACCGCATTGGCTTTAGTTCAAATTTAGTTTTTTGAAGATAGTGGAAAAAAAATATTTTTCGCCAAAAAAAAACAATGGACTACCCCCTTTGCTTTTTTTTAAAAAATGATAAAAAAATTTTCTTCCTCTATCCATTAAAAAAAAATTTGTAGTTAAGGCCAATACGGTTAGCTATCCAACGTAAAAGAAATCAAGTCGATATATTGAAAACTTTTCAAGTTATGGCCAAAAACGTAAATAGTTCTACTAAAAAGTGGCCGGAAATAGGCAGTAGTATAACTACTTACCTTTTTGGTCATAACTTGCTTACTTTTCTAGATATCGACTTGATTTCTACTGCGTTGAATAGAGAACCGCATTGGCTTTAATTCAAATTTAGTTTTTTGAAGATAGTGGAAAAAAAACATTTTTCGCCAAAAAAAAACAATGGACTACCCCCTTTGCTTTTTTTTAAAAAATGATAAAAAAATTTTCTTCCTCTATCCATTAAAAAAAAATTTGTAGCTAAGGCCAATACGGTTAGCTATCCAACGCAAAAGAAATCAAGTCGATATATTGAAAACTTTTCAAGTTATGGCCAAAAACGTAAATAGTTCTACTAAAAAGTGCCGGAAATAGGCAGTAGTATAACTACTTACCTTTTTGGTCATAACTTGCTTACTTTTCTAGATATTGACTTGATTTCTACTGCGTTGAATAGAGAACCGCATTGGCTTTAATTCAAATTTAGTTTTTTGAAGATAGTGAAAAAAAATATTTTTCGCCAAAAAAAACAATGGACTACCCCCTTTGCTTTTTTTAAAAAATGATAAAAAAATTTTCTTCCTCTATCCATTAAAAAAAAAATTTGTAGTTAAGGCCAATACGGTTAGCTATCCAACGCAAAAGAAATCAAGTCGATATATTGAAAACTTTTCAAGTTATGGCCAAAAACGTAAATAGTTCTACTAAAAAGTGGCCGGAAATAGGCAGTAGTATAACTACTTACCTTTTTGGTCATAACTTGCTTACTTTTCTAGATATCGACTTGATTTCTACTGCGTTGAATAGAGAACCGCATTGCTTTAATTCAAATTTAGTTTTTTGAAGATAGTGGAAAAAAAATATTTTTCGCCAAAAAAAACAATGGACTACCCCTTTGCTTTTTTTAAAAAATGATAAAAACAATTTTCTTCCTCTATCCATTAAAAAAAAAATTTGTAGTTAAGGCCAATACGGTTAGCTATCCAACGCAAAAGAAATCAAGTCGATATATTGAAAACTTTTCAAGTTATGGCCAAAAACGTAAATAGTTCTACTAAAAAGTGGCCGGAAATAGGCAGTAGTATAACTACTTACCTTTTTGGTCATAACTTGCTTACTTTTCTAGATATCGACTTGATTTCTACTGCGTTGAATAGAGAACCGCATTGGCATTAATTCAAATTTAGTTTTTTGAAGATAGTAGAAAAAAAATATTTTTCGCCAAAAAAACAATGGACTACCCCTTTGCTTTTTTTTAAAAAATGATAAAAAAATTTTCTTCCTCTATCCATTAAAAAAAAATTTGTAGTTAAGGCCAATACGGTTAGCTATCCAACGCAAAAGAAATCAAGTCGATATATTGAAAACTTTTCAAGTTATGGCCAAAAACGTAAATAGTTCTACTAAAAAGTGGCCGGAAATAGGCAGTAGTATAACTACTTACCTTTTTGGTCATAACTTGCTTACTTTTCTAGATATCGACTTGATTTCTACTGCGTTGAATAGAGAACCGCATTGGCATTAATTCAAATTTAGTTTTTTGAAGATAGTAGAAAAAAAATATTTTTCGCCAAAAAAAACAATGGACTACCCCTTTGCTTTTTTTTAAAAAATGATAAAAAAATTTTCTTCCTCTATCCATTAAAAAAAAATTTGTAGTTAAGGCCAATACGGTTAGCTATCCAACGCAAAAGAAATCAAGTCGATATATTGAAAACTTTTCAAGTTATGGCCAAAAACGTAAATAGTTCTACTAAAAAGTGGCCGGAAATAGGCAGTAGTATAACTACTTACCTTTTTGGTCATAACTTGCTTACTTTTCTAGATATCGACTTGATTTCTACTGCGTTGAATAGAGAACCGCATTGGCATTAATTCAAATTTAGTTTTTTGAAGATAGTAGAAAAAAAATATTTTTCGCCAAAAAAAACAATGGACTACCCCTTTGCTTTTTTTAAAAAATGATAAAAAAATTTTCTTCCTCTATCCATTAAAAAAAAATTTGTAGTTAAGGCCAATACGGTTAGCTATCCAACGCAAAAGAAATCAAGTCGATATATTGAAAACTTTTCAAGTTATGGCCAAAAACGTAAATAGTTCTACTAAAAAGTGGCCGGAAATAGGCAGTAGTATAACTACTTACCTTTTTGGTCATAACTTGCTTACTTTTCTAGATATCGACTTGATTTCTACTGCGTTGAATAGAGAACCGCATTGGCATTAATTCAAATTTAGTTTTTTGAAGATAGTAGAAAAAAAATATTTTTCGCCAAAAAAAACAATGGACTACCCCTTTGCTTTTTTTAAAAAATGATAAAAAAATTTTCTTCCTCTATCCATTAAAAAAAAATTTGTAGTTAAGGCCAATACGGTTAGCTATCCAACGCAAAAGAAATCAAGTCGATATATTGAAAACTTTTCAAGTTATGGCCAAAAACGTAAATAGTTCTACTAAAAAGTGGCCGGAAATAGGCAGTAGTATAACTACTTACCTTTTTGGTCATAACTTGCTTACTTTTCTAGATATCGACTTGATTTCTACTGCGTTGAATAGAGAACCGCATTGGCATTAATTCAAATTTAGTTTTTTGAAGATAGTAGAAAAAAAATATTTTTCGCCAAAAAAAACAATGGACTACCTACCCCCTTTGCTTTTTTTTAAAAAATGATAAAAAAATTTTCTTCCTCTATCCATTAAAAAAAAATTTGTAGTTAAGGCCAATACGGTTAGCTATCCAACGCAAAAGAAATCAAGTCGATATATTGAAAACTTTTCAAGTTATGGCCAAAAACGTAAATAGTTCTACTAAAAAGTGGCCGGAAATAGGCAGTAGTATAACTACTTACCTTTTTGGTCATAACTTGCTTACTTTTCTAGATATCGACTTGATTTCTACTGCGTTGAATAGAGAACCGCATTGGCATTAATTCAAATTTAGTTTTTTGAAGATAGTAGAAAAAAAATATTTTTCGCCAAAAAAAACAATGGACTACCTACCCCCTTTGCTTTTTTTTAAAAAATGATAAAAAAATTTTCTTCCTCTATCCATTAAAAAAAAATTTGTAGTTAAGGCCAATACGGTTAGCTATCCAACGCAAAAGAAATCAAGTCGATATATTGAAAACTTTTCAAGTTATGGCCAAAAACGTAAATAGTTCTACTAAAAAGTGGCCGGAAATAGGCAGTAGTATAACTACTTACCTTTTTGGTCATAACTTGCTTACTTTTCTAGATATCGACTTGATTTCTACTGCGTTGAATAGAGAACCGCATTGGCTTTAATTCAAATTTAGTTTTTTGAAGATAGTGGAAAAAAAACATTTTTCGCCAAAAAAAAAACAATGGACTACCCCCTTTGCTTTTTTTTAAAAAATGATAAAAAAATTTTCTTCCTCTATCCATTAAAAAAAAATTTGTAGCTAAGGCCAATACGGTTAGCTATCCAACGCAAAAGAAATCAAGTCGATATATTGAAAACTTTTCAAGTTATGGCCAAAAACGTAAATAGTTCTACTAAAAAGTGGCCGGAAATAGGCAGTAGTATAACTACTTACCTTTTTGGTCATAACTTGCTTACTTTTCTAGATACCGACTTGATTTCTACTGCGTTGAATAGAGAACCGCATTGGCTTTAGTTCAAATTTAGTTTTTTGAAGATAGTGAAAAAAAAATATTTTTCGCCAAAAAAAACAATGGACTACCCCCTTTGCTTTTTTTTAAAAAATGATAAAAAAATTTTCTTCCTCTATCCATTAAAAAAAAAATTTGTAGTTAAGGCCAATACGGTTAGCTATCCAACGCAAAAGAAATCAAGTCGATATATTGAAAACTTTTCAAGTTATGGCCAAAAACGTAAATAGTTCTACTAAAAAGTGGCCGGAAATAGGCAGTAGTATAACTACTTACCTTTTTGGTCATAACTTGCTTACTTTTCTGGATATCGACTTGATTTCTACTGCGTTGAATAGAGAACCGCATTGGCTTTAATTCAAATTTAGTTTTTTGAAGATAGTGGAAAAAAAATATTTTTCGCCAAAAAAAACAATGGACTACCCCCTTTGCTTTTTTTTAAAAAATGATAAAAAAATTTTCTTCCTCTATCCATTAAAAAAAAAATTTGTAGTTAAGGCCAATACGGTTAGCTATCCAACGCAAAAGAAATCAAGTCGATATATTGAAAACTTTTCAAGTTATGGCCAAAAACGTAAATAGTTCTACTAAAAAGTGGCCGGAAATAGGCAGTAGTATAACTACTTACCTTTTTGGTCATAACTTGCTTACTTTTCTAGATATTGACTTGATTTCTACTGCGTTGAATAGAGAACCGCATTGGCTTTAATTCAAATTTAGTTTTTTGAAGATAGTGAAAAAAAAATATTTTTCGCCAAAAAAAACAATGGACTACCCCCTTTGCTTTTTTTTAAAAAATGATAAAAAAATTTTCTTCCTCTATCCATTAAAAAAAAAATTTGTAGTTAAGGCCAATACGGTTAGCTATCCAACGCAAAAGAAATCAAGTCGATATATTGAAAACTTTTCAAGTTATGGCCAAAAACGTAAATAGTTCTACTAAAAAGTGGCCGGAAATAGGCAGTAGTATAACTACTTACCTTTTTGGTCATAACTTGCTTACTTTTCTAGATATCGACTTGATTTCTACTGCGTTGAATAGAGAACCGCATTGGCTTTAGTTCAAATTTAGTTTTTTGAAGATAGTGGAAAAAAAATATTTTTCGCCAAAAAAAACAATGGACTACCCCCTTTGCTTTTTTTTAAAAAATGATAAAAAAATTTTCTTCCTCTATCCATTAAAAAAAAAATTTGTAGTTAAGGCCAATACGGTTAGCTATCCAACGCAAAAGAAATCAAGTCGATATATTGAAAACTTTTCAAGTTATGGCCAAAAACGTAAATAGTTCTACTAAAAAGTGGCCGGAAATAGGCAGTAGTATAACTACTTACCTTTTTGGTCATAACTTGCTTACTTTTCTAGATATTGACTTGATTTCTACTGCGTTGAATAGAGAACCGCATTGGCTTTAATTCAAATTTAGTTTTTTGAAGATAGTGAAAAAAAAATATTTTTCGCCAAAAAAAACAATGGACTACCCCCTTTGCTTTTTTTTAAAAAATGATAAAAAAATTTTCTTCCTCTATCCATTAAAAAAAAATTTGTAGTTAAGGCCAATACGGTTAGCTATCCAACGCAAAAGAAATCAAGTCGATATATTGAAAACTTTTCAAGTTATGGCCAAAAACGTAAATAGTTCTACTAAAAAGTGGCCGGAAATAGGCAGTAGTATAACTACTTACCTTTTTGGTCATAACTTGCTTACTTTTCTAGATATTGACTTGATTTCTACTGCGTTGAATAGAGAACCGCATTGGCTTTAATTCAAATTTAGTTTTTTGAAGATAGTGGAAAAAAAATATTTTTCGCAAAAAAAAAACAATGGACTACCCCCTTTGCTTTTTTTAAAAAATGATAAAAAAATTTTCTTCCTCTCTCCATTAAAAAAAAAATTTGTAGTTAAGGCCAATACGGTTAGCTATCCAACGCAAAAGAAATCAAGTCGATATATTGAAAACTTTTCAAGTTATGGCCAAAAACGTAAATAGTTCTACTAAAAAGTGGCCGGAAATAGGCAGTAGTATAACTACTTACCTTTTTGGTCATAACTTGCTTACTTTTCTAGATATCGACTCGATTTCTACTGCGTTGAATAGAGAACCGCATTGGCTTTAATTCAAATTTAGTTTTTTGAAGATAGTGGAAAAAAAATATTTTTCGCCAAAAAAAAAACAATGGACTACCCCCTTTGCTTTTTTTTAAAAAATGATAAAAAAATTTTCTTCCTCTATCCATTAAAAAAAAATTTGTAGTTAAGGCCAATACGGTTAGCTATCCAACGCAAAAGAAATCAAGTCGATATATTGAAAACTTTTCAAGTTATGGCCAAAAACGTAAATAGTTCTACTAAAAAGTGGCCGGAAATAGGCAGTAGTATAACTACTTACCTTTTTGGTCATAACTTGCTTACTTTTCTAGATATCGACTCGACTTCTACTGCGTTGAATAGAGAACCGCATTGGCTTTAATTCAAATTTAGTTTTTTGAAGATAGTGGAAAAAAAATATTTTTCGCCAAAAAAAAAACAATGGACTACCCCCTTTGCTTTTTTTTAAAAATGATAAAAAAATTTTCTTCCTCTATCCATTAAAAAAAAATTTGTAGTTAAGGCCAATACGGTTAGCTATCCAACGCAAAAGAAATCAAGTCGATATATTGAAAACTTTTCAAGTTATGGCCAAAAACGTAAATAGTTCTACTAAAAAGTGGCCGGAAATAGGCAGTAGTATAACTACTTACCTTTTTGGTCATAACTTGCTTACTTTTCTAGATATCGACTCGATTTCTACTGCGTTGAATAGAGAACCGCATTGGCTTTAATTCAAATTTAGTTTTTTGAAGATAGTGGAAAAAAAATATTTTTCGCCAAAAAAAAAACAATGGACTACCCCCTTTGCTTTTTTTTAAAAAATGATAAAAAAATTTTCTTCCTCTATCCATTAAAAAAAAATTTGTAGTTAAGGCCAATACGGTTAGCTATCCAACGCAAAAGAAATCAAGTCGATATATTGAAAACTTTTCAAGTTATGGCCAAAAACGTAAATAGTTCTACTAAAAAGTGGCCGGAAATAGGCAGTAGTATAACTACTTACCTTTTTGGTCATAACTTGCTTACTTTTCTAGATATCGACTCGACTTCTACTGCGTTGAATAGAGAACCGCATTGGCTTTAATTCAATTTTAGTTTTTTGAAGATAGTGGAAAAAAAATATTTTTCGCCAAAAAAAAGAATGGACTACCCCCTTTGCTTTTTTTTAAAAAATGATAAAAAAATTTTCTTCCTCTATCCATTAAAAAAAAAATTTGTAGTTAGGGCCAATACGGTTAGCTATCCAACGCAAAAGAAATCAAGTCGATATATTGAAAACTTTTCAAGTTATGGCCAAAAACGTAAATAGTTCTACTAAAAAGTGGCCGGAAATAGGCAGTAGTATAACTACTTACCTTTTTGGTCATAACTTGCTTACTTTTCTAGATATCGACTCGATTTCTACTGCGTTGAATAGAGAACCGCATTGGCTTTAATTCAAATTTAGTTTTTTGAAGATAGTGGAAAAAAAATATTTTTCGCCAAAAAAAACAATGGACTACGCCCTTTGCTTTTTTTAAAAAATGATAAAAAAATTTTCTTCCTCTATCCATTAAAAAAAAATTTGTAGTTAAGGCCAATACGGTTAGCTATCCAACGCAAAAGAAATCAAGTCGATATATTGAAAACTTTTCAAGTTATGGCCAAAAACGTAAGTAGTTCTACTAAAAAGTGGCCGGAAATAGGCAGTAGTATAACTACTTACCTTTTTGGTCATAACTTGCTTACTTTTCTAGATATCGACTCGATTTCTACTGCGTTGAATAGAGAACCGCATTGGCTTTAATTCAATTTTAGTTTTTTGAAGATAGTGGAAAAAAAATATTTTTCGCCAAAAAAAAGAATGGACTACCCCCTTTGCTTTTTTTTAAAAAATGATAAAAAAATTTTCTTCCTCTATCCATTAAAAAAAAAATTTGTAGTTAGGGCCAATACGGTTAGCTATCCAACGCAAAAGAAATCAAGTCGATATATTGAAAACTTTTCAAGTTATGGCCAAAAACGTAAATAGTTCTACTAAAAAGTGGCCGGAAATAGGCAGTAGTATAACTACTTACCTTTTTGGTCATAACTTGCTTACTTTTCTAGATATCGACTCGACTTCTACTGCGTTGAATAGAGAACCGCATTGGCTTTAATTCAAATTTAGTTTTTTGAAGATAGTGGAAAAAAAATATTTTTCGCCAAAAAAAAAACAATGGACTACCCCCTTTGCTTTTTTTTAAAAAATGATAAAAAAATTTTCTTCCTCTATCCATTAAAAAAAAATTTGTAGTTAAGGCCAATACGGTTAGCTATCCAACGCAAAAGAAATCAAGTCGATATATTGAAAACTTTTCAAGTTATGGCCAAAAACGTAAGTAGTTCTACTAAAAAGTGGCCGGAAATAGGCAGTAGTATAACTACTTACCTTTTTGGTCATAACTTGCTTACTTTTCTAGATATCGACTCGATTTCTACTGCGTTGAATAGAGAACCGCATTGGCTTTAATTCAATTTTAGTTTTTTGAAGATAGTGGAAAAAAAATATTTTTCGCCAAAAAAAAGAATGGACTACCCCCTTTGCTTTTTTTTAAAAAATGATAAAAAAATTTTCTTCCTCTATCCATTAAAAAAAAAAATTTGTAGTTAGGGCCAATACGGTTAGCTATCCAACGCAAAAGAAATCAAGTCGATATATTGAAAACTTTTCAAGTTATGGCCAAAAACGTAAATAGTTCTACTAAAAAGTGGCCGGAAATAGGCAGTAGTATAACTACTTACCTTTTTGGTCATAACTTGCTTACTTTTCTAGATATCGACTCGATTTCTACTGCGTTGAATAGAGAACCGCATTGGCTTTAATTCAAATTTAGTTTTTTGAAGATAGTGGGAAAAAAATATTTTTCGCCAAAAAAAACAATGGACTACCCCCTTTGCTTTTTTTTAAAAAATGATAAAAAAATTTTCTTCCTCTATCCATTAAAAAAAATTTGTAGTTAAGGCCAATACGGTTAGCTATCCAACGCAAAAGAAATCAAGTCGATATATTGAAAACTTTTCAAGTTATGGCCAAAAACGTAAATAGTTCTACTAAAAAGTGGCCGGAAATAGGCAGTAGTATAACTACTTACCTTTTTGGTCATAACTTGCTTACTTTTCTAGATATCGACTTGATTTCTACTGCGTTGAATAGAGAACCGCATTGGCTTTAATTCAAATTTAGTTTTTTGAAGATAGTGGAAAAAAAATATTTTTCGCCAAAAAAAACAATGGACTACCCCCTTTGCTTTTTTTTAAAAAATGATAAAAAAATTTTCTTCCTCTATCCATTAAAAAAAAATTTGTAGTTAAGGCCAATACGGTTAGCTATCCAACGCAAAAGAAATCAAGTCGATATATTGAAAACTTTTCAAGTTATGGCCAAAAACGTAAATAGTTCTACTAAAAAGTGGCCGGAATTAGGCAGTAGTATAACTACTTACCTTTTTGGTCATAACTTGCTTACTTTTCTAGATATCGACTCGATTTCTACTGCGTTGAATAGAGAACCGCATTGGCTTTAATTCAAATTTAGTTTTTTGAAGATAGTGGAAAAAAAATATTTTTCGCCAAAAAAAACAATGGACTACCCCCTTTGCTTTTTTTTTAAAAATGATAAAAAAATTTTCTTCCTCTATCCATTAAAAAAAAATTTGTAGTTAAGGCCAATACGGTTAGCTATCCAACGCAAAAGAAATCAAGTCGATATATTGAAAACTTTTCAAGTTATGGCCAAAAACGTAAATAGTTCTACTAAAAAGTGGCCGGAAATAGGCAGTAGTATAACTACTTACCTTTTTGGTCATAACTTGCTTACTTTTCTAGATATCGACTCGATTTCTACTGCGTTGAATAGAGAACCGCATTGGCTTTAATTCAAATTTAGTTTTTTGAAGATAGTGGAAAAAAAATATTTTTCGCCAAAAAAAACAATGGACTACCCCCTTTGCTTTTTTTAAAAAATGATAAAAAAATTTTCTTCCTCTATCCATTAAAAAAAAATTTGTAGTTAAGGCCAATACGGTTAGCTATCCAACGCAAAAGAAATCAAGTCGATATATTGAAAACTTTTCAAGTTATGGCCAAAAACGTAAATAGTTCTACTAAAAAGTGGCCGGAAATAGGCAGTAGTATAACTACTTACCTTTTTGGTCATAACTTGCTTACTTTTCTAGATATCGACTTGATTTCTACTGCGTTGAATAGAGAACCGCATTGGCTTTAATTCAATTTTAGTTTTTTGAAGATAGTGGAAAAAAAATATTTTTCGCCAAAAAAAAGAATGGACTACCCCCTTTGCTTTTTTTTAAAAAATGATAAAAAAATTTTCTTCCTCTATCCATTAAAAAAAAAATTTTTAGTTAGGGCCAATACGGTTAGCTATCCAACGCAAAAGAAATCAAGTCGATATATTGAAAACTTTTCAAGTTATGGCCAAAAATAGTTCTACTAAAAAGTGGCCGGAAATAGGCAGTAGTATAACTACTTACCTTTTTGGTCATAACTTGCTTACTTTTCTAGATATCGACTCGATTTCTACTGCGTTGAATAGAGAACCGCATTGGCTTTAATTCAAATTTAGTTTTTTGAAGATAGTGGAAAAAAAATATTTTTCGCCAAAAAAAACAATGGACTACCCCCTTTGCTTTTTTTAAAAAATGATAAAAAAATTTTCTTCCTCTATCCATTAAAAAAAAATTTGTAGTTAAGGCCAATACGGTTAGCTATCCAACGCAAAAGAAATCAAGTCGATATATTGAAAACTTTTCAAGTTATGGCCAAAAACGTAAATAGTTCTACTAAAAAGTGGCCGGAAATAGGCAGTAGTATAACTACTTACCTTTTTGGTCATAACTTGCTTACTTTTCTAGATATCGACTCGATTTCTACTGCGTTGAATAGAGAACCGCATTGGCTTTAATTCAATTTTAGTTTTTTGAAGATAGTGGAAAAAAAATATTTTTCGCCAAAAAAAAGAATGGACTACCCCCTTTGCTTTTTTTTAAAAAATGATAAAAAAATTTTCTTCCTCTATCCATTAAAAAAAAATTTGTAGTTAAGGCCAATACGGTTAGCTATCCAACGCAAAAGAAATCAAGTCGATATATTGAAAACTTTTCAAGTTATGGCCAAAAACGTAAATAGTTCTACTAAAAAGTGGCCGGAAATAGGCAGTAGTATAACTACTTACCTTTTTGGTCATAACTTGCTTACTTTTCTAGATATCGACTTGATTTCTACTGCGTTGAATAGAGAACCGCATTGGCTTTAATTCAAATTTAGTTTTTTGAAGATAGTGGAAAAAAAATATTTTTCGCCAAAAAAAACAATGGACTACCCCCTTTGCTTTTTTTTAAAAAATTATAAAAAAATTTTCTTCCTCTATCCATTAAAAAAAATTTGTAGTTAAGGCCAATACGGTTAGCTATCCAACGCAAAAGAAATCAAGTCGATATATTGAAAACTTTTCAAGTTATGGCCAAAAACGTAAATAGTTCTACTAAAAAGTGGCCGGAAATAGGCAGTAGTATAACTACTTACCTTTTTGGTCATAACTTGCTTACTTTTCTAGATATCGACTCGATTTCTACTGCGTTGAATAGAGAACCGCATTGGCTTTAATTCAATTTTAGTTTTTTGAAGATAGTGGAAAAAAAATATTTTTCGCCAAAAAAAAGAATGGACTACCCCCTTTGCTTTTTTTTAAAAAATGATAAAAAAATTTTCTTCCTCTATCCATTAAAAAAAAATTTGTAGTTAAGGCCAATACGGTTAGCTATCCAACGCAAAAGAAATCAAGTCGATATATTGAAAACTTTTCAAGTTATGGCCAAAAACGTAAATAGTTCTACTAAAAAGTGGCCGGAAATAGGCAGTAGTATAACTACTTACCTTTTTGGTCATAACTTGCTTACTTTTCTAGATATCGACTCGATTTCTACTGCGTTGAATAGAGAACCGCATTGGCTTTAATTCAAATTTAGTTTTTTGAAGATAGTGAAAAAAAAATATTTTTCGCCAAAAAAAACAATGGACTACCCCCTTTGCTTTTTTTAAAAAATGATAAAAAAATTTTCTTCCTCTATCCATTAAAAAAAAATTTGTAGTTAAGGCCAATACGGTTAGCTATCCAACGCAAAAGAAATCAAGTCGATATATTGAAAACTTTTCAAGTTATGGCCAAAAACGTAAATAGTTCTACTAAAAAGTGGCCGGAAATAGGCAGTAGTATAACTACTTACCTTTTTGGTCATAACTTGCTTACTTTTCTAGATATCGACTCGATTTCTACTGCGTTGAATAGAGAACCGCATTGGCTTTAATTCAAATTTAGTTTTTTGAAGATAGTGGAAAAAAAATATTTTTCGCCAAAAAAAACAATGGACTACCCCCTTTGCTTTTTTTTAAAAAATGATAAAAAAATTTTCTTCCTCTATCCATTAAAAAAAAATTTGTAGTTAAGGCCAATACGGTTAGCTATCCAACGCAAAAGAAATCAAGTCGATATATTGAAAACTTTTCAAGTTATGGCCAAAAACGTAAATAGTTCTACTAAAAAGTGGCCGGAAATAGGCAGTAGTATAACTACTTACCTTTTTGGTCATAACTTGCTTACTTTTCTAGATATCGACTCGATTTCTACTGCGTTGAATAGAGAACCGCATTGGCTTTAATTCAAATTTAGTTTTTTGAAGATAGTGGAAAAAAAATATTTTTCGCCAAAAAAAACAATGGACTACCCCCTTTGCTTTTTTTTAAAAAATGATAAAAAAATTTTCTTCCTCTATCCATTAAAAAAAAATTTGTAGTTAAGGCCAATACGGTTAGCTATCCAACGCAAAAGAAATCAAGTCGATATATTGAAAACTTTTCAAGTTATGGCCAAAAACGTAAATAGTTCTACTAAAAAGTGGCCGGAAATAGGCAGTAGTATAACTACTTACCTTTTTGGTCATAACTTGCTTACTTTTTTAGATATCGACTTGATTTCTACTGCGTTGAATAGAGAACCGCATTGGCTTTAATTCAAATTTAGTTTTTTGAAGATAGTGGAAAAAAAATATTTTTCGCCAAAAAAAACAATGGACTACCCCCTTTGCTTTTTTTTAAAAAATGATAAAAAAATTTTCTTCCTCTATCCATTAAAAAAAAAATTTGTAGTTAAGGCCAATACGGTTAGCTATCCAACGCAAAAGAAATCAAGTCGATATATTGAAAACTTTTCAAGTTATGGCCAAAAACGTAAATAGTTCTACTAAAAAGTGGCCGGAAATAGGCAGTAGTATAACTACTTACCTTTTTGGTCATAACTTGCTTACTTTTCTAGATATCGACTCGATTTCTACTGCGTTGAATAGAGAACCGCATTGGCTTTAATTCAAATTTAGTTTTTTGAAGATAGTGGAAAAAAAATATTTTTCGCCAAAAAAAACAATGGACTACCCCCTTTGCTTTTTTTTAAAAAATGATAAAAAAATTTTCTTCCTCTATCCATTAAAAAAAAATTTGTAGTTAAGGCCAATACGGTTAGCTATCCAACGCAAAAGAAATCAAGTCGATATATTGAAAACTTTTCAAGTTATGGCCAAAAACGTAAATAGTTCTACTAAAAAGTGGCCGGAAATAGGCAGTAGTATAACTACTTACCTTTTTGGTCATAACTTGCTTACTTTTCTAGATATCGACTCGATTTCTACTGCGTTGAATAGAGAACCGCATTGGCTTTAATTCAAATTTAGTTTTTTGAAGATAGTGGAAAAAAAATATTTTTCGCCAAAAAAAACAATGGACTACCCCCTTTGCTTTTTTTAAAAAATGATAAAAAAATTTTCTTCCTCTATCCATTAAAAAAAAATTTGTAGTTAAGGCCAATACGGTTAGCTATCCAACGCAAAAGAAATCAAGTCGATATATTGAAAACTTTTCAAGTTATGGCCAAAAACGTAAATAGTTCTACTAAAAAGTGGCCGGAAATAGGCAGTAGTATAACTACTTACCTTTTTGGTCATAACTTGCTTACTTTTCTAGATATCGACTTGATTTCTACTGCGTTGAATAGAGAACCGCATTGGCTTTAATTCAAATTTAGTTTTTTGAAGATAGTGAAAAAAAAATATTTTTCGCCAAAAAAAACAATGGACTACCCCCTTTGCTTTTTTTTAAAAAATGATAAAAAAATTTTCTTCCTCTATCCATTAAAAAAAAATTTGTAGTTAAGGCCAATACGGTTAGCTATCCAACGCAAAAGAAATCAAGTCGATATATTGAAAACTTTTCAAGTTATGGCCAAAAACGTAAATAGTTCTACTAAAAAGTGGCCGGAAATAGGCAGTAGTATAACTACTTACCTTTTTGGTCATAACTTGCTTACTTTTCTAGATATCGACTTGATTTCTACTGCGTTGAATAGAGAACCGCATTGGCTTTAATTCAAATTTAGTTTTTTGAAGATAGTGGAAAAAAAATATTTTTCGCCAAAAAAAACAATGGACTACCCCCTTTGCTTTTTTTTAAAAAATGATAAAAAAATTTTCTTCCTCTATCCATTAAAAAAAAAATTTGTAGTTAAGGCCAATACGGTTAGCTATCCAACGCAAAAGAAATCAAGTCGATATATTGAAAACTTTTCAAGTTATGGCCAAAAACGTAAATAGTTCTACTAAAAAGTGGCCGGAAATAGGCAGTAGTATAACTACTTACCTTTTTGGTCATAACTTGCTTACTTTTCTAGATATCGACTTGATTTCTACTGCGTTGAATAGAGAACCGCATTGGCTTTAATTCAAATTTAGTTTTTTGAAGATAGTGGAAAAAAAATATTTTTCGCCAAAAAAAACAATGGACTACCCCCTTTGCTTTTTTTTAAAAAATGATAAAAAAATTTTCTTCCTCTATCCATTAAAAAAAAAATTTGTAGTTAAGGCCAATACGGTTAGCTATCCAACGCAAAAGAAATCAAGTCGATATATTGAAAACTTTTCAAGTTATGGCCAAAAACGTAAATAGTTCTACTAAAAAGTGGCCGGAAATAGGCAGTAGTATAACTACTTACCTTTTTGGTCATAACTTGCTTACTTTTTTAGATATCGACTTGATTTCTACTGCGTTGAATAGAGAACCGCATTGGCTTTAATTCAAATTTAGTTTTTTGAAGATAGTGGAAAAAAAATATTTTTCGCCAAAAAAAACAATGGACTACCCCCTTTGCTTTTTTTTAAAAAATGATAAAAAAATTTTCTTCCTCTATCCATTAAAAAAAAATTTGTAGTTAAGGCCAATACGGTTAGCTATCCAACGCAAAAGAAATCAAGTCGATATATTGAAAACTTTTCAAGTTATGGCCAAAAACGTAAATAGTTCTACTAAAAAGTGGCCGGAAATAGGCAGTAGTATAACTACTTACCTTTTTGGTCATAACTTGCTTACTTTTCTAGATATCGACTTGATTTCTACTGCGTTGAATAGAGAACCGCATTGGCTTTAATTCAAATTTAGTTTTTTGAAGATAGTGGAAAAAAAATATTTTTCGCCAAAAAAAACAATGGACTACCCCCTTTGCTTTTTTTTAAAAAATGATAAAAAAATTTTCTTCCTCTATCCATTAAAAAAAAAATTTGTAGTTAAGGCCAATACGGTTAGCTATCCAACGCAAAAGAAATCAAGTCGATATATTGAAAACTTTTCAAGTTATGGCCAAAAACGTAAATAGTTCTACTAAAAAGTGGCCGGAAATAGGCAGTAGTATAACTACTTACCTTTTTGGTCATAACTTGCTTACTTTTCTAGATATCGACTTGATTTCTACTGCGTTGAATAGAGAACCGCATTGGCTTTAATTCAAATTTAGTTTTTTGAAGATAGTGGAAAAAAATATTTTTCGCCAAAAAAAACAATGGACTACCCCCTTTGATTTTTTTTATAAAATTATTAAAAAAATTTCTTCCTCTATCCATTAAAAAAATATTTGTAGTTAAGGCCAATACGGTTAGCTATCCAACGCAAAAGAAATCAAGTCGATATATTGAAAACTTTTCAAGTTATGGCCAAAAACGTAAATAGTTCTACTAAAAAGTGGCCGGAAATAGGCAGTAGTATAACTACTTACCTTTTTGGTCATAACTTGCTTACTTTTCTAGATATCGACTTGATTTCTACTGCGTTGAATAGAGAACCGCATTGGCTTTAATTCAAATTTAGTTTTTTGAAGATAGTGGAAAAAAAATATTTTTCGCCAAAAAAAACAATGGACTACCCCCTTTGCTTTTTTTTAAAAAATGATAAAAAAATTTTCTTCCTCTATCCATTAAAAAAAAAATTTGTAGTTAAGGCCAATACGGTTAGCTATCCAACGCAAAAGAAATCAAGTCGATATATTGAAAACTTTTCAAGTTATGGCCAAAAACGTAAATAGTTCTACTAAAAAGTGGCCGGAAATAGGCAGTAGTATAACTACTTACCTTTTTGGTCATAACTTGCTTACTTTTCTAGATATCGACTTGATTTCTACTGCGTTGAATAGAGAACCGCATTGGCTTTAATTCAAATTTAGTTTTTTGAAGATAGTGGAAAAAAAATATTTTTCGCCAAAAAAAACAATGGACTACCCCCTTTGCTTTTTTTTAAAAAATGATAAAAAAATTTTCTTCCTCTATCCATTAAAAAAAAAATTTGTAGTTAAGGCCAATACGGTTAGCTATCCAACGCAAAAGAAATCAAGTCGATATATTGAAAACTTTTCAAGTTATGGCCAAAAACGTAAATAGTTCTACTAAAAAGTGGCCGGAAATAGGCAGTATAACTACTTACCTTTTTGGTCATAACTTGCTTACTTTTCTAGATATCGACTTGATTTCTACTGCGTTGAATAGAGAACCGCATTGGCTTTAATTCAAATTTAGTTTTTTGAAGATAGTGGAAAAAAAATATTTTTCGCCAAAAAAACAATGGACTACCCCCTTTGCTTTTTTTTAAAAATGATAAAAAAATTTTCTTCCTCTATCCATTAAAAAAAAAAATTTGTAGTTAAGGCCAATACGGTTAGCTATCCAACGCAAAAGAAATCAAGTCGATATATTGAAAACTTTTCAAGTTATGGCCAAAAACGTAAATTAGTTCTACTAAAAAGTGGCCGGAAATAGGCAGTAGTATAACTACTTACCTTTTTGGTCATAACTTGCTTACTTTTCTAGATATCGACTTGATTTCTACTGCGTTGAATAGAGAACCGCATTGGCTTTAATTCAAATTTAGTTTTTTGAAGATAGTGGAAAAAAAATATTTTCGCCAAAAAAAACAATGGACTACCCCCTTTGCTTTTTTTTAAAAAATGATAAAAAAATTTTCTTCCTCTATCCATTAAAAAAAAAAATTTGTAGTTAAGGCCAATACGGTTAGCTATCCAACGCAAAAGAAATCAAGTCGATATATTGAAAACTTTTCAAGTTATGGCCAAAAACGTAAAATAGTTCTACTAAAAAGTGGCCGGAAATAGGCAGTAGTATAACTACTTACCTTTTTGGTCATAACTTGCTTACTTTTCTAGATATCGACTTGATTTCTACTGCGTTGAATAGAGAACCGCATTGGCTTTAATTCAAATTTAGTTTTTTGAAGATAGTGGAAAAAAAATATTTTTCGCCAAAAAAAACAATGACTACCCCCTTTGCTTTTTTTTAAAAAATGATAAAAAAATTTTCTTCCTCTATCCATTAAAAAAAAAAATTTGTAGTTAAGGCCAATACGGTTAGCTATCCAACGCAAAAGAAATCAAGTCGATATATTGAAAACTTTTCAAGTTATGGCCAAAAACGTAAATAGTTCTACTAAAAAGTGGCCGGAAATAGGCAGTAGTATAACTACTTACCTTTTTGGTCATAACTTGCTTACTTTTCTAGATATCGACTTGATTTCTACTGCGTTGAATAGAGAACCGCATTGGCTTTAATTCAAATTTAGTTTTTTGAAGATAGTGGAAAAAAAATATTTTTCGCCAAAAAAAACAATGGACTACCCCCTTTGCTTTTTTTTAAAAAATGATAAAAAAATTTTCTTCCTCTATCCATTAAAAAAAAAATTTGTAGTTAAGGCCAATACGGTTAGCTATCCAACGCAAAAGAAATCAAGTCGATATATTGAAAACTTTTCAAGTTATGGCCAAAAACGTAAATAGTTCTACTAAAAAGTGGCCGGAAATAGGCAGTAGTATAACTACTTACCTTTTTGGTCATAACTTGCTTACTTTTCTAGATATCGACTTGATTTCTACTGCGTTGAATAGAGAACCGCATTGGCTTTAATTCAAATTTAGTTTTTGAAGATAGTGGAAAAAAAATATTTTTCGCCAAAAAAAACAATGGACTACCCCTTTGCTTTTTTTAAAAAATGATAAAAAAATTTTCTTCCTCTATCCATTAAAAAAAAAAATTTGTAGTTAAGGCCAATACGGTTAGCTATCCAACGCAAAAGAAATCAAGTCGATATATTGAAAACTTTCAAGTTATGGCCAAAAAACGTAAATAGTTCTACTAAAAAGTGGCCGGAAATAGGCAGTAGTATAACTACTTACCTTTTTGGTCATAACTTGCTTACTTTTCTAGATATCGACTTGATTTCTACTGCGTTGAATAGAGAACCGCATTGGCTTTAATTCAAATTTAGTTTTTTGAAGATAGTGGAAAAAAATATTTTCGCCAAAAAAAACAATGGACTACCCCCTTTGCTTTTTTTTAAAAAATGATAAAAAAATTATCTTCCTCTATCCATTAAAAAAAAAATTTGTAGTTAAGGCCAATACGGTTAGCTATCCAACGCAAAAGAAATCAAGTCGATATATTGAAAACTTTTCAAGTTATGGCCAAAAACGTAAATAGTTCTACTAAAAAGTGGCCGGAAATAGGCAGTAGTATAACTACTTACCTTTTTGGTCATAACTTGCTTACTTTTCTAGATATCGACTTGATTTCTACTGCGTTGAATAGAGAACCGCATTGGCTTTAATTCAAATTTAGTTTTTTGAAGATAGTGGAAAAAAAATATTTTTCGCCAAAAAAAACAATGGACTACCCCCTTTGCTTTTTTTTAAAAAATGATAAAAAAATTTTCTTCCTCTATCCATTAAAAAAAAAATTTGTAGTTAAGGCCAATACGGTTAGCTATCCAACGCAAAAGAAATCAAGTCGATATATTGAAAACTTTTCAAGTTATGGCCAAAAACGTAAATAGTTCTACTAAAAAGTGGCCGAAATAGGCAGTAGTATAACTACTTACCTTTTTGGTCATAACTTGCTTACTTTTCTAGATATCGACTTGATTTCTACTGCGTTGAATAGAGAACCGCATTGGCTTTAATTCAAATTTAGTTTTTTGAAGATAGTGGAAAAAAAATATTTTTCGCCAAAAAAAAACAATGGACTACCCCCTTTGCTTTTTTTAAAAAATGATAAAAAAATTTTCTTCCTCTATCCATTAAAAAAAAAAATTTGTAGTTAAGGCCAATACGGTTAGCTATCCAACGCAAAAGAAATCAAGTCGATATATTGAAAACTTTTCAAGTTATGGCCAAAAACGTAAATAGTTCTACTAAAAAGTGGCCGGAAATAGGCAGTAGTATAACTACTTACCTTTTTGGTCATAACTTGCTTACTTTTCTAGATATCGACTTGATTTCTACTGCGTTGAATAGAGAACCGCATTGGCTTTAATTCAAATTTAGTTTTTTGAAGATAGTGGAAAAAAAATATTTTTCGCCAAAAAAAACAATGGACTACCCCCTTTGCTTTTTTTTAAAAAATGATAAAAAAATTTTCTTCCTCTATCCATTAAAAAAAAATTTGTAGTTAAGGCCAATACGGTTAGCTATCCAACGCAAAAGAAATCAAGTCGATATATTGAAAACTTTTCAAGTTATGGCCAAAAACGTAAATAGTTCTACTAAAAAGTGGCCGGAAATAGGCAGTAGTATAACTACTTACCTTTTTGGTCATAACTTGCTTACTTTTCTAGATATCGACTTGATTTCTACTGCGTTGAATAGAGAACCGCATTGGCTTTAATTCAAATTTAGTTTTTTGAAGATAGTGGAAAAAAAATATTTTTCGCCAAAAAAAACAATGGACTACCCCCTTTGCTTTTTTTTTAAAAAATGATAAAAAAATTTTCTTCCTCTATCCATTAAAAAAAAAATTTTAGTTAAGGCCAATACGGTTAGCTATCCAACGCAAAAGAAATCAAGTCGATATATGAAAACTTTTCAAGTTATGGCCAAAAACGTAAATAGTTCTACTAAAAAGTGGCCGGAAATAGGCAGTAGTATAACTACTTACCTTTTTGGTCATAACTTGCTTACTTTTCTAGATATCGACTTGATTTCTACTGCGTTGAATAGAGAACCGCATTGGCTTTAATTCAATTTAGTTTTTTGAAGATAGTGGAAAAAAAATATTTTTCGCCAAAAAAAACAATGGACTACCCCCTTTGCTTTTTTTTAAAAAATGATAAAAAAATTTTCTTCCTCTATCCATTAAAAAAAAAAATTTGTAGTTAAGGCCAATACGGTTAGCTATCCAACGCAAAAGAAATCAAGTCGATATATTGAAAACTTTTCAAGTTATGGCCAAAAACGTAAATAGTTCTACTAAAAAGTGGCCGGAAATAGGCAGTAGTATAACTACTTACCTTTTTGGTCATAACTTGCTTACTTTTCTAGATATCGACTTGATTTCTACTGCGTTGAATAGAGAACCGCATTGGCTTTAATTCAAATTTAGTTTTTTGAAGATAGTGGAAAAAAAATATTTTTCGCCAAAAAAAACAATGGACTACCCCCTTTGCTTTTTTTTAAAAAATGATAAAAAAATTTTCTTCCTCTATCCATTAAAAAAAAAAATTTGTAGTTAAGGCCAATACGGTTAGCTATCCAACGCAAAAGAAATCAAGTCGATATATTGAAAACTTTTCAAGTTATGGCCAAAAACGTAAATAGTTCTACTAAAAAGTGGCCGGAAATAGGCAGTAGTATAACTACTTACCTTTTTGGTCATAACTTGCTTACTTTTCTAGATATCGACTTGATTTCTACTGCGTTGAATAGAGAACCGCATTGGCTTTAATTCAAATTTAGTTTTTTGAAGATAGTGGAAAAAAAATATTTTTCGCCAAAAAAAACAATGGACTACCCCCTTTGCTTTTTTTTAAAAAATGATAAAAAAATTTTCTTCCTCTATCCATTAAAAAAAAAAATTTGTAGTTAAGGCCAATACGGTTAGCTATCCAACGCAAAAGAAATCAAGTCGATATATTGAAAACTTTTCAAGTTATGGCCAAAAACGTAAATAGTTCTACTAAAAAGTGGCCGGAAATAGGCAGTAGTATAACTACTTACCTTTTTGGTCATAACTTGCTTACTTTTCTAGATATCGACTTGATTTCTACTGCGTTGAATAGAGAACCGCATTGGCTTTAATTCAAATTTAGTTTTTTGAAGATAGTGGAAAAAAAATATTTTTCGCCAAAAAAAAAAATGGACTACCCCCTTTGCTTTTTTTTAAAAAATGATAAAAAAATTTTCTTCCTCTATTAATTAAAAAAAAAAATTTGTAGTTAAGGCCAATACGGTTAGCTATCCAACGCAAAAGAAATCAAGTCGATATATTGAAAACTTTTCAAGTTATGGCCAAAAACGTAAATAGTTCTACTAAAAAGTGGCCGGAAATAGGCAGTAGTATAACTACTTACCTTTTTGGTCATAACTTGCTTACTTTTCTAGATATCGACTTGATTTCTACTGCGTTGAATAGAGAACCGCATTGGCTTTAATTCAAATTTAGTTTTTTGAAGATAGTGGAAAAAAAATATTTTTCGCCAAAAAAAACAATGGACTACCCCCTTTGCTTTTTTTTAAAAAATGATAAAAAAATTTTCTTCCTCTATCCATTAAAAAAAAAAATTTGTAGTTAAGGCCAATACGGTTAGCTATCCAACGCAAAAGAAATCAAGTCGATATATTGAAAACTTTTCAAGTTATGGCCAAAAACGTAAATAGTTCTACTAAAAAGTGGCCGGAAATAGGCAGTAGTATAACTACTTACCTTTTTGGTCATAACTTGCTTACTTTTCTAGATATCGACTTGATTTCTACTGCGTTGAATAGAGAACCGCATTGGCTTTAATTCAAATTTAGTTTTTTGAAGATAGTGGAAAAAAATATTTTTCGCCAAAAAAAACAATGGACTACCCCCTTTGCTTTTTTTTAAAAAATGATAAAAAAATTATCTTCCTCTATCCATTAAAAAAAAATTTGTAGTTAAGGCCAATACGGTTAGCTATCCAACACAAAAGAAATCAAGTCGATATATTGAAAACTTTTCAAGTTATGGCCAAAAACGTAAATAGTTCTACTAAAAAGTGGCCGGAAATAGGCAGTAGTATAACTACTTACCTTTTTGGTCATAACTTGCTTACTTTTCTAGATATCGACTCGATTTCTACTGCGTTGAATAGAGAACCGCATTGGCTTTAATTCAAATTTAGTTTTTTGAAGATAGTGGAAAAAAAATATTTTTCGCCAAAAAAAACAATGGACTACCCCCTTTGCTTTTTTTTAAAAAATGATAAAAAAAATTTTCTTCCTCTATCCATTAAAAAAAAATTTGTAGTTAAGGCCAATACGGTTAGCTATCCAACACAAAAGAAATCAAGTCGATATATTGAAAACTTTTCAAGTTATGGCCAAAAACGTAAATAGTTCTACTAAAAAGTGGCCGGAAATAGGCAGTAGTATAACTACTTACCTTTTTGGTCATAACTTGCTTACTTTTCTAGATATCGACTTGATTTCTACTGCGTTGAATAGAGAACCGCATTGGCTTTAATTCAAATTTAGTTTTTTGAAGATAGTGGAAAAAAATATTTTTCGCCAAAAAAAACAATGGACTACCCCCTTTGCTTTTTTTTAAAAAATGATAAAAAAATTATCTTCCTCTATCCATTAAAAAAAAATTTGTAGTTAAGGCCAATACGGTTAGCTATCCAACACAAAAGAAATCAAGTCGATATATTGAAAACTTTTCAAGTTATGGCCAAAAACGTAAATAGTTCTACTAAAAAGTGGCCGGAAATAGGCAGTAGTATAACTACTTACCTTTTTGGTCATAACTTGCTTACTTTTCTAGATATCGACTTGATTTCTACTGCGTTGAATAGAGAACCGCATTGGCTTTAATTCAAATTTAGTTTTTTGAAGATAGTGGAAAAAAAATATTTTTCGCCAAAAAAAACAATGGACTACCCCCTTTGCTTTTTTTTAAAAAATGATAAAAAAATTTTCTTCCTCTATCCATTAAAAAAAAATTTGTAGTTAAGGCCAATACGGTTAGCTATCCAACACAAAAGAAATCAAGTCGATATATTGAAAACTTTTCAAGTTATGGCCAAAAACGTAAATAGTTCTACTAAAAAGTGGCCGGAAATAGGCAGTAGTATAACTACTTACCTTTTTGGTCATAACTTGCTTACTTTTCTAGATATCGACTCGATTTCTACTGCGTTGAATAGAGAACCGCATTGGCTTTAATTCAAATTTAGTTTTTTGAAGATAGTGGAAAAAAATATTTTTCGCCAAAAAAAACAATGGACTACCCCCTTTGCTTTTTTTTAAAAAATGATAAAAAAATTATCTTCCTCTATCCATTAAAAAAAAATTTGTAGTTAAGGCCAATACGGTTAGCTATCCAACACAAAAGAAATCAAGTCGATATATTGAAAACTTTTCAAGTTATGGCCAAAAACGTAAATAGTTCTACTAAAAAGTGGCCGGAAATAGGCAGTAGTATAACTACTTACCTTTTTGGTCATAACTTGCTTACTTTTCTAGATATCGACTCGATTTCTACTGCGTTGAATAGAGAACCGCATTGGCTTTAATTCAAATTTAGTTTTTTGAAGATAGTGGAAAAAAATATTTTTCGCCAAAAAAAACAATGGACTACCCCCTTTGCTTTTTTTTAAAAAATGATAAAAAAATTATCTTCCTCTATCCATTAAAAAAAAATTTGTAGTTAAGGCCAATACGGTTAGCTATCCAACACAAAAGAAATCAAGTCGATATATTGAAAACTTTTCAAGTTATGGCCAAAAACGTAAATAGTTCTACTAAAAAGTGGCCGGAAATAGGCAGTAGTATAACTACTTACCTTTTTGGTCATAACTTGCTTACTTTTCTAGATATCGACTTGATTTCTACTGCGTTGAATAGAGAACCGCATTGGCTTTAATTCAAATTTAGTTTTTTGAAGATAGTGGAAAAAAAATATTTTTCGCCAAAAAAAACAATGGACTACCCCCTTTGCTTTTTTTTAAAAAATGATAAAAAAATTTTCTTCCTCTATCCATTAAAAAAAAATTTGTAGTTAAGGCCAATACGGTTAGCTATCCAACACAAAAGAAATCAAGTCGATATATTGAAAACTTTTCAAGTTATGGCCAAAAACGTAAATAGTTCTACTAAAAAGTGGCCGGAAATAGGCAGTAGTATAACTACTTACCTTTTTGGTCATAACTTGCTTACTTTTCTAGATATCGACTCGATTTCTACTGCGTTGAATAGAGAACCGCATTGGCTTTAATTCAAATTTAGTTTTTTGAAGATAGTGGAAAAAAAATATTTTTCGCCAAAAAAAAATGATAAAAAAAATTTTCTTCCTCTATCCATTAAAAAAAAATTTGTAGTTAAGGCCAATACGGTTAGCTATCCAACGCAAAAGAAATCAAGTCGATATATTGAAAACTTTTCAAGTTATGGCCAAAAACGTAAATAGTTCTACTAAAAAGTGGCCGGAAATAGGCAGTAGTATAACTACTTACCTTTTTGGTCATAACTTGCTTACTTTTCTAGATATCGACTTGATTTCTACTGCGTTGAATAGAGAACCGCATTGGCTTTAATTCAAATTTAGTGTTTTGAAGATAGTGGAAAAAAAATATTTTTCGCCAAAAAAAACAATGGACTACCCCCTTTGCTTTTTTTTAAAAAATGATAAAAAAAATTTTCTTCCTCTATCCATTAAAAAAAAATTTGTAGTTAAGGCCAATACGGTTAGCTATCCAACGCAAAAGAAATCAAGTCGATATATTGAAAACTTTTCAAGTTATGGCCAAAAACGTAAATAGTTCTACTGAAAAGTGGCCGGAAATAGGCAGTAGTATAACTACTTACCTTTTTGGTCATAACTTGCTTACTTTTCTAGATATCGACTTGATTTCTACTGCGTTGAATAGAGAACCGCATTGGCTTTAATTCAAATTTAGTTTTTTGAAGATAGTGGAAAAAAAATATTTTTCGCCAAAAAAAACAATGGACTACCTACCCCCTTTGCTTTTTTTTAAAAAATGATAAAAAAATTTTCTTCCTCTATCCATTAAAAAAAAATTTGTAGTTAAGGCCAATACGGTTAGCTATCCAACGCAAAAGAAATCAAGTCGATATATTGAAAACTTTTCAAGTTATGGCCAAAAACGTTAATAGTTCTACTGAAAAGTGGCCGGAAATAGGCAGTAGTATAACTACTTACCTTTTTGGTCATAACTTGCTTACTTTTCTAGATATTGACTTGATTTCTACTGCGTTGAATAGAGAACCGCATTGGCTTTAATTCAAATTTAGTTTTTTGAAGATAGTGGAAAAAAAATATTTTTCGCCAAAAAAAACAATGGACTACCCCCTTTGCTTTTTTTTAAAAAATGATAAAAAAATTTTCTTCCTCTATCCATTAAAAAAAAATTTGTAGTTAAGGCCAATACGGTTAGCTATCCAACGCAAAAGAAATCAAGTCGATATATTGAAAACTTTTCATGTTATGGCCAAAAACGTAAATAGTTCTACTAAAAAGTGGCCGGAAATAGGCAGTAGTATAACTACTTACCTTTTTGGTCATAACTTGCTTACTTTTCTAGATATCGACTTGATTTCTACTGCGTTGAATAGAGAACCGCATTGGCTTTAATTCAAATTTAGTTTTTTGAAGATAGTGGAAAAAAAATATTTTTCGCCAAAAAAAACAATGGACTACCCCCTTTGCTTTTTTTTAAAAAATGATAAAAAAATTATCTTCCTCTATCCATTAAAAAAAAATTTGTAGTTAAGGCAAATACGGTTAGCTATCCAACGCAAAAGAAATCAAGTTGATATATTGAAAACTTTTCAAGTTATGGCCAAAAACGTAAATAGTTCTACTAAAAAGTGGCCGGAAATAGGCAGTAGTATAACTACTTACCTTTTTGGTCATAACTTGCTTACTTTTCTAGATATCGACTTGATTTCTACTGCGTTGAATAGAGAATCGCATTGGCTTTAATTCAAATTTAGTTTTTTGAAGATAGTGGAAAAAAATATTTTTCGCCAAAAAAAACAATGGACTACCCCCTTTGCTTTTTTTTAAAAAATGATAAAAAAATTTTCTTCCTCTATCCATTAAAAAAAAATTTGTAGTTAAGGCCAATACGGTTAGCTATCCAACACAAAAGAAATCAAGTCGATATATTGAAAACTTTTCAAGTTATGGCTAAAAACGTAAATAGTTCTACTAAAAAGTGGCCGGAAATAGGCAGTAGTATAACTACTTACCTTTTTGGTCATAACTTGCTTACTTTTCTAGATATCGACTTGATTTCTACTGCGTTGAATAGAGAACCGCATTGGCTTTAATTCAAATTTAGTTTTTTGAAGATAGTGGAAAAAAATATTTTTCGCCAAAAAAAACAATGGACTACCCCCTTTGCTTTTTTTTAAAAAATGATAAAAAAATTTTCTTCCTCTATCCATTAAAAAAAAATTTGTAGTTAAGGCAAATACGGTTAGCTATCCAACGCAAAAGAAATCAAGTCGATATATTGAAAACTTTTCAAGTTATGGCCAAAAACGTAAATAGTTCTACTAAAAAGTGGCCGGAAATAGGCAGTAGTATAACTACTTACCTTTTTGGTCATAACTTGCTTACTTTTCTAGATATCGACTTGATTTCTACTGCGTTGGATAGATAACCGTAATTACTTTAATTCAAATCTTGTTTTCTGCAGATAGTGCGTAAAAAATATTTTTCGCCAAAAAAAACAATGGACTACCCCCTTTGCTTTTTTTTAAAAAATGATAAAAAAATTTTCTTCCTCTATCCATTAAAAAAAAATTTGTAGTTAAGGCAAATACGGTTAGCTATCCAACGCAAAAGAAATCAAGTCGATATATTGAAAACTTTTCAAGTTATGGCCAAAAACGTAAATAGTTCTACTAAAAAGTGGCCGGAAATAGGCAGTAGTATAACTACTTACCTTTTTGGTCATAACTTGCTTACTTTTCTAGATATCGACTTGATTTCTACTGCGTTGAATAGAGAATCGCATTGGCTTTAATTCAAATTTAGTTTTTTGAAGATAGTGGAAAAAAAATATTTTTCGCCAAAAAAAACAATGGACTACCCCCTTTGCTTTTTTTTAAAAAATGATAAAAAAATTTTCTTCCTCTATCCATTAAAAAAAAAATTTGTAGTTAAGGCCAATACGGTTAGCTATCCAACGCAAAAGAAATCAAGTCGATATATTGAAAACTTTTCAAGTTATGGCCAAAAACGTAAATAGTGGCCGGAAATAGGCAGTAGTATAACTACTTACCTTTTTGGTCATAACTTGCTTACTTTTCTAGATATCGACTTGATTTCTACTGCGTTGAATAGAGAACCGCATTGGCTTTAATTCAAATTTAGTTTTTTGAAGATAGTGGAAAAAAATATTTTTCGCCAAAAAAAACAATGGACTACCCCCTTTGCTTTTTTTTAAAAAATGATAAAAAAATTTTCTTCCTCTATCCATTAAAAAAAAAATTTGTAGTTAAGGCCAATACGGTTAGCTATCCAACGCAAAAGAAATCAAGTCGATATATTGAAAACTTTTCAAGTTATGGCCAAAAACGTAATAAGTGGCCGGAAATAGGCAGTAGTATAACTACTTACCTTTTTGGTCATAACTTGCTTACTTTTCTAGATATCGACTTGATTTCTACTGCGTTGAATAGAGAACCGCATTGGCTTTAATTCAAATTTAGTTTTTTGAAGATAGTGGAAAAAAATATTTTTCGCCAAAAAAAACAATGGACTACCCCCTTTGCTTTTTTTTAAAAAATGATAAAAAAATTATCTTCCTCTATCCATTAAAAAAAAATTTGTAGTTAAGGCCAATACGGTTAGCTATCCAACGCAAAAGAAATCAAGTCGATATATTGAAAACTTTTCAAGTTATGGCCAAAAACGTAAATAGTTCTACTAAAAAGTGGCCGGAAATAGGCAGTAGTATAACTACTTACCTTTTTGGTCATAACTTGCTTACTTTTCTAGATATCGACTTGATTTCTACTGCGTTGAATAGAGAATCGCATTGGCTTTAATTCAAATTTAGTTTTTTGAAGATAGTGGAAAAAAAATATTTTTCGCCAAAAAAAACAATGGACTACCCCCTTTGCTTTTTTTTAAAAAATGATAAAAAAATTTTCTTCCTCTATCCATTAAAAAAAAAATTTGTAGTTAAGGCCAATACGGTTAGCTATCCAACGCAAAAGAAATCAAGTCGATATATTGAAAACTTTTCAAGTTATGGCCAAAAACGTAAATAGTGGCCGGAAATAGGCAGTAGTATAACTACTTACCTTTTTGGTCATAACTTGCTTACTTTTCTAGATATCGACTTGATTTCTACTGCGTTGAATAGAGAACCGCATTGGCTTTAATTCAAATTTAGTTTTTTGAAGATAGTGGAAAAAAATATTTTTCGCCAAAAAAAACAATGGACTACCCCCTTTGCTTTTTTTTAAAAAATGATAAAAAAATTTTCTTCCTCTATCCATTAAAAAAAAATTTGTAGTTAAGGCCAATACGGTTAGCTATCCAACGCAAAAGAAATCAAGTCGATATATTGAAAACTTTTCAAGTTATGGCCAAAAACGTAATAAGTGGCCGGAAATAGGCAGTAGTATAACTACTTACCTTTTTGGTCATAACTTGCTTACTTTTCTAGATATCGACTTGATTTCTACTGCGTTGAATAGAGAACCGCATTGGCTTTAATTCAAATTTAGTTTTTTGAAGATAGTGGAAAAAAATATTTTTCGCCAAAAAAAACAATGGACTACCCCCTTTGCTTTTTTTTAAAAAATGATAAAAAAATTATCTTCCTCTATCCATTAAAAAAAAATTTGTAGTTAAGGCCAATACGGTTAGCTATCCAACGCAAAAGAAATCAAGTCGATATATTGAAAACTTTTCAAGTTATGGCCAAAAACGTAAATAGTTCTACTAAAAAGTGGCCGGAAATAGGCAGTAGTATAACTACTTACCTTTTTGGTCATAACTTGCTTACTTTTCTAGATATCGACTTGATTTCTACTGCGTTGAATAGAGAATCGCATTGGCTTTAATTCAAATTTAGTTTTTTGAAGATAGTGGAAAAAAAATATTTTTCGCCAAAAAAAACAATGGACTACCCCCTTTGCTTTTTTTTAAAAAATGATAAAAAAATTTTCTTCCTCTATCCATTAAAAAAAAAATTTGTAGTTAAGGCCAATACGGTTAGCTATCCAACGCAAAAGAAATCAAGTCGATATATTGAAAACTTTTCAAGTTATGGCCAAAAACGTAAATAGTGGCCGGAAATAGGCAGTAGTATAACTACTTACCTTTTTGGTCATAACTTGCTTACTTTTCTAGATATCGACTTGATTTCTACTGCGTTGAATAGAGAACCGCATTGGCTTTAATTCAAATTTAGTTTTTTGAAGATAGTGGAAAAAAAATATTTTTCGCCAAAAAAAACAATGGACTACCCCCTTTGCTTTTTTTTAAAAAATGATAAAAAAATTTTCTTCCTCTATCCATTAAAAAAAAAATTTGTAGTTAAGGCCAATACGGTTAGCTATCCAACGCAAAAGAAATCAAGTCGATATATTGAAAACTTTTCAAGTTATGGCCAAAAACGTAAATAGTGGCCGGAAATAGGCAGTAGTATAACTACTTACCTTTTTGGTCATAACTTGCTTACTTTTCTAGATATCGACTTGATTTCTACTGCGTTGAATAGAGAACCGCATTGGCTTTAATTCAAATTTAGTTTTTTGAAGATAGTGGAAAAAAAATATTTTTCGCCAAAAAAAACAATGGACTACCCCCTTTGCTTTTTTTTAAAAAATGATAAAAAAATTTTCTTCCTCTATCCATTAAAAAAAAAATTTGTAGTTAAGGCCAATACGGTTAGCTATCCAACGCAAAAGAAATCAAGTCGATATATTGAAAACTTTTCAAGTTATGGCCAAAAACGTAAATAGTTCTACTAAAAAGTGGCCGGAAATAGGCAGTAGTATAACTACTTACCTTTTTGGTCATAACTTGCTTACTTTTCTAGATATCGACTTGATTTCTACTGCGTTGAATAGAGAACCGCATTGGCTTTAATTCAAATTTAGTTTTTTGAAGATAGTGGAAAAAAAATATTTTTCGCCAAAAAAAAAACAATGGACTACCCCCTTTGCTTTTTTTTAAAAAATGATAAAAAAATTTTCTTCCTCTATCCATTAAAAAAAAAATTTATAGTTAAGGCCAATACGGTTAGCTATCCAACGCAAAAGAAATCAAGTCGATATATTGAAAACTTTTCAAGTTATGGCCAAAAACGTAAATAGTGGCCGGAAATAGGCAGTAGTATAACTACTTACCTTTTTGGTCATAACTTGCTTACTTTTCTAGATATCGACTTGATTTCTACTGCGTTGAATAGAGAACCGCATTGGCTTTAATTCAAATTTAGTTTTTTGAAGATAGTGGAAAAAAAATATTTTTCGCCAAAAAAAAAACAATGGACTACCCCCTTTGCTTTTTTTTAAAAAATGATAAAAAAATTTTCTTCCTCTATCCATTAAAAAAAAAATTTATAGTTAAGGCCAATACGGTTAGCTATCCAACGCAAAAGAAATCAAGTCGATATATTGAAAACTTTTCAAGTTATGGCCAAAAACGTAATAAGTGGCCGGAAATAGGCAGTAGTATAACTACTTACCTTTTTGGTCATAACTTGCTTACTTTTCTAGATATCGACTTGGTTTCTACTGCGTTGAATAGAGAACTGCATTGGCTTTAATTCAAATTTAGTTTTTTGAAGATAGTGGAAAAAAAATATTTTTCGCCAAAAAAAACAATGGACTATCCCCTTTGGTTTTTTTTAAAAAATGATAAAAAAATTTTCTTCCTCTATCCATTAAAAAAAAAATTTATAGTTAAGGCCAATACGGTTAGCTATCCAACGCAAAAGAAATCAAGTCGATATATTGAAAACTTTTCAAGTTATGGCCAAAAACGTAAATAGTGGCCGGAAATAGGCAGTAGTATAACTACTTACCTTTTTGGTCATAACTTGCTTACTTTTCTAGATATCGACTTGATTTCTACTGCGTTGAATAGAGAACCGCATTGGCTTTAATTCAAATTTAGTTTTTTGAAGATAGTGGAAAAAAAATATTTTTCGCCAAAAAAAAAACAATGGACTACCCCCTTTGCTTTTTTTTAAAAAATGATAAAAAAATTTTCTTCCTCTATCCATTAAAAAAAAAATTTATAGTTAAGGCCAATACGGTTAGCTATCCAACGCAAAAGAAATCAAGTCGATATATTGAAAACTTTTCAAGTTATGGCCAAAAACGTAAATAGTTCTACTAAAAAGTGGCCGGAAATAGGCAGTAGTATAACTACTTACCTTTTTGGTCATAACTTGCTTACTTTTCTAGATATTGACTTGATTTCTACTGCGTTGAATAGAGAACCGCATTGGCTTTAATTCAAATTTAGTTTTTTGAAGATAGTGGAAAAAAAATATTTTTCGCCAAAAAAAACAATGGACTACCCCCTTTGCTTTTTTTTAAAAAATGATAAAAAAATTATCTTCCTCTATCCATTAAAAAAAAATTTGTAGTTAAGGCCAATACGGTTAGCTATCCAACGCAAAAGAAATCAAGTCGATATATTGAAAACTTTTCAAGTTATGGCCAAAAACGTAAATAGTTCTACTAAAAAGTGGCCGGAAATAGGCAGTAGTATAACTACTTACCTCTTTGGTCATAACTTGCTTACTTTTCTAGATATTGACTTGATTTCTACTGCGTTGAATAGAGAACCGCATTGGCTTTAATTCAAATTTAGTTTTTTGAAGATAGTGGAAAAAAATATTTTTCGCCAAAAAAAACAATGGACTACCCCCTTTGCTTTTTTTTTAAAAATGATAAAAAAATTTTCTTCCTCTATCCATTAAAAAAAAAATTTGTAGTTAAGGCCAATACGGTTAGCTATCCAACGCAAAAGAAATCAAGTCGATATATTGAAAACTTTTCAAGTTATGGCCAAAAACGTAAATAGTTCTACTAAAAAGTGGCCGGAAATAGGCAGTAGTATAACTACTTACCTCTTTGGTCATAACTTGCTTACTTTTCTAGATATTGACTTGATTTCTACTGCGTTGAATAGAGAACCGCATTGGCTTTAATTCAAATTTAGTTTTTTGAAGATAGTGGAAAAAAATATTTTTCGCCAAAAAAAACAATGGACTACCCCCTTTGCTTTTTTTTAAAAAATGATAAAAAAATTTTCTTCCTCTATCCATTAAAAAAAAAATTTGTAGTTAAGGCCAATACGGTTAGCTATCCAACGCAAAAGAAATCAAGTCGATATATTGAAAACTTTTCAAGTTATGGCCAAAAACGTAAATAGTGGCCGGAAATAGGCAGTAGTATAACTACTTACCTTTTTGGTCATAACTTGCTTACTTTTCTAGATATCGACTTGATTTCTACTGCGTTGAATAGAGAACCGCATTGGCTTTAATTCAAATTTAGTTTTTTGAAGATAGTGGAAAAAAAATATTTTTCGCCAAAAAAAACAATGGACTACCCCCTTTGCTTTTTTTTAAAAAATGATAAAAAAATTTTCTTCCTCTATCCATTAAAAAAAAAATTTGTAGTTAAGGCCAATACGGTTAGCTATCCAACGCAAAAGAAATCAAGTCGATATATTGAAAACTTTTCAAGTTATGGCCAAAAACGTAATAAGTGGCCGGAAATAGGCAGTAGTATAACTACTTACCTTTTTGGTCATAACTTGCTTACTTTTCTAGATATCGACTTGATTTCTACTGCGTTGAATAGAGAACCGCATTGGCTTTAATTCAAATTTAGTTTTTTGAAGATAGTGGAAAAAAATATTTTTCGCCAAAAAAAACAATGGACTACCCCCTTTGCTTTTTTTTAAAAAATGATAAAAAAATTATCTTCCTCTATCCATTAAAAAAAAATTTGTAGTTAAGGCCAATACGGTTAGCTATCCAACGCAAAAGAAATCAAGTCGATATATTGAAAACTTTTCAAGTTATGGCCAAAAACGTAAATAGTTCTACTAAAAAGTGGCCGGAAATAGGCAGTAGTATAACTACTTACCTTTTTGGTCATAACTTGCTTACTTTTCTAGATATCGACTTGATTTCTACTGCGTTGAATAGAGAATCGCATTGGCTTTAATTCAAATTTAGTTTTTTGAAGATAGTGGAAAAAAAATATTTTTCGCCAAAAAAAACAATGGACTACCCCCTTTGCTTTTTTTTAAAAAATGATAAAAAAATTTTCTTCCTCTATCCATTAAAAAAAAAATTTGTAGTTAAGGCCAATACGGTTAGCTATCCAACGCAAAAGAAATCAAGTCGATATATTGAAAACTTTTCAAGTTATGGCCAAAAACGTAAATAGTGGCCGGAAATAGGCAGTAGTATAACTACTTACCTTTTTGGTCATAACTTGCTTACTTTTCTAGATATCGACTTGATTTCTACTGCGTTGAATAGAGAACCGCATTGGCTTTAATTCAAATTTAGTTTTTTGAAGATAGTGGAAAAAAAATATTTTTCGCCAAAAAAAACAATGGACTACCCCCTTTGCTTTTTTTTAAAAAATGATAAAAAAATTTTCTTCCTCTATCCATTAAAAAAAAAATTTGTAGTTAAGGCCAATACGGTTAGCTATCCAACGCAAAAGAAATCAAGTCGATATATTGAAAACTTTTCAAGTTATGGCCAAAAACGTAAATAGTGGCCGGAAATAGGCAGTAGTATAACTACTTACCTTTTTGGTCATAACTTGCTTACTTTTCTAGATATCGACTTGATTTCTACTGCGTTGAATAGAGAACCGCATTGGCTTTAATTCAAATTTAGTTTTTTGAAGATAGTGGAAAAAAAATATTTTTCGCCAAAAAAAACAATGGACTACCCCCTTTGCTTTTTTTTAAAAAATGATAAAAAAATTTTCTTCCTCTATCCATTAAAAAAAAAATTTGTAGTTAAGGCCAATACGGTTAGCTATCCAACGCAAAAGAAATCAAGTCGATATATTGAAAACTTTTCAAGTTATGGCCAAAAACGTAAATAGTTCTACTAAAAAGTGGCCGGAAATAGGCAGTAGTATAACTACTTACCTTTTTGGTCATAACTTGCTTACTTTTCTAGATATCGACTTGATTTCTACTGCGTTGAATAGAGAACCGCATTGGCTTTAATTCAAATTTAGTTTTTTGAAGATAGTGGAAAAAAAATATTTTTCGCCAAAAAAAAAACAATGGACTACCCCCTTTGCTTTTTTTTAAAAAATGATAAAAAAATTTTCTTCCTCTATCCATTAAAAAAAAAATTTATAGTTAAGGCCAATACGGTTAGCTATCCAACGCAAAAGAAATCAAGTCGATATATTGAAAACTTTTCAAGTTATGGCCAAAAACGTAAATAGTGGCCGGAAATAGGCAGTAGTATAACTACTTACCTTTTTGGTCATAACTTGCTTACTTTTCTAGATATCGACTTGATTTCTACTGCGTTGAATAGAGAACCGCATTGGCTTTAATTCAAATTTAGTTTTTTGAAGATAGTGGAAAAAAAATATTTTTCGCCAAAAAAAAAACAATGGACTACCCCCTTTGCTTTTTTTTAAAAAATGATAAAAAAATTTTCTTCCTCTATCCATTAAAAAAAAAATTTATAGTTAAGGCCAATACGGTTAGCTATCCAACGCAAAAGAAATCAAGTCGATATATTGAAAACTTTTCAAGTTATGGCCAAAAACGTAATAAGTGGCCGGAAATAGGCAGTAGTATAACTACTTACCTTTTTGGTCATAACTTGCTTACTTTTCTAGATATCGACTTGGTTTCTACTGCGTTGAATAGAGAACTGCATTGGCTTTAATTCAAATTTAGTTTTTTGAAGATAGTGGAAAAAAAATATTTTTCGCCAAAAAAAACAATGGACTATCCCCTTTGGTTTTTTTTAAAAAATGATAAAAAAATTTTCTTCCTCTATCCATTAAAAAAAAAATTTATAGTTAAGGCCAATACGGTTAGCTATCCAACGCAAAAGAAATCAAGTCGATATATTGAAAACTTTTCAAGTTATGGCCAAAAACGTAAATAGTGGCCGGAAATAGGCAGTAGTATAACTACTTACCTTTTTGGTCATAACTTGCTTACTTTTCTAGATATCGACTTGATTTCTACTGCGTTGAATAGAGAACCGCATTGGCTTTAATTCAAATTTAGTTTTTTGAAGATAGTGGAAAAAAAATATTTTTCGCCAAAAAAAAAACAATGGACTACCCCCTTTGCTTTTTTTTAAAAAATGATAAAAAAATTTTCTTCCTCTATCCATTAAAAAAAAAATTTATAGTTAAGGCCAATACGGTTAGCTATCCAACGCAAAAGAAATCAAGTCGATATATTGAAAACTTTTCAAGTTATGGCCAAAAACGTAAATAGTTCTACTAAAAAGTGGCCGGAAATAGGCAGTAGTATAACTACTTACCTTTTTGGTCATAACTTGCTTACTTTTCTAGATATTGACTTGATTTCTACTGCGTTGAATAGAGAACCGCATTGGCTTTAATTCAAATTTAGTTTTTTGAAGATAGTGGAAAAAAAATATTTTTCGCCAAAAAAAACAATGGACTACCCCCTTTGCTTTTTTTTAAAAAATGATAAAAAAATTATCTTCCTCTATCCATTAAAAAAAAATTTGTAGTTAAGGCCAATACGGTTAGCTATCCAACGCAAAAGAAATCAAGTCGATATATTGAAAACTTTTCAAGTTATGGCCAAAAACGTAAATAGTTCTACTAAAAAGTGGCCGGAAATAGGCAGTAGTATAACTACTTACCTCTTTGGTCATAACTTGCTTACTTTTCTAGATATTGACTTGATTTCTACTGCGTTGAATAGAGAACCGCATTGGCTTTAATTCAAATTTAGTTTTTTGAAGATAGTGGAAAAAAATATTTTTCGCCAAAAAAAACAATGGACTACCCCCTTTGCTTTTTTTTTAAAAATGATAAAAAAATTTTCTTCCTCTATCCATTAAAAAAAAAATTTGTAGTTAAGGCCAATACGGTTAGCTATCCAACGCAAAAGAAATCAAGTCGATATATTGAAAACTTTTCAAGTTATGGCCAAAAACGTAAAAAGTGGCCGGAAATAGGCAGTAGTATAACTACTTACCTTTTTGGTCATAACTTGCTTACTTTTCTAGATATTGACTTGATTTCTACTGCGTTGAATAGAGAACCGCATTGGCTTTAATTCAAATTTAGTTTTTTGAAGATAGTGGAAAAAAAATATTTTTCGCCAAAAAAACAATGGACTACCCCCTTTGCTTTTTTTTAAAAAATGATAAAAAAATTATCTTCCTCTATCCATTAAAAAAAAATTTGTAGTTAAGGCCAATACGGTTAGCTATCCAACGCAAAAGAAATCAAGTCGATATATTGAAAACTTTTCAAGTTATGGCCAAAAACGTAAAAAGTTTCCGGAAATAGGCAGTAGTATAACTACTTACCTTTTTGGTCATAACTTGCTTACTTTTCTAGATATTGACTTGATTTCTACTGCGTTGAATAGAGAACCGCATTGGCTTTAATTCAAATTTAGTTTTTTGAAGATAGTGGAAAAAAAATATTTTTCGCCAAAAAAACAATGGACTACCCCCTTTGCTTTTTTTTAAAAAATTATAAAAAAATTATCTTCCTCTATCCATTAAAAAAAAATTTGTAGTTAAGGCCAATACGGTTAGCTATCCAACGCAAAAGAAATCAAGTCGATATATTGAAAACTTTTCAAGTTATGGCCAAAAACGTAAATAGTTCTACTAAAAAGTGGCCGGAAATAGGCAGTAGTATAAATACTTACCTTTTTGGTCATAACTTGCTTACTTTTCTAGATATCGACTTGATTTCTACTGCGTTGAATAGAGAACCGCATTGGCTTTAATTCAAATTTAGTTTTTTAAAGATAGTGGAAAAAAAATATTTTTCGCCAAAAAAAACAATGGACTACCCCCTTTGCTTTTTTTAAAAAATGATAAAAAAATTTTCTTCCTCTATCCATTAAAAAAAAAATTTGTAGTTAAGGCCAATACGGATAGCTACCCAACGCAAAAGAAATCAAGTCGATATATTGAAAACTTTTCAAGTTATGGCCAAAAACGTAAATAGTTCTACTAAAAAGTGGCCGGAAAGAGGCAGTAGTATAACTACTTACCTTTTTGGTCATAACTTGCTTACTTTTCTAGATATCGACTTGATTTCTACTGCGTTGAATAGAGAATCGCATTGGCTTTAATTCAAATTTAGTTTTTTGAAGATAGTGGAAAAAAAATATTTTTCGCCAAAAAAAACAATGGACTACCCCCTTTGCTTTTTTTTAAAAAATGATAAAAAAATTTTCTTCCTCTATCCATTAAAAAAAAAATTTGTAGTTAAGGCCAATACGGTTAGCTATCCAACGCAAAAGAAATCAAGTCGATATATTGAAAACTTTTCAAGTTATGGCCAAAAACGTAAATAGTTCTACTAAAAAGTGGCCGGAAATAGGCAGTAGTATAACTACTTACCTTTTTGGTCATAACTTGCTTACTTTTCTAGATATCGACTTGATTTCTACTGCGTTGGATAGATAACCGTAATTACTTTAATTCAAATCTTGTTTTCTGCAGATAGTGCGTAAAAAATATTTTTCACAAAAAAAAAACCATGGACTACCCCCTTTGTTTTTTTTGAAAAAATGATAAAAAATTTTCTTGCACTATCCACCAGAAAAAAAATTCTAATTAAGGCTAATACGGTTAGCTATCCAACGCAAAAGAAATCAAGTCGATATATTGAAAACTTAGCAAGTTATGACCAAAAAGGTGACCAGCTCTACTAAAAAGTGGCCGGAAAGAGGCAGTAGTAGAACTGCTTAAGTTTTTGGTCATAACTTGCTTACTTTTCTAGATATCGACTTGATTTCTACTGCGTTGGATAGATAACCATAATTACTTTAATTCAAATCTTGTTTTCTGCAGATAGTGCGTAAAAAATTTGTTTCGCCAAAAAAAAACCTTTGTTTTTTTTGAAAAAATGATAAAAAATTTTCTTGCACTATCCACCAGAAAAAAAATTCTAATTAAGGCTAATACGGTTAGCTATCCAACGCAAAAGAAATCAAGTCGATATATTGAAAACTTAGCAAGTTATGACCAAAAAGGTGACCAGCTCTACTAAAAAGTGGCCGGAAAGAGGCAGTAGTAGAACTGCTTAAGTTTTTGGTCATAACTTGCTTACTTTTCTAGATATCGACTTGATTTCTACTGCGTTGGATAGATAACCATAATTACTTTAATTCAAATATTGTTTTCTGCAGATAGTGCGTAAAAAATTTGTTTCGCCAAAAAAAAAACTTTTGTTTTTTTTGAAAAAATTATAAAAAATTTTCTTGCACTATCCACCAGAAAAAAAATTCTAATTAAGGCTAATACGGTTAGCTATCCAACGCAAAAGGAATCAAGTCGATATATTGAAAACTTAGCAAGTTATGACCAAAAAGGTGACCAGCTCTACTAAAAAGTGGCCGGAAAGAGGCAGTAGTAGAACTGCTTAAGTTTTTGGTCATAACTTGCTTACTTTTCTAGATATCGACTTGATTTCTACTGCGTTGGATAGATAACCGTAATTACTTTAATTCAAATCTTGTTTTCTGCAGATAGTGCGTAAAAAATATTTTTCACAAAAAAAAAAACCATGGACTACCCCCTTTGTTTTTTTTTAAAAAATGATAAAAAATTTTCTTGCACTATCCACCAGAAAAAAAATTCTAATTAAGGCTAATACGGTTAGCTATCCAACGCAAAAGAAATCAAGTTGATATATTGAAAACTTAGCAAGTTATGACCAAAAAGGTGACCAGTTCTACTAAAAAGTGGCCGGAAAGAGGCAGTAGTAGAACTGCTTAAGTTTTTGGTCATAACTTCCTTACTTTTCTAGATATCGACTTGATTTCTACTGCGTTGGATAGATAACCGTAATTACTTTAATTCAAATCTTGTTTTCTGCAGATAGTGCGTAAAAAATATTTTTCACAAAAAAAAAAAAAACCATGGACTACCCCCTTTGTTTTTTTTGAAAAAATGATAAAAAATTTTCTTGCACTATCCACCAGAAAAAAAATTCTAATTAAGGCCAATACGGTTAGCTATCCAACGCAAAAGAAATCAAGTCGATATATTGAAAACTTAGCAAGTTATGACCAAAAAAGTGACCAGCTCTACTAAAAAGTGGCCGGAAAGAGGCAGTAGTAGAACTGCTTAAGTTTTTGGTCATAACTTGCTTACTTTTCTAGATATCGACTTGATTTCTACTGCGTTGGATAGATAACCGTAATTACTTTAATTCAAATCTTGTTTTCTGCAGATAGTGCGTAAAAAATATTTTTCACAAAAAAAAAAACCATGGACTACCCCCTTTGTTTTTTTTGAAAAAATGATAAAAAATTTTCTTGCACTATCCACCAGAAAAAAAAATTCTAATTAAGGCTAATACGGTTAGCTATCCAACGCAAAAGAAATCAAGTTGATATATTAAAAACTTAGCAAGTTATGACCAAAAAGGTGACCAGCTCTACTAAAAATGTTCTTGCACTATCCACCAGAAAAAAATTCTAATTAAGGCTAATACGGTTAGCTATCCAACGCAAAAGAAATCAAGTTGATATATTGAAAACTTAGCAAGTTATGACCAAAAAGGTGACCAGCTCTACTAAAAAGTGGCCGGAAAGAGGCAGTAGTAGAACTGCTTAAGTTTTTGGTCATAACTTGCTTACTTTTCTAGATATCGACTTGATTTCTACTGCGTTGGATAGATAACCGTAATTACTTTAATTCAAATCTTGTTTTCTGCAGATAGTGCGTAAAAAATATTTTTCACAAAAAAAAAAACCATGGACTACCCCCTTTGTTTTTTTTGAAAAAATGATAAAAAATTTTCTTGCACTATCCACCAGAAAAAAAAATTCTAATTAAGGCTAATACGGTTAGCTATCCAACGCAAAAGAAATCAAGTTGATATATTGAAAACTTAGCAAGTTATGACCAAAAAGGTGACCAGCTCTACTAAAAATTTTCTTGCACTATCCACCAGAAAAAAAATTCTAATTAAGGCTAATACGGTTAGCTATCCAACGCAAAAATGAATCAAGTCGATATATTGAAAACTTAGCAAGTTATGACCAAAAAGGTGACCAGCTCTACTAAAAAGTGGCCGGAAAGAGGCAGTAGTAGAACTGCTTAAGTTTTTGGTCATAACTTGCTTACTTTTCTAGATATCGACTTGATTTCTACTGCGTTGGATAGATAACCGTAATTACTTTAATTCAAATCTTGTTTTCTGCAGATAGTGCGTAAAAAATATTTTTCACAAAAAAAAAAAAACCATGGACTACCCCCTTTGTTTTTTTTGAAAAAATGATAAAAAATTTTCTTGCACTATCCACCAGAAAAAAAATTCTAATTAAGGCCAATACGGTTAGCTATCCAACGCAAAAGAAATCAAGTCGATATATTGAAAACTTAGCAAGTTATGACCAAAAAAGTGACCAGCTCTACTAAAAAGTGGCCGGAAAGAGGCAGTAGTAGAACTGCTTAAGTTTTTGGTCATAACTTGCTTACTTTTCTAGATATCGACTTGATTTCTACTGCGTTGGATAGATAACCGTAATTACTTTAATAAAAATCTTGTTTTCTGCAGATAGTGCGTAAAAAATATTTTTCACAAAAAAAAAAACCATGGACTACCCCCTTTGTTTTTTTTGAAAAAATGATAAAAAATTTTCTTGCACTATCCACCAGAAAAAAAAATTCTAATTAAGGCTAATACGGTTAGCTATCCAACGCAAAAGAAATCAAGTTGATATATTAAAAACTTAGCAAGTTATGACCAAAAAGGTGACCAGCTCTACTAAAAATGTTCTTGCACTATCCACCAGAAAAAAATTCTAATTAAGGCTAATACGGTTAGCTATCCAACGCAAAAGAAATCAAGTTGATATATTGAAAACTTAGCAAGTTATGACCAAAAAGGTGACCAGCTCTACTAAAAAGTGGCCGGAAAGAGGCAGTAGTAGAACTGCTTAAGTTTTTGGTCATAACTTGCTTACTTTTCTAGATATCGACTTGATTTCTACTGCGTTGGATAGATAACCGTAATTACTTTAATAAAAATCTTGTTTTCTGCAGATAGTGCGTAAAAAATATTTTTCACAAAAAAAAAAACCATGGACTACCCCCTTTGTTTTTTTTGAAAAAATGATAAAAAATTTTCTTGCACTATCCACCAGAAAAAAAAATTCTAATTAAGGCTAATACGGTTAGCTATCCAACGCAAAAGGAATCAAGTCGATATATTGAAAACTTAGCAAGTTATGACCAAAAAGGTGACCAGCTCTACTAAAAAGTGGCCGGAAAGAGGCAGTAGTAGAACTGCTTAAGTTTTTGGTCATAACTTGCTTACTTTTCTAGATATCGACTTGATTTCTACTGCGTTGGATAGATAACCGTAATTACTTTAATACAAATCTTGTTTTCTGCAGATAGTGCGTAAAAAATATTTTTCACAAAAAAATAAAACCATGGACTACCCCCTTTGTTTTTTTTGAAAAAATGATAAAAAATTTTCTTGCACTATCCACCAGAAAAAAAAATTCTAATTAAGGCTAATACGGTTAGCTATCCAACGCAAAAGAAATCAAGTTGATATATTGAAAACTTAGCAAGTTATGACCAAAAAGGTGACCAGCTCTACTAAAAATTTTCTTGCACTATCCACCAGAAAAAAAATTCTAATTAAGGCTAATACGGTTAGCTATCCAACGCAAAAATGAATCAAGTCGATATATTGAAAACTTAGCAAGTTATGACCAAAAAGGTGACCAGCTCTACTAAAAAGTGGCCGGAAAGAGGCAGTAGTAGAACTGCTTAAGTTTTTGGTCATAACTTGCTTACTTTTCTAGATATCGACTTGATTTCTACTGCGTTGGATAGATAACCGTAATTACTTTAATTCAAATCTTGTTTTCTGCAGATAGTGCGTAAAAAATATTTTTCACAAAAAAAAAAAAACCATGGACTACCCCTTTGTTTTTTTTTGAAAAAATGATAAAAAATTTTCTTGCACTATCCACCAGAAAAAAAATTCTAATTAAGGCTAATACGGTTAGCTATCCAACGCAAAAGGAATCAAGTCGATATATTGAAAACTTAGCAAGTTATGACCAAAAAGGTGACCAGCTCTACTAAAAAGTGGCCGGAAAGAGGCAGTAGTAGAACTGCTTAAGTTTTTGGTCATAACTTGCTTACTTTTCTAGATATCGACTTGATTTCTACTGCGTTGGATAGATAACCGTAATTACTTTAATTCAAATCTTGTTTTCTGCAGATAGTGCGTAAAAAATATTTTTCACAAAAAAAAAAAAAACCATGGACTACCCCTTTGTTTTTTTTTGAAAAAATGATAAAAAATTTTCTTGCACTATCCACCAGAAAAAAAATTCTAATTAAGGCTAATACGGTTAGCTATCCAACGCAAAAGGAATCAAGTCGATATATTGAAAACTTAGCAAGTTATGACCAAAAAGGTGACCAGCTCTACTAAAAAGTGGCCGGAAAGAGGCAGTAGTAGAACTGCTTAAGTTTTTGGTCATAACTTGCTTACTTTTCTAGATATCGACTTGGTTTCTACTGCGTTGGATAGATAACCGTAATTACTTTAATTCAAATCTTGTTTTCTGCAGATAGTGCGTAAAAAATATTTTTCACAAAAAAAAAAACCATGGACTACCCCTTTGTTTTTTTTTGAAAAAATGATAAAAAATTTTCTTGCACTATCCACCAGAAAAAAAAATTCTAATTAAGGCTAATACGGTTAGCTATCCAACGCAAAAGAAATCAAGTCGATATATTGAAAACTTAGCAAGTTATGACCAAAAAGGTGACCAGCTCTACTAAAAAGTGGCCGGAAAGAGGCAGTAGTAGAACTGCTTAAGTTTTTGGTCATAACTTGCTTACTTTTCTAGATATCGACTTGATTTCTACTGCGTTGGATAGATAACCGTAATTACTTTAATTCAAATCTTGTTTTTTGCAGATAGTGCGTAAAAAATATTTTTCACAAAAAAAAAAAACCATGGACTACCCCCTTTGTTTTTTTTGAAAAAATGATAAAAAATTTTCTTGCACTATCCACCAGAAAAAAAATTCTAATTAAGGCTAATACGGTTAGCTATCCAACGCAAAAGAAATCAAGTTGATATATTGAAAACTTAGCAAGTTATGACCAAAAAGGTGACCAGTTCTACTAAAAAGTGGCCGGAAAGAGGCAGTAGTAGAACTGCTTAAGTTTTTGGTCATAACTTGCTTACTTTTCTAGATATCGACTTGATTTCTACTGCGTTGGATAGATAACCGTAATTACTTTAATTCAAATCTTGTTTTCTGCAGATAGTGCGTAAAAAATATTTTTCACAAAAAAAAAAAAAAACCATGGACTACCCCCTTTGTTTTTTTTTGAAAAAATGATAAAAAATTTTCTTGCACTATCCACCAGAAAAAAAAATTCTAATTAAGGCTAATACGGTTAGCTATCCAACGCAAAAGGAATCAAGTCGATATATTGAAAACTTAGCAAGTTATGACCAAAAAGGTGACCAGCTCTACTAAAAAGTGGCCGGAAAGAGGCAGTAGTAGAACTGCTTAAGTTTTTGGTCATAACTTGCTTACTTTTCTAGATATCGACTTGATTTCTACTGCGTTGGATAGATAACCGTAATTACTTTAATTCAAATCTTGTTTTCTGCAGATAGTGCGTAAAAAATATTTTTCACAAAAAAAAAAAAAAACCATGGACTACCCCCTTTGTTTTTTTTGAAAAAATGATAAAAAATTTTCTTGCACTATCCACCAGAAAAAAAATTCTAATTAAGGCTAATACGGTTAGCTATCCAACGCAAAAGGAATCAAGTCGATATATTGAAAACTTAGCAAGTTATGACCAAAAAGGTGACCAGCTCTACTAAAAAGTGGCCGGAAAGAGGCAGTAGTAGAACTGCTTAAGTTTTTGGTCATAACTTGCTTACTTTTCTAGATATCGACTTGATTTCTACTGCGTTGGATAGATAACCGTAATTACTTTAATTCAAATCTTGTTTTCTGCAGATAGTGCGTAAAAAATATTTTTCACAAAAAAAAAAAAAACCATGGACTACCCCTTTGTTTTTTTTGAAAAAATGATAAAAAATTTTCTTGCACTATCCACCAGAAAAAAAAATTCTAATTAAGGCTAATACGGTTAGCTATCCAACGCAAAAGGAATCAAGTCGATATATTGAAAACTTAGCAAGTTATGACCAAAAAGGTGACCAGCTCTACTAAAAAGTGGCCGGAAAGAGGCAGTAGTAGAACTGCTTAAGTTTTTGGTCATAACTTGCTTACTTTTCTAGATATCGACTTGATTTCTACTGCGTTGGATAGATAACCGTAATTACTTTAATTCAAATCTTGTTTTCTGCAGATAGTGCGTAAAAAATATTTTTCACAAAAAAAAAAAAACCATGGACTACCCCCTTTGTTTTTTTTGAAAAAATGATAAAAAATTTTCTTGCACTATCCACCAGAAAAAAAAATTCTAATTAAGGCTAATACGGTTAGCTATCCAACGCAAAAGGAATCAAGTCGATATATTGAAAACTTAGCAAGTTATGACCAAAAAGGTGACCAGCTCTACTAAAAAGTGGCCGGAAAGAGGCAGTAGTAGAACTGCTTAAGTTTTTGGTCATAACTTGCTTACTTTTCTAGATATCGACTTGATTTCTACTGCGTTGGATAGATAACCGTAATTACTTTAATTCAAATCTTGTTTTCTGCAGATAGTGCGTAAAAAATATTTTTCACAAAAAAAAAACCATGGACTACCCCCTTTGTTTTTTTTTGAAAAAATGATAAAAAATTTTCTTGCACTATCCACCAGAAAAAAAATTCTAATTAAGGCTAATACGGTTAGCTATCCAACGCAAAAGAAATCAAGTTGATATATTGAAAACTTAGCAAGTTATGACCAAAAAGGTGACCAGTTCTACTAAAAAGTGGCCGGAAAGAGGCAGTAGTAGAACTGCTTAAGTTTTTGGTCATAACTTGCTTACTTTTCTAGATATCGACTTGATTTCTACTGCGTTGGATAGATAACCGTAATTACTTTAATTCAAATCTTGTTTTTTGCAGATAGTGCGTAAAAAATATTTTTCACAAAAAAAAAAAAACCATGGACTACCCCCTTTGTTTTTTTTTGAAAAAATGATAAAAAATTTTCTTGCACTATCCACCAGAAAAAAAATTCTAATTAAGGCTAATACGGTTAGCTATCCAACGCAAAAGAAATCAAGTTGATATATTGAAAACTTAGCAAGTTATGACCAAAAAGGTGACCAGTTCTACTAAAAAGTGGCCGGAAAGAGGCAGTAGTAGAACTGCTTAAGTTTTTGGTCATAACTTGCTTACTTTTCTAGATATCGACTTGATTTCTACTGCGTTGGATAGATAACCGTAATTACTTTAATTCAAATCTTGTTTTCTGCAGATAGTGCGTAAAAAATATTTTTCACAAAAAAAAAAAAAAAAACCATGGACTACCCCCTTTGTTTTTTTTGAAAAAATGATAAAAAATTTTCTTGCACTATCCACCAGAAAAAAAATTCTAATTAAGGCTAATACGGTTAGCTATCCAACGCAAAAGAAATCAAGTTGATATATTGAAAACTTAGCAAGTTATGACCAAAAAGGTGACCAGTTCTACTAAAAAGTGGCCGGAAAGAGGCAGTAGTAGAACTGCTTAAGTTTTTGGTCATAACTTGCTTACTTTTCTAGATATCGACTTGATTTCTACTGCGTTGGATAGATAACCGTAATTACTTTAATTCAAATCTTGTTTTCTGCAGATAGTGCGTAAAAAGTATTTTTCACAAAAAAAAAAACCATGGACTACCCCCTTTGTTTTTTTTTGAAAAAATGATAAAAAATTTTCTTGCACTATCCACCAGAAAAAAAATTCTAATTAAGGCCAATACGGTTAGCTATCCAACGCAAAAGAAATCAAGCCGATATATTGAAAACTTAGCAAGTTATGACCAAAAAGGTGACCAGCTCTACTAAAAAGTGGCCGGAAAGAGGCAGTAGTAGAACTGCTTAAGTTTTTTTCATAACTTGCTTACTTTTCTAGATATCGACTTGATTTTTACTGCGTTGGATAGATAACCGTAATTACTTTAATTCAAATCTTGTTTTCTGCAGATAGTGCGTAAAAAATATTTTTCACAAAAAAAAAACCATGGACTACCCCCTTTGTTTTTTTTTTTGAAAAAATGATAAAAAATTTTCTTGCACTATCCACCAGAAAAAAAATTCTAATTAAGGCTAATGCGGTTAGCTATCCCACGCAAAAGAAATCAAGTTGATATATTGAAAACTTAGCAAGTTATGACCAAAAAGGTGACCAGCTCTACTAAAAAGTGGCCGGAAAGAGGCAGTAGTAGAACTGCTTAAGTTTTTGGTCATAACTTGCTTACTTTTCTAGATATCGACTTGATTTCTACTGCGTTGGATAGATAACCGTAATTACTTTAATTCAAATCTTGTTTTCTGCAGATAGTGCGTAAAAAGTATTTTTCACAAAAAAAAAAAAAACCATGGACTACCCCCTTTGTTTTTTTTTTAAAAAATGATAAAAAATTTTCTTGCACTATCCACCAGAAAAAAAATTCTAATTAAGGCCAATACGGTTAGCTATCCAACGCAAAAGAAATCAAGCCGATATATTGAAAAACTAGCAAGTTATGACCAAAAAGGTGACCAGCTCTACTAAAAAGTGGCCGGAAAGAGGCAGTAGTAGAACTGCTTAAGTTTTTTTCATAACTTGCTTACTTTTCTAGATATCGACTTGATTTCTACTGCGTTGGATAGATAACCGTAATTACTTTAATTCAAATCTTGTTTTCTGCAGATAGTGCGTAAAAAATATTTTTCACAAAAAAAAAACCATGGACTACCCCCTTTGTTTTTTTTTTGAAAAAATGATAAAAAATTTTCTTGCACTATCCACCAGAAAAAATATTCTAATTAAGGCCAATACGGTTAGCTATCCAACGCAAAAGAAATCAAGCCGATATATTGAAAAACTAGCAAGTTATGACCAAAAAGGTGACCAGCTCTACTAAAAAGTGGCCGGAAAGAGGCAGTAGTAGAACTGCTTAAGTTTTTTTCATAACTTGCTTACTTTTCTAGATATCGACTTGATTTCTACTGCGTTGGATAGATAACCGTAATTACTTTAATTCAAATCTTGTTTTCTGCAGATAGTGCGTAAAAAATATTTTTCACAAAAAAAAAACCATGGACTACCCCCTTTGTTTTTTTTGAAAAAATTATAAAAAATTTTCTTGCACTATCCACCAGAAAAAAAATTCTAATTAAGGCTAATACGGTTAGCTATCCAACGCAAAAGGAATCAAGTCGATATATTGAAAACTTAGCAAGTTATGACCAAAAAGGTGACCAGTTCTACTAAAAAGTGGCCGGAAAGAGGCAGTAGTAGAACTGCTTAAGTTTTTGGTCATAACTTGCTTACTTTTCTAGATATCGACTTGATTTCTACTGCGTTGGATAGATAACCGTAATTACTTTAATTCAAATCTTGTTTTCTGCAGATAGTGCGTAAAAAATATTTTTCACAAAAAAAAAACCATGGACTACCCCCTTTGTTTTTTTTGAAAAAATTATAAAAAATTTTCTTGCACTATCCACCAGAAAAAAAATTCTAATTAAGGCTAATACGGTTAGCTATCCAACGCAAAAGGAATCAAGTCGATATATTGAAAACTTAGCAAGTTATGACCAAAAAGGTGACCAGTTCTACTAAAAAGTGGCCGGAAAGAGGCAGTAGTAGAACTGCTTAAGTTTTTGGTCATAACTTGCTTACTTTTCTAGATATCGACTTGATTTCTACTGCGTTGGATAGATAACCGTAATTACTTTAATTCAAATCTTGTTTTCTGCAGATAGTGCGTAAAAAATATTTTTCACAAAAAAAAAACCATGGACTACCCCCTTTGTTTTTTTTTTGAAAAAATGATAAAAAATTTTCTTGCACTATCCACCAGAAAAAATATTCTAATTAAGGCCAATACGGTTAGCTATCCAACGCAAAAGAAATCAAGCCGATATATTGAAAAACTAGCAAGTTATGACCAAAAAGGTGACCAGTTCTACTAAAAAGTGGCCGGAAAGAGGCAGTAGTAGAACTGCTTAAGTTTTTGGTCATAACTTGCTTACTTTTCTAGATATCGACTTGATTTCTACTGCGTTGGATAGATAACCGTAATTACTTTAATTCAAATCTTGTTTTCTGCAGATAGTGCGTAAAAAATATTTTTCACAAAAAAAAAACCATGGACTACCCCCTTTGTTTTTTTTTTGAAAAAATGATAAAAAATTTTCTTGCACTATCCACCAGAAAAAATATTCTAATTAAGGCCAATACGGTTAGCTATCCAACGCAAAAGAAATCAAGCCGATATATTGAAAAACTAGCAAGTTATGACCAAAAAGGTGACCAGTTCTACTAAAAAGTGGCCGGAAAGAGGCAGTAGTAGAACTGCTTAAGTTTTTGGTCATAACTTGCTTACTTTTCTAGATATCGACTTGATTTCTACTGCGTTGGATAGATAACCGTAATTACTTTAATTCAAATCTTGTTTTCTGCAGATAGTGCGTAAAAAATATTTTTCACAAAAAAAAAAAAAAACCATGGACTACCCCCTTTGTTTTTTTTGAAAAAATTATAAAAAATTTTCTTGCACTATCCACCAGAAAAAAAATTCTAATTAAGGCTAATACGGTTAGCTATCCAACGCAAAAGGAATCAAGTCGATATATTGAAAACTTAGCAAGTTATGACCAAAAAGGTGACCAGTTCTACTAAAAAGTGGCCGGAAAGAGGCAGTAGTAGAACTGCTTAAGTTTTTGGTCATAACTTGCTTACTTTTCTAGATATCGACTTGATTTCTACTGCGTTGGATAGATAACCGTAATTACTTTAATTCAAATCTTGTTTTCTGCAGATAGTGCGTAAAAAATATTTTTCACAAAAAAAAAAAAAAACCATGGACTACCCCCTTTGTTTTTTTTGAAAAAATTATAAAAAATTTTCTTGCACTATCCACCAGAAAAAAAATTCTAATTAAGGCTAATACGGTTAGCTATCCAACGCAAAAGGAATCAAGTCGATATATTGAAAACTTAGCAAGTTATGACCAAAAAGGTGACCAGTTCTACTAAAAAGTGGCCGGAAAGAGGCAGTAGTAGAACTGCTTAAGTTTTTTTCATAACTTGCTTACTTTTCTAGATATCGACTTGATTTCTACTGCGTTGGATAGATAACCGTAATTACTTTAATTCAAATCTTGTTTTCTGCAGATAGTGCGTAAAAAATATTTTTCACAAAAAAAAAAAAAAAAAAACCATGGACTACCCCCTTTGTTTTTTTTTTGAAAAAATGATAAAAAATTTTCTTGCACTATCCACCAGAAAAAAAATTCTAATTAAGGCAAATGCGGTTAGCTATCCCACGCAAAAGAAATCAAGTTGATATATTGAAAACTTAGCAAGTTATGACCAAAAAGGTGACCAGCTCTACTAAAAAGTGGCCGGAAAGAGGCAGTAGTAGAACTGCTTAAGTTTTTGGTCATAACTTGCTTACTTTTCTAGATATCGACTTGATTTCTACTGCGTTGGATAGATAACCGTAATTACTTTAATTCAAATCTTGTTTTCTGCAGATAGTGCGTAAAAAGTATTTTTCACAAAAAAAAAAAACCATGGACTACCCCCTTTGTTTTTTTTTGAAAAAATGATAAAAAATTTTCTTGCACTATCCACCAGAAAAAAAATTCTAATTAAGGCCAATACGGTTAGCTATCCAACGCAAAAGAAATCAAGCCGATATATTGAAAACTTAGCAAGTTATGACCAAAAAGGTGACCAGCTCTACTAAAAAGTGGCCGGAAAGAGGCAGTAGTAGAACTGCTTAAGTTTTTTTCATAACTTGCTTACTTTTCTAGATATCGACTTGATTTCTACTGCGTTGGATAGATAACCGTAATTACTTTAATTCAAATCTTGTTTTCTGCAGATAGTGCGTAAAAAATATTTTTCACAAAAAAAAAAACCATGGACTACCCCCTTTGTTTTTTTTGATAAAATGATAAAAAATTCTCTTGCACTATCCACCAGAAAAAAAATTCTAATTAAGGCTAATACGGTTAGCTATCCAACGCAAAAGAAATCAAGTTGATATATTGAAAACTTAGCAAGTTATGACCAAAAAGGTGACCAGCTCTACTAAAAATTTTCTTGCACTATCCACCAGAAAAAAATTCTAATTAAGGCTAATACGGTTAGCTATCCAACGCAAAAGGAATCAAGTCGATATATTGAAAACTTAGCAAGTTATGACCAAAAAGGTGACCAGTTCTACTAAAAAGTGGCCGGAAAGAGGCAGTAGTAGAACTGCTTAAGTTTTTGGTCATAACTTGCTTACTTTTCTAGATATCGACTTGATTTCTACTGCGTTGGATAGATAACCGTAATTACTTTAATTCAAATCTTGTTTTCTGCAGATAGTGCTTAAAAAATATTTTTCACAAAAAAAAAAACCATGGACTACCCCCTTTGTTTTTTTTGAAAAAATTATAAAAAATTTTCTTGCACTATCCACCAGAAAAAAAATTCTAATTAAGGCTAATACGGTTAGCTATCCAACGCAAAAGGAATCAAGTCGATATATTGAAAACTTAGCAAGTTATGACCAAAAAGGTGACCAGTTCTACTAAAAAGTGGCCGGAAAGAGGCAGTAGTAGAACTGCTTAAGTTTTTGGTCATAACTTGCTTACTTTTCTAGATATCGACTTGATTTCTACTGCGTTGGATAGATAACCGTAATTACTTTAATTCAAATCTTGTTTTCTGCAGATAGTGCGTAAAAAATATTTTTCACAAAAAAAAAAAAAAACCATGGACTACCCCCTTTGTTTTTTTTGAAAAAATGATAAAAAATTTTCTTGCACTATCCACCAGAAAAAAAAATTCTAATTAAGGCTAATACGGTTAGCTATCCAACGCAAAAGAAATCAAGTTGATATATTGAAAACTTAGCAAGTTATGACCAAAAAGGTGACCAGTTCTACTAAAAAGTGGCCGGAAAGAGGCAGTAGTAGAACTGCTTAAGTTTTTGGTCATAACTTGCTTACTTTTCTAGATATCGACTTGATTTCTACTGCGTTGGATAGATAACCGTAATTACTTTAATTCAAATCTTGTTTTCTGCAGATAGTGCGTAAAAAATATTTTTCACAAAAAAAAAAAAAAAAACCATGGACTACCCCCTTTGTTTTTTTTGAAAAAATTATAAAAAATTTTCTTGCACTATCCACCAGAAAAAAAAATTCTAATTAAGGCTAATACGGTTAGCTATCCAACGCAAAAGAAATCAAGTTGATATATTGAAAACTTAGCAAGTTATGACCAAAAAGGTGACCAGTTCTACTAAAAAGTGGCCGGAAAGAGGCAGTAGTAGAACTGCTTAAGTTTTTGGTCATAACTTGCTTACTTTTCTAGATATCGACTTGATTTCTACTGCGTTGGATAGATAACCGTAATTACTTTAATTCAAATCTTGTTTTCTGCAGATAGTGCGTAAAAAATATTTTTCACAAAAAAAAAAAAAAAAAACCATGGACTACCCCCTTTGTTTTTTTTGAAAAAATTATAAAAAATTTTCTTGCACTATCCACCAGAAAAAAAATTCTAATTAAGGCTAATACGGTTAGCTATCCAACGCAAAAGAAATCAAGTTGATATATTGAAAACTTAGCAAGTTATGACCAAAAAGGTGACCAGTTCTACTAAAAAGTGGCCGGAAAGAGGCAGTAGTAGAACTGCTTAAGTTTTTGGTCATAACTTGCTTACTTTTCTAGATATCGACTTGATTTCTACTGCGTTGGATAGATAACCGTAATTACTTTAATTCAAATCTTGTTTTCTGCAGATAGTGCGTAAAAAATATTTTTCACAAAAAAAAAAAAAAACCATGGACTACCCCCTTTGTTTTTTTTTGAAAAAATTATAAAAAATTTTCTTGCACTATCCACCAGAAAAAAAAATTCTAATTAAGGCTAATACGGTTAGCTATCCAACGCAAAAGAAATCAAGTTGATATATTGAAAACTTAGCAAGTTATGACCAAAAAGGTGACCAGTTCTACTAAAAAGTGGCCGGAAAGAGGCAGTAGTAGAACTGCTTAAGTTTTTGGTCATAACTTGCTTACTTTTCTAGATATCGACTTGATTTCTACTGCGTTGGATAGATAACCGTAATTACTTTAATTCAAATCTTGTTTTCTGCAGATAGTGCTTAAAAAATATTTTTCACAAAAAAAAAAAAAAAACCATGGACTACCCCCTTTGTTTTTTTTGAAAAAATTATAAAAAATTTTCTTGCACTATCCACCAGAAAAAAAATTCTAATTAAGGCTAATACGGTTAGCTATCCAACGCAAAAGAAATCAAGTTGATATATTGAAAACTTAGCAAGTTATGACCAAAAAGGTGACCAGTTCTGCTAAAAAGTGGCCGGAAAGAGGCAGTAGTAGAACTGCTTAAGTTTTTGGTCATAACTTGCTTACTTTTCTAGATATCGACTTGATTTCTACTGCGTTGGATAGATAACCGTAATTACTTTAATTCAAATCTTGTTTTCTGCAGATAGTGCGTAAAAAATATTTTTCACAAAAAAAAAAAAAAAAAACCATGGACTACCCCCTTTGTTTTTTTTGAAAAAATTATAAAAAATTTTCTTGCACTATCCACCAGAAAAAAAATTCTAATTAAGGCTAATACGGTTAGCTATCCAACGCAAAAGAAATCAAGTTGATATATTGAAAACTTAGCAAGTTATGACCAAAAAGGTGACCAGTTCTACTAAAAAGTGGCCGGAAAGAGGCAGTAGTAGAACTGCTTAAGTTTTTGGTCATAACTTGCTTACTTTTCTAGATATCGACTTGATTTCTACTGCGTTGGATAGATAACCGTAATTACTTTAATTCAAATCTTGTTTTCTGCAGATAGTGCGTAAAAAATATTTTTCACAAAAAAAAAAAAACCATGGACTACCCCCTTTGTTTTTTTTGAAAAAATTATAAAAAATTTTCTTGCACTATCCACCAGAAAAAAAATTCTAATTAAGGCTAATACGGTTAGCTATCCAACGCAAAAGAAATCAAGTTGATATATTGAAAACTTAGCAAGTTATGACCAAAAAGGTGACCAGTTCTACTAAAAAGTGGCCGGAAAGAGGCAGTAGTAGAACTGCTTAAGTTTTTGGTCATAACTTGCTTACTTTTCTAGATATCGACTTGATTTCTACTGCGTTGGATAGATAACCGTAATTACTTTAATTCAAATCTTGTTTTCTGCAGATAGTGCGTAAAAAATATTTTTCACAAAAAAAAAAAAAAAACCATGGACTACCCCCTTTGTTTTTTTTGAAAAAATTATAAAAAATTTTCTTGCACTATCCACCAGAAAAAAAATTCTAATTAAGGCTAATACGGTTAGCTATCCAACGCAAAAGAAATCAAGTTGATATATTGAAAACTTAGCAAGTTATGACCAAAAAGGTGACCAGTTCTACTAAAAAGTGGCCGGAAAGAGGCAGTAGTAGAACTGCTTAAGTTTTTGGTCATAACTTGCTTACTTTTCTAGATATCGACTTGATTTCTACTGCGTTGGATAGATAACCGTAATTACTTTAATTCAAATCTTGTTTTCTGCAGATAGTGCGTAAAAAATATTTTTCACAAAAAAAAAAAAACCATGGACTACCCCCTTTGTTTTTTTTGAAAAAATTATAAAAAATTTTCTTGCACTATCCACCAGAAAAAAAATTCTAATTAAGGCTAATACGGTTAGCTATCCAACGCAAAAGAAATCAAGTTGATATATTGAAAACTTAGCAAGTTATGACCAAAAAGGTGACCAGTTCTACTAAAAAGTGGCCGGAAAGAGGCAGTAGTAGAACTGCTTAAGTTTTTGGTCATAACTTGCTTACTTTTCTAGATATCGACTTGATTTCTACTGCGTTGGATAGATAACCGTAATTACTTTAATTCAAATCTTGTTTTCTGCAGATAGTGCGTAAAAAATATTTTTCACAAAAAAAAAAAAAAAACCATGGACTACCCCCTTTGTTTTTTTTGAAAAAATTATAAAAAATTTTCTTGCACTATCCACCAGAAAAAAAATTCTAATTAAGGCTAATACGGTTAGCTATCCAACGCAAAAGAAATCAAGTTGATATATTGAAAACTTAGCAAGTTATGACCAAAAAGGTGACCAGTTCTACTAAAAAGTGGCCGGAAAGAGGCAGTAGTAGAACTGCTTAAGTTTTTGGTCATAACTTGCTTACTTTTCTAGATATCGACTTGATTTCTACTGCGTTGGATAGATAACCGTAATTACTTTAATTCAAATCTTGTTTTCTGCAGATAGTGCGTAAAAAATATTTTTCACAAAAAAAAAAAACCATGGACTACCCCCTGTGTTTTTTTTGAAAAAATGATAAAAATTCTCTTGCACTATCCACCAGAAAAAAATTCTAATTAAGGCTAATACGGTTAGCTATCCAACGCAAAAGGAATCAAGTCGATTTATTGAAAACTTAGCAAGTTATGACCAAAAAGGTGACCAGCTCTACTAAAAATTTTCTTGCACTATCCACCAGAAAAAAAATTCTAATTAAGGCCAATACGGTTAGCTATCCAACGCAAAAGAAATCAAGTCGATATATTGAAAACTTAGCAAGTTATGACCAAAAAGGTAAGCAGTTCTACTACTGCTTCTTTCCGGCAACTTTTTAGTAAACCACTTTTTGTTAAAACACTTCCAAAAAGTTTAGAGCCTACAGATTAAATTCCTTTTTAATTTTGGTAATTTTCATGGGCAAAATCATAAATGGTACTTCGGCAAAGTGGGGAATTGTAAAAACCCAGCAAAGCAACAGCACGGGGGTATAGAGAAATTTCAAAAAAAAATTTTAAATAGTTTAAAGTAATTTCTGTGTATTGAGGCGAAAGATTACAAATCTAGACGACGTCCCCTTTAAAATGGTATATGTCCCATTTAGCAATCTTCTATGGTTCATCCGGAAGCTATTTTAGATTATTTTGAAATTTTTATATACCCCAGTGCTGTTGCTCTGAGTGATTTTAGCAATTTCCTGTAGTGTTTTCTACTCTGTAGTCCAACAAGAAGTTACTTAATTCATTTTGACTTCTTATTCTTTCGCTTATATACAAGTTTATCTTAATAGAAACATATGTTTATCTATCACATACAAATGTACTTAGTTGTGAATACTATAGGTGGTGGTATTCCACAACTTCCACCACGAGTATATATATATATTTTTAATTTCCTTCTTTTATTGAGTAGTAAGATTGACCAAACCAAAATTTTAGTTATGTAAGTGTTTAAATTTTCATATTTGTTTAAGCAATTAATTAAAATTATCACTTAAATAAATTTAGATATACCATACATGTGGTGTATGTATTACAAACTTAGTAAAAAATATATTTATAGTGAATGTGGTTCTTTTTATGCAAACGAAAACAAACGCCTGAGCACTCAACACTTTGTTTCTGGAGAGATCTCAATTGCACATGGATTGCTTTGATTATATGTTTCAACACCACTCGATGAACACTCACAAGGAAAACATTCTAGATCTTCTTCTGCTCCCGCTTCAGCTTCAGCCATTCCCTTACTTGGTAAAGGAGTTTCAATAGAAATTTCAGTTGCTGCAACCGACAGCGAACATACTGAGACATCAGAGTCTGATAGTGGCAGTGGTACAGGTTCTTGTGGTAACAGGGATATATCATAAGTGCACATCTCTTGTGCATACCACACAGAAGGTTCATCCAGCCAACTATTTTGTTCCTTATCTTCCGTTTCCTCGAAATCAGTAGTCTCTTCTATGAAATTATCAGCTGTGTGGTACAATTTTTTAGTTTGTTTTGTCAACCAAGCATCACGGCCAGGCGACTGAAAATAACCCATAAGTAAATATCTATCATTGAAACTGAAGACACAAGGTCCTTGAGGATACAAATTGTCCCACATGCCAACTAAAGATGTACTCTTGTCTTCACTGCCGAAATTCAATCGAAATGGTCCAACACGTTTACCCTGACGCCAAGTACCTATAAAGCTTACAGAGCCACATATAGCATTAGCTGCTAAAACTTTACTGTTATAAATGCCAACGCCATGTCGCTGACCACGATACCAACTACCACTATAGGTATCACCATTTGAATAAACATAACGGCCCTTGCCGTGTTTTAGATTTTTGCGCCAATTGCCTTCATAGTAACTACCATCAGGATAAATAAAAATTCCTCTGCCAGATCTTATACCTTAAAAGGAGAAAGTTTATAACATGTGATAATGATATTTCTTGCAAGTTCTTTAAATTACCACAGCGGTATTGGCCAAAATATCGTGAACCATCTTTAAATACGTATAGTCCAATACCATGCCGTTGTCCTTTACAATATTGACCGTCATATTGATCACCTTTTGGTAATATGGCCCAACCCCGTCCACTTCGTTCACCCTTACGATTTCGGCCACCAATATAAAGCTAAATTTGTTATTTGTTTAGTATCCTTAAATATATCGAATTATTGAATGTAAAAATAACAATAAACTTACCCCAATGTTGATGTGTTCTTCCTCATCCCCAAGAAAAGTTTTTTCTTCATCGGTATCTGAAATTTCATTAGAAGTACTCATGTTTCTTTAGCAACTCAATTATTTGCTTTTGTATTAATTCCTTATAGTTCACAATAGATTATTGGAAAATTCTGTTTTTAATCATTTATTGCTGAAACAAGTTTGATTTGTTAAAATTTGATATATTGATTAAATACTTTATAACTAAAATTAGAAGCAACAAGTAATTTAAAGTACGAATATATGAAAATATATATAACTAGTTGACCCGGCAAACGTTATCTTGCCTTAAAATTTTTATATATTCGATCTTCTTACACTAAGAAATCGTACTCATAGAGTAAAGAACTGTGCCAGACCGGGTAAAAACAGGTAGTAGGCAAATAAGCCAGATACCGACTATAGTGTTACCTGCCGGGCGGATTTGTATGTTAAAAATTTTCAAGATTATACATATAAACCTTCCCCTTGAATTACTCTATCAAATTCCGTTGGGTAGTTTTAAAGATTTAAGCATACATAGGGATATAGGGACAGAGAAAGCGACTTTGTTTTATACTATGTAGCAGGGACCGTAACTGTTATGACTTTTATCGAAAAAGTCAAGAAAAAAAGTTATTTTTTAACTTTTAAATCCAGAAATTAAAAGTTATTTTTGACTTTTATTATTTTAAGGCAAAAATAAAAGTCTTGAATTAAGTATTGCATAGTAATACGCTAGTTTTATTGCCTACAATTTATAGGTAATAATAATTGATGTATATTCTACCCATTGAAAATAAAAAAATATCACTATCTCCTATGATTTCTAATTCGCGATTGAACGCTATCATTTGTTATCAGTTAAACAATTCTATATTAAACTCACATTGAAAGAAATATACTGAAAGAATTAACAGTGATGCAGTTATTACAACAATAATTACTAATAACAAAATAAGAGAATTATGTTTTGTAATGCTCTTGAAATTGTGGTAACGGATGTTTTATGATTTACAACATTGAAAGCAATAAAACTTGCGTACTACTAAGCAATATTTAATGCATGACTTTTATTTTTGACTTAAAATATTAAAAGTTAAAAAATAACATTTATTTTTTGAGTAAAATAATAAAAGTTAAAAAATAACTTTTAATTTTTGCCTTAAAAAATAAAAGTCAAAATTAAAATTTATTTTTTGACTTTTATCAAAAAAGGCACAAATTTAAAAGTCATACAAAAATTTGCATGTACATCACCTATGTATCATAATGATAAGAACCAAAATTTTCTACGATCATTTTTTATGTAAATTTTTAAAAATAACAGTTATTTTCTGTCCTTGCTATGTAGTGAAGAAATTATTTATATTCTGCATTGCATTGTTATATCTATGAACTAATTTTTTAAATTTATAAAAGTAATAATCAAAGTTCTGTAAGACCATGTTTTACTATTGCCAATATTAATATATTTAATTTTGTTTCATATTAATTATTAAACAATAAAATAAAATTAGACTTTGATTATCTGCTGATCTTTTTTTATTTTTGACATTCAACTTCTGCTAGCAAAAAATAAGATTGGCATTGCTTTTACCTGAGCAGACTAGTTCACCATTGAAATTGGGTAAAAGACAAATTTTTTGCCAACGCTTAATTATGCCATTTCCTTATGGGCCTTATAATAGCATAAGAATTTTTCCAATTTATTTTACTAACACAAGAAATTTTTCTTACAATTTTAAACTTTATTAATGTCTTATAATTAATTATACATAGTTATTTTTCTTACTTACTTTATGAATAATAAAATATATATTTCTAATTGCATAGCATTATGTGTTAAAACTTAGGTTTCAGTTTTAGTTGAATATACACACTTTATTTTGTATATGTTCATATTTTATATACCATAATTATATTTTATTAAATTTTTTATTTAGTTAAATTAATAGGCCTTTTGTTTATGTATGTAATTTGTAACTGTATATCTATTGGTGTAAGAATAAACTATTTTTATTTAAAAAAGCTTAACTGTTTTTGTTTTTTGTAGGCTGTTTTTAACTAATAATAAATAAAAAAAATTATTAAATAAAATTAAATCAATTTAAAAAAAAAAAAAATTCTTTATAAATAAAACCTTTTTTCCTTAACACGAAAAGTAAGCTTTAACAAATTTTTGTGGAGGCATGCACTTTAACGTTACATATTCAGGGCTGTCATAGAATCCAATGTTGTCGGTTTTATTTTCGAACTAGAATTAATGTCGGTTTTAGGTGTCACAGAAACCAATGTTATCGGTTTTGTATTGGATTGAAACCAATCAGTTGACAGTTGTTGGTTTGTTTAATTTTCATTAAAAATTCACATGCAGTTAAATATTTAATAAAAATTCAAGTAAATTAATATTAATTCTACAAAAATAAATTTTTATTCATACTTTTTTTTCTCTAACAAAAAAAATAGCACTTAAAACTCAATAATTATGCATTTTATAGAAAAATATCCTGACATTGCCAAGGAATTTACAAAACTTGATAAGCCAACTGTATGACCTCTTTGACAATAGTTGGCTGAATCAAAAAAGAGTAGGTTCACGGCAAAAAGATGTAAACAGAAAGCTTCTTTATTTAACCGGTAATTTATGAATATTCGTTTTACTTTCTGTGAGCATTCTTCTTTTAATAATAAAAATCCTACAACGGCAAAAGTCATTTTATTTCACTACTTATTTCACTGACACTAATTATATATTTTATATTAAAAATTTTCAGTAAAAAACACGTTTTTATTTTCATTTAAACGAAAACACTTACGATTTATCAAAATTGTTATCAAACATTTATATAAACAATTTCATACAAATAAACTAATGTATAAAACAACTGATTCGAACATCGGTTTTATTTGTCTTCGAAAATAACAAAAACGACTTGGTTTCATGACACCAAATGAAACTAATATTGGTTTGCAAAACCGACTTGGATTCTATGACAGCCCTGATTAATATTTAATAATCCTTAGCCAAACGACATAGTATGTTGCTTTTATTGAGTTGGAAATATTGTGAAATTGCTAATCTATATATTAAAGTTTTGAAATTAATGAAATGTGTTGGAAGCTACACATTTAAAAAAAAAAAAAAACATTTTTTTAAATAAAAAATTTTAATGCCGTTAATATGTAACAATTGAGAATATGTATGGATAATACAATGCGTATTATTTAAATGTACAAAAAAAAAAATTCTTAAAATAGAATATTAGGCATAAGTGTATTTCAATTTCATAAAGAATATTTGTTATACATTTTGGGGTTTTTTTTTTTTAATTTTATTATTTAAAAGTAAAATAATTACAATGAATAACAAATAGCTACCATTTAATGATAATGATTTATATTCAATGAACATACACACATAATAATTAAAAATTTTATTAATGTTGTATGTAGGTGGTGTGGGCTATGATAATGGTAATAATTTCAAATGATAAAATTAGATAGAATAGACCCAAAGGTAATGAAAAAATCAGCAATTTTATATGTATGATATATATGTGATGTATGTGCTTTGTACGTAATTTTTAATGAAAATTTTCGTATACAAGTACCTTGATTAAATTTAAATTTGATGTACACTTATAGCCTTTTAATTTTAAGATGACGATGTATATGAGTTTTGAAGGAGATTAACTAAACTGAACTGAAGTTCGAAAATGTTTAAAATGTATGTGTTTGCACTGTCGATTATACTATTCAGCGGCTTCAATTGTCTACATTTTCCAATAACAAAAGAATCGTTTTTGAACGGACACCGTTTCTTAATTTCTTGGTTTAAATTGATTGTATTATATTTAGTTCATAAGTTTTTTTTTTAAGTTTATAAGCTAATACACAAATTTAAGGCCGTCTTATGTGAAGCTAGTTTTATTGGGTTGCATTAAAAACGCAAAATAATAAATAAAAATATATAGAAACATGTCCGTTTAAAAAACTAATGGTAGACATAATTTCAACATTAGCGTATTATTACAGATCATCGATTGCGGATATAAATTTCTACCTTAGATATTAGAAATTGTTTTCAAAATTTTCCAGCAATTCAATGATTATAAATTTTATTAGAATGTAATTTATATGCTAAAAAAACCCCCTTCAAAAACATATTTTTTTGCTGGCTAAAGAATAAAATAAATTCTAAGTGAAATTTGACATACCTCGTTAAGTATAGACCCTTGAAAAATAAAATTTGGTGAACGCTTTTCTTTGACTATACAGACATACATACAAATCAAATTTATCCAATTATATCCATTCATTTCAATCTAAATTTGTTAAGTCTAAATTTTTTTTTTACAAAAAATATGCAAAAATTATTATATAGCCCACATACTAACTAGGGAAGAAGATAAAACCCATAGAAGTTAATTAATAAAAATAAAAAAACAAACATTTTCTAAAAGTTAGAAAAATACATTTGTTAATACAACATATTCAAACCTTTACATGCCCCTATCCCCTCTATTTGTATTGAAATTTTGTGTGTATTATTTGTTTTGTATTGTATTCACCTTTAAATTGCAATCGGAAACTGTTTGTTTCGTTTCTTGTATACAATTCATAACGAATTATAAAAGTAAGTTTTAAAATATATCTTAATATTACATTTAACTTAGATAAGAAATAAAATACATATATATATATATATGTATTTATGCATATAATATATATTTAAAAATATAAAAAAGCATTAATATATTTTAACAAAACTATTTTATAAACAATTTCCAATTAAGTTTAATCATTGTTGTGTTTGTTATTTGGGTATTTGTAGTTGTTGCAGGAGCTATGTGAACGTTAACATTATTATTATTATTATTATTATTATATCTCTGCATTTTGTTGGAAGTAGACTATAAATATTTATTATTTTTATGCATACGCGACTTTCCTGGATTAACTTTACATTTAAGTTGCTGTATTAAATCGTAGATTTTTAATGCTGGTCCTACTTTCATACCCAACAAGGTGATAATTTCATCTTTTGATAATTGTAACAAACGTTTACCATCAATTTTGTTACGACTTAACGTATCACAATGTGCCGTACAGTCGTTTACCCTCAAAAATTGTGAAACATCATAGACATTCCAGATGTCTGGCATAAGATCGGCAATGTTTTCACTGTCTGTACAATCACTTAAACGTGGTATATATTTCGTACTGCTAACGGAGGAATTCTAAAAAAGAGATTTTAACCAAATATATGTATATGTGATGTACTATATATAATAAAATAAAATTTATAAAAATTAAACAGATGTTAAAATTAATGAGCATTATAAAAGGTTGAGACGTGTTTGGTGGTAATGATCCAATAACAGTGCGTTTAAAAATTATATACTCGTATTGTTTAAACATGAACGGCTTTTGAATTTTTGAAAACAATATTGCAATTTTTAAACTTGAGTTTTTGTTTTGCTGAAATAAAATCCCGCAATAAGTACATCGATGTCGAGTCAAGTCGAAAATAAATTTTAAGTAGTAAAAAAAAACAAATGTGTATTAATATAAAAAATTAAATCTTGCAAATATTTGCATTTAGGCAGTTTAGCAAATAAAATTTTTTCCATCCAATAAGAATACAAAGAAACAGATAACAAATTTTATATTAATAACGGTTAAGTACATAAATATATACAGATTGGCGCGTCCTGAAAGAAAGTACACTTAACAGCTAAATAACGATAAGTAAATGACCGTCAAGACTTTATTCTGTCACAGGAAATTCTATGATTGAAAAAATAAAATAAAATTTGTTAAGAAAAAAATTTCCAATTGGTTTGATTAATTTTTTCCCTAACTTTTCGCCAAAATGTTGTCTTATTCAAAGTGTTTTTGTTTTCTTTTTTAAATTCAACTATAGAAACATTCTATATTTCGAATACTAATATATTATATAGTAGAAAGTGAAATATTTAGTTACGTGAAGCATGAGTCTTATTCAGTCAGACCCAAATATTTATAAATTTCCTTTTATTTCAGTTTGAAAAAAGTTATTGAAATAAAAAGCATACGAAACAGTTAGGAAATATTTTTCACATAGTTTTTTTTTTTAATAAGAATTCGTATTCTCATGAAAAAGTAGTATAAAAATATTTCTTTTCTTTACTGAAAAGAAGTTTAAAAAAAAACTTTATACACATAAAAAAATTAATAAGTATTTGTTAAATAATAAATGGAAAGGAATATTAAATGAATTTTTGTGGATATTTGGATTTTGTTTGAATATTTGATGATGATGAGAGGTACGCACTATTATAGGGTTTGACTACCACTTACCCCAATGTAACTAGTAGCTTTTCTTGTAGCTATGGGTGGAGCAGGTGACTGTGTTTTCTTAACGATACTTTTGTTAGATTTACGTACTTTATCGTTTGTTGAAGCAGCTGCTGCCGCCGGATTTATCAGCAGAGCTGTTGATGTTGTTAGACCAGTCGAAGCATTCGCAGCAGATAATGGATCATTTTGGAGGCAAGAGGATTGATTTGATAGAAGGCTATTACTATCCTCGTCATATTCTTCACAGTCGTCAACATCATTGTCAGCTGGAACGTCTACCGTATGTGAAACGCTTGTGTTTTCATAAAAGGCAGGATTATGATGTTCTGGTTTCAATTCCAATTTTATGCTAAGCTTAGGCAGATGGGGTGTTGTCTTTAAAGCTATGGTACGAGATTTAACTGAAATTAGTTACATAAATGTGCAAATACATACATATTTAATAAGAGTAAATACGTCATGGATATTTTTATACCGCACTTGAATAAATAAAATAAGACAAAAATCATACCTTGAGGTTGTATGTCTTGAGGTGTTGTGGTTTGATTATATTTAGTTGCAGCTGCTGATTGATTTGGTCCTTTCTTTTTACGTTTCTTTTGTGTTTTTGATTTGGCTGTTGCTTTTGCTGTCGAAGGGGCTGGCGCAGGTGGCCCTTCCAATTTATGATTCACTAGAATGCACCATCCCACCGGATAAATATCAGCAGATTCACAATCTAACCATTGATCGTACTCATCAGTCCAACCATCAAAATGTATTTTCAAAAGACGCCCCACTATGCGGGACACTGTCGCGACACATACTAAGCGAGGATCCATGAGATCAGCACATTCTAAGCTCATGCCCACCTAGCAAATGGACATACATAAATCACTAGTTAAATTAATTTTCGTAACACTATTTATACCTCGAAACCATGATTAGGCACATCCCGATGAAATAAATGATCACCAGCGGGCATGGCATTTGTATCACGTAAATATGTTTGCCACGTAAAATTATTTGCGTTATAACCATTGGGAGGTGTTAGTGCTATGTTATTAGCCGCACAAAAACCAACTGGAAAAATGCTAGGCGATTTCTCATGATAACAAAACCTTGTAAATGAAATAATTAATATAAACAAATATTTATTATAATAGATATCCGACGTCAATATCTATACAATATTATACTTACCAGTCGGAACCTGTAGCGTCTGGTTGATATGAATCAATACGTATCATCATATAACCGAATTTTAAAACTGCCATTACTGTTGCCACACATATTGAAGAGAGATTCAAAGGATCAACTGCTTCCAGTTTCATGCCTTCAACAAAAGTTTTTGTATTGCCTTCAATGAAATATTCTTCAAAGGTGAAATTCATTTTAAACAATTCTATAGTTGCATCATCTTCATGCACTTCAATCATGGCTTCACGACCCGCTAAAACACACGGAAAGAAATATAATCATTGATTTAAGATTCAGCTTGTGGTGAAACTAATTTAAGACTATTTACCCAACATTCTTTCCAAATAATCCTGTGGTGCTGCCAAGTTATGTCCTACTGTAGTAGCCCAACCCACTGGGTGTATTATGGGTGAATCTTCGTGACACCAGAAGCCATCATCAGAATCAAAATACCGTAGAAATAGACGTTTTCCAACAATTTTTGTAACCGTCGCTAAGCGTACCTGCGATATACGATCCTTATCAACACATTCTAGATTAAGTCCAATACGAAAACGTGACTGCATGCTTTCGTTGATTTTATTGTAAAAGCTAGAGGGCAACGTTCGTGCCCCAGACAAACGACTGACTAAGAAATCTTTCCAATCTTTGTATTTGTTCTCAATTGTTCGTGGTGGTATTAGAGGTTTACCTCTTGTTGCACACCAACCGACTGCATGTACTTCAGCGTTACATAAATTCACCCAGAAATCATGACTCTCATCGTCGAAACCTATAAAAACACGTAAAAAGTAATAATTTAAGCGGAATTTAAAAGACAAAAATCTTTACATTTAAAGGCGAAATGAAGTTGCTAAACCTATGTGAGTTGAAGAAATAAAATAAACTGACCTTCATATCTCATAAGAGCCTTATAGCCTTGTATGTCCAATATTGTGGCTACCCAGAAAGAGTGTGGCGTTTGTCCTGGTTGTATCACCTCCAGCTGATCACAATCAGTATTCTCTACTTCAACTTTCATATCAATGCCCAAATTATCCCATACATCATGCCCGGGAGCATGATTAAAACACGTTACTGGTGCCGCGTAAAAATCCTGACGTCCCAAACGTGGAGTCCAATCATAAGAATGTGTAGGATCGTATAATTTCCTACGTATACTAATTATTTTCTCCATTTGCGGGCACGATGAGGGAAGACGTTCAAATTTTGGTATTTGAGGCAATTCATCTTGAGGCATAACGTCACGATACAAGCGCAGTGATTTCGGTGTTTGTGTAATTTCGGTTAACTGTTGATTATCCGTCGTATATATACCACTGGGTAATGTCAATGTTGTTGTTGTATTTGTAGCTAAACTATTTAGATTTTCAGCAACACTTGTAGTTCCACCAACGTTTGTACCGGTAATATTATTGCTACTAGTGCCACCACCATTTGCTATTAAATTATTTTCAGAATTTAGTTCAGTATTATTATTGTTGTTATTTATTGGTTCTCCAAAACCATTAATTTGTGTTATTTTTGATTGGTCAGTTATACGAAAACGATAATTGGAATTTTTGATATGTGCCACACGTAATGCTAATTCTATATCATTTTGTTGTTGTGCTTGTTGCTGCTGTTGTTGCAGTTGATTTTCATTTACATTACTTTCCATAATTTCAAGTTGCTGCTGTTGTTGTTGTTGCTGTTGTTGAACTGTACCTCCGGCTGTTTTATTGTTAACCACTAGTGAATATAATTCCCCACGTGCACATGCCATGCTACAGAAACGTCGAGATTTTGTATAAAACGTGTGTTTTACACCTATTGCTCCACAACGTTCACAAACAGCTGAAATAAGCAGGACGTAAATATATATTTCAATATTAGTTTGACAAATATGTACTACAAACAATTCAATTTCAATTCTACGGAATATATTCATCAGGAAGACAAAAGAACATTCGAAATGAAGGCAGCTTTCATTTCTTAAACGGAATTAATTAATATTATTTATATTGAACCAAGCATGTTTTAGGAGTGATAATTAAGATACAAGGTAACCGGCCCGATGAAGTAAGTAATTAAATCAAATCAAGCAAGGTATGTATGTGTTCATTAAATTTTTATTGGATTATGTCTATGAAACTTTAATATTTTTGCAACTCTGATTTGTTTGCTATCCACAATCATCCCACAATTCCTTGTTACAAAAACTTACTAAATGTCTGTGAAAAATATTTACTTACCGATGGCTTCTCTATACCTCATGATGGAAGTATTCGAATTTTTGGTAGATAAAAATGTAGAACATGCCAAATTGTAGAGCACAGAACACATGGATAGATACACATTCGTACATATGCACATGTTCCGTGCTCGAAAATTTATTTTATAAATTTTTATCATACATAGTAAGTACATAACAAACGCATCGAAGAATTTCATATAAATGGCACATTTGCTAGACCAAAAAAAAAATCTAGCATTAATAATTTCTAGAGGAAGACGAAATAAAGCTTTTGAATCGAAATTAAATAAGTAAAAACGGTTCTTTGCAAAAGTTTATGCAAACCGTCAGCAAAGATAGAAATAAATCAAGGAAAGCTATGAAAGTATTATATGTAGCTCATTCCATAATCCTTAACTTTCTCATTTGCATTTATCCAACATTATATCACTTTCAATATCACAGATAGGGGTATAAATGTGTATTATATTCATATACATATACATAACTGTGATCGTTGCTCATTATTAAGGATATATTTCCCGCAAAATGTGTTAACATATTCTAAATTTTTTGTTTATGTAAAGAAAAATAAACTAAAAATTATGTGGAAATAAAATATTCATATTTTGTTTATGTATGATATTATTGATTTTACGTTTCGTTCTGAAATTTTATCTCATGAATTTGAATTTTACATTTAGGAAACAAACTTTAAAAATTAGTGTTTTTCAATACTGTCCATAAATATAATTGAAACGACAAACAATAATAAAGTAATTAACGAAATTAAAGTAATAAATAAAAACAAAACCTACCCATGCCATCTTTTTGGATTGGTATAACAGAAGGATCAATGTTGCCCTTGTAGGCAATTGGTGTTTTCAACACTAAACCAGGGCGGTTCACTGGTTCAATTTTACGAGTTTTACGTTGAGAACGCAAATTACCACCACCAGTGTGAGTATTTGAAGCAACACCACCACCACCGCGAGAAGATAAAGAATTTGTGGATGTTGAAGCTGCTTGTGAAGCAGCTAGAAGGTTACGATTTGCTGCAGCAGCCGCTTCACTCAATATCTTGTGCTCATCACTCATAGGCACTAGAAGATCGTGTTCATCAACTTCATGTTTTTGTGTTATATCAATACCAGTTGCAGATTTATCATCACTATTAATGAAATCGGTGCCATCATATGAATTTGAATCTGTCATCATAACAAAATCATCTATATTAATGATTTCTTGTTTGGGCGTTAAACCCGATATACCATCTTCATAACCATCATCCAATTGATCATAAATTTGCTGATGATGTTGCTGCTGTAGAGTATGCTGTTGCCCATCATCAGTTGTTATGAATTGTGTTGTCATAAGAGGTTTACCAGTACTATTAACTAATATGCCACCCGCAGCTGCAGCAGCATTTAAGCCATTAATATTTGTAGCACTATCATCGTCATCCATTGATGTGTAATTGTGAAAAGCAGCTGCTGCTGATTGCTGTAATAGTTGTTGATGCAAACCACCCATATGGGCCAAACCATAAATTTCGTTTGCATTTGTAGCCAATAAAGTTGTTGGTTGTACACCAAAAGCAACAGCAGCCGACGAAGCTGCACATGCTGCTGCTGCAGCAGCGGCTGCTGATGCATTTGAAGCTGCTACTGCTGCTGCTGCAGCTACAGCCTGATTATTGAAATCCCCCCCAACTATACTCATCATTGGATTTAAATCCTGTTTTAGTAGTACATATTTAGTGTATATTTTGGTTGTAAATATTCCAAATTTTAATTTGTATTTAAGTTAGATTAGTTTTTTGAGTTTGATATTTCATAAAGTAAAATATGTTTATTTTGTGGGGGAAAGAATATTTGTATGTATTTTTTTTTTATACATTAATTAAACAGCCGAGTTGAAAATAACGTAGATATTTTTGAACCAAATATGAAAAGAAAAAAAGAAAAAAAAACATAGAGAAATAAAATTTTGAAATAAAAGTTGTTTTAAAATACAATACATACGTACTTTTGCAAATTTTCATATTTTTATAAAGATAAAAACAGAACAATTTAAAAACAGAAAATATAAATAAAAATAATTTAAAAAGTGTTTAATATTAATATGTGTTAACATGATCACTAAATCTACTTGGTTTTGCATGTGAGGGAAATTTAAGATATAATTTAAGAGCGGGATAGTATATTATTCTACCGGAAATTTTTATATTTTTTTTTTTTTTTGTTGTTTTGTTAACTAAAACTTACCATGGCTTGTTGTTGTGTTAAATCATCCATTACTGAAAGTCCAACAGAGGGATGAAAGAATGATGATGCATCCTCGAGAGAAATACGTTCAGGATTATATTGACTCATCCACATCATTCTTAATTCTGAGGGATTCATTTTATTTTCGAATGTGCTCTACGCAAATTGTCATTTATTATTTATTCTTAATTAACAGAATAATGTCAAGGAAAATTTTAAATAACTTGTGATTAACTAGATTAACATACATAAATCTGAAAGAAAAAGATAAAAACAAAGTATTTTTAGTTATTCAGAGAATTAAAGTAAGTACATTTTCATAGAAACTTTTAACAAGGAGTTGAAAATAAGAAAAAACTTATTCATTTCTAGTACATCATAGTCTGCTGCTATTTAATATTTTTATGAATAGGGAAATATAAATTATTTATCATTTGATATCTGGTGCATTCATATATCAGTTTTAACATAAGGAAACACTTGCCAAGTGCCGAAGGTATGTTATGAGAAGTAGAAGTTTGTGTAAGTTTTATAGCGAATCAGTTCACATAAATTTAAAAATTAATGTCAGTTTTACGTCACGTTTTTAATTCTAATTAATTTTACATACTTGTGTAATGTTGAATGAAATAATGCAGTTTGTAGAATTATTTATATTTTTGATTGCCTGTTTTATGAAAAGTGTTTGCTGGGCAATGCGGATCATACAACTATCTTGTATTTTGACAGCATTAAAGAAAACATGGAACAATATGTTTTACAGAAATATGAAATTGTAATAATTTCTATTTGGAATCCAAAAGTTTTAACAAAATATCAATCATTATTTGTGCTTAATTCCAGAAATTGTGTTGGTTTTAAAATTTATTCTTTTACTCATGATATTCTCATGAGTTATTTATGAAATTGATAATAAATCGAACAAAATTTGGAAATGCCATAATAAAAACCAACATGAAAACAAACCAAATATATGTGCATACGCAATAAGCGCATATTGAATTGAAACCCTTACTAGAATGCTGTCTTTTAAATTGGAACTACAATGTACAGTAGTCTGAACTGCAAAACAGCTTATTTTAACCTATTCAAAATACATATTTATGCTAATATTATTTAAAATTTAACAAATTTCTAAAAAATCCGTTCGTAGCACAATATATTTGTTTTAACTAAAAAACACAACCACAGAATTCTCGTGTATGTTGTGTATCTTACGAGGAAAAAATTCACACATTTGCACGACACAATTGATGAAGACGACTATAAGAAAACAAAATTTTCCTGTTCGATTTTTTAACACTACTCACCAATTTCACTTTAAAACTATATAAAATAATCGATAATACACGTCTGTTTACACATTTTAAGCGGTTTTTATAAATATTAATAAAAACTAATGGAAAAAAAACTATTGAAAATTTTTTAATATCCCGAATATATATGCATCAAGCAATCGCCTGCTAAAAACTTATAATTTAATGTTAGTGTTCATGGATGCCAGATGAATTAAAATTAAATATTTTAACAAATAATTCTTAAAAAAGTAAGTATATATATAGAAAGATTTATAACTTATGATTAAAATTATTAAAATGCTCTTAATGAAATTAAAATGTATATAAAATTAGCAAGGTCTTAATATATATCGAAATTATTATAAAATATATTAAAATCTGGTAGCGTCACTTCATTAAAGCTAACTTTTTTCTGTTTACAACAAAAATGTCAATTTTAACCATAGCGGCAAGCAAAAAATTGTGGCGTTCTTACAGTCGAACGTTTCTACATTACAAATTTTAACCACTTAACATTAATTTTAATACATGAAGCCGTCAAAATATCACAAATTAAATAGTGTGCACTAAAATCAGTATAAAGATTTTAGAGGCGGGGAATATATCCAAAAATTGTAAATAAATATCCTATAGCATAATATACGCGTGATAAATAATTTACCAACACGGGCACCTCTAGTATTTTACAATAAAAGGTAAGGCGAATGTATCAATTCTTGATGAAAAGTTCTTGTAAGCAATTCAAGTTGCTTGTGCAGACCTTTATTGTATTGTTTTATTGAAGAATTTGACAGTAACAAAGAAGAAGCACAAAGCAGTTTATGCTGGGAATTGTACCGTATTATGTTGGGGTTTTTTTCATTTTAAGATTAAATTTATATATCATTGAATTGTTTTAATATTGAGTAACCTAGATTCCCGAATATGCCTACAATAATTGCGTTAGATACATCCTTATCTATGCAGCGTACTATACCAGGACGCAGTGAAGAGAATGCACTCACCTATCATCAATTGGCTCTGAAAGGCATTTCACAACTGTCGGAATACTTGGCTGCAACTTCCAAATTGGAGTTTGCTGCATTACTCACATTCAGTAGTACATGTGAATTAAAAGTTGATTTTACTAGAGATTATGACCAAATTAAACAGACTGTTAAAAAAGTAGAACCTGTCGACAAAGTGTGTCTAATGTCTTTGATGAAAAGTGTTGCTACAATATTTACTACCAACTGGGGCACACAGTCACAGTGTCAAGTTGTTGTTTTTACGGATTGTGGTTTAGGCTTTGGGTCGACTTCACTAAAAACATTCTTACAGAATTATGTAGGTAAAGAACACGAACCAGAATATTCGTGGGTAAAGGCATTAAAGCCGGTAAAGTGGAATTTTATTTGTCTGGGAGTCCATGCCGATACATATTTTACAAGAGCTGTTACTGTATATCAGCAGTTATTAGATTTTACTGGAATAAAAGGTAAATGTAAAATAAAAAAATAAAAATGTATTTTATACATATGTGCCTCTACATATTTTCAGGCCACCTTTACATGACGAAAGCTACAAAAGATAATGATAATGAATCTTCTACAAATGAGCCACAGAAAGCTACAATGTGTGGTCATAAAAGTGAACTAGGACGTACGGCGATGTTTGAAATGATAGAGAAACTATGTGAATCTAATTTTAAACCATATGAAGTTATATTAAAATGTGGTGGTTACTTTCGCTTGGAATGCCCAGTTTTACTGTGGCCTCCACCGCAGCCTTATCCAGTGACAAGCCTTGAAAACGATAAGCAGTCTACAAACTCTTTAACTTTAGCTAATAAAATTGAAATCTGTGGATATTTGTCACTTACGGACATTGGATCCCCTTCATCTTTAAGTCGTCATCTTATCATTCCCAAAATAGAAAGAGAAAAGCCAAGTCGTCGTTCATCAGACAAATCCGGGACAGCGGCTAAATTGTCAACAGAAAAATCTACAAAGCTAGATATAAATAATGTTAACTACGAATTTGAGAAATTGGAACAGGACATTAGAGAATTTTATACCAAAGAAGTTAAGGAACCTGAAGGTGAGGCAACAATGGAAGAAATTGATAAAAATACAGGTGTACCGGCTATTTTAAATGAAATGCAAAAAGAATCATTATGTGTTCTACTGCACGGTGCATTAAAAGTAGAAAACTTGGCTGCTTTAGTTTTATTAAACCATAATTGGTATGGATTTATATATTCGTATGCTGATACTAAAAAGAAATCAAATTTAATGCTAAATATTCTGCCACCAGGTAGTAATGTGATACCTTGGTTAGGTGATTTAGAAATGCTAGGCTTTGCTGAGGATCTCTTACCAGGTGAGACAGCCGCCTTTCCCGTAAAGGCTGATAAACGCTCATACTCTCAAAGTTGCGTTGTTTGGATTAATCGGATAAGTTTACAGTCGGATGTTCAAAAAGTTTTAAGGCACGCAAAAAAAATGCCGGAAAAAACTCAACATTTTTATAAAGAACTAAATCGGATACGTAGAGCAGCATTGTCTATTGGTTTTGTAGAACTTTTGGAAGCCATGGCTGCTCTTTTTGATAAAGAAGCATTAAATTTTGCCGCTTTAAATGCCAATCCTGAATGTGCTATACAATTAAAACATGCCTCAATAGAGTTGAGAAAACCTTCTAATAGAGATTTAAAAATATCCATAGTACCAGTGCCGGTACAAACGGTTAATCCAACAGCACAAGGAGTGGCAACAACAAATACTGCTGGTAATTTTGTTTATTAATAATCACTAGTTTATATAGGCTAAAAAGTTTATGAAGAAAATTATATAATAGACTACAAAATACATATATAAATATAAAGAATTAAAATTAATCTTAATATATATACTAAACTCTATTTCATTATAATGTTAAAAATGGATTGCAAAGGAATTTTTCAATTAGGAGGAGGATCTATTTCCTTCCGATTATGCCATTTCACTAAAAACAATGTGGTAACCCTAGCTTATACACAGCTGATTAGTCATTGTTTAATTGTGTTAAAAAATAATATTTAAAAGTACTAATACTAAATAAATCGCCATTTGCTTACAAATAAAATTGAATTAATAAATATGGGTGCTCCTGAACTTCCTAATGACCCTGGTGATGAAGATTTACGCACTACGCATATCGTACATCACCCCCCAGCTCCTAGTGATGAGAGTGATAATGAATCATTAATAGACGGTGGAGCGTATGAAGGCTACCAACCATTGGCCATGGATGAATATAATACTGAAAATGGACACATACAGTTAGATGTAGAAGACAATGAAAATAGTGTTTATTACAGGGATGGATTTAATAGATTACAAGAAAACAGGGACACGGATGCAAACGAGCCTGTAGAGGTAGTGTACGGTGATCCAAATATGCCGCATATACAAACTATAGATAGGCAAATTGAAAGAGAAGTTTGGAATCAACCCCGACCTCAAGAACTGCAGATTGAATTAGATGGCAATAAAACACAGCAGGTATGTAAATAATTAACAATTAATTGGCAAAAATTGTATTTAAAACACTGGCCCGCAATTATAGTCGCAGTAAAGTATAATTTTAGCAACAGCTTGAATTAGATAATAAGATTTTAAATTGCTTTTTTAAATCAAAATATAGAAAGTTTGTACATATATAGTCCTAAAATTTTCAACTTCAAATAACAACCATATAATTTGTTTACCATTGAATATTATCATATTTTGTAGATCTTAAGTGCAATGGCCAACTTTCAACTACCTAATTTAGCTGTGCCTGATTGGGCTTCCGGTGTGCCAGAAGAACACTGGAAAGAAGAACTATTACAGCGCATCAGACAAAGAGAGCATTCCGTCGACAATTCCAAAACGGAAGTAAGCGAATCGTCGAAATAAATAAAATTCCAAATATACATATGCACGTTGTTATATTAAACTTACCCAGCAAAAGAAAAGTATAAAAATGGCTATTGTTATCAATGATAAAATTGACCCTTAATAATTTGAGAACAATTATTTATTTATTTTTTCAACCATATTGCAATACAAATTAATTTAAATGCCATTTTATTATATAAAATTTTTTTCTTAGTTTTTTTTTAATATTACCTTTTATTTTATATTTTAGAATGTGTAGGATGCGAAATTTGAAACTAGTGTACACTACACAGGAAATAAAAATATTATGATTCTAAACAACTCCTTTTATTTTGCTGGATAATAAATAAAAGTAATTTAGCACACTTTTAGAAAACCGAAAGATTCACAAATTTATTAATGTATTTTTATGTTAAAAATATAATCCAGTATAATGTTAATGTTATATTTAATAGAGGCATAAAATGTTTAAAGAATAAGCTTTTGTTTATAAATTATATTCATATTACTGATGATAACTTAAAACGCATTTAGCAATGCCTTGCCAGCAGTGTTTATTTTGACAAAATTACCAGTCTGTGGTGTGTTTGATAATTCTCTTAACTTATCCATAACATAGTCTGCCGATATGACTAGCGCTGAAACTTCTTGAGCAAAAGGTGTGGTGGTAAGATTACCTATGGCTTGTATAGAACGATAACACGCCTCTAAATCTGTAGCCCATTTTAACAACTCAACCAACCCTTCAGCGATCAAACGACATTTTTCACCATTTGCAATACCAGTGGTCTGTGTTATTGTTAGATTTAAGAAAAATGTTGCTATAGCGATCTGTAAGTTATTGCTTCCTGTTTTAATGCTTTTTATGTGCTCGACCAGTGTTGTTAGACGTTTATTGACTTGCTGTCTGCCAGCTTCATGTTTCATTATGTTGGTCAAACAACGTATTATCATTAATTGATTGGGAGCTGATGTAGTTATGTGTTGAAGTAGACTTTCTAGAAAATTCATAGAATTTAAAATGGAAAAGACGGCTTCATTTCGTACAGCCAACCGAACAATATCAATAACAGGAAAGAGTAGTTCTAAAATGTTAAAATATTTTTGTATTAAAAAAGAAAGTTTAATGTGAATAATTATAAGATAGTTAATAATTTTACTTTTGAATTGTAATTTTTTTACCATTTGGCCATGTTAACAATATTTGTAAGGCTTCTATAGCAATTCTATCGACTTCTGGTGTTGCCTCAGCTAATCTTATTACAGATTCTAATAGATTTTCAGACACTTTTTCATTGCTTGTTGGTAGTTTATTGTTAAATTCCCTAAAAGGAATTAATATAAATATTTTTGTTTTATTAATAAAATCAAAACACAAAAGTTACCTGAGCTTTTCCAAAACTTTAATCGGGTCACAGTTATCAAAGGTTACATAATTACTAATAGGAAAGTGTTTGTCTCCTGAAAATTAAATAAAAATAGTGTGAGTAAAAAAAACATTAATAAATATATAGATATGTTTGTACCTTTAACGAAGTTAACATCTACTTTAGATGTCGGTTGATTGGTGCTTGTAGTGCTGTAACTCGAACTGCCGGTAAATGGATCAGCATTACCGACTGTTGGCATGTTACTATTACTTGCGCCAGGGACATAGCGATTGCCTCCTGTGAAAGGATCTTGATAGGCTCTAAAAATGAAAAAAAAAAGTTGAAATAAAATTGATGAGTTGATTATCTAAAACTCCAATTATCTTGAAGCAGCCAAATTTGCAAGTTATGCTCATATTAATTTTAATTGAATGATTCTCTTTTCAAACTTACCCTGTTGTAGCTGTAGCTTGTACCGGAGCGTTCTTGGAATTTTTTATGATGAAATTTGCAACCTGATCTAAATAAACTTGAGGTAAGTTGTTACGATGTATAAAATTTTGAGCGGCACGGAAAGGATCTTCTCCACGATTATAGGGTAGTTTTAGTGGCGGCTCTGTGTCCGAAATATCAACCGAAAATACATAATCGTATTCCTAAAATATTTTAAACTTATTAAAAAAATTATATTGCTTTAGCTAAATTTTATCGCACCTTTCCCTCGTATAGCGTTTTACCAGAAGTAGCTTGAGATCCACCTGAAGCTCCCGTAACATCGCCAATTAAATTCCATTTACCAAATTCCCAGCTGTAACATTTCACTGAACCATCAGGATGTCTCACCATTTTAGTTTGACCATCTCGCGTGCCATCGGTTAGCAAAGCTTCAGGTCCGGGAAGACTAATTAAGGAAACATTTTATTTTAATATTAATATAAAATCACGGAAAGCTATTTGTATTTGACCTACTCAGTTTTTTTTACACCGCCTAAATCTTCAGACATCTGTTCTTTTCTTGTCTCCACAGCCGATTGGTAAGCTTTTAATATACCAGGACTTGCCATGCGCTGCGGATCTTTGGTAAATATTCTTACTATGCCATCACTACTGCCGGTAACAATGTCACCATTACTGAGGCACGCTACGGACCATACTGACTGTGCTGGGTGTACCATAGGTTTGCCTACTTCAAGTCCTGTAGACATATTCCACATACGTAATGTACTATCTTCTCCGCAAGACACAACACAATCATTAGACAATGCATTTTGTAAAGCCACAGCATATATATAATTAGTGTGACCAGTCATTTCTTGAATACATTCTCCATCTTCATTCCATACTCGTATAATGGCGTCATTGGCGCATGATATTAAATTGCCATTGCTTAAAGCAAGTATACCTCGAACACAATCTGTATGCCCTTTAAGAACGCGCAGCTTTTCTCCCTTTTCATTCCAGTAGTAAATGTTCTTGTCAGCAGAACCTGTAACAAATTTTTTACTTTGAGGCATGGATGCTACAGCCCAAACAGCAGCTTCATGGCCTTTAAGTTCAATATATTTGATACTTCCAGCTTTACTAATAGACCAAATTCGGGCAGTTTTATCCCAACTGCCTGTGATCAGACTTCGAGGTTCAATTCCCTCCGCTATGGAGCAAACAGTGGATCCATGCCCTTTTAAGATAAGTATAGGTAGCATGCTATTCTCCTGATATATACACACAGTCGCATCGTTGCTGCCTGTGCATAACCAACCTTCACGTGGAGAATAAAATACACAGGAAACAAAATTTGTATGGTCGCGCAAGGTAACTGTTTCAATGTAGTAATTATCTATAGATTTCCACAATTTCACAGTCCTATCTCTGGATCCAGAAGCAATTACTGGACCTACCTCTGGATTACTTGCTCCGGGAGCTACCGAACGCACATCCATACTGTGACCCAACAACTCACAGCTTAATTTGTAATCGTCCAAACTAAAAGACATTCTTCAAGTTGTGTTTGAATTAAATAATATTAAGTTGGGACAATTACTGAATTCAATTCAATCAAAAATTTATTTGCTATCTAGACCTTTTTCGGCAAAACTGCAAGAAAACCGCAAGATGATACAGCGTCAAATTGTCGCAAGTAAATGTCAAACTTTTTCATATTGCAGTACTTTAAATTGTTGCCAGCTGAGATTCTGTGTTAAGAAAACTTTCCAATAAAAAGTGATTAAGCTGCCAGCTCAAGCAGATTATTTCAAATGCCGTTATATATTAATTGCGGTAACGGAATTTTAAATCTTATGACGTCACACTATTCTATTTTAAACAATAAAAATAGTATAGTATTTTTTTGTTGTTGTTGTAATAAACGAATGTGACCAATTTCTTGCTATTTAATCTGTTACTCACAAATCTCAAAAGAAAATTTTTTTTTGATTGTACAGTGTAGCGGGAAGAGACACCAATAGAGAATAAATATTTTGTGATTAAGTGGAGGTCGCACCAATACGTTGAAAGAAGTGAATCGTATACCAAGGTATTGTTGATGATAATGAAAGTGTTTGAGCTAACAAGAGTATGCCCGCTGCAATGCAGAATAGTCAACAAAAAAAAATGTAAAAATAAATTAAACATTTTAGTAAAAAAAAATTGTTGTTTTGTTTAAATTTTCAATTGAATTAATGAAATATGTAACCAATAAGATAATTTTTTTTTTTGATTAGCTGCATTATTAACAAAACAAAAATTTATTGAAAAAGTATGGGAGAAAATTTGTTTGTATCTAATTATTTTATTTGAATAAAAATTAATATAATAATTTTTGAAACTAAAATATTTAAATTGTGCATAGTTTTTCTCTCGGTGTACTTGTTTTATGTGAAAGCATATATGTAAATTTTACAAATTGCCATGACTGAATTGCAGTCTTATTTGAATGATTCATTTAATATTCTTTATGCAATTTAATATCATCATGATAATTGAAATTTTCGTTGGTCTCGTGGCTAATTTTTGGCAACTTTTTATCACCGTCATTAATATTTATGGACTATAATTTTTGTAAAAGAAATTAAAAAAAGTCCTAGCGCCGGCTAATTAAACTCGAATGTCACTCTGCTGTTTAACATGGCAAATATTAAAAAAAAAAAAAAAAAAAAAAAAATAACATTGAATTTAAATGGACCACAGGTTTTTTAATATTTATAAAATCATGTCAAGTTGATAAAATTTTTGGCAATGCCTTAAAGTATTTAAGGTAAAAAAAAAAAAAAAATACTTTCATTTATCTAAAATTTTATGGGGTTAACATTTTTTTAGTTTTAAGGGGCTTAAAAACAAAACAGTTTAAATAACGTTGATAAAAATTCTGTTTTCAGTTAAAGCCATAATATTGAATTGTTATTTTACATGAATTTTATTGTCGTTGATCCCCAATCAAATCAGCAGCGCAAAACATAAAAACAAAAACAGACCAAAACAACAAAAAATGTGCATTCATAGACTCGCGTATCAGAAGTGAATTGTGTTGGGTACAATGGCAAGTTTGATTTTATTAGCTAAAGGTCATGCAAAGGGGAACAAACTGTGTGGACATTTTGTTATTTTTATTTAAGGCACCATTATAATATCCCTTGTTTGTATTATAATTACAAAATTTTTTATTATGAATTAATAAATACTTTTGGGGAAATTGATTTTATGGTACTTTTTTTTCTTTTCCTTATTTGTGTAGTTTTACTGGCCATCTCTAACAGCTGGAAAAATCAACAATGGTGCAATTGTAACTGCAACTGTATCAACATTTAAAGTTCTCGAGGGTAAAATTGTCCACCACAAAATAATACACAAAAATGTATGAAATAAAAAGAGCAAAAATAACATAAAAGTTAATCAAAAAATGTAATTGACTAATACAAAAAAACAAATTCTTAAAAAAATTAAACAATAAATGCCACAGAAAGTAAACAAAACGAGTAGGGTAATCTACGTGATTTACCCCCTACCCCCAATCTGCTAGTAAATGTTTTTAAATTAAAAACTCTAAAAGAATTGCTATATCAGTTATTTTTGAAAGCGGTTTAAACAAAGATCTACATCTTTGCTAAAATTACTCACTAAAATGTAGACTTATACCACTTTCAAAAATAATAGCTCAAATATTGAGCTATAATTATAATCACTTAAAAAGTATATTTTTATTAAAAGCTGACTTTTGTTATTAAGAATTTAAAATCGTTTTAAAAAAAATATCTACAATTATGATTATGGGCCATTGATTTTTATTGTATGAACCGTTACTACAAATTATTCTTTGGAATAATGAATGGTAAAAAGTGGTATAACTGTTTGTCTGCAATCATTATGAAACCAATCCAACTTGTTCTATTAAAAAGTGGGCGTGGCAGTTAAAAAAGTTTCCTGCAAAACCTTGTAGGAGTATGGATATTGTTTGTATTAAATTTTAGGGAAGTCCTTTTGAAAAATATATGGAATCTTAGTCATTAAGCCACCAACCTAACTTGTTCTATTGAAAAGCGGGCGTACAAAATTTTGTTAAATATTTTTTTTAACGCCCAAATTCATATAAAATATTATGTGCTTAATAAGCGGTTATTTGACAAATACTGCATATAAGTCTGTCAAATAAGCCCTTAATAAGCACATAATATTTTTTATGAATTTGGGGGTAAATATTTATTTTATAAAATTGCAATTCATTTGGTAAAATATTTTTTAAATGAAAATGCATTTATAAAGAAATTAATATTATGGGCACAAATAACACTGGCCAACAAAATGAAATTTCTTTTTGTGGTGCCTAAGGGTTCACAGTCACTTTGCATACTCGTATATGTATATAACATACATATATATATGAGTAAGCTCCAATTACTATAAATTACTTTTTAATCCTACGTGTAGTTCTGGATACTTAGTGTTATATAGAAAAAAGAGTGATTAAATTTATAAGAACACACTAGAATCGGGAGTAAAATAACCTTTAAAATTTGTTATTAAAAATTTTTTGTAGAAAAAAAAAATTAATTTAAGCATTCATTTATAAAAATTTTATTCTTAATGTCGATACTGCATATAATTTAATTAAATTCATTCATAAATTCTAAATTTATTCACAATTTATTGGTAGCACCTACACCATACAATTTTCTTAATAATTGTTTTTTTTTTGTATTTCTAAATTGGCAAAATGCTTCAGTGCAACAGTATTGGGGAATGAGGAAATTAAAATTTTTTTTAAAATAATCCAAAGTAAGTTTAGAGCTTTTGTTAAATAGATTACAAATCTAGAGGACCTCTCCTTTGATATGGCGTTCGTTTGGAAATTGGTAAAAGCTCTTAGATAAATCAAAATATTTATGCACATTTGTAACTGCGCACTTATGGTATATCTCTGCTAAGCATATTTATAAATATGTCATAAATACTAACAACATATTTAGAAATATTTAATGACGTAAAACGTACATTGATATATTTATATGCCATAAGTATTAAAAAGATATTTGCAAATACTAGAAAACGTAAGGGGCACGTTAAAACATATTTATCTCAGCATATTTATCTACACTCACTTACAGGGTCTAATGTGTTCGATTGTACAAGAAATCAGTTTTAGTTTTAAAGTCATCAGAATTATTGAAGCCTTGTGTAGTTCATAAAATATGTAAAGGGTGTTTTTTATAGACGTATAGAACTTTAAATTACAATAAAACCACGATGGATTATTCGATTGACATGAATTTTATTTATCCGAAAGATAATCTTGTGGCATTACATTTTAAATATGATTTCTGGCATATAACCTACACGGCTGGCTCGGATGTAGTCCAATCTGGACGTCCAATTGTCGATGACTTTTTCCAACATTTGTGGCCGTATATCGACAATAACACGGCGAATGTTGTCTTCTAAATGGTCAAGCGTTTGTGGCTTATCCGCATAGACCAATCACTTTACATAGCCCCACAGAAAGTAGTCTAGCGGTGTTAAATCACAAGATTTTGGAGGCCAATTCACAGGTCCAAAACGTGAAATTAGGCGGTCACCAAACGTGTCTTTCAATAAATCGATTGTGGCACGAGCTGTGTGACATGTTGCGCTGTCTTGTTGGAACCACAGCTCCTGGACATCATGGTTGTTCAATTCAGGAATGAAAAAGTTAGTAATCATGGCTCTATACCGATCACCATTGACTGTAACGTTCGGGCCATCATCGTTTTTGAAGAAGTACGGACCAATGATTCCACCAGCCCATAAAGCGCACCAAACAGTCAGTTTTTCTGGATGTAACGGTGTTTCGACATACACTTGAGGATTAGCTTCACTCCAAATGCGGCAGTTTTGTTTGTTGACGGAGCCATTAAACCAGAAGTGCGCTTCATCGCTAAACAAAATTCGCTTATGAAAATCGGGAACAACGGCAATCTCGTTTTGTGCCCATTTGCAAGCGTTGTTCAGGCGTGAGTCTATTCATGATGAATTGCCAAACCAAACTGAGAATAAATCACTTGACAGCTGTTAAATCGGTCGCCATCTTGAACAGTAATGCCAACTTAAAGTTCTATACGTCTTTAAAAAACACCCTTTACATCAACTTTAAATATAATTCCGTTACACTGTGCAAAAAAGACGAATAACAGAATTGTTAAATAAAAAATTTAAGCTTTTCTATTCATCTACATCATCAATTGGCCTATGGCCGCCGAAGTAATACAGTTCTTAAAAAAATTCAATGTTAATAATTTTTTTGCCATTTCAGATATAGTAAATTTCCAATAATTCTTTTTTAAATTTATTTTCAGTGTATAAGAAAAATGTTCATGTTTAGTAAATACAGGTCATGTGCATATAAATATGACTAATTGAAATGCTTACTCTCCACTAAGTGCACGCACGCAGCATTATAATTGCCATTTTTATGATTAAGATAAATTTAGAACAAATGATAAAAAGAAAATAGTGCAAAAATATTTTATAAATACACTTGTTTACAAAATATGCGTGGTAAATATTTTTTTATACAAGTTAGCAAATATTTTTTTATTTTTTTAATTATTTTGTTTTCAAATTAAAAATAGAAAATATAACAACAACCTTGTAACACTTGTTCAGTAGCGTAGGTATTAGAAAAACTAATTGCTAGTACCCTAATTTGATAAAAAAAATTAATTTGTTAGACAAGTGAGTTATCTTGTAAGGAGACCCATTTAGAGAAAAACTATTTGAAGTCTTGGCTCAAAAAAAAAAATAATTAATAAAGAAAAATTTATAATTTTAGTTGTGTAAATTGTGGAATTTATATTTTTATAAGAGTTACCTTTTTTTCTGCAACTTTTTTAAAAAATTTTATAGCTTATTTGGCTGCTTTTCTTTTAGCAAAAGCCTTAAAGTACGCTTTCAAATAACTATTTATTGTTCAAACAATAAGAAGCTTTAACCAAATTGTATAATCTAAGAAGTCTATTTTTAAACATCAATTACCAAACACATGACAAATGATTCTTTTGCTCTTTCTTTCTTCCAAAGTCACTCCATTTTTGTTATTCAAAAATTCAATAATTTAAAATTTAATATATTTTGACACAAACAAATTTAAAGAAAAGATAAATTATATTTAAATAATATTTTTGTTGTTATTGTTTGTAAGTGACACGCCATTTTTGCCTTGAACTAGTGCAAAACCATATAAACTGTAAATTGTAGTCATGCCTAAATATGTCTGTACATTAAAAGCCAAAATATTTTACAATGAACAACCTCTAGTTACATAGTGTGATGTTTAAGAAATAAAGGCGGTGTTTCGAAAGCATTGCTTTTAATAAAAATAAAAAAAAATTGTTAAAAATGTCATAGACATGCTATTTATCATACAGAGTCGAAATAAAAGAAAACGGGTAATAAGCATGTGTTTTAAGAGCTAAAAACGTTAACAACTATAACTGTATATATACAATCGTCTTACATGAACTGAAACCTGTTTCCAAAATATTTTGGAATACCAATTTCAAAACTCCTTTTAGAAGTATTGCTACACTGAAATAATATATCATTATTTTTCAATAAATGAGTCAAATATAAAAAAGTAAATCTCACATAAGTGTAACATGTGACCTTTTAAATTTAAAAGGCAGATTTGATATCAGCCCTCCAAAATATTTTGAAAACAGTTTTCAATTGCTCTGGTGTAAAACAGTGTATAAGTACTTGTGCTGTTATGTAACAGAATTTAAAGTAATTAAATAAATTAATTAAGTATAGACATACCTCGATTAACGTTACCTTTTTGCGCTTTTAGCTGTAAAATATTTTTTAAAGGTTTTTTTTTTTTTTTTAAATCTATATATATAAAAATGAATCCCTATAGCCCATCACACGTGAACGGCTGGACCGATTTCACTATTTTTTTTTTGTTGTGCTTGTTATTGTCAGGAGAAGGTTCTTATGACAGAAAAATTTTAAAAATTTAAGAATCCTTATTTAAAACCATTTTTTACCTTTTAAAAGTATTAAATAAATAAAATTCATGTTCTGTACATATGGTATTCCTACTCCAAGGAAATATATAATGTTTGAACGGTCAAGCTCATTTTAACACCCAAGATTTTTACACTATACATTTTTCCAAAAAAAAAAAAAAAAAAAAAAAATATTTATTATTAGCAGAGGCGCAATGGCTATATTTATTGGGATGGGTTTTTTAATAATGAAAATTTTATTTGTTAACAGATTTATCTAAAAATTGCTACATAAGGATAAAGACTCATGTAATTAAGGATCGTGCCGGGCGAGACCGGGTAAACACATCTAGTTTTATATAAAAATTGATAAAACTTAATTTACAGTTCTTGCAATAGTTGTTTTTGTTCTGAAAAATAAAAAAAAAATCAAAAATAATTTTGTAAAATTTTGTATTAAATTGTTCATTCAAAATACTGTAATTTTGATTAGATAAATAAAATTTATTTAAAAAAAAACAATTGAACCACAAACACAGGCTGCTAAGCAATTTAGAAAAAGCTTGACGTTGGAAGTGAAAATTAATAGTGTTATGACAGTCCGAAGCATCATAGTGAAGAACGTAACCCCATATTTTAGTGTTTCTATTAATGCTCAATTTTCAGGAACACAATACATATAAGCGCTAAATCTTTATTATTCGTTTTCATTTTAAGTTCTTTTAGAAAATTACAATTTTAAAAATCTTAAAAATTTTTCTTATAAAATTATTTAGATTTTAGCAAACTGTATTGTTTTGATTGCCATCTCGTTAATTGTATTATCTACTGAACTGCAATAAGAAAGTCATTTCTTAAGTTCACTTAAGCGATTTCTAGTTATTACCACAAATTCATAATTTTTCTTTTTAAATTTATTAAATAAAATTTTCAGTTTTAATTAAATAAATAATTTTATTATTTATCATATATTTTTTTAAATCCCGTAAAATGATAACATTTTATTGTTTTTTTTATTTCTATGAGTGGTTATTATTGCAAACATATCATCATGCATTTATTGTTTTTAATTTTACTTTTTCTCTAATGCAATTTATATTTTTTTATTTTTATCATAAAATTTATGGTTATTGAAATAGAAATTTTTGTTTGTTTGTTAACATCATGAATAAAACAAAAATGAATTCAAATTTAATACCGCACAAATTTTCTCTTTTTAATTTTGTATCTGTATAACCAAACAAATCGCCAACTAGTGGATTTAAATGGTACAAAAAAATGCTTTTTTTTTTGATAGTATACGAGCAAGCTTAAATGTGTTTAACACTTATAAAAAAAATTGTAAAAGTAAATATTTTCTTTTTTCTTTGTTTCTTCTTCAATACCAAAAAATTGTGAATATCCCTCGTTGGTGTTATTTATTTAGTAGCGGATTTTAGTGGGTACTTATGTAATGAAAGTTTAAGTGATTAAAACCTCAAAAAGTGGTTAAAAATATAAATGAAAAAAAAAAAATTCTTTTCGCTTGAAATTTGCTCACAAAAGAAGATTACTTTAGGGTTTACCAGTAAAAATTAAAAATAGGGGAGTACCACCATTAGCTGTAGCATAAAAAAATTATTTTTGCTTGGCATTGGAAAGCAGGTAATCAAGATTATGTGGCAAACATGGTATTATAATAAAAAGATTTCATAACCCTATGAGTTCAGTCATTATCATTTCAGTTTTCTAAACAGTCTTTTTCCAGTTAAATTATATTTTTTTTTTTTGTACTTTAACTAACAAAGTAAAAATTATTGTCTTAGTTTTAATAAAAAAAAAAAAAAAAAAAAAAAAAACCAATAAAATCTAAATAAACAAGTTAATTATAGATTTTCCTTGAACTATAACAGAAAGTTAATGCACTTAGCTTGTACAACAGCAGAAGTCTTTCAGAGTGTGTATGTGTGTGTGTTTGACTTATACTAACACAAATTGAGTAATTTTCTAACAAATTAATATTTAGTTTTTATGTAGTTTGACTTGACTTAATCAAACAAACAACTGTCTGATACCTTTTTGGATTTATTAACCCTCATAATAATTCATAAAGCCAAAACTTTACTAGTTACAGTTGGGTTTTCTGTCAAGTCACTTAGTGGCAGTTATTAACCCTTTTCAAAAAAAAAAAAAAAAGAAAAATTTACAAGAACTTGTGGCATTTTAAAGTGTTAGTGTTATTGAAAAATTGATTCCATTTTAGATAAAGAAAATTCTATAAAAATTCATTTCCACCAAGAAATGGTTACAAAAATAAAATAAAAATGATTTCAGAATATTTTTCGTTACTTCAATGATGATGCTGAGTTAAAAAAAAAACTGCCAAACCAACATTTTTGTGTGAAATGGCCATAAGTTATATTTATGAAAAATTTTTGTTTAATAAAAATCTTGGTTGGTTGGCTAGTATACGTGGCGGACTAACGGCCTTCAATTAGAGTTGTAAGACTCCGTTTTGAACCACCTAATCGCCTAGACCTAGAACCATCCTGTAACATTTAGATATCGGAAAAAATCCCCTATTCCCGATATCTCAGGTAACGGGTGGCCCAAATGAGACCTAGTAAACGTAGTAGTCGTTGTGGGGTCTTGCGGTAGAAGCTGTTGCACAATTTAAACTTTGTATGGATACATCTGTAATGAGATTCTGGGCATACCCAATTGGCCGGAACGGCGACGAGTTGAGACAGATGGATTATTTGCAAAACTCTGCTGCACAGCTTCCACCTTGTCTTCAGTACGAATATTTCGAAGCACACCTCTTCCTGGACGGTCGGCAACTGAACCCAGTTCCTCAAACCGGCGAACTAAACTTATAATCATGGATCTTAAGTTAAAAAAAAGGCGATAACTTCGTTAAGAAGAATAATAAAAATTGATAATTTTAATGCGTTGTTGTGGACTGTACGTATTCATTTTAAATTTCCAAGAGTTCAGTTATAATCTGCAAAAAGGAAAAATAAATTATGTTAAAAAATAAAAAAGTTATTTGTGTTTCACATCAGCTGGTCTTATTTGAGCCACCCTGTAGTTCGGCCATCAGATGTGCACCGAGATATCTGTGTCTCGCAGCCATAAGAGCCAGGCACTCGCGGAAAATGTGAAATACTGTCTCTTCAAATAGAAAGCTTACTAACTCATAAAATTTTTAACAGATTTAGAAACAAAAAGTTTTGTTTTACTTATTAGTAAACATATTTTGAAAATTAATTAAAAAATTGTACGGTTCTTTTATAAAATACTCGTACTATGTAAAAACATCTCTAAAGTTGAAAAATGGTGAAAAAATTGGTTAAGAAATGAGCATAGATTTCTCAAGTTTACTTAAATGCGAACGGCTTCAATGTTTTCTTTCTAAATCCGCTGAGAGTTAAAATTGGTTGCACTCGACAGCACCTACCAGAAAAATAATATCTCTCTCCAGGTATTTTTTTTTGTAGCACACTGTATTTTGTATAGTTAAAAAAAAGTAAAAATAACAAAATATTAATCTTTATTTGTGCTTAATTCCAGAAATTGTGTTGGTTTTAAAATTTATTCTTTTACTCATGATATTCTCATGAGTTATTTATTCAGTACAATAAGTACTGAAGGGGAGAGCATACCTATACCCATACGAACAACATTATTGATCAAAATATTAATAGAAATTCAGACCGCAGATTGATATGCATCAATCTGGGGTTGCAGATTCGATTCTTGTGTAAACCTAAGAAATGGGTGTTTTCTCTAAATCAGCCAAGTAGCTTGGCGGAATTGTGTTTTTTTAAAAAAACAATGGAAATTTCAATCGATATCGAATGTAGTAATTTGGCCCATATATTACTTTCGTTAGGATTTCGTTAATTGTGGAACATATTGAACCACAAATCAAGTAAATTTTTACTTAACTCTTAAGTAAAATTATACTTAAGAGTTTTATTACACTCATTTTTTTTAACGTATACTTATACTACTTCAAAAAGTAACAGTTCGTTTAAATTTTTAATATTAATGGCACTTTCAGAATATTTATGCTTTCCATCTTTGACATAATGTGTGGGGCATAGCCTCATTAGCACAAGCAATCACTTTTTGCTGATTTCAAATTTTTATTCAAAACTAAAACTTGCTATTCCTGAAAATAAAAATGTTTTTTCTTAATTAAATTTTTACTTTTTATATGTAATAATTTCTATTTGGAATTTAAAAGTTTAACAAAATATTAATCTTTATTTGTGCTTAATTCCAGAAATTGTGTTGGTTTTAAAATTTATTCTTTTACTCATGATATTCTCATGAGTTATTTATTCAGTACAATAAGTACTGAAGGGGAGAGCATACCTATATGGACCATTTCATCAGACGCTACTCCGAATCCTCAGTAGGTTACTCCCAACGTTTCTTGCAAACATTAGAACCTTTATATTGTAAAAGCAATTGACTAAATAAGAATTATTAATCAATAGTCACAAAAAAAGATTCAAATATTTAAACAAAAAAAACTCAGTAAGCATTGAATATTTGAATATGGGCCAAATTACTACATTCGATATCGATTGAAATTTCCATTGTTTTTTTAAAAAAACACAATTCCGCCAAGCTACTTGGCTGATTTAGAGAAAACACCCATTTCTTAGGTTTACACAAGAATCGAATCTGCAACCCCAGATTGATGCATATCAATCTGCGGTCTGAATTTCTATTAATATTTTGATCAATAATGTTGTTCGTACTTTTTCCTTGGTTGTTAGAATTTAAATAATTTTATAAGAAAACTTTTTAAGGCTTTTAAAATTGTAGTCTTCTATAATCGAATAATACAACATAAGTAGTTTTTCCATATTGCCACAGATATTATTAATCGCTAAATTATCAAATAGTAATTGAATATGTACACCAAGGCATTCAACATGTTGTGCTTAAAATTATTTCTAACGAAACAAAAATAATTTTATTTTTAATTTCTTTATTTTGTTTTGATTTGCATAAATTTTCATTTCTCTTATTTGCTTAAATTTCCAAACAATTAAAAAAAAGTATTTCTTTTGACAAAACATTTTCAATTTCATTATTTCCTGACAATTAACTTGAATGTTCATTTTTTTTTTACGTTTAATTTTTATTCATTTATGACAAATGTCTGGTAAAAAAATTTGCATAAATAATTACACACAAAAGTTTAGAATTTGAATTTAGCAATGAATGTGCTGTCCAGCATAAGAATAATTAAAACCGACACTGTTACAAGCAATATTCTTTCTGTGTAGTTTTTGTACACTTACATAAATTACTTGAGTAAAAATTGAATTGTTGTCACAATTAACTCAGGAGTAGTGGGGTGATATTTTTTGGCCGTAGCATTTGCTAGAATCGAAAGAATTTTATAAGAAAAAACTTTTAGGGTTTCTCATGGTGTAAGTAAACCAAGAACACAATAATAGCAACATTACAAAAAGGCCAAATACATATTTCGTTATTGCTTTTGTGGCCCCTCTTGTTAAAATTTATTTCCATTGGTTGATGTCTAGAAGTGTGCTAGAACGAAACGCAAAATTTTTTCCGCTATTGATCTGACTAAAAGGGCCGCTATCATACAGCTGGTTTACATACACCATTCGGCTTTTAAAGATCTAGTAATCTAAAATAGCCTAATTTACAGATTTACTAAACACAGCTTTTTAAACTTTTTAACTCAAATACTAAAGCTATTTAAAATCGATTGGAATGTTATAATGAAAATGACATTCGCTAACATTTTTCTTACAGTGTATTACATGACATTGAAATGTGTAGTAAAAAAAGGCTCCAAATAAAAAGTTTTTTTCTGCTCTTTTAAATTAAACTCAATCTGTTTTATTTCAGTTTATTTAACCAAGAAATTACAATATTTTGTCACATTGCGTGTCTGATAGCTGTTGACTATATTTCTCTATTACTTTTTTATTACTTTTTTATTTTAATATAGAATTACTTTCTACATAAAAATTTTCTCTCTTTCTCACAAAAATACTCTCTTTTATAGATACAAACATATTTTTGTATGATTAAACAATTCAACACTTACAAGTTAAGGTAGAGTCTAGTTTATTTACTTGGAAGTAACTACCCAGCAAGCCCAGAGAATCGTATCCAAGCATGCAACGGATATAAAACATAATAAAAAAAAAATAAAAAAAGATATTGCATTTTAAAAAAGTTGTATACTGGATAGAAAAAAATATGTAAGAAATTGCAGCTGCTGCGAAAAAATGGTGTTGTGGTTTCTAGCAATGGAACTGCACTATTTAAAAATATTTAAAAAATTTTTATTAATCGCTTAACAGACATTAATCATAGTCACACTAAAGTCGGTATCTTTTTAAAAATGATTTTAAATTCATAAAATTCTTATGAACAAAAGTCAGCCTTAATAAAAGCCTATTTTTTTTGACTGTGATTATGGCCCAATAAGTGCAAACAATAAAATTTATATGTACTTTAAGGAACGGTTGGTTAAAAATAGCTAAACAAGTGTAATGATCGTTACAGTTAGAGAAACGAAATCAGAATTTTGTGAAAATTACTAAAAAAAAACTTCAGTGTTTTTCAAACAAATTTTGTAATCGACATCAAATTATGGCCCTCGATAGCAAACGAAATTTCTATGAAATATAAATAGAAAGATCGATGGATGTCAAATGCTGTAATAAAGGGTGTCCGAACAAGAACGCAAGATTTAAATTTGGCGCCATTCGAAGTGTCATTGTTTGACATTTGAACAATTGTTATTGTTTGCTAGTAGAAGGTACGAGGTTAGTAAAAAATGACCATGGACAGCGAAGGGAGTTCGTTAATTGGGTATTGGAGAGACAACATGAAAATGTTGATTTTGCCGATAAAATCATCTTCAGTGACGAGGCCCATTTCCATCTTGATGGCTTCGTCAATAGGCAGAATTGTCGCATTTGGGGTGAGGAAAATCCTCGAGTGATTCACGAGAAGCAAATGCATCCTCAACGTGTCACTGTGTGATGTGGTTTTTGGGCTGGAGGAATCATTTGACCTTTTTTTTATAAAAATGAGGCAGCTCAAGCGCAAACAGTCAATGGTGTTCGGTATCGTGAAAGAAATGAATGTGGAGGGCTTGTGATTTCAACAAGACGGCGCCATATGTCATACAGCCAGAGAAACAATTCAATTGCTGCATCAGTCAATTATTTAAAATTTAAATCTTGCGTTCTTGTTAGGACACCTTCAATAAAATTTAAAACATGACAAGTTATGCATGACTTTGTGCGGTACTTGCTGTTTAGTAACTGCTGGGCTAATTTGCTTCTATTTGTGTTTCTGTAAAAATCATGGTGAAGGTTGATCTTGAGAAGTATTTTTTTTAAGAAAACGTTTTTTTTTTTTTATTACAACAGGCGCGTATGCAGCTTGAGTTTTAAAGAGGCAAATTATTTGCAAAACAAAAAATTATTGCTAAAAAAATTTCTACTTTCTGATTACAAACAAAACTTTTTTACACTTTCTCTCTCTCTCGCTCTCTCTTTAACATCAGAATTTTTGTCTTTTGGTACCCTTTGAACCTGGAACTGCTTAGAGGAACTTAAGCAGGATTAAAATAGAATTATTTGTTTTTTATCAATTACTTGGAAAAATAAATTTATTTTTTAATGAGAAAAATAGTTTTTACATTATTTTTTAATATTGAATTAAATTTTTCTTAATTTGATCATCTCTTAATTGGATTATGTCTGTATTTACGCTACGAGTGTAATTGTTTTTTTTATTGCTTTATTTATGCATTAAATTTGTTATTTAATATAAACCTTTTAGTGAATATTTTAATTTGTAATTAAAATATTATTAATATTCAAATTTATTTTTTTAAGTATTTGGTTTTATTCTATTTATTCATACCCTTGTACAAGTTTAGCCATAAAGATACACAAGTTTTTGTGTTTAATTACAATTTATGCAGTATTTGAAAAGAAAAATAATAGAATTGTACACTGAGAGAATTTTGTTCATTAATATTTATATAGTAAATATGATTATAAAAAGGAAATGCTGTACTTCATTTAATATTTTAAAAAATTTAATATTTCTAAAATTGGCAAAAAAACGTTTGTTTTTGGTCACTTCTAACTTCGAAGATATCAGTGAAACTAGTGAGCCAATTTAAAAATGATGTAGTATTGACTTGAAGTATATTTTGTTGTTGAATTTCGGATTTTCTTGATAATCAAATATAACAAACTTTTTTCAAGTAAGTCTCAAATATGTCATATAACCTTTTAAATTAGGCTAATCTTGGAGATTAGAGCCCATTTAATTAAAACGAAGTGCAAATTTGAAATCATCGCTTTAAAATATTTTAGATACAGTATCTCTAGTTCAAAACAGTATATTTAATATTGACTTTCCTGAAGTCATAAAAGTAATTTCCTTAGTATTTACTTATTATAACTAATAAGCAAACAAATATATAATTCCTGAATTAAAATGCTATATATTTTACAATCCACATGGAATTGGCAAAAAAATTTAAATTTTACTTTAAAAACAATTCCCAAAAACTGTCTTTACAAATCAAAGAAAAAAAAAAAATTAAGAAAACTATCTGTGTTCTTCAGAGCAGTTAAACAGTATCCTAGTTAAGTTATAAGTTAACTATTAACTAGACTTGTGCTCCGTAGTTCATTTTAGTGAGCGCTCTTCTTAGTTCAAAAATTAAAAAAGAATAGTTCGTTCATTTAGTTCATTTGTTCTTTTGTATCTTTATCACTTATACGTTCTTTATTATTGAAAGAAATTTTTTACGAAAATAGAAAGCAAAACAACAAAATAAAATTTGAAAAATTTTTAAATTTAGTTTCCTACTTATTTTTTATAATGTAATTCAAAAAGTACTTTAGTCACTATGTCTAAAATATACAGGGTGGGCCAAAAGAAACCAAGGGGTGTAAAAGTTTAATAACTTTTTTGTTTATTAATTTTTTTTTATTTTTTCTTTCAGATTATATAGACAACACTTGGAGAATTTATAATGGAGAGGTTCACAACTGAACAGAGAACCAGAACAATAGAATTTTATTATTTAAACCAGAGATCAATTATTTTAACGCAAAGAGCATATCGTCGACATTTGAATGGCTTTGTTAACAAGCAGAACTGTAGGTTCTGGGGTTCTCAAAATCCAAGAGCATTCATCAACGCCAATTGCACCCCATCAGGTGTACAGTATGGTGTGGGATCACATCTGAAAATGTCATTGGGCCCTACTTCTTCGAGAATGAAGATGGAAGTGCTGTAACCGTAAATGGAGAGCGGTATCGTTTTATGATAGAAAATTTTTTACGTCCTGCTCTTGAAAACAGACCTGGTATGTGGTTTCAGCAGGACGGAGCCACTGCCCATACTGCCCGAGACACAATGGCACTTTTAAGTCAAATTTTTGGAGAGCGAATAATTTCTCGAAATTCGGACTATTTTCTTTGGGGTTTTTTGAAGGAGCGAGTGTATGTGAACAAGCCAGAGACAATCCTTGAACTCAAGGCAAACATTGTTGCAGAAATTCGAACGCTACAGCCACAAGTTTTGAAAGATGTTATGGAAAATGCTCTAAAAAGAGCCCATCAGTGCGAAGCTGAAAACGGTGGTCATTTAAGAGACATCATTTTTCATACTTAGTGTAAAAAAATTTCCATTTTGTATATTATATAATCTGAAAGAAAAAATAAAAAAAAGTTAGTAAACAAAAAAGTTATTAAACTTTTACACCCCTTGGTTTCTTTTGGCCCACCCTGTATTAAGGTTTAATTTTAAATTCTTAAAATTAAGCTTTTTAGCATGCATAATACATTTTCTCTTCTTCAGTTTATTTGTTTTAAATACCATTTTTGTAAAGGAAAATAATTTGCAACTTTCGTTCTTTCGTCATTGTTTTCGCTTAAGTTTAGTTCGTTCGTTCATTTATAAATCGTTCATTTAAAATGATCAGCAAGCAAATGAACTAAAGGAATTCAAAACACGGACTAGTTCGTTCAGTTCAAATAAGTGAATAGTTTGTTCGTGTACGACTACTCTATTAACTATATTTTATATATAGTGGAACCTAAATTATTAGAGGACAAATCGCGGCATTCGATTTAGAACGAAATTTCCATTTACATTTTATTAAAATTTCGATCGCTAGCTAGTATCGTGCTTTGGCCATTAAGTTCCTATTGAATGGTTGCTTCTAAATATTAACTGAAATAACATTTGATTAATTCTGCTTATCTCATTAAAGGTACTGACTCACTATCTTACGTAGTCGTACAATCTGTCTAAAAACGCATGTGTGCTAAAAAAGTATGAAAGTGTGTATTGAACAAGCAGACTTTTTGACAGGTCTGTCCGATTTTTTAATGTTATGAAAATTTTCATAAAATAAATTTTATCTGTGCGATCAGAGTTGCATTTTCTATGTTCAAGGCAGAAAAATAGCAACAATACCAAGCTTGTGTTTTATTTATACAAACTTTTAGGTTATTGTTCATTGAACATATTTGTAAAAAAAAATATTTTGCGACAAAGAAGAAAATAAATACTTTTAAAAGTATTAAGCTGAGTAAACATATGTTTTTGCATCTTTTTTTGTATAATAGTGTGGCATAAAGTTCGCCATTTTAAAGCGATTTCTTCAAGTAGGACAGAATTTTGTCACACATTATTTTGACATAATCGTACGATCGTGTAGGATAGTGAGTCAGTACCTTAAGTTAGACTTCACTCAAAAGATATTATTTCTCATTCAATAGTTCTCACTTTCTGATTGGTTTTTTTTTCAAATCCTTGCTGTTTTCAAATTAAAAAGCCTTTTTTTTTATTAGGCTGTGTGATTAAAATTAATGTCGCAGATGGAGTATGAGTACAATCGGTTTTTAACCGTTTAAGTAAGTTAAGTGACCAGTTTGACAAAGCATGTTTTGCCTTAGTATTTGTTGTGTGTCTGCTTGAAATTTATGTTTCCATATAAATACTTAATAAAAGCTATTTTCACTTGCAAATATCCTCCTTTCCATGCTAACTAGAGCCCTACCCAGCCATAGTTAAAATATCTTTCAAGCTATTTTTATTATAAAATATTTCATATGTTTATAGAGATATGCGTCTTTTAAAATATTTTGCACAGCCTTTTAACAAAAACATACATACATATGAGTAGGTATGTATAAATATATTTTATTAGCACAGACATGATATGATGGTAATATCTTTCATTGTGATTTAAAATAAAAAGAAATAAATAAAAAAAAAAGAAACCTACTCTATGTATGTGTACAGGTTAATGTCCTTAATATGAACCTTTTATATGAAAGTTCACTGGTCAGAAACAGAAGAAATATTTGCTGACAAAAAAGAAGACAAGGAAATACTGCAAGAAAAATTAAACGATTTTATTGAAATGTTCATTGATTTATTGAAATATTTAATAAATTATATGAATTAATTAAATTTTTTAAATGTATAAATGAAAGATGCCCCCTAAGAATAGCTGGGAGTGTAACCACCTCACAATCTGAGAGTCGCAGTTTTGATCTCATTCCAGACCCTGGGTGTTTGCTGTAGAAAATATTCTTTGGGTAATGGTACTGATGGCTTTAAAGAAATTATTTCATTAAATAAATGATTAAATTCATTACTGTAATAAAACGTATCATTCGTGGAAAATTCAGAAAATTCAGAAGATATATAAACAAATTTCTCTCCGTGGAAGGAAATTTATGATATGGGAAAACTATACGAGGTTAGGTTACACAGGGTGCGGCAACAAAAAAAAAATAAAAATAAATAAAAGGGTGTTTATTTGAGTTTTCTGGTACAGTCCCTTTGTTATACGAGGTTATTTTGATAAAAATAATTTTCTTGCTTAAATTTGTAATAGAGGGTCACTGCAATACGACCAACAAAGATATTTTATACAACCCATAACTTTATCGTTCTAAATCTAAGCAGCAAGGAAGCTAACTGCCGTATTCAGTGCAAGAAGCCAACTGCCTGATCATTTAGCAGTTAAGGAAATGTTTCCAAGTGGGGGTCATAAAAATTCTATTGACTTCTTTTACGTACTCTGATAAAGAGGTCACCATTTTCAGTTATCTTTCTCGTTTGTAGTGTTTGGTTACTTTTATTAAAGGCATATTTCTATACAAGCTAATGAGAGCTGCGAACGAAAATTTCGTATTGTTTTTGTTTTCAATATATTACGAGAACGTACCTTTCATTCGCATTGAGCTGAACAGGCCCTTAGATTGAAAGCGAAAATAAAATACGAATATTTATATAAATTGTAGCTAAATTTTTAGGGCCGATGTTGAATGTGAATTACACCTAAACCTCAATTTTTTTTTCTGCATTGCATTTGACTTTTCTCAATTTCAGACTAACTCAATTTGAACCATGGAAAGATACACAATCAAGCAACGCGTTAAACTTATTCAGGCTTATTATGAAAATGGACGTTGGAATCAAAATGCATATCGTTCGCTATCATCTTAAGTGATGAGGCACATTTTCACCTCAGTGGATTCGTCAATAAGCAGAATTGCCGCATTTGAGCGAATGATAATCCAAGAGTGATTGTCGAAAAACCAAAGAGACTGTTTGGTGCGGTTTATGGGCTGGCCGCATTATCAAGCCGTATTTTTTCCAAAATAAGGCCGGTCAGGCAGTTAGTGTGAATGGTGTTCGCTATTGTGAGATGATAATGAATTTTTTATGGCTCGAATTGGAAGTTATGGATATGGACGACAGTGCCACTTGGCACACAGCTAACGAAACAATGGCTCTTTTACGAGATAAATTCAATGGCCGTGTTATCTCAAGTGATGGCGATGTCAATTGTCCGCCAAGATCATAAGATTTGACCCCGTTGGAATTCTTTCTTTGGGGTTATTTGAAGGAAAAAGTGTACGTCGATAAGCCAGCATTAATTCAAGACCTAAAGTATGACATAATTCGGCACATTAACGGCATGGAATCTCAATTATGCCTCAGCGTCTTCGAAAATTTGGACCATCAGATGGAGATGTGCCGTGGAGGTTGCGGCGGCCATTTGGCCGATATATTGTTCCATACATAATTGAACCATACCATATTATCATAATAAAAATTTCCCAAATAATTTGTGTTTTATTCAAAATCAACATCGGCCTTAAAATTTAACCACCCTTTATTTGTTTTCAGTAGGAATGTAGGAAAGAAGTTATCGTTCACTTGTAAAGAAATAGGCAGTAAGTGTCTATGGCCCGTAGGATATGCCTCAAAATAGTGTAATAAAGTTCTTTGGCTCTTTGAGTTAAACCAGTATTTCCCACTACCTTGAGACTTAAGAAGCTAATTGGAAGCAATTTCTTTGTAATTCAGTGGAGCTACTTGCTTGCTACAAAAGTGAAATTCACTAAAATATTGAAATTATTTTTCTCTAAATTTAAGAAATATTTGTATGTGTAATAATTTCTATTTGCAATTTAATAAGAAATATTTTTAAAATTAAAAAATAGATGTTTTTTGTTAAATTGTAAAATAATATTTTGAAAAATTCTCTTGCTAAGACCTTCGTTTAACTTTTATTTATTTCTTCTTTTAATATTCATACAAAATTATGTGTGCATGTATATATTTAATATGTAAATACATTTCAAGAAGTAGTTTAGCATTTAAGATTTATATTTTTTTATTTAATTTTCACATCCATATTTACTCGCACACAAATAACATTGAGGTTAAACAAAAAATTAAAAGGGTAAAAGATACTTCAAAGCTTAGAAAATATTTAAGTTTAATGCAAAATATATTCAGTCCCACACGTGTTCTTTTGTATATAACTACCAGTAAAAACATAAGAACAAATAAGCCCTTTAGAAGGCTTTCTATAGGGATCTAACCATTTTATTGTTTCATTTAATGCGAAAATTTTTTACAGCAGACATAGAAGTAAAAATTAAATTAATAAAAACACTATAAAATATCGGAGACAATAAAAATAATTGGCATAACATGACACCTAAAGAGAAGAAATCAGAGATGTCAAAACTGTGTATTTCATATTCAGAATCACGCAGAAAAAAAGCTTAAAATTCAAAGTTTTCTTGATTGATTATTTACAAGTATAATAATGATTTTTTTTTTGTAAAAAACTAAGAATAGACCATAAAATATTAAAAACTAAAGAAAATAACTCATGGCTTTAAACAAATACTTATAAGCGAATTTAATTATTTTTTTTATTTTAATTGAAGTTTTTTGATTTCAATGCGATTTTGATTTGTTGAAATGACTATGATTTTGTCGTCATCATTTTAGGTAACGACTTAGAAGTGTTAAAAAAAATAATTTAAAAAAAAAACAATTTTTTAAAATATTAAAAATAAAGGGAAAAATATAAACCATTTTGAAAAACTTGTGTTAGGAGGCAGCATTCCATTTAATTTCAAAGCAAATTAAAAATAAATTGCTATTGATTAAAAATTCCCCGGAAGTTTTTTTTTTTCTTCTTATTGAAATTTTTTTTTTCTTTTTTGTCAAAGAATACTTTGTGGTTTAGGGAATTGTTTTTCCCAAGAACCAAAATTTTCTTTGGAAAAAAAATTCTGGAGAATATTCACAATTGACCCAAGAATCTTAGCCAGATTTTTTCAAATAATTCACTACCACAGTTCTAAGTTAAAGTCGTTTTACGCGTTGAGTTCGTAAAATCCCTGGGCTTAAAATCTTAATTTTTTTCAATACATACTTTCCACATGTTGGAATTTTCCTGATAAATTTTCTTTCTAATACTTGATCATCTGTTTTTTCCTCATCACTTTAATTTGTATTTAATTTACATATGAAAACATTTCATCACAAAAATTCAAAGCAAAATAAACCAGCTGAATGATATACTAGATGTGTTTTTGTTTTATTAAAAAAGGACGATAAACTGTCGTCGTCGCAGTCAGACTGTTACAGAATAACAAATCAGTGTCTAAGTGTTGACGACGACGATGAAGAGCGCAGTTGAAGTAAAAATGATGACGAAGCTTTCGGCGACAACTGGAATAGGGGTGATTATTCAAACAAAATATAAATTTAATCCAATTAAAGTTCAAAGTTTTCAGAACAAACTCATTTGTATTCAAGAATTTTCTGCAGTCTTAGTTTGTTTAATATAATTTGTTTTCATTTGTTTCAATATTTAAGGCTATTTTGAAAAACAAAAAAAAGGTTAGGAAAAAAATTAAAAGCTAAATCATAAAAAGAATAAAATGGCAATGCTGATTACCAGTATCGAGTTAGAGGGTGTAAAAAAACATTTTCTTAAATAAATTAAATTTCAATGTTATAAAAAAAAAAAAAAAAAATAAAAAGTAAAAATGGTGGTACATTTTAAAGTCACTACAGAAAAAAATAAAAACTCTGAGCGAGTTATGCCTATTGGGAATTAAAGAGATTGCAAAACTGTATATCTCATATGCAGAATCATTACCAGGGCAACGGTCTTTATGCAAATGCATGAGACCCACCTAAAGTTAATATTTTTGCGAATCACTAATAAAGTGAGGTCCTTAATAATTTAAGCCCCCGCACTTTACTTATTGTTTAGACTGGAAATCCATAGGTTAAGTATAGAAGTACTAATTGTAATAGCCGATAAAAAAAAAATGTTGACTACAAAATACAATTGCGTAAAATTAGCAACCAAGAACAACAGAAAAGAAATTTTGCTCTCTCTCTCTCTAAGTTCAGATGTGACTTGAATCTAGACAATGAATTTTGTAAACTTGCTGAAGGCGCAATTTTCTTTTCTATTATTTTTAATTTTTTTAAATAAACTGATTGTTTTATTTCCATAAACAGCACATTAAAGATTAACAAATCATATTAAGGAGTGAAAAAAATTGGTATTGAATCTCTTGGAATAACTTAGAAAAGGTTTGTTTATGGAAGGCCTTTAGATTTGTAAAATCCCTCTCTAATAAATAAATTTATGTTGAAATTTCCTTAGTGGTTTAATTTCTAGTTACCGACACATAAGAAAATGTTTTCTTTTGTACTGGTACTGCGGCTGCAGTTAAAATTTAAAATAAATTTAAAGCAAAATTGAAAGTCAGTCAGTCTAACGAGGAAACAACAGATATAATTGCTTAAATGATGTAAAAAAATTTATGCAAATTTGTTAAATTACTAGTCAATAGAGATTTTTGTTTTAGAATTTTTTTAAAAAAAATTATTTTCAAATAAAAATTTTATACCGCAACAAAGAGAGAGCGAGAGAGAGAGAAATACAAATTAAAAACAATTGAAACAAAAGTAGCACAAAAGTATTTTGAAATTGAATGAATTGTAAATCATTTTAGCAATTCCTGTAGCTGACATTTCCGATTTTTATCCTCTTTGCTGGTTGGTGTTTTCTTTTCTATTTGTTTAAGCAAAAAAAAAAAAAAATAATAAAAAAATTTATAGAAAAAAACTTAAGGAAAAATAACGAAAAAACAAAAATAACAAATAGCATTGCTTTTTATAATGCCATTTTATACATTTACAGACTTTTCAACAGGAACTGAACTAGAACTTCCTACACACGCAAGCTCAGTCACATGTGTACACACGCAGCACCATCATTCTGCTGTTACTAGTTAGTTAGTTACTTGAACAATATTTATGACAAGGTAGTAGAGTGTAGTGTGATGGTGAGGCGGCATATCAATAACAAGGACATAATGAAAGTATATTAACCCATTAAGCAAAAGTAATTAAAAGAACATTTTCTTTTGTGGTTAAACAAAATAACAATAATGAAATATTATATGATTCTTAAATAGTCTTCATTATACTGAAGTAATAAATTGTTAGCAAACTGAAACTGAGTCAAAGGCCATACCAGCGTTACACCAATTTAGTATTTAAACACTAAAGGTAGTTAGGGTATAGAGTTTGTCTAAAAAACAGACACAAATTTTAATGCTACCTAGCGGTAGATGGCAGCACAAACACAAAAACTTTTTTTTAGAAATTGTGATCTGTCAAACGTCAGATGTTAAAATTTCACCCAAATTCATCGATTAGTTTATTTGTTGTAGTCGTTTGAAGTAAGCAACTTTTGTGTTTCTTGAAAAATGGAAAAAAGTGAATTTCGTGCAGTGATTAAACACTATTATTAATTTAAGGGTGGCTGAACAAGCACTGCAACAATACCATCAACAGGAAGGCAAAAGAGGTGGTTACTGAAGAAAATATCAAGAAAATCCTCGCTGATCTTGGACACAAATTTAGTGGTCCATAATCATAGTAATTGTTTCTTTAAGAAAATAATACTGACTTTAGCGTGACTGTAACTAAGAGCCAATATCAGCTATGAAATAAAAAAAAACACTCAGTGGAAAAATTTCCCCATGAATAGTTTTAAAAAGTACTAAAACGATGCTAAAAGCACTGAGTTGCCAACACAGGTTTTCTGTTTTAAATCTTTACTTCCTGCAGAGTACGAGTATTTATAACACTAGTGCTGGTAGTCATTAACTTTAAATGTTTTTGGGTTGTTGGGGAAAATTTTGCATAAAAAATTTAAACTGAATATTTTGTGAGTTTAAAAATTTTAAATTTCGAAAATAAGACCAATTTTTTTATAACCGAGACAATAACGTAAGAATAACACAAATTGTTGTTTGCGAGCGAGAAAGTGTATTATAATACTTCATGATAAGCCAAGCTTAAAAACTTATAAAAAATAGGGAGCTACAATTAAAAAAAAAAACTTTTTATAGAATATTTTTTTAATCACACAGAACTTTAAGTTTTGATTTTCTTTAAATTTTTTTTCTTTAAGTTTTTGTTTTAAAAGTTTTATGAAAAATTATTTAAAATGAATTGGAAGACATCCCTCTTATCCCTCCAAAAAAATTTTTATTGTAAATTTTTTAAAAAAAATTTTACTTTAAAGTCTAGGTTTTTCTTTTGGATATTTAAAGTGTTAAAATATACGAGCTGTTACTTTTGAAAGTGGTATAAGTCCACTTTTTATAAAAAAATAAGTAATGTGGTATTTTTATTAAGATGGTGTCTATATTTTATTAAAACTACCGCTAACTGATTTTTTAAAAGTGGACTTATACCACTTTTAAAAAAAACGGCTCAAATTATGTGGTTTTTAAAATTGTTTCATAACATTAATGAATTTTCCTTTCTTACTACTGTCAGGAAAAATTTCCCGTGAAAGAGTAGTGCTGAAAAACGATTTGTGAAGAATAAAGACCATAAAAAACATATAAATATGAGAATACCGGTAACATGATGCTTAATTTCACTACAGACTAATCTTTATTTGTGTATAGAATAATTAACTGTAATCAGAGTTCGCGAAGAAAAGAATCGAATGGAAATATTGCGTTTTGTAGTTTTCCATATTACATTCTTGAAAATTAAGCGTTAACAAAAACAGCGTTATAAAAGGAGCTATTTCCTCTAAAATATGGGGTCACGTTCCTAACTAAGACACTTCGGACTGTCGTTCATCGTTCTTAATTCACCTAATACCATTCATTGTCATTTCCAACTTCAAGCTTTTTCTTGATTGCTTAGCAACATGTGTTTATGGATCAATAGATTTTTTTATTTAATGAATTTTATTTATTTAATCAAAATTACTGAGGGTTTATCAAATCATATCAGTATTTTGAATTTCACAAAATTATTTTTGAAAATTTTTTCAAAACAAAAATTAGTATTCCAAGAACTGTAAATTAAGTTTTATCAATTTTCATATAAAATTAGAAAATGAAAATTTTGTAAAAATATTTTAAAGCTAAAGTAATTTTTTTTTTCAAAAATTCAAAAGAGCGCTTTAACGAAATAGCGCTAAAAGAGGTAGCATTAATCGAGACATGTCTGTACTCTGAAAAACTACAAAACGAAACGTTTGTATTTGTTTCGTTTCGTTTCTTTGATAACTCTGACTGTAAAACATAGTAAAATGCTGAACCGGAAAATAGCTTGCGGTCCCATAGTGTAAAATGTGTATTTAAAATCGATTTTGAATAGATAGAATCAGAGGGAGAACGAAAAAGAGGTAGAGAGAAATAAAGAGCTGCATGAATAGCCTGTTAAATTTACATAGACTTTAATACCATTTGCCCATTTGCCTCTCTTGTTATGTCTACTTTTATGTAAACATAAAACCTTTTCAAAATATATTTCTAAGCTGCTTTATAAAAAAAAATTTTTTTTTAATAAGAAAAAGTAACGTCCTACATACTGCTGAAGGAATTAATTTAAGTTTAGATTAATATAAACTCATACAAGACTAAACCAATAAAATGTAATAAAAAAAGTTTTGCTGCTATTATTATCTAACTTGAGCTGGTCGATGTATAAGTGTATGATAGTTCCCTCACAAGAATGGTTGTTAAAAAGGTTCTATTAATATTCCATAATAAAACAAAGAAACAAAAACAACCAACTGTAAACTATAGCTATGTGTTCCTAAACAACTTTTTGTTCCAATGTCACAGCACAACTACAACAATAACAAGAGTTTAAAAACAAAAGGGGCAAATGCACACAAACTTAGAAAGCCATTATTGCATGTGTTGTGAATGTGTTTTATTTACTTGCACAAGTGTTGAGTGCTTGTTGGTTTGAATTCTACTTGTAAACTAAAATACACACTCTACTCACACAGCCAGAAAACACAGTTATTATGTACGTGCAGCATATACTTTACAATAAACAAATGTTTATTGTTGTCTTTATTTATTTTAGAAATTCATACGCCCCGGTTTCTATGCACTCATGCTATCATTTATGTGAACAAGAATAGACGAGTCTATTAAATAGTTTAGCAAGTATGCGAAGTTAGTAAAATTAAGTTTAAAATTCATGAAAAATATACTTAAACAAGGAAATATTATTTATCATTTAATATTAAGCTAAAGTGAAATAAAAAAATTTATTTGGCAATTAATAAGCCACGAGCCACATATTAAATATATTCATTCAATTTGTAATATAAACCACTTAATTGACTACTTAGCTTATTTATTATTTATGATGAAATTTAATATTAAATTTTTAATTAATTTTCTAGATGCTATCAAGAATAAAATATTTTTTTTTTGAAAACCATATAATTTTTTTAAATCACTTGAAGCGTATGAGTAATAAATTTGAATAAAAATTACTCATACGTTAAGTGAAAGAAAGCGAAATGATTTCAATATGTTAACTACTAGTTTCCTATAGAAATACACAAAAGGAAAAATAAACATAAAACATGTTGACATAAAAATTTATTCTTTTAAATTTTGTTTTTAATTTATTGATACGTTGTAGAGTGGTTTTTAATGATTTGAATTTAATGATGTGAATAAATATTTATACACTATGAATTTTAATGCAATGGAAAATGCTGAAAGGAATTAGTGAAAGTATGTTTAAGGCGTTTTTATAAAAAAATTTTTATTTAATTAAAAAAGTAGAGAGGTATTTTTTAGAATGGTTTATAAATAGAAGAGAACTAAATTTTTAAAATTATTTCTAAGATTAAAAATTGGTTTCCTGAAAAACCCAACAATTTAGACTTAAGCACTTTTTCCTTATTGGTACAAATACATATATTTTTTGAAATGGAATTTTTTCAGCAAATATACTTTAACACTTGACATAAATATTTTTCAATTAATTTTAAATTAAAGTTTTTTAAACAAGTGATTCATAAGAAAAATCCCATAGTGCATTGTAAATATTGCATTTGATTTTATACACATTAAACACGGTTAAAAACATGTATCAGGGTAAGCATTCAAATAACCATTGCTTTTAATTAAAAAAAAAACTAAAAATAAATAAATTGACAAGGATACAAGTAACAAGAATCAATAAATGGCTGAGTGAATAAATAAATAAAAGCAATTTTGTAAATGTGTGTATTTAAAAGGCTGTTCGTAATACGAAAGCTTAAATATTGTAAATTTTTTTTGTTTTATGGCATTTTATTCTAACTCTACTTTAAAAAGGTTGCTTAAAGTTGCTTTTTTTATGTTAAATAAATTTTTCTTCCAACATGAACAGTAGCTAAGGGATATTTAGCGTTTTGCAAAATCTGATTACGTTAACACCACTGATAAGCAGTTGACACAAAAACACTTTGCGTATAAAATAAAATAAAAATAAAATTTTGCTTCAAAAGTGACCAATAACGGATTATTATGAAAAATCTCCCATCTTAATATATAAAATTCGACTGTATGTGTGCTCTTCCTAAACGGCTAGACCGATTTAATTAAATTTACTGTGTATGCGTTTGGGTTTATTGTCACAAAAGCGTTCGGCTGCATTCAGTATTAGGCTTACTTATCTATTACCTGTTTTAACCGGTCTTGCACGGGTTTTTACTCTATGAGTACAATTTCTTAGTGTACATAAAAAAATTCTATTTTTTCATCAAAACCCAACTTTAATTTTTATGAAAATAAAAATAGCTCACGCCCATCACCACGCCCACTTTTTTAAATTAGATAAGTTTCAGACCGATGTGGTTAATTTTTTATTATATGTTCGGCGTAGCTTAAATTATATTTTAATAAAAACAATTGCCACTCCCACTTTTTAAATTTATCTCAAAACGGAGACGGCTAAACCAACACAGGTTTTTATGAAAATTAAAATAGACCACGCCCCCTTTTAAATTTTTCTCAAATCAGGGAACGGTTCTACCGATTTGGCTAATTTTTTTTTATTGTATGTTTGGCATATTTTTCTTTTCTTCTTAATTATTTTTTAATATAAATAAAATTTGAAGGCAAAAACAACGTTTGCCAGGTCAGCTAGTTTCATACAAATACAAATTAAACCATTTACTTAACTGTTTAAACAACTAAACAAGAAACACGTGTAAAAAAGGACAGTATCTCACCCTCACTTATAAATTGAGTACAAAATATATACCATTTTTGCATCTTTTATAACAGAACGTGATATTGACTTTAACTATTATTTTGTTTTGACAATAGAACTCAAACATTCTTAGATGGTAGAATATATAAAACATTTTTGTTAGAAAAGAAAACGCTATTAGTTACCATCAAACAAAAGTATTTATGATCATTAAATGTTTTTAGGCAAAAAAAAAATTTTTAGTTTTTTGAAAGTAGGATAACAATACAATCAAAGATTTCAAAATAAAATAATGTAGAAAATTTTTTTTAGTATAATCAGACGTTTTACATTTCATAAGGATGCTAAAATATTTTTTAGACACATATTGATAAAGCCTGGCCACAGAAAAAATTTTTTTCCATATATGAAAAACTATTTTTTCTAAATAACGAATATTCGTATTCAATATGGAATTTTTATTTGAGATTTTATTATAATTTTAATTACAATCACAAAATTTTCTTTTGAACCACAATATCTGGCACGAAGCATTGAGATGTCTGAAAAAAGTCTTTTAATAAAATCCCCAAACGCCTACAAAAAATGTGCTATACCTCCTCATACTTATGTACTCGTATGTGCTTGTATGTTTTGTCTTTTATGAATCAGAGCCAAATTAACAAGTTGTTTTATGTAATTTTTTTTTAATTGATGTTGTTTCTTTATAGTTCATGAATTTATCTACATCTAATTATGCAAAACACTTAAATACGTTTCACATTTATATTCCCTAAATAGCCAGATAGCAGTAGAAATGACAACATTATGTGGAATTTATGCCCAACATGACAATGACAGTTAAATTTTGAGTGCATAAACTGCATTGCCTGCTGCAGTAATTAAAAATTTTTTTCGAACTTATTGTTTTTTTTTTGGTTTAATGGATTTTTTTTTTCAAATTGTTGGTTTTCCAGTTGTCTATTTGCAACTCTTACTCATACTAGTATTTAAACTCTACAAATGTTAATAAAATGAGCATATTAGGGCGATTCGTAACATGTTCATTTAATATTCTATTGGCCAAATGCATAAAAAATTTTTTGTTTAATAAGGGTTTATTAAACAGCTTTTCTATGGGAAATTCGCTTATTAATCAAAAATAGTTTTTATGCATTTAACTGTAAAACAACACAGTTCTCGAAAGCTTTAATCAAACCCATATAGCTCGGCTTACAAACCACTAGTCTGCCAAGAAAGAGAGATCTATTTCAGTTGAGAGAATCGATTTTGTTCAATTGTGATTAAATAATACATGAATTTATTTCAGTTGTGAGAATATACATTCTGTAATACAGCTAGTTTAATTATTAGGAGATCAACATATCGTCAGATAATTTCAAAACAGCCTTAAGTTCCACAAAGTTCAAATACAACTTTTTAATTACTTATGACGCACCATATCAATTTACATGTGTTTGCAAAATTTTACATCAGAACAATTAAAAGCAACCGTCTTAAATAAAAAAAAAATGTTAAAAAGCGGTTGTATTAAAAGAGTTTTTTATCCTCTCTAAAAAAATTTTTTTTTATAATATAAATTTTTATAATTTTATAAATTTATAATATATGACGATGTATTCCAATTTTGGTCATTACAACTTAAAAATCCGATTACAAAAGCATACTAAACAAAAATATTAATTAGTATTAATTTTTGGTAAAATGTAGACACCAGCTTAGGGCTAATACCATCACTGACTAATCCTTTTTTAACTGGACTTTTAACACTTTCATATATAACTTAAATTTGTAGGCTTGTTATTTTTTAAATAAGTAAACTCTGTTAACCCCGGGAGCAAGGACGTACTTTCTTCTATTAATTAAAAAAAAATTTTTTTTTCTTATTAATCCTTTTTTGTTAAAGTTTGTTGCTCTTAAAATTTCATTGTTTATAATATAAAACATTACAGTTTTAAGTATTCTTTTTATTAATTGATTTTATTTTGTTTAAAATTAAAATAATGAAATGTATGAAAAAAATGTCTCAATAAAACTTTAACTTTAACTTTAAATAAGTAACTTATAACTTTAATTCAGTAAAAGAAGCTCAAATATTTAAATTTTCCACTGCAAACTAATTTCGTTTAAAAAGAAAATATTTCATTTAATAAGAAAATTTTTAAAATTTTTTATGGGATTATTTGCTTAGTAAGCCCTTATTAAATAAAAAAAAATATGTTTTGTGGCCTAGTCTAGTGCAAAGCATGAACATGTCTATTTCTGGCCAAAATTTTAAGCCTCTTTCGAAAAACGTATTGTAAAATTTTAACATGTTAAATGAAATGAAATGACTGGCTGACTAGCATTTTTATGTCATGTGCACGCGCTCATACCAGTAACCAGTTAACAATTCAGGACTTGTGTTTCTTTTTTTTTATCGTAAACCTTGATTTTTCTTTAATATTTTTTTAAATGTTAAAATTGTTGTTTTTTATGTTTAATGTTAAATTATTTATAAAGAACTGAAAAATATTTATTTACAAAAAAAAAAAAAAAAAAAAACAATGTCTGGGGTTAAAATTAATTTTTCAAATAATATCAAATTATCAGCAATTAAATAAGAAACAAAATATTAATTATGTACCTTCAATAGCATGGAATTGCATGGAAATATTAGTGATAACAGGTACATACATATACTGAACTAAAGCCAAAACATAATTAAAAATAAATATATTTTAGTACATTTAGTTGTTAGTTTATTTTACCTTTTTATTTTTAATTAAAATGGCTATTTTTATATTGATATTTCGCTTCAATAGCTTCTTCAGAATGTAGTTACAAATATTATTATAAATATAATTATATCCTGAAGAAGCCAATTTATAAAAATAAATTTTTACAATACGACTTCAAGCTTAATAAAATAGCCATTTTAATTATATTTTAGAACTTTAAATTTAATAAAACTAAACTTAATATTTGTTACTAGATGTTTTTACCTGGTCTCGCTTGGCCCAGTCCTTTATTACATGAGTTTAAATATCAATTTTTAGAGAAAACAGTTTACAAATAGAGTTTTATTTGTTAAAAAACCCATCCATTGCTACCATTATTAGCAGACCCGCTAACTTAACACAAAAACCAATTTTGGTATAAAATATTTAATTAAATATGTTTATATTAAAAAATGCTTATAAACATTTTAAATTAAATCAAATTAATTTTGTATTCTTATTGGACATCTTTTTTTAGGAAATCTTTTTTTTATTAATTTAAAAATTGGGTGCTTTTAAAAATAAGGTTCTCAGAAAAGAGTTTTTCTTCTAGCTCGTAGTTTTAGGTTCTCAAACTGAAGTTATAATAATTATTTATTTTTTGGATTACTAAAAAAATTGGTATTAAAAAAAAATTTTTTTTTTATCAAATTTTTATTTTTATTATATTTTATATTTATTTATTTATTATAATTTATTATTATAAAAATTTACTTTTATATCAATATTTTGCTTTAATAAACTAGCTGTTTCAATTAGATATATAATTTTTTTAATTTTTTTTTTTTGATATTTTGGAAAGTGAAAAATATAAATATTTCGCCAACACAGACTCGGCACAGCCAAATTTAACTTGTTTTTCTTTTTGCTGTTTTTTTTTTTTTTATTTTTTCTATTTTCTTTAGACAAAGAGTTGCGTGTTGTTAATGTTGCTTAATTTACGATTCCCAATAATTTAGTTTAAATATCAAATACATTAAATGTAACTACAAGCAGTGATTTTATTTATACAACCGTTTGTATGTATGCGTGTGCGTGTGCATAAATTAAAGCCATAATATATTTATTTAAGTTTCTTATACGAAAATATATATAAAAAAGTTAATTTCTTTATTTATTACCACACACACATGATCAATTATTTAGTATTTACAACCAAGAAAGAATGACAAAAATGTATGGATTGCGTACTCGTTTGTATGCAAATGAAAGTTAATTTTATTTACTGGCTGTAATAAATAACAATATTTACAATGTGTTGAATGTATGTACTCGTATGAATTTAATTAAATAATTGTTGAATTTCTTTCATATGATTTACATTTTCATGACATGTTGATATTTTAATGAAGTACAAATTATTTAGATAAAATAAATGTTAAAATAATTGGATAATAATTTATTTAGTTATTGAGTGAATAATAATAAAAATATTGAACAAAATCATTTATAGTGTCTAGCGGCTTATTACATCATGCAACAGATAAGCAATCAACTGTGAACAACCACTATAGTTTTTCTGAATCGGTATGGTCGCCTAAAGGTAGGTTAGATTAGGTTACACAGAGCGTCCAAATAAAAAAAACAGAAGCTTGACTTACTTAGGTCCTATAATGTGGTGCCTCTGTGATCCCTGTATAAGAGGAAGGGAAGAAGGATATCACTAGAAATAGAAAAGTAAAAGGAAATAAATAGAAAGACAGATAGATGATGTTTCAGTCACTCAAACCAATTGCTATTTACTTTTAACGAAGGATGTGGATACTTATAGTCAACAGCGCAGTGAGCTCTTGCAGATATTGCGTTCTAAAGTGGATTTTGCGTTGATCCTCCAGGGCAGAACACCAAATTTAGTGTGACTGGGATTACTGGTTAATGCTTTTTTATATATAGTGGTGGTAGTCCAACTAAAACGCACCATGTGAATTGTAAAAAAAACAAAAAGATTTCATAGAATTATTTTTTTATTTTATTATGATAGAAAGATCTATGAAAATTATTTGTGATATAAAATATTGGCCAAATGCATACTTCTATTTGATGGTCAATGTCATTAATGTTTTTAATTATCTAATCCTTTAGCTCTTGAATTGTTTTTGGATTGTTGCCGTAGAAAGAAGTCCAACGGTGTCAAATCACATGAGAATGGCGGCCAATTAACATCGCCGCTATTTTATTTCTTGCCCAAAAGAGCCATTATTTTCTTGACTGTGTGGCCAGTAACACCATTCTGTTGGAACCATATATCGTTCAGATCCATATTCTCAATTTCTGGGCACAAGAAGTTCGTTATCATGTCGCAATTGTTATTGCGAAGAGCAACAATGTTTTATGCAAAATGAACTGGATGAATATGCACAGGTGTTTTCACATTTCTTACAAATCCGGTTTGCTGAAATTTTTGGCAAAATTCTCCCGATTGTCGACACATTTGATTGATCAAAAAAAGTCATAAAGTACACAAAATGCATTTTCAATTTGAACTCTCATTTTCGTAAAAAGCTTCATTAATCTTAACGCATTATTCAATTGTGTACCTTTACATGATTGAATTTCTCAAAGACTGAAACAAAGAAATGTCAAATTAAGTTGGACCACACTTTCCATAACAAGTCTTCTTTTCAGTAAGCCTTTTTTACTTAAAGTACTTTTTAACCTTCTTTTTTTTATTTAAAATCATTAGATTTTTTTTTAATTTTTTAGATGATTAAAATTATTTTTATTTTGTGCAATTATAAATAAAAATTTGTGGTGAACTAGTTTTGCTAATGCTTTCTTTTTTTAATTTTTCATTTATTTTGTTTGTGCTAAAAACATAAAATTTCCATAAATTTTTCATATTATTCTGTTACTTTTTATTTCTGTTTTGCTTTACATTTTAGTTAATAATTCAAGGTTGTGAAAAACCATAGAGAAAAATAATAATAATGGAAAGTGAAATTACTGCATCCTTTATGAGCAAAAAAAAAAAAAAAAAAGCAAAAATAGAAAAAACACACGTTGCCTGTAACCGCAATTCGTTTGTGGATTATAATGGTTTTTCTGCTTTTTTTTCTTTTCATTTTTGTTTTGTTTTTGTAACCGACTAAAATATTTATTTAAATTTCGCTGACAAATGTTTTTATTTGGTTGACTGTTTCAGCCAATTTAAAGCGATTGCATTCATTAACGTGCATGAGAATTACCAACAAAAAATACCCACAATTTTATTAGAGTGTAGGGAGAGGAAATTTGTGTAAAAGTTGGTTGGTTAGAACGAATTTTTCTCACACAACTAAAGATCTTTTTTACTTAAAGTCACTCTTCAAAAGTTAGGTTTCGTATGAAGAAAATTTCCTTGTTCACCCTTATCGCGAATCTCAAGGGAATAGTTTGTTTATTCCCATGAACAATAATTTGGTATCGTCAATTGTTAGGGAATAAAATATATTTTCGAAACATATCTATGTAGTAAGTCCAACATACTATTGTGAATTGATGTAATTTAATTGTTTACTTGTATTTTTGTAATTTTCTTAATAAATTGTTATTATTCAATAAAATGCATAGTATTTCGCTCCGATTTATGTTATTAGAAGAAGAGGAGAAATTATTGGAGAAAATAAAAAGACGGAATTTAAGAGATGCATCAAATCCATTGTGCTTACCAGAAACAATGTAAGTTAAAACATGAAGAATTGTTAACATTATGTACACATACTCGTATGTACATATAAATAAATTCTTTGCAGGTTCTAACAACATTTTCTAGCTAACAAAGCAGCTTTTAAATACCTTTTAGATATATTAAACCAGAACTGCCTACCAGAAAGTCGTAATGTTGTGTAGCTTACAACATGTCTACGATTTTTATAGGATACAAAAAATTAAAAAAAAAAAATATTCTTTAGAAAGATATGAAATCTTAAATCTAAAAAGCAATAAATCATGTATCACAAAAAATTTTAATAAGCAGGCACATAAAAAAGCCAACAAAAATTCTAATTCATAATTAATTTATGTTTTTAAAACTAAAAAAAATTATTACATTCTTACATGTTTACAGTCCATCATTGCTATTAGATTGCTGGATTTTCAGTTAATCTAATTTTATTTGCCGCTGCAACAATTCTAAATTTTATTCCCAAACAAAATGTTTGTGAAAAATGTCACAATACTTTTGGGAAAAAACTCACGGGAATAAAAATCGGCGATGCCATAATTTTTTCGAACATGCGAGTTTTTTCACTTACAAATAATTCACGATTGCCACTTTAGGGAAAAGCGAAATATTTCGAGGGAAAAAATATTCACGATAGGGGTGATTATTATTTATTTCTTTGGGAGTAATAAGAAATCTCTAGTTCTACTAGATCCTAAAGTTGGTCATTGACAAAGTATGTGTTTTAAGTTTTCGTCATGTAAACTACAGACCCTGTATTGACTGATACAAATATTTCTTATAGTACACAAGTATAATTTAATTGAATTTAATTAAATTAATAAAAAGATTTAATCAATACGAAATTATTTAATCATTATTAAGCTTGAAGGCGCATTATATCCATACTGCGCTCCAAATTGAATAGCTTCTTTAGGTTTTTGTGAATTTTTAAGTGCGTATGGTGAAATGAGCTGCAATATGTCCACAAAAATTCATTTTGTATATTCACATTTGGACTTCTTTGGCAAATTCCAGAAAAAAAAATATCGCTTCTCTGGTATTTGCACTTCATTTTGTTTTTTTCCCAGAAAAATTCAAAACAAATTTGAAACCGTTTTAGAGAAGAAAAAAGAATAAGAAAGAAATTTTTTTTCGCAATAAATTAAAAAAAATTTCACCGTTTTAGGAAGGAAAATTTCCATTTTTTCCTAAACAATTGAGAAAAAAATTGTTAAGCTCTTTTTGGGGGAGAGTTTGGCCTTTTCTCTTAAAACAGTTAAAAAAAATTTCAACCCTTTCAGGAAAAAAAAATGTCCCGTTTCCCTTAAAAGCAATAATTTTTGTTTGAAAATGAAAAATTTTCCTTTTTCCTTAAAAGAAATTTTAATAAAAGAAAATTTTCTTTTTTTTCTTTTGAACAATAATATAAAATAAAATAATTATTAAACCATTTCTGGGAAGGTAAAATTTTTTCTGTTTCATTTTTCTCCTCAAAACTGTCAGCAAATAAACTTTAAAGAATTTTGGAAAAACACAACTCAACACAAATTTGTAACCATTTTGGGGAGGAAATAAAATTAAAAAAAAAATTTTTTTCCAGACTTGAAAGGAAACATTTTGTCTTTTCTTTTTGAATATTTAAAAAATATTTCTTGAACAATTTTTGTGAAAGAAATATTGAATTATGACCGTCAGAAAATTTTGATTTTCAGTTTTTTTATAAAAATCACATGAATGTCACATTTTCTATGTTACCGTTAGAATTTTATAACAAAAACAATTTTAAAACTAAATAAGTCTCTTTTAAGTCTTTTTTTTATAAATTCCAATTTTTCGACACTCCTTCGTGTATCTTTCTCAAGGAAAATAATTTTATATTTATTTTTATTTTTTATTTTATATTTAGTTATTTATTTTCAGATAAAAAGGTTAAAAAATCAAGATTCAAATTCAAAAACAATTTTAGCTTAAGTTAACATTACTTGTTTTTTTACAGTTTGCTTACACCAAAGACATTTAAAAAACACATTCTTCTGTAAAATTTTGTAATTGTGGGTTAAGCTTTTTTGGCGGGCATGACTCGATATGTCCCCTTATTAAAAAAAAAAAAAAACATTGTCAACCCTAATAGAAAGGAAAAATTGCCTATATTTCTTCTAAAAACGTCTGAACTCTTTTTGTTCATGAAAACTGTTCTCTTTCGCCTCCTTTTTGCAATTGCGTCCTCAGGTTTATTTTTTTCAGTACAGTCCTAGCAAAATGCTAGGTGAAAAGCAGAATGTCATATATTTTTATTAGTTTTTTTTTTACTTTTCTTTTACACAAAACATGATTGCTTTACAAAACTGCTGGTTTAAAATGAAAAGAATAACCCACTAACTTTAAACAAAAAAATATGGAAAAAAAGAAAAGAAGTATAAATATTAACTTTTATCTACAAAGTTTTGCTTCCTGTTACATAAAATATTGCCCCAGTGGCCATATAAAATTTCGCTTTTTAGAGGAATGACCAGCAAAACACTTTTACTTGTGGTTTTACTAAAGAATTGAATTAGTTAAAGGGTGTGGATGGAGGGGGGCTTTTAACATCATAATAACATTCATAATCATTATTACTGGTTATCCACTAGCCTGCTATGATAGTTAAGGCACCAGAACAAATTTCACTTTTTATTTCAGTTCCTTTCATTTCATTTTATTTCCTTTTTAATTCATAAATAGCTGTTGTTGTGGTAAGTAGTGCAACAGGCTTCCGTATTGGCGAATTTTGTTTACTTTCATATGCCTTTAGCTGTTTTTCATTTTTATACTTTTAGCCAAATAATAAAAAAAATTGTCATTTAAATGAAATTGGCTTGAGTGGTTTGCTTTTGAGATTTTTGTAATGAACGGAAGACATAATCTTAGTTTCTATAAAATGTTGTTTATTTTGCTTAAGTAATTTACACTAAACTTTGTAAATGGTAATTAAAACAGTTTTAATATTTGAGTTAATCAGTGGTTTTTTTTAATTATGTACAAAAATTAAGTTTACCTTATCTAAATTTTTCATATAATTTTATCATAAATTTTACTTTAAAGTTAATAAAATTTTAAAATTAATAACAATCCAAGACTTAATTGAATTTAATTTACTTTTTTTGTTTTGCTTTATTCCAGTTTTCCTGTTATGTTTGTCAATAAGTTAACAGTAATGAAATTTCAAGTAATGAAAAAAAAAATGTTTTTCGTTGTTTGTTTTTTTGCAGTGACATTAACATGATATTTATCTTTAAATTGAAAACAAAAACAAACACAAGTTTCCGTTACACCTGCCATCATTTTCAATAATAGCGGGGTGGCTTTCTTTCAATTAATATTGAAATTTGTAAAATGCTGCTCTGTTAATGTAAAGCAGATATCAATTATCAGCTGACAGTGACTCTCAATAATAAACAAATTTACAAACAAATCGGGTGTTATGTTTAAAAGTGGCTAAAAAATTTTTTACCAAGATGTAGACATTTTCTTACTTAAATTTCCTTTAACTCATCTTTTTTTGTTTTTTAAAGTGGACTTATATCACTGTCAAAAATAACAGCTTAAAAAAATATTTTTTTTTACTTTAAATTCATTTACTTTTTTTATTTTATGTTCAGCAGATTTTCCATTCTACAGTGCTTGTTTCCTGTTTACTGCACAGCATGAAGAAGCATTTAAAAAAAAAAAATAAATAAATAAAAGCAAAGGACAATTACAAAATCCATATTAATGAAATTAATTGAGGTTTAACGTGGGGTTAGATTAGAAGGTTTGTAAATTTAGTTTAACCCGTTACTTAACTGAGGGTTTAGATCAGAAGTTTAGAATTTAATACAGGAACATTTTACAAAATTTAAATTTTAGACGAAGAAGAACATTTACTCCTAGTCAGAACATTACTTGCAACTGAATTTATTTGGTACACCCCTATAGGGTTAGATGGTGTATCAACCTGGCGGTCATACGTTCGATTACTGGCTAGACACTGATTGTTTTACGCACAGAAGTTTTCTTGGCTTCGAAGTAAAAAGTAACTTTTTTATTAATTTCTTTCCTTTAAGTTTTCTTTCAAGATCATTTGACAGATCATTTTAATTTCAAGAATTTTTTTATCTTCTTTCCAATAACCATAACTTAATAATTTTCATCTATCAAAAATTCTTATGCGCAAAATGTATGAAATAAACCGAAATAACTCGACGGCAGCGCTAAGAGTTTGTTTGGAAAATCGAATTTTGGCAGCTCGTTTTTAGTGAAGTTGGCTGCAAAACAATTATTTTCGTTATTTTTGTTTTGTTACTATTAAAAAGTAATTACATGTAACCTTTTTTTTTTTTTAATTTAGCGTTTTCAACTGTATTTTTGTTTGTCTTTAGTGGGTTTTATTAAACAAGATGATTAAGACTACTGTACGGTGCGTTATTATTTAAGGATGACGCTTTAATATAAATAGAGAGGGCTAAAAAATGCTCCGCTTGCCGCTGCAAATTAGGTTTGACTGTAAATTGGCGCTATAAAAGATTTTTATCTCATGCCCAAAATGTATGAAACATATCAAAATAACTCGAAAACGAGCTGAACAATTCAAAAATTAAATATTGACAGCTCGTTTTTAATAAAATTGGCTGCAAAACAATTGTTTTCTTTATTTTTTGGCCAGTAATGACATTTTTGTTAGTTTTTTTTTTTAAATCTAGCATTTCTCACTTTATTTTTGTTTGTATTTAGTGGGTTTTATGAAACAAAATGATTAACGCTACTGTAGAGTATACGCACCACTGGAGCTCTTATTGGATGCTTTAACATAACATATTATGAATACTGGGCTCTAAAAAATTCTATGTTTGCGCGCTAATTTTGGCTGGTTCCTAAGTTGTATTTACATTATTCCTTTTTTAAATAATAAAGGGAGTCCCAGGAAAAGTACAGTTTTTAATTTTGTGCTGCAATAAATCGATTGTTTCACTCGCTGTGTGGTAAGTATCACCGTCTTGCTGAAACCACTTGTCTTTCAGATCCATGGTATTTAGTTAAGCTAATAAAAACTCCTTTATCATGTTTTTGTAATGAATTTTACCATATTTTCGGCCTCATCTTCAAAAAATTAAGGCCTGACAGTTTATCATTTCATCAAAGAAGATGATTTTTATCGAAAAATTTATATTGACTTGACTTTGCTGTATTACAAATTGAACAATTTAACGGTACGAATATTTTATTCGTAATATATTTATATTCAAGAAAATATTAATTTTTATTTTTTTTTAATTCCAGAAATTGTGTTGGTTTTTAAATTTATTCTTTTACTCATGATATTCTTATGAGCTATTTATTCAGTACAATAAGTACTGAAGATGATAGCATATCTATATCGACCAGACGCTACTCTGAATCCTCAGTAGATTACTCTCAACGTTTCTTGCAAACATTAGAACCTTTATATTGTAAAAGCAATTGACTAAATAAGAATTATTAATCAATAGTCACAAAAAGATTCAAATATTCAAACAAAAAACTCAGTAAGCATTGAACTGAATAACTAAATAAATTTCCCAACCAACATTTCTCTTCTCTTTTACATTCGAATGCCAGTTGGGTATTACTGAATGTAATTAAAGAGTATATAAAAAGAAAATTTTTTTTGTTAAACTTTTAAATTCCAAATAGAAATTATTACATATATATATATTCCTTAACTCTCTTAAAAAATATATATTTTTGGTTTAAAATGAAAATGTGTACTCTTACTGGGACACCCTTAAGTTTGCCTACATGGAGGTCAATCATTACATGTTTTTATATCTAATTTGCACAGGATAATCATCATCAGAAAACTTTGCCTTCATTTAAATTGAATGAGCATTATCAAAGCGCAAGAATGAAAGAAAGAAAGCAGAGTATGTACTTCACTTATTTAGAGAGACCTGTTGTGTGTGTGAAACCTTAAAAAAATATTTAATTTAATGGCGCCTTCCATAGTCACAAGAATGCAAAGTGCTCATGTAAACATGCAAGCATGCATGCATGATGACTTTTTAAAACACACACACACACATACTTTGCTTATAAAATTCTTAAAGAAATAAAATTTATAAAATTATTTAAAAAGAAAATATGCATGTTTGATGTGGTTGCATACATGAAAGTTTAATTTTTTTTATTTAAGAAAATAAACTGAATATATTTACTTTTTTTTAAATTAAATAATTTTTGAATTTGACATGAAATAAACAGGCCGGCCAGCATAGAGCTTACACGGATTCTGCCATTTTCATTTTAACATTGTGCACAACAAACTGTTTTATGAATGCGCCAGTTTAAGTTTTTTATTTTAATTGCAAACTTGTGCATTTTTTTAATAAAATTAAAATTCATAGAAATATAGTTTTATATATACAAACGTTTTAAAAACGAATAGAAATATTTGAAAAAAAAAAACAAGCGATTTCATTAAACAATTTGTTTATTTGGTTTGCTTCGTTTTTATAATTTAATATTTATGCTGCATTAAAAAAAAAATTAAAAATCTGGTTTAGCTTAATATGGTTTTATGTGGTTTTTTTCTTCTTTTAATTCTCTGCTCTAGTAAACTGCTAAAATGGTGTAAAATGTTGTAGGTTTTTTTTTCTCTTACGGCTAAACAAGCAATTAGAACGTTGATGCTAAACACAAACAAAAAAAAAACCCACAAACATTAATACCAAATGAAAAATTGGAAATAATTATTTGTAAGGAAAATACACTCATACACCCGAAACACAAACACATTTTTAATTTTAAAATTTAAATAAATAATAAAGGTTCAATGGCGTATAAGAGCCGCTTAAGGCTTTCTGTTGTTGTTAATTTAAATAAATAAAATATACGCACACAGGATTTGTGTGAAAAATGGCGTTTATAGAAACTCAACAATAAATCGCTTTTATTAACAGAAAAAAAAATATTAAAAAAAATGTTTGAGTCATTTATAAATATCTATATTTACTAACTGATTTTATTTAAGCAAAATATAAAAGTAAAAGGCTGCTGTTCAAAGAGAAATAAAAGAGAAATGATTACAGAAAGCAACTCTGGTTATGAGAAGTTAATTTGTCAGCATTCAAGAATTTATTTAAATTAAGAGCAAAAATTCTTTCAATTTTTCTCGGTATCTAGACAGCTGGGGTCTAATCACCGCACTCGATATCTAGTAAAATTGAACGAAATTTTTCATTTTGATATAAAGACTCTCGATAACGAGAAAATGTATCGATATCGAGTCTTCGAACCAATAAAATCATTCGATAGCAAACTAGCTATCGTAATCAAAACAAATTACTTTTTTGACAAGCACGGTCAACAAAAATCTTAAAAAAAATTATTTTTATTTAGTTTTAGGTTAAAACAATTAGTTATTAAAATTTTTAATAAATTTTGATCTTTTGAATTTGAAGAAAAACAGGCAGAAGCAGCAATTGCTGCTTCATTCTTAAAAATTCTTTTTGCAAAATTCTTGCTACAGTTATTTTTTTTAATGTTATGCGATAGATATCATATGCCGTTAATTGCTTATTATTGTAGAAAATCATTTAATTTAATTTATTAAAAATTAATTTAGTTTTTGTTTATTTAAAATTTATTTTGATGTTAAAAAATGCAATTTTTTCTATCACCAACAGCTGAAAAATTAACACAATTCATTCACAATAGACTCCTGCAGAGTTATCTTATTATTTTGAATTATTTTAATTAAATGTGAATTAAAAAGTATAGGGTCCGCCATCTAACGTTTTTTTTCAACTAGTGCTTATTTCGTGAATGGTAAACTTAGCTCATGTTTGATTTGACAGATTTAGTTTTATCCTTCCGCTGAACGAATATACGCTTGAACAACGCTGGGAAATATTTCGACATAACTTTGAAAATCATGGTAATGTTGCAGAATGTGTGCGAAAATTGCGTACAAAAAAATCATCTTTTCAGATGAAGCTCATTTTGATCTTGGCGAGTATGTAAACAAGCAAAATTGTCGCATTTGGGGCACAGAAACCCATACATTGAAAAGCCGACGCACCCAAAACGAGTCACTGTTTGGTGCGGATTTTGGTCCAGAGGCATAATTGGGCCATTTTTCTTCGAAAATGAGCAAGGAGTGGCCGTTACAGTCAATGGCGATCATTACCGGGCCATGTTGAACGAATTTTTGTTCACAAAAATTGAAAAGGGGGATATTGGCAACATTTGGTTTCAACAGGACGGCGCTACGTGCCACACAGCCGAAGCTACACTCGATGTTTTGCGCCCTGTTTTGAAGATTGTATTATCAGCCGCAAAGCTGATGTCATTTGGCCACCTCGGAGCTGCGATTTGACACCGTTGGACTATTATTTGTGGGGTGCCATCAAAGATAAATGTTACGCGGACAAGCCAGAGACAATTGACGCTTTAAAGGACAATATTCGTGAAGCCATTGGTGAAATACAGCTGCACACAATCGATAAAAATTGGACCGATCGTGTAGGCTACTGCATGGCCAGCCGAGGCAGCCATTTGAATGAAATTATTTTCCATTATTAACCGGAAGGATTGTACTTTCAAATAAAAAAAGGAATTTGAGAAAATATTCACTAGTTTTATTTTATAGCATTTTCAAAAAAAAAAAAGTTATTTGGCGGACCCTATACTTTTTAATTCACATTTAATTAAAATAATTCAAAATAATAAGATAACTCTGCAGGAATGAATAATAGCAATTTGAATAGCGATCAATATTTCTTTTCGTTTCCGTGCGAAATCAATAATACGATCCATTAACTCGTCATTCAACCAATGCAGCCACAAAACTCTGTTAAGTATAAAGGTTTTCAATGAATGCTACGTGTGCGAAAAGTAGTCACGCAGTCAGTGTCTGTACATATGTTCTTTGAATTCTCGCTTAAGTTAGAGCTTCTTGCAAGTAGTACATTTCCATTTCAAACTGGTTTGTTTTTGAGGTAGAAATTTATACAATTAAAAACTATCGTCGTTTTATGTCGTTTTTATATAAAGATGCTCTCATTTATCATAAAGTTTTTCCAAAACTACGACTTTTTAATGTTTCTATGCAAGCACAAAACTGAACGAAATTCTATTTTGTGAGATTCAAATCTTGGTTATTGTTTCAAAATGAAGTTTTTGTTTTTGCTGGGAAACTGATTTTTATATGATGATATTGTAATTTTAGAACGTTAAAGTTTTAAAAAATAATTAAAAAAAATTTCATTCTTTAAACATAAAATTGAGTTTAAATATTGAGAGGCATTAGTCTAATAAACAAAATAATAACAAATCAAAAGCAATGCAGGTATCCTGAAAGGGCACTTCACTTTTCAATAAGCTTATTTGCTTAAATTAGATTTACAAATCGAATTTTAATTTTTTTTATAATTCAGTTTTTCTAAAGGGGCACTGCCCGTTTTAGCAAACTCATCTGAGTTGTTTTTAATTTATTTTTATTTTTAATATTTTAACTTTAGATATATTTTAAATTAACTTAAATTACAAAAATGCATTGCCCTTTTCTGCAAATGAAAGCGTTAATAAAATATTACATTTCATGCCTTTTTTTCATAAAATGTTCAGAGGGCACTTGTAATTAAAAAGAAATTTAATGAGGATTTTATAAAAAATTTGTTTTATATTTATGGGGGCGCGTATGTGGAATATTAATTGCTGCCATAACTCATACTCGTATGCTCAAGTGTACTTTAGTGATGACGGTAGTCGTTTAAAAAAACAAAAATTTGTTTGCTTAAATAAGTAAACGTTTTAAAGGATTCTTAAGAAATCTGTTATACAACACAAGGAAATATAATTGAGGTATGTAAGTACGTATTTAAATAAGAATAATAAGATTTTTAAATAAAATAAAATAAATAAATATTTTTTAAGCTTTTTGCTCTTTAATTAAAATGGCTATTTTATTAAGCTTGAGGTCTCATTTTATAAATTTATTTTTATATCGATACTTAGCTTCAACTTGCATAGCTTCTTCAGGATATAATTCATAACGTGAATAAATAAAAATTTTTAAAGAAATTCCTTTACAAATAAAACTTTAATCGCTAAAGCAAAACCCATCTAAGTCAATACTTTATAAAGTGCCAACGAAAGTGGTAAATCAAATATTTCAAAACATAATTTCAGGCTTAAGTTAAGTACGGACACAGATATTTTTAAAAATTATGCGTGACCGGTCCAAAAGTATAATATATAGCGACCTTCCTAGCATTATAGAGACTATATGTACCAAATTTTTTAGAAAACAAAGATTTGTATAACGAAGAAACAAACAAACAGAAAATGAATTTTATTTATATAGATAGAAAGCTACCAATTTAAAAGTCCCCAAAAGCTTTTTTTTAATTAATTCAAAGAGAAGTTATTGAGTGACCATTTTAAGCTATTTTTCATATTAGCACAGATTTAATTACATTTCTGTAGTATTATTATTTTCCAAAAAGGTGTGAAGACTTTTAGCTAATTGTTACACATAATGTGCGCCGTAAAACACAATTAAAACAATTAATTGCAATTATAAGCAAATCTTTATATGTGCATGTGTCCGTGTGTACAGGCCAAGCGTGTATTTAAAAGCGGACAATAATTAATGTTTGCTCTATTCACGCAAATCACTGGGTTAGAATTCATTTAAAAGCACATTTTGTATTTTGTGTGTGTTTAATTGCCATAAATAATATGGTGATGGTCAAGCCTACCAAATGTAAAGCAATTATGGCAAATAATAATTTACTTTAACTGGTTTAAAAAACAAAATAATGAAGCAGATATATCTGTGAGGTTTATTGAAAGAAAACATTCCGGTAAGGTAAGAACTTTTGATCCCTAGGCTTTCCAGCCATCTAGCATACAAACAACTGATCGCTAAAGCCCTTTATTACAACATGCGATATTACAGTTAGGATTCGGTGGGGCGAATAACCGGTTTTAGCAACCAAATTTGAGTGGATAGTTAAAGACACACTATTCGATATTTATCTATCGGTAACTTTAAATTTTTTTTATAGGATTTTTTTTACTTTACTTTATCTTTATTTATTTACAAATCTTAAGATATATTTACATAGTTATGAGATTTTACTAAAAAGTATTACAACAATAGAAATCATAATAATTAAATAAGGAAACTTTTAATATCACAGGGGTAAGGAAAAGTATTATGAAAAAACCTTAAACTTTTTTTATAGGATTTAAAAATATGCATTTTTGAAATTTAATATTTTATTTTAGAAGTTTTGTGAAAAAAAAAAATATTTTTTAGATATAAATTCTATTTATTTTGCTTAACTGCCAGTAATAAAATTTATTTGCTTAATATTTAAGCTGTTTTAAACAGTTCAGCATTATATGGATAAATAGATATTATAAAATAAAATTGCAACTGACATTCTTAGTGCACTCTCACATTTTATCTTAAATATTTAATATCATACGAATATAATAAATATTCTGCAAAGTACCCACTAACCAAATATTATTCACCCATAAACGAACAATGTGAAATGCTGTAGCAAATGAACCTTTCACCCTCCCCCAAAATGAATTCAATTCATTTTTTAGTTGTTTATTATAGACACACAAGTCCAACGAAATGGAACTCATAACAACACATCATGATGGTGTGCTTCATCCTTGCTTCCTCTTTAAATATGAGTGGTTATCATTTTGTCACTCCATTAAAATGAAATTTCTTCTCTTTACACTTGCAACACTCAAATGAAGAGCATTTAATGTTCATGTTGTGGATAGCGGGTGGTTGAACTTTTACAAAAATGCCCATAATTGGTGAAATTGCAAAAATTTGAGATGCCAGATTAAAGTTAATTTTTACGAATTTTTGGCTTTTATGACTTTTAATTTACAAAAAAAAAAATTAAGAGTTTGAATTAAAAAAAATATTTTAGTTTAAGCATTTTTGGTTTTTATGAATTTTAGTTAAAAAAAAAAAAAAAAATATTTTGTCGTGAACTAACGAAAATTGGGACTAGTTCACTGAAGACCAGAGCCGAATCCTTGAAATGATGCTTATTTATACTCAACCCTCTTTGTACTTATTGGGCAAAATAAACGATTTTATATCACTACATAGTATAAAGCAAAGTCGCTTCCCGCGTCTGTAACTATATCTGTATGTATGCTTAGATCTTTAATACTAGACAAGGAATTTTGATGCAGTTGTTTTAAAAGATAGAGTGATTCAAGAGGAAGGTTTATATGTATTTATATTCTTGGAAGTTTTAACGTCACAAATCCGCCCGGCAGGTAGCGCTATAGTCGGTATTTGGCTTATTTGCCTACTTCCTGTTTTTACCCGGTCTCGCACGGTTCTTTACTCTCTGAGTGCGATTTCTTAGTGTAAGAAGATCGAATATATAAAAATTTTAAGGCAAGACAACGTTTGCCGGGTCAACTAGTGTAAAATAATGTTTTTAGCAAACCACCAAAAAAATTAATAGGCCTTATTAGGGTTGTCGAAGTTATAGTCGAAATTCGAGAGCACCAATCTAATTATATGAGTAGCGTTGCCACATTATTCGTTTTCATAATGACTTCGACAGCTCTTAATAAGGCAGAATATTTCGCTTTGAAGAGCTTCAGAAAGAAAATATTTAAAATATTTAGGTATTATTAGATATATAATTTATTAACTTAATTTTTTTTATTTCAATAAAAAACCTACCTCAACAATTACTGAAAAAAAACAATTTTTAAATTTTAGTATTCTGGCAACATTTACTTACCTTAGCAACAACAATAACAAGCAAGCAAACGATTGTGTTTCTCACTCAATTCATTTACATGTTATTTACTCTACCTTTTGGTGGCTGAGAAATAAACAGAGCATAATGATGTTTGGCAAATTCACTCAGTGTGCAAAATAAAATAAAAAATGAATTTCAATCTTCAAGCAGACAAGAGACAGTTGTTCACTAACGCTCCATATAAACAGACGTGTGTGTGCTTTTCAATTAAATGTGCATTAACGTGAATACATTAATCTTTTCAACAATAACGAACAAAAGATTAAATAAAAATTTAAACATTTCCTTGTAAAAAAAAACAAATTAAAGCATCGATCAATATTAAAAACTTATTTTTCTTTCCGTTGCTTTTTGCGTTTTTGTAAAGTTTCTATTTTCTTTGTTTATTTGAATTTAGTTTTGTTGTTATATTTTGTTTTTGGCCTTCTTTTTAAAGTGTGTGTGTGTGTATTTGTAACTTATAAAATTTGCTATCAACGAGAGTGATAATAAATAAATTATTTTTAAAGCTGTGAGCAGCAGTGATGATAGACTTTATTAAAACTGCAAATTTTCTATTAAAAAAATTTTACACAATTTTGAATGAGTAAAACAATTTAAGCTTAAAATTAAAAATTTTTGTAAAATAATAATATATAAAAAAAAAATTCTGCTTTGGCTTTCAAAGCGAAAATAACAATTAAAATTAAAACAGAAAATAAAAATAAAAGTTAAAAAGGAACCAAATTTAATTAAACATAATTCCTCTTGTATATCAAATTGTTGAAATTGAATGGTAATTTAAGCTTTTAGTGCTCACACGCCCCGCAGTTTTTATAATTTTTTATATTTTGCAATATTTTGTTTAATTTTTTTTAATAATCAAATTCTATTTAATGTCTTTTTTATAATAGGCAAATGTGTCTGCATATGAGTGTTTATTTATTGAGCTGTCCATTTGACAGTTGGGCACACAATTATAGTGTCGGTAATTTTAACAATTAATTAGAAAAAAAAAGTTGGTGTGTGTAGCTGAATATACCAAGCATATGTAAGTATAAACAATTTTATTTCTAAATATAAATTCGTAAGCTAAAATATCAATTAAAAATGATTAATGTTTGAACAACAAGAGCAAGGAAAATCAATTAAACTTTTTATTCAAGTAGCATTTTTTTTTATAAGCATGTAATTTTTATATCGCCCCTTTTAATTCGAAAACGTTAAAATTTAAAAAACAAAATTTTACAGAATCATAATTTAAAGTTTCTAGTGCGTTAGCACACTAATGGAAACAATTTTAAATATTTTATTTTGCAAAGCAAAGAGTTGGAAATATTTTTTTATACTTTTACAGTTAAAAAAAAATGGAGAAAATATTAACTTATTAACTTAAAAAACACATTCTTTGAGTTATGACACTTTTGAAGTATATGCGCGATATGATGAAATTTATTAGTAACTTTTTACATTAGCAAAATTTTAAATAATACAGGGTGCTTTTTTCAGTTGGCTAAATTTCCTGGTAGTCTTTTTTTGTACTTTTCTCTTATTAAAAAAAGCTTCTGCCTTTTTAATTCTCTGATTTCAGGAATTTTTTCACAAAACAAAAATTTTATTTTAAAAAAAATTTTTATCGTCTTATATTTTCAAGAATAGCCTTAAGCTACATTAAAAAATTTTATAAGAGAAGTTAAAAGGCCTTCCAAGCTTTTTAAAATTTTTATACAAATTGAGCTTCACTTCAAAAATGTTAATTAATTAATTTTTTTGTAACTTAAAGATAAAAAAAATTTAATTCCTCATACCCGCTTCACCCCAAAGACTTAAAAAATAACTTTTTAATCAATGATCAGCTGGGTTGTGTAAACTGTTTATACAACAGTTAAAAAAACATTTTTTTTTTAAACAAAATATTTTCAGAATAGCATTTTTTAGAATGAAAATAATGATGCAAATATAATTTTAAAGCTTGTGCACAAAAATATATACTAGAGACAATAGGTTTTAGTACAAAACACCAGGTAGTCGATTCAGTAACTTTTAAAAAACAAGTATTTTGTCGAATTTAATATTCACTAACTTTCTGACAAAAATATTCGAAGCTTGCGACGAAGTTACTAGCACATACGATAAATAATCATCGCAAATAACGATATATCTATAATAACGAATATTTTTGTCGGAAAGTTAGTGAATACCGAATTCCATAAAATATAGTTATACTTCTTTTTTCGATGCGAATTTTTGTAATAAAAGTTACTGAATCGCGCTACAGGTAACTAAAATTTTATTTTTAAATTTAGTGCTATTCTGTGTTTTGAATCAGAGTATTTTAATTTTTAAATTTAGCACTTGCTTTATTGGCGTGGGAAAAAGTTGGCGAAATTAAAAGCAAGCAACGTTAGTTTTATAAAAAAAAATTAATTTAAATTTCTCTAAAGGCTTAAAATATTTTCGAGTATTATTCATAAAATTTTTTGGACGCTAAGACTGTTTTTTATAAATCATAAAACAAAAATTCAAATTAACATACAAATAAATTATTTTTATTTAATTTGAATGATTGGAAGCCTCCGTGAATTAGTGGATAGTGTGCTAACCTATAGATGCCTTTAGATGCTAGGTGTTTTCTTCAGACAAGTTTCGCCGAGTTGTCGCATTCAATATCGAATAAATAAGCATCGAAATCTTAGGGTTTTTTTTTTTTTTTTGAAAGGTACTTACTCAAAAAATTTATGGCCGGTTCAGCTAAATGCGAACGAAGCTTTCGTTAGTGTTTGTAATGTTAAAAATATTTTGCAAGCTAAGGATCTCAATAAAGACTGTTTTTATTGTAATTTTTCAGGGAAATTAATTATTATAAGAAATTAAAAATTTTTATAATGAAAAATTTTAATATAAAGAAAAATATAATTAATTAATTTCCCTGAATTAGACATTCAAAAGAAAGTCGGAATATTGAAAAATTAAAATAAAAATTTTTTTTATTGAGATCTGAAAAATATTTGTTAATTTTAAATTTTATAATAATTTAATAAAATAATTTAATAATAATATTTAGTCTTTTTCATAAAAATTTTCCAAGCGAGCTGAACGGCATATTAGTTTTCTTGCATAAACTAATTTAAAAATGTTGATGGGATGGATTGTTTTCAGGCTTTGTTTTTCCCTAATCTATTTAAAAAAGCTCCAAAACTAACCATTAATAAAGTATAATTGTTTTATATTTTGCTATAATTTCCCACATATCTGTAAGTTTTTAAGTTTTGTGGTCATATTTTTTTACTGTTTATTTTTATTTTTCTTAATTCTCTATACATTCAAGTACTTTAATTTGGTGTGGTGAAAAAACCAACAACAAATAAATTAAAATAAATAGATCGTGATTCTGTCACTATAAGATGACGACAATGAAGATGACAATGGACGGTGACGATGTTGATGTTGATTTTGATGACGATAAATGTTGATGTTGCGCTGATGTTGATAATGATGCTTCAAGTTGATAAAATATTTTATTTTAGTGGGATCAAATGTACTTAAACTAAATGAAGTGTACTTAGACAAAGAGTAAAACGAAAAAAAAAAAAAATAATAATAAATAAAAAAAATTTTCATACATTTGGAATCAAAAATATTTATGTATGTGTGGAGTTTATGGCCATTAATTTCAATTATTTGTCACATTCGCATAACTGTCATTCACATATTTGTAAAGTACGAGTATCCACATGGGGTTCTTAAAATAAATAATAAAAAAGAGGAAAAAAAAAAATACTGAAAATAAAAGCACTGCAGCAACAACAAAATATATCATAATTAATTCACTAAGAAAAGCAAAAACATTAAAAACAAATAAATAAAAAAAAATTTTTTATCAAATGAAATGAAATGAAGACAACGGGCTACAGCCTTGAATTGTGTGAAAAGTAAATAAAAGCAATTAATTTGTTTATACACATGTATTTTTTTAAGGCAAAAACATCTAACAGTAAAACAAAACCGTAATAATAAATTTATAAAAAATAAAACAAAATAGTGACATGAGAAAAAATTAAAAAAATTTATAACAAAAAAGAATTTGATACAATAGGTGGGCATTTTTTTTAGCTTGAGTATAATCTTTGAAGAAATCTACAGTGTAGAATATGCACTCTTGATTATAAGACTTGTGAGACAGTATCTCTTACACGAGCAGAGTATGTTTCATTAACACACAAAACAAAAAACAAAACCTAAGAAATTCTATTCTACTGAAAGCAAATGTTAGTAAAATGCCTTGTCACACTGTCACAAGAGATAGGAGCTGTTTTTTTTAGAAAATGGTATAAATTCGCTTTAAGAAAATTAAGTAGCGGTAATTTTAGTAAGATATAGACACCATCTATCCATATTTATAATCACATATTCAATGCAGTATGATTTCTTCATAAAGTAATCAAACGAATAATGGAATTTTTAAACAAATTGCAATTAAAACAACATTTTTATTGTATTAAAAGCAACATTTTTGCCAGATAACTTTTATGGAAGAAAATAATATTTTTATTTGGAAAGAACATATAAAAATCTCAGCACTATTGGATCTGTTTTCTAAGCCGAATTTTGGAAACAAAATTTTTTTATAAAACGAATACACATATTTTCGCATTCTCTAAGCCGCATTCACATAATTTTATTCGTTTTAAAACCAAATAAACAACATATCTTTAGCTTTTTATACACTTTTTGGTTAAAGTCTGTTTATAATAACAAAAATCCATATATCTGTTTGATACACCCAAAGAAAAAAAAATTGTTGAATATGGTCACCGCAAACATAGTTTGTTCTTCACAAAAATATTATTATTATTGAAGTAACTAAACATGTTTATAGTTATTTTTAACCATACTATGTTTACCGTCATAGATCAACCATGTCATTATCATAATATTTTTATTACATTTTAACTGAAACCATAAATATGTTTATAGTAAACATAATAATTAGAAAATATGGTTTAATGTAAATTCTTTTCTATTTTGTCTCTTCCGCAACCATATAAATAAAGTGAGTATAAAACAAAAATTTAATCGTTCAAACTCAACTGAGCTTTATGGCTGAAGTAGTTGAGTGGTGAGTTAATGCTTCTTAACTAAATATTCCAAAGTTCGAATCCTGGTAGAGTCAAATAAAATTAAAAAAAAAAATAAATTGAAACCCGCTGTATTATGTAATAAATAAATACAAATTTATAGAAACGAAAAAGTCAATGGAATAAAAAAAATTATTAATACAATAAATTCATATTAAATTTTTTTTTAATAGTTATATAAAATATGTATGTAATATAAAAAAAATACAAAAACATTTTTTAGCCCTTACCGGGGGTTGAACCGCAACATCTGCAGTTGAAAAGTATTTTTAATATGTTTGACTTAAAAATATATATGCTTAGATGCAATCATAGCTCTAACCATATTATGTTTCCACCAGAATATGGTTGCCACAATTATATTTTTTCTTTGCGTGTACTTTTAGTTATTGCTGAGTTGTAATAATTGCCCTAAAATATATATTTTTTTAATTTTTGTTATCTTAACGAACTGTAATTTTAATTTTTTTTAAATTATGTCATCTTTTTCAATTTAACTGAAATTAATTCTTATTAATAAAAAATAAAAATCCATTTGAGTAAAGTTAATGTCGGTAAAAATGTGGGCTTAGCTTAAGTAATGTTTTCATAACTCTTTTGGAGTTAAACAAATTCTTTATATTCTTAAATATTTAATTACAATAAAATTTTAAGTGTGCACAGCGTAAAAACATTATATTAGAAGATTAAAGTTTGCCAATAATTTTAAATTAACTCCAACGCAAACCCTTGAATATCTCAAAACATGAAAAATAGAAATTATACCACTATCAAATATGGCAGTTCATATAATGAAATTACCACTGACTAATTAAAGAGAAATAAGTCCACTTTCAAAAATAACAGATTTTATATATCACAATGAAATGTTAAATTTTATTATGTTGGATTTTTTTTTTAATCTGTAGCTTATTTGTAGTCAAACAGCTTAAAAAAATATTAATTAAATACTATTATAAATATTATTCAAGCTTAAGATCTTATTATTTTGCAGTACTTTGATTTTCTTGTATTGAAAGTCTTAATTATTAATTTTCCCTGAAGAAGACTTTACAATACAAGAAAGTCGAAATATTGGAAAATAATAAATAATATTCATAATAAAAGTTTATAAATAAACCAATAACTAAATGATATAATTAATTAATTAAAATTATAAGAATTTTTATTTAAAATAAAACATTTTAAATTATAATTAAGCACCAAAATTAATTTATTTTTTTTTACCACAAAATGTGAATGACCCTAATTTACAATTACATATACAGAAATATATCACTTTATTGTTATTTTAGACATACACAAAAAAAATTAGAAAAAAAAATTATTTGTGATGTCTGTGACTTCCGTTTTATTTATCTACCGACTCACAGTGGGACTTCTTTATTAAAAAGAATTGATATGGTTGTTTTTATAAATGTTTTTTTATTAGTTTCTTTTGAACTAGAATAAGTGAAACATGATTATTTATTTAAAGCGTCTTTTTCTTGTGGTAATTGTTTTTATGAAATTAAATATTAAAAAAAAATAATTTTTACAATTGAAACTTTCGACAAAAATACAATTTTTCTTACTTTTTATTTTATTAATTTGCGCTCAAGTTAATGTTACGGTCTTCAATATGCTCTAATAGGCTATTCAGACATACACGTTAATTGAGCAATTAAGCATTTTACGCAATTATCGCCTTTATTGAGCTCAATTTACCATACAAATTTGATTGCACGTTAATGAAGTCAAAATCAAAATGCAGCTCTTTGTTGTGCCCTTAAATATCAACTCAAAAGTGAGAAAAGTTGATATTTTCAGTATTAAAAAAAAAAAGAAAAAGAAAAGAAAAAGTAAATAAATTTAAAAATAAATGTCATAAAAAGGAAATGGCAGCCGAAGTTACTGGTAAATAAATTTTATAAAATTGTTATTGAAAATAATTTTTAAATAACTAATTTCTTTTAATCAATAGCTTGCCTTCAAAACTGGATCGGCGTAATTCAATATTTTTAATATAAGCTACCAACATTTTTTTAAAATTTGACTTTCTTTTCATATTTTATTTATTAGTTAGTTTCATTTGACCTTTTTCTTTTAAATAATATGGATATTTTGTTAATATCTTGAGAAGCTACAAAAATTGGAGCGAAATATCGATATAAAAATAAATTTTTGAAAAACAAGACCTCAAGCTTAACAAAATAGCCATATTATTCATTTTTATTTTATAAATACTCAAACATATTTAAAAAAAAAAAAAAAAATTTCGCAATATTTTCAGTTGCCAATTCCTTATTGTGTAAACTTAATTGAATATGTGTGATCACTCAAATCAGTCACACAATTTAAAACTTAATTGACTTCATTAACTTTTAAATCTGAACAGGCTATAAAGTACTTATTAATGAAAGTCAGGGCCAAATTACAGCATTCGATGCTGATCGGAAATTCTATTGAAATTTCAAACACTATCGCTTGCCGCCATTTGGTCTCAAGTCATTACTCACTTAAAAAATTAATTAACAACCGCGACATAGTCGTCGCTTTTGTGACGGTTGCACTGTGTGATAATTTTCTTGGTAATCACAACTATTTATATTGCCGTTGCTTCCGAGTATGGTGAAATAAACTGCAAAATGTCCATAAAAATTCATTCCCTACATTCACATTTGGACTTATTCCTAGAAAACCTGGGCTAAACAAGAAAAATAAAACAAAAATGATTTCAGAATATTGTTGGTCCCTTCAATAAGATACTGATGATAATTAGTCAAAAAAAAAAAAAAAAAAAAAAAAAAAAAAAATGGTCAAGCAAATGTTTTTGAGTGTAATAGCATAAAAAATTTAATTTTTCTAAAAATTTTTTTCATAAAAAGTTTAATAAATTTTTAAAGGATTTAAAAAAAAACATTTTTTTAAAATAAATTTAAAAATTGTACGATTTGTTTATAAAATACTGTGTGTAAGCGTCTCTAAATTTCAAATATGGCGAAAAAAATTAAAATTTTTTTTTTGATTGAGAAATACCCACAGCTTTCTCATTTTTATTTAAATGACATAAAAACCATTCAAAAAGCCTTAAAATCAACTAAATCAACTCCTGGATTATAAGTGCATGAAGGCACAAAAATCCGGTGTTTTACTCGTAACTCAAGGTTTTGGAGGTGTTTGGTAAATGCTACAAACAGATGCTTGATGTACTAGACAGAACCTACCAGAAAAATAATAACACTTCCCAGGTATTTGCTCTTCTTTCTTTTTTGTTTCATTGTGTAATAATTTATGCATGACAGCTTATGCGGGCTTTACCAGAGTTAAGGTTTTTATTCGATTTTCTAAGAGTAAAATCAAATGCTATTTGAAAAATTCATAACAAAAGTCTTAAAACTTTAATTGTTTTGTTCGTATGCAAAAATAAGCGTTTAAATAAATTTTTTAGAAATGGTGAGAGCCATACGACTGCCTCATTGAATTTCAATTTTTAACAAGTCATTTTGCTCACTATTACAGTGTAAAACGTCTTTTATTATCACTGGTATGAGTGCTCCACTTGCCATACTGCAAGTTCATTGATTTTAAAAGTTCTAATTCTTCAGCAGTAGCAGGCTTTTGTTGTTTAAATGAAAGCAAAGTTCATTAATTGCCTAAAAATATTAAAATTTTTTTTTCATTGCACCCTTTTGATTCTTTTGAAATTTGTGTGTTTTTCTTCCCTTTTGCATTTCACATTAAAAACTAATTTTTCATTAACTTTTCATGGCAATAAAACCACTGTTGCTCGTCTGGTTTTCTTCAACTTGTTTAATTTTCTTTTAACATTGTGTGTCGTTGTTAAGTCTTACTACAACAAATCAGCGGGTGGTTTACTATTGTTGTCATTTCTATTGTGTGTGTAGTTTTGTATATTAAATAGAAAAAAAAAAGACTTTGTTCTTTTAACTATTTTTTTGTTTTTCACTTTTGATAATATTCGCTGAAGCTGCAAAAAAAAAAAGAAAATAAACAAAAGTATTTCAACTTAAGTTTTGGTTTTTGTTTTTAAAGGAACGTGTATGTAGCAAAATTCAAAATTCAACATTAAAAATAAAAATAAAACAGACAGGAAGTAAAACTTAAGTGGTTGACAAAAAAAAATTTTTTTTATTACACTTACTATCGTGTAGCCTTAGGCGAATTTACACACAGAAAACAACTTCGGTTGAGAGAATATTGAGCTGAAGGGCTAAGATGCTATTGCTTCCCCCTCTTTTTCCTCTTACCTTATAATTTATAATTATAATTTAAGAGAATTAATAAATAAATAACTTCAGTTGAAAGAACAGAATTTTTTTCCAATCAAATATTTTAGTTGTAGCAACAAAAATTCAATACTGCAGTTAAAAATTTAGTTCTCTTCAAAATATTTCGAGTTTGTAAAAAAATTCGACTTCCACAATTGAATTTTTGTTTTTTAAAAAAATGTAGTTCTTACAACCGAAGTTGTTTTCTCAGTGTATACTTTTTCTTTTGCTTTTGGAGCCAAGGTTCTACTACAAAATAATAGGTGGTGAGTGTATTTTTCAAGTGTTTTCTTTAGTCCACACAAGAAACTTTTCCAAATTTTTGTTTAAACTTTAATTTCAATGAAAGAAAGTTTAAAATCTTAATCACGAACTAACTTATTTCGCTTTAAGCCTTTAAATAATCTTTACATACGCAAACAAGTATTTTGTGTATGTGTGTATGTGTGGTTAGACAATTGAATTTATACAACTCATTGAATACAATTAAATTTTTTTTCCAATTGATACTCAACTCTCAACTACTGCTGTTGGTAACCCACTATTCCAATTTTAATGCTTTTACTTTCATTTCAGTCCACTTCAATTAAAAATGATTTTTAGATTGTTTGTGTGTAGGCATTCCCATCTACAAATTCACTTAAATGTTGAAATACGTGTGGGTGCGTAGGTGTGTGCGTGTGTGCATGAGTATGTATATGTTTGCATGAGATAATCCTTTGATACTAGTGCTCTAGATTTAAACTTTGATTTAAATGTAAGCAATGGATGGAAAAGTGTGTCGGTGAATTCTATTTGACTTAAAAGAAATCTCTCTTTTGTTCTTTTACGCACTATTTAGTAGTTGAGATTTTATAAAGTGTATTGCGTATACTCACATACATGTGCACATACATAAATATTTACAATAAAATCTCTGTTAGGCAGTCTAAGGAGAGACTGTTTAAAAGGCATGACCTTTTAACATAAACAATTAATTTAAATCATAGTATTGTGAGCCTACTAAGGGGTCTGTACTTAAGAAAGGTATTCGCAAAGAGTGATATTTAAGATATTTTTAATTTTATTATTTAAAATATGAGCATAAGTAATTTTTGCAAGCTTAACAAGTGTTTTAAAAAAAAAAGCTACGATTTTACTTTTAACAAACGTTGTCAAATCGACAACGCATGTTGTCATTTAAGCAACCGTATGTATCATTTTAACAATAAATGCTGTTATTTTGATACCAGATGGTGTCGATTTATTACCGGTATGGAATCATTTCGCCACAATTGTAGTGTCAATTTGACACTATTCGTTGTCAATTTTGCAAACACTATGTTGTCAAAAATCCATTGTTAAAGTGAGCACACACATGCGTGATACACTATTGACACCGTTTTTGCTCATTTTGACAACGGATGGTGTAATTTTTTCTTTGGATGGAACCCAACTAAGCAGATTGTCTAATAACTTTTTGTGTGCTTTTCATACAAATTTTTTAATCGGTTGGTTAAAGAAACGCAACCTAAAAAAATGTTTGGTGTCCATTTTTTTTTAAATTAATTAGCGTTAGTTTAAGTAAAATATGGACACAACCTTAAAAAAATTATCGCAAAATTTTTTTTTAATTGACTTATATCACTTTCAAAACTAACAGTTCATCAACTTATCCAAATTTTTTTTATAAAAAGTAAAAAAAAAATTTATGGAATTGTGAAATTAAGTTTTGAACCTTCTAGTAGCCAAGACAGCGGAATAATTATGTGATCTACGTCCTTCATGCAGCATGAAAAGCTAACCAAAAAATGTGCACAGAGAAAATGCTGGCTCGAAGTCAGAAGATCTAGGTACTAGCAGAGAAAGTGCAGAAGTATCTTCTTACGGGTGCCCCCATATACTAGTAGGTAGCGTACTAACCTATTAATCTGGGGGTTGCAGGTTCGATTCCTGCCTAGATCTTGCGTGTTTTCTGCAGACAAGCAAAGAAGTTTTACGAATTTGTGTTGTTAAAAAAAATGAATTTCTTCTCCTACGAAAAAAAAATTAATCAATCATAATTCAGTGAAGGTCTATGTGGCGGCCTATCGGTCTTCAATTAGAATCGCAAGATTCCATTTTGAATCATTCCAGTTAAAGATATGTATTTAATTTTTCCATTATATACAAATTTGCACATGTTTTGATTTCTAAGAAATATTTTAAAAAGTTTACTAAAGTACTTGGAGTTACTTGTACGAGCAAAAAAAAAATTTTTTTTTATAAATTAAATAATCACAAGGCCTAATCATATCTCTGTTACTGATGGTGTGTAGAGCACGAAAGTTAGAAAGACAACAAAATTTAAGTATTAAATTCAAGCTCACACATTTACGCACGTACCACATGCAGCTGTTCGTACTTGAAAGGGGGAGCTTTGATCACATTTTAAAATACAAATAAATAAACACATTGACACCAGTATAAGTACACACACACACACTCACCTTTTTCTGTTTAATAGATCAGCCTTTCTGCCTTTGCTCTATATTCCCTTATGCCACCTGCCACATGTCAAGCGTTCGAGGGAGAGCTTGCTGAATATTAAAAGTTTACATTTGCGATGATGGCATATTTATTTACACAAAGAAAGTATAAAAATCTTGTAAATGTAATCACAAAGAAAAAAATGGTAAAACAAATTTTTTGTGTTGCCACACTTACTCGCACGTGTAAAGGGTATTTTTTTCAGAGTTCGAAAAGTAACAAAAAGAAATGTTTTGCATACGTTTCGTTTTATAGTTTTTCACAGTAAAAAACAAATACCAATAAAAAGTACTGCAAACATTTTATTTTGTATTTGTATTGGTAAATAGTAAAAAAAAACAGTACCATTCAGCAGTAAATTCAATAGTGTCGAAACACACATATAAACATATGCATTAGCACGACTAAACCAGACTTGTATGGGCACGAAACATTATGGACATGTTTATCATTTTCAAAATAACTACGCAATAAATCAGTTGAATAAAAAAACACAAGTCCAAGCCAACAATGTGCGCCACAAAACGCATAAGAAATCTTTAGTGAGACAAGAAATGACGAACTTGTACGAATTCAAGAATATCAGTTGAACAAACGGACACTAGTCCAAGCTTACAAGGTGGGCCCCAAAGGCTCAAGAATACCAGTTCAACAAAAGGATACCAGTCAAAGCCAATAACGTGCGCCACAAAAGGCATCAAAAATCCATTTTAGTAAGACAAGAAAATGACGAACTTAGAAGAACTTGTACGAATTAAAGACAAAATGCAGAGCAAATTATCGAGCTACTTCCAACATAAGAAAAGAGTCGAACCATAGAATACTACGATAGTAAGTCCTGGTTAAAGTGATATTGACTTCCAATAACCTAAGATAATAAAGTGCGAGAAAGTGCTGTTAATCTATTACAAAAATTAAATTTACTTATCAATATTTTTAATTTAATGTTCCACAAAAAGCTTGATATTCTACTTACAAAATCTTAACTTTAACAATTAATATTTTAAAATTATTATTTTCTTTAAATTAAAAAATCAAATTAATTTTTTGTTTTATTTTTATTTCAAAATATGAATCTCCAAAAAAATCACCCTTTTCTTGGGAATTCTTATTTTAATACACGTTTTTATGTGTGTAAAAATATTACATGAAGACAGTGCTGGGCAAAATATTTGCAATTAAAACATAATTTATTTAAACTATAATAAATTTCAAATAATTAAAATTTGGCTAGACTTATAGGTTTTATATCCTTTACGAACTTGTTGCATTTTAGTTTTATTTAATTTAATCTCGTAGGACAAAATCTCTGGGAGACTCTCATTGAACAAGATTATTGGCTTGTATAGTAAATTTATGAGCTATAAAAAAATTCTCTGGGCCTAAATTAAAAAAAAAAAAAAATTTAATATTTTTGCTGGCTCCAGTTACTTCGAACTTGACTGTAAAAGCTTTACACAAAATGGTAAGAGCTGTGTTTGTACATTTTCATTTTTAATATTCTGTGTTTACAATTGTTTGCATACTTTTTTGATTCTCTCACTCCATCACTCTCATACGCATTTGTTGGTTTGTGGGAGTATTTATTTAGGAGGAACAGGTTAATACATGTTTTTTCTCAAGTGCTTTTTTTTACCACAATAATGTGATATACACACATGCAACACCCCCATAAACCAAAGACACTTTATTAAAAAGTATTAAATATTAAGTAGAGTGAGTTATAAACACATTCGAGAAAAAACTGTGTCAAAAGATACAAAAAAAAAGTGATTATAAATACACCTGTTTCAGAGATACGAAATAAAATATGGGTTGGCACACATTTTGCTTTTGAGTTTAACAACTTTAATCGAACTAAATGCAAGTGAAATACAATTGTGTATCGCAGAGTTTCAAAGGCTTTTGTGTTTGCCTAATTTAGTTAAGAGTTTCGTTTCAGGCTTAAAATTTTTGTTTCTTTTTGAAACCCTAAAATTTTTCTACCCAAACCGGTAGATTCTGGCATTTCTAAATTAAAAAAAAAAATTAAACAAAAATTTTATTACAATTAAAAAATTTTTCTTTTTATGCTACAATTCTACATTGGCAACGTAAAGGTCGGGGCACATGAAATCTGTCGTACGTTACACTTTCCTTATTTAGTTGGAAAAAACAAAATGTAGGCTTAAGATACTTTAATTATAACAAGTTGATATTAAACTATAGACTGAACTTTCACATGAGTACAATCGGTGTGGTACAAAACGAGTTCTATCGGGAAGTACGGGAAACATTCGGAGTGCCCAGCGGTGGCAAGACCAAATATGAGTTGCTTAGAAAGTAAGGCACTGATTTCGGGGGACCTGATCATAATTAGTCTTACAGCAGTTACGAGATACGTAAGGAGTCTTGGACTATAGCTGGGAACTGGGCTGTACAAAAGATTTTTAAGCTCGCTGTGCGATTGTAGGCCATTACGTCAATAATAATATTACTATAATTTTGAGTTTTTCGTTGCTGTGATCTAAAACTTGACTGGAATTTGCAAACTTTAATTTAATTTTAATTTTATTAATTTAATTAATAATTTGCTTTTTCACTAGAACATTTTTTGAATACGTAACAAGAATGTATAACTTTTAAAACTAGTTTTATTTCGTAAAAGTAAATTTTAATTCTTTATTAAAAAATAATAAAAATTAAATTAATTTTTTGTTTGTTTGTTCGCTATAACAATTTTTCTTTACTAACGGATTTGCCTGAAATTAGACATACACAAGCTCTTTACTACAAGGAAGGTCGCCATATAATTTTGGACCAGCCGCTGCCAGTTTTACGCTCAGTTTTAAAAGATTATCACTCGCCACTGTTCATAATGCCCCTGCTTCGAAATATTTAATTTATGACTTTATTTGGCGCCTGTGCTAATAGGCATGAGCCACTTTATAAAATAGTGAATGAGTGTATTTATTTGGATGAGTTTCTTATGACTAAAATTCTATGTGCAAACGGATTTCTATAAAATTAACTCTAAGAATACCGACTGGACCGGGCAAAACATCTAATTAAGTAAATAAGAATCTTGCAGAAGCTGTGATTACACATACACTCATACCTCATAAGCTACTAGGTCTACATAAAAAATAGCCAAAAAAGGTGTTAAAGTAAATAAGTCGTGTAAGCATGAATTAGGTTAGCAATTCCTACAATTCTGTAGGAAAGTGTGTACAAATAATTTCTGTGTTTATTTTAATAAAACAATTTACATCATTAAGCAACCAGATTGAACGCTATACGTCATATGCTGTAATGTTAAAAACAACAAAACAGTAATTGCTTTTTTTTATTGCTAATGATGGTATCGATATCATGATATGTTTTACATAAACTCATACATAAGTAATCATTAAAAACAATTCATGCTTTAGTTTTTAATGCTACATAAAAAGAATTCCATAGAAAATGAAACTTCACTCACATAAAATCATTTTTTTAGTTGACTTGATTTTATGAAATTTTTTTTCTCTCTCGTATTTGTAATAACAGTGGGTAAGAACAGACTAAATAAAATGTAAATAAATAAAATTGTTAGGATGAAGTGACGGAAGTAAACTTTTTTGTGGCATGGCTTATATATAAACGATGATACACTTGGAATTACCAGTTAAAACTGCCATTTTTAAATAATTCATTTTAAGTCACTAATTCTTGTTTCTATTTATTCTCTAATTAAAGTGTTACGTTTAGAATAATTTACGACTATTTTTTTCATTTTAATTATTGTGAATTATACACAGCAAAATATATTATGAGCAGTATATTTTGTATGTGCTTTCATTATAAAAATAAAACATTTAACATAAAACTCTTATCATTTCATATGTAGCCTTATTGATGGTCTCTCTCTCTGGTAGATGTGTGTACGAGTATGAAACATATTTTTTTTTATTTTTACGTCTGACATTTAAATTATTAACTGAAGATAAGAATATAAAAATAAATGTTTGCTTATAAATAATTAATCAATTAAAGAATTCAAAATTTTATTAATTTCAAGCACTTGAATTTAGTATAGGAAAATTCTAGCTTTACAAAACTTTGATTCTAATGAAAGCTGTGGTTAACTTTGACTTTGCTAGAATTTTTATTGCAATTTCACAATAAAAATCATTGCAGTGTGTAAAGCCAAACTACTACTTTGGCATGCCTGCAAAAAACTCTCAGGGTTTGGAGTCTAAGCCACAACCCAGACTTTTATAGGTTAACTAGAGGAACAGTTAAATAGTCATAAACATACAATAAAAAAAAAAGCGTACACAGTTTGGGTTTTATAAAATTTTTGGCTTGGGACACCGCTGTCACTATGGTCCTTAAAGGGTAAAATGTACTTTGTAAAACGCTAGCTGATACACCACTTAAATCATCTTTCAATTATAATTTTCATGTAAAATTTTTTTTTAATGAACCGCAACTCAGTTACATAGATGTTTGTCGCGTAAATTAGAAACGAATGATGTTTATCAACATTGAGAGTTTGACTGTTAAATTATTTCTATTAAAAAATCTTTATCATTACTGACTGACTGAGCAAATAAGGGTTAAAATATGTACCGGTTTTTACTACTATTTCTTATCATTAATTTGTAATATAAAATGAAAATAAATTAAAAAAAATTTTTTTTTCACGGGAGAAAAAAAGTACCCAAAAAGAGAAATACGATTGGTTTTTGATATTTAAACAATTTTATTGCTATTTTTTATGGTATGTGCAAAGTAATTACACGTTAATGAACAAAAGGGGCATTATGGTACGTTTTATTAATTTTAATAGTACTTTTTGATTTTTTTATATTAACAACCTTAGAACTACAAAAGTGGTCTCAAACGGTTCAGATCAAAGTGAAAATTCATTAAAGGAAAAAGTGGTACTTTTTATTCATTATAAAGGGTGTCCCAACAAGAACGCAAGACAGTCAATGGTGTTCGGTATCGTGAAATGTTAACCAGTTTTTTCTTGCCTAGAATTGAAGAAATAAATGTGGAGGGCTTGTGGTTTCAACAAGACGGCGCCACATGTCATACAGGCAGAGAAACAATTCAATTGCTGCATCAGTAATTTCCCGGTCGTGTTATTTCGCGTTTCATTAGACTTTTTTCTTTGGGGTTTTTTGAAGTCGATGGTTTACGCGAATAAGCTGACGACGACTCAAGTCTTAAAAGAGCAAAATTGGACCCTGCATTAATGAAATACCGCAGCATTTATGCAAAACGGTCATTGAAAATTTCATTAAAAGATCGCGTGTGTGCCAGCAAAGCCGCGGCGGCTATCTGCCCGATATGTTGTTCCATACATAACCTCATTCTGTCTACTTTACTATATAATAAAGTTTCACGATTTTTTTTTAAATATCTGTGTTTTATTTAAAATTTAAATCTTGCGTTCTTGTTCGGACACCCTTTAGATACCCGTACAGTTTGGTGTTTTAATATTAACGAGTATGACATTGGGTTCAAACAATCACTTTAATGATGCTTTGAACTGAATAAGAAAGTATAGTAGCTACAGTATAGTACTACGCTTATGAAGTATTTAGCGAGTTAAATGCTATATACGTTCATACATTCAAACAAGCAAAAATGAGAGGGAGAAAAATTGATGTTTGTACGTAACATGTAAAAGAGAATAAAAAGGTTCAAAAATTAATTCATGTTTTGATTCATTGATTACCACGTACTCTATTGTAACACCTTTTGTGACCTTAGAAAAAATTTCTGGAGCAAAATTTAATCAAAAGTTAAAAAGAAAATATATTAAAGCAAAGGAAACTCTAAAATATAATTTTCATAAACAAATTTGTTTGGTTATGGGTTTAATTTATTTCTTAATATTTTTTTGAATCTAAAAATAAATTGCCATTTCTAACAAAAAAGAAAAAAAGTTAATTTAAATTAAATTTAATTAATTTGTTTTAAACTTTATTTCCAAAAAAATATTTAGTAAATAAAAGCTAAACAAACAATTGAAATAATTTAATTTTAAATGCGCATAATTTATTTTCATTTGTATTTAAAATTAAATGCTTAAAACATTGTTTAAGTACAATAAATCTATTATCTATTAACTAAATAAGCGCAAAAAAATAACTATTTTTTAATTTTTAATTACAATATAATTAATTTAAAATGCAAAACTTAAACAGAGGCAAAATAAATAATCATTTAATTAAAATAAAAAGAATTAAATAAATTAAAATAAGACAAATGCATGCAAATTAAATTAAATTTACAAAAAGTCTGCAATTAAATATCTCTTGGCTATTTAATTTAATTTAATTTGTTTTATGAATTGAATACGACAATAATGACTCACATGAAGCTTAAGCTTGTTAAATGTATTTAATACGATCTGTTTAACTGAAGCTTAGAGAAATGTAAGGCGGAGGTTATGGATTAAGCCGCTCACCAAGTGACTAAGTGTCAAGTGTGAGCCTCATATTACATATTAATTTAATTTTTGTATAATTACATCTTGAAGAACCTGCAGAGTAGTAGCGAAATATAAATAAAGAGTGATTTTTTTGCTATTATCTTTTTGGCAACACTAGTTTTGACAGCTCACGCACGTTTTGTATCTTGTGTCACTATCAAACATCTTCAGTTTGGTCTATAATTTAATCATGAATCGTCTTACAAACGAACAACGCTTGCAAATTATTGAATTTTATTACCAAAATGCGTGCTCTGTTAAGAAAGTTCATCGCGCGCTTCTTCCATTTTATGGTCAGTTTAATCGACCTACTGAGGCTTCTATTCGGGCTATTGTAACAAAATTTCGCACCAAATTTACATTGTTGGACATTAAACCACCAACACGCTTACGTAGAGTGCGAACTGAAGAAAATATCGCAGCCGTATCGGCCAGTGTTGGTGATGACCGTGAATTATCGATTCGGCGCCGTTCGCAACAATTGGGCCTCTGTTACTCCACTACGTGGAAAATTTTGCGGAAGGATTTGGGTGTGAAGCCTTATAAGATACAACTGGTGCAAGAATTGAAGCCAAACGACCTACCACAACGCCAAATTTTTGGTGAATGGGCTCTTGAAAAGTTAGATGAAGATCCACTTTTTTATCGAAGAATTGTGTTCAGCGACGAGGCTCATTTCTGGTTGAATGGATACGTGAACAAGCAACACTGCCACATTTGGAGTGAAGAGCAGCCAGAAGCATTGCAAGAGCTACCAATGCATCCACAAAAAACAACCGTTTGGTGCGGATTATGGGCTGGCGGCATCATTGGGCCGTATTTCTTCAAAGATGATGCGAATCACAACGTTACTGTGAATGGTGAGCGCTACCGTGCGATGATAACAAACTTTTTTTTGCCCAAAATGGAAGAGCTTGACTTGCATGACATGTGGTTTCAACAAGACGGTGCCACATGCCACACAGCACGCGAAACAATGGACCAATTGAGAGGCGAGTTCGGTGAACAGTTTATTTCACGCTTGGGACCAGTCAATTGGCCGCCCAGATCGTGCGATTTAACGCCTCTAGACTATTTTTTGTGGGGCTATGTTAAGGCTAATGTCTATAGGGACAAGCCCGCTTCGATTGACGCACTGGAAGCCAACATTGCCAACATTATTCGTGAGATACCGGCCGAAATGTTGGAAAGAGTATGCCAAAATTGGACTAAGCGGATGGACCATTTGAGGCGCAGCCGCGGCCAACATTTGCATGAAATAATCCTCAAACATTAAATTATATCGACCCAACTATCGATCCAAATAAATATTTCATGCATTTTTCTGAATTTTATGTGTTTTTTTTTTTTTAAATTTCCGATAGTTCTTATAAAATCACCTTTTAATTATAATCCGACAAGTGACGATCCGTTTGCGGTACACAAACTAATGCCACTCCGCAAATATATTATTGTTAATTTGAAGTATCTTAGCTTTATTATTATAGTGGTAAGTATGTGCTTAGTTATTTTTAACCCTACTATATTTGCAGTCATTAACATGGTTGAAGTTATCATATTATATTTGATAAAATTTTAACTGAAACCATAAATATGTTATAATTACAAAAAAAAAAAAACAAAAAAAATTAACGAAGACTTGAAAGTAAATTTTTTTAAAAAAGTATATGAAAAATTTCGTTAAGGTTGACATTAAAAGTCTACGTTACTTTCTTTTTTGGATAAGGGGGAATATGTTTAATTAAATGAAAAAAAAAATATGACTAAAAATAAATTGTTTTCTATTTCTTCTCTAACTTAACTGAGCTTTGTAGCTAAAGTGGTTAAGGGGCGAGTTAATGCTTCTTAGCTAAATATTCCAAAGTTTGGATCCTGGCAGAGTCAAATAAAATTAAAACAAAAAAATAAATTCAAACCTGCTGTATTATGTATAATAATAAATATTTTAACTATTAATTTTTTTTTTTTTTTTTTTGACAATAGAACGGATGGCAGAATATATGCAACATTTTTTAGTAGAAAAGAAAAGGCCATTAGAGTAAATTATCCTTATAACTTTAGATGTAGAAATAAAATTAAATAAAATAACACTTAATTACAACCAGACAGAGATACCGTTATAGACCTTAAGCTTAAAAAAGCTGGCCATATGGTCAGCCAATATCAATTCTTTAAATAAAGATAGAACAACTAAACGAGCTGATTATCTTTTTTCATCTTCTCTATAATAAAAAATTAACTTAATTTTTGGTGAGTGAATTAGCGTGCTTATTAACTAAATATTTTAAAATAAGCACAGCAGTCTGCGGGAGAATGCGTGCCATCTCTAAAATAATACCTCATATTAAAATCACCCTCATGTGCACTATTTTTTTTTTCTTTTTTAATTACACTTTCATTTGTTCATAATATTTACAAATTTCCACTTATTAGCTAATTTCTGCAAATATTTTTTTTTTTTTGTTTAGTTGAGGTACGATTACAGGCATCCCTCGTTTGGTGGTCATATTGCATTCCTGAAAATTAAGCATTAATAGAAACAACAGTGCTATTTATACTAAAATATGGGGCTACATTCCCAACAAAGACACTTTGGACTGTTGTTCACCGTTCTCTATTGGCCTAATAACATTCATTTTCATCTCCAACGTCAAACTTTTTCTAGATTGCTTAGCAATAAGTGTTTATGGTTCAATTGTTTTTTTTTTTATTTAATTAATACTGAGTCTTCCGAATGAACAATTTAATAATATAATTGACATTTTGGGATTCTTAGAATTAAAATTATTTGTGATATTTTTTTTTCTTTTTAAAAAAACAATTATTCCAAGAAGTGTAAATAAGTTTTAGCAATTTTCATATAAAATTAGAAAAAGAAAATGTTTTAAAAATATTTTAAAGTAGCGTTAATCGAGGTATGCCTGTACTCTTTTACTGACTTAATTTTTGTGTGTTATCTGCCACTATAATTTTTATTTTTCAAATACGAATACACGCAAACAGATATTTATTTTTTTTTTTATTTATTTATTATTTGCTCTGGTTAAATAAAGCATCTGCTTTTTTTTTTCTTTGCTTTAATTAAGTATCACAGATCAAGTATTGTGATGCATTAAAGTGAATGCCTGCATGTTGGTTACCGCAAATTCACGCTAAAATAATTTAGAAAATGTTGTTGCTTTTATAATTGTTGTGTTATTCTCAACTGCAATATTCAATGACCTCAATGTCAATAGATATTTTTATAATGGCGCTTCTTTGCTTTTGCAATTTTCTGTTTTATTTATTAAGGCTTGTAAAATTCAGAAAAAAACATTTTGAAAAATTAAAAAAATTATATTTTAGTTTGAGTAATGGATTTTAAGAAAAAAAAATTATAAAATTATTTTCCTTGAGAAAGACATACGAAGGCGTGTCGAAATATTGGAAATTTATTTAATAATAATTAAAATATATAAAAAGACCTAAAAGCTTAAAAAATATTTATTTATTTATTTTCAGATAGAAAAGGTCTAATAAACAAGATTTATAAAAAAAAAATTATGTTAATTAATAATTTTAAAAATAGTCTTTTATTTTAATTACAAAAAAAATAGACTAAAGGCCATTATTACGAGTTACCGATAGTTAAAGTTAAGATTTTATAAGGCAATATCAATAATTTAAATATCGAATAGTGTGTCTTCTGCTATCCATTCAAATTTGATTACAAAGTTTTAGCCAAAAACCGGTTATTTGCCAAACAAAATCCTAACTTTAACTCTTGAATTTTTCTTTTTAATTACTCGTATTTGCTTGTCATAAATAAAGCACTACGAGTAAGTACTTTAATTTTATTTCGTTTTCACCAACAATAAAAATGTAACTATTGTTTTCTTGCAAGTTTTTAACACAAAGTGGAATTGCTAGAATTTCGTGCATAAAAATTTCACTTTTAAGTAAACACGTTTGCACTATCTTTTTAACCTTTTTTTTAAAGTAATTTCATTACTACCCTGCAGACAATTCAACTTAATATCAATACACTACTCGTAGCTTGTGAAAAAAAAATGTTGCCATATGCGTAAGCTACGTTTTTTTGTCGTGTTTGTGCTGGCAGGTGTGATACTGCTGATTTTGAAAACGAAGTCCATAATACTTAATACTTAATTGTTTATCAATATCAATAAAATCTAGCTTATTTTCTTTTGCAATTCTTAAAGTTATATGGTTCTAGGCAAACAGTCGATTTTTATCTATTTATTTACTTATTTTTTTTTTTTTTTTGATAATTAAAAATTTTTTAAATTTGGCATAAATAACGTTTTTATCCGTACATCTTCATATCATTAAAACTAGAAAAAAAATTTAGGTACGACTAGAAGCAAATTTTGTAACGGAACTTCGGATTTTTTTTTAATATGATTATGCTTAAAAAAATGTCACATATGTCATAGCACTTCTTAAATTTAGCGTTATTTCCTAAATCTTGGAGATAAGAGCCAATTTTAAACACAAAACAAAGTGTAGATTTAAAATCAGCGCTCCAAATTACTTTGGAAACAGTTTTCCGCGCATATTTGCGTTATGTTTCCTACAAAATGCTAACTTTAGCTATTATTGGGTTGTTCGGAAATAAAGGACTGTTCAGCTAAATGCGAACAAATTTTCGTGTAGTGTTTTTGGTTTCAATACAATTACTCGAACGAAGCTTTCGTTCGCATTTAGCTGAACAGGCCCTAATATTTTTTGTTGTTGGAAGAATTAGCATTAAAATCAGGAGTGGTAACAAGTCAAGGCCAAAATAGATCTATTGTGTAACTACCCTCAAGTTACAAATCCTTTCTGAAATCTAGTACTCATTAAGAACTCGAAAGACTTTCTTGGGTGATTTGTCTGCCACGTCCGACGGTTGTAGTGAAAAGACTCCAAATTAGATTATTACAGTGACACAATATGTGATCAGCTGTTTCTCTATCTTCATTACGTAGCCTGCAGAGGTTACTTTCCAATATCCAGTCATGAATCCCGTCACAATGCGAATCCCTGATCGGGTCAAGATAACTAATTCCTGTGTTTTTTTTTCAAGATCGGAAAGGCATTAATATATTCTCTACCCTGATACCTTTTGTTTCCAGATAATATTGTGAGATTAATAGAGCAAAAAAACAACCCACAGAATGGTTCGGGGCATGCCAGATTAACGACATACTGACAGTAGAATAACGTATATCTCCTGCTATCTTTAGTAAACGTCAAAATTTGTTTGCGAGCCGATGGTTTATACCCATACAAACATAGAAAATGAAAGGGTGTAAGTGCATTACATTAATTTTTTCTCTTTTAGTAGTAAATATGTTTGACACAGAGAATAGAGACGCCTGTTGTTTTGGCATTTTAATATTTGCTGTAGATTTGCCATGATGCTGGGCCAATGAATCTATTAGCCTCCTCTTTTTTTGTAAGTTCACCTGCCTTCTCATTGCTTACATATCCACTATGACCTGGCATCCATATTTTTTTTTAAAGAAAATTAAAGACAATTTTATTGAATTATATCCTAAAGAAGCTATGCAAGTTGGAGCGAAATATCGATATAAAAATAAATTTATAAAATAAGACCTCCAGCTTAATAAAATAGCCATTTTACTTAAAAAGAAAACTAACAAATAAATATTTTCTTAAATCATATATTTGAGATTACGGTGTAACACCTCTTGCCATATTTCTACACCTCTGCTGTCGAAAATTTGATTCAGTTGAAGCTTGACCTTTTCATTTGAAGCCAAGATTTTACCATCTAAAAAATAATAATTTATAATGAAGGGCCCAGTCGACTATAATAGTGCTTGCAGGGTAACTGATTTTTTAAATACTTCTTTTGAGTTAAAAAAAAATCTGGTTAAGAATATAAAAAAGTTAATAAATAAATAGACCCCCAAACAAACAAAACTTCATACTGAAGCAAAGAAAATAAGCAAAGCCAATTGTTTTTTAAACTTTGTTTGTATTTTGTTGGTCTGTCATAAGCATGAGTATGTGTGTGTGTTTATGGCATTTTTCAAGAGTTATAAAAATGTTTAATCTGTTTTATTTTCAAAAGTATGCAAATAAAAATGAAAACAATTGAAAAAGCTGAGGAAGCTATTATTTTAATAAATTTTTTCAAGTTTTTTTTTTTTATTCAAACAATTAATTGAGGTGTGAGAAAAAAAAGAAACAAAGAAAAAGTTTATTTTGTTTTAAAAAAAAAGTACACAAGAAGTTTCTTGTTATTTTTTAAGAATGTTAATGACATGCCATTTTATTTTAAGTTCGTATTGTTTTTCTAGATTATTTGTTCAGTTGTTTTTAATTTTTTTCACTTTTCTGTTTTGCAGTGAATAAGTCTTGGGTTTGGTGAATAAAATTCATTATGAATTTGAGAAAACTGGGCTATGTGTAAGTATTAATTTTTTTTAATGTTTAGAAAGCACTTTTTTTTGACAATTTATATTAATTGCACTGTATAACAAAAATATCAAAGTTCTTATAACTGATTATGGTAGAGAAAAGCAAAAAAACGTAAACGTAAGTTAAAACTTAAAATGCATTCAAAAACACAAGTCTGAGGCCTGTTATTACAACTTTCGATAGTTAAAGTTAGAATTCTGTAAGCAAATAACCGGTTTTAGGCTAAAACCTTGGGAAAAAATTTGGGTGGCCACACACTATCGATATTTTTAATTAAATATCCAAGCAAACATGTGATATTTGATTTATAAAATCCTAACTTTAACTATCGGTAACTTGTAATAATGGCCCTAATGGTACTACTAGACGACATGTTTTTTACATATGTTTTCAATTTTAAAATACACGTGTTTTCTTAATGTCTGTCAAAATTTTTTACTTTACAAGGGGCCTATTATGTCTGACATAAACCTGGCTTATTTAAACAGCTGATCTACTTAAAACAGCACAAAAAAAAATCACCGCAAATAACTATTTCTATAATATTGAATACCGTATTCGATAAATTTTCGTTATACTTGTTTTTTTTTTCGATACGAATGTTCATAATAAAAGTTACGAAATCGCACTACAGTACATAAAGAATCATCACAAGTAACGATTCTATCGTATTGAATATTTTTGTCGGAAAGTTACTGAATAAAATATCGTTATACTTGGTTTTTCGATACGAATGTTCGTTACTGAATCGCACTACAGATCTAACAAAATAAAAACAAATAAATTTTTTTTAGAAACGTAAAAACTTAATACTAAATTTAAATTTTATTTTAATATTATTTTAATTTTTTTTTTTGGCATTTTCAATTAAAATTTTAATTAATATGGCTATTTTATTAAGCTTGAGGTCTTGTTTTATAAATTTATTGTTATAACGATATTTCGCTCCAACTTTCGTAGCTTAATAATCTGACTAATTAGATTACTCAAAATTTTTTTTTAATTATTTAGAAGACTTTAAAAATTTTTCTGTATAATCGGCATAAACGAACAAGTTTTGTATTTAAAAATAGTGAGCAAAATTTGCTTAAATCATGTTCGAAGAACGTTTAGAAACTTATTGTTTTCTTATACTGTTCGATTGAATCTAAAAAGCAAAATTCAAACACAGACATAAATTAAAACGTTAAAAAATACCAAAGCCGTATTTCAATACAAGCCAAAAAACCACCCCTATTTTATTATTCAATAGCTTACCCAAATATTATGATCGTTGATTTAACGACATTTTGGGTATTTGTGTTTTTGAATGTTTGCATTTTGCTTTTTAAATTCAATCGAGTCGAACAGCATAAAAAAACCATCAGCTTTTAATTGTAATTTGAAATTGATTTAATCAAATGTTGTTTAGAATTTCTTGTGTGTTGATTAAATCGCACACACTGGTTTCAAAACTCTGTTTTAATTATAGCCAGAAGATTATATCGACAAGTAAACAAAGGTAACGTATATATCGAGCCATGACGGATAAAAAAGCGATTTTCGGCTTATTTTTTTATTTTTTGTAAAAATTTAATAGGAATTTTAAAGTAAAAAAAGTTTAGCTTAAGTTCACATTGCAAGATAAGTATTTAAAAAACACCTTTTGTATAATTTTATAATTATTGGTTAAACTTTTTTGGAGGTCATGGCTCGATATAAAAAGCGAAGCCCGGCCTTCAGTGCTATTTTTTTTTTTTCCGCAGCTGTACCTAAAATAAAGTATTAAAAATTAATCTTACTTTTATGCAGCGAAGTAGCTTAATTTTTAAGGATAGCTGAAGAGCTTATAGGTAGGATATCAAATTATATGAGCTGCTGCTCTTATCCCTAAGATTCCATAGTTTTACTGATAGCATCAAACTTTTGAGTGACATTTTTTATATCTATTTTAAGCTTAATATTTTGAAAGCCTAAAAGCCCAAAAAGGTCAGAAATGAGTAAATGTCAGGCTCTTGTTTCTTACTATCAATTAATTAAAATTTTGCAATAGCAACAATTTTTCTTTATTTATTTTGTTCTTATGTTAAGCGTTTTATCTATTTGTTTGTTATGGTTTTAAAACTTTCTTTAATTCTCACGTTTTCACTTAATTTTGTTCACTTAAGTTTTTTTGCTTTTGCTGTAAATTAAATACTTTTTGATGATTTTGTTTTTGTTGGCATTTTCCTTTGTGATTTTGTTTTTGTTTTGAAGTGCGTGTTAAGTAAACAAGAAATAGAAAACAATTTTGATTTTTTTCACTTTGAAAAAAAAAAAAAATAAAAGGAAGGAGAATTAAAAAAAAAGTTACAATTTCCGTTCTCAGATTGTCATCATTGTAGAGGGTACAAGTTTTACTGATGTCTTTGCTGATAGTACACCCAACTACTTTTTCGTTCGTATAATTTGTTGTTGTTGTTTTTATATGAAAGCAAATATTTAATAGGATATACAAACATGGAAACTGTGCTAAGCTTCGTAACGCTTCTCTATTACGCCTTTTTAGCGTAAATAAAAGGGGAAATGTAAACTCTTAAGCACACGTTGAAATAAATAAAGAAAAACATGGGAAACATTAAATTTGTATTTAATTAAAGCTCTTCATTTTAGTTCCAAAAAAAAGAAGTAACAAATTTCATTCTGAATGAAATTGTTTACTTACTTTTTCTTAAAATAAATAGAAGCATTAAAAATGTAAAAAAACAAACAACTAAATAACAACGCCTGGAACTATTTGAGGGCTTCATTGAAAATTAAAAACTTAAATGAGAGAGGACAATAAAAATAACTTCTAAAAAAGATTATTGAATAGAGCTTTAAAAAAAAATTAATTAAAAAATTAAATATAAATCAATTAATCAACAAAAAATGCTAACAACAAAGAAAAAAGAATGTAGATGAGGTTGCACAGTGTGCCACAAATAACGATAATAGAAGGAAAGCTCACTTGGGTATTCAGTAACTTTTATTACGAACATTCGTATCGAAAAACAAGTATAACGATATGTTATTGAGTTCTGTATTCAGTAACTTTCCATTAAAAATATTTGGTACGATAGAAATCGTTATTCTCGATGATTATTTATGTTATATTAACTTCGTCGCAAACTTTGAATATTTTTGTCGGAAAGTTACTGAATACCGAATTTTATAAAATATCTTTATACTTGTTTTGTAGATACGAATCGCACTAAAGATGTGGTTCCTTTATGATACAAGAATGTAATTACAAAAGAAAAAGAATCAGGGCCAAATTTTAATTTTAATTGTATTGAAATTTCGTTTGTTATCGAGTAACACAATTTGGCCCCAGACGCATTTTGGAAAATTTTTTTTATAAAAAAAAAAATTTAAAAAAAAAAATTAAAAAAAATAATATGACTATTTTATTAAGCTTGAGGTCTAATTTTTAAAAAATTTTATTTGTATATCTTTTTCAGGATAATATATAATTATACACAAATTGGAGCGAAATATCGATAAAAATATAAAATTTTTTAAAAATAAAACCTCAAGCTTAATAAAACAGTCATATTATTTAAAAGAAAAAGGTCAAATAAAACTAAATAATAATTTTAAAAAAAATTTTAAAAAATTTAAAAAAATTAAAAAAATTTAAAAAAATTTTTTAAAAAATAGAAAATATTAAAAAAAAAAATTAGAAAAAAATTAAAAGAAAATTTGAAAAAAAATTAAAAAAAAAATTTAAAAAAATTACAAAAATTAATTATATATTTTTTTTTCAAATATGTCGCTTATTAGTATTATAATTCAAAAAACATGATATAAAAGGAAACCCATTTAAAAAGTGCAATTGTTGTTAACTTTTTAAAAACCACAGAATCCTAGAAAAAACGGATATTTGAAAAAATACTAAATTTTAAATAAGCAATAATATTATTTTTTTTTTAACTAGCATTAAAATAATCAGTTAAAAAACTTTTCTCATACCCTATAAATTTCAACAAAAATTGTTTTTAAAAATTACAAATTTTACACACTTTTTTTGCTTACTAGCTCTTTTACCCGGATTCGGTCGGTGCTTTACTTTGTGAGTTAAAGTAATTGAGAAAAAATTAGCTTATTGACATTAAAAAAAATATTTTTCTAGTTATGGCACTATGGAAGTCATTGAGCGATGTGGCTTAATGGAATTGGGTTATAAAATTTCGTACTAACCTTGCACACACTTTCTTCGCCGAATCGACAAACATCGTTTTTACTTTTTTGAAAATTCCAAAAAATACTTGAAGTATATATTTTTTTTTATAAAATTAAAATAGTATTAAGTTTTTACCGAATTCGATAAAATTTCGTTACACTTGTTTTTTCGATACGAAAGTTCGTAATCGCACTATTGGGGAGGATTAAAAATGGGCTACGTCTGTGTGACGAAGAAAGTACTTAGTGTATTAAAAATAAAAAATGATTTTTATTGCTAAGAATGTTTGACCGAAATAACATTAATATTTTTAAGAAAATCACAAAGAAATTTTTAAATCAAATTCTAATTGACCTCACAAATTTCTTCTTGAACAATTACTGGTAGTTCCGTGTGTAAATAAATTTTGCAGAAAAATGTTTTTTTTTTACTCTGTAAATATTGCGTGTTGAAGGTTTAATTTCTAATTTGTTGTATTTACTTTCCTTATTGCAAAATGTATAGGAATTTGTTTATTTAATAACTCAAGCATTATTTGCTGTTTTCAAATACAGATTTTTTTTTGAATATAATTAAGATTTTCCTCTGGGTGTTTGGAAAATTATAGGTTAAAGAACACACTTAATTCTTTATTTTTTTTTAACACGATTAACGTTAACATGTTTCAAGAATTTCTGCTGATGGCCTAACTAAGTATATAAGTAATTCGAAAATTCATGTTTCATTTATGGGTAATAATTATAAATAGATTGATTACCTTTGCATGAGAGCTTTGCTTATTTAATTACTAAATTTCGTTTTTCTTATTTTTTTTTCTATTAAAATGAAGACCTGAAGAAATTCAAGGTCATTGTAACAAATTGCGTATTTAAAAAATTAAGTTAGTAATATTGTTTTTATGAGCATAAACAAATTAAGGCCTTGTAATTAAATAAAATACATTTTTTGTTTAAAAATAAACCTTTCAATGTGTTTTTGTGATAACCAACCAATTCAAAATAAATACTTGTTATTCCTCTTGGAAAAACTGTTTGTCTAAAGCTGTGGTCACATATAACAAATATTTGTCGAAATAAGCCTAGCCAGTACTTTTTGGAAAATATTTTTATGGTCTAACATGAGTTGTGTTACATAAAATTAATTCAAATAATAAAATACTGCAAGTGTTCTGTATTTTAGTAAAAAATTAAAATAATCTTAGCGTATATTTCTTCAAATTACATGAACGTACTGGTATGTATATGTAGATGACATACTGGTTATGCTTATTTCGACAATTATTTGTTATATGTGACCGTAGCTTAAGCAATTACATTTATCTCACGTGACTTGAATTTTAATTTCCTAATAAAGATTTTTTTTTTTTTATTTTTCAATTAAGAATTTCTTTTTCATGTATTTTATGAGCAATTAAATTTTCTTTAATTTTATGAATACATTTTAATTAAGATAAACTACAACTTTGTGCTGTTGTAGTTTATCTTAATTAAAATGTATTCATAAAATATTATGTTTCATCTCATGTTTTTATGCATTTATGACTTTTTGCAATCAATAATAATAAATTAAAATGACAGACCTGTGTAATTTATTATACTAGAAATAAAGACTTTTTACCAGGGATGGTAGAGTCAGTACACTTGCTGTTAAAAAAGAAAATATCACAATACTCTTATGCTATATAAAAAATATTTCTTTTCTCCTTAAAAAATCACCTTAATATGCAAAAAAAAAAAAAGAAAATATTAAATTACACAAAGTAAAGTAAAATGCTAAAGCAAAAATAGCTTAAAGTAAGTAAAGTTCATTTTTATGTATGAAGACAACAATGAAGTTAGACATGAGAACAAAATACTTCAGGCGTAAACATTTGACTTTGAATTTGAATTGTAAGAAAAAAATTTTATTTCATAGATTTCAGGTTAATTAATTCTTTGTATGGAGAAGATACCGTACAAATCAAATATATTTAGAAATAGAAAACAGCATTTTTTTAACCATAATAAAAGCTCGTACAGCTATAGTTATTTAAAATGTTTTATTAAAAGGTAAGCGTGGGTAAGAGATTTAAGATTAATAATTTTTTTTTTTGAATTTTACAAAAGGGAATTGTTTTTGTTTATTTGAAGTCAGTGTAGTTAGCCCAGTTTTTTAATTCTGTAATTAAAGCATTTGCAAGAATTTCCTAAAACAATTATGAAAAAAAGGAATTAAATTCGGCAGTGCGAGTCTAAGTCCGGACTGTGCAATCAAAGAAAAAATACGGTTGGGGCAACCATATTCTGGTGGAAAATTGTATGATTAGATTTATGATTGCATTTAACCATATATGTGACGCGCAAAATAGAAAGGGACCCAAGGTTAAAAACCGGTTTTGTTCAGGAGAGCGATTTTAAAGATTTAAATACGTGTATCTTTGGTGTACTTCATTTTCATAAAACGCGCATATCTCTGGGAGGGAACACTTTTGGGGCATGGGATCGGTCTCATTCGATGCTCAGATGTTGTCCACATCAAAAAAAAAAATGAAAATTGATTTCTTTTACCCTTAGGTCGCTTTCTCTATGCGCTGTCACATATATTTTTAAATCAAACATTTAAAAATACCTTTCAACTGCGGATGTTGCGGTTCAACCTCAGGTCAGCCCTACATTTTTTAAAATATTTTTTTTGTATTTTTTTTTTAAATTTTTTAAGTACATACATATTTTATATAAATATTTTTAAAAAAAAATTTTTATATGAATTTAAAAACAATTAATATAAATTTTTTGAATACATAAAATTTTTTTTATTCCCGGTTCAAAAACACAAATATGCAAAGAAGCATCAAATCAAATAGTAAACTGCTGTGCAGTAAAATAGTGTTTATTTTTTTTTGTTTGAGTGTATTTGTATTGAAATATGACTTGCTAATGCCTGTTTTTGAATTTTGCTATTTTAGTCGAAGAACATAAAAAAACAATCAATTACTAAATGTGATTTAATAAAACTTTATGCACGATTTTTCGATTATACAGAGATATTTTTAATCATGCACAATTCAACTAAAAATGCGATTTTTATAGTTCTCTGGTAGATACACAAAAAAATAGAGAGAAATGTCTAAAAAGCAGATGATCAATTAATTTCCAAGTTGATAGTGTCGAAGATAGAATATTCTAAAAATATGTTTATGCTAAGTTGCTGCTACTGCAACTCAGTATTCTAACTAGCAGTTGGTTAGAGAAGGCTGTTATACAATACTTTTGTGAATATTTCGGACAAGAATGTAATAACAAGAAAAAACTTTTTAAATCCTTTTAAACAACACAAATACGCGAAGCTCTTTGGCTTCTCTACAGAAAACACTTAGGGTCTAGACAAGAATAGAATCTGCAACCCCAAGATTAGTAGGTTATTGGTAGTGTGGGACACCCATAGCTAAATGCTAAATTGTGGTTATGAATATTTCTTTTGGTATTAATGCATGCATTTATTGTTAAATTACGTGTTCTACATAACTTTTTATTCAAGTAATTTTTTGGAATGTAAAGGGTGTCCGAACAAGAACGAAAGATTTAAATTTGGCGCCATTCGAAGTGTCATTGCTTGACATTTAAACAATTGTTATTGTTTGCTAGTAGAAGGTACGAGGTTAGTAAAAAATGACCATGGACAGCGAAGGGAGTTCGTTAATTGGGTATTGGAAAGACAACATGAAAATGCTGCTTTTGCCGATAAAATCATCGTCAATGACGAGGCCCATTTCCATCTTGATGGCTTCGTCAATAGGCAGAATTGTCGCATTTGGGGTGAGGAAAATTCTCGAGTGATTCATGAAAAGCAAATGCATCCTCAACGTGTCACTGTGTGGTGTGGTTTTTAGGCTGGAGGAATCATTGGACTTTTTTTTATGAAAATGAGGCAGGTTAAGCGCAAACAGTCAATGGTGTTCGGTATCGTGAAATGATAACCAGTTTTTTCTTTCCTAGAATTGAAGAAATGAATGTGGAGGGCTTGTATTTTCAACAAGACGGCGCCACATGTCATACAGCCAGAGAAACAATTCAATTGCTGCATCAGTCATTTATTTAAAATTTAAATCTTAAGTTCTTGTTGGGACACCCTTTAATAGCTTATAACTGCTTAGAAATAATTATTAATAAAAAGTAAAAAAAAAAAAATTATAAATGAAATTTAATTTTAATTTTTCAGCTTTTGATTTTATTATTATAATTTTCTAAGAATAAAAAGAAAATGTTTTATAGCAAAAAAAAATTAATAAAATAATAATTTTTTCTGCCATTTTACTTATTTATTTAGCACTTTATGTTTTTTAACTAGGAATTTTTATATACAAAAATTTTTGCTTGACAATTACAAATTTCATATTGTTTCCTGTCGTATATAGACAGGAATTTCGTACACCATATGAAATAAAAAATAATAAAAATTTTTTTTAAAAACTAAAGTAAATTTTCTGCTTGGTCTTGTTAAAATTTAAAATTTGTTTATTAGATGTGTTTCACTTTAATGGGTGGCAAAATACATACAGACAAATATTTCTTATAAAATCATTTGATAGAAGAAAGATAAGAAGTGCTTGAAATTTTTGGACAAACAGAATTCCAGAAGACAACAAAAATTTATAACAAATGTGATATGGCAAGGCACTGTAATATTAGATATCTTGGAAATTTAAAAGGGTTGCTAAGAAAATAAAATACAGCAAATAGAAAAGAAAAAATAAAGTAGATTAAAATGAAATTTACAAGAAAACTTTTATTTCATACTAATAGCTTGACTCTTTACAAATATTTTCTTATTTATTTACAAACACAAATAAGATTTTTTTCTTTAAAATAAAATCAAGGAAATTGAAGTAAAAAAAATTCACATTGTCACACTTTTGCTGAGGGGGGGTGCTGTCCATGACGCGTAAAGTTTATATTGTGACACTTTGCAATTTTTCTTTTTTTTTTGTGCTTTGCAGAATACTAAATAAAAGTAAACTACAGTATTAAATTTTGCTTTATTATAAATAACAAAAAAAAAAAAAACATTAAATTTTGTTTTGTGTAAAAATTAAAAGAATTTGTACACAAATGTGTTTCAGTAATTTGATTTGTGGTTGAAATGGGTGGTTGTCAGCACAAATACACAGGATGTATGTAAGTCCAGTAAAGAAAGAGGTGTAATGGGACAGACATGCTTAAATTAAAATATTTTTTTACTGGGCTTATTTATAGGACTTTTAGCAGCCCTTCTGGGAATTGAAAGATAATCATTGATTTATGTAATGATGCATAAACCAGTTTTGGTATCAGCTTTGTGTGTATGTATTTTGTTTAGCTGCTGATGCTTTTTATAAATTAGAAAATAGATTTAAACTTTATTTGTTTTCTAGAAAAAACAAATTGTGTTTCCATGTTTTCTTCTATAAAGTTTTAAAGGCAAATAAACCTTTTTAAAAGCCTAAATATGTCTTTTTGATGTATTAATTGCTCTTCATTATTTATTTATTTATAACATTACAAAAGCATCTTTAAAGTAATCTGTTTTCAAAATCACGATACGTAAAAGAATGAACTAAAAATAAAAAAGAAAATTTACCGCATCAGAAATCTTCATTTTACTTCAAAAAAAAAAATCCTTTTCTAGCTTAAAATTATTATAGATCACAAAAATTTTGCTTTAACTTTTTATTTTTCTCTACAAAACATAAGTGAAAGTATTGAAATGTAATAAATAAAATTCGTAAATTGTCAAAAATTTATTTTTATTTTTATTTAATTAACAGTCAGGCTCTTTATTTTGATGCGAAGCGAAAGCGAAAGAAAAACAGTCACTTATTTTCGACTGAAAAAGCACTTATTTTCGGCAAAACTAGCACGGTAAAGCAAATAAAACAGCTGTAAATTTTTTGCTCTCCATCGTTTTGTTTGCAATGCTGTCAAAATTTGTTTACATTCTGTGCGCGCTATTATTCTTGTGTTCAAAATACATAGAGTGTATGACCGGATCTGCATTGAATTTCTCCCTTTTTATTTGACTCACATGAAAGGTTGTTTTTGTAATTCAGTGTTTGTTGTACTAAATGCAGTACCGTGTTAATTCTGCCATGAGTAAATCCAGGGTAGAATTAACAAAGTATTGATAGTAGAACAGCGTACATCTCCTGCTATATTTACTAACCCCCCGTTTCCACATGCAAGTAATTGCTTGCAAGTTGAGTGTACGTATTAACTGCGAAAAAGCCGAAAAAATAGTCGAAAGTCTTGCAAATTGTATGAGTGTCTATACAGATATTTTTAAAATATCGGCAACGGCTTCACTTCTAATGAAAAAATGGCTGCGCCATTGATATAGGGAATAAAAATATATGAATGAAGTGTTGCCGTGTCGCAAACACCGTGAATACCAACTAAAAATTTTGTTTTTAGTATTTTTTTTAATTCAAAAATATGAAATTGATAATTAAATTTAACTTTTAAATGTGTTGGTGGGTCATTATGTTCTTTTTTTATTTATTAATTTTGTTAAATATGCTAAATATCAATTACTAACGTAACTTCTATTTTTCCACAGACTAATACATTAATTTAAAATTCATACGCGGTAGCACTGTTTCTCATTTGTCAATTTACTTGCTACAAGTGTCAAAAATTTACTTGCAAAAGAATTTGGTTGCCAGTTCAGCTGCAAGTTCGAAAAATATGAGAGTGTATTGAGTTTTTCGAACTTGCACTTGCATGTGGAAACGGGGGGTAAACCTCAAAAATTGTTTGCGAGACGATATTTTATATCCATACATACATAGAAAGTGTAAGATTATGAGTGCATTACATTGATTTTTTCTCTTTTAGTAGTAAATATATTTGACACATAGAAGAAAAAAGACGCCTGTTGTTTTTGTATTTTAATGTTTGTTATAGATTTGTCACTACCTTGTATAATTCTGCCATGCGTAAACCCTCTTAGTATACCATGTTCTCACAACAACAATTTCATAAATTAAGCAATAGTTACAAAGAAAACCCGCTGTAAACCCCCTGTAAACCACTTACACTCTCAACGAAAGGGAGCAGAAAGCAAAATATAAAAGGACACATGATGTAAGAAAACCAGGTGACTTCAAAAATACAAAAATTAAAACATTAATATTTTGTTATTGCTTTTGATTCCCCTTCTGTCAAAAGTTATTTCCGAAGTGTGGTAGAGGGAACAAATAATTTATTTCCGCTTTTGATCTCTCTTTAACACAGGAGGGGCTTCAATCATGCGGGATTCAACTGGCGTCTCAGTGTCACCAGGTTTTCTTACACCATGTACGCACACATTCACAAAAAAAATTTTAAACTAAAAAGCCTCAAATTTTATTTTTTAATTAAAAAGAAACTTTTATGTTGATTTTTAAAAAATCAATTATAAACGATTGAAAAAAAAGGTTCATGCGGTTCTGTGAGTTTTGTGTTGGTTTTGTAAGAAAAATTATTCTAACGACAACAAGCAAAACAAGTGAATGATTTTGACATTTGTATTCGTACAAAGAGAAAAAATATTTTTTAGTGAGCCTTACACCCAGGTGCTGAAAAACGCAAAACGCTTAATTTTGGCGTTTTCAAACCGCAAGCACACAATTGCACAATTCAAATTAAATATATTTTCTGTTTATTTCAACAAAAATAAAAAATATGATTTAAAAAAATGTACTTTGATTTTGTCAATTGCTTACTTATGAACTGGCGTTTTCCCATTCACATTCTTTGAGAAAAACGGAAACAAAACGCGCGGTTTCAAAAACATGCTTTAGCGTTTTGAAAAACGATTTTCGTTTTAAAAACGCGCGTTTCTCAGAACATGGGCTTTAGTTTCATACAGAAATGGTTACGCTGTTGTTAGATTTTCTTTTCATAAAGTGCCTGAGACACACATCAATCATGTGTTTCTGTGCTGTGTTTTTTGAAAATGAAAGTCACAGGTGTTCGTTGTGTATGAATTTGACGAAAATTAAAACCAGTTTGATTTTTTTCATACACAAACAAATGCATAATTTGATGCTGAAATTTGATGTGTATTTCACCGCAAAACAATTGTTTGTCGTCTGAAGTAGAAGTGAACGATAGTTTTCTTCATAGGGAGCCTGTAACAAATATTTTTCAAGCTAAAGATCTTAATGAAAAATTGCTTTTATTTTAAAATACTTCGTTTTATCTTTGGACGTCTTCTTTAGGAAAATTAATTATTATAATTGTTAGGCTCCTATTTAGATTGAAAAATATTTTTAGCTATTATTTTTACTCTTTTTTTTAAATAAATAAAAAAATTTAATAAATAAGACAGCCACAATTTAAATTAAATTTATTAAATTTCTAATTCTTATTTCACTCTAAATAAAAATGAATAAAATAAACTCGTTGATCTATTTATATAAATAAAACTAATTTTCTGTTTGTTCACTATACAAATTTTTGTTTTCCAACGAATTTGTCTGAAATTTGTTACATAGACTCTATACTGCAAGCCACTAGCCACTCTTCAAAAAAAAAAATGTGTGTCCGTACTTAATTTAAGCCTGAAATTGTTTTTTGAAATATTTTATTTAATATAAATAATGCTAGCAAAAACAAGATCCACTTTATAAAGTAGTGAATGGCTGTATTTATTTAAGTGGATTTTTTTTAAAATTAAAACTTAATTTCTAAACGGATTTCTTTAAAAATTGATACATAAGGCCCGGGCAGGCGAGACCAACCTAAAACATTAAGTATTTGCCATAAAATAAATGAATTGTATTTTCAATCATATGAAAATTTTTTATTTGATCTTTTTGAAAATTCATGTTTTTTGTATATGTTTTTTCCTTGCCTGCTGGAAGACATATTTTCAGTGTTCATGTTAAGTTGTTGTTTTTGTTTTACGGGTCCTTTAGCTTGTAAGCACTCGCATTGTAATTTTATACGAGCCATAAACTGCACTTGCATTTTGTTGATAAACGAAACCGCAATGGCGTGATATTGTGTATTAAGTAGACGAGAATGTATGTTTGGGGGTGCAGAGAAGAAAAATTATAAATTTTGTAATGACATACCATTTGGTCGGTCAATGCTGTTCTTGTGAAAGCAAATTTGTAAACAGAAATGAAAACTTTAAAGTAAAAGAAAAATAGGAGCTGTTATTTTTGAAAGTGGTACAAGTCCAAATTTAAGCGATTTCACACTTGCCAAGTCTTTTGCGCATTTCTTATGATCTGATTGAGGGGAATACAATTTTTACTTTTTCAGTACACACTTGCCCGTATCCGACCATTCGTTTTGTTCTGTCATTCTTTGTGTGTGTGTATGTTTCAGGAATTTGTTTATGTTTTTGATTTGTTGTATTTTATATTGTTTTAAGAGTGAAATATAAGAAATTTATAAAAATTTTAAAATTTTTAGCAAAAGAAACCGAAAAAAAAAGAAAAAGTAAATTTTTGCAAAGTGAACGGTTGGGCAAGTTCAAAAGAAAATATAAAAATATTTAAAACCTACTTGCCAAGTGTGAAAAGGCTCTTACAAAAATTACCATTAATCACATTAAAAAAAATGGACTTATACCACTTTCAAAAATAACAGCTCATATAATTAATATTTTGCACGAACTATTAAACGGTTCAATGATTTTTTAGGGAAATTATTAAAGAGACCAGTCCTGTTTTCCACTAACTCTGAATAACAGACTCTTCAAGACACGATTTTCTGGCCATATATTTTATGTACGATTTATTTAAGCTGTCGGGCTTTGCTATGGAAGGGGTTTAGATTCCTTCATCATTTTGTTACATTTTCTTGGCGGGTATGTATTTCAAAAATTAATCTTGAGATTCTAAGCAACCGCCCTGCATTTTTTATTTTCGACTTATTTCTTTACTTACGTATATAACACTGTGCAACAAATGTAATTAATTTTTTTTTTTTTTGATATTTCCCGAATAGGAAAACAGAAGCTGGGCTCACTTGGGTCCTCTGACGTGGTCCCTTTGTGATATTTTTTTTTTTATATTGGACTATCTTTGTTTTTTCTGGTGAGCTATGGTCGTTTAATTGTAAAAATCATCAGTATTTCCAATTCTATGTGTAAGTTTTAATTTGAGAACTTTATTTTTGTAAAATATGCAATTTTTCAAGAGGCTGCCTCACACATCTTACCATTATTTTGAAACGACGTGTCCGAGTTTGTTATTAAAAATTTCCGAAAAATTCTAAATTGTATTGGCTTCAACTTTTTTTATATAATTTTTTAGTAAAACTATTACTTTTCAATTTATTGACAAAAAAAAAAAAAATTAATTTATTTAATATTAGAAATTAATTCTAAAATTTTTAACGAGCACTAATGACTTTTACCATTAGCTCCCTGGGTCTGGTCAGGAATCGAACCTGCTACACCTAGATTGATTTATTAGTACACTACCCACTAATCTACAGGGCAAAAGCAAAAAAAAATATATATTTTCAAAAACTTAAGAAATTTTTGATTTTTAAAAATTCACAAAAAATAGAAAATGCACAATACTTGCCGACTTTGTTAGTTTGTCTCAAAACAACATTTAATAGAAATAAATTAAATCATAAATCATTCCAATCCATGGCTACATACTGATTTTATTCTCCTTAAAGTGTAAGTACCCAGTTTAATTTTTTTTCGAAATTTCACTCGGCATTATGAATATTATAATTTATTATGTTTTCTTGCTATGCATACATATGTCATGTCACCGTTACTTACATAAACTGCATCCGGAAAAATGCCCACTATTCATTCATCTAGCACATTTACATGAGCTACAATAAAATAAAAAAAAACCACAAAATATATCATGAGTGAACTGCATGTGACTTCAAAATTTGAGCACCAAAAAAAAAAGCAAAATAATACTGTTTCAGAAACTTAAATAATAAAATAAAAATTGTGGTTTTGCATGGAAAATTGTTACAAGTTAGTACACACACACACACCTAATATGTGCAAGGATTTTTAGCCTTCATTTTTAATAATTATATTAAATTAATTACAATTAGTTTTTAGTAGAATTTTATTTAACGTGAGTGTATGATAATGTAACCACATAAAGAAAAATATTAATTAAAATTTTTCATAATAAATTTTGTGCAAGTCGCATTGCCAAGCGTTTCATGACCATAGAATAACATTTCGGAAGAAAATAATAGAGTTTTAAAAAATACTTTTAAAGGAGGTTTTACCTTATCTGTGTAACGTAACATGAATTTAGCAGACCAACCCGAAATATGTAGCGTACACCTTGTATAATACCAGTCATAGAAAAGTTACATTTATAATTCTTATTAAGTACAAAGTAAAGAATACATAAAGCTTCAAGTTTAATAATAAGTCAGAGAGCAGACTTTGTTCGTTGTAGTTAGCCGATAGAGGACCGAAGCATTTACCCTCATAAATTTATTTTTACCGTAGGGTAATTAGTAGTCGAGACCCAACCATATAACTCGAGGTAGTGTTTTACTCGCATTATTTTATATTGTTGAAACTCGCTGATCGGAGATTGAATCATTTACCCTCATTCGGACTTAATTATTTGAAACTTATTTTCACCGCATGCCAGTTAGTGAGCTAAAAACATTTAACTCGACGGAGTATTTTGTTCGTATATCTTCAGCTAAGAGCTGAGGAAGCACTAGGCGACTGTGTGGTAGCGTAAATACAAAGGAAACAGACCTTTGCCGATAGCGGATAGACTAAGGGAACTTTAGCTGAAAAGTAAACTGCTTTACATCTGACACTTGTAACAATTGATAAAAATTAAAGCTCACTTTATTGCTCACTATTAGTTAACTCATGAATAAAATTTGTTTAACTTTTCCTTTTTCTGTGATTGTAAATAAAGTTTCTTTCTCTTTTGTCATAGAAAATTCCAAAATTTATCATAGAAAAAACAAAATTTGATGTGTAGAAAATTTCCTTTGGAATAAATATTCGCAATTGCTAAGTTGTCCTAATGACTGTAAGACCTAGAAAACTTATTTTGTGATAAAAATGATGATCTGTAAAATTTGGAAACTACTAAGGAAATTTAAAAGCGATGCTGGCAGGATTTAATAGAAATTTTAATGTGGGATTTCAGATTTTCTGTTTTAATCAAATATAATAAAGAGCACAAATGTGCTCAGATAACTTGTCATTTTCTTCGTGTGGACGGTAACATTCAGCTTTATTACTATATGGCCGGCGTTGCCACCTATCAAAGTTTCGACATTCAAAATCCGGATGTATCTCGGAAACTGGAGCCAGTTTGAAAAAACGAAATAAATTTTTGAAATCTGCCCTAAATGGTTTAACAGTTTCTCTGATTCCAGACCGTCTATATATTTGTGTTTTGAGTATTTTACTCAGGAATTTTTTTCAACAGAAAATGTTGTTTTCCGATTAAGATATTCCCTATTTGCAGAATTTTCTCTATATAAATTTTGTTGACATTTCGAGAAGAAATAAGTTTAAAAAAAAATGGCTATTTTGTTAAGCTTGAGGTCTTATTTTTGAAAAATAAGACCTCAAGCTTAACAAAATAGCCATTTTAATTAAAAAGAAGAAGGTCAAATAAAACTAACTAATAAAGTTTAAAAAAATTTAAAAAACTTTTTAGTTAAAAACCTTTTTTTGTATTTGTGAATACGAGCATTTGGAAATGTTTTTTATTTTTCAAAAATAATATGCAGTTAATTACCAGAAAATGGATAAAAAAACTGAAAGTTTTCCATTTTTCTACTTGTTTTCTATCAGTTTGAAACCATTTTTCATACGAAAATTTTTAGAATTTGATTTTTACCATTTTATGTATGAGAGAATGTGGCTTTAGTTTGCAAACCGTTTAAATTATTCATTTGCCACTAACCCTATCCAGCGAGTATTACAGGCTCTAACACATATTAACGGTTGGCTTTAAAAAGAGAAAACAGCAATAACAACAACAGAAACTATAGTCTACTAGCCCCATAATAAATATACGAGTACCTACTTCTCGTACAAACTCATGTTTGCATACACATGTACGTACATAATGTGTGAAATGTTTACAATTATTACAGCCGTTTCCGTTACACGGTCACATATACTTGCATACATCCAGGCACACATACACCCAATAGAATAAACGTGAAATTCTTTATATAATTGCAAATTCCACCATCACACTAAGTCTTTTCTAAACGTGAGCTTAAACAAAAATAAATTCTAAAGCAATTTTTTTACTTTCTTGTAATTTCTTCAAAATTTCCATTACTCAGCACCTAAAGTAAATGATATCGTCATATAAACTCATAAAAGCCTTAAAAATTTTACAGTTGAACGAAAAAAATCTCTTTAATATTTTTAGTTTAAGAATGTCGTTAGCAAAGTAGCGAATTTTTAATAACTAATTTTTTTATATAAGATTTTTTTTTTTTTATTGTAGAAAGAGATAATTTTTAGTTATTTAAGTGAACTTTTTTTAGCAGCAATCTCCACATTGATACGGTTTGTCGTAATGAATCAAAAAGTCGAATTTTAATTTCTTGTCACTTAGGGTTTTTTGCAAAACATATGACGATATACACCCGATAGATTTTATACAGACGTATAGACTGATGTATACAATTTTTTTATCATGTTGCTTATCCTGCGTTGTCAATTTTAATGAAATTTAGTTTATGGCTGTATTGTGGTTCAAGCAGGATATCGCACGAAATTTGTGTTTAAATTTTCTTCAAATTTCGATCGATATTAAATGTCATAATTTGCCTTCAGTTTAAAATTTAGGTTGTGAGGACAATAAGTTTTACTGACACCTCTTAATATGCCTGATTATGAGTGACGTTGTCGCGAAGAAAACAGTGATATGTGGTAACGCCAGCCATATAATTTACTTTTGGTTGTCGTAAATTCGACTACGATAGCGACACTCGTAATTAGGACTATTATCTTTTCTTCTTTATTTAGATTAAGCATTTAGGACCTAGCTGAGAAGCTTTCATTCTCAGCCTTGTTATTGCTCAGCAAAAGCATCGACTAAATTCATCATGTACCAACTACATGAATTTTACTCAAGCGGTAAATGAGTCTTTCTTTTATGTGCTGTTAACCGTTCAGGCTGGAGTCTTATGGTAGTTGAGTTTGCCATATCTGTTGGCAGTTCAGTTTAGAATTGACATTCAGAATAATCTCGTCTCTAATAAATTTGTAATTTTTCACTTTCTTTGCCTGCCACATGTCCACTTGGGCTTTTATGTAATAAAGTAAGCCTTGCATTTTCCCTTGGCGTATTAAAGCATTAATGAATTTATTTTTCAGAGGGCTTTTAGTTTTTAAATCATTCAATATCGAATAAAAATGATCGTAATTTTAATCATTTTGTAAGAAAAAATTTGTAAATTTTTATACATTTCACTCGAAGCCCCCGATTTTTCTTTGGATTATTTGGTAGATCTTGCTGGCAATCAATTTATGGTTTGGTACTTATACTAAAGTAACCCAATTTATTTCTTCCAAAGCTTCACTAAGCTAGTCGTTTCAATGAAGATTAGTTTGGGGTAGCTATAGCCTTTCTCGCGTGGAAGTTATATCATATTTTGTATTCGTTCGATGGCATTTGCTATGGACTATAGGTTCGGTTATGTTGCACAGGGCGCCCCGAATACAAAAAGAGAGGAGGCTCACTTAGGTCCTATGAAGTTAACTCTTTGTTATACTTGAATAAGAGGAAAGACGGATATTAATATAGATGGAAAAGTGAAAGCAAGTAGGAAGATTGTAGGAGAAAGAATAAGAAGAAGGAGAACACGAGTCCGTCACCTAAAACCGTTGCTGCTCTTAATGAAGCCATAAAGCATACCCACCTGTATATAGTCCATAGTGCAGCAAGACACTATAGGTAGTGCTTTTCCAAATAAATATTGCGTTGATCCGTCAGGGTAGAATAGAAGTAGAGAAAGTGTTAAAGAGTTTCCTCCTCTTTCTCATCTTGACAACTTCTACAGTAGTCATTCGATGGTAAACCCACATTCTTTGCATGATTATCAACCTGTTATTTCCCCTACAACATTTTTTTAATTTGCCTCTCTGGAGTTACAGTAAACTTCTATGGTGATTACTGTCCAGCCTAGGCTAGATCGTTCTTGCTGTATTGCACGTCCATTCGTTTCTAGATCTGCTTGTGTGAACTATTTATAACACTGCGTAAATATCCGTTGAGGCTTTGCTGGGTGGCGAGGAGCATTAGGAATACCCAATTTTCTTTGTTAAATAAATCAAGCTAAATTTTAACCATGGCTTTTATTTATATTGTTAGCTTTGCCACTAAAGAACAACTCACTAGAAAATAGTATTATTATCATCGTAGTCTTACCGCGATCTTTAAAATCTATTGTGCAGCTCAGTTTCCAACTACAGTCCGAGACTACTTACTGATCTCGTGATTGCTGTAGGATTCATTATACCTTGATCTTCTGGAGTCAGGATACCACTGCCTAGGTAGCTCTTTTTGCTTGCCACAGAAATGACAAGAATCGTTCTGTACCACCAGTTGAGTCTAGAATGACAGTCTTTAAGAGCAAAAAGTATTACGGGATCAAATAACAAGATCTAAGTAGCCATTTGGCATGATTATATTGAAACCACTTGTTTTTGGAATCCTAAAGAAGCTAGAAATCATTGATCCACAAGAGGAATTTTTGTTGACTGTGATGGTCTGGATATAATTATTTTCAAAGAAATATGAAACGATTGTATGACAAGCGTATATTGTCTATTCATGATGATTTAGGAAAACAGCTTATGTAAATAAATGACATCCAATTTAACAGCTGTGGCTTCAAAGTTCAAAAGTTAGTTTTTTTAATAACAAATTAAATTTTTCGTACTGCTTTCGTACATACACATACGTGTTTATCAAAATATTTACTTGTTATTTCAAAAAACTAAAGAATTATATACACTTTCTGCAGACAATTTTTTTGTGTATGCATGTGTGTCTGTAAGTGTGTGCGTGTGTTTTAGAATAGTTAAAAGTTGTTATTTGAATTTTATTAGCAGTTTAACTTTATACAATTTATGCACATTTTTTATTTGCAGAATAATTTATTTCCTTTGATGTGCAATTTTCATAATTTAAATGGTAAGTAAAGTACGAGTATTTTTAGTTGTCAAGCTATACATTTTACAATGGGTCTTGTTAATAAATTTTTGTCTAAGTAAATGTTAAATTTGAGCAGCGTTTACATAATTTTTAGTTTTTGAGAAAAACCAATTCCATTTGGAATTACTGAATAGTTAAAATTCTATTAGTAAAGGACAAAGATGTCTGCAGAGTTAATTTATTTTTATTTTGAAGTAGCAAAAGAAACTAAAATGCCAGCAGTTTTAAAAATGTTAAAAAAAAAAATTGCAAAAAATTAATTACTAAGCGGCTTAGTGACCGTTACTGATATAGAAGCCTCCATGCTAGAGCAGTTTTTCTTGACTTCCCAAATTGGATAACACAGCTTTGCATTAGCTGAATAGAACAGAAAATGTGTTACATTCGATTGAAGTGCAGGTGAGCCTCTAGGCTATTTACAAGCATGTCTATTGTTGCCCGGATAAATTTATCGTATAGATACTCCCCTATCTGGAAGGTGGTGTATTATGTTCCCTGCCCACAGAGCAGACTATCTTAAACACCCTAGTGTCGTACGTACATACATGGGGAACTATATTGTTGGTAGAGGCCCTAAGATCCAGACGAATGTGATTCATGGTCTTAGAATGCCTATACATTTTATGCTTCCACCAACCTGAGGCAGACTGTCTATTATTTGTTGTTCCATTTTAACTGCTACCTCATGACAAGGACCCTCACAGCTTAAAGTCACATTTACTTACCATTTTTTTAAAAAATTTTTAACGATAATTTTAGAAAGATAAATAACAGTTCAACTTAAATTGCAGCGCCAAATGGAGCGTTTTTAGCATCATCCCTCTAAATAAAAGCACTGGCGGTCTTTTTTTGATGGTGGGCAAAAATAAATTTAAATAAAATAAATAAAAAAAAAATAACTAACATGTCATTACTGGTCAAAAATAACAAAATAAAAATAAAAAAACAATTGTTTTGCAGCCAACTTCACTACAAAACGCACTGTCAAAATTAAATTTTCCAATTGTTCAGCGTTGCCGCCGCGTTATTTCGATATGCTCTATACATTTTGTATAAGCATAAAAATTTTTGGCAGATATGACCATTTAACTAAAATTACCGCTGATTTTATTTTTTTTAAGTGGACTTATGCTACTTTTAAAAATAACGACTCAATTATTTATTTATTAGAATTTAAACATAAATAATAAAAAACTTGGCACGCTTAGCTAGTAGTATTCCAATATCCATGCACACTGCCAGTTAAAAGCGATTATTTTTGCTTGAATTTGGAATTATAAACGGAAACGTTTTTCAGCATTTTTTTTTGCATGCATTTGAAATGGTTTTCAAATACGTTTTAGTTGCAGACATATTTCATTTATAGTTTTATTTATTTTTTTTCATGTTGTTGTTGTCTCGAAATAAAAGCAATTAATTGAAACAAAAATGATTAAAAATAAAATAACTTATGTGTTTAGCCTGTGCTTAAAATATGGATATTCCGAGTCAAATAATTCCTTAAAGTGGTCCCCTTTCAGTTTTTGTTTAAGGGGTAATTTAAAGATCAAAAAAAAAAGCAAAAATTCAATAATAACAGATTCCAAAAAAAAAAGGAAAGGAAACTTGAAATGTTTTTGTAATAAAGATTTTTCAAAACATTTTTAAATACATCAAATTCTATTTGATTGCTGGGTTATGAGTCGCATATTTTGATTCAGAAACTTTTACATGCAATAACTCCTATTAAATTCAACTATAAACACTCACACAATTACATTTTATTTACATTTAATTCTCGTTTTATTTTATGACATGCAAAAATATTTTTTGTCTCTTTGACAAATTTATCACATAATATGGGAAAATAGAAATTTGTAACTGATTTGAGAAAAAAGGGAAATGAAAATTGACAGTCCTTGTTGGTGCCAGAGCAATTTTTCTTGTCAATTAAGCTGGAAATTGTTAGAAAGTTTTTAAATATTTAAATAAGAAAGTGAACTGCATGCATGCCAGTGAGGGAACAAAAATAGAAAATACAAAAATTAGAAATATTTTTAAAATAATTGTTGACTAAAAAAGCAAACAAGACTTGCCTCCTAATTTACTTGTGTTGCTTATTTTGTGCTCGAAGGCTTTAGTGTTTTTTTTTTTTTTTAACTAAAAATTTATTTAATATTTTCAAAGCCAGTAAAATTGTTTATCGTTAATGAAAAAATTAAAATAGTTTTCAGAAAGCTAATGCTTCACTTAAACGTAAACTTATAGTTTCAGTAATTTGTATTCTTTGAGCAGTTATATTTCTGCAATCGGTAGTTTTTGCCTGAGGCAAAGGCTTTTTAAAACTGTGATCAAATACCAATCAGTGCTGGCTATTTACCTACGAAATCTAGCCTCTTTCGAACACATTTTACAGACATGATTATTCATTATTATTGAGTAGGAGACTCAGGCTTCAAATTAAAGTTTACAAGACGTCGCTACGAATACTCTCTTTGCAAGCCCATGAGCTATTTTGTTACCAAACGTGTCCATGTATCCCTTAAGCCAAATCAACACCACTTCGTTCATATATAGCACACTGATTGAGTTTTATAGTTCATTCAAGCACTAGACAGCCATCCACCAATTGAGCCTTATGATCAACTAGTTAGCAAACCAAATGAGAATTGTTCGTCTAGCATAGCAACTGTGGAAGCCCAGAAACTAATTAATAACTAGTTCTTTTAGCCGACCCACAGTTGTTTGCCACCGCTGGTTTTTTGGGCTTTGAGTTGTTAAAAGTCGTCTCTTTCATTCCCTTTTTTTAAACATCAGCCAACATCAATCAAATTTAGTAGCAAAAGTGTTTTTTTAAAAAAATAATTTAAGTTTATATTTAAATAAATAAATAAACTATTTTTATTATTACAAAAATTGTTGGTGAAATAAACTTTAGTAGTTGATTAAGTGCAAGACATCTGTATATCGTTCAGTATATAAGCTTTTCTGTCTGAATAGCTATAAATATACTGATGTCACTCTCTGTACACCAACCAGACAGCTTCGCCCTGTTTTGAAATAATCCTGCGACCAAGCTGCTCTTTTTGTACAAAAGTTTTTGTTTCAATATTTTTAGTTAATTATGTTTTGATTAAAATATAATTATGACGTTCGCATAGTACACAAAAAACGACCAAAATTTAAAATCTCGTTTTCTTTTCTCATAACTTTAAAAAAAATTATTTAATTTAAATGCCACAAGTAAACCAATCAAACTTATTTTTGCAACTAAATATAAGCCCAGTAACTGATTGCATCTATAATTTTGTTAAGGAAAGACATACTTCAGTTTAACGAAAAAAAAATATAATTTCAACAAGAGTGGAAAGAAAATTCTCAATGTGCTCAGTACATCCGTAATAATCCTGCCATGTCAATTAAAAGTCAAATAGATTTTACTTTCAATGGCAGTTTCAATAAACTAGCAACTGCAGGAAAATATTTATTATGTAAGAGAGAGCAAAAAAAAAATAAATCCTCATTCAAATAATACTTGTTCTGGCTTAATTTGAATAAACACATGACACTCGTTTTACAGGATTTCTTTTTTTTTTTTTAATAAATTTAAATGGTTGGATGGTACCATTCAAAGCTGGTATAAAATATATTTTTTAGAAACAAAAATTTTATTTAATGAGTGAACATTAGGGAAGTTTTGTTATTAGAGAGGAGGATGAACTAACTATTTTTATATCTAAACATTTAATTTTTAACTTTTAGCATTTAACGTCTCCGCTTTGATTACACTACTAAAAAAAAGTTCTGATAACTGATTATGGTAGAGAGGAATAAAAAAAAACGTACACGTGTATTGACGTTTCAAAAGCTTACATCTGTGGAGTATGAAGTTTCCCCTTAGGGGAAGTAAAGCAGGTAACACTGAGACCCCAGCTAAATATTTTTGTTTTGTCATTATTGAAGCTTATTCTTCTAAATAAAGAGCGATCAATTTGCTAAAGAGAGATCAATATCGAAAACATATTTTTCTCTAGCACACTTCTTGATTCCTCCTACTGGAAATAACTTTTGACAAAAGGGACTTCAAAAGCAATAATAAAACATTTGGGCTTCTTGTAATGTTAGCATTTTTGTCACCTGGGGTCTAATCACCGCATTCGATATCGAGTAAAATTGATCACTCGATAGCAAGTAAAATGTATCGTAATTTGAGATGATAGCATTCGATAGCGAGTCTTCGAACCAGTAAAATCATTCGATAGCAAACTAGCTATCTTAATAAAAACAAATTACTTTTTTAACGAACAAAAATTTTTAAAAATGTAAGTTTTATTTAGGTTTAGATGAAAGTAATTATTAAATAAAATTTTTAATAAATTTTCATAGTTTGAATTTGAATATAAAAAAGGCAGTAGAAGCAATTGTTCATTCATACTATCAAAAATTCTTTTTGCAAAATTGTTGCCCAAATTTAATTTACAGTTATTTTTTTAATCTTGTATATAAATCTATTACAATTTAAAAATATATGATTCGTTAGATATCGTTTTGCGGTGAATTGCTTACTCGACACATATCGAAATATTCTTCGATACGATAGTCTCCTTGCTGTTGAATGCAGTGATTAGACCCCTGGTTTACTATGAGAAGCATCCATTTTAGGTACATAAAATGTGCAGCAAATTTATGAAAAACATTGAGAGAAATATTTTTCTGGAACTATTTAACCCTCTAACTCTTCAATTAGTAGAAAATTTTTGACTCCTAATTAAAAAAAGAAGATTTGTTCAACAAGAATATTTCATTTGAAATTCTATTGTAAATCTTTAAACACTAAACACATCAATGATGAAAGCTTAACTTAAAAAACGTCGGAAATAAGTCAAAACTTAAAATTTGTTTAAGGTTTAATTCGTAATTATTTAGAGATGAGAAAAAATGTTTTTTTTTTTATATAAAATAAATATTTTGCTGATAATTTAACTATAAGTCTCCTTACCAACAAAAAAAAAATTAAAATATGATCAGACTTTGGATACTCTAATATAAAATTTGTTTACTACATGAAATACATATGATTTTTTGGTTCCCACTACCATAACCATAACCATAAAACACAGTATTAGCCTTTTCAAAAACTGAAAAGAATTGTTATTGATAGATATTCGTTCATATATTCTTGTAATTTTGTCAGTAACTTTTTGATTTTTTTTTTTTTTTTTTGAATTTTAATTTATAGAAAGTCTGTCATATGTTTTATTAATTACCGTATTCTATCCCATACTAATATTTATTTCACAGAATAGTCTCGCACGTGTTGTAATATTTAAAAAAAGTGTTACATTAATTATTACAAAATCTCTTAATTACAGCTTTAGTTTGATGAATTTTATAGGAAAAATATTTTGGTTTTATTAACGCATTTTCTCAGTCTTTTTTATTGAATTTAATAATTTAACAATCATTCAATCTATTAGGTCAGACACTTTTCAACACCACCCGATCAGAAATTATGTGCAGAAATAATGCAATTCATTTAGAACCGACGAATAAATACTTTTCAATATAAAATTTTTTTTATTGTGGCTGCTGGCATTATCAGCTGCTATGCTGGTCATACCATAAAACCTGCAAACTCATGGCATCTTAATATTTCACTTTTACACTTTCCTTCAATCAACGTATTGAAAACAATTACTGAAAATAATAAATTATCTTTTGAAGGTTTTTGTAAAATCATACCATTTTTTATGGACTGAAAAGAATGCATCATTAGCATAATGAATACTTTAAAACACTAACAAGTCTAGTGCACTAAAATGAAGCATTTCTGAAAAAGCTATCACAAATTGGAGCCAATTATCGATTTAAAAATAAATTTATAATATAAGACCTTAAGCTTAATAAAATAGCCATATTATTAAGAGCTGACTTTTGTTCATAAGAATTATATATATATTTTTGAATAGTTTGTGAATAGTTCGCTAAAAGTTTGTGAATAGTTCGTGAAAAGTTTGTGAAAAGTTTGTGAAAAGTTCGTGAATAGTTTGTGAAAAGCTTGAAACTTCATTATTTGCCAACAAATGGCATGTTTCACTAGACTAATTAAATAGTTCTTTAATTCAATGAATTATTTATTATATTTAATTATTTATTTTATTTAATTAAATATTCCTTAATTGAATGAAATATTAATTAAAATTAATGAAATATTTATTCTTTATATAATAAATAAAACAATTAAATTAAGCATTGCATTAGTTCATTGAAATATTTTATAAATGAATGCATTGAATAAATGAATATTTCATTAAATTAATGAAATTATTTCATTAGATAAATGAATATTAAATTATTGAAATATTCAGTCATTTAATGCATTAATTAATTGAAAATATTTCATTAATTCCCTTAATTTATGACATATTTCTATGAATCAATGCAATGTTTAATGAAATTGTTTCGTTATATTTATGAAACCTGTTTCATTCAGCATAATATTAAGAGTTTTATAAAAATTAATTAACTGGTAAATCAAGGGTTAATTGTAGTGTACTGGGACTGAGGCCAGTCAGCAGGCAATTAATTCAATATAAATTTTTTATGGAATTGTGAAATAGAAATAATTATTCAGTGAAGACAACTTTATTTAAGCAAAAAAATAGCAGAAAATGAAAAACAACAAGACGCAACAAACAGGAAAAGTTTTCTTCTTCTTATATTCGTTTTGTTGATTTGAAGTTTATATATTTAGAAAAAAAGTATAAAAGTAATTTGTTTGATAATGGATGGTTGTAAGTTTAAAAATAGAAACACCCACTTAGAGGTAATTATTTTTTTATTCTTAAATGGATTCAACATGGTGGATTTTAATTATTTTACAATTCGTAAAAGTAATTCAATTAAGTTTGGCTTTGGCTACAGTTACGGAAAATTTTAAAATAAAATTAATATTTTGTGCACAGAATGAGTTTTTTTTTTGGAAAATTTTTTTTCTATTATATGTATGAGCTCTTATTTCTACTAAAATTACCGTTAATATTTTTTTAAAAAGACTAAGAACAGCTCATACACATAATATTATAGAAAACATTTTTTTGGAACAAAAATTATAAAAAAAAACTTATTCAAGACAAAAAAGATTAATTTGATTAATCTTGAGGTCTTCAATATAGAGCAAGCTGCACATAAATTTCTAAATTATTATATTTCATACAAAAACATTGAAATTTCACTGGATTTCATTCGATAATGAATTTGAATCCTGAAAAAAAAATGGCCAGAATCGATATCGAGTATTATTATTGTGGGCTATAATCGCCCACGTGCGACGTAGGTAGTAGATAAAGACAGAGATAAGCTTGTTAATCGATTAACTTCTATTGAAATTTTAAAATCTTTTCATGACATTTGGTTCAAATTACTGAGTTTTCGTAGGCCACTATTTGAGCTCTGCTTTAGCAAATAACATTTTTTGTACTAAAAAAGACTTTTTTACATTTCCCAAATCTAAACAAAAAATATTATTAGTAAGTGATTTATAAGTACTAAATTTATTAAAATCTTTACTTTTCGTTTTTTCTATTTCTTGGCACAACTGGCCCAAATTTATGTGTGAGTGTGTGTGTGTTTTAATATGCTCATAAATAATGTCGGCATATTAATTTTTTTTGCCTGCCAGCCACTCACTCACTCAGCCTACAATTGTTTTTTTTTTGTTTTCTTTTTTTTTTCAAAATTCATTTTTAGTTTAGCGTTTTGCTTGTTTGTTTTTGCTATTTTCTATCACTCGTAAACGACCTTGTACCACTTGCTTTATGTATTTTGTCACAGACATTTTTAACTTGCAACATCATGTCGCTGCAAATATTTTTATGTAAACAAATTGATATAAAAAACAACAACAATAACAAAAATTATGTTTTTCTCTCTGCTTGATAAAAAAAAGTACATGTCTCATTTGTGAATTCTGTTTTTATAATAATTTTTGTACTTGAATTAATTACTTTTATCATGCAGTGTTAAACTGCATGAACAGAAACACAAGAACTATTTGCAACAACAGCAACGACAACATTTAATTGTTTAATTCAGGCCAATTTGCTTGTGTTTCTTTTAATTATTCGTGTTGAACAGGCACGGCATAGAGGAATTTTGTTTTTTTTTTTTTTTTTCAAATAAAAAAAAAATATCTTTAAATTAATTTTATTTCAAAGAGAATTTAAATTGATGTGATCTTGTTTTTTAATTAAAACGCTGAGTTTGTCAAGCTTAAGTTCATAAGTTCTTAGACCAGAGCAATTGAAAATCGTTACTAAAATATTTTTTAGAGAGCTGAATTTTACAGTTGGCAATGGTTTTCAAAAGAGACCGTGATAGTGAGCATTACTTACAAACGGCTTGTGATATTTAATTAAGAGCAAAATCTAAAAGTCCACATTGTCTTTAAGTTGGCTGAAAGAAAAACATTTTTCAGGTAAAATTTAAAAATTTTTTAAAAATCATGTGCTGGAGCATTCCAATGAATAACAAGTGTATTGGTTGAGAAAATCGGAATCATACAAATCTTCTTTGGGAATTACTTCAAACAACAAGTAGTGAATGGTGGGTTTTCATGGCGGCCTAACGGCCGCAATAGCAACATTCCGTTTTAAAAGACCTACTTGCCAAGACTATGTTTTAAGAAAATAATCGAGAGCCAACCTGTGACAATAAGACATCAAAGAAAGTCTCCTAACCCCACTCCCGATATCTCAGGCTGTCCATCCACTAGTTGTGCACCGAGAAATCTCTGTTTAGAAGCAATAAAAAGGTAAAATATTGTCCCGGCAGCTAAAATAGTTTTCGTTGTTACCTTCTTGTTAGCCTTGAGGAGATTTTTTAAAAAGAAATCTTGGTAATTGACCATCAAAATCCAATGAAAATCCTAATCTTTCATTATAGTGTAAAAGTCGCATTAGTTTTCAAAAAATATTCTGTGAAATCATTTCTAAATGGATATATAATAATACATATATAGTTAGCTATGAAATATTGATAAAATATTTATTTTTGAACTATAAAAACCGCCTGACAATTTCAGGAATAGACTTTGTGTTTTCTTGTAAATAAAATTCTGTTTGTAGGGCGGAATTACTTCTTGTTTCTAGAATTTGCTTAATAAATTGCTTATTTGGGTTCAGTCAGTAGAAAAGAAAAGGAAGTAATTTGCTGGTTTTTTTATGCGTCCTCTAAGCGGCAAACCAAAAACTCTTTAATAGAATGAGGGTAAACAATACATATATTTTCGTACTCTGACTGACAATTTAGAGAAATTATTCTTTCGTAGGTGATAAATGAATTTTTGGAATTTTGCCGTTACTCAATCTACTCTTCAGAAAATTTAATCCAAATAAATTTGTTTTCAATATTTAAAAGCAACGACTACGAGATCTTAAATTTTCTTTAATAAAATTTTTTTTTCTGAGTTACATAATTATTTTTAAAAATTTGTTTTAAAATTAATTATTAAAATTTTTTTTTAGTTTTTCTTCCACTGGTTTTCAAAAATAATTTTTACTATTCGAGTATTATTTTTGTCATTTTGACAAAAATTAATTTTTTTTTATTTTGCTTAAAAATTATTCTTTTTTTATCTTTTTAGCAAATTATTTAGTATTAACAAAAAACTTTTTTATTTAATAAAATAATTTTCATTTCTAAACAACTTTAACTAGAACAATTTTTACTTCAATTTTATCTTTTTTTTAACATAAAATATTTGTTATTCTTCTCATTAAATATTAAAATTATAATAAATATGAATTCTTGTTAAAGTTTATTCTTTTTGTTTTGATTCTACTTGCTTCTTCCACTTTTTTGTTTTCAACACGTTTTTTCCACGTTATTACAGCTAAATATTGTCTTGATTATTATCTTTGCTGCTTTTGTCACAGTTACTTGTATAATAAGTTTTTGTTGTTTTCCTTTGTGGCTGTTGTTAGCATTGTTGTTGCTAATATTGTTGTTACAATTATTTTTTAAGTTTATATTTTAGTCGGTTGTATTGCTGTGTGTTTGCATAGTGCCCTCTAATCAGCGTTGCCAGGAGCTAGAAACAATAAGCACATTTTGTCTAAAAAAGGCTAGAAAGAGCAACATCACTCACAAAAAAAAAAGCTAGGAAAAAGTTAAAAAAAACTCGCTTAATATCAAAAAAAAAAACAATTATGATTTTTATAAAAAATCAAGAAGAGAACTTACGAGTACAATGATAAAAACTAAAGAAAATAAGGTTATTTTATATATGATTTCCTTGGCCGGAAAGAAGCAGTAGTAGAACTGCTTACCTTTTTGGTCATAACTTCTTCAGTTTTCAATATATCGACTTGATTTCTTTTGCGTTGGTTAGCTAACCGTATTGGCCTTAATAAAAATTTTTTTTTCTGGTGGATAGTGCAAGAAATTTTTTTATCATTTTTTCAAAAAAAAGCAAAGGGGGTAGTCCATGGTTTTTTTTTGCTAAAAATATTTTTTTCGCACTATCTGCAAAAAACAAAATTTGCGATAAAGACAATTTGGTTCTCTATCCAACGCAAGAGAAATCAAGTCGATATCTAGAAAAGTAAGCAAGTTATGAGCAAAAAGTTAAGCAGTTCTACTACTGCTTCTTTCCGGCCACTTTGTAGTAGAACTGGTTACCTTTTTGGTCATAACTTCTTCAGTTTTCAATATATCGACTTGATTTCTTTTGCGTTGGTTAGCTAACCGTGTTGGCCTTAATAAGAATTTTTTTTTCTGGTGGATAGTGCAAGAAATTTTTTTATCATTTTTTCAAAAAAAAGCAAAGGGGGTAGTCCATGGTTTTTTTTTTGCTAAAAATATTTTTTTCGCACTATCTGCAAAAAACAAAATTTGCGATAAAGACAATTTGGTTCTCTATCCAACGCAAGAGAAATCAAGTCGATATCTAGAAAAGTAAGCAAGTTATGACCAAAAAGTTAAGCAGTTCTACTACTGCTTTTTTCCGGCCACTTTGTAGTAGAACTGGTTACCTTTTTGGTCATAACTTCTTCAGTTTTCAATATATCGACTTGATTTCTTTTGCGTTGGTTAGCTAACCGTATTGGCCTTAATAAGAATTTTTTTTTCTGGTGGATAGTGCAAGAAATTTTTTTATCATTTTTTCAAAAAAAAGCAAAGGGGGTAGTCCATGGTTTTTTTTTGCTAAAAATATTTTTTTCGCACTATCTGCAAAAAACAAAATTTGCGATAAAGACAATTTGGTTCTCTATCCAACGCAAGAGAAATCAAGTCGATATCTAGAAAAGTAAGCAAGTTATGAGCAAAAAGTTAAGCAGTTCTACTACTGCTTCTTTCCGGCCACTTTTTAGTAGAACTGGTTACCTTTTTGGTCATAACTTCTTCAGTTTTCAATATATCGACTTGATTTCTTTTGCGTTGGTTAGCTAACCGTATTGGCCTTAATAAGAATTTTTTTTTCTGGTGGATAGTGCAAGAAATTTTTTTATCATTTTTTCAAAAAAAAGCAAAGGGGGTAGTCCATGGTTTTTTTTTGCTAAAAATATTTTTTTCGCACTATCTGCAAAAAACAAAATTTGCGATAAAGACAATTTGGTTCTCTATCCAACGCAAGAGAAATCAAGTCGATATCTAGAAAAGTAAGCAAGTTATGAGCAAAAAGTTAAGCAGTTCTACTACTGCTTCTTTCCGGCCACTTTTTAGTAGAACTGGTTACCTTTTTGGTCATAACTTCTTCAGTTTTCAATATATCGACTTGATTTCTTTTGCGTTGGTTAGCTAACCGTATTGGCCTTAATAAGAATTTTTTTTTCTGGTGGATAGTGCAAGAAATTTTTTTATCATTTTTTCAAAAAAAAGCAAAGGGGGTAGTCCATGGTTTTTTTTTGCTAAAAATATTTTTTTCGCACTATCTGCAAAAAACAAAATTTGCGATAAAGACAATTTGGTTCTCTATCCAACGCAAGAGAAATCAAGTCGATATCTAGAAAAGTAAGCAAGTTATGAGCAAAAAGTTAAGCAGTTCTACTACTGCTTCTTTCCGGCCACTTTTTAGTAGAACTGGTTACCTTTTTGGTCATAACTTCTTCAGTTTTCAATATATCGACTTGATTTCTTTTGCGTTGGTTAGCTAACCGTATTGGCCTTAATAAGAATTTTTTTTTCTGGTGGATAGTGCAAGAAATTTTTTTATCATTTTTTCAAAAAAAAGCAAAGGGGGTAGTCCATGGTTTTTTTTTGCTAAAAATATTTTTTTCGCACTATCTGCAAAAAACAAAATTTGCGATAAAGACAATTTGGTTCTCTATCCAACGCAAGAGAAATCAAGTCGATATCTAGAAAAGTAAGCAAGTTATGAGCAAAAAGTTAAGCAGTTCTACTACTGCTTCTTTCCGGCCACTTTTTAGTAGAACTGGTTACCTTTTTGGTCATAACTTCTTCAGTTTTCAATATATCGACTTGATTTCTTTTGCGTTGGTTAGCTAACCGTATTGGCCTTAATAAGAATTTTTTTTTCTGGTGGATAGTGCAAGAAATTTTTTTATCATTTTTTCAAAAAAAAGCAAAGGGGGTAGTCCATGGTTTTTTTTTGCTAAAAATATTTTTTTCGCACTATCTGCAAAAAACAAAATTTGCGATAAAGACAATTTGGTTCTCTATCCAACGCAAGAGAAATCAAGTCGATATCTAGAAAAGTAAGCAAGTTATGAGCAAAAAGTTAAGCAGTTCTACTACTGCTTCTTTCCGGCCACTTTTTAGTAGAACTGGTTACCTTTTTGGTCATAACTTCTTCAGTTTTCAATATATCGACTTGATTTCTTTTGCGTTGGTTAGCTAACCGTATTGGCCTTAATAAGAATTTTTTTTTCTGGTGGATAGTGCAAGAAATTTTTTTATCATTTTTTCAAAAAAAAGCAAAGGGGGTAGTCCATGGTTTTTTTTTGCTAAAAATATTTTTTTCGCACTATCTGCAAAAAACAAAATTTGCGATAAAGACAATTTGGTTCTCTATCCAACGCAAGAGAAATCAAGTCGATATCTAGAAAAGTAAGCAAGTTATGAGCAAAAAGTTAAGCAGTTCTACTACTGCTTCTTTCCGGCCACTTTTTAGTAGAACTGGTTACCTTTTTGGTCATAACTTCTTCAGTTTTCAATATATCGACTTGATTTCTTTTGCGTTGGTTAGCTAACCGTATTGGCCTTAATAAGAATTTTTTTTTCTGGTGGATAGTGCAAGAAATTTTTTTATCATTTTTTCAAAAAAAAGCAAAGGGGGTAGTCCATGGTTTTTTTTTGCTAAAAATATTTTTTTCGCACTATCTGCAAAAAACAAAATTTGCGATAAAGACAATTTGGTTCTCTATCCAACGCAAGAGAAATCAAGTCGATATCTAGAAAAGTAAGCAAGTTATGAGCAAAAAGTTAAGCAGTTCTACTACTGCTTCTTTCCGGCCACTTTTTAGTAGAACTGGTTACCTTTTTGGTCATAACTTCTTCAGTTTTCAATATATCGACTTGATTTCTTTTGCGTTGGTTAGCTAACCGTATTGGCCCTAATAAGAATTTTTTTTCTGGTGGATAGTGCAAGAAATTTTTTTATCATTTTTTCAAAAAAAAGCAAAGGGGGTAGTCCATGGTTTTTTTTTGCTAAAAATATTTTTTTCGCACTATCTGCAAAAAACAAAATTTGCGATAAAGACAATTTGGTTCTCTATCCAACGCAAGAGAAATCAAGTCGATATCTAGAAAAGTAAGCAAGGTATGACCAAAAAGTTAAGCAGTTCTACTACTGCTTCTTTCCGGCCACTTTTTAGTAGAACTGGTTACCTTTTTGGTCATAACTTCTTCAGTTTTCAATATATCGACTTGATTTCTTTTGCGTTGGTTAGCTAACCGTATTGGCCTTAATAAGAATTTTTTTTCTGGTGGATAGTGCAAGAAATTTTTTTATCATTTTTTCAAAAAAAAGCAAAGGGGGTAGTCCATGGTTTTTTTTTGCTAAAAATATTTTTTTCGCACTATCTGCAAAAAACAAAATTTGCGATAAAGACAATTTGGTTCTCTATCCAACGCAAGAGAAATCAAGTCGATATCTAGAAAAGTAAGCAAGGTATGACCAAAAAGTTAAGCAGTTCTACTACTGCTTCTTTCCGGCCACTTTTTAGTAGAACTGGTTACCTTTTTGGTCATAACTTCTTCAGTTTTCAATATATCGACTTGATTTCTTTTGCGTTGGTTAGCTAACCGTATTGGCCTTAATAAGAATTTTTTTTCTGGTGGATAGTGCAAGAAATTTTTTTATCATTTTTTCAAAAAAAAGCAAAGGGGGTAGTCCATGGTTTTTTTTTGCTAAAAATATTTTTTTCGCACTATCTGCAAAAAACAAAATTTGCGATAAAGACAATTTGGTTCTCTATCCAACGCAAGAGAAATCAAGTCGATATCTAGAAAAGTAAGCAAGGTATGACCAAAAAGTTAAGCAGTTCTACTACTGCTTCTTTCCGGCCACTTTTTAGTAGAACTGGTTACCTTTTTGGTCATAACTTCTTCAGTTTTCAATATATCGACTTGATTTCTTTTGCGTTGGTTAGCTAACCGTATTGGCCTTAATAAGAATTTTTTTTCTGGTGGATAGTGCAAGAAATTTTTTTATCATTTTTTCAAAAAAAAGCAAAGGGGGTAGTCCATGGTTTTTTTTTGCTAAAAATATTTTTTTCGCACTATCTGCAAAAAACAAAATTTGCGATAAAGACAATTTGGTTCTCTATCCAACGCAAGAGAAATCAAGTCGATATCTAGAAAAGTAAGCAAGGTATGACCAAAAAGTTAAGCAGTTCTACTACTGCTTCTTTCCGGCCACTTTTTAGTAGAACTGGTTACCTTTTTGGTCATAACTTCTTCAGTTTTCAATATATCGACTTGATTTCTTTTGCGTTGGTTAGCTAACCGTATTGGCCTTAATAAGAATTTTTTTTCTGGTGGATAGTGCAAGAAATTTTTTTATCATTTTTTCAAAAAAAAGCAAAGGGGGTAGTCCATGGTTTTTTTTTGCTAAAAATATTTTTTTCGCACTATCTGCAAAAAACAAAATTTTGCGATAAAGACAATTTGGTTCTCTATCCAACGCAAGAGAAATCAAGTCGATATCTAGAAAAGTAAGCAAGGTATGACCAAAAAGTTAAGCAGTTCTACTACTGCTTCTTTCCGGCCACTTTTTAGTAGAACTGGTTACCTTTTTGGTCATAACTTCTTCAGTTTTCAATATATCGACTTGATTTCTTTTGCGTTGGTTAGCTAACCGTATTGGCCTTAATAAGAATTTTTTTTCTGGTGGATAGTGCAAGAAATTTTTTTATCATTTTTTCAAAAAAAAGCAAAGGGGGTAGTCCATGGTTTTTTTTTGCTAAAAATATTTTTTTCGCACTATCTGCAAAAAACAAAATTTGCGATAAAGACAATTTGGTTCTCTATCCAACGCAAGAGAAATCAAGTCGATATCTAGAAAAGTAAGCAAGTTATGACCAAAAAGTTAAGCAGTTCTACTACTGCTTTTTTCCGGCCACTTTGTAGTAGAACTGGTTACCTTTTTGGTCATAACTTCTTCAGTTTTCAATATATCGACTTGATTTCTTTTGCGTTGGTTAGCTAACCGTATTGGCCTTAATAAGAATTTTTTTTCTGGTGGATAGTGCAAGAAATTTTTTTATCATTTTTTCAAAAAAAAGCAAAGGGGGTAGTCCATGGTTTTTTTTTGCTAAAAATATTTTTTTCGCACTATCTGCAAAAAACAAAATTTGCGATAAAGACAATTTGGTTCTCTATCCAACGCAAGAGAAATCAAGTCGATATCTAGAAAAGTAAGCAAGTTATGACCAAAAAGTTAAGCAGTTCTACTACTGCTTTTTTCCGGCCACTTTGTAGTAGAACTGGTTACCTTTTTGGTCATAACTTCTTCAGTTTTCAATATATCGACTTGATTTCTTTTGCGTTGGTTAGCTAACCGTATTGGCCTTAATAAGAATTTTTTTTCTGGTGGATAGTGCAAGAAATTTTTTTATCATTTTTTCAAAAAAAAGCAAAGGGGGTAGTCCATGGTTTTTTTTTGCTAAAAATATTTTTTTCGCACTATCTGCAAAAAACAAAATTTGCGATAAAGACAATTTGGTTCTCTATCCAACGCAAGAGAAATCAAGTCGATATCTAGAAAAGTAAGCAAGTTATGACCAAAAAGTTAAGCAGTTCTACTACTGCTTTTTTCCGGCCACTTTGTAGTAGAACTGGTTACCTTTTTGGTCATAACTTCTTCAGTTTTCAATATATCGACTTGATTTCTTTTGCGTTGGTTAGCTAACCGTATTGGCCTTAATAAGAATTTTTTTTCTGGTGGATAGTGCAAGAAATTTTTTTATCATTTTTTCAAAAAAAAGCAAAGGGGGTAGTCCATGGTTTTTTTTTGCTAAAAATATTTTTTTCGCACTATCTGCAAAAAACAAAATTTGCGATAAAGACAATTTGGTTCTCTATCCAACGCAAGAGAAATCAAGTCGATATCTAGAAAAGTAAGCAAGTTATGACCAAAAAGTTAAGCAGTTCTACTACTGCTTTTTTCCGGCCACTTTGTAGTAGAACTGGTTACCTTTTTGGTCATAACTTCTTCAGTTTTCAATATATCGACTTGATTTCTTTTGCGTTGGTTAGCTAACCGTATTGGCCTTAATAAGAATTTTTTTTCTGGTGGATAGTGCAAGAAATTTTTTTATCATTTTTTCAAAAAAAAGCAAAGGGGGTAGTCCATGGTTTTTTTTTGCTAAAAATATTTTTTTCGCACTATCTGCAAAAAACAAAATTTGCGATAAAGACAATTTGGTTCTCTATCCAACGCAAGAGAAATCAAGTCGATATCTAGAAAAGTAAGCAAGTTATGACCAAAAAGTTAAGCAGTTCTACTACTGCTTTTTTCCGGCCACTTTGTAGTAGAACTGGTTACCTTTTTGGTCATAACTTCTTCAGTTTTCAATATATCGACTTGATTTCTTTTGCGTTGGTTAGCTAACCGTATTGGCCTTAATAAGAATTTTTTTTCTGGTGGATAGTGCAAGAAATTTTTTTATCATTTTTTCAAAAAAAAGCAAAGGGGGTAGTCCATGGTTTTTTTTTGCTAAAAATATTTTTTTCGCACTATCTGCAAAAAACAAAATTTGCGATAAAGACAATTTGGTTCTCTATCCAACGCAAGAGAAATCAAGTCGATATCTAGAAAAGTAAGCAAGTTATGACCAAAAAGTTAAGCAGTTCTACTACTGCTTTTTTCCGGCCACTTTGTAGTAGAACTGGTTACCTTTTTGGTCATAACTTCTTCAGTTTTCAATATATCGACTTGATTTCTTTTGCGTTGGTTAGCTAACCGTATTGGCCTTAATAAGAATTTTTTTTCTGGTGGATAGTGCAAGAAATTTTTTTATCATTTTTTCAAAAAAAAGCAAAGGGGGTAGTCCATGGTTTTTTTTTGCTAAAAATATTTTTTTCGCACTATCTGCAAAAAACAAAATTTGCCATAAAGACAATTTGGTTCTCTATCTAACGCAAGAGAAATCAAGTCGATATCTAGCAAAGTAAGCAAGGTATGACCAAAAAGTTAAGCAGTTCTACTACTGCTTCTTTCCGGCCACTTTTTAGTAGAACTGGTTACCTTTTTGGTCATAACTTCTTCAGTTTTCAATATATCGACTTGATTTCTTTTGCGTTGGTTAGCTAACCGTATTGGCCTTAATAAGAATTTTTTTTCTGGTGGATAGTGCAAGAAATTTTTTTATCATTTTTTCAAAAAAAAGCAAAGGGGGTAGTCCATGGTTTTTTTTTGCTAAAAATATTTTTTTCGCACTATCTGCAAAAAACAAAATTTGCCATAAAGACAATTTGGTTCTCTATCTAACGCAAGAGAAATCAAGTCGATATCTAGCAAAGTAAGCAAGGTATGACCAAAAAGTTAAGCAGTTCTACTACTGCTTCTTTCCGGCCACTTTTTAGTAGAACTGGTTACCTTTTTGGTCATAACTTCTTCAGTTTTCAATATATCGACTTGATTTCTTTTGCGTTGGTTAGCTAACCGTATTGGCCTTAATAAGAATTTTTTTTTCTGGTGGATAGTGCAAGAAATTTTTTTATCATTTTTTCAAAAAAAAGCAAAGGGGGTAGTCCATGGTTTTTTTTTGCTAAAAATATTTTTTTCGCACTATCTGCAAAAAACAAAATTTGCGATAAAGACAATTTGGTTCTCTATCCAACGCAAGAGAAATCAAGTCGATATCTAGAAAAGTAAGCAAGGTATGACCAAAAAGTTAAGCAGTTCTACTACTGCTTCTTTCCGGCCACTTTTTAGTAGAACTGGTTACCTTTTTGGTCATAACTTCTTCAGTTTTCAATATATCGACTTGATTTCTTTTGCGTTGGTTAGCTAACCGTATTGGCCTTAATAAGAATTTTTTTTCTGGTGGATAGTGCAAGAAATTTTTTTATCATTTTTTCAAAAAAAAGCAAAGGGGGTAGTCCATGGTTTTTTTTTGCTAAAAATATTTTTTTCGCACTATCTGCAAAAAACAAAATTTGCGATAAAGACAATTTGGTTCTCTATCCAACGCAAGAGAAATCAAGTCGATATCTAGAAAAGTAAGCAAGTTATGACCAAAAAGTTAAGCAGTTCTACTACTGCTTTTTTCCGGCCACTTTGTAGTAGAACTGGTTACCTTTTTGGTCATAACTTCTTCAGTTTTCAATATATCGACTTGATTTCTTTTGCGTTGGTTAGCTAACCGTATTGGCCTTAATAAGAATTTTTTTTCTGGTGGATAGTGCAAGAAATTTTTTTATCATTTTTTCAAAAAAAAGCAAAGGGGGTAGTCCATGGTTTTTTTTTGCTAAAAATATTTTTTTCGCACTATCTGCAAAAAACAAAATTTGCGATAAAGACAATTTGGTTCTCTATCCAACGCAAGAGAAATCAAGTCGATATCTAGAAAAGTAAGCAAGGTATGACCAAAAAGTTAAGCAGTTCTACTACTGCTTCTTTCCGGCCACTTTTTAGTAGAACTGGTTACCTTTTTGGTCATAACTTCTTCAGTTTTCAATATATCGACTTGATTTCTTTTGCGTTGGTTAGCTAACCGTATTGGCCTTAATAAGAATTTTTTTTCTGGTGGATAGTGCAAGAAATTTTTTTATCATTTTTTCAAAAAAAAGCAAAGGGGGTAGTCCATGGTTTTTTTTTGCTAAAAATATTTTTTTCGCACTATCTGCAAAAAACAAAATTTGCGATAAAGACAATTTGGTTCTCTATCCAACGCAAGAGAAATCAAGTCGATATCTAGAAAAGTAAGCAAGTTATGACCAAAAAGTTAAGCAGTTCTACTACTGCTTTTTTCCGGCCACTTTGTAGTAGAACTGGTTACCTTTTTGGTCATAACTTCTTCAGTTTTCAATATATCGACTTGATTTCTTTTGCGTTGGTTAGCTAACCGTATTGGCCTTAATAAGAATTTTTTTTCTGGTGGATAGTGCAAGAAATTTTTTTATCATTTTTTCAAAAAAAAGCAAAGGGGGTAGTCCATGGTTTTTTTTTGCTAAAAATATTTTTTTCGCACTATCTGCAAAAAACAAAATTTGCGATAAAGACAATTTGGTTCTCTATCCAACGCAAGAGAAATCAAGTCGATATCTAGAAAAGTAAGCAAGGTATGACCAAAAAGTTAAGCAGTTCTACTACTGCTTCTTTCCGGCCACTTTTTAGTAGAACTGGTTACCTTTTTGGTCATAACTTCTTCAGTTTTCAATATATCGACTTGATTTCTTTTGCGTTGGTTAGCTAACCGTATTGGCCTTAATAAGAATTTTTTTTCTGGTGGATAGTGCAAGAAATTTTTTTATCATTTTTTCAAAAAAAAGCAAAGGGGGTAGTCCATGGTTTTTTTTTTGCTAAAAATATTTTTTTCGCACTATCTGCAAAAAACAAAATTTGCGATAAAGACAATTTGGTTCTCTATCCAACGCAAGAGAAATCAAGTCGATATCTAGAAAAGTAAGCAAGGTATGACCAAAAAGTTAAGCAGTTCTACTACTGCTTTTTTCCGGCCACTTTTTAGTAGAACTGGTTACCTTTTTGGTCATAACTTCTTCAGTTTTCAATATATCGACTTGATTTCTTTTGCGTTGGTTAGCTAACCGTATTGGCCTTAATAAGAATTTTTTTTCTGGTGGATAGTGCAAGAAATTTTTTTATCATTTTTTCAAAAAAAAGCAAAGGGGGTAGTCCATGGTTTTTTTTTGCTAAAAATATTTTTTTCGCACTATCTGCAAAAAACAAAATTTGCGATAAAGACAATTTGGTTCTCTATCCAACGCAAGAGAAATCAAGTCGATATCTAGAAAAGTAAGCAAGTTATGACCAAAAAGTTAAGCAGTTCTACTACTGCTTTTTTCCGGCCACTTTGTAGTAGAACTGGTTACCTTTTTGGTCATAACTTCTTCAGTTTTCAATATATCGACTTGATTTCTTTTGCGTTGGTTAGCTAACCGTATTGGCCTTAATAAGAATTTTTTTTCTGGTGGATAGTGCAAGAAATTTTTTTATCATTTTTTCAAAAAAAAGCAAAGGGGGTAGTCCATGGTTTTTTTTTGCTAAAAATATTTTTTTCGCACTATCTGCAAAAAACAAAATTTGCGATAAAGACAATTTGGTTCTCTATCCAACGCAAGAGAAATCAAGTCGATATCTAGAAAAGTAAGCAAGGTATGACCAAAAAGTTAAGCAGTTCTACTACTGCTTCTTTCCGGCCACTTTTTAGTAGAACTGGTTACCTTTTTGGTCATAACTTCTTCAGTTTTCAATATATCGACTTGATTTCTTTTGCGTTGGTTAGCTAACCGTATTGGCCTTAATAAGAATTTTTTTTCTGGTGGATAGTGCAAGAAATTTTTTTATCATTTTTTCAAAAAAAAGCAAAGGGGGTAGTCCATGGTTTTTTTTTGCTAAAAATATTTTTTTCGCACTATCTGCAAAAAACAAAATTTGCGATAAAGACAATTTGGTTCTCTATCCAACGCAAGAGAAATCAAGTCGATATCTAGAAAAGTAAGCAAGGTATGACCAAAAAGTTAAGCAGTTCTACTACTGCTTCTTTCCGGCCACTTTTTAGTAGAACTGGTTACCTTTTTGGTCATAACTTCTTCAGTTTTCAATATATCGACTTGATTTCTTTTGCGTTGGTTAGCTAACCGTATTGGCCTTAATAAGAATTTTTTTTCTGGTGGATAGTGCAAGAAATTTTTTTATCATTTTTTCAAAAAAAAGCAAAGGGGGTAGTCCATGGTTTTTTTTTGCTAAAAATATTTTTTTCGCACTATCTGCAAAAAACAAAATTTGCGATAAAGACAATTTGGTTCTCTATCCAACGCAAGAGAAATCAAGTCGATATCTAGAAAAGTAAGCAAGGTATGACCAAAAAGTTAAGCAGTTCTACTACTGCTTCTTTCCGGCCACTTTTTAGTAGAACTGGTTACCTTTTTGGTCATAACTTCTTCAGTTTTCAATATATCGACTTGATTTCTTTTGCGTTGGTTAGCTAACCGTATTGGCCTTAATAAGAATTTTTTTTCTGGTGGATAGTGCAAGAAATTTTTTTATCATTTTTTCAAAAAAAAGCAAAGGGGGTAGTCCATGGTTTTTTTTTGCTAAAAATATTTTTTTCGCACTATCTGCAAAAAACAAAATTTGCGATAAAGACAATTTGGTTCTCTATCCAACGCAAGAGAAATCAAGTCGATATCTAGAAAAGTAAGCAAGGTATGACCAAAAAGTTAAGCAGTTCTACTACTGCTTCTTTCCGGCCACTTTTTAGTAGAACTGGTTACCTTTTTGGTCATAACTTCTTCAGTTTTCAATATATCGACTTGATTTCTTTTGCGTTGGTTAGCTAACCGTATTGGCCTTAATAAAAATTTTTTTTTCTGGTGGATAGTGCAAGAAATTTTTTTATCATTTTTTCAAAAAAAAGCAAAGGGGGTAGTCCATGGTTTTTTTTTGCTAAAAATATTTTTTTCGCACTATCTGCAAAAAACAAAATTTGCGATAAAGACAATTTGGTTCTCTATCCAACGCAAGAGAAATCAAGTCGATATCTAGAAAAGTAAGCAAGGTATGACCAAAAAGTTAAGCAGTTCTACTACTGCTTCTTTCCGGCCACTTTTTAGTAGAACTGGTTACCTTTTTGGTCATAACTTCTTCAGTTTTCAATATATCGACTTGATTTCTTTTGCGTTGGTTAGCTAACCGTATTGGCCTTAATAAGAATTTTTTTTCTGGTGGATAGTGCAAGAAATTTTTTTATCATTTTTTCAAAAAAAAGCAAAGGGGGTAGTCCATGGTTTTTTTTTGCTAAAAATATTTTTTTCGCACTATCTGCAAAAAACAAAATTTGCGATAAAGACAATTTGGTTCTCTATCCAACGCAAGAGAAATCAAGTCGATATCTAGAAAAGTAAGCAAGGTATGACCAAAAAGTTAAGCAGTTCTACTACTGCTTCTTTCCGGCCACTTTTTAGTAGAACTGGTTACCTTTTTGGTCATAACTTCTTCAGTTTTCAATATATCGACTTGATTTCTTTTGCGTTGGTTAGCTAACCGTATTGGCCTTAATAAAAATTTTTTTTTCTGGTGGATAGTGCAAGAAATTTTTTTATCATTTTTTCAAAAAAAAGCAAAGGGGGTAGTCCATGGTTTTTTTTTGCTAAAAATATTTTTTTCGCACTATCTGCAAAAAACAAAATTTGCGATAAAGACAATTTGGTTCTCTATCCAACGCAAGAGAAATCAAGTCGATATCTAGAAAAGTAAGCAAGTTATGACCAAAAAGTTAAGCAGTTCTACTACTGCTTCTTTCCGGCCACTTTTTAGTAGAACTGGTTACCTTTTTGGTCATAACTTCTTCAGTTTTCAATATATCGACTTGATTTCTTTTGCGTTGGTTAGCTAACCGTATTGGCCTTAATAAGAATTTTTTTTCTGGTGGATAGTGCAAGAAATTTTTTTATCATTTTTTCAAAAAAAAGCAAAGGGGGTAGTCCATGGTTTTTTTTTGCTAAAAATATTTTTTTCGCACTATCTGCAAAAAACAAAATTTGCGATAAAGACAATTTGGTTCTCTATCCAACGCAAGAGAAATCAAGTCGATATCTAGAAAAGTAAGCAAGGTATGACCAAAAAGTTAAGCAGTTCTACTACTGCTTCTTTCCGGCCACTTTTTAGTAGAACTGGTTACCTTTTTGGTCATAACTTCTTCAGTTTTCAATATATCGACTTGATTTCTTTTGCGTTGGTTAGCTAACCGTATTGGCCTTAATAAGAATTTTTTTTTCTGGTGGATAGTGCAAGAAATTTTTTTATCATTTTTTCAAAAAAAAGCAAAGGGGGTAGTCCATGGTTTTTTTTTGCTAAAAATATTTTTTTCGCACTATCTGCAAAAAACAAAATTTGCGATAAAGACAATTTGGTTCTCTATCCAACGCAAGAGAAATCAAGTCGATATCTAGAAAAGTAAGCAAGGTATGACCAAAAAGTTAAGCAGTTCTACTACTGCTTCTTTCCGGCCACTTTTTAGTAGAACTGGTTACCTTTTTGGTCATAACTTCTTCAGTTTTCAATATATCGACTTGATTTCTTTTGCGTTGGTTAGCTAACCGTATTGGCCTTAATAAGAATTTTTTTTCTGGTGGATAGTGCAAGAAATTTTTTTATCATTTTTTCAAAAAAAGCAAAGGGGGTAGTCCATGGTTTTTTTTTGCTAAAAATATTTTTTTCGCACTATCTGCAAAAAACAAAATTTGCGATAAAGACAATTTGGTTCTCTATCCAACGCAAGAGAATCAAGTCGATATCTAGAAAAGTAAGCAAGTTATGAGCAAAAAGTTAAGCAGTTCTACTACTGCTTCTTTCCGGCCACTTTTTAGTAGAACTGGTTACCTTTTTGGTCATAACTTCTTCAGTTTTCAATATATCGACTTGATTTCTTTTGCGTTGGTTAGCTAACCGTATTGGCCTTAATAAGAATTTTTTTTCTGGTGGATAGTGCAAGAAATTTTTTTATCATTTTTTCAAAAAAAAGCAAAGGGGGTAGTCCATGGTTTTTTTTTGCTAAAAATATTTTTTTCGCACTATCTGCAAAAAACAAAATTTGCGATAAAGACAATTTGGTTCTCTATCCAACGCAAGAGAAATCAAGTCGATATCTAGAAAAGTAAGCAAGGTATGACCAAAAAGTTAAGCAGTTCTACTACTGCTTCTTTCCGGCCACTTTTTAGTAGAACTGGTTACCTTTTTGGTCATAACTTCTTCAGTTTTCAATATATCGACTTGATTTCTTTTGCGTTGGTTAGCTAACCGTATTGGCCTTAATAAGAATTTTTTTTCTGGTGGATAGTGCAAGAAATTTTTTTATCATTTTTTCAAAAAAAAGCAAAGGGGGTAGTCCATGGTTTTTTTTTTGCGAAAAATATTTTTTTCGCACTATCTGCAAAAAACAAAATTTGCGATAAAGACAATTTGGTTCTCTATCCAACGCAAGAGAAATCAAGTCGATATCTAGAAAAGTAAGCAAGTTATGAGCAAAAAGTTAAGCAGTTCTACTACTGCTTCTTTCCGGCCACTTTTTAGTAGAACTGGTTACCTTTTTGGTCATAACTTCTTCAGTTTTCAATATATCGACTTGATTTCTTTTGCGTTGGTTAGCTAACCGTATTGGCCCTAATAAGAATTTTTTTTCTGGTGGATAGTGCAAGAAATTTTTTTATCATTTTTTCAAAAAAAAGCAAAGGGGGTAGTCCATGGTTTTTTTTTGCTAAAAATATTTTTTTCGCACTATCTGCAAAAAACAAAATTTGCGATAAAGACAATTTGGTTCTCTATCCAACGCAAGAGAAATCAAGTCGATATCTAGAAAAGTAAGCAAGTTATGACCAAAAAGTTAAGCAGTTCTACTACTGCTTCTTTCCGGCCACTTTTTAGTAGAACTGGTTACCTTTTTGGTCATAACTTCTTCAGTTTTCAATATATCGACTTGATTTCTTTTGCGTTGGTTAGCTAACCGTATTGGCCTTAATAAGAATTTTTTTTCTGGTGGATAGTGCAAGAAATTTTTTTATCATTTTTTCAAAAAAAAGCAAAGGGGGTAGTCCATGGTTTTTTTTTGCTAAAAATATTTTTTTCGCACTATCTGCAAAAAACAAAATTTGCGATAAAGACAATTTGGTTCTCTATCCAACGCAAGAGAAATCAAGTCGATATCTAGAAAAGTAAGCAAGGTATGACCAAAAAGTTAAGCAGTTCTACTACTGCTTCTTTCCGGCCACTTTTTAGTAGAACTGGTTACCTTTTTGGTCATAACTTCTTCAGTTTTCAATATATCGACTTGATTTCTTTTGCGTTGGTTAGCTAACCGTATTGGCCCTAATAAGAATTTTTTTTCTGGTGGATAGTGCAAGAAATTTTTTTATCATTTTTTCAAAAAAAAGCAAAGGGGGTAGTCCATGGTTTTTTTTTGCTAAAAATATTTTTTTCGCACTATCTGCAAAAAACAAAATTTGCGATAAAGACAATTTGGTTCTCTATCCAACGCAAGAGAAATCAAGTCGATATCTAGAAAAGTAAGCAAGGTATGACCAAAAAGTTAAGCAGTTCTACTACTGCTTTTTTCCGGCCACTTTGTAGTAGAACTGGTTACCTTTTTGGTCATAACTTCTTCAGTTTTCAATATATCGACTTGATTTCTTTTGCGTTGGTTAGCTAACCGTATTGGCCTTAATAGGAATTTTTTTTTCTGGTGGATAGTGCAAGAAATTTTTTTATCATTTTTTCAAAAAAAAGCAAAGGGGGTAGTCCATGGTTTTTTTTTGCTAAAAATATTTTTTTCGCACTATCTGCAAAAAACAAAATTTGCGATAAAGACAATTTGGTTCTCTATCCAACGCAAGAGAAATCAAGTCGATATCTAGAAAAGTAAGCAAGGTATGACCAAAAAGTTAAGCAGTTCTACTACTGCTTTTTTCCGGCCACTTTGTAGTAGAACTGGTTACCTTTTTGGTCATAACTTCTTCAGTTTTCAATATATCGACTTGATTTCTTTTGCGTTGGTTAGCTAACCGTATTGGCCTTAATAGGAATTTTTTTTTCTGGTGGATAGTGCAAGAAATTTTTTTATCATTTTTTCAAAAAAAAGCAAAGGGGGTAGTCCATGGTTTTTTTTTGCTAAAAATATTTTTTTCGCACTATCTGCAAAAAATTAAATTTGCGATAAAGACAATTTGGTTCTCTATCCAACGCAAGAGAAATCAAGTCGATATCTAGAAAAGTAAGCAAGTTATGAGCAAAAAGTTAAGCAGTTCTACTACTGCTTTTTTCCGGCCACTTTTTAGTAGAACTGGTTACCTTTTTGGTCATAACTTCTTCAGTTTTCAATATATCGACTTGATTTCTTTTGCGTTGGTTAGCAAACCGTATTGGCCCTAATAAGAATTTTTTTTCTGGTGGATAGTGCAAGAAATTTTTTTATCATTTTTTCAAAAAAAAGCAAAGGGGGTAGTCCATGGTTTTTTTTTGCTAAAAATATTTTTTGCGCACTATCTGCAAAAAATTAAATTTGCGATAAAGACAATTTGGTTCTCTATCCAACGCAAGAGAAATCAAGTCGATATCTAGAAAAGTAAGCAAGGTATGACCAAAAAGTTAAGCAGTTCTACTACTGCTTCTTTCCGGCCACTTTTTAGTAGAACTGGTTACCTTTTTGGTCATAACTTCTTCAGTTTTCAATATATCGACTTGATTTCTTTTGCGTTGGTTAGCTAACCGTATTGGCCTTAATAAGAATTTTTTTTCTGGTGGATAGTGCAAGAAATTTTTTTATCATTTTTTCAAAAAAAAGCAAAGGGGGTAGTCCATGGTTTTTTTTTGCTAAAAATATTTTTTTCGCACTATCTGCAAAAAACAAAATTTGCGATAAAGACAATTTGGTTCTCTATCCAACGCAAGAGAAATCAAGTCGATATCTAGAAAAGTAAGCAAGTTATGAGCAAAAAGTTAAGCAGTTCTACTACTGCTTTTTTCCGGCCACTTTTTAGTAGAACTGGTTACCTTTTTGGTCATAACTTCTTCAGTTTTCAATATATCGACTTGATTTCTTTTGCGTTGGTTAGCTAATCGTATTGGCCTTAATAAGAATTTTTTTTTCTGGTGGATTGTGCAAGAAATTTTTTTATCATTTTTTCAAAAAAAAGCAAAGGGGGTAGTCCATGGTTTTTTTTTGCTAAAAATATTTTTTTTGCACTATCTGCAAAAAACAAAATTTGCGATAAAGACAATTTGGTTCTCTATCCATCGCAAGAGAAATCAAGTCGATATCTAGAAAAGTAAGCAAGTTATGAGCAAAAAGTTAAGCAGTTCTACTACTGCTTCTTTCCGGCCACTTTTTAGTAGAACTGGTTACCTTTTTGGTCATAACTTCTTCAGTTTTCAATATATCGACTTGATTTCTTTTGCGTTGGTTAGCTAACCGTATTGGCCTTAATAAGAATTTTTTTTTCTGGTGGATAGTGCAAGAAATTTTTTTATCATTTTTTCAAAAAAAAGCAAAGGGGGTAGTCCATGGTTTTTTTTTGCTAAAAATATTTTTTTCGCACTATCTGCAAAAAACAAAATTTGCGATAAAGACAATTTGGTTCTCTATCCAACGCAAGAGAAATCAAGTCGATATCTAGAAAAGTAAGCAAGTTATGACCACAAAGTTAAGCAGTTCTACTACTGCTTCTTTCCGGCCACTTTTTAGTAGAACTGGTTACCTTTTCGGTCATAACTTCTTCAGTTTTCAATATATCGACTTGATTTCTTTTGCGTTGGTTAGCTAATCGTATTGGCCTTAATAAGAATTTTTTTTTCTGGTGGATAGTGCAAGAAATTTGTTTATCATTTTTTCAAAAAAAAGCAAAGGGGGTAGTCCATGGTTTTTTTTGCTAAAAATATTTTTTTCGCACTATCTGCAAAAAACTAAATTTGCGATAAAGATAATTTGGTTCTCTATCCAACGCAAGAGAAATCAAGTCGATATCTAGAAAAGTAAGCAAGTTATGACCAAAAAGTTAAGCAGTTCTACTACTGCTTCTTTCCGGCCACTTTTTAGTAGAACTGGTTACCTTTTCGGTCATAACTTCTTCAGTTTTCAATATATCGACTTGATTTCTTTTGCGTTGGTTAGCTAATCGTATTGGCCTTAATAAGAATTTTTTTTTCTGGTGGATAGTGCAAGAAATTTTTTTATCATTTTTTCAAAAAAAAGCAAAGGGGGTAGTCCATGGTTTTTTTTTGCTAAAAATATTTTTTTCGCACTATCTGCAAAAAACAAAATTTGCGATAAAGACAATTTGGTTCTCTATCCAACGCAAGAGAAATCAAGTCGATATCTAGAAAAGTAAGCAAGTTATGACCACAAAGTTAAGCAGTTCTACTACTGCTTCTTTCCGGCCACTTTTTAGTAGAACTGGTTACCTTTTCGGTCATAACTTCTTCAGTTTTCAATATATCGACTTGATTTCTTTTGCGTTGGTTAGCTAATCGTATTGGCCTTAATAAGAATTTTTTTTTCTGGTGGATAGTGCAAGAAATTTGTTTATCATTTTTTCAAAAAAAAGCAAAGGGGGTAGTCCATGGTTTTTTTTGCTAAAAATATTTTTTTCGCACTATCTGCAAAAAACTAAATTTGCGATAAAGATAATTTGGTTCTCTATCCAACGCAAGAGAAATCAAGTCGATATCTAGAAAAGTAAGCAAGTTATGACCAAAAAGTTAAGCAGTTCTACTACTGCTTCTTTCCGGCCACTTTTTAGTAGAACTGGTTACCTTTTCGGTCATAACTTCTTCAGTTTTCAATATATCGACTTGATTTCTTTTGCGTTGGTTAGCTAATCGTATTGGCCTTAATAAGAATTTTTTTTTCTGGTGGATAGTGCAAGAAATTTTTTTATCATTTTTTCAAAAAAAAGCAAAGGGGGTAGTCCATGGTTTTTTTTTGCTAAAAATATTTTTTTCGCACTATCTGCAAAAAACAAAATTTGCGATAAAGACAATTTGGTTCTCTATCCAACGCAAGAGAAATCAAGTCGATATCTAGAAAAGTAAGCAAGTTATGAGCAAAAAGTTAAGCAGTTCTACTACTGCTTCTTTCCGGCCACTTTTTAGTAGAACTGGTTACCTTTTTGGTCATAACTTCTTCAGTTTTCAATATATCGACTTGATTTCTTCTGCGTTGGTTAGCTAATCGTATTGGCCTTAATAAGAATTTTTTTTTCTGGTGGATAGTGCAAGAAATTTTTTTATCATTTTTTCAAAAAAAAGCAAAGGGGGTAGTCCATGGTTTTTTTTGCTAAAAATATTTTTTTCGCACTATCTGCAAAAAACAAAATTTGCGATAAAGACAATTTGGTTCTCTATCCAACGCAAGAGAAATCAAGTCGATATCTAGAAAAGTAAGCAAGTTATGAGCAAAAAGTTAAGCAGTTCTACTACTGCTTCTTTCCGGCCACTTTTTAGTAGAACTGGTTACCTTTTTGGTCATAACTTCTTCAGTTTTCAATATATCGACTTGATTTCTTTTGCGTTGGTTAGCTAACCGTATTGGCCTTAATAAGAATTTTTTTTCTGGTGGATAGTGCAAGAAATTTTTTTATCATTTTTTCAAAAAAAAGCAAAGGGGGTAGTCCATGGTTTTTTTTTGCTAAAAATATTTTTTTCGCACTATCTGCAAAAAACAAAATTTGCGATAAAGACAATTTGGTTCTCTATCCAACGCAAGAGAAATCAAGTCGCTATCTAGCAAAGTAAGCAAGGTATGACCAAAAAGTTAAGCAGTTCTACTACTGCTTCTTTCGGCCACTTTTTAGTAGAACTGGTTACCTTTTTGGTCATAACTTCTTCAGTTTTCAATATATCGACTTGATTTCTTTTGCGTTGGTTAGCTAACCGTATTGGCCTTAATAAGAATTTTTTTTCTGGTGGATAGTGCAAGAAATTTTTTTATCATTTTTTCAAAAAAAAGCAAAGGGGGTAGTCCATGGTTTTTTTTTGCTAAAAATATTTTTTTCGCACTATCTGCAAAAAACAAAATTTGCGATAAAGACAATTTGGTTCTCTATCCAACGCAAGAGAAATCAAGTCGATATCTAGCAAAGTAAGCAAGGTATGACCAAAAAGTTAAGCAGTTCTACTACTGCTTCTTTCGGCCACTTTTTAGTAGAACTGGTTACCTTTTTGGTCATAACTTCTTCAGTTTTCAATATATCGACTTGATTTCTTTTGCGTTGGTTAGCTAACCGTATTGGCCTTAATAAGAATTTTTTTTCTGGTGGATAGTGCAAGAAATTTTTTTATCATTTTTTCAAAAAAAAGCAAAGGGGGTAGTCCATGGTTTTTTTTTTTTGCTAAAAATATTTTTTTCGCACTATCTGCAAAAAACAAAATTTGCGATAAAGACAATTTGGTTCTCTATCCAACGCAAGAGAAATCAAGTCGATATCTAGAAAAGTAAGCAAGGTATGACCAAAAAGTTAAGCAGTTCTACTACTGCTTTTTTCCGGCCACTTTGTAGTAGAACTGGTTACCTTTTTGGTCATAACTTCTTCAGTTTTCAATATATCGACTTGATTTCTTTTGCGTTGGTTAGCAAACCGTATTGGCCCTAATAAGAATTTTTTTTCTGGTGGATAGTGCAAGAAATTTTTTTATCATTTTTTCAAAAAAAGCAAAGGGGGTAGTCCATGGTTTTTTTTTTTTGCTAAAAATATTTTTTTCGCACTATCTGCAAAAAACAAAATTTGCGATAAAGACAATTTGGTTCTCTATCCAACGCAAGAGAAATCAAGTCGATATCTAGAAAAGTAAGCAAGTTATGACCACAAAGTTAAGCAGTTCTACTACTGCTTCTTTCCGGCCACTTTTTAGTAGAACTGGTTACCTTTTCGGTCATAACTTCTTCAGTTTTCAATATATCGACTTGATTTCTTTTGCGTTGGTTAGCTAACCGTATTGGCCTTAATAAGAATTTTTTTTCTGGTGGATAGTGCAAGAAATTTTTTTATCATTTTTTCAAAAAAAAGCAAAGGGGGTAGTCCATGGTTTTTTTTGCTAAAAATATTTTTTTCGCACTATCTGCAAAAAACTAAATTTGCGATAAAGATAATTTGGTTCTCTATCCAACGCAAGAGAAATCAAGTCGATATCTAGAAAAGTAAGCAAGGTATGACCAAAAAGTTAAGCAGTTCTACTACTGCTTTTTTCCGGCCACTTTGTAGTAGAACTGGTTACCTTTTTGGTCATAACTTCTTCAGTTTTCAATATATCGACTTGATTTCTTTTGCGTTGGTTAGCTAACCGTATTGGCCTTAATAAGAATTTTTTTTCTGGTGGATAGTGCAAGAAATTTTTTTATCATTTTTTCAAAAAAAAGCAAAGGGGGTAGTCCATGGTTTTTTTTGCTAAAAATATTTTTTTCGCACTATCTGCAAAAAACTAAATTTGCGATAAAGATAATTTGGTTCTCTATCCAACGCAAGAGAAATCAAGTCGATATCTAGAAAAGTAAGCAAGGTATGACCAAAAAGTTAAGCAGTTCTACTACTGCTTTTTTCCGGCCACTTTGTAGTAGAACTGGTTACCTTTTTGGTCATAACTTCTTCAGTTTTCAATATATCGACTTGATTTCTTTTGCGTTGGTTAGCAAACCGTATTGGCCCTAATAAAAATTTTTTTTCTGGTGGATAGTGCAAGAAATTTTTTTATCATTTTTTCAAAAAAAAGCAAAGGGGGTAGTCCATGGTTTTTTTTTTTGCTAAAAATATTTTTTTCGCACTATCTGCAAAAAACAAAATTTGCGATAAAGACAATTTGGTTCTCTATCCAACGCAAGAGAAATCAAGTCGATATCTAGAAAAGTAAGCAAGTTATGACCACAAAGTTAAGCAGTTCTACTACTGCTTCTTTCCGGCCACTTTTTAGTAGAACTGGTTACCTTTTCGGTCATAACTTCTTCAGTTTTCAATATATCGACTTGATTTCTTTTGCGTTGGTTAGCTAACCGTATTGGCCTTAATAAGAATTTTTTTTCTGGTGGATAGTGCAAGAAATTTTTTTATCATTTTTTCAAAAAAAAGCAAAGGGGGTAGTCCATGGTTTTTTTTGCTAAAAATATTTTTTTCGCACTATCTGCAAAAAACTAAATTTGCGATAAAGATAATTTGGTTCTCTATCCAACGCAAGAGAAATCAAGTCGATATCTAGAAAAGTAAGCAAGGTATGACCAAAAAGTTAAGCAGTTCTACTACTGCTTTTTTCCGGCCACTTTGTAGTAGAACTGGTTACCTTTTTGGTCATAACTTCTTCAGTTTTCAATATATCGACTTGATTTCTTTTGCGTTGGTTAGCAAACCGTATTGGCCCTAATAAAAATTTTTTTTCTGGTGGATAGTGCAAGAAATTTTTTTATCATTTTTTCAAAAAAAAGCAAAGGGGGTAGTCCATGGTTTTTTTTTTTGCTAAAAATATTTTTTTCGCACTATCTGCAAAAAAGAAAATTTGCGATAAAGACAATTTGGTTCTCTATCCAACGCAAGAGAAATCAAGTCGATATCTAGAAAAGTAAGCAAGGTATGACCAAAAAGTTAAGCAGTTCTACTACTGCTTTTTTCCGGCCACTTTGTAGTAGAACTGGTTACCTTTTTGGTCATAACTTCTTCAGTTTTCAATATATCGACTTGATTTCTTTTGCGTTGGTTAGCAAACCGTATTGGCCCTAATAAAAATTTTTTTTCTGGTGGATAGTGCAAGAAATTTTTTTATCATTTTTTCAAAAAAAAGCAAAGGGGGTAGTCCATGGTTTTTTTTGCTAAAAATATTTTTTTCGCACTATCTGCAAAAAACTAAATTTGCGATAAAGATAATTTGGTTCTCTATCCAACGCAAGAGAAATCAAGTCGATATCTAGAAAAGTAAGCAAGGTATGACCAAAAAGTTAAGCAGTTCTACTACTGCTTTTTTCCGGCCACTTTGTAGTAGAACTGGTTACCTTTTTGGTCATAACTTCTTCAGTTTTCAATATATCGACTTGATTTCTTTTGCGTTGGTTAGCAAACCGTATTGGCCCTAATAAAAATTTTTTTTCTGGTGGATAGTGCAAGAAATTTTTTTATCATTTTTTCAAAAAAAAGCAAAGGGGGTAGTCCATGGTTTTTTTTTTGCTAAAAATATTTTTTTCGCACTATCTGCAAAAAAGAAAATTTGCGATAAAGACAATTTGGTTCTCTATCCAACGCAAGAGAAATCAAGTCGATATCTAGAAAAGTAAGCAAGGTATGACCAAAAAGTTAAGCAGTTCTACTACTGCTTTTTTCCGGCCACTTTGTAGTAGAACTGGTTACCTTTTTGGTCATAACTTCTTCAGTTTTCAATATATCGACTTGATTTCTTTTGCGTTGGTTAGCAAACCGTATTGGCCCTAATAAAAATTTTTTTTCTGGTGGATAGTGCAAGAAATTTTTTTATCATTTTTTCAAAAAAAAGCAAAGGGGGTAGTCCATGGTTTTTTTTTTTGCTAAAAATATTTTTTTCGCACTATCTGCAAAAAAGAAAATTTGCGATAAAGACAATTTGGTTCTCTATCCAACGCAAGAGAAATCAAGTCGATATCTAGAAAAGTAAGCAAGGTATGACCAAAAAGTTAAGCAGTTCTACTACTGCTTTTTTCCGGCCACTTTGTAGTAGAACTGGTTACCTTTTTGGTCATAACTTCTTCAGTTTTCAATATATCGACTTGATTTCTTTTGCGTTGGTTAGCAAACCGTATTGGCCCTAATAAAAATTTTTTTTCTGGTGGATAGTGCAAGAAATTTTTTTATCATTTTTTCAAAAAAAAGCAAAGGGGGTAGTCCATGGTTTTTTTTGCTAAAAATATTTTTTTCGCACTATCTGCAAAAAACTAAATTTGCGATAAAGATAATTTGGTTCTCTATCCAACGCAAGAGAAATCAAGTCGATATCTAGAAAAGTAAGCAAGGTATGACCAAAAAGTTAAGCAGTTCTACTACTGCTTTTTTCCGGCCACTTTGTAGTAGAACTGGTTACCTTTTTGGTCATAACTTCTTCAGTTTTCAATATATCGACTTGATTTCTTTTGCGTTGGTTAGCAAACCGTATTGGCCCTAATAAAAATTTTTTTTCTGGTGGATAGTGCAAGAAATTTTTTTATCATTTTTTCAAAAAAAAGCAAAGGGGGTAGTCCATGGTTTTTTTTTTTGCTAAAAATATTTTTTTCGCACTATCTGCAAAAAAGAAAATTTGCGATAAAGACAATTTGGTTCTCTATCCAACGCAAGAGAAATCAAGTCGATATCTAGAAAAGTAAGCAAGGTATGACCAAAAAGTTAAGCAGTTCTACTACTGCTTCTTTCGGCCACTTTTTAGTAGAACTGGTTACCTTTTTGGTCATAACTTCTTCAGTTTTCAATATATCGACTTGATTTCTTTTGCGTTGGTTAGCTAACCGTATTGGCCTTAATAGGAATTTTTTTTTCTGGTGGATAGTGCAAGAAATTTTTTTATCATTTTTTCAAAAAAAAGCAAAGGGGGTAGTCCATGGTTTTTTTTTTGCTAAAAATATTTTTTTCGCACTATCTGCAAAAAACTAAATTTGCGATAAAGACAATTTGGTTCTCTATCCAACGCAAGAGAAATCAAGTCGATATCTAGAAAAGTAAGCAAGTTATGAGCAAAAAGTTAAGCAGTTCTACTACTGCTTTTTTCCGGCCACTTTGTAGTAGAACTGGTTACCTTTTTGGTCATAACTTCTTCAGTTTTCAATATATCGACTTGATTTCTTTTGCGTTGGTTAGCTAACCGTATTGGCCTTAATAGGAATTTTTTTTTCTGGTGGATAGTGCAAGAAATTTTTTTATCATTTTTTCAAAAAAAAGCAAAGGGGGTGGTAGTCCATGGTTTTTTTTTGCTAAAAATATTTTTTTCGCACTATTTGCAAAAAACAAAATTTGCGATAAAGACAATTTGGTTCTCTATCCAACGCAAGAGAAATCAAGTCGATATCTAGAAAAGTAAGCAAGTTATGAGCAAAAAGTTAAGCAGTTCTACTACTGCTTTTTTCCGGCCACTTTTTAGTAGAACTGGTTACCTTTTTGGTCATAACTTCTTCAGTTTTCAATATATCGACTTGATTTCTTTTGCGTTGGTTAGCTAACCGTATTGGCCTTAATAGGAATTTTTTTTTCTGGTGGATAGTGCAAGAAATTTTTTTATCATTTTTTCAAAAAAAAGCAAAGGGGGTAGTCCATGGTTTTTTTTTGCTAAAAATATTTTTTTCGCACTATCTGCAAAAAACTAAATTTGCGATAAAGACAATTTGGTTCTCTATCCAACGCAAGAGAAATCAAGTCGATATCTAGAAAAGTAAGCAAGTTATGAGCAAAAAGTTAAGCAGTTCTACTACTGCTTTTTTCCGGCCACTTTTTAGTAGAACTGGTTACCTTTTTGGTCATAACTTCTTCAGTTTTCAATATATCGACTTGATTTCTTTTGCGTTGGTTAGCTAACCGTATTGGCCCTAATAAGAATTTTTTTTTCTGGTGGATAGTGCAAGAAATTTTTTTATCATTTTTTCAAAAAAAAGCAAAGGGGGTAGTCCATGGTTTTTTTTTGCTAAAAATATTTTTTTCGCACTATCTGCAAAAAACTAAATTTGCGATAAAGACAATTTGGTTCTCTATCCAACGCAAGAGAAATCAAGTCGATATCTAGAAAAGTAAGCAAGTTATGAGCAAAAAGTTAAGCAGTTCTACTACTGCTTTTTTCCGGCCACTTTTTAGTAGAACTGGTTACCTTTTTGGTCATAACTTCTTCAGTTTTCAATATATCGACTTGATTTCTTTTGCGTTGGTTAGCTAACCGTATTGGCCCTAATAAGAATTTTTTTTTCTGGTGGATAGTGCAAGAAATTTTTTTATCATTTTTTCAAAAAAAAGCAAAGGGGGTAGTCCATGGTTTTTTTTTGCTAAAAATATTTTTTTCGCACTATCTGCAAAAAACTAAATTTGCGATAAAGACAATTTGGTTCTCTATCCAACACAAGAGAAATCAAGTCGATATCTAGAAAAGTAAGCAAGTTATGAGCAAAAAGTTAAGCAGTTCTACTACTGCTTTTTTCCGGCCACTTTTTAGTAGAACTGGTTACCTTTTTGGTCATAACTTCTTCAGTTTTCAATATATCGACTTGATTTCTTTTGCGTTGGTTAGCTAACCGTATTGGCCTTAATAAGAATTTTTTTTTCTGGTGGATAGTGCAAGAAATTTTTTTATCATTTTTTCAAAAAAAAGCAAAGGGGGTAGTCCATGGTTTTTTTTTTTTGCTAGAAATATTTTTTTCGCACTATCTGCAAAAAACAAAATTTGCGATAAAGACAATTTGGTTCTCTATCCAACGCAAGAGAAATCAAGTCGATATCTAGAAAAGTAAGCAAGTTATGAGCAAAAAGTTAAGCAGTTCTACTACTGCTTCTTTCCGGCCACTTTTTAGTAGAACTGGTTACCTTTTTGGTCATAACTTCTTCAGTTTTCAATATATCGACTTGATTTCTTTTGCGTTGGTTAGCTAACCGTATTGGCCTTAATAAGAATTTTTTTTCTGGTGGATAGTGCAAGAAATTTTTTTATCATTTTTTCAAAAAAAAGCAAAGGGGGTAGTCCATGGTTTTTTTTTTGCTAAAAATATTTTTTTCGCACTATCTGCAAAAAACAAAATTTGCGATAAAGACAATTTGGTTCTCTATCCAACGCAAGAGAAATCAAGTCGATATCTAGAAAAGTAAGCAAGTTATGAGCAAAAAGTTAAGCAGTTCTACTACTGCTTTTTTCCGGCCACTTTGTAGTAGAACTGGTTACCTTTTTGGTCATAACTTCTTCAGTTTTCAATATATCGACTTGATTTCTTTTGCGTTGGTTAGCTAACCGTATTGGCCTTAATAAGAATTTTTTTTTCTGGTGGATAGTGCAAGAAATTTTTTTATCATTTTTTCAAAAAAAAGCAAAGGGGGTAGTCCATGGTTTTTTTTTGCGAAAAATATTTTTTTCGCACTATCTGCAAAAAACTAAATTTGCGATAAAGACAATTTGGTTCTCTATCCAACGCAAGAGAAATCAAGTCGATATCTAGAAAAGTAAGCAAGTTATGACCAAAAAGTTAAGCAGTTCTACTACTGCTTCTTTCCGGCCACTTTTTAGTAGAACTGGTTACCTTTTTGGTCATAACTTCTTCAGTTTTCAATACATCGACTTGATTTCTTTTGCGTTGGTTAGCTAACCGTATTGGCCCTAATAAGCATTTTTTTTTCTGGTGGATAGTGCAAGAAATTTTTTTATCATTTTTTCAAAAAAAAAGCAAAGGGGGTAGTCCATGGTTTTTTTTTCTAAAAATATTTTTTTCGCACTATCTGCAAAAAACTAAATTTGCGATAAAGACAATTTGGTTCTCTATCCAACGCAAGAGAAATCAAGTCGATATCTAGAAAAGTAAGCAAGTTATGAGCAAAAAGTTAAGCAGTTCTACTACTGCTTTTTTCCGGCCACTTTTTAGTAGAACTAGTTACCTTTTTGGTCATAACTTCTTCAGTTTTCAATATATCGACTTGATTTCTTTTGCGTTGGTTAGCTAACCGTATTGGCCCTAATAGGATTTTTTTTTCTGGTGGATAGTGCAAGAAATTTTTTTATCATTTTTTCAAAAAAAAGCAAAGGGGGTAGTCCATGGTTTTTTTTCGCTAAAAATATTTTTTTCGCACTATCTGCAAAAAACTAAATTTGCTATAAAGACAATTTGGTTCTCTATCCAACGCAAGAGAAATCAAGTCGATATCTAGAAAAGTAAGCAAGTTATGACCAAAAAGTTAAGCAGTTCTACTACTGCTTCTTTCCGGCCACTTTTTAGTAGAACTGGTTACCTTTTTGGTCATAACTTCTTCAGTTTTCAATATATCGACTTGATTTCTTTTGCGTTGGTTAGCTAACCGTATTGGCCCTAATAACAATTTTTTTTTCTGGTGGATAGTGCAAGAAATTTTTTTATAATTTTTTCAAAAAAAAGCAAAGGGGGTAGTCCATGGTTTTTTTTCGCTAAAAATATTTTTTTCGCACTATCTGCAAAAAACTAAATTTGCGATAAAGACAATTTGGTTCTCTATCCAACGCAGGAGAAATCAAGTCGATATCTAGAAAAGTAAGCAAGTTATGACCAAAAAGTTAAGCAGTTCTACTACTGCTCTTTTCCGGCCACTTTTTAGTAGAACTGGTTACCTTTTTGGTCATAACTTCTTCAGTTTTCAATATATCGACTTGATTTCTTTTGCGTTGGTTAGCTAACCGTATTGGCCCTAATAGGATTTTTTTTTTTCTGGTGGATAGTGCAAGAAATTTTTTTATCATTTTTTCAAAAAAAAGCAAAGGGGGTAGTCCATGGTTTTTTTTTGCGAAAAATATTTTTTTCGCACTATCTGCAAAAAACTAAATTTGCGATAAAGACAATTTGGTTCTCTATCCAACGCAAGAGAAATCAAGTCGATATCTAGAAAAGTAAGCAAGTTATGACCAAAAAGTTAAGCAGTTCTACTACTGCTTCTTTCCGGCCACTTTTTAGTAGAACTGGTTACCTTTTTGGTCATAACTTCTTCAGTTTTCAATACATCGACTTGATTTCTTTTGCGTTGGTTAGCTAACCGTATTGGCCCTAATAAGCATTTTTTTTTCTGGTGGATAGTGCAAGAAATTTTTTTATCATTTTTTCAAAAAAAAGCAAAGGGGGTAGTCCATGGTTTTTTTTTGCGAAAAATATTTTTTGCGCACTATCTGCAAAAAACTAAATTTGCGATAAAGACAATTTGGTTCTCTATCCAACGCAAGAGAAATCAAGTCGATATCTAGAAAAGTAAGCAAGTTATGACCAAAAAGTTAAGCAGTTCTACTACTGCTCTTTTCCGGCCACTTTTTAGTAGAACTGGTTACCTTTTTGGTCATAACTTCTTCAGTTTTCAATATATCGACTTGATTTCTTTTGCGTTGGTTAGCTAACCGTATTGGCCCTAATAGGATTTTTTTTTTTCTGGTGGATAGTGCAAGAAATTTTTTTATCATTTTTTCAAAAAAAAGCAAAGGGGGTAGTCCATGGTTTTTTTTTGCTAAAAATATTTTTTTCGCACTATCTGCAAAAAACTAAATTTGCGATAAAGACAATTTGGTTCTCTATCCAACGCAAGAGAAATCAAGTCGATATCTAGAAAAGTAAGCAAGTTATGACCAAAAAGTTAAGCAGTTCTACTACTGCTTCTTTCCGGCCACTTTTTAGTAGAACTGGTTACCTTTTTGGTCATAACTTCTTCAGTTTTCAATATATCGACTTGATTTCTTTTGCGTTGGTTAGCTAACCGTATTGGCCCTAATAGGATTTTTTTTTTTCTGGTGGATAGTGCAAGAAATTTTTTTATCATTTTTTCAAAAAAAAGCAAAGGGGGTAGTCCATGGTTTTTTTTCGCTAAAAATATTTTTTTCGCACTATCTGCAAAAAACAAAATTTGCGATAAAGACAATTTGGTTCTCTATCCAACGCAAGAGAAATCAAGTCGATATCTAGAAAAGTAAGCAAGTTATGAGCAAAAAGTTAAGCAGTTCTACTACTGCTTTTTTCCGGCCACTTTGTAGTAGAACTGGTTACCTTTTTGGTCATAACTTCTTCAGTTTTCAATATATCGACTTGATTTCTTTTGCGTTGGTTAGCTAACCGTATTGGCCTTAATAAGAATTTTTTTTTCTGGTGGATAGTGCAAGAAATTTTTTTATCATTTTTTCAAAAAAAAGCAAAGGGGGTAGTCCATGGTTTTTTTTTGCGAAAAATATTTTTTTCGCACTATCTGCAAAAAACTAAATTTGCGATAAAGACAATTTGGTTCTCTATCCAACGCAAGAGAAATCAAGTCGATATCTAGAAAAGTAAGCAAGTTATGACCAAAAAGTTAAGCAGTTCTACTACTGCTCTTTTCCGGCCACTTTTTAGTAGAACTGGTTACCTTTTTGGTCATAACTTCTTCAGTTTTCAATATATCGACTTGATTTCTTTTGCGTTGGCTAGCTAACCGTATTGGCCTTAATAAGAATTTTTTTTCTGGTGGATAGTGCAAGAAATTTTTTTATCATTTTTTCAAAAAAAAGCAAAGGGGGTAGTCCATGGTTTTCTTTTTGCTAAAAATATTTTTTTCGCACTATCTGCAAAAAACTAAATTTGCGATAAAGACAATTTGGTTCTCTATCCAACGCAGGAGAAATCAAGTCGATATCTAGAAAAGTAAGCAAGTTATGACCAAAAAGTTAAGCAGTTCTACTACTGCTTCTTTCCGGCCACTTTTTAGTAGAACTGGTTACCTTTTTGGTCATAACTTCTTCAGTTTTCAATATATCGACTTGATTTCTTTTGCGTTGGTTAGCTAACCGTATTGGCCTTAATAGGAATTTTTTTTCTGGTGGATAGTGCAAGAAATTTTTTTATCATTTTTTCAAAAAAAAGCAAAGGGGGTAGTCCATGGTTTTCTTTTTGCTAAAAATATTTTTTTCGCACTATCTGCAAAAAACTAAATTTGCGATAAAGACAATTTGGTTCTCTATCCAACGCAGGAGAAATCAAGTCGATATCTAGAAAAGTAAGCAAGTTATGACCAAAAAGTTAAGCAGTTCTACTACTGCTTCTTTCCGGCCACTTTTTAGTAGAACTGGTTACCTTTTTGGTCATAACTTCTTCAGTTTTCAATATATCGACTTGATTTCTTTTGCGTTGGTTAGCTAACCGTATTGGCCTTAATAAGAATTTTTTTTCTGGTGGATAGTGCAAGAAATTTTTTTATCATTTTTTCAAAAAAAAGCAAAGGGGGTAGTCCATGGTTTTTTTTTGCTAAAAATATTTTTTTCGCACTATCTGCAAAAAACAAAATTTGCGATAAAGACAATTTGGTTCTCTATCCAACGCAGGAGAAATCAAGTCGATATCTAGAAAAGTAAGCAAGTTATGACCAAAAAGTTAAGCAGTTCTACTACTGCTTTTTTCCGGCCACTTTGTAGTAGAACTGGTTACCTTTTTGGTCATAACTTCTTCAGTTTTCAATATATCGACTTGATTTCTTTTGCGTTGGTTAGCTAACCGTATTGGCCTTAATAAGAATTTTTTTTTCTGGTGGATAGTGCAAGAAATTTTTTTATCATTTTTTCAAAAAAAAGCAAAGGGGGTAGTCCATGGTTTTCTTTTTGCTAAAAATATTTTTTTCGCACTATCTGCAAAAAACAAAATTTGCGATAAAGACAATTTGGTTCTCTATCCAACGCAAGAGAAATCAAGTCGATATCTAGAAAAGTAAGCAAGTTATGACCAAAAAGTTAAGCAGTTCTACTACTGCTTCTTTCCGGCCACTTTTTAGTAGAACTGGTTACCTTTTTGGTCATAACTTCTTCAGTTTTCAATATATCGACTTGATTTCTTTTGCGTTGGTTAGCTAACCGTATTGGCCTTAATAAGAATTTTTTTTCTGGTGGATAGTGCAAGAAATTTTTTTATCATTTTTTCAAAAAAAAGCAAAGGGGGTAGTCCATGGTTTTCTTTTTGCTAAAAATATTTTTTTCGCACTATCTGCAAAAAACTAAATTTGCGATAAAGACAATTTGGTTCTCTATCCAACGCAGGAGAAATCAAGTCGATATCTAGAAAAGTAAGCAAGTTATGACCAAAAAGTTAAGCAGTTCTACTACTGCTTTTTTCCGGCCACTTTGTAGTAGAACTGGTTACCTTTTTGGTCATAACTTCTTCAGTTTTCAATATATCGACTTGATTTCTTTTGCGTTGGTTAGCTAACCGTATTGGCCTTAATAAGAATTTTTTTTTCTGGTGGATAGTGCAAGAAATTTTTTTATCATTTTTTCAAAAAAAAGCAAAGGGGGTAGTCCATGGTTTTCTTTTTGCTAAAAATATTTTTTTCGCACTATCTGCAAAAAACAAAATTTGCGATAAAGACAATTTGGTTCTCTATCCAACGCAAGAGAAATCAAGTCGATATCTAGAAAAGTAAGCAAGTTATGACCAAAAAGTTAAGCAGTTCTACTACTGCTTCTTTCCGGCCACTTTTTAGTAGAACTGGTTACCTTTTTGGTCATAACTTCTTCAGTTTTCAATATATCGACTTGATTTCTTTTGCGTTGGTTAGCTAACCGTATTGGCCTTAATAAGAATTTTTTTTCTGGTGGATAGTGCAAGAAATTTTTTTATCATTTTTTCAAAAAAAAGCAAAGGGGGTAGTCCATGGTTTTCTTTTTGCTAAAAATATTTTTTTCGCACTATCTGCAAAAAACTAAATTTGCGATAAAGACAATTTGGTTCTCTATCCAACGCAGGAGAAATCAAGTCGATATCTAGAAAAGTAAGCAAGTTATGACCAAAAAGTTAAGCAGTTCTACTACTGCTTCTTTCCGGCCACTTTTTAGTAGAACTGGTTACCTTTTTGGTCATAACTTCTTCAGTTTTCAATATATCGACTTGATTTCTTTTGCGTTGGTTAGCTAACCGTATTGGCCTTAACAAGAATTTTTTTTCTGGTGGATAGTGCAAGAAATTTTTTTATCATTTTTTCAAAAAAAAGCAAAGGGGGTAGTCCATGGTTTTCTTTTTGCTAAAAATATTTTTTTCGCACTATCTGCAAAAAACTAAATTTGCGATAAAGACAATTTGGTTCTCTATCCAACGCAGGAGAAATCAAGTCGATATCTAGAAAAGTAAGCAAGTTATGACCAAAAAGTTAAGCAGTTCTACTACTGCTTCTTTCCGGCCACTTTTTAGTAGAACTGGTTACCTTTTTGGTCATAACTTCTTCAGTTTTCAATATATCGACTTGATTTCTTTTGCGTTGGTTAGCTAACCGTATTGGCCTTAATAGGAATTTTTTTTCTGGTGGATAGTGCAAGAAATTTTTTTATCATTTTTTCAAAAAAAAGCAAAGGGGGTAGTCCATGGTTTTCTTTTTGCTAAAAATATTTTTTTCGCACTATCTGCAAAAAACTAAATTTGCGATAAAGACAATTTGGTTCTCTATCCAACGCAGGAGAAATAAAGTAGATATATAGAAAAGTAAGCAAGTTATGAACAAAAAGTTAAGCAGTTCTACTACTGCTTCTTTCCGGCCACTTTTTAGTAGAACTGGTTACCTTTTTGGTCATAACTTCTTCAGTTTTCAATATATCGACTTGATTTCTTTTGCGTTGGTTAGCTAACCGTATTGGCCTTAATAGGAATTTTTTTTCTGGTGGATAGTGCAAGAAATTTTTTTATCATTTTTTCAAAAAAAAGCAAAGGGGGTAGTCCATGGTTTTCTTTTTGCTAAAAATATTTTTTTCGCACTATCTGCAAAAAACTAAATTTGCGATAAAGACAATTTGGTTCTCTATCCAACGCAGGAGAAATCAAGTCGATATCTAGAAAAGTAAGCAAGTTATGACCAAAAAGTTAAGCAGTTCTACTACTGCTTCTTTCCGGCCACTTTTTAGTAGAACTGGTTACCTTTTTGGTCATAACTTCTTCAGTTTTCAATATATCGACTTGATTTCTTTTGCGTTGGTTAGCTAACCGTATTGGCCTTAATAGGAATTTTTTTTCTGGTGGATAGTGCAAGAAATTTTTTTATCATTTTTTCAAAAAAAAGCAAAGGGGGTAGTCCATGGTTTTCTTTTTGCTAAAAATATTTTTTTCGCACTATCTGCAAAAAACTAAATTTGCGATAAAGACAATTTGGTTCTCTATCCAACGCAGGAGAAATCAAGTCGATATCTAGAAAAGTAAGCAAGTTATGACCAAAAAGTTAAGCAGTTCTACTACTGCTTCTTTCCGGCCACTTTTTAGTAGAACTGGTTACCTTTTTGGTCATAACTTCTTCAGTTTTCAATATATCGACTTGATTTCTTTTGCGTTGGTTAGCTAACCGTATTGGCCTTAACAAGAATTTTTTTTCTGGTGGATAGTGCAAGAAATTTTTTTATCATTTTTTCAAAAAAAAGCAAAGGGGGTAGTCCATGGTTTTCTTTTTGCTAAAAATATTTTTTTCGCACTATCTGCAAAAAACAAAATTTGCGATAAAGACAATTTGGTTCTCTATCCAACGCAAGAGAAATCAAGTCGATATCTAGAAAAGTAAGCAAGTTATGACCAAAAAGTTAAGCAGTTCTACTACTGCTTCTTTCCGGCCACTTTTTAGTAGAACTGGTTACCTTTTTGGTCATAACTTCTTCAGTTTTCAATATATCGACTTGATTTCTTTTGCGTTGGTTAGCTAACCGTATTGGCCTTAATAAGAATTTTTTTTCTGGTGGATAGTGCAAGAAATTTTTTTATCATTTTTTCAAAAAAAAGCAAAGGGGGTAGTCCATGGTTTTCTTTTTGCTAAAAATATTTTTTTCGCACTATCTGCAAAAAACTAAATTTGCGATAAAGACAATTTGGTTCTCTATCCAACGCAGGAGAAATCAAGTCGATATCTAGAAAAGTAAGCAAGTTATGACCAAAAAGTTAAGCAGTTCTACTACTGCTTCTTTCCGGCCACTTTTTAGTAGAACTGGTTACCTTTTTGGTCATAACTTCTTCAGTTTTCAATATATCGACTTGATTTCTTTTGCGTTGGTTAGCTAACCGTATTGGCCTTAACAAGAATTTTTTTTCTGGTGGATAGTGCAAGAAATTTTTTTATCATTTTTTCAAAAAAAAGCAAAGGGGGTAGTCCATGGTTTTCTTTTTGCTAAAAATATTTTTTTCGCACTATCTGCAAAAAACTAAATTTGCGATAAAGACAATTTGGTTCTCTATCCAACGCAAGAGAAATCAAGTCGATATCTAGAAAAGTAAGCAAGTTATGACCAAAAAGTTAAGCAGTTCTACTACTGCTTCTTTCCGGCCACTTTTTAGTAGAACTGGTTACCTTTTTGGTCATAACTTCTTCAGTTTTCAATATATCGACTTGATTTCTTTTGCGTTGGTTAGCTAACCGTATTGGCCTTAATAAGAATTTTTTTTCTGGTGGATAGTGCAAGAAATTTTTTTATCATTTTTTCAAAAAAAAGCAAAGGGGGTAGTCCATGGTTTTCTTTTTGCTAAAAATATTTTTTTCGCACTATCTGCAAAAAACTAAATTTGCGATAAAGACAATTTGGTTCTCTATCCAACGCAGGAGAAATCAAGTCGATATCTAGAAAAGTAAGCAAGTTATGACCAAAAAGTTAAGCAGTTCTACTACTGCTTCTTTCCGGCCACTTTTTAGTAGAACTGGTTACCTTTTTGGTCATAACTTCTTCAGTTTTCAATATATCGACTTGATTTCTTTTGCGTTGGTTAGCTAACCGTATTGGCCTTAACAAGAATTTTTTTTCTGGTGGATAGTGCAAGAAATTTTTTTATCATTTTTTCAAAAAAAAGCAAAGGGGGTAGTCCATGGTTTTCTTTTTGCTAAAAATATTTTTTTCGCACTATCTGCAAAAAACTAAATTTGCGATAAAGACAATTTGGTTCTCTATCCAACGCAAGAGAAATCAAGTCGATATCTAGAAAAGTAAGCAAGTTATGACCAAAAAGTTAAGCAGTTCTACTACTGCTTCTTTCCGGCCACTTTTTAGTAGAACTGGTTACCTTTTTGGTCATAACTTCTTCAGTTTTCAATATATCGACTTGATTTCTTTTGCGTTGGTTAGCTAACCGTATTGGCCTTAATAAGAATTTTTTTTCTGGTGGATAGTGCAAGAAATTTTTTTATCATTTTTTCAAAAAAAAGCAAAGGGGGTAGTCCATGGTTTTCTTTTTGCTAAAAATATTTTTTTCGCACTATCTGCAAAAAACTAAATTTGCGATAAAGACAATTTGGTTCTCTATCCAACGCAGGAGAAATCAAGTCGATATCTAGAAAAGTAAGCAAGTTATGACCAAAAAGTTAAGCAGTTCTACTACTGCTTCTTTCCGGCCACTTTTTAGTAGAACTGGTTACCTTTTTGGTCATAACTTCTTCAGTTTTCAATATATCGACTTGATTTCTTTTGCGTTGGTTAGCTAACCGTATTGGCCTTAATAAGAATTTTTTTTCTGGTGGATAGTGCAAGAAATTTTTTTATCATTTTTTCAAAAAAAAGCAAAGGGGGTAGTCCATGGTTTTCTTTTTGCTAAAAATATTTTTTTCGCACTATCTGCAAAAAACTAAATTTGCGATAAAGACAATTTGGTTCTCTATCCAACGCAGGAGAAATCAAGTCGATATCTAGAAAAGTAAGCAAGTTATGACCAAAAAGTTAAGCAGTTCTACTACTGCTTCTTTCCGGCCACTTTTTAGTAGAACTGGTTACCTTTTTGGTCATAACTTCTTCAGTTTTCAATATATCGACTTGATTTCTTTTGCGTTGGTTAGCTAACCGTATTGGTCTTAATAAGAATTTTTTTTCTGGTGGATAGTGCAAGAAATTTTTTTATCATTTTTTCAAAAAAAAGCAAAGGGGGTAGTCCATGGTTTTTTTTTTGCGAAAAAAATTTTTTTCGCACTATCTGCAAAAAACAAAATTTGCGATAAAGACAATTTGGTTCTCTATCCAACGCAAGAGAAATCAAGTCGATATCTAGAAAAGTAAGCAAGTTATGACCAAAAAGTTAAGCAGTTCTACTACTGCTTCTTTCCGGCCACTTTTTAGTAGAACTGGTTACCTTTTTGGTCATAACTTCTTCAGTTTTCAATATATCGACTTGATTTCTTTTGCGTTGGTTAGCTAACCGTATTGGCCTTAATAAGAATTTTTTTTCTGGTGGATAGTGCAAGAAATTTTTTTATCATTTTTTCAAAAAAAAGCAAAGGGGGTAGTCCATGGTTTTTTTTTGCTAAAAATATTTTTTTCGCACTATCTGCAAAAAACTAAATTTGCGATAAAGACAATTTGGTTCTCTATCCAACGCAAGAGAAATCAAGTCGATATCTAGAAAAGTAAGCAAGTTATGACCAAAAAGTTAAGCAGTTCTACTACTGCTTCTTTCCGGCCACTTTTTAGTAGAACTGGTTACCTTTTTGGTCATAACTTCTTCAGTTTTCAATATATCGACTTGATTTCTTTTGCGTTGGTTAGCTAACCGTATTGGCCTTAATAAGAATTTTTTTTCTGGTGGATAGTGCAAGAAATTTTTTTATCATTTTTTCAAAAAAAAGCAAAGGGGGTAGTCCATGGTTTTCTTTTTGCTAAAAATATTTTTTTCGCACTATCTGCAAAAAACTAAATTTGCGATAAAGACAATTTGGTTCTCTATCCAACGCAGGAGAAATCAAGTCGATATCTAGAAAAGTAAGCAAGTTATGACCAAAAAGTTAAGCAGTTCTACTACTGCTTCTTTCCGGCCACTTTTTAGTAGAACTGGTTACCTTTTTGGTCATAACTTCTTCAGTTTTCAATATATCGACTTGATTTCTTTTGCGTTGGTTAGCTAACCGTATTGGTCTTAATAAGAATTTTTTTTCTGGTGGATAGTGCAAGAAATTTTTTTATCATTTTTTCAAAAAAAAGCAAAGGGGGTAGTCCATGGTTTTTTTTTTGCGAAAAAAATTTTTTTCGCACTATCTGCAAAAAACAAAATTTGCGATAAAGACAATTTGGTTCTCTATCCAACGCAAGAGAAATCAAGTCGATATCTAGAAAAGTAAGCAAGTTATGACCAAAAAGTTAAGCAGTTCTACTACTGCTTCTTTCCGGCCACTTTTTAGTAGAACTGGTTACCTTTTTGGTCATAACTTCTTCAGTTTTCAATATATCGACTTGATTTCTTTTGCGTTGGTTAGCTAACCGTATTGGCCTTAATAAGAATTTTTTTTCTGGTGGATAGTGCAAGAAATTTTTTTATCATTTTTTCAAAAAAAAGCAAAGGGGGTAGTCCATGGTTTTTTTTTGCGAAAAATATTTTTTTCGCACTATCTGCAAAAAACAAAATTTGCGATAAAGACAATTTGATTTTCTATCCAACGCAAGAGAAATCAAGTCGATATCTAGAAAAGTAAGCAAGTTATGACCAAAAAGTTAAGCAGTTCTACTACTGCTTCTTTCCGGCCACTTTTTAGTAGAACTGGTTACCTTTTTGGTCATAACTTCTTCAGTTTTCAATATATCGACTTGATTTCTTTTGCGTTGGTTAGCTAACCGTATTGGTCTTAATAAGAATTTTTTTTCTGGTGGATAGTGCAAGAAATTTTTTTATCATTTTTTCAAAAAAAAGCAAAGGGGGTAGTCCATGGTTTTCTTTTTGCTAAAAATATTTTTTTCGCACTATCTGCAAAAAACAAAATTTGCGATAAAGACAATTTGGTTCTCTATCCAACGCAGGAGAAATCAAGTCGATATCTAGAAAAGTAAGCAAGTTATGACCAAAAAGTTAAGCAGTTCTACTACTGCTTCTTTCCGGCCACTTTTTAGTAGAACTGGTTACCTTTTTGGTCATAACTTCTTCAGTTTTCAATATATCGACTTGATTTCTTTTGCGTTGGTTAGCTAACCGTATTGGCCTTAATAAGAATTTTTTTTCTGGTGGATAGTGCAAGAAATTTTTTTATCATTTTTTCAAAAAAAAGCAAAGGGGGTAGTCCATGGTTTTTTTTTGCTAAAAATATTTTTTTCGCACTATCTGCAAAAAACTAAATTTGCGATAAAGACAATTTGGTTCTCTATCCAACGCAAGAGAAATCAAGTCGATATCTAGAAAAGTAAGCAAGTTATGACCAAAAAGTTAAGCAGTTCTACTACTGCTTCTTTCCGGCCACTTTTTAGTAGAACTGGTTACCTTTTTGGTCATAACTTCTTCAGTTTTCAATATATCGACTTGATTTCTTTTGCGTTGGTTAGCTAACCGTATTGGCCTTAATAAGAATTTTTTTTCTGGTGGATAGTGCAAGAAATTTTTTTATCATTTTTTCAAAAAAAAGCAAAGGGGGTAGTCCATGGTTTTTTTTTGCTAAAAATATTTTTTTCGCACTATCTGCAAAAAACTAAATTTGCGATAAAGACAATTTGGTTCTCTATCCAACGCAAGAGAAATCAAGTCGATATCTAGAAAAGTAAGCAAGTTATGACCAAAAAGTTAAGCAGTTCTACTACTGCTTCTTTCCGGCCACTTTTTAGTAGAACTGGTTACCTTTTTGGTCATAACTTCTTCAGTTTTCAATATATCGACTTGATTTCTTTTGCGTTGGTTAGCTAACCGTATTGGCCTTAATAAGAATTTTTTTTCTGGTGGATAGTGCAAGAAATTTTTTTATCATTTTTTCAAAAAAAAGCAAAGGGGGTAGTCCATGGTTTTCTTTTTGCTAAAAATATTTTTTTCGCACTATCTGCAAAAAACTAAATTTGCGATAAAGACAATTTGGTTCTCTATCCAACGCAGGAGAAATCAAGTCGATATCTAGAAAAGTAAGCAAGTTATGACCAAAAAGTTAAGCAGTTCTACTACTGCTTCTTTCCGGCCACTTTTTAGTAGAACTGGTTACCTTTTTGGTCATAACTTCTTCAGTTTTCAATATATCGACTTGATTTCTTTTGCGTTGGTTAGCTAACCGTATTGGTCTTAATAAGAATTTTTTTTCTGGTGGATAGTGCAAGAAATTTTTTTATCATTTTTTCAAAAAAAAGCAAAGGGGGTAGTCCATGGTTTTTTTTTTGCGAAAAAAATTTTTTTCGCACTATCTGCAAAAAACAAAATTTGCGATAAAGACAATTTGGTTCTCTATCCAACGCAAGAGAAATCAAGTCGATATCTAGAAAAGTAAGCAAGTTATGACCAAAAAGTTAAGCAGTTCTACTACTGCTTCTTTCCGGCCACTTTTTAGTAGAACTGGTTACCTTTTTGGTCATAACTTCTTCAGTTTTCAATATATCGACTTGATTTCTTTTGCGTTGGTTAGCTAACCGTATTGGCCTTAATAAGAATTTTTTTTCTGGTGGATAGTGCAAGAAATTTTTTTATCATTTTTTCAAAAAAAAGCAAAGGGGGTAGTCCATGGTTTTTTTTTGCGAAAAATATTTTTTTCGCACTATCTGCAAAAAACAAAATTTGCGATAAAGACAATTTGATTTTCTATCCAACGCAAGAGAAATCAAGTCGATATCTAGAAAAGTAAGCAAGTTATGACCAAAAAGTTAAGCAGTTCTACTACTGCTTCTTTCCGGCCACTTTTTAGTAGAACTGGTTACCTTTTTGGTCATAACTTCTTCAGTTTTCAATATATCGACTTGATTTCTTTTGCGTTGGTTAGCTAACCGTATTGGTCTTAATAAGAATTTTTTTTCTGGTGGATAGTGCAAGAAATTTTTTTATCATTTTTTCAAAAAAAAGCAAAGGGGGTAGTCCATGGTTTTCTTTTTGCTAAAAATATTTTTTTCGCACTATCTGCAAAAAACAAAATTTGCGATAAAGACAATTTGGTTCTCTATCCAACGCAGGAGAAATCAAGTCGATATCTAGAAAAGTAAGCAAGTTATGACCAAAAAGTTAAGCAGTTCTACTACTGCTTCTTTCCGGCCACTTTTTAGTAGAACTGGTTACCTTTTTGGTCATAACTTGCTTACTTTTCTAGATATCGACTTGCTTGTTTATTTTATAAAAATCATAATTAGTTTTTGATTTTTAAGCGATACTTTTTTAACTTTTTCCAGCTTTTTTTGTGAGCGATTTAGCTTTTTTCTATACTTTTTTACTCAAATTTAACTTATTTTTGTTCTAGCGCCTGGCAACGCTGGTCACGATTATTATCTTTGCTGCTTTTGTCACAGTTACTTGTATAATAATTTTTGTTGTTTTCGGTTATGGCTGTTGTTGGCATTGTTGTTGCTGTTATTGTTGTAACAATTATTTCTTAAGCATAATTTTAGTTGGTTGTGTTGCTGTTTGTTTGCATAGTGAAGTGTTGATACACAAAAGCAGATAAAGAAGTTTAAAACTGTAATATTCGGTAGCGAAATGACAAACAAGCCGACAGAGTGGCATATACATACAAATGCATACAAGCCCGCACTTGAATATTAAAATATCTCAAAAATGTGTTGTAAAATAAAACAAAATTTCTTAGAATGAATGAAAGTCCTAACAGTGGGACACATATAAATTGTCACAAACTTATTTTTGTTTTTTACTTTGTTAATACTACAATGGAAGATTCTTTTTTGTTTTAAGTGTTTTGCAGTTTTTTTTGTTTTTGTTTTAAATATCTTTTGCATATGAATACTTGAATACTAAAAAAAAACCAAAGTGTTTGTTGGTATTTTTTTTTTTTTTGTTCTAAATAAAAACCAAATCTATATGCAGGTTGTAAACAATAGCAGCAATAGAAAAAAACAGGTAACAAAAATATTTTTGTTTTTATTAGAGGATTCAAGAGAAGAAATTAATAAATTGACTAGTAACTGCAGTAAAAACTAGAACTCATTTTTTACACAATTTCTAAATAACTAAATTAAAAATTTAATTGAACAAACTAAAAATTTAATTGATTAAATTACAAATTAATAGAATTAATTAACAATTTAATTAAATTATTAAAAAATTTAATTGAATAAATTAAAATTTCAATTGATTTAATTAAAAAATTTATTAAATGGAATAAATATTTTATTGATTGAATTAAAAATTTTATTTGATGATAAAATATTTAATTGATTTAATTAAAAACTAATAGAATGAATTAACAATTGTAGAAAAGGCATTAAAATTTTAATTGAATGAATTGAAAATTTAATTGTTTTTTTTTTTTTTTTAATTAATAGAAGAACTTAACATTTAATTAAAGCAATTAAAAATTGAATTGAATAAACTAAAAATTTTGTTGATTCAATTAAAAATTTTATTAAATCGACTAAAAATTTTATTCAATGTACTAAAAATTTAATGCAGTGAAATAAATATTTGATTAAATGATTTAAAAATGAATTTAAAATTTATTGATTTAAATAAAAAATAATAGAATGAATTAACAATTTAATTAAATCAACTAAAAATTTTAATTAAATAATTAAAAATTTAATTGATTTAATTAAGAACTTTATTAAATGAATTTAACATTTAATTGCTTGAATTAAAAATTTTATTTGATGATAAAATATTTAATTGATTTAAATAAAAATTAATGGAATGAATTAACCATTTTATTAAATTAATTAAAAATTTAATTTAATGAATTAAAAATTTAAAGTTTTTTAAATTAATAGAAAGAATTAACAATTTAATTAAATTAATTAAAATATTAATTGAATAAATTTAACAGATTTAATTAAAAAATTTATTAAAACCTATTAAATATTTAGTTAGTTTAATTAAAAATTAATAGAATAACTTAATTAAATCAATTAAAAATTATATTAAATTAATTCAAAATTAAATTCCTTATTTTTTTTTAATGTCTACATTTTCCTACAATAACTTTTTATTTGTATTTTTCTTTCTTAAAAACATTACAAGTTTACAAATTTAAGTCAACTAAAAACTATTTCCAAAGTATTTTGGAGCGCTGATTTTAAATCTACATATATTTCGTTTTTTTTTCATCGGACAGCAAGAATTTTGTCCCACATGAAGAAGGTGTCGCCACATATATGAGCTTTATTTGAAATCGTTTTATGTTATTTGTTAAAAAAGTTGATACAAAATACCGCAACAAAATTTCCTTTAAATTGTGCCTACATTGTTTTTAAATTTAGTCACTAGTTTCAATAACATCTTAGAAGTTGTCATAGCAAAAACCCATTTTATATGAAAACTAAAAGAATTTTTAATTAACAAAAAAAATATGTAATAATTTCTATTTGGAATTTAAAAGCTTAATAAAATATTAATCTTTATTTGTGCTTAATTCTTAATTAATTTCTGGAATTAAGCACAAATAAAGATTAATATTTAAAAAAAAAAAATATTTAAAATAGAATTTGAGAAAAATCTACCGCTTTTTTATCCAAGCCAACTAAGATTCAAACAAAATTTAAGTGAGTGAAGAAAACGTAACCCGTTACGTTTTTTAGTAATTGTAAATATTTTTCATTATTTATAGCATATTTATAAAATATGTCTCGTCATTAAATATTTCTAAATATGTTTTTGGAGAAATATAAGTGCGTAGGTACAAATGTGCGTAAATACGTTAATTTCTCTAAGAGATTTTACCAATTTGCAAAAGAACCATAGACGATTACGGAATAAGAGATTGTCTAGAATTGTAATCTACCGGCCAAATTTTCACAAATTACTTTGGATTATTTAAAATTTTTTTTTTAATTTTCATATACCCCAGTTACTCTGAGAGTAAAAAAAAAGAGTTAAAAACGTTAAATAAAATGTCATTACTGGTAAAAAAAAATCGTTTTGCAGCCAACGTCAGTACAAAACGCGCTGTCTAAATTGGATTTTCTAATTGTTTAGCATTGCCGCTAGGCAATTGACAGATAAAAACCGCTTGCCGCGCCAATTTAGGTATGACTGTTACAAGAACTTTTTAAAAATATTTAGCCCTAACTTGTTAATCTGAATATTTTCCTTAATCTTAGAAGATTTCTATTACATTTTCTGTATTATTTATTTATTTGTTGATTTTTTAATTAAAATATCTATTTTACTAAGTTTGAGATTTTGGAAAATTTATATTTTAGTGTCACTTATTATCTACTTAAGGATGTGTTAAATTAATTTATATCACAAAAAGATTAAATGAATTTTTTCTTTTCACATTATGCTGCTTAAAACTAAATCCTTGTGAGCCTTACAGCGAACAACAAACTATTTATAAAACATTGAATTTTTCGAAATATTTTAAGAAAATCATTTTCTAAATTTTTCACAAGTGAAATTGTTAAAAGGCCATCAAACTGTCATATTACTTTTTGTGCTTAAAAAAATGTATAGCCTAACGTTAGGCTGCTCAACAACAAACAAAATCATGGCATATTTTTAGAATTTTTCTTAATCTCTTTATACGTTTTACTTAAAAAAATAAAATAAAATAAGAATACAAAAAATTATAATTTATTCATTTGATTAAACTTCACACTTGTTCCTGCTTTTCTTTTTTATAAGAGTAGATATTCCCTGAGCAGGAAAGCAAAAAAAAAAAAAAACAAGTGAATTTTTTTGTATGCTTTTTCTGTTGCTGTTTGAAGAACGATAATATTAATGCAACCTTTTTAAGCTGTACAAATCCCAGTTTTTTTTTTATTTTATCTACGTGCTACTGAGCAAATGTTGTTGGTTTATTTTTAGCAACTAAATCCATTTTTAACCTACACGCGTTATCACTTTATACAGTCTGACATACATTTACATGATTATCACATCATTTAAATTTTATACGCCTACTTTTTTATTTACAACCATTTTGCCTTATTAAGCTGAAGAAAAAGGTACATTAAAGTGTGCTTTATGTTAATATTCTTTATAAAATTATTTTAATTTTTAATAGGGTAACAAATGTGGGAACAAAACTGCATGTGAAATTGAGATATTAAAAAAAAGGCTTTACAAATGGTTGTAGCGAATTTATATTTGCCTTTTTCACACTTCAGTTTTAAATTGAGTGTAGACTTTTTTAAAAGAAAGGGTATTTAGCTCATTCCTGCTGGCTTCTGAAACTAAAGCTACTGAGCTCAATTTCTTTTCTAGACCCTAGAGATTGTTTTTGCATTTAAGGCCATCAATATTTCTAAAAGAAAAGAAATACTTTTTTGAATGAGAATTACTATTCAAAATGTGGCTCCAGTGAGATTAAGTGAATTTCCTTTTTCAATTAAATTGCTTATGGATGTGTAAAAATTAAGCAAGTGAGACGCAGTTGCTTAAAACCACAAGAAATTTTGTTCAGGGCGTAAATGTAGTCAGTAGTGCTACAGTTGGTTATAGATTCCACAAACATAAAGTTCAAGTTGCTTTTGAATATTTAAAATTAAAATTTCCATTTTGTGTGTGTGTCTTTGGTTTCAATTAAAAGCAAAAAGGGGAAATCTTATAGCTGGCAAACACTCGTCTAGATAATTTACTTGAAATTTTTGTCATTTCAACAGAAACTTGTTAGTTAGTTAGTTCTCGTTCTTTGGTTTAGTATTTTCATTAATAAAGGATGTCTTGGTAAGAGTGCACTTTTTCATTTTAAAATAAAAATATGTATTTTTTAAGAAAGTTGTGATTTTTATATTGAATTATAAAGAAGGCCTTTTGCAATTAAATATGAAATAAAATATTTGGGCCAGCAATTCGTTCAATGGCCAATTAAAAAAAAAAATCATCTGCTCCGATGAAACGAATTTCCATCTGAATGCATAAAATTATCGAATTTAAAACTCAGGGTTTTTCTCATACAATAATTCATGAGAAACAAATGCTGCCACAACGAGCAGGGCTTATTTTTTCTTTTTTTGAAAATCAGTTCAAAATTGCAGTCACTGTGAAAGGCATTCACTACAGTTCTCGTGGCCTCAATTCGGCGTATATAGTTGCAGCAAGATGCCGTATCACCTACTACATGCCATGTGAAACAATTAATTTATTGCATTATGAAATGATAAATGCACTCTTATAGAGACACTTTTTTTTTGCAATACTGCACCTTAGCAACAACAACGAAACTGAAATTAATTTTCCTATAGGAAAAACAATAAAGTAAACGTTCTTGTTTGATTTTTGTTTTATAAATTCAACCCAGTTTTGTAGATACAAATTTTCTCTGTCTAAAAATCCATTTCATTTCATTATGTGAAATACTGGTTTTAGTTTCTTAAGAAAGTAAAATCTACAATTTTATATTAACAAACCTAAAAAAATTTTCATATCACATATTGGCAAACCGTTTTGCCACATCAAGCTCTTCTAAGCAAAATTTACGTTTTCATTTAATTATTTTCTTGTTTAATATTAAAGGCAGTTCATTAAATTTGTTACTTGTCACTCCCTAAAATATGCTGTAATAATTTAATTTATTTCAAAAAACTATTAAAATTTAATGAAAACACTTTCAAAATTTCCATCATTTAGTTTGTTTTATAATGCATTTAATTTTGTATTTTGTTTTGTTTTTTTTTTTTTCTTTTTTTTTTTGCTTTATTATGTACACACCCTTTCGACATGCTTTAAAATAAATTAAATTCAAATGGGCCCTAATGTATGCTTTACAGTTTTAATAACTTTTAGTTACTTTCATGCTTAAGCAATCATTTAAAGTTTGTATTTACCAAGGAGGCTCTTTTACACTAGGTAAAAAAATTTAGTTTATAATTTAAAAGGAATTTATTGTCAAATTTAATATCCAGATAGAAAATTTGTTCTCAGTGATTCAGGTGATTTGCATGTTAACTATAGTTAAGGAATGAAGAAATGAATTTTCTTCCGCATGCTAATCGAAAGAAAACTTATTTTGATTTGTTTAATTTGTGTGATGAGTCGAAAGGACGATTACTCGTAAGAACAAAACAGATATAAGTGCTTTCATACAAAATTCGATTTCACTATGAAAGAGTCTTTCAAAGCAACTGTCAAATGAAACCAGCCAAATCAAAGTATAGGAATGAAAAACAATGACATAGTGAGACCTAAATTGGTTCGAAGCAGAGTGACGCTTCAATTTTCTTTGTGAATTTTGAAAAAAAAAAATATTAATTTTGATAGATAACACAGGCCTACAAAATAAAGTCTTTTTTATGGTCTCTGAGGTTTCATAATCAATTTTAGTACCTGTAGTAGTAAGTTATAATCACTACAAATTAGTTTTATAATTCTAAGTGTAGTTTTCGAGATATGTACAAAAAAAAGAAGGTTTCCCCATATAATTTGCAATAACTACATGTCTGATAAATTTTAAAAAATCACGGAAGTATCCGGTATAAAATAGCCTTTAAATTATGTTATTGTAGTTTCTGAGACATTCAAAAAGCTTTGCCAAACAAACAAATTTTTTAAGAAAATTTAAAAAAAATTGTTTTTAAAAAACTTATTGAAAATCCAAGAAGCACAAAATATTAAATTTTGTTTTTAATATAGTTGCCTGCATCCACTCATAAATTCTGAATTCTTTTTAAACAAGTGTTTTCTTTTAATATTTTAAAAGATAAAAATTGTATATTTTGAATAAATTAAGAATTTATGAATGGATTTTTATAAAATATCACTAATTTTGCTGGTATCAGTGCTGTTCTGTACTCCGAATCCGAATATTTTATTCGGAATTGAAAAATTCTGCACCCTTATAACTAATTTGTGGTCCATTTTAAGATTTTTAAAATTTTGTTTTTGCTTTATTTTGCGAAATTATTGGTGTAATTAAAAAAAAACATAAAAGTTTTCATTTAATAAGAAGAAAAAAATTTAATTCCACATTTTTTAAAATCCGTGTAGAATACAGCCGTCCGCATAGCAACCAAAATACATAAATCTCACCTAAATTTTTTCCTTATAATTACAGTTCCACTACAATTAAATACACTAAGCAAAATAGGACTAGCTATGGAGCCCTATTGTTTTTATTATGGTGGTTTAAACAGAAAAAGGTGGCAAAGTTGCTTATAAATACCTTTCAGATTGATTTGTAATCTTATTAAGACTTAATATTAAACTAAATAGTTTTCCTTACATTTTTGATAAAGGGTGTTTTTTATAGACGTATAGAACTTTAAATTGCAATAAAACAACGATGGATTATTCGATTGACATGAGTTTTATTTATCCGAAAGATAATCTTGTGGCATTACATTTTAAATATGATTTCTGGCATATGACCGCCACGGCTGGCTCGGATGTAGTCCAATCTGGACGTCCAATTTTCGATGAATTTTTCCAACATTTGTGGCCGTATATCGGCAATAACACGGCTAATGTCGTCTTCCAAATGGTCAAGCGTTTGTGGCTTATCCGCATAGACCAATGACTTTACATAGCCCCACAGAAAGTAGTCTAGCGGTGTTAAATCACAAGATCTTGGAGGCCAATTCACAGGTCCAAAACGTGAAATTAGGCGGTCACCAAACCTGTATTTCAATATATCGATTGTGGCCCAAGCTGTGTGACATGTTGCGCCGTCTTGTTGGAACCACAGCTCCTGGACATCATGGTTGTTCAATTCAGGAATGAAAAAGTTAGTAATTATGGCTCTATACCGATCACCATTGACTGTAATGTTCTGGCCATCATCGTTTTTGAAGAAGTACGGACCAATGATTCCACCAGCCCATAAAGCGCACCAAACAGTCAGTTTTTCTGGATGTAACAGTGTTTCGACATACACTTGAGGATTAGCTTCACTCCAAATGCGGCAGTTTTGTTTGTTGACGTAGCCATTCAACCAGAAGTGCGCTTCATCGCTAAACAAAATTCGATTATGAAAATCGGGAACAACGGCAATCTCGTTTTGGGCCCATTTGCAAGCGTTGTTCAGGCGTGAGTCTATTCATGATGAATTGCCAAACCAAACTGAGAATAAATCACTTGACAGTAACAGTAATGCCAACTTAAAGTTCTATACGGCTATAAAAAAGACACCCTTTATTTAATTGATGTTTGACCTTGTAGATCGTCAAGTAATTTCACTCATAAAGCCTTGCAAGGTTCTTAAATGAAACAACAATTAAATTGTGTGCAAGAATTTTTCTTATAGACAAGCAAAGCCAGCCTTAAGATATGCTTTATTTGTATTATCCTGACATATTTACTTGTAAGTTTTGTTATTATTTTCCTGCATGCATCCTTTCACAGCGTGTTATGATGTTTTCTAGCATTCGTGTGTTCTGTTGGCTTGCGTGTTTTCCACTCATGCTTTTTTAATGAATAATTTTTCATAATTTGTAATCTTTTTTTTTTACTAGAAAACGACGAATAAATAAAACAACAATTCATTTAATGTCTATTTAGATTCAAACGCACACACAGACATTTTATTTTCATTTAATGTTGTTGGATGGCAATTTATATAAACTTGAACGTGAATCCATTTACCTGATGACTTTAGATGACTGTAAGCGTACAAATTCACGTTTATGACCAACAAAATGTCTAAAGTCTTTAACCAGCTTAAGCAAATACACGTTCCTCTGCAGGTTAATAATAAAAGACACCAGTAGAACTATAAAGTAATCAAGAAGAAAGTAAAACAATGAGAAAAACTAAAGTAAAGCTAATAAATAAATTAGTTTCTAGTATTAAAGAGAAAGCAAAAACGTAGAAAAAAGGAAAAGAGATGGCGAAATAAGAAAAAAATCATGACTTTAATGTAAGATGTGTGATAAAATCAATGAAATACAAGGTGAGCGAAAAGAAGTCATCCGATGTTGTTTGGCTCTCATTTTTTTTTTTTCTAAATGAAAATCAAATGCGTGCCGTTGCTCCGTCCTGTTGGAAACAGACCTAATTCGTTCAATTGCGGCAGAAAAAACTAGGTTAACAAGGCCCTATAGCGGGCACCGTCCACTGTTGTCGTTTGACCAGCCCGATCACTTCTCCAGCATGAACAGCGCACCATGCTGTCAGTTTGAGCGGGTGTAATGGCTCCTAGTGCATTACTCGTGGATTTCCGGTGCCCCAAAAGCGATAGTTTTACTTGTTATGCTGAAGTTTAAATTAGCCTCGTCGCTCATTATGATTTTGGTCGAAAAATCGTCCACTTCGATTATTTCGGGTTCTCGTAGCTCGTTCACTTGTATTCTACATCTGTCTAGTTCACAAATATCAAAACAGATTTTACATTGGCCGCCATTTGCAAAAAGTAAGAGCATCTTCCATTAGGGTGATTTCTTTTGGCCCACCTTGTTTATTGTTTTAAATACAGTGAGTCTTTCCAGTCACTTCCTAATCTTGAGCTTAAAAGAGCTCTGTGGCCTTATTGTCTAAATACGTACTATGGCCTGGCACCCATATTAGCTAAACTCGGTTGTTGGATTGTAGGCTCTTTAGAAGTGTTAGAAAATCCCAGAGCAGTTCCGATCGATCTTATCTAAACTCAAAGTGACTATAGAAGTGACTGTTATTAGTGCCTCCTTCTATCGGCTTTAGTTCGACTATGATTAGTGCTCAATCTACAGCTTTAAAAAAAATTTATTATTTTTCTTGACCAACAAAATTTTAAATTGTTTTACAACAAACCTATTTCTCTGATAGAATTTTTCCCCACATTAAATGAGTGCATCTTTTCTTCTATTTATCCCATTTATATCAACGATTCTTATTAGTTCCTTTAAATTTCAAGTACAGAAAACAATTTATCACTTGTTTTCTTTAGCTTAGAAAAACTAATAAAAATAAATGTAAGAAAACAAAATCTATGAAAATGATAAAAGTTTTCTGTGAAAAATTACACAAAATCTATAAGATTAAATATAAATAAACAAACAAGGGAAATCACACACACACACACACACACACACACACGCACACGCACACACACAATTTCTAGAAAGTTTTAATTCGAACAGAACAAATGCCTAAGAGAGAAATTATAAACAAACAAAACAAATAGATTTTTAATTTATTTGATCAAAAAGTAATAGCGAAGCAGGGGCACTCACATGGAAGTTACATAAAAAGAAAAAGAAAAATGAATTTTGCTGAAATTCATAAATATTTGTTGCTAAAAAGGGTAGAAGAAGCGGTGTTATACATTCTATTATCGTGTTTTCTAGCCATAAGTCTGGGCTACATAACGATTTTTGGGCTTTCTGTTCAGCAGGACAGAAAATAAGTTTTGTTTGTTCAGTGCTGGAAAAACTCAGAATCTTGTTAGTCAAATTCTGGTCTCACAAAGACTTAAGTAAAATACAGCCCACAACAATTATAGGATTGCTGAGGAGCATAATATTCTTTGCCCTGCTCAATAGATCTGACAAGCCGCTATGCTATTATGGCTCATAAATAATAATAAAAAAAATCTTACTAACAAAATTATCATCTGTGTAAGTTCATAGCAAAAATACTCACATCAAGAAATGGCTATGCTCTGCGTAGCCTATCAACATTTTGTTCATACTCATACAAAAAGTGTTGCCTTACCTGACTGTACTTGTTGTTCAGATGTTTATCAATTTAAAATTCTTTTGAATAGAAATATTTTTTTCTTTCTCTTTTGAGTAAGTTATTGTATATTTAACCCTAGAACGTCATCCTTATTTTTTGTACACTAACGTCATCCTTCGTCATTTTGACTACGACCTATTTCAAGGAACTATAAAATACGCCGTGAGAAAAATTTTTCATATTTAGTTCTTTTTTAATCAATAAATAAAGAAATTTATATATTTTTTTCAATTCTTAAATGTAAAATTAACATTGCAAAATATTCTTTCAATTGACATTTTTTTTTTAAACAAAGGATTATATAACATAAAAGCTATACAATACGACACATCATCTTTCGTCATTTTGACTACGGCAAGAAATTAAAAGCGAAAAAAGCATTTACCACGCTCGCAGTTCGCTGCACGCCTTTGTCCACCAACAGCTTGTTAGCGACCAACGCTATACGAAAAATGAGATCAAAACAAACAGAAAAAACAGGTTTTAATTCAAAAATAAGATCGGGCGTCGTCATTTTGACGAAGGATGACTTTCTAGGGTTAAAGACAGCATAGCGCTTATTTACATTAACTCTTTAAGGACCATAGGGACACCGGTGACCCAAATCAAAAATTTTACAAAACTTAATTTTTTTTAATTTCAGATGTTTATATTGAATTAATGAGTTTCATGCGTCCATTTTATTTTTAAGACAAAAATTTTTTGTTTTTTATCATCTAAATCCTTTTTTAGACTCTTAATTTATATACTAATATATATACCAACTGATCCAGCAAACGTTGTTTTGCCTTCAAATTTTTATTTATTCGATCTTCTTACTCTAAGAAATCGTACTCATATAGTAAAGGACCGTGAAAGACCGGGTAAAGTCAGGTAGAAGATAAATAAACCCGATACCGGCTGTACCACCATCTGCCAGACGAATTTGTGACGGTAAACCTCCCAAGGCGTAACCCAGAAGGGCTGGGACTGCCCTTCAACGATAGCTGCCGCAGCTGCCAGTCACCCGAGAGAGAGGAGACGGTTTTTCACCTTCTCTGTGAGTGCCCGGATCTTATGGCTTCGACACAGAGTTCTCGGTGCACATCTGATGGCCGAACTACCTGAGATACCGGTAGTAAGCAGACCTCGGATATCTGAATGTCACGGGGTGGATCTAAGTCAACTTAGGTGGTTCAAAACGGAGTCTTATGACTCTAATTGAAGGCCGTTTAGGCCGCCACGTAAACCAACCAATCATCCCAGAAATTCAATTAAATCGGTCCAACCGTTTTGCAGGAGTACAATTTCAAACACACGTACAGTCGAATTTTATATATTAAGATAACTAAATTAACTGTTTTGTATCCAGTACGCTGCAAGGTCCTGCAAGGTGAAAAGATGTATCATTATATTGATCTACTTTCGATTCGTTTTCGTTACTTAATGCATCACTACCTACAACCTTTTGATATGACCACTTAATTACCGAAGGAAGTCTTTGAATTCTAGGGAGTATTTCTCGGGCAGCAGTTATCAGTTGACTTTTTTCTTTTTCTAGTTCTAATTCTAACTCTATTAGTACTATAAAGAAGAAAGATTTGATTTTTTTTTTGTAACAAATAGAACGTAAAACTAGTGAATCGATTTTAAAAATTCTTTTACTACAATAAAGCTACATTATTAGCGAGTAACATAGGCTATATAACATAACGCTCATTTTAACTCTCTTTTAACTCATAAAATTATAATTTCCCAAGGATTTTTCTAATTTATTCCAAAGAAAGTTGTTTTATTTCCAACTCATACAGTAAAAATTTAGCCGAGAACACACAAAAGTAGCTAGTTTTTTATAAAATAATTTTGTTGCTAGCTAGTGAGGGGCAATATTTGGCAGAAATATTCGCATTTATAATGACAGTCGGAGAGTAATAAGGTCTTTGGTCGATGTGGTTCAAGAATGCCAGAAATACTAAAGCCAGAAAACGGGACATTCGATGGTTACCCTAATCTGGACATGGACGGATAATTTGACAAATAGCAAGCCTGCCAGTGCCAGTATGTTTTTGGGTAAATCACAGTTCAAATGGCACAGACGAATGGACGTGCAATACAGCGAGAATGATTTAACCTAGGCTGGATAGTAATCGCATTAAGTGCTTACTTGAACTCCAGAGACGTAAATTGAAATAGAAATATTGTGCCGTAAATAACAGGCTGGTAACCATGGAATGGGTTTACCAGTAGACTACTGTCTACTCTAAAAGTTGTCATGGTAAAAAAAGTAGGAAGAAACTGAAAAACAACTTTTCTGCCTCTAACCTTCCCTGGCGGATCAGCGCAAGCTCTATTTCGGTTAGCGTTACCACAGGGTCCCACTGCTTTGGCAACTATAAGGGTCGGCCTTTAAATAGAATGGCAGAGCATTCGGTGATCATCCTCATTTGGGTGCGTGGACATGGAACTTCAATGGGAAACTGCAGGGCGGATAGCCTGGCGAGGGAAGGGTCGAGGCTGCCAGAGCAAGATGCCAATGCGCCCTGTGGCATCCCTCTATCGGTCTGCAAAAAAGAGATCGATAGCATATTCTTGCGAAAGGCACAGTCCAGATGGAGAGACGAATGGACGTGTAATACGGGGAGGATGATCTGGCCTAGGCTGGATAGCAGTCGCAGTAGGGATTTTTTGGGGCTCCAAAGAGCCTGGTTGAGAAATGTGGTGGCTGTAGTAACGGGACACTGCAATTTTGGCAACCATGCTAGAAGAATGGGTTTGCGTTATAATGACTACTGTAGAAGTTGTCAGGACGAAGAGGAGGAGGAAACTATGGAGCACCTTCTCTGCCAGTGTCCGGCTCTGGAAGAGCGGCGCATGATCCACTTCGGTGAGCGACGTCTGCAGGGTCTCACTGCGCTGTCGAATGCAAGTGTCGACATGATATATGGCTTCATTAGAAGCAGTGGTTGGTTTGTGTGACGGACTCACTCACTTCTCACTTCTTTCTTTCTTTCTTTCTTTCTCTATCTTCTTTCCTCCCCTTCACTCTGCTATTACTATCTCTATACAGGTACCACAAAGGGACCACGTCAGAGGACCCAAGTGAGCCCAGCTCTTGTTTTATTTCTTTCGGGCGACCTGTTAACCTAACCTAACCTAACCTAAGGGTCGGCCTGTAGCTATATTGCTTCAGCAGGACTAGCAACTGGTTTATATGACGGACTGCTCTTTTTCTTTTTCTTACTCTTTCCCCTACTATCTTTCACTCAATTCATTCCTTTCACTCTATTACCTCAATTGCTTTTCGTCTTTTCTCTTATACAGGTATCACAAGCCCAAGTCAGCCCCCCTGTATTTTTCTTTATTCTTGACGCCCTGTGCAATCTAACCTAGCCTTTTTGTTTATTTCTCTCAAATTATAAACACTTACCTGCTGGTGCTGGTTATTGTATAGCTGATATCAGCAGCAGATTTTAGCACTTTAGATATTTTTATTTAGATCCGTTTCCGTTGCAGTATCTTTACATACCTCTACAAGCACTCACTCACATTCATACTTAGCTGCCGTATCATTTCCTAAAGGTAATTTAAGGAAGGCAATTTCAAAATCTCTTTTTATACTTGCAGCTGCTGTGAGTTTTCTCTTTTTTTTTTTTTTATTAAATAAATTTATTATGAAAAAACATTTTTGTATCATTTTTTGGCATAACTTGCGGGGTTTTCTTGTTTTGTATTTATTTTTTTTTTATATTCAAATGATGGTGTGTATGTGCCTGGTTCTCACAGGCAGTCACATTTTTTCTTGAATTATCTTTTTCTTTTCTCTTTTTATTAATAAATATAATTTAAAATGTTATGTATTTTATTAGAAACCAAATATAAATGGGTTTTTAAAATAAATTTATTAAATATAATAAGAATGACATAAAGCTCTTGCGCCTGCCAGGGCTCTGCACAATTCCTTGAAAAGTGTAAAGTGTGCAAAAGAATTTTTTTGTTAAGTAGATAACGCCCGAGGAAATAAGATATTTTTTTTTTTTTTGCTACATTTAACCTACATTTTTAGCCTTCATTTTAAATAAGAAAAGCATAACGTTACGTTTATAAAAGTACTTTGTCTTCTTTCTTTATTTATGAGTGACAATAAATTAGTTATTGCTTTTTTATCAAAAAAAAAAAAAAAAATTATAATATTGACAAAGAGCATTAAGTTAAGGTTATAAATATTAAAATAAAATTGTAAAATATGCAAATTGAAGAAAGATTTCTTAAAAAAATATTTTAAATTAAAAATGATGTTTCTTCAATTTATATTAAGACATGAAATCATAAAGGAACCTCAAGTTTTATGCTGGTTTTGTTAAAAAAGAATTCAGCTGTTAAAGTTTAATACTTTTATTTCACAGAAGAAAACGTGAACTCATTTAAAAACACAAATCCAAATCACGGAACTTGATAGCAATCACAACTTCAATAAAATTTAAATGGAAATTTCGAATGTCCTAGCTTAAGCATAGCACTAGCCAAAAACTAGATAAAAAATTTTTGACTTTAAATTAGTGTTGTTAACTTTTAAATTTTAAAGAGCACCGAAACCAAAAAAAAAATGTTTATTAAAAAAACTTTTTTTTCCAAAGTCTTTATTTTATTAATTCTGTGCTAATAATAAAAAGTGGCTTAGGTCGACTTAAGTAATAAGAACTATATGTGTTGCAATAAGAACTATATATGGCTTATAACTCCAAAAAAAATGTTTCCACTTTTGTTTTGGTTTCGATAGTTTTTGAGACTCTCTTTCACGTGGTGAAAACTAGAAAGTCCTAACTTGCTTAGAAGTGTACTAAAAATGTAGAGAATGTAGAGAAGAGCACAAATGAAAGAAAAACAGATTTTTATTGAAAATCCAGAATCAAAATAATAAATGGAATTGAAAAATTGAAAAACAGGATCGCTCTTTATATACACACACGAACTTATCTCATTTATGCTCTTTTGCCTTTTTTGGTTGCCTTTTGGGCATGACTGTTCATAATGCAAAAGAAAAACTACTAAGAAACTGATGAAACAGCTGTTTCTCGCAATTTCGTTTTTGAGTCATAAGCCACCTTTTCATAGCCAAGGTCACATATAAAGGGTGTGACAACAACAAGAACGCAAGATCTAAATTTTAAATAAAACACAGATACTTAAAAAAAAAAATTGTGAAACTTTATTATATCGTAAAGTAGACAGAATGAGGTTATGTATTGAACAACATATCGGGCAGATGGCCGCCGTGGCTTCGCTGGCACTCACGCGATCTTTTAATGAAATTTTCAATGACCGTTTTGCATAAATGCTGCGGTATTTCATTAATGCAGCGTCCAATTTCCTCTTTTAAGGCTTGAGTCGTCGTCGGCTTATTCGCGTAAACCATCGACTTTAAAAAAACCCCAAAGAAAAAAGTCTAATGGTGTTAAATCGCACGATCTAGGCGGCCAATTCTGGTCTCCAAAACGCGAAATAGCATGACCGGGAAATGACTGATGCAGCAATTGAATTGTTTCTCTGGCTGTATGACATGTGACGCCGTCTTGTTGAAACCACAAGCCCTCCACATTTATTTCTTCAATTCTAGGCAAGAAAAAACTGGTTATCATTTCACGATACCGAACACCATTGACTGTTTGTGCTTGACCTGCCTCATTTTCATAAATAAAAAAAGGTCCAATGATTCCTCCAGCCTAAAAACCACACCACACAGTGACACGTTGAGGATGCATTTGCTTCTCGTGAATCACTCTAGGATTTTCCTCACCCCAAATGCGACAATTCTGCCTATTGACGAAGCCATCAAGATGGAAATGGGCCTCGTCACGGAAGATGATTTTATCGGCAAAATCAGCATTTTCATGTTGTCTCTCCAATACCCAATTAACGAACTCCCTTGGCTGTCCATGGTCAGCTGGCTTCAGTTCCTGAGTCAAATGAACTTTGTATGCATGAAGATGCAAATCTTTCGTCAAAATTCGCTGCATAGTGGATTTGGATACACCAATTTGCTGAGCTCGGTGTCGAATTGAGATGGATGGAGTTTGAGCGACATCATCACGTACAGCTGCGACATTTTCGGTCAATCGACCTGTTCGAAGGCGCGTTGTTGTCTTTACATCACTAACAGACCCAGTTTCGGAAAATTTATCCGTTAATCTCTTTACAGTTGACTCTTTTAGAGCATTATTGTGACCCCAAATTGATCGCAATTTGCGAACTGTAGCCGCAAAACTTTCACCATTTTGGTAAAACAATTACACAATGAGAATACGTTGTTCATTCGTGTAGCCTCCATTTTTACTAACCTCGTACCTTCTACTAGCAACCAATAACAATTGTTCAAAGGTCAAACAATGACACTTCGAATGGCGCCAAATTTAAATTTTGCGTTCTTTTTGGGACACCCTTTACTACAATTACCGAGATAGCAATGAAATTAATGCCGTTTGCTAGAATGGCAAAAATTGTAGAAAAACACTTTTAGGGTTTCTTTTAAAATTATTTAAAAAGACATAAGCAATTTTCCTTATTGCCACAGTTTTATAAATTTTTTCTTTTTTGCTTATTAAGGATTTTTTAAATGAATTTCTTATAGAAAATATCAAATGGAAAATTTGATTTATAAGCAACTATCGCTTAAAAACTTTTTAAAAGAGGTTTATATTCAAGATATCATAGCTAATTCTGAAACGTTTTAGAAACGTTTCGATAAAGTTTATTGCTATTAAACTATTTTTAAAATTTTTTCAGTTTTAGGTAACAAATAAATTATACTATGCCTCAGTGAAGTATCTTTGATATAAATTCTTGCACACAGTAACTTCATTGGCAACGAGCAAGCGACCTGCAAGATTCTATATCAGTGATGATCGCTCGACTTCTTAGTAACACAGGAAACGGCATTTTGAGGTACTATCAAAAGAAAACAAACACCAGAAGGCAGTACTTCTTGACTTGTAACATAATGCTTCAATTATGGCTTCGCTATGATGGCAAACGTTTTGCTCAGCTGTTGAGCAGGAATAGGAAGAATATTTCCAGACTGGTGGCTGTAATAACAGACTGGGATTACTGAAACTGGTGCAGTTGCCGTGCAACTCAGAGCAAGGAAATACTCTTCACTTCTCTGCGAATGTCCAGCTCTTCTGGCTTAGAGACCTAAATTTCTGGGTGTACATTTCATGAACGAACTAATTGATATATTGAAGATAATGTTAGGCGATCTTCTTAGATATCTCAATGCCACAGGGTGGTTCTAGTTAGTTTAAAACAGAATATTGTGATTTTACTTGAAGGGCGCCACCCCAAAACCTACCAGCCAATGCCACAGCCAAACAAAATAAAAAAAACTTTGAACAACCACTATTTTTTTCTAATGCGCGATGGTCGCTTAACAGTAAAGATCATGAGTATTTTTAATTCTGTAAACCAGTTAAAAAAATTTTTTTTGTAAAACATGAGATTTTTGTAGAGGCTGCTGTAGACATCTTGTCACAACTTGCAAACGACGTATTCGATTTTCATACTAAAAATTTCAAAAAATTCTAAATTGTATTGACTTTATCTTTTCTTGATAGCATTTTTTAGTGAAATTATTATTTTTCGTGTTATTCAGAAAAGAGTTATATTTTTTTTTTTAATTATAAAACATTTTGATTTTTAAAAACTTAAAAAAATTAAAAATGCTCAATACTTTTAGATTTTGTTTTATATTTTTAAAGCTTAATTTCTTACAAGCAAAATAAATAATAATTCATCATGATCTTTAAACAAATAGTGATTTTATACCCAGCTAAAAAAAAAAAAAACCAACATGCTCCCGGTGGTGCTTAAAAACCGACACCCAATCGTTTTGGAAAGCTATAATAAGCTTATTCCCGGTAAAAAAAATTTTTAAAGTTAGTTTTGAAAATTTTTAGTCTGCACAGAGGTGCTTATAGTTCCACAAAACTTTTCGGCTCTAGTTTTTAGTGAACAAAGCTGCTGTCAAACAGATGCCGTGGTAAACGAGCTCATCCAAAAGTCTGTATTGCAAGAATAAAAGTTAAGTAAGTGAAGCAAGCATTACATTTAACTTTGCGTAGTCCTTTGGCTGAGCTTAAATTTTAAGAAAATTTATCAACTCCCCAACACAGAAGCGAATTTTTATCTTAATTTCAGAAGAAAAAAGCCTGTTTTGCAGTTAAGAAAAAATCTTTTTGATTATTGAGCTGATTTTATAACACAAGCAATCAAATCACTGAAAACATTTCTATGGAAAAATTTTTTTTTTTATATTTTCTGAATTTTGCTAGATTTTTTCTTTTTTATTTTGCAAAGTAAGTTATTTGTTCTCTCGGATTTCTTACAAAAATTCTTAAAACTTTTCATTAAATTAATTTTAACCAAGTGAACTCAGCTTTATTCGTTTTACTTGTTCACCCATAAAAATGTCCTTCTTATTTGTTACATAAAAATTTTTATTTTCTAAAATTATTTTTCCTACTTCATGATACTCTTTCAGCAACTCATTTATCTAGTGGCCTGTTTGCTTGATAATATTTTTATTTATTATCTTAATTTGTGTTACGTTTCCTCATTTATTTATTGCTGATAACAAAAAATCGGAAGCAGAAGTAGAAATACATACAAACTGGTAGTTTGCCAGTAATTAAATTCTTGTGTTTAGCTGGGGAAAGCAAAGTTTTATTACACAATTGATTTGGGAAATTAAAAACAAGCAGTCAATGATGGGATTCAATATTAGTTTTGCTAATGAGTTGTGGCTTTAATCAATTAATTATTTTTTATTTGCACTATTGAGATTTAAGAAATGAAAAAAAAAAAAATAATTGCTAAAATATAAAAAATTTTTTATTTAATTGAAATATTTTTCAACTGTTAATAAAATTCCACTTTTTTGGGATCATGATTAAGTCTCATTTTGCTTTAAAAATTAGAACAAAAACAGCCTTGCCATAGCCTTAGCTTAATATCATAAAGTTAAAAAGCGTGTAATACATTAGAAACCGGATTTATAAATAAAAAGACAACTAAAATTATAAAAAAATTGTTTTTAAAACAACCAGACCTTAATGACTTAATTTGTAATAAATTTAATTGTCTCATTTTTTTTTTTTTTTTTTTGTAATTTCTCTTTGCAGAGTCATTATATAAAGATATAAAAACACAAAAACAAAATAGATGAAATAAAAAATAAACACACAAACCTTAAGGCTACAAAAAAAGTTAACAAAAAAATAAAAACTACCAACGACAAGCTACAAAAACATCCGCAACACCTTGTTGGTGGAAGGTGGAAGTATAAAAAAGAATAAAAAAAAAATTTAAAAACAAAAACAAAACAGTAAAAAACAATAAAAGTGTATACAAGTTTTTATAATTGAATGCTTGCTGCTCTCGTTGTGAGTGAGTGTGTGTAAAAAAAATTAAATAAAATAGAAGAGGAAAACAGAAAAAAATAAATTACAAAAAAAATATTTAAATTTATCATAGTCTGCCTTAAGGCGTGCATAACAGGAAAACGGAAATCAACAAACAAACCCCTACATAAATACAACAACTACAAAGCACAAAGCAAACAAAAATAAAGCAAAAACGAAATAAATGCAATTTTTGTTTTCAAATGTTAAAAATTATAAAAAATTTTATTTAACACGTGTACTTTAAACTACAAAAAAAAATCAGTTAAATTAAATAATAAAACAATTTCAAACAAGCGTTAAATTTAAAAATAAAAAATTAAATTTAAGAAGAAAAAATTTTTTTTATTTAAATTCAACTAAAAGCCAATATTATAAAAACAATTGCAGTCGTGGATACCCACGGTAATTTTCCAGAGCCAGCGTCAGTGCCAAAGTGTGCCAATACAACACCGCCTTATCAGCGGCTTACCAAAGCTCTGCAATGCGATCCAAGATGCGGACACGAGGTAAGCATTTTATTATTTATTTACTTTTATTTCTGTTTTATTTATTTTGTGTTGGTGTTTATAAATTTCAACCAAAAAAAAAAAAAAAAAAAAAACTAAATACATACAAACAAACAAAATTTGTTTTTATTTGAAGTTCAGTTCATGTTTATTGTACAATTGCGTTTTTCCCATAAAGTTGTAGTTCAAGGTTTGTTAAGTTTTTTAAGTAGTTTTTTTTGTAAGTATTTAGTGTTCGTTTTTTTTTTTTTTTTTAATAAAATTTGTGTTAAGTCATCAACCTTTTTTTTATTGATTCAGGTTTTTTTGTGTTCAAAATTTTATGAATAAAAAATTTGTTAAATTGAATTTAAAAAAAAAACGAAAGAATTTTTCGAATGAAAAAGATAAAGGCCGCTTTTTCATTCGTTTCTCAATACACTATGTTGTTCTTTTACTGTAACAATTTCAAAGAAAACCCGAAGTAATTTTTAAATGTACTTGATACACCACTTAAGCTACTCCTATCAACGAATGGCTGCAGAAAAAAAAATAAAAATAAAATAAAGACACAAAAAACAAACTGCAAACAGAAAAGAACTTCGGTTGTAGGAACTAAATTTGTTTTCAATTGAAAATTCAGTTGCGGTAATCAAATATTTTGGTTGTAGCAAACAAAATTCGATACTACATTTAAAAAATTTTGTTGTCTTAAAAGTATTTCGAGCTGTTAGACCAATTTTATATTGTTAAAATTAAAAAATTGTAATTTAATAAACGAATTTTTGATTGTAAACAACCAAAGTTGTTTTCTCAGTGTGTAAGCAAAAACGTTTCAAAATTTATCTTTTTAAGTAAAAAAATAATTTTATGGTGACTGTTAAAAAGCAATTTTAAAAGACAAAAAAAATTATTTGAATTGAAAATGTACCCCCCGATTATAGTTCACAACACAAAAATGTTGTGTTGTCTCTGTATTAATTTTTTTTAGGAAATTATGTAAATTAATTTTGTTTATTTAGAAAAATAAAACTGAATAAATTTTTTTTAATTTAGTTTTTTTGCTTAATGCAGGTTTTCTGTTTGCTAAAATACATATGGGTAAATTAGACCCTCTATATTTTAAATTAAAAACAAAGTCCTTGTTGTCTATTTAGCTAAAATTAAAGCCTAAAATTTCGTAAAAAAATTGTTTTAATATTTTTTTTTTTAATTCAGTCATTTCACTCCTTGACTTATTTCATGATCATTCTTGATTTTTTTTTTCTGATTAAGAATTTTCTTCGGTGTAAGTTTTATAAAATTAGATTTCTTTAGTGTTCCGTAATATTTATAAAAAATTTACCCCCCGATTATGGGTTGCCTCGTTTACAACACAACATTAATTGAACATGCGATTATGATTCACAACATCTAGCTGTTGTGTATGTCACACAGTTGTATATTAATGTTAGTAGATTTTTTCTTAAAAATACAAACGTGAAAGAAATCAACATTAAAAAACAAAAGAAAAACGAAGTACACTAAAATAAATCTATTTTGTTAAAGTTAAATGAAACAAAATAAATTGGAAAACAAACATATCACGAGTGGTAAAAATTAATTCAGAACAGTTCCAACCCATTGGAGCTGTTAAATACAATGTTAGCAAACATTTTCTGGTACTAAATTTTTAAAATTGTTCCACATAAACAACAATGGTTTCGCTGATGAAACAGACTAATATTTTGCTTTTTTTTTTTTGCTGATAGTAGTTATAAGGAAGTAGAGGCAATGACATGATGCAGTTTCTCAGAAAACTGTTTGTTGAATTAAAAAAAAAAATTAATAAAAATTTTTAAACAAAATCAACTGAAAATACATTCTTTACAATTTATTTAAAAATTGTTCTGCATTTTTATTTTTAAGCCGACAAGAAAAAACTAATCACAACAATTAGACAACATCTAATAACCAGTTTCTATTTTTATAAGTTTTTACAACGCATAAGACAACATGTTGTGACCGATAATCGCCGAAAATTAACATACACAACTAAAAAGACAACACAACAGATAAGTGTTGTAAACGGTAATCGCAATTCACCACACACAACACCATAATAGTTAAGTGTTTTGAACCATAATCGGGTCCGTAATTCGTTTCTGTGCATTTATTATTAATTAGTTTTTTTATGTGGCGGCCTGATGGCCTATCTCAAGTTTCTGTTCTGTGAGCCACCTACTCGACAACACAGAGGAGTGACAAACTAATTTAGACCCACTCATAACCTTATCCCCGATATTCTAGGTGGGCCATCCATAAAATTTGTGTTAGTTTAATAAAAAAAAACCAGTTAAATTCGGCTGTGCCGGGTCTTATATACATTTCACTATGTTGGCTAAATATTAAAATTTTTTACTTAAAAATTTCAAAAAAAAAAAAAAAAACAAAGCAAAAATTAATGAAAAATTTAAATATCGGTTGTTTTGATATTTCTCGGCCATTTGTGGACCAATTGCTCTTGTTTTTTACAACAGATATTACGACTGTAATTTCTGTTAAGACCGTATAAAACAAAACACGCCAAAAAGCCACTCAGAAAAATGGTTAGCAAATAGAGGTAGCCGCGACTTTTGACTCATAGCTCCCTGAATTATAAACCGATCCGGCTGAATTTCAATATCAACTGAAAGACAGAAACAGCTGACAGATTGGTATGCTAAACCCTTCTCTACGTTTTCTAGGGACATCAGAAAATTGATTTCAACGACTACACGGAGAGAAAAAGAGACAGATGGACAGACGAACATCGCTTTTTTGATATCGCTATTTATAAAGACTCAGAATATATATACTTTATAAAATGCCCCATTGACGGTGTAGAAATTATTGACAAAAATTTGACTGATTTTGACATTTCTATTCGAACAGAGAGCAAAAACGTTTCATAGTGGTCCGAAATTTTGTACTGAAATTCTCTCTTAATTAAAATTTTTGTGTAAAATTTTCTTTGTTAATTACAAATCAGCTGTTTGTTTTTCAAAGTAGAAGCGAACGATACGTTTATATATAGATTACAAATCTAGACGACCTCCCCTTTAGAATGATATATGTCTCATATCGTAATCTTTTATGGTTAATTTGAAAGTCACTAAAATCCCTGGGATATATAGAAATTTCAAAAAAAAAATTTTAAAATAGTCCAAAGTAACTTCTGAGTATTTGGGTAGAAGATTAAAAGTTTAGAAGACCTCCTCTTTATATGTCCCATCCCACAATCTTCTATGGTTCGTTCGGAAGTTACTTTGGATTATTTTGAAATTTCCATATACCCCAGTGCTGTTGATCTAAGTGATTTTAGCAACTTCCCAACAATTGTGCTACGATTTACATATCTTTTATGTGCTGCTTACAGAACACGAACAATTTAATCTTTTCAAAAAATTTTATGGAAAATACTGCATTTTCAAAAACAATTTCAAGTGTTTTTCATGCAGAATTTTCATTTACTATAAACAGCACATAAAAGTTATAAATCGGAGCACCTTTTCTCAACTTGTCACTCAATTCTAAATTTAAAATCTCATCAAAAACGTTTGTGTTGCCCCCCCAAGTCTTAACTAAACTAATTGGTCATAAATCATTAAACTAAATCATTTTATTTGTTGACTGTATTAAAAAAATCTATTAATTTAAATGGGCTATAATAATAATAAATTTATTGATTTGTTTTAAAAATAATATAATTTAAACATTATCTGGTGGTTATTGATGAAGTTATATTGACATTAACAATAACATTAATTAAATAAAACATGAAATATTTGTGTGCTTTATGGCAACATGCTGTTTGGCTTAAACCGAGTATAAATAAATAATTAAATAATTATTTATAGAATGTACAATTAGGGTAGTTCAAATTTTAATTTAAGAAATCCAAAAAAGAATTCTTTAAGAAACCAGGCAACAGGGGTTAAAAAAGCAGGCTTTTTTCTTGAGTTATTTTTTTTTCATAAGAATTTATGGACTTAAAATTGTTTAAAAAAAAAAAAATTGCGTTTTTAGAGCGACTCTGAGTATGGGCTATCACATGTCAAGCAGAGGCTGAATTACCGCCCTAAAGAAGAAGAGATATTAGAACACATATTGGTTTAATTTGGACTTGTTTTCGTTAGTTAGCACAGCACTACCTACAATCCTCTTTCATAACTCCCTGGCTCCTTCTGCTAAGTGTACACCTAATTCTCTTTTTACACGATAGATACGTTTCAAGTGCCTACACATTTTAATTCATTCATTTAATGTTTTATTTATAAAAAAATAAATTAAATTTGGAAAAAAGGGATATCAGTGCCATGACCAGAATAATTTTGTTCATCATGTTGTGAAATTATTTTTGAATTAGTTTCTCTAAATTCTCTAAATAAAAATCGTGTTAAGACATAACAATTCATGTTTTTCTTTTTAACTAGTGTTAAATGAAATTCGTGTTAAATCAAATTCCTTTAATTTTAATTCTATTTCTATTGGGATAAAATTTTGTTTTTAAATTAAAAAATAATTTGAAGCTTTTTTGTTTATAATTTGGTTTTATTTAAGTTTTTTTTTTCGTATAACAAGTAACGTTTTTCAAATTTTCACGATCTAAAAAAATGAGTGATTTTTAAACTGAAAAATATTTTTATTAATTTGCTTGCAAGCTGAAAAAAAGTAAAATGATTTAATTGTGAGGACAATCCCTAGAAGAAAATGTAATTTAAGGAAATCAAATTTTAAGCCTTAGAATTATAATTAAATTTAGCTAAAACAAATTTTTTTTATTTTTATTTAGAGTTAAATTTTTTTCTTGAACAATTTTTATTTTTTGAATATTTTTGCACTATAAGTTCTGAACTTGTAACCCAAAATATTGAAAATATACTTAAGTTTTCACTTTTAGGTTTTAAATTTTTTTTTCTGTTTTAATCGATCCATCCTAATGCAAACCATCCTAATGCAAACACATATTAATGCTTAAGTGTTATAATATCTCCCATCACTCCCCTAAAACATATGAATAACATAATTTAAAGTAATATTTGTTAATCGCATTTCCATTCCCATGCGAACAAAAATGCAAAATCGATAAAGTACTAAATTATTAAATCCAGACTTTTTCTTAAGAATTGTTTAAAACATAACAAATTATTAAATCCAGACTTTTTCTTAAGAATTGTTTAAAACATAACAAATTATTAAATCCAGACTTTTTCTTAAGAATTGTTTTCTTGCATTTCCGTTCCCATATGAATAAACGAAAATGCAATAAAATAAATAAACGCAATTACGCAAAATTAATAAACAACTACAAACCTAATAATTTATTTTCTTAAGAATTGTTTTATTAAAAATTATTTAAATCATAACAAATTATTAAAACCAGACTTTTTCTTAAGAATTGTTTTCTTGCATTTCCGTTCCCATATGAATAAACGAAAATGCAATAAAATAAATAAATGCAATTACGAAAAATTAATAAACAACTACACACCTAATAATTTATTTTCTTAAGAATTGTTTTATTAAAAATTATTTAAATTATAACAAATTATTAAACCCAGACTTCTTCTTAAGAATTGTTTTCTTGCATTTCCGTTCTCATTTAAATTAACGAAAATGCAATAAAATAAATAAAAATACAATTCAATAAAATATATTTGTAATTAGTATATAAGAACTAAAAGATGAAAAATAAAGTTAGTTATATTTTGATCAACTCACTAAAACAATCGTGTTTTTTTTAAACAGTTCATAACCTGAACTTAAAATTGGCGCAGTCGGTAGGATACCGCAAGTCCTACCCAACGTAAACAAATATAAAGTTTCAAAAAGTGAAAAACAATATTTAAAGGATAAGGAAAACAAAAGATTTCTTCATCTACGCGGTAGAACTCGAAATTTCAATTTCTAGTGCGGTATCTGTGCACAAACCTGTGAACAAATCCAAGTTTGTATTCATCCTGCGAAAGATCGTAGATGATACAAATCCTTTGGTAAAAACTCCAAATTTTTTTTTTTGGAAAATAAAAACAAAAATATCGTTAATTAAAAAAGTGAAAATTTTTATGAATATTCTGTCTCACTAAAATAAAAATCCTTAATTAAAAAAAAGGAAAATTTTTATAAATAAGAACCTTTGGAAAATAAAAAAGTGAAAATTTTTATAAATATTCTGTCTCACTAAAATAAAAATCCTTAATTCAAAAAAGGAAAATTTTTATAAATAAGAACCTTTGGAAAATAAAAAAGTGGAAATTTTTATAAATAAAAACTTTTGGAAAATAACAATATCCTTAATTCAAAAGTTTTATGTCTCACTAAGGACCTTTGAAAATTTTTAATTCAACAAATGAAAGAACATCTGTATAATAAAAGTAGCAATATCCAACAAGTACATTTTTTTTTTCTTCACCAAAATTAAACCATCAAGTGACAACACTCTTCAAAGAGAAACTCAAAAATTTTTTCACATCCAAAGAACAACTAAAGATAGAACCAGAACTCAAAGGAATCAGAAGTCCTCGATGCCAGTCTACACCAAATTAACATTAAGAGTAAGATTTATTTTTAGTCTATAAAAAAAAAAAAAAAAAAAAAAAAAAAAGGAAAATTTTTTTTATAAAATTCCTGTATAAAAAGGAATATATATACATACATATATGCAATTTCAATTATAAATAAAACCTAATATCTTGCAAGTGCTAAATGAATATAAGGCAGAAATTTAAAATAGAATTAGAAATAGAGAGAATTATTTTGTATACTCCAAAAGAAGAGGATATTGAAATCCTGGAGAGATACTCTCGTAAAATAACATTAATAAAAAAAATTGCAAAAAAGAAATATTTAGTTAAGAAAAGAAATTTAAAACATATTAGGGTATAGAGAACCAATAGGAAAAACAACAATTACAAAAATGGTAGACCAGGTAGTAGAGCATGTTAACAGACTAACAATAGACCCATTGAAATACCTGAACAGTTTACCAGAGTTTAATGGGGACCATAGGGACCTACAAATCTTCACTACACTCATAGATAGGATACACCCACATCTGCGCACGTTTGACGAACTATCACAATTACTATTTTCGGACATAATCAAGTCAAAACTTAAAGGAAAAGCCAGGCAGACTATCGAAATAAACTGCCACGCCGTCTCCTGGCCAGAGATAAAGAATATTTTGCAAAACAACTTTGGGGATAGGCGATCCTGTGAGGAGCTTTTTGATGAGCTACGAAGTGTAACATTTAAAACAAATACGGTGGAATTTTATGAAGATATAAAAAGTAAACTACATAGGCTAAATAATAAATTAAAAGTCATATTAGGGGAAGATGAAGCCACCAGACAAAGTGCAATCAATAATATGCACACCGCATTGAACATTTTCAAAAGCAAGCTGCCCGAGCCCATGAAATCAATATTATTTTGCAGAAACCCAACAGATTTAGAAAAGGCCATGGACATTCTGTTCCAAGCCGGGTATGCTTATTCGACGGACAATAATAAGTTACACCAAAGAAATAACTCGCAACCAAACAAACGAAGACATTTCCAGAACCAACCCATGAACAACACACAATTCAGACATAACCAACAACAACCTTTGAATAACCAACAACCTTTTAATGACCAGCGAACAAATTTTCCTCGAACGTTTCAGGGACAATACAGACACCCTCAACAACCACATCGAAATCTACATAATCAAAACCCATCGAACCCACCTTTCATTCCGAACAGGCAAAACTTCAGACACCCACCGGAACCTATGGACATAAGCAAAATGGAAGTATCAGAAAATTTTCGGGCTCCAGCCTCAGGGGCAAATTACCATCTATAACAATTAAGACTAAGTTAGGACACATACGATTAATTATAGATACAGGAGCAACAAATTCAATTTTAAATCCTGGGATTTGTCATCCCAAAAGAATTCACTTAACAAACCCTCTATTGATAAAAACATTACAACACCAACTTTGTGTTAATAAAAAGGCTATAATACCCACTTTTGAAGAATTAGGAGCAATAGGCACACTTGAATTTTTCATAATAAAATTCCACGACTTTTATGATGGCTTAATAGGCAATGATATCCTAAGACCATTAAATGCTAACATAGATTATAAGACTAGGAGTATAACTTTTGGCAACAGAACATTGCCAATGATTTTTGAAGATGGTAAAGTCAACGACGACGTAATGTGTTTTGAAAAGAATAACGAAAAAATCATAGCAGGAGAAATTTTTAGAATGGAAGACAGAAGAGAAATAATCAACTTACCTGAGAACGATCATTTGACTACGCAGAAGGTAGACTACGATGGTTCTAGTACTATTGAAGGTGGAAATAGTAAACCACTGACAGAACAAATTCGAACGGAGCACCTGAATGTTGAAGAAAAGGGACAACTTTTTAAATTAATAAGGAAATACCCAAACATTTTTTATCGGGACGGTACTGAACTAACGTTCACATCCGCTATAAAACATGAGATCAGAACTCACGACAACATACCCATACATACCAAATCATATCGCTATCCCTACATACATAAGAACGAAGTAGAGGCACAAATACAGGAAATGCTCGACAACAAAATTATCAGACACAGTAACTCTCCCTATTCCGCACCCATTTGGATCGTGGCGAAGAAGGCCGACGCAAGTGGGAGAGTCAAATGGAGGCTCGTCGTCGACTATCGGAAACTCAACGAAGTTACCATAGATGACAAGTACCCAATTCCTAACATCGATGAAATCCTTGATAAGCTGGGAAGATGCCAGTATTTCACCACTTTGGATTTGGCCAAAGGATTCCATCAGATCGAAGTTAGGGAACAAGATATTCATAAGACCGCCTTCACCGTGGAAGGAGGACACTATGAATTCATTAGAATGCCGTTCGGGTTGAAAACAGCCCCAGCGACATTCCAAAGACTGATGAATAATGTTCTTAAAGATTACATTAACAAGATTTGCTTAGTTTATTTAGATGATATAATCATCTTTTCCACCTCCCTACAGGAACACATTAATTCAATTAACTTAATTTTTCAACGCTTACAAGAAGCTAATCTTAAAATACAGTTAGATAAATCGGAGTTTTTTAAACGGGAGACTGAATTTCTCGGACACATAGTGACACCTCTTGGAATAAAAGCTAACCCTAAAAAGATAGATTGCGTCAAAAATTTCCCAATGCCTAAAACTCCCAAACAAATAAAACAGTTTCTTGGACTAACAGGATACTATAGGAAATTTATAAAAGATTATTCCATGATAGCTAAGCCCATGACCAAATACTTGAAGAAGGACACTAAAATGAACACTGATGACCCAGAATACATAGACAGTTTCAATACACTTAGAACATTACTAACTCACGACCCAATTCTGGCCTATCCAAACTTCTCGAAAGAATTCACACTTACGACGGACGCCAGCAATTTTGCACTAGGGGCAATACTTTCTCAAGATAACCACCCCATTTGCTACGCGAGTCGTACTCTTAACGATCATGAGTGCAATTACAGCACTATCGAAAAGGAACTTCTAGCCATCATCTGGGCTACCAAATATTTCCGCCCATACCTCTTTGGAAGACAGTTTAAAATAGAAACAGACCACAAACCTCTCACATGGCTATTTTCAATTAAGGAGCCAAACTCCAAATTAGTAAGATGGAGGCTTAAACTTTCTGAGTTCGATTATAAAATCGTTTATAAAAGAGGGATAAAAAACAGTAACGCCGATGCATTATCAAGAATAGAACCCGAATCTGCTAACGTCAATGCTTTGGAATCAGAGGTGCTTAAGATAAACGAAACGGAATCCCCTATCAACATGTTTAAGAACCAAATCATCATTAAGAAAATTTCTTCAGGTGCAGCCAGGATAAAGAATGAGAACGTCTTTAAGAATAATAGAAAAGTAATAGGAATTAAGAAACTCGACAGGGAAACTTCAATCTCTCTTTTGAAAAATCATTTCAACCCAAACCAACTGAATGCAATTTATATAGAGAGTGAATTTTTTAACACCCTGGAGAACGTATATTTGGAACTTTTTTCAAATAATGATAAATTTAGGATAATAAGATGCACTAAGTTGCTTAGAGACATCAAAGACGAAGAGGAACTGACGGATACTATAGAAAAGGAACATTTAAGTAAGAATCACCGAGGAATAGAGGCTGTCTACGGGGAACTAAAAAACAAAATATACAACCCCTACCTAAAATTAAGAATAACACAATTCATTAACAATTGTGAAGTATGCACCACTGAAAAGTATGATAGAAGACCACCTAAAATACCATTTAGAGTCAGTGAAACTCCACTCAAACCTCGAGAAATAGCTCATATAGACGTATTCTATTCTTTGAAAAAGGAACTTTTTATGACAATAATAGATAAGTTTACAAAACATGCAGTCGCATACAAGATAAGCAGTAGAACTTGGACAGAATTTAGGACTAAACTACTACAGTACATAAATACATTTGGTAAGATAGGAAAAATAGTTGTAGACAACGAGCTAGGGTTTAAGGCCATTCCAATGCGCGAATTCCTCAATGAAGAAAATATTAATATACACTTTACCTCAAGTAGTAACCACACTTCCAATGCGGATATAGAACGTCTACACAACACTATAAATGAGCATATAAGGCTTTTAAGGCACGATGAAAAGAATAAAGAACAAACAACAGAGGAGAAAATTCTGCGGATAATAGGATACTACAACAATACAATTCATAGTACAACGAAGATCAGACCCATTGATTTCCTTAATGGAAAAATTAATGAGGAGAAATATACAGAGATTCATGACTTGATGACTAAGAAAAAAGAAGAATACATAGGCAAATTGAATAAAGATAGGACAGATCTGACAATAGAAGATGGTTCAAATTATATCAAAGAGATTAGAGGGGGTAAAAACCATAGGAAATACAGGAAGATAGATAGTAAGAAAATCGATGACGACCACGTCGAGAACGTTAAGACAGGGCACAAGTATTATAAAACCCATATCAGACGAAGTAAGAAATTTCAAGATAGGGATAACCCTAGAATAAAAGTTAAATAATAATATTTTCCTGAGTATACAGATATATAATATACAACATTTCCAGATGACACTTTGGATTTTTCTGACGACTATTTTTATAGTTACCTACGGACAATACCTCGACATCCAAGACCTATCTGACAATCATGGTTATATACCAATTAAGATAAGAGACGTAGAAATCATCGATAAATACATTAGGATAATTCACGCCATCAATACTACGCAATATATGGAAACAGCCAGTTTATTACAGGATAATATCCATAAACTTTCGGATACTTACACAAACATCACTCCACTACTGGAAAGCGTGAATAAGAACATGGAAATATGTAAGACAAAGATAAATAACTTGACACCTAGATTCAGACAAAGAAGAGGATTGGTGAACGCAATAGGCAAAGGACTAAAATTTATGGTAGGCACAATGGACAGTGACGACGAAAAACAAATTTTCGACAAAATTATAAACCTCGAAAAAAATAACAGAGACACAATGACAACGTTAAACGAAGTCTCATATTTAAGCACTTCTATGTCAAACAGGATATCAAATATTACGAACCACATAAATAGCCAGCAGAAAATAATACAGACCTATGTAAACAGATTCAAGACAGAGACGCAGAATAGAATTCTCAACTTAGAAGACGAAACCCTATTTTTACAGAACGTTTTCCGCATTAATAACGACATTAACCTACTAATGGACCATGTAAACGAAATTGGACACGTTATTTTTAATTCAAAATTAGGGATAATTCCTTCAGATATACTAACAGAGGAAGAATTTAATTTTATAGGAAATATAGAATCTTATCTTCAGACAAAAGTATCTCTAGCATATAAAGAAAACTTCATAGTATTGACATTGAATGTTCCAAGATTTTTGAACAAATCATTTTCAGAAGTAGTATTTGAACCAATTCCTGATAATAGAAATAGAACCTTATTACTGAACAGTAGCACTGTACTTATTCAAAAGAACGAAGTATATAAATCAAACACATTGGAATATAAAAACTTGGAAAACATAAATGATAATTGTCTAACGAGTATTGTCAAAAATCTTGAACCTAAATGTAACATGAAATTAACAAAAGACTCAGAAGAAAGGGAAATTTACCCTGGTTTACTTATATTCAAACACTATCAAGATAAAATTGAAACTAACTGTAAACATCCATATAAACTAGAAAACTTTAAAACTTATTTAATTAAATTTGAAAACTGTGTTGTTAAAACAAAACTAAAGACTTATGAAAATTTTAAAGTAAATATAAGAGAAATATTTATCTTGGAAAAATTTATATTAAAAATAAATAAAGACAATGTTGAACTTACTGACTTAGATATTAAGGATATACATTTTAATGAAACCATAAAAATTGTTAATAATAAATTTTTAAAAAGCACTTTGATAAATACCGGTGGTAGCATGGGGATTTCTATTATTTTAATTATTATCTTTATCATAATCTATGTAAAAACACTTAAAACAAGAACCCTTATTGTTTCCTCGGCGGAGCCTCAGACTAACGGTGGGGGTGTTATAATATCTCCCATCACTCCCCTAAAACATATGAATAACATAATTTAAAGTAATATTTGTTAATCGCATTTCCATTCCCATGCGAACAAAAATGCAAAATCGATAAAGTACTAAATTATTAAATCCAGACTTTTTCTTAAGAATTGTTTAAAACATAACAAATTATTAAATCCAGACTTTTTCTTAAGAATTGTTTAAAACATAACAAATTATTAAATCCAGACTTTTTCTTAAGAATTGTTTTCTTGCATTTCCGTTCCCATATGAATAAACGAAAATGCAATAAAATAAATAAACGCAATTACGCAAAATTAATAAACAACTACAAACCTAATAATTTATTTTCTTAAGAATTGTTTTATTAAAAATTATTTAAATTATAACAAATTATTAAACCCAGACTTCTTCTTAAGAATTGTTTTCTTGCATTTCCGTTCTCATTTAAATTAACGAAAATGCAATAAAATAAATAAAAATACAATTCAATAAAATATATTTGTAATTAGTATATAAGAACTAAAAGATGAAAAATAAAGTTAGTTATATTTTGATCAACTCACTAAAACAATCGTGTTTTTTTTAAACAGTTCATAACCTGAACTTAAAATTCTTAAGCTTATGAAACACAGCACTGACATGCTTGTAGTTACATCATTGTTTCGAATGAATTTTCCTAGTAGCTAAAGCTGCAATATGATGCTAAACTAGGCTAGGCTAGACAGGCATCTCAAAGAAGAATAAGTATAGAGCTTACTTATTCAAACGGCATCTTGCATATGGTAAATGATGCTCATCCGCCATGTAAAATATATAATAAAACTCACTTGGCGGCTTTTATGATGAGTAACCACATCAAGCCTAATAAATAGAAAACCAAATTATGCTTTCAGCAAGTTATTTATCTGCTTACAAAATAAAGTTGTATTTTCCAGACGAGTTGATTGTTTGTATTTTAGAAACAACACACACATTTCCTTGGTCATCTTAAAAAAAATACAATTTTTTATTATTAAATATTTTTTAACGAGCACGGGCGACTTTTACCAGTTGCTCCCAAGGTCTAGACAGGAATTGCTCTTGCGATAGCCAGATTAAAAGGTTAGCGCGCTACCTACCCATCTACAGAGCACTCTAAAAAAACGCTTTTAAAAAGAATTATATTTCTTGTTTTTTAAAGCTTTAGTTTGATTACAAATTTTACTTCAAATAAATTTTAAGTGACTTCTGCTACCACCTTTAATTATACTCATAAATAATTTTATAAAATACTAACTGTTTTTACCCGTTGTCTTCCGGTCTCGTCGGATAGTATAAAAAAAATACGGAACTATATGAGCTGTTATATTTGAAAGTGGTATAAGTCCACTTAAAAAAATAACGAATTATCGGCAATTTTACTAAAGTAAGGTTAACATCTAACAAGAATTAGCGCTGACTCATTTTTAAAAAAAAGTGGACTTATACCACTTTCAAATATAACAGTTCATTTGCTTAAAATCTTATCTTTGATTAGCTGTTTCAACCCAATCTGGCCAGTACTAGTTGGAGACCTTTTAACTGAGCTGCATAAAGGTGGGCGTGGCTGCTCTAATAGTATTTGATGATCATTCTTAGAATGTTTTGAGTTTTATGCAGCAAATTTTCAAAACAAATCCATTGGAAAATAGAAGTTTTATCTTTAAATGCACATAAAAGTGGGCGTAGCTTTATGTTATATAGACTATTGTACTTGTTCATAATGTGAAAGAACTTTTAAAAGTGGTTCACAAACAAACAAATTTTTCCTTTTTATAAAGTTATTACAGATTTATAAATAATTGATTTACCATATTTGATTGTGAAATGAACCGCCAGTGCAGTGGCCGTACTTCATTTTCAGTAACAATAAAATTATTTTAAACATATGACATTTAAATCATTAAATTTATTATTTATTTATGTGTGTGTATGTGATTACGAGAGTGGGTTGGTATAAAAGCCAATCTGATAACAACAAAACGAAAAATTAAAAAACATTTTGCGTTTGATAGTCAATTTCAATTAGAGTATTTCAATGGAGTATAAACACACAGCCTTGTGATTTAAACCAAAAACCACAAATAGTAGACTTGATGTTTAACAATTTTGTTTTACAGGTTTTTATATTTTTATATATCAATGCTTTCTAGGGGCTTGGCAGACACATTTACTCGTGTTATTAGCAAACAGAGAAAGGCACATTTTTGCTGAAGCTGTTCAGAATTTTATTCTTTAAAAGCTCACCTTTAATACACGTCCATGTTTATATGGGATTGTAAATGTGTGTGTGTTTATTTTTATCTGTATTTGTATACGCATTAAATATTTTTGTGATTTCTTACCTAAAAATGATTGGTTTTTAAGGTCTTTAGAAAAAAAAAAAAAAAAAAAAAAAAAAAAGCTTTACACGGATAAATTAGTTATCAAAATAAATTGACAAGTAACAGGCACTCAAGAGAAATGAAATATAAGAAAAAGAAAACATATAAACCATTCCAGACACAGAAGAAAATAATTTCTTTTTGTGCAACATATGAAAGTATTTCCTAATAAATTAATCACACACCATGTCTAATATAAAAATATTTAGATTTATTATTATTGGCTTCGATAAATCATTAATAAAAAAAATTAAAAACACACACACACTTACATGTAATAATGAAAAAATAATTTAATTTTATTAAGAAAAAAAAAATAAATAATTTAGAATTTAGACGACTAGTTTTAGACCATTTAATGTGCTTTAAAATTTTTTATATGAAAAGTACTCAAAATCGCAATATTTTGTCTAATTTTCTTTTATCGTTTTTTAGACGAGAAACATTAATTACATTTCAGAACAGATTGTAGTATCATTTTGATTCATTCATTCATTGCATGTGTTTTTTAGCTGATTAACTGGCAAAAGCAATAAAAATTTGATTTTCATAAAAAATTTCTCAATGAGTGTTACAGAAACAGCATATATTTTTCAAAAAGCCTTAAGTTACACTTAAAAAAAAAATTACAAGAGAAGCCCTACATTTCTTTACTCTTTTTCAAATTTTTACAGTTGAATATATTTAAAATTCCAATTATAGAATAGAAAATGAAGCTGTTGATTTCAAGTTTAAGATTTAAATACTATTAGCATTTATTATTTCACAATTCTTTCCAGTTTAGTTTTAAGCTTCAATTTACAGGTAATTTTAACAATAAGGAAAATTAAATATTTATGTATAGTTTAAACTTTAACAAAAATTTAAATCATTCTTTTAGATTTATTTTATTAAATTAGAGAAAACTAAACTTGTCACTACATAGTATAAAGCAAAGTCGCTTCCCGCGTCTGTCTGTATGTATGCTTAGATCTTTAAAACTACACAACGAATTTTGATGCAGTTTTTCTTTAAAAGATAGAGTGATTGAAGAGGAAGGTTTATATGTATAATCTTGAAAGGTTTAACGTCACAAATCCGCCTGGTCGGTATCTGGCTTATTTGCTTACTAAAGGGTGTTTTTTATAGACGTATATAGCTTTAAGTTGGCATTACTGTTCAAGATGACGACCGATTTAACAGCTGTCAAGTTATTTATTCTCAGTTTGGTTTGGCAATTCATCATTAATAGACTCACGCCTGAACAACGCTTGCAAATAGTGCAATTTTATTTCGAAAATAATGGTTCTGTGCGGAATATGTATTTCACGAATTTTGTTTAGCGATAAAGCGCACTTCTGGTTGAATGGCTACGTCAACAAACAAAACTGCCGCATTTGGAGAGAAGCTAATCCTCAAGTGTATGTCGAAACACCGTTACATCCAGAAAAACTGACTGTTTGGTGCGCTTTATGGACTGGTGGAATTATTGGTCCGTACTTCTTCAAAAACGATGACGGCCAGAACGTTACAGTCAATGGTGATCGGTATAGAGCCATGATTACTAACTTTTTCATTCCTGAATTGAACAACCATGATGTCCAGGAGCTGTGGTTCCAACAAGACGGCGCAACATGTCACACAGCTCGTGCCACAATCGATTTATTGAAAGACACGTTTGGCCTCCAAGATCTTGTGATTTAACACCGCTAGACTACTTTCTGTGGGGCTATGTAAAGTGATTGGTCTATGCGGATAAGCCACAAACGCTTGACCATTTGGAAGACAACATTAGCCGTGTTATTGCCGATATACGGCCACAAATGTTGGAAAAAGTCATCGAAAATTGGACTACATCCGAGCCAGCCGTGGCGGTCATATGCCAGAAATCATATTTAAAATGTAATGCCACAAGATTATCTTTCGCATAAATAAAATTCATGTCAATCGAATAATCCATCGTTGTTTTATTGCAATTTAAAGTTCTATACGTCTATAAAAAATTTAGAATTAATTTAGAATTAATTTTTAATTAAAAATTTAAATAAATACATGAGATTTAATAAAAAATTTTATTTTACAAAAGTACTATTTTTTTAAGTGGTATAAGTCCACTTAAAAAAAATTAACTAACGGTAATTTTAACAATATATAGACATCATTTTATTAAAATTAACTCCAACTCATTTTTTTTTTTTTTTTTTTTGTAAAGTGGATTTAGACCACTTTAAAAAGTAACAGCTCAAATAATAATTTTTTTTAGAGTAAAATTTAAATTTTTTTCCTGAAAAAACTACGCAAAGTCAATCGCAATATCGATATAAAAGTAAAAAAAAATCAAACGTTTTAATAAAAAAAGAAAAATCTCAAACAAACTTACAAATAAATTTGCTTGACTTAAAAATATATTTTCCTCAACTTAATTTTAATTTAAAGAAAATGAATTTTAATTGTAGGTAACGGTTGGCCGACGCATAGGACTCTACAGATTTTGTGGCGATATAGGACGTGGGAATTTTTCCAAAGTCAAATTGGCTGTACACCAGCTGACAAGAGGTAAATTAAAAAAAGATTTTTTCTTCTAACAACTTCCAAACACAAAAAAAAAAGAAGAAAGCAAACTTGATAAAGTATGCAGCTTAAATTTTTCCACAGAATTTTTTGTTTTTTTCTCTTTTATCTAAATTTTTTTTTTGTTTTTGTTTAACCATTTGATTTCAGACAAAGTGGCCATCAAAGTAGTTGACCGTGCTGGCTTAGATGCTAAAGCATTGCGTATGCTTTCAAGTGAAATTGCTACACTTGAATGTGTTCATCATCCTAATATTTTAAGGTATGTATTTACGAGTATGTATTTATATGTTTTTCATGTAGTGGTGTTCAAAATATTAGCAATTAAAACATTAAAAGGCCACGAGAAATTTAAAAATATAAACGTGCTGTTTCTGTGACTCCACACGGATTTGAAAATATGTGGAATAAAATTTTTTTCTTCTTATTAAATGAAAACTTTTATGTTTTTTTAATTTAATCACACCCAAAATAAAGCAAAAACAAAATTTAAAAAAATTTTAAATGAACCACAGAGTAGTGGTGCTGAATTTTTCAATTTAGAATAATATATTCGGATTCGGAATACAGAACAGCACTGAAAGTTTTAGCTGCTTTTGCAGTACTAAAATAAAACAAAATTGTATTTGGCTGTCCCTATAGGTGAGAATCTGCTGACTGCCGGTTTAATTCTTGCCTTGACCCTGGATGTTAGACTGTGCAAAGCTAAGCCCTGTAGTTCACTACTCACAGTACGTTTTTTACAGTTTTCAATTTTGCTGTTCTAGATATAAAAACCGATTGAAGCCAACAATCTGTTACTCTTTGCTGATGCTTGGGTTTTGCTAAAACCATCGTTATGGCAACTGAATCCCATATAAAGGCAACTTCAAGGCGTAGGTGATTGCATTTCGAAAATCATAACAAAGACGTATTAGTTTTCTTTCAACTTCTCAAAATTTTTAAAGCAAATTCTTCTTTTTTTTTTGTGCTTGGAATTTGTGCATTTTTATTTCTGAGTAAGAAATGGTGATTCTTAAAATTGAGTAATTTTTCCGACTCAAATTGTAAATCGAAATAAATTTTGATGATTTTGAATAAAACAAATATAGAGCGATTTCTCTAATGTAATCGACTTCGGCAGCTTAAACAATATTTAGTTTGCCAATACTTTTTATTTAGTTTGTCATGGTTTGTTTAGTTAAATACCCTGTGACATTTTGACACAGCCAAGCAACTAGCGTTTCACAAATTACTAGGCCCCGCTATAATCTTCTCTATAAATTCTCATATTGTTTTTTAAGCTTTAAGGTTGAAAATTGTTGTTGGTGTGTTGTAGTGCAAGAAATTTGTCTTCTATTTCTAATATCAAGTTGATTATTGCATTCGCATGTACGTGCTGTTATTTACACATTCCCATACACACACGCACACACATTCTTATTTTTGAGCGTGTGTGTATGTTAGTTAAAGAACAATATTTGGCAACATCCTGTTTACTTTTTGCCACAATATCTGCAAACATATTTTAGACCATGAACAGGAAATGCTTTATATGAATGTGTGCGTACGTTTGTACGTGTTTTATTTTTAGTTTTGCGGGCATTCCGACGCATATGTATGTGTGTGTGTGTGTACCTTCCCTAAGCTTATTTCATTTGTATTCATTCATTTACGACTACAGTTTAAGGCTCTCAGCCATTTCGTTGTACATTTTTTCATTTTCATTTTCCTTTCAACTTTATTTCTCCCTGTAGGCTTTTTGAAGTAGTTGAAACATTGGGTCGTGTTTATCTAGTCACCGAATGGATACGTGGCGGTGAGCTATACAATCACATCACCCAAGGTGGTCCGTTACGTGAAATACATGCTGCACCACTATTTAAACAATTGTTATTGGCTGTGAAGCATATGGTAAGTGTTTGAAGAATTTATTTATAATTTAGCTTTTGAAGTAGTGAAATATCTCACATGCCAACAAACATCAATCAATTTAATTCTCTGATGCCTAGCTGCAGCTAAAGGGAATAGAAAACACATACTCACGTTTGCACAATAGAATTTCTTATCCAGGGAAATGCAAAATTTTAATTTTCATTGCTATTGGTAGCCCCTGTGTAGGCGTGTGTTGTGTTGACTTTGAACATCCTTTGATTATAACCAGCATAAAGTGTTTATTAATTTGTTTATTTTATTGCTGTTGTGGGCATCATATGGATGCCTTCCATTGTTACTTGGTCGTTCCTACTCCAACCAAATAATAAAACAGCACAGTTTAGGCTACGTTCATCGTGATATAAAGGCTGAAAATGTGTTGCTGCTATCAGAGGATCGTTTAAAACTGGCTGATTTTGGTTTTAGCACACAATTAATTAATGGTGAGTATGTTGATGTTACTTATTTTTGTCATTTTTTTTTTTTTTTTTTGTCAATGAGGCAACAAACATTGTTCTTTTGAAGTTTTAATCTATTATCGCCCGCAACTGACAAAGAAAATTTAAGTTTTAATTTAGTTTTGGCTTTAAAAATGCAAAAATCATTGAAAATTATTTGAATATTTAGTGAGAATATTAAATTTTCATGTTTGAAATGCAAATTAAAAATTTTGTTGAATGAAAACAAAACACGAATGATGGTTATTGTTGTTTGATGTCATAATCACTGAACAGCATCTGGTTAATGTTTTTTGACAAAGTGCTTATGTCGTGTTGAATCATTAAAAAATTATTATTTATTTACAAATTAAAGGGTCACAAAAGTTCAATGAAAAGTAAAATTCATAAAAATAATCATAAATTTATAATTATAACCTGAAGAAGCTACAAAAATTGGAGCGAAATATCGATATAAAAATAAATTTTTGAAAAATAAGACCTCAAGCTTAACAAAATAGCCATTTTAATTAAAAAGAAAAAGGTCAAATAAAACTAACTAATAAAAAATTAATTAGCAAAATAAAAAAGCTCAACATCATTTTAATCAAAAATTTTTTTAAATGAATGTGACTGATAGATTAAAAAAAATCAAAAGAAGGCCGGCCGACTTGAATGACTGATAGTTTAAAAAAAAAAATCATAAGACAGTTTACTTAAGTATTCTCACTTTTTAAAAGGTCTCAAAGCAAGAGTGCAGTTTGTCCTTTAATGCTGCAAAAAAAAAATTGTTAAAATCTCTTGTAATTGAGATCCATGCTGTCCAGTTGAGGTCACAAGAACTCCGTTATTCTAAAGCAGAAGATGAATTTGGCTTTGACTTCACCTTGCTCTATAACAATTACAAAGCATTGTTCTCAAACAAAAAGCTTCATTTTTAATAATCGAAATAATTTCAGAATTGCCACTTGTATAATAAAAAAAATTAAACGAAATTTAAAAGGTGTACTCTTACTGAGACACGCTTATGTACCACTAAAGAAATCAAGTTAAAGGTGTTAGAGTAAAAGCTGTTAGCAACACCCTGTGCTATTCCCTGCAATCCACATACTTTATTATCTGTCAACCTGTATACTATTGTAATCTAGTTATAAGTAAAGCTTAAATAAAATCTTAATCTTTGTTTGAACGTCATATAGAAAAGTTCGTCTTTTATCTCGTTTACTTAATTAACAACTCACTTCCAGGACACTCACAAAAGCAATAGAAGAAAAATTTATTTTATATTATTTTTAACCATTAAAAATAAATTTTATTGTAAATACTTTCTTAGAAAGCTTATTCTCTAAGTCTAGTTTACAGGTTTCTTATCATGATAAATTTTCTCTTAAGTATTTTTATTTTTTTTTTTTTGTAATTTAAATGGAATGGAAGTAAATTCAAAATGTCATTATTGAAAAAATTTCATTCAACGAAAACAAATGTTTTTTTCTGGACTTTTGTGTGCAGTTTCCATAGCACAAGCCATCAACTCTTCTAGAAATTACAACTATTCAAAGCAAAGTTTTTTTGATAAATATTTTTAGACGAATTGATTGCTTGTAATAAAGAAACAACATATTAATTGAATTCAATTATTTAAGTACAAATTTTTTTAACGAAAAAAAAAAATTATTTCATAAAATTTTAGGTGCCAATCAAAAACTTGACACGTTCTGTGGTTCACCGCCATACGCAGCACCGGAATTATTTTCCGATGATCATTATATTGGTGCACCAGTGGATGTGTGGGCCTTAGGTATTTTATTGTACTTTATGGTGGTTGGCAATATGCCATTCAGAGCGCCAACGATACCCGGTTTAAAAGCAGCCATACTAAAAGGAGATTATTTATTGCCAGGACAACTAAGTCTGCCATGTATAAGACTAATACGTAAGTACATTATCGTGACTTAATAAATAATTTAATCAAAATTCTTTTGTGTAAGTGAACTTTTTTTTTTGACCATCGGCTCTCAGGGTCTGGGCAGGAATCGAACCTGCGACCCTCAGATTGATGGGTTAGCACGCTACCCATCAATCTACAGGGCACCCTAGTGAACTTTTTAGTCACGACTTCTTATAGTCAAACTCATGAGAAATATTTTCGTTTCTTTAATGGGCCCTTGTTAAACAAAAATGTGTTTTTTGATTGTTTTTCATGTGGCCGTTAATCTTAAACTACTGGCTTAGGTTGTAATAATAACACCCATGTTCAGACAAAAGCGCATTTTGCAAAACCCTTTCTGTTTTGAAAATGCCAAATTCATTTTTTTGAGTTTTTTTTTTAAAGAACATATTAAAAACACCCACAATTTTTAAAATCTTATTTTGGATTACAAAAAGATAATTTTTTTTTAAATAAAAAGAAAATATATTTAAATTGAATTGGTCACCATTTTATTTTCTCGTTGGATAACACCTATTTTGCAATTTACACCATAATCGAAAAATTTATAAGATTTCAGATTTACAAAAAAAACTATATTTTTTCTTAAAAACATGTTTTTTTTTTCTTATAAAAAAAATATTCGTTTCTTCTAAACAGCGTTGCCATTTTAGACTTTTTAGGCTAGATTTAGCCTTTTTTTCTCGCATTTAGCCTTAAAATTTATGATTTAGCCTCTAGCTTTTTTTAATTTTTAAAATAGCCCTAATAGGATTTTTTTCTTTTTTTGTTTTGGGAAAATGAAACCAAATCACACATTAACAAAACTAAAGCTGAAGAAAATTCCTGAGCAAAACATTTGTTCTATAAACTTCGCACATGAATTGGATTAAATTTATATTTGGCTTACGTGGCCGCCTAAACGACCTTCAATTAGAGTCGTAAGACTCCGTTTTGATCAAATTTATATTTAGTCTGCACAATGTTCGATTAAGTTGCAATTAATTTTAAAATAAACTAAAGAAACGTTTTACTTAAAATTTTGATGTGTGCGGAGAGTGCGCAAAAAATTTTTTATCGCACTATCCGCGAAAAAAAAACTCAATAGGTAACTAGTTCTACTACTGACTCTTTCCGGCCACTTTTTAGTAGAACTGGTTACCTTTTTGGTCATAACTTGCTCAGTTTTTAATATATCGACTTGATTTCTTTTGCTTTGAATAGCTAAACGTATTGGCTTTAAAAAAAATTTTTTTCTTTTAAAAAAAAATATCTACTTCTTCTAAAATATAAAAAAAAATTTTTACAAGCAAAAAAATATTATTTTTTTATAAAATTTTTTTCTTTTAAAGTGTATTTTTTATAAAGTATTTTTTTTTTTCTTATATAAAATACTTTTTTTCTTAAAAAATATTTTTTTTTTTGTTATAAAAAATTATTATTTTTTAAATATTTTTTTTCTTTTAAAATTTTTTTTTTGTTTAATCTAAAAATATTTTATTCTTCTGAACATATTTTTTTTTCTTCTGAAAAAAATTTTTCTTTCTTCTGAGGATAAAATTATCTTCTCTCCCTTTTTTCATAATATCTTAAAATTCGATCTTCCTATTTGCAGTTTATAATTTAAATAAATTTATTTGAGCTTGAGATAATTTTATTAATTATTTTATTATTTTTATTCCAATAGTTCATAGTATGTTTTAGGTTTTCTTTCAATTTAAACAAAAAATTAATATTATTTATAATAAAAAAAATATTTAAGTAGATGTTACACAAAGAGGTAGTAAAATATCGAAATAAAAATATTAAAATTATATTAAAAACTAATAATTAATTAAAATGATCTCAAACTCAAATAAATTTATATATATATATTTTTTAAATATTTGTAGCCCTACAAGAAAACAACAAACATCTTTTTATAACAAGTCCTTTTAATTTATATAACAAGAAAGCTTAAATTTTTCTTTTTCTCTTATTTGTTTGTATTTTTTTAGAACGCATATTGATTCATATCCCAGCCCGTAGACCCACCATTGATGATATGCTCAATAGCCAATTTGTAACCCATCCAAAATTAAGCAACGACTTAATGCAACATGAAATTAATTTACGCTCAAAACCAGTCAAGCGCTCCGGTTTCTGGGTACGCTCAAAATCAAGACGTATGCGTAAGCAGTATTCCTTACGAGAACGCTATATGGAGCTAACAAATAAACCACCCATAAATATGAATACCAAACGCACAGATGGCTTTTTTGTTGATAACTTTCTACAGCCCATAGAGTTAACCAACGATATACCTTTAGAGGTGATTAAAGAACAATCGAAAAATAATACACCCAAGAGATCGTTTTTGTGTGGCACATTAAAAAAGAAAGTGGGTCCCATGGAGGCAACAGAAAAAGAAAAACAATTAACAAACGGCTCATTAAACAATCATAAATCTCCCTGGAATGCAGTATTAGCACCAGATTGCCCCTTGTTTAAAAATTATGATGCCGAAAATGGTTCGTACATAATGTTCCCCACACTGGCAGATGACTTGAATGGTATACAGCCTTTAGAGTCAGAGGCTAGACAAATTCTTGAAGAGTTGGGCATAACAAGTGAGATGCTAAAATTGGCCTCACAAAATGCCCCACGTAGTGATATTATAGGAGCGTATCGCATTGTTATAAATCGCTTACAAAAACAAGCGTGGCTGGCGCGTAAGCATGTGGAAATGGCTCTGCAAGAGATGCCCAGCAAAACAGAAAAGAAAATTGAAAGATCATGTTGTATACTTTAGACAACGTTTTATGCAAAGCAGCTGTAAAACTTTACAAAATTTAATTTTTACAGACGAAAAAAGGTGCCACATTTTAAACAAATAACAAAAAATAAACTTTTTAATTAATTTAAATATAAAAAAAATATATATGTAGCAAATCGATATAAAAAATTTTACCAAAAAAAAAAAATTTACTTAGAGAAATAGAGAAATTAAATGAATATTAAATACAAACGTAGATTTAAAAAAATACAATAAATAAACCAAAACAAACCAAACAAAGAAGGAAAGAAACAAAACAAAAATACATTTCTCAGTTTTCTAAAGACGAAAAATAAAAGAAATGATCTCCTTTCCAATGAATAAAATGACACAAAAAAACCACAATAAAAAGAAAATCTTGATAAACAAAATTAAATGAAAAAACTCAAATTTAAATTCCAAACAAACATAAAAAATTTCAAACAAATTAAAACAAAACTTTAAGCGTAGATTTTTAAATTTAATAAAAATGAAACCAAAAAAAAATTTTTGATTTTAAATGAAAGAGAAAACGATTAAACAAAATTTCAATTTCAATATAAAATTTGTTTTTAAAAAAAAATCTCAACCAAACCAACTTGTGTTAAAAAATAATTAATAAAAAAAATTCTTCTTCAGTTTAAAACTAAACCAAGACGATAAATATTTATTCAAACTTGAGGTTTTTTCCTTTTTGAAATTTAAATAAAATAAAGGAGATGGGTGTGAGATACCCCCAAAATAGACTACAAGTACCGCCAGCCAGAGGACCTTGTGTATAGCCCATAAGTTTACTGCCCACGGTTTAGTCTTCAAATGAAATTAATTATTCTGTTCAGCAAGAGCTCACCTATTTCTGTGGGAGTCTTGCCCTACGAAACCTTAAGACCTTACAGTTGAGAAAAGTAATAGGTGTCTCAGTAAGAGTGCACTTTTTAAATTTAGTGTATTTTTTTTTTGGGACAAGTGCCAAATCCGAAATTTGACAGCTGTCGCATTCCGACTATTAAAGAATAACGAGTTTTAATTGTGATGGATCAAAAAGACATCAATGCCAATTTTTCGAAAAAAGTCATATTCTCTGACGAGACGGATTTCTATTTGAATGGCTTGGTAATGCATGTGGATGATTTAGGTGAGCACCTGCTGCTAGGGCCTAATCTCACCGTGGTCAAACCACGAATGATATCCGTGCCTACCACTACAGCCCCTGTGACCAATTAAGGACACAGGTAGCAAATTGTGTGTGTTTCTGCCATGTCACACACACCACCCTTGTTTAGGGAGTTGGGCCTATCCAAAACCCGTGTCGAGTGACATCTGTTTCTATGAAACAGCACATCGAAGAACATGCCACCCTGCCGTTCCCAGCGTACCTTTTGGTCTCAACCACAGCCACCACGTGAACCCCCGAAGGGGACCTCACCAATAACCGGTCACAGATTCCGCTGTCCGAGCATTTGGGTGTGCACGAAGTCCACAGACCGAGCAACGAACCAGGGATGTTGTCCCCAGAACATCATCCATTAAACCCCGTGGGGTTGGAACGAAGTTCGGTCCACAGACTCCGAGCACTCATTGTTCAACCATTCGTGAGCATCAGCTCTTAACCCATTGCTCGGACATTAGTGCTTCCTCTGTGGGGCTACCGGCTCCCGTGGTACCAGTGTTGAGAGTCAGTGGTCGGACCCCGAAGGTATCCTTTAGGTAAACCCTCAGGTTTCCTTCTGCCAGATTCAAACCCATGGCAGTTCCAGGTGCTGGCGCACCTATATTCCCCGGTAGTGATACATCAAGGTGGAATTTCACCGAGAAGACACACCCCGGGGGTGAATGGCTTGGTAAGAATGGAGTTGTTGTGGCCTCAACTGAACAGCATAGAACTGGACGACATAAGGTTTCAGCAAGATAGCGCCACCTGCCACACAGCGCCGATATATTGCAGCATGATTTTGAAAAGTGCCCTCTTACTGGGACAGCCTTTACACTTTCCAAAGTTTTGTCATTCAAACTATAGAACCTGCATTGACTGATCCCAATTTTACAGTGAAGATATCTAAGATCACAATGCTTAGTGCATTTTGAGATGTTAACCTCACTAGCGTTTTTTTGCTCTCAGAAAAAGGTCAAATACAGAGGTAAAAGCACTTCAAAGCTCTTGGCTCAGCCATTTACGAACCAATTTTTTTTTTATTGAATCTTTCTATAAGAAAATTACAATAAGTATTCAAATCTTAACGAACCAATTGCGCTGAATTTCAATAGCAACCTGAAAACAGGATTAACGTAATAAAAAGGACTCAGACAGCTGAGTACTGTCGCCGATTCCCAAAGTTCTGAGAATTGTGAAACTCATTACTTAATTACAAGTAATAAGAAATTATTGTGTGAATTATTATATCCTTATAACGAAATTAAATTTTAAGGTCTTGAACTACGAGATAATTGGCCTTACAGTTCCAAAGTCATTCTGAGGTTATCTCACTCAGGCACTTGTTAATCCTATCGATATCAATATGTGTAGAATAAAGTGTTTTAAGGCATTTAACATCTGAATTGGCCATTTATTTTTGTTTAATCTGACGTATAAATCAAACTGAATTTGACTGAAGGCATAAATTATATTAACTTAGAGGGTCGCTATGCGTTATTACTTAGACACATCTTGAGCAAATCTCATAAGAAAAAATTTAGCTTAAGTTTCAAGTGTCTATTTGTTAGTATGATTACATAAGATGACTATGTGCTTGAATCGCTTGTGCAGAGCATTCAATAAAGAAGAGAACAAAGGAATTACTCTGCTTGACGCGGTCATGAATTCGCATTGTCTCGGCATATTGACACACTTGACGAATATGAGGAGCACAGTCACAGCAAAACACATATTTTGTCTACAATACTTACAATTGTCGGATATGGCGGACAAATCATCCAAAGAAGTCTTGGAATTCTTAATGAATACTAGACTCAGGGAGGATTTTTAACTTGAGAATAGTGTCACAATAGGTCTATTTTGGCCGCAGTGGCCAGGTGACTTGTTTCCTCTGCTCATTCTAACTCTAAGGCTTGAGTTGTGCGGCTTATAAGACGGTTTTGTTGATACAATATCGCTCTTTCACTTCAATAGTGTCAGACTTCAAAAAATATGATTTAAAAGAAAAGCTATTTAAAGCTTGCAAATTAAAATTTTTTTAAGCTGAAAAGAAAAGCTTTTAAAATATTTTTGCAAATTATACAGTAAGATATTGGAAATGAATTACTTTAATGCAATTAAAATACATATTTTTAGAGTTATGACACAATTAACGTGCTGCATGGCATGTAGGACCGAAAGGTTCTTTCGCATATTTGTTTTACAAACACGAAATTTTATTTTAGTTTTCAACACAATTATGCTAAGGAATTTTTCGTTCGCATTTAGCTGACCAGCCCATTAGCTTGTGTCTATATTACTCAATTCAAGTTAAAATTAATTAATGGTTACGTATACGAAATGTAATTAAGTGGGCGTTACAGAAACACCTAAATTAGTCATTGCCGTGATAATACAAAATGTATGAAGCAAACCGAAATAACTCGAAGGCAACTCTGAGCATTTGGAAAATCCAATTTTGACAGCACGCTAGATAGTGAAGTTGGCCACAAAACAATTTATTTTTATTCTCTGTTTTGTTACTGTTAAAAAGTAATGACATGAAATTTAAATACAACCTCAAGTTTGAATATTTTAAAAAATTTTAAAGCAAATCTTACACTACAAATAGTTAAGTTCAGAGAAATATAATATTCTCTCTTGTTCTGTATTCTGAAGCGAACTAAAAATTATGGAATTACATTTTTCCTTCTTATTATGTACTCGTTTTTGACTTTTTATTTTTTTTTTTTTATTTTCGCCAACTTTCTTGCATTCAGATTAAATCAAACAAATAATTTTAAAAATGCAGCAAAGGCTATACAGATTCAGAATACAGAAAAGAAGTGTTTGATTTGAACTTGGTTTTGAAAATAGAAAAAAATTATGTGAAAATTTAATTCAATATAAATTTCAACTGAGCTTTTAATTTTGAAAGTGGCACAAGTCCATTTAAAAAATAAAATAAGTATATTAAAATGATCACTAACTGTTTTTTTTTTAAATATTACTTTATACCACTTTCAAATACAACAGCTGATATAAATATAATATATAAAATTATAAATTTTTTTTTTCTTTTTGTTATTATTTAAATAAAAATTTCCTGATTAAATGAATTTAAAATATAAAAAAAAAAAATTTACTCCCATGGAGTTATTTAACAACAACTAAAAAAAGGGTTTTAGTTCCATTTTTATACAAATTTCCTAGTTTTATATATTTATTTTTTACATAATCTTCTTTTCTATTTATTTAGTTTTAATAGTTTTTAAAGCTTTATATTTTATAATTTATTTAAAGAAAAACAGACATTTTATTAATTAATATGAAATAAAACATAAAAGAAATATTTATTAAATGAAATAATTAATAACAAATAAAGAAATTATTTATGAAGCCACATTTTTGCTTTTTTTTCTACAAATTTCAAGTGAGTATAAAAAGTTCATTAAATTTTTTGAGAAATAATTACAGTCAGAAAAAATCTTTTGCATTAGATAACTTTAATCTTTTAATAATGAAGAAGAAGCCTTTGAATTCCTAATGAATACTAGACTCTGAAAAAATTTTTAAAAATAGATTTATTTTAGCCGCAATGACCAGGTTACTTGTTCCCGCTCCTCATTCTAATTAAAATACAAAAGTTACCATTCGCATTTAATAAGGCTTTGTGGCTGAAGTACTAGAGTGGTGACTGATTGCTTCTTAACTGCAGATTCCATGGTTCAACTCTAGTGAAGCTAGCGCACAAATATCACGCGCTATTGTAAGTGATTCTGTATCGTTGTATCCCTTATATAATTGCTTCTGGGTAAGCATAGATTTTTGTTGGATATAAAGAATATTTTAAAGTACCAGGTATTAACTAAGGGATTCATTGGGCCATAATTATAGTCACACTAAAGTCGGTTCTTTTTTTAAAACGACTTTAAATTCATATAATTCTTATGAACAAAAGTCAGCTTTTAAAAAAAAGCCCACTTTTTTGTGACTATGATTATGGCCCATTGTTTTTCTCAAGGACATGCATAAGCCGCCTGGTCCAGGGTTGGAAGCCAATATGCACCTTAAGGAAAAACTTTAAGGCCTGTTATTACAATTTTATGTAATTAAAGTTAAGATTTTAGGCAGTTTCTGGCTAAAACTTTATAACCAAATTTCGGGTGACACACTATTCAATATGTAACTTATCAATATTTTTTTAATTTAATGTTCAACTAAAAGCTTAATATTTGACTTATAAACCTTTACTTTAACCCTAAATAACGCCCCACAATATTTAAAATTCATCAGTTCTAAGCATCTTACCCTAAATTTATCTTGAAATACAGTCTCTATACTTTAAGAAAGGTCGCCATGTAGGTATTTTTATATTTAGTTTTTTGTTTTTTTACCAATTTTTACCACTCTACACTCTACTTGCTTCGAGAATTCCCACTCATATAGTAAAAACAGCTATAAAACATAATCCAAACTGTAAATTCCACTTTATCAAATGGTTTTGTCTTTTATTTTTAAGAAAACGTATTTTCGTGCTACATTTTTTTTTTCAACGACTGGCAACTTCTTCATTGTCGTCATTTAAAGTTTTAAAATGTTTAGTAAAATAAAATTTACTAATAAAACTGTTAATGTGTAGTAAGTAAATTTAAGTTAATCTTAACAAAAAAATTTTTTTAAATAAAAAAACATAAATTGAGAATTTAATTTTCTATTTAGCAAAATGAATTTTTTAAAGGGAATATTTTGCTTTATTAACAAATTTTCTTTAAATTTCCATTAAATTATTTGGAATTATAAAGTTTAACAAAAAGTAATCGTTATTCATGCATATTCCAATTTATGTTGTTGTGCAAAATGCATTATTTTCCTAAAGCTGTTTCATCATAATAATAGAAAAAGGAAAAAAGAAAATTCTTTTTCATAATTGGCCTGTTAATTTAATATTTACTTGAAACTTAATTTTTTTAAAAAGTTTAGTTTTTGCTTACAAATAATTTTCATGTGTTTATGTAATGAAGTAAAACAAGAAAAAATAATTTTCTTTAGAAATTGTCCTCAAGCCTTTCAGTTATTTCAAGCATCCCTGAATTACCATAAAACTATTAAAAGGAAATTAAAATATAATTTTTTTTTTATTTCTATACTACCAAGTGTTTACAAAGAATGAAGAAAAATGATTAAATTATTCTTGTTTCTGTTTTGCTTTTGCTGGGGCAAATTTAATAAAAACGCATGCACATCCTGTTTAAAGCAAGTGCGGCAACTAACTGAATAATGTAAATAATAAATACAACTGCAACAACAAAACTGGTTAAAAAGATATGATGCAGTTTTTATAGAAAAACAAAACAAAATATAGAAAATGAACCAAAATACTCCCACTTTTTTCTTTTACAATCTGGAAATGAACCCTTGCACGTGGTTTTCTAAAAGTCACTCATACTCAGCGAGTTTGCGCTTTGAAAATTGTCTAGCAAATGAACTTTTGTTTTCAAAAAACTCTCACTAACGAACTGGAGAGGTGCCAAAAAATAAATAAAAAAAAATAAAAAGCAGCAGGCAGTCAAAACAGGCTGCTCTTCAAACAAAAAGCATGAGTTTATGGAGCACTAGAGTAGTAGTATCATTAACAAGTGCACATACATGATTTTTTGGTTTTGCATAAATTTATAAAGGCAAACACACACACACATGGATTTGAAGAAAAAAAAAACACCAACACCAACTCAACACATAACCACATGCATACATGCATGTGACTGGCAACTGAACGCGGCAAGTTGGGTTTTGTGTGATGTTGTGTTCGTGTATGTCTTATGTCTGCCTCTATGTGTGTGTGTGTGTGTGGAAGTATGCAATATAAAAGTCATCTTAAGTTAAAACCGAAAACATGGTCAATAATAAAAGCATTATAACGTTTTAAATGAAGAAGATGTTGGCTGGCTGACTGCTTGGCTGGCATCTCGTTAGTAATGCAGTACAAAAACAATGTAAAGGCCAACGGAAGCCAAAGTATGAAAGCAGCCCAAATACATACATACGTTCTTTTCTATTTTCCTTACTCATATAATTTTTTCTTTTTTTTTTTAGAGAAAAAAAAATATTTATCCAAATTTATTTTCCTGAGTGCGGCAGTTGTGTTTAAATTTTCAATAAATTTTAAAAGGATTTTAAGAGTTTAATTTGTAAACAAAAATTCTTGATTGCAAAAATAAAAGTAGACTAAAAAGAAAACTAAAAAGAAAACAGAAATTTCACACCTACTCCCCACCGAAATTCTACAGATTTGTAATTGATTGATTTTTGAGTAACAAGACACTGTTAGCTTACAGAATTCCCTGCAAAAAATTTCAAAATGAATTTATTCGAAAGGAATATGCGAATTAATTATTAAATTACTAACCTATTTTGTATTCATCAGTTTAAAATTTAGATTTGGAGTTTGTAATCAAAATTCTGAACTATAAAGTTAAGCTAAAGAATTTAATTGTTAAGAAAAAAAATTTAAGAACTTTTGTCTTCAGAAATGGCTCTATATTAAAGAGCTTGGGACTAGTTTATCCTTTAAGCTCTACGATTAATACTGCTGAACTGATGGCTATAAGAAAAACAATAGATTGGCTGTGGTAAAATAAAATATTTTGCAGCAATATTCGCATACTAAAAGTTTAACTGCAATTAGGTCTATTCGGCATCTACTAAGGCCCAAAAATGGCGGGACATTCAGCTGTCACCGTCATTGAAGTACTCAGATATGGGACTACTATAGGAAGCATTTGAGCAAATAGCCTGGCAAGGGATGGATCGAGGCTGCAAGAGCATAATATCGCCATGTTCTGCAACATCCCCTTTGGCCAGGACCTAACACAGTAATTTTAGTTGGGCTATTCTTGATTTTGTAGGACAGAGAGAAAAGAAGAATGGAAAGGGGTACAAACTTGCTCGTAATCGGCAATTCCCTTTTGTTCTGCCTTCGTCTCTTATACAGGGTGGGCCAAGAGAAACCAAGGGGTGTAAAAGTTTAATAACTTTTTTGTTTATTAACTTTTTTTTATTTTTTCTTTCAGATTATATAATATACAAAATGGAAATTTTTTTACACTAAGTATGAAAAATGATGTCTCTTAAATGACCACCGTTTTCAGCTTTGCACTGATGGGCTCTTTTTAGAGCATTTTCCATAACATCGTTCGAATTTCTGCAACAATGTTTGCCTTGAGTTCAAGGATTATCTCTGGCTTGTTCACATACACTCGCTCCTTCAAAAAACCCAAAAGAAAATAGTCGGGTGCTGTCAAATCTGGCGATCGCGCTGGCCAAATAATTTCCGAATTTCGAGAAATTATTCGCTCTCCAAAAATTTGACTTAAAAGTGCCATTGTGTCTCGGGCAGTATGGGCAGTGGCTCCGTCCTGCTGAAACCACATACCAGGTCTGTTTTCAAGAGCAGGACGTAAAAAATTTTCTATCATAAAACGATACCGCTCTCCATTTACGGTTACAGCACTTCCATGATGTGATCCCACACCATACTGTACACCTGATGGGGTGCAATTGGCGTTGATGAATGGCTCTTGGATTTTGAGAACCCCAGAACCTACAGTTCTGCTTGTTAACAAAGCCATTCAAATGAAAATGAGCGTTAAAATAATTGATCTCTGGTTTAAATAATAAAATTCTATTGTTCTGGTTCTCTGTTCAGTTGTGAACCTCTCCATTATAAATTCTCCAAGTGTTGTCTGTATAATCTGAAAGAAAAAATAAAAAAAAATTAATAAACAAAAAAGTTATTAAACTTTTACACCCCTTGGTTTCTTTTGGCCCACCCTGTATAAAAATGTCAAAAAATAAGACAGGTAATTTGAAGGCTGAATGAATGACTGAATAAGAATGCTAAAATTGCCAAAACAAAAAATTTGTGTGTGGACAAAACCACAATTTTACAAGAGAGGTGTGGTCTTGGTCTTTCGAACTACAAACAGTTAATCACATACTCTTGATTATTAGGTACAGCACAGTTCAGATGTATGGACGAACAGGAGTGTAGTGTAGCAAGAATGATCTGCTTGAGACTGGAAAGCAGTCATATTAAAAATTTGCTGTGGCTCCAGAAGGTCCAGCTTGGGAATGTAATGGCAGAAATAAAGAGCCCTTCCAACTTGACAACCATGAGAGGAGAATGGATTTGCTATCGAATGACTAGTGTAGAAGTTGTCAGGACGAAGAAGAAGGAGAGGAAACTATGCAACACCTTCTTTGCTTTTGGCTTGCACTAGAAGATCAGCGTAAGCCTTACTTGGGGGAGCACTTCTTGCAGGGTCCACTTGAAAAAATTAATTACCGCAAGCCAAACATCACTACAAACATGTGTAATATTTTATTTAAAAAAAGTGCTTGTAAACCATTTGAAGTATGCTTGTGCAGCCCTTTAATATACACCAGCGTATACTATAATTTGATGTATTATCTACTTCTCTCTTTCGCACTGCTTCTTATTTGCTCTTTCTATCGCTATCATTCTTCATTTTTTTCCTTTCTCTACAGTTATCACAAAGAAACCTCATCAGAGAACCCAAGTGAGTTCTACTTCTGGTTTATAATTAAAGCACTCTATGCAACCCACGAAAAAATTCCGCTGGAATTAAATTTAAAGTTAAGTTAAGTTTGGAGCTAGTCTGCTCTAAAGCAGAAAATGGATGAAGACTAATTTGGGTTCTCTGCTATCACACCAAATAAAAAGGTTAATGGGTGGCAAAGAAAGTTAAAGCGACAGAAATAAGTCAAGTTGAGAAGAAAAGGAAGTCAAAATATCAAGAAGAAAAAGAAAACTACCTCTGGACCAACCTTTTTTCACAAACCCATGAAGCGCAACTACTTTTATAAACTATATTGCAGGGAAGTAGATCGCGCCAAGCCCTCGACAAGCTAGAATTGCCATTGATTGTTGACAATTCTTACAGTAGTCGTTAAATAATATACTTATTCTTCTAGAATGACTGTGTAACTCACACTAGCCAGTTATCACTCCTTAATTGAGTTCTGTAAAGCCCCAATAGATCACAGAAGTGGGTATGATTCAATCTGGGGCAGATTATTCACGTTGTTTCCAAATCTATTCTTTAATCTACCTAGAATAGGCAGAAAAATAAATAAAAAATTCAATTCACTTAAATCTATTTTTCATTTAAAATTACCAAACGCTTTTTCTGTGTCCAATAAACTTTTTATTTAAAAAACAAACAAAATTTCACTTCTCTACTAGCAAACGATAGTTTCTTTCGTGCATTTGCATTGCGAACAAAAATTTTTGTTTTCAATACAAACCTCAACAAAAAAATATACAGTTCGCCTGTAAAGTAATAGCCAGAAATTTCTTGTTGAAAAATCCGATATATTCTCTACTCCGTATTTAGAAAAATTTATTAAAAGCTTTATATCTTCCTAAATTTTTTTTTTTCCTTTTAATATTTATTTTCATTTTTTTAAGATAAAAGAAAAACATAATTAAACTCTGGCAAATGACGTCATAAGAACTTGATAACAATTGGCCTACTAAAACTTTTCTTGGCAATCTACAAAACAGGATACAAAAATATAAAAAAAATGGTTGCTTACATTAGAAAAAATACAAACAAATAAAATCAAACCAACATACTTTTAACAGATACTTTACAGTCCTATAAGTAAAAAATAAATAAAAATAAAAGTTAAAAAGGTCTGCATCGTGCCAGCATTTAGATACAAAAATGAAATTATTAAAGTTTTTTTCTATTGCTACTTTCTCTCTCCTTCAATCTCTATATTCGCCTCTCTCTCAAGCACAAACCACTAAAAAACATGCAGCAGCATCCATCTGTTTCACAAGGTTATAACAATTTTTATTTTGTTTATTATATAGGGTCCGCCAAATAACTTTTTTTTTTTTTAAAATGCTATAAAAACATCGAGTGTAGCTTCGGCTGTGTGGCACGTAGCGCCGTCTTGTTGAAACCAAATGTTGCCAATATCCTCCTCTTCAATTTTTGTGAACAAAAATTCGTTCAACATGGCCCGATAATGATCGCTATTGACTAACAGCCACTCCTTGCTCATTTTCGAAGAAAAATGGCCCAATTATGCCTCTGGACCAAAATCCGCACCAAACAGTGACTAGTTTTGGGTGCGTCGGCTTTTCAGTGTATGCGTGCGGGTTTTCTGTGCCCCAAAAGCGACAATTTTGCTTGTTTACATACCCGCCAAGATCAAAATGAGCTTCATCTGAAAAGATGATTTTTTTGCCAAAATCGGCATCTTCTGTAAGTCGATCGCAGGCCCCCTTAGCGAAGCAAAAACACAACCATATTCTTTCAGCGGAAGGATAAAACTAATTATCTGTCAAAGCAGACATGAGCTAAGTGTTACCATTCACGAAATAAGCACTTTCGATGGCGGACCCTATATAAAAGAAAAACACAATTGAAGCAGAAAATATGTAGAAATTTCTGTGTGTGTGTGGGTGTAAAAAAAATACATTAATATTCAAATAATATAAGAAGTATTGGCATGATTACGTTTAAATGTAAATGATTTTTTTTTTTATTGCTTTTATGCTTTATTTTCTTTTTAAAGGTAATTAATGTTGAAAAGTTTGATAAAAAAATATATCGCTCATTTGCTGCAGTAGTGTCACAATTAAAAAAACAAATACTTTACAGAGAGAAATTTAAAGTTTACAATTGGCTTTTATGGGAAAAAAATTTATGCTGAAAAGGAAAGTGCTTAAAATACAGATTGAAGCACCAATTGAGCTACAATAAGATTTAAAAAAAAATATGAACTAGAACGCCAATAATATCAATTACTTATGTACGACAAAAAATTAAATAAAATGTTTAGCCTGCTGTCGCTACACTATCCAAATCCCCGTTTCGTTACTGTAATAAATTTATTTAATAAATTTAAATATTAACCTTTCAAATAGAAAAAACCCTATTACTCATATGAAGAAAAAGTTATTCCCACTTATTCTATTTGGCGTTGGCAACATCGTTATTAAGTTCAAGGCGACATCACTTTTTATCGATTATAATTTGGTATTCGCTAATGGTTTTTAGGGCTTGTCCATAATTTTAACTTTCATATAAAATTTGTAGTCAGTTGTCTTGGTTTATTTAAAATTTTTAATAAAAAAAATTATTTTTGAAGTGAAAAAAGGCAATATTGAGAATAAGCGAATAATCCTTATTTGTCAATATTGAGAACTGAAATTTTGATTTACTATCTATCAGGCATGTCACAAATCCGTAGCTGCAATGCGGATTGAATTCTTCTATAAATTCCGATCGGAATTTCTAAATACTAAAAACGACTCTAAGAATACCGAACCGGGCCGGGCAAAGACATCTAGTAAACAATAAAAAGTGTTGTCGTTTTACATATGTCGATAACACCGAATGGAATACGAGTGATACGTTGTGTAAGGCACTTTGCACTTTCTTTTCTTTGAGGTTTGCAAATGAAAAAACAGAGACGAAAGAATAAAAGTTTTTATTTGTATTTTTAAAATTCAACTTAATTTTTTGTATTGACATGATAAGTGATATTCATGAGAAGATAAATTACTTTCCTTTTCAATTTGTCACATAGTCATAAAACCTTTTCTTTTTTAAAAATTATTTTAATGAAACCACACAGTCATAGTATGTGATTATGGGCCATTCTGTAAAATAATATTTTTTTTCAAGCATGAACAAAAATTCAAACAATATTTGGCTTTTCTACAATAATCCTTTTACCAAACATTTCCATTTAAATCTTTTCTAGGCATATGAGTATCCACACATTCACATTTACATACATGCAAATTTGAGTTTTAATCAATCTTCAATAAATCTTCAAGTTGGGGATAAGTTTTTACCAACTCATATACGTTTGTTTCCCCTTTTTTGTTGTATTAATTTGCTTTTCAACTTTTTGCTGTTAAAATTTGTTATGATTTTTCTGCTTCTTAAAATTTTTTTTTTTTAATTTCATTTTGTCCTTTTTCAATTTTGCCTAGAAAATCTAAAGGCCAAAAGTTGTATGTGTTTTGAATTTAAACAAACTAAAGTCAGCAAAAATATATATTACTTTTCCATTGTCATTGATATTTTATTTAATTTACATATTTTTATTTAACAATGAAAAAAATTTATAAAAATATAAACTCAACAATGTTCGTTTAGCATTTGGAAGAAAAAGAAATTAGAATAAAACCGTTCAAAAAAATTATTCAAAATAAATAACAAAAAAAAAAAAAATGATTTTTAAGAAATACTTCAAGTAAATTTAAAATACAGGGTGGTGCAAAAATAAAAATTTATTTTTAACTGGCTGCCGTTTTAATATAAATGAAAATAAAGGGCGCTAATAAACTTTTCATAGGTCCAGATCTTTTCTGTAGAGTAAATAACAACTTCATTCGTGCCCTAATATGCAAGGAGAAGAGAAATGAAGTCGCTCGGCCCATTAACTCAAAAACATTAGAGTAAAAGTTGCTTTAAACCTGGATAGAAATAACATCAAACTTTTCTTTGAGCTGTTGACAGGCCATTGTCGGCTAAAGTACCACATGAGTAAAATCGGTATGACATAGAAAGACTCCTATTTTTTCTGTCAAGAGGAAGCGAAAACATGACATCATATTCTGTACATTTGATCAATGTTTGTTGGCAAAACTAGCTACTGATACACTGACCCCAAAAGATTTAGATCGGATTGTAGCTGTTTGACTATAGCCCATGATGATAATCTATTTACAAACAGTTTTCTGTTTGTTTGTCCGTAGAAAAATTCTGATTTCTCTAACCTTAACAAACTGATTGCTTACAAATTTAGGGCATTTAATTTCTATACTCCAAAGAAGGTTGCCATATTCTTTCGGATCAAACTTTGAATAAAGAAACTTTATAAAATAACGTTTGAAATATTTTATTAACCGCTTTAGTTGGCGCCTCTGCTAATAATGTTAGCAGAGACATAATCCACTTTATAAAAATGTCAATGGCTGTATTGATTTGAAATTCTATTTGTAAACGGATTTCTGTAAAAATTGCTACCAACGCTCTCTATACCCTAAGCATAGCGACTCACGTAATACAGTAAATAGCCGGGCAAGACCGGTCTAGTTAAAAAAAGGACCTATTTTCAGAGTCCTTTATTTTTATTCATAACAAAGTAGCAGGCTATTCAAATAAAGACATTAATTTTGCTGCACTTTTTAATTTTCGTATCGCATTACAAAAAGCTATACCAAAAATATTGCCCAAATTATGGCATCCGACGTCTGACGAAATTTCCATTTAAATTACATTAAAATGTTGTTCGATATCGAAGGCCATAACTTTCTTCCAGGCTGTGAAATGTTTGAAATAGAATCGAATAATAAAGTTCGGGAAAACTACTTACAGTTATACCTAAATTGATACGGCAAGCGTGTTTTATCTTTGAAAAATTTTTATGCCAATGAAAAATCTATGGAAATAACTCTACGGCAGCGCTGCGCCTTTTGAAAATCCAATTTTGACAGCACGTTTTATAGTGAAGTTAGCTGCAAAACAATTGCTTTCTTATTTTCGTTTTGTTATTGTTAACCACCAATGACATTTTAGCTAGTTTTTTTAAACTAGCGTTTTTAAATCTATTTTTGTTTGTCTACAGTGGGTTTTATTAAACAGGATTATTAACACTACTCTAAAGAATACGCACCACCAGCACTTTTATTTAGGTATGACGCTTTAACATAAAAAACGCTATGCTTTCCGCTTCAATTTAGATTGAACTAATATTAAGCCGGAACAGAATTTTCAAAGAGCGTAAAATTGTCTAAAAATTAGTTTATTACAAAAGTAATTGAAATGTATTTAAATTGTATTAATTAAATACTGGGCCATAAGATGACAACATTGATATAAAAGTCTCTTACTATTTCTACTTATAAATTCTCTAACAATTCTAAGCACAAACTAAACTGCTTAAAATTTTAGACAAACAGAAAATAATTATTGCTGTAATACAACAAATTACAAAACAAAAACATCAACCAAACACCCAGCAAATAAGAAGGAAAGTTAAAAGCTTTTGAAATTTTTTACAAATAAAAATTTTAAGTTCTTTCTAAGTGAATCTCTCTCATTTTGCTTAATTTAAATAATACGTATGACTATTTTATTAAGCTTGAGGTCTTAGTTTTAAGAAATTTATTTTTATTTATATCGATATCTCGCTCCAATTTGTGTAGCTTCTTCAGGTTATAATTATAATTTTAAAGAAAAAGGTCAAATAAAACTAACAAATGAATTTGTAATTTAAAGCTGAAAAAATTTTTGTTCAATAGTTAACTGTAATTATTGAGTTTTTCCATTGTGATTTCCAACATCATCAGTGACACAGCCATAACTTTTACTTAAAAAATTAAATTGTGCACCTTCGAAACTGCATTTTAAGCTGAAGTTTTAACTGAAAACAGCTCATAAAGTTGTTTTTTTTTAATTTAAATTTAAAAAGAAAAGAATTTTATTTCATATTAGAAAATTAATGTTTGACTTTTTGCTTGCTGTCTGTCGATTCAATAGTTTTTATTAGAATAACTTAAAATACAAAAGTTGCTTTACATAAAATTAATATGTATGAGTATAAAGTAGAAAAATGTAAAATGTACAGAATTGTAATTTGGGGAATAGTTCCAACAGCTTGGGCTGCCTATTTCCCAATGGAATTTATTCATTGAATTTTAATTTACTCGTACTTATTGTTATACAATTTATTCCCAATGACATTATTAAAACTTAATTTAGACATTTCATTTCACTTCATTGTTTCTAAAGTCCTGTGTTTTTGTTCTTTCATTTTTAATTCCACCGGCTAAATGAGCATGTACATACATAAGTGGTGTTCGATGTTCACATCTGTGGCTGCAAATATGCCTGCACAATTACACGTCAGGCGATTTAAAATAATCATACGCTTTCTTTCTTGTTTACCATAAAGCTGTCAAAATGGTTGAATATGTATAGCGTTCAGGGAAACTTGTTTATTTCGAAGCACATTAAACACTATCTCTAAGAGTCATTGAGTAGATAATCAAATTACCAAAATCTGATTCACTAATTGCTGTGTCAGCTAACGTTAGTAGAAGAATATATATTTTTTTTTTTTTTTTGTGGAATTTGTTAGCCATCTAAAACAGTTAATTAAATATCAAAGAGAAAAAAATTGTTAAATTTTAAATAAATTTTATTGAAATTTCAGTGATTATCGAATACTCCATAATTCAGAATTGGAATATTTTATAGAAGTGAAAAGTTCAGCCTCTCACAACTATTCTGTGCTCCATTTCATAATTTTTAATTTTATTTTTGTTTTGGTTTAAAAAAAAAAATTGCCGAAATCAAAAAAATAATAAAAAAAAATTCCAATGCCGTTCGAAATACAGAACAGCACAAATTTAAATCTCTCTTTTTGTATGAACTCATACAAAATTTTATAAAATCGTTTTATTTTTGCTTTTTAACCCTAAACCTACCGATACTTAATGTACGGTAGTTCAGGCAGATCACATATATTTCTAGTTAAAACAATTAGCAAGAGAGGAGTAAATCTTCAAAAATACATTCGATATATTTTTTAATAAAAGTTATAGAGACAAATAGCAATTTAATCATGTTATTTTTAAGAAATTCTGACAAAAAATTTAAAATGGATTTATTGACACGTTTTGGTAAGTTAATATTTCCATGAATTTTGGACGACTTTTATGTATTTAGTTTTTTGTGTGTATAAAATTACTTAATAGTTTTAACAGCATAATGTATTTAATTTGTTTATTTTTATTTAATTTACTCCTTTCAAAAAAAAAAAAAAAAAAAAAAAAACAGCCCTGCTCGCTAGTGAAGATTAAGCATTTAGTTTGTTTTGCTTAGCAAAACTTAACTAAAATCACTCATTACTGACTAAAGTATTACTTCCTTCCCATTAAAAGCTAATTATACTATAAAACTTACATTGAAATACAACTGCTGCATATGAGTCGATAAAATTTAAAGGAGACTAAATCTCTTGGTCTATGGCAGCAAATGGTAGAGTAAAATAATATATTTTTTTTATTGCAAAAAATGGCTTTTTCTTAACTTAAATTTAGATTATATTGCAACAACCGAATACATAAAAATTATTTTTGTTTAAATCAAATTTCCCAAAGAAAATGTGTTTAATAATTCCTTATTAAACAAAAATAATTTTTATGAATTTGTTTATAAGTATTTAAATTTAAAAAGTCGGATTTTTTTAAAGCTAATGAACAGGTGTGGTTTAACATAAAATTTGTTAAACAACGCATTAATTGTTGGAATGTTAAGCCATGAGTGGTTCTTGTAAACGCAAAGAAAAAATATGGTTGAGGCAACCATAATCTAAGGGAAACATAATAGTTTTAGATTAAATATAAAGGGTGGTTAAATTTTAAGGACCGATGTTGAATGTGAACCACACCTAAACTTCATGTGTTTTTCTGCATTTCATTTGACATTTCTCAATTTCAGACTAACTCAACTTGAACTATGGAAAGATACAAAATCGAGCAATGCGTTAAAGTTATTCAGGCTTATTATGAAAATAGGCGTTCAAATGAAAATGCATAGCGTGCACTTCGTAATTTTTTCGGTAAATTTAATCGTCCAAATGTGCGTAGAATCGGAAAAATCGTGCAACAATTTGAGCAAGCCGGGTCTCTAACAGATGTGAAAACACCAATGCATGCTCGTACAGCTCGTACTGCAGAAAATATTGCTGCTGTTCGTGATAGTGTGGCTGAAGAGCCGTCCACCTCAACTCGTCGTCGTGCCCAACAATCGTGAGATGATAACGAACTTTTTATGGCCCGAATTGGAAGATATGGATGTGAACGATATGTGGTTTCAACACTACGGTGCCACACAATGGCTCTTTTGCGCGACAAATTCAATGGCCGTGTTATCTCACGTGGTGGCGATGTCAATTGGCCGCCAAGATCATGTGATTTGACACCGTTGGACTTCTTTCTTTGGGCTCATTCGAAAGAAGAGGTGTACGTCGATAAGCCAGCAACAATTCCAGAGCTAAAGTATGAAATTATTCGGCACATTAACGGCATAGAATCTCAATTATGCCTTAGCGTCTTCGAAAATTTGGACCATCGGATGGAGGTGTGCCGCCGAGGTGGCGGCGGCCATTTTGCCGATATTTTGTTCCATACATAATTAAACCATACCATATTATCATAATAAAAAGAAATGAATATAATTTCCTAAATAATTTTTGTTTTATTCAAAATCAACATCTACCCTTTATTAAAAATTCTTCCCAATTGTTCAGGTGTTCAGGTTTAAATTCCAGTCAGATCCATTTTTTTGTTTTAATTTTAAAATTTTTATACACAATTTTCATAAAAATTTTTTTATATTTATAAATTTTTAATTAAATTATTTTTTTAATTTTGTATAAACAATTTCATATATAAATTCTTTATTAAATTCTTGAATAAGTTCTCGTTACTTCTATAAAGACGGCTGCTACTACCCCGTTCCTGGAATTTCGGTTGATAACACACATGCAAGGCAGTAGTTTATCTAACCCAAAATGTCAGTGCATGATAGTTCACTTTAGTGTAAACAAAGTAAATTTGTCTTAGTTCTAAAAATTCATAAGAAATCTGCAGCTGAAGCATATAGAATTCTTGTTGAGACTTGTGGTTTCAATGCTCTTTCGGATATGACATGCAGAGACTGGTTTTGACTGGTTCAAAAACAAATGACGAAAATTTGGTAGAATTACTAGATCAAAACCGACGTCGGATGCTAGCAGAACTTAGAAAAACAGATGAGTCAACTTTAATTTAAATAAAGCTTTTAATTTTTAAAAGAAACAGCGAGAACTTATTTAAATTTATATTATATAAATTTTTGTATAAAATTTTTTTATAATTTTTTTTTATGAATTTTTTTTATAAATTTTTTTTAAACATTTTTTAAATAAATTTGTTCTTATAAATTTTTCTTACAAGTGTTTCATATAAATTTTTTTTTAATTTTATATACAAACGAGTATACATTTTAACATATAAATTTTTTTATAAATTTTGTGTTTATTTTTTTTTTATGTTTTAAAAATAATTTTTTTTATTCTAATAAATTTTTAATTTTCTTTTTCTTATTTATTATATAACAAAGGGATTTGATATTTTTTTAAAAATTTATTTGACTACCTGAATTCCAACTAAGCCATATTAAAGTTAAGAAGCATTAACTCGCCACTTAATCAGAGATCAATTGAGTGTGAACGATTCAGTTTTTGTTTTAAATTTATTTTATTTATATGATTGGGGAAGAGACAAAATAGCAAACAATTTACCTTCACCATGTTTTTCTCATTTATTTTAAAATATTGGGCCATAATCATAGTCACACTATAGTCTGTTGCTTGTATTGAAATAAAATTAAAGTAGACTTGAAATCGATATTGTGACAAATTTGTATGAAAAATTTGTCATAATTTATACTTGAAGTCGTTATTAGTCTCTTTGAATACCAGCCTGTATCTTTTTAAAACTAACTTTAATTTCCTACAATTCTTACGCACAAAAGTCAACTCTTACTTTTTTTAACTATATTTATGGCCCATTATGTTTATGGTAATTACGTTTGCTGTAAACATATTTATGGTTAAGATTTTGTCATATATAATTTATATAACAAATTCAATCATTACGTTAAACGTAATACGGTTAAAAACAATTAGAAACATGTTTACCGTCATCATAATAATGTTTAAGTGCTTCAAATTAATAATAATATTTTTTTAGAGGTGACCATATCCAACCATGTTCTTCACATCACACATCAATGTTTTCCTCACTACAACGTCACTCTAAATCGTTTATTTTATTTAATTAATTCGTTTATTTATTAAAAATTTGTAAATGAATGATAAAATTAAAATCATTTTATGTAATTAAAAATCTCTAAGATCAAAATTTCCATTTTGTATATTATATAATCTGAAAGAAAAAATAAAAAAAAATTAATAAACAAAAAAGTTATTAAACTTTTACACCCCTTGGTTTCTTTTGGCCCACCCTGTACATAGTCGCACACTTAAGCACTCATTCAAATGAGTGTGCATGCTTATGCTACTGGTTTGGTAGGTTACTTTTCAGTGAATTGAAGTAAATGAAATTTAACACTCAAAACTAAATGAAAAATGTAGTCGAATTAAATTAAATGTAAGTGGTTTCTTTTCAAATAATTTCCCATTTGTTCAAAATGAATTTTCATTTGAATTTACCTACATAATACTTTGAGTGTACAAATAACTAACAAAAAAAACTTTTTCAACTAATAACAAAATTATAGAGTAGAAGAATGAGGAATTGGTTTTGTGGTCAGAGAGATAAGATAAACGAACCTAAAACGGAAATATGTTTACATAATTAGAGACGAAACAGTAAATTACAAACATGCACATTCTTAGGTATATATACAGATACACTAGCATAGCTATAGCTAAACCCCAGTAGCTTTAAAGTAAGAAAAGTCTTATCAAGTCATCAGTGCTATTAGTCAGACTGGCGTATACTGGGTATGGACTCCTGAACACAGTGCTTCATTGCCAAAACATGTAAAAGTAACAATTGAGTTGCTAGTCCAACAACTGCAGGTTAAAGTGCTTGACGAATATTTCATAAAAAGTTATTCATTTATTTATTTAATATTAGAAATTAATTCTAAAATAAAATTTTTAAAAGGGCGATGGTGACTTTTCTTATTAGCTTCCAGAGGTATCTAGGCAGTAATCGAATATGCGATTGATAGGTTAATACACGTGTATTTAAATTATTTGAATCATAATTTCTTTTTTTACTCTTTAAAAATTCTAATAATTTCAATTTAAATTAAATTAAAAGGCTGGGTCTAATCACCGCATTCGATGTCGAGTAATATTTTTCATGGCTCTTGCTATCGAATAAAATTTATCGTAATTTGAAATAATAGCATTCGATAGCGAGTCTTCAATCGAGTGTATCCTTAGTAAACAACATTCGATAGCAAAGTAGCTATTGTAAGCAAAACAAACTACTTTTTTAAAGAGCTCGGTCAACAAAAATTTATGAAAAATGCAAGTCGTATTTATTTATAAGTTTTTATTTACATTCATACATACATACACCATTAAATAAAATATTAATAAAAGAATCCTTTTAATGTTGTTTTTACTACAGGTGGCACGGGCTGAAGGCAAGTTTGTCATTTGATTTGTGCATACCCAAGCACACTAAGCGGCTGCCGTGACAAAGTATTAACTAAAATTTTATAAATTAAAGTTTAATTGTTTAAAAAAAAAATATTTTAATTTAAATTTCATAAAATTTTCAAGTTTCTTTAGTTGTTTATTCGTAAGAAGAAAAAAATTAATTACTGAAAGGTGCTACTACATTCACCTTTTGCTGATTACAAAATTCTTCCTTTTACTTTTACTAAAATTGTTTTGAAGTAATTTTTACCAAATTATTTTGAACATTTTCTTCTTCTCTAGTCTTTTTTCTGGTGTTTCATTTGTTGCATAATTAAATACTTTAAGTACGAGTACTTAATTGATTGATTAAGTTTTAGTGATATAAACAATTAGAAACCCCCAGTTTTTGACTTCGCACTTAAATCGAGAATTAGTTGATTGTCGTTTTGAACTTAAGTCTTAAATGATTGTTCTTATTTATTTGCGACAAAAGTGTGTGCAGCATCATGAATAATTAAAAATTAATGATCATTATTCAAAAAAACCACTGTGTCAGAGCAAAAAAAAAGTGATAATAAAAAAGTAATAAAATATTTTGAAAATGGAAAAAACAACATTAAAGCAAATGAAAAGAATTGAAAGTTTTGTTTCAGCTGAAGTTGACTTTTTATTGTCTGCAGCATAATTGAAATTATATTTATTAAATTAAACACAATAACCTTATTTGTACGAGATTTACAAAAAAAATGTCAAAATCATATGTTTAATATGTTAAACTTAAGTGGACTTTAAATGCCCAAGATTGTCCACTTAAATATGATTTAAGTTTATAGTTAGAAACTCAATTTTGTTTCTAAATGGAACTTAAAGTTCAAATGACACTTAAGTGCATTAGTCTTTTGTCAGCTTAGTCTTTAAACAACAGAACTGTTGGGTCATAAAAGTGATTACCTTTTATGGCAAGCTTTAAATGTAACAGTAAACATTACACTTAAATTCAAATTAACATAAAAATAAAATTGTGTGGGTATGTGTGAGTATTAGTATTGGAACTTATGTGATATGAAAATCATATGATTTTACAAGAATTCCATACATATTTTGCCACCTACAAGACTGCAGCTACCCAATTACTTATAATGACTGTCGCTGCAACAGGCAACAAGCTGTTTAGTAAGAATTTTTTTACGCAAAAGCTTGAATTACAAATCAGATCGTGTTTATGGAATTTACAGAAAATGCAAAAGAAAATCTAAAAATAAAACCAACAACGAACAATGTACCATGTACTATGTAAGCGTACATAGTATACTTGCAACGGATGTGTATGTGTAATAGAATAGAACATAAAATCAAACAACACATGTTAGTTAAATAAAATCAAACTAAAAGTTGCGAGCAGCGTAAACGAAACAAATACACACAAGCAAGGAAAATAAAACCATCAAGTCATGTAGAATAAAAAATACACACATACACACACCCACACACAGAGATTTACAAAAGATTTATAAAATGACTTTCCGTTAGGAAAATGAACAATCAGAATATGGGGTAAGTAAGGGTATTCACCGTTTGCTGAAAGTGCGAAAAAAAATTTTTTATAATAGAAAACTTAAAAATGTTGAATTTGGTTTTTAGCAAGATGCTTTGCAGAAAATTTAATAGCCTTATTGTGCATTTGGCAAAAAACTAAATAAAAAAGTTTTTGTTAAGCATAAAAAGGGACTTTTATTAAACAAAAATGTTTTCTAAAGAATTTCAAATATAATAATAGTGAAATTCATATAAAGTGTGCATAACACACACATATACACACGATTTGGCGCCTAGATGTAGCTTCAACACAGTTTTTTTCATTCAATAATTAATAAATAAAATAAAAAAAATAATTGTAATTTTACTTGTTTCTATTTTAAATGAAACTTTTAAACTGAATTTGTTATCTGCTGTTTTAATAATTTGTTTTTGACACCCAAATTAATTGTGTTTTGGAAATTATTAATTAAGAAGTAAATTAATAATTTAAGTTTAATAAATGTCTCGACAGCAAATTAAATATCAATTTTTAAAAATGCCTACAAAATATTTCACATAATTATACATCCATTGAGACACACACACAGACACACTTATACAGGCTGATAACTCATTCACTTGCCAATAAAAAAAAAATTTACTAGTAAAACATTAAGCTCTTAATAAAGGGCGTCCCAACAAGAACGCCAGATTTAAATTTTAAATAAATGACTGATGCAGCAATTGATTTGTTTCTCTGGCTGTATGACATGTGGCGCCGTCTTGTTGAAACCACAAGCCCTCCACATTCATTTCTTCAATTCTAGACAAGAAAAAACTGGTTATCATTTCACGATACCGAACACCATTGACTGTTTGCGCTTGACCTGCCTCATTTTCATAAAAAAAGGTCCAATGATTCCTCCAGCCCAAAAACCACATCACACAGTGACACGTTGAGGATGGATTTGCTTCTCGTGAATCACTCGAGGATTTTCCTCACCCCAAATGCGACAATTCTGCCTATTGACGAGCCATCAAGATGGAAATGGGCCTCGTCACTGAAGATGATTTTATCGGCAAAATCAGCATTTTCATGTTGTCTCTCCAATACCCAATTAACGAACTGCCTTCGCTGTCCATGGTCATTTTTTTACTAACCTCGTACCTTCTACTAGCAAACAATAACAATTGTTCAAATGTCTAACAATGACACTTCGAATGGCGCCTAATTTAAATCTTGCGTTCTTGTTCGGACACCCTTTATTTTGTAGACTGAAAGCAGCACATGATTGTTTCCTAGAACTCATAAATTCTAGAAAGTAAAGAAGAAATAAAATGTTGGCAAAAGAAAACTGGCAAAAAAAACACACAGAGTTTAGCTTGAAATATTCTTAAGGATAAAAACAACTACAAGCACAGCCGTATCTGTATAAATAAAATTAATTTTCTGTTTGTTTGTTACGTGTAAAAATTTTTATTTTCTAACTGATTTCTCATTGCTAACCTAAAATAACTGATTTCTTTAAAATTTGCTGAATATATTTCTATACTATAAGGAAGCTCGTTATCTAATTTTTAACTAGCCACGCCCATTTTAAAGCTTTTTTTTAGTGAATTAAGGATTAAAACTTTACTTATGGATTTAAAGAAATAAAATTTTACTTATATGTACCAAGTACTATACTGCAAGAAGCTTGCTATATAATTTTGAACCGGCCATGCCCACTTTTCAATGATTTAACAATTAAAACTCTACTTTAAAACAGAAATTTACTGCATATTCTCTCTTCATTCCAAGTCAAAGAGTAAAAGCCGGTTAAGATCGGGTAAAAGCAGCTTGTTAGCAATAACAAGAAAATGCTAAAGGCAGGCAGATTCATGTAGAAGTTGTTTGTGCAGGTCATTGACTGAAATATTTATCAAAAATTAAATTGATTTCAAATTTGTTAAAAGTCAAATTTTTTCTTTTTAAACTCCTCCTAAGCCGATAACATATTTTTGTGAATATGCCTCTCAATATCAAACCCTTTAGTTTTCTTTTAAATTTGTTTATAAACTTAAATTCATAATACTTTTTTTTACAAAACTTGGCGTGAAGCTAGGGAAAGAAATTTAAAATCACATAGTGCTAAAAAAAAACCAGCCAAAAAAATAATAAATTTTTTTATTTTTTCAGACTACTAGATCTGTTCTTGGCCATCATTTACACAGTCTCATAATTGGATTTTGTCTCTACTAAGAGAATAAAGAAAAGCTTGCTGATGGAACAGAATAAGCCAGTAATGCGATTCACTATTCAATTTTAAAGAAAAGTGTTTGCTTAGAAATTGTTAACCCCAAAATTAAAGAACTTTTGATTCAGTAAAATGTTTAACTGTCAGCTGTATGGTTAAATAAAAGCCAGAATTTTGTGCGGTGTTTACTTAACCGAAAAATAAAAATGAATAAATAAGCCATTTTTGGTGTTTTGTTTTTGGTAATTTGTAGTCTTTTTAGTTGTTGTGCACGGTATTCATATTAGTGATGAATTTTTAACTCTTAAGGTTAACCGAATGTAACTGAATCACACATTCGTTAGTACAAACAGAAAAATAAAAGGGGTTTTAAAGTTTTTTTACGATACGGCTGCACAAACATACCTGAAAAGGCTTACAAGTACTTTTTATTATAAAATATTACACATGTTTGTAGTGATGTGTGGCTTTAGTACATACTTATGGTATGTATGTATAAATAAATGTTACTTTATCAGTTATGCCATGAAAATTATCGAAAGATGTTGAAAGAAACAATTGCACAATAGATCTTAAAGGTCGCGGTGCGATTATAGCCCATGGTGAGTGAAACAAAAAAAAAGAAGATATAAACCTCTTGTAAAGATGTTGGAAGATGTTTTTCTCTACATGGGAAGATAATGTCATCTGGCACTTCAGAGATACATAACTAAATAAAAGAGATTTGAAAGTTCTGGTTAAAAAAAATTCTTCAAAATTGTCCAGTTAGAATCTAGTTGTGGAAATCTCTTGTAGTCTTAGAGGGCACGTTAGTGGTGAAAAAGAGGGAAATTTGTAACATAAATAGAATTTTGTGTTTTTGAGTCACAAAATGTGAATAAATAAATAGAAATGGCAAAATGTTTACAGCTGCAGCGCAGCCTACACTGAAAGAATAATTTTATAGATTCAATAAAAAATTTCATTGACTTAATTATTCTAATGAAATGTAATTATTTTTTTCATTGTATTAATAAAAAAAAATTTTTTAAGTGTAGAAGTAAAAACGAATGAATTTAAGATTAACGTGTTATTGAAAGAAGTTGTTTTTTTAACTTTTTAATGAATAAAATGCACATCTAAGGAGCTATAAAATGCACTAAGTGACATTTGTAGGTTATGTATAAATTTGTATAATTGCGGTGCTAAAATAGTAATGAAATAGTTAAAGAAGAAAATATATCAACCGCTTTTTTTAAGTGTTCGATATGAATAAGATGCACTTAAGACGGGAATCTCTTTTAATATATTTTGCTGGGTATAAGAAGTCTCAAGTGTGCTCAAACAGACTGTTAAATTGGGAGTAAATAACTAGTACTGGCTCTTTGCTGACATCAGCATCACATGAACATTTATATTGATGGCCGATTTATATTAAATTATTTTATTGATAAAATATATTGTACAAGATTTAATTTGACTCGCCTTTAAAAGAATTTTTTTTCCGAAATGTTTGAAGCAAAATATTTTTTTTCTTTAAAATTTTTTTTTATATTGCCTGCTACTACAGAAACTTTTTAATTTTTCAAAAGTTTTTAATGCTGCTTTAGCTAAAACTTTGTTACAAAAAATGTTTCTAATTGTTTATGTCACTAAAACTTAATCAATCAATTAAGTACTTTCAATATTTAATTATGCAACAGACGAGTGAGTAGTAAGTAATAAATGGAACACCAGAAAAAAGACTAGAGAAGAAGAAAATGTTCAAAATAATTTGGTAAAAATTACTTCAAAACAATTTTAGTAAAAGCAAAAAAGAAAAGGAAGAATTTTGTAATCAGCAAAAGGCGAATGTAGCAACACCTTTCAGTAATTAATTTTATGAAATTTATATCAAAATACTTTTTTTTAAACAATTAAACTTAAATTTATAAAATTTTAGTTAATACTAGTGTGTGCTTGTGTATGCACAAACCAAAAGACAAACTTGCCTACAGCCGGTGCCAACTGTAGTGAAAAATACAAGAAGAAAAAACTTTTATGTACTCGTATGACATATCGAACTAAAAGAAAAAAAGAAACTGTGTCAAAAAAAGAGAGACAGAGAGCGTGAGAAAATAACCTTAAGGCAAAAGTTTAGCATGTTTTTATCTACTTTTTCTCTACAGCAAATCCAATTTTAAACTTTTAGAAGCATTATGATGTTCACATGTTTAAATTGATTTTTATTGATATTTGAGACAAACTTATTCTTCTTTAATAATTTCTTTTCCTTTTTTTAGTTTTTCGAATTTTTTTTTTATTATTTCTCGGCATCATGAAGTAGACAAATCGGTCAAATATTTTTTTAAAGCCTGTTTACAAAGTAATCAACAAAATTAATAATAATAGAAAAAAAACTCATGTAAAATTTTAACAGGTGACCACAGTTGTACAAGGGCTAACTTTTATGTAGATTTATTTTTAATTGAAACACAAAGCTCGTAACGTGTCTCTGACGATCTCTAGTTGCTGCAGTTTTGTAGCTTGAGTGTAACAATTTTTAATACTTTTATGAAAAGCCCTATCTCAGCTTTATATAATTCTTTAATTGAAGCATTTTATACCACAATGTTTTACATATAACTGATCTGGGGTTGTCCTGTCTGGACATCTGGGGGTGTTTTCTGCAGACAAGCGAAAAAGCTTCGCGGACTTGTGTTGCTTATTTAAAAAAATATATTTTAAATAATATACTTAGAAGCTACTGCACGGGTTCCAGCATAAATTTTAATATCGTTGTATAAATGAATTAAGGCCCCAAGCTATGAAAAATTCCAAATTCTAATTTTTTATTGATTATGATGCAATTTTTACACTGCTACGAGTACAATTAAAAACAGAATTATAAAATTACAACTTAGGACTTTTATAATTTTATATGACGATATGTGCATATATTTGCTATAGACCGTGAGTTATGGTATCTGAAAACTTTGATAACAAAATGGAATGATCATGGCGACGCTCTACTCCATAAATGCCGATAATAGGCAATTTCTACACGCAAGTTTCTGCTGGTTTGCTGAGTTAGATTAGCGGCGGTCAGGGTCGTCCACTAAACAAACAACTCGTTTTATAACGTTCTAAAACTTTATTTACTTCAAAACACTGTGTACTTATAAAGTCCGTGGTAGCATAAATGATTCCCTCTAAAAAAAAAGCTTAGTGACATAGAGTAAATGATTCCCTCTACTCACTAAACCGCTCTTAAAAGCACTCACCATTCAGACAAGTAGCTTAGTAGCGTAGTAGGATAAATGATTTTCTTTGCCTACTACGCAACTGAGCTGTTTTCCAAATGATCTCGCTTCAGCATTGGTTTCTTCTTTTATAGTGTAGCCACACTGTTTAATTTGTAGCTTTGCGAATCATTTGCTACCGTATTGTGGTCACTTTTGAGGTGTTACAATGTAAATAGTTGAAAGTGCTATTTAGAAGAGCTAAATAGTTTTCTTGGGATAGTTTCAGATATAACCAAGGACGTAAAAAGTCCCCTATTGCCAAACTTTATGTTGTATTGTATGGGTTGTGTCCGGGGTGTACTGAAAAATTAGCTCCGAATCATACTAATTTCATACAAAGTTGGAGTGATTTGCTGGCTCTCAAATAGAGTACTGACAGACCGTAATGTGAAAGTTGAAAAAAATATAATAAAAATAAGATTTAAAACTTATATGGAACGAGGGTCAAAAGTCACGCATGCGTTTAGATATTGAATAACTTTTTTTTATTTAAATTTTAAAGTCGGTAAACCATAAAATCTGATAAATATTCTTATTTTTTCTTAAATAATTCCAATTTAGGTTGGTGTACAAAATGCATTATTTTCCATGATATTCTCATGGAAAATTTTAGAAACAATTACATACTTAGTACTTTTGAATACTTTTTGTGTTCCTATTAACTAAAATTTTCATTTGGTCGATTGGTATAACGAAATAAATAAGTATTCAATAGTGTGGACAAGAATTTAACTAGACTTGGGAGTAATCCACTGAAGACTCAGAGTATGGTGTGATGAAACAGCTGTATCGATATGATTTCCCTCTTAAAACTTATTATAATAAGAGAGTAATTTTTTCTAAAATTTTCCATGAGAATATCATGGAAAATAATGCATTTTGTACACCAACACGAATAAAGCTTAAGTTTTGTTAAACTTTATAAATCTAAATAATTTAATATTTTTATTTTACAATATAATAAACAAAAAAATTATTAAACTTTTATACGCATGCATGACTTTTTGCTCACCCGGTAGTGTATATTATGCTTTCATTAAAATATTTTTTTTTAATCTTCAACAAAAACTGAAAGAATTAACAAATTTTTTAAAGCTTCTACAACTATTTTTGGCCATAATTAGTAAGTTTCTTAAGAATGTGACTCATAGCGTGAGGATTATCAGCAGGCACCATGTGACCAGCACGGTCAACCCAAAACATAGTAAACTTGCCAGCCGACTTCTCATAGCCCTCCACAAAGTGGTTAACATTAATGGCCAAGCGTGGTGAACTATCATATTCATCTCTATAGCTCCATTGCATTTTATCAATCCAATTGACAGTACCAGCAGTAGCACAGATTAAGTCCAGTTGGCCGGAAAAAACACTCACATTTACAGTCGTTTCGTCCAAAAGTTTACTAACTAAAATTAATAAAATTACTTAATTCCTAAAGACTTAAAAAATAAGACAAACTATTTTACCAATATGAGTGGCTGGTTTCATGAAATCCCCTGACAGAAAAGAAAAAGTAGAGCTGCTTTGAGAGCCCCATACAACATGGGACGGTATACTCAGAGCCTCACTGACAGGGCCACGCATTAAATCTTCCAACATTTGATCACGATCTTCATCAATATCATAACGTACCAAAGTGTTATACATGAGATCTTGAATTAAAAAAAATCAATTACATAAATGTTTATTTAGTGCAGCAGACCTCATTTTTACCTTTATTAGTTTTGCTGCGTAATAGCATGCGTTGGTAGACATCCCGTCTGATGGGTTTTAAAATGTTATAAAAATCAACTCCATTAGATTCTGTTAACACAACTCTCTGTGTAGCACCCCATTGGGTGGTGGCTTGGACCCATTCTCCAATTTCAGTCAATTGCAAAGTTTTGTTGGCAGAGATCATTATCTTTTCATGGCCAGATTGGTCGACAATGCCCTGATGAACATAAAATACAAAAATATTATTATTAATATTTAATATTAGAAATTAATTCCAAAATTAAATTTGTTAATGAGCACTGACTCCCAGGGTCTGGTCGAGCTCTAGATTGATAAATTAACACGCTACTCATCAATCTACAGCACAAAAATATTGATTGAATTAAAAATTATAAATTTAATTGCTTTCAAAAACTACTTAAGAGAAATACTACCCACCATATTTAATAATAAAGGAGCCCAAGCCAATATTGAATCAACTGGTGAAGTCCAAGGATCACCCAATGCCACTGAAGTTAAATTACATTCAAGCTCATTGTGTTGTATGGCTTTGTACAATTCCAAAGCAAATTCTGGTGCCATTTTACCACCATAACTTTCAGAGAAAATGTGCAAGGGTACCTTAATAAACTCCGGATGTAACTTGTAAAAACCCTTTATAAATTCCACTAAATCCAAGCCAATCTGTTTATTATTTGTGGTTAAATATTTTAAGCTATCCACGTAAGAGAAACCACTGCCCACTGGATTATCTATGAACAAAACATTCATGTCTTTCACCCAGGTCCAGTTACGAGTGTTGCCATTTAGATCTAGTGGACCTAATTCTTCGAAATTACCATAACCCGTGGATGAGGCACCTGGACCACCTTGTAACCATATAGCCAAAGGACGGTCTGTATATTCACTGACATTGGCTGTGGTATAGTAAAGCCAATAAAACATGTGAGCACCCGCACGAACATCGACGTAACCCCAGTCTTGTTCACCACTGCCATAACCAGTTTTAGCTTAAAAAAAAAAAATTGAATTTAAATTAAATAAATCAGTTCATTTTAGCAATTTAATTTTATTAATCATTTTAGTATTCTAAACATGATATTAAATTAATCAATTACGTTATTTTGTTAAAAGGCCTGATTGTGAGTGTCATTTTTGTGACGAAAACGTTTGTATGTGGCAAAGCTGGCCATATGTTTTGTATCAGCTTGTGGTCAATCTGACTACAAAAACGACACTCGTATTAAATTTGACTTTTTTTTTTAAATTTATTTAAAACGGCTAGTCTATTAAACTGGAGGTCGTATTAATAACTAAAAAGAAAAAGGTCATTTAAACTAACAAATAAATATTTTAATTAATAATTTTCATGAGAATATCATGAGTAAAAGAATAAATTTACAAACCAACACAATTTCTGGAATTAAGCACAAATAAAGATTAATTTTTTGTTAAACTTTTAAATTCCAAATAGAAATTTTTTAATTAATTTAGAACAAAATTTTTATTTAGCGTTAGTAAGCCCAAAACTCGATAAGAGTTCTTTCAATTTTACCAATTCTAATATTTTTGATTTTGTTTTTGCCAAGAGAAGGTTTTCTATGAAAGCAAAGAAATTATATTTCATCTTTATACTTCAAGCAGTCGTTCAAACTCACTTTAACAAATACATTTAGACTTTTTAAATTTCAAAAATTTATTTAAAATTAAGTAAGAAAAATCACAGCTGTTTCTGTCTTTAATCATATAGCCTCATGAGTTTCAAATAAAACGAGGCTTATTTTATAAAAATCGATGAACTACTTTAGATTTTATTTCCAATTAAGTCATGCTACTTCACAGTCAAACACGTCAAACCGAACACCACATGTGGCAGCATTTGTGTGTTTTAATGTGTGATAGAAAGTTGTACATCGATTTCAATCAAATAAGTCGCGTTTTGTTCCAAACTTAAGGACTATACTCGTATTCTGGGATAAAAGAACCACAAATTTTTTTCTCCTTCTATTTTATATCATTTTTTGAAAATTAAAAATCTTTAATTTTGCGAAAACTTTAAAGAGATTTTTCATAAGACTAAAACGATTTTTGGATTTTATTTTAAAAAAAAAAGAGAATCAACCCTTTTCAAGTTATTCTCATAAATATATGTTGCTTCAGCTCTGTCCTTTTCAAAATACGAGTAAATATAAATTTCGTACACCAGAGCCAATTTGAACAAACGAAATACTGATATGTAATTAGCGTTTTAAAATACTCTCAGCTCCAAGAGTTGACCTGAATTTGTTAACTTGTGTTATTATCGGTGATGATATAAATTATAAGACTTGTTTTTTTTACCGTGTCTTAATGAAAATGCCCTTAAATAAAATTGCTTATAAAAAAATATTAATGTTTCTATTTCCGACATGTTTCATTTTACCCCACTTTTAGTTATTTATCAAATGGTGTTTAATAATATATGAAAAAAATTGATAAGCTCATATCAGCAAAACTAAAATATTCTTAAGAAAACGCATATAAATAGATTAACTAATCTATATTATTTTAGATAGTTAAATCATAATCAATAAATAATTTATTATTCTGAAAATATTTCGATTGGTTGAGTTGGTTGGTTTACGTAGCGACCTGACGGCCTTTAAGTAGAATCGGGAGATTTCATTTTGAACCACCTACTCACCAAGACTAAGTGACCTAGATGCAATATGTAACATTATTATATCAGATAAGGTTCCTCAACCCTACTAAAGATATCTCGGGTAGTCCGACATTTAGATGTACACTAAAAAAATTGTATCTCGAAGTCATAACAGCCAGGCACTCGCAGAGAAGGGGACAAACTGTCTCTTTACTTCAGGTGCCTGCGCAGCTTTGACACTTTTCGTTGAAAGTCATGTCCAAGCTGTTGGTGTGCTTACCGATCGTCCAGTAACCAGTTATTACAGCCAGCAGTCTGGAAATATCCTTCCTATTCCTGCTCACCAGCTGAGCAAACCGTTTATCATCATAGCGGGGCCATAATTGATGCGTAACCTTACATGTTTCTAAGCCGCTCCTGTTGCTTTGTAATCTGATTTAGTTGGTGACTAAATATTCTATATTTTTATAATTTATACGGTTTTCCGACTTTAATTTTTATTCTTTTTTTGCATGTTTTACATTTAAAAAGCTTATTTTCTTATTAGGGTTTGTTTGCTATACAAATTCTTCATACATAAATTTGATTTTTTTAATTGATTCTACAGATTTTCGCAAAAGTCATAAGAATCAGGAAAGCTATATTTGTTAAAGAGAATTGATGAAAATATTCCTTTTTTTATCATTCATATATTCATTGCTTTTGTCATGTATTCATTCAAAAATAATAATGAATTCATAATTTTTATTATTTACCTTTTACACGCATGTAAATGATGTGTTTTATAGATGTATAGAACTTTAAGTTGGCATTACTGTTCAAGATGGCGATCGATTTAACAGCTGTTAAGTGATTTATTCTCAGTTTGGTTTGACAATTCATCATGAATAGACTCACGCCTGAACAATGCTTGCAAATAATGCAATTTTATTTCGAAAATAATGGTTCTGTGCGGAATATGTATTTCACGAATTTTGTTTAGCGATGAAGCGCACTTCTGGTTGAATGGCTACGTCAAAAAACAAAACTGCCGCATTTGGAGTGAAGCTAATCCTCAAGTGTATGTCGAAGCACCATTACATCCAGAAAAACTGACTGTTTGGTGCGCTTTATGGACTGGTGGAATTATTGGTCCGTACTTCTTTAAAAACGATGATGGCCAGAACGTTACAGTCAACGGTGATCGGTATAGAGCCATGATTACTAACTTTTTCATTCCTGAATTGAACAACCATGATGTCCAGGAGCTGTGGTTCCAACAAGACGGCGCAACATGTCACACAGCTCGTGCCACAATCGATTTATTGAAAGACACGTTTGGTGACCGCCTAATTTCACGTTTTGGACCTGTGAATTGGCTTCCAAGATCTTGTGATTTAACACCGCTAGACTACTTTCTGTGGAGCTAAGCCCCACACGCTTGACCATTTGGAAGACAACATTCGCCGTGTTATTGCCGATATACGGCCATAAATGTTGGAAAAAGTCATCGAAAATTGGACGTCCAGATTGGACTACATCCGAGCCAGCCGTGGTGGTCATATGCCAGAAATCATATTTAAAATGTAATGCCACAAGATTATCTTTCGGATAAATAAAATTCATGTCAATCGCATAATCCATCGTGGTTTTATTGTAATTTAAAGTTCTATACGTCTATAAAAAAAACACCCCTTAGAACAAATCGAAAAAAATTCGAGCATTCGTTCAGTATTCGTTGTCATTTTTATAATTTATTTTATTTTATTAAAAACTTTATTTGTATAATTAAAAAGATAAAAAATATATAAGAAAAAATTAGCCAAATAGGTCTAGTCGTTCCTCAATATGAGACAAATTGAGTAGAGAGGATCGTGGCAAATTTTTTTTTCATAAGAACCTAAGTTGGGTTGTTCAATATAAAAAAATGCTCAAATTTGAGAAAAATTTAAAAAGTAAATATGTCACAATTTTCTTCTCATTAAAAAGTTGGGTTACACCGACCATATAATAAAAAAAATTAGTCAAATCGGTGTAGAATATATCTGATTTGAGAAAAATTTTAAATATTAAAATAATAATTTAACAAAATATTAATCTTTATTTGTGCTTAATTCCAGAAATTGTGTTGGTTTTAAAATTTATTCTTTTACTCATGATATTCTCATGAGTTTTTTATTCTGTACAATATATATATATATATGGATCATTTCATCAGACGCTACTCTGAATCCTCAGTAGATTACTCCCAACGTTTCTTGCAAACATTAGAACCTTTATATTGTAAAAGCAATTGACTAAATAAGAATTATTAATCAATAGTTACAAAAAGATTCAAATATTCAAACAAAAAACTCAGTAAGCATGAACTGAATAAATAAATAAATTCCCCAACCAACATTTTAATATTGAAAACTATATATTCTATTTGTATTCTTCTCTTCTCTTCTCTTTTACATTTGAAATTTTAAGTAAATTTTATTTATTACAGGCATGTATTTATATTACATAAATAAATAATGGCAATTTCCTTAAGAATTTTTAATTTTTTTTCATGTTGAATTGTAGTTTGATTGTTATATGTATGTATGATTTGTTGGGTAAAGAAAAAAAGACAAAAAGGAAAAAAATTTTACAGTTACCAGTACAATAAACAAAAATAAAATATCCAGCTGTAGAATTGCTTTTACCTTATAAGTAAATATGCCTTGATTAGGTCTGAGTAAATTTTAATAAAAATAAATTGCGGTATTTTAAACACTATTAAAAAGAATACAAAGAGTAACATTTGGCAAGCATTCCTTCAATTCAAAATGACCACAAAAAAACAAAAATCAAAATTGGCAAATCAATTTCACTTCTTCCAAATAAAAATACTTTTCGTAGAAATTTTTTAACGAGACTTTTTTGCAGCGTGGTGCACCCATTTCGGTTTAGGAAGTATCAACATTAAAACAATGTTAAAGTTAAGAAAAATTATTAATAAATTGGTATCATGCAGACACTAAACTCAAAACTTTCTTCAGGGCATTTTTTATTTTCATAAAAAAATTATTTAAAAAAATATATCCGTAAATAATATATATGTTTTTTTCAAACAACATAATAAATACATGAAATTCGTTTTGTATTCGTTGCCTTTTGAACACTAATAGCAAAGAGGCAATGCATGCGTAGTATTCATTACGCTCACTTTTTTCGAATGTTGTCATATATTGCTTTTATGAAATTATGTGAATTAACAATATATTCGTTTTTTTAAGATTTGATTCAAAGGTTCTTTAATATATTCCCAGTGTTATTTGCTTATTAAATTCTTTTTTTTTTCAAGAAATACCTCAAATAAAAAAATATTTCTCATTTTAAAATAATTTTTTTAAACTATAATTCTAAGTATTTGTATATTAGTTGAACTGTAAATTTTACGTCAATTAGTAATTTATTATTTGCGCTATAGTTCATTTTCAACATATTCAATAATGCCATAACAATTCTTTTTATTGAGTCTATCAAGTATGTATATTTGCTTTTTGCGCTACAGTGCAAATAATAAATTACTAATTTTTTTAAACTTGATAATTTAACTTACATAATTTCAAACAAATTTCACTAAATTATTAATTTCTTAAATAAATTTTATTTAAATAAAGGAATTGCTTGCTTAACTTACCAGAAACAGTGACACTAAGTGCCAGCACAAAAAACACCCATAGAAAATTACCACTTTTCATAATATTTATTTTGTTTTTAATTGCTTAATAATAATAAAAAAGAAAAAACTTTAATTAATTTTTTTTTTTTTTTTTTTTTTTTTTTTTAATTTTCAACAGGTAAGGGAAAGTATGAAAGCCCCTATTACTGACAGCCTTCTGCTAATCAAACCCAATTTGAAATGGTTTTTATAACATGCTTGAGGAATTAATACATACAAATAATATTAAGTAACTTAACCATCAGAAGCAGTTCATAGATAACAATGTCAGTAAAAAGTTAATAAATGCTTAAATTAAAAAAAAAAAATTAATTGTGTTTTTGGAAAACAATAAAACAGTTTTATCTTTAAATTTGTACATGAGCTTTAGAAAAACTAATACATAAAAAATTTCATAAAATAAACTAGATTCTCAATATTTTTGATTAAAGATTTATTTGTATGTTGCTATTTAGCAGTCACTCAGTATATATAATCGAAAAAATATATACTCACTATGATAAATATTTGCTTTCTTTGAAAATTTTGATTTTTGTGCTTGAATTTAATTGTTTTAAATACTATGAAAAATTGAAAGAACTAGTTTTAATTCCATATATCTTCTCATCAAAAAAAAAAAAAAAAAAAGTAGTAAAAAGAACTAGAGAAAGGTAGCAAAATCACTACAACTGCAACATGGCAGAATTATACACGGCAGCGACAAATGCAAAAACAACAGGCGTCTCCTCTCTCCTATGTGTCAAACACATATACCACTAAAATAGGAAATATCAATGGAATCCACACATACACTTACACTTTCTATGTGTGAATGGGTACAAAACATCAGCTCGCAAGCAAATTTTGACGTTTAATAAAGATAGCAGGAGATGTATGCTGTTCTACTGTCAGTACCTTGTTAATTCTGCCATGAACTGCAGCCTACAAGAACTTCTACTTTTAGAGAAAACCAATAACATACATAAAAGAGTTAACATCCTGTATTGAACAGTCAAGTTAACTTATTTTGTTTAAAAGCGCCCGCTAAAGAGAAATAAAGAATACAGATAAAATCTCAATAGAAAATAAAAACGAAACTATTCCAACAAACACAAAAGCAATTGTCAAAATAAGAGCTATTTGACTATGTCACGCGAAATCAAAATCAAGGCTAAAATCGTAGCAGCCGTTATTCGCATTTGCTTAATAAATTTTGTATGCGACTGAGAATTGTGGATGAAAACCACGGCAGCTATAAATTTTTTCTGTTAATTATTTCAGTTAAAAGAAACTGGTGAATACCAGTCAATGAAGTAATGAAAACTTGTAATATAAATTAAGACTAATTTTTCTTAGATATATGTCACAATATCCTATTTTATTTCTCAAGCTTATTTTAATTCTCTTTGCATACCAGTCTGTGTGGAAATAATGGTTGATAATAATTTATAAAAAACATGTTAAATCTTGCATAAACCTGATACAACATGCATAAACTTATGCATAAGTAAATAAAGCACATCCTTGGTTCAAGTCCCACCAAAGCTTACTTTTATTAAATTTTTTTTTTTACATTTAGAGTGAATTTTTTAATTTATTAACTTTGAAATAATTCTGCATGTTCTGTATTCCACACGGATTTGCAAAAATGTGGAATTAAATTTTTTTCTTCTTATTAAATGAAAACTTTTATGTTTTTTCTAATTCTACCAACAATTTCGCACCCAAAATAAAGCAAAAACAAAATCTTAAAAATTTTGTAAGGTGCTGAATTTTTCAATTTCGAATAATATCTACGTTTTTTAACAGGCATTATTCCCATTAATATTCGCAAAGGTATAGCACACAAAAAACACATTTCGTAACTAAACCTCGGGCTCCAAAGTAATTGTTACAAACATTTCTTTTATTTTAAAATGTGTTGAGCTATCAGTATAAAAAATCAAAGATTTTGCTTACTTTCTATATGCAGAACTTAAGATTAAACTATTACTGTCATACCTACTCATGGATTTTTTAATTCATGAATTATTATTCATTATTTTCAATTACATTATATTAATTAAATTTATATACCTACATACATATACAAATGTGTGTATGTATGAATGTACGCTTAGACATATGTATGTACATAATTTTTTGCTGGAATGACTTTACTAAAAATAAATTTGTTCATTAAAAACTTGGGCATACATGCTATTTATATCAACGAGTATTTACGTGTGTATATAATTCACATAATCATTGACCTACCACCGACACACATTTTATTGCTTCACAGATTTGTTTTTCTGCCACCAAGCTAAATTTAAATTGATTTTGTGCAATGAAATATATATTGCCTTCGATAGCTCAGTTGGTAGAGCGGTGGACTGTAGTTACGTTATTAGTTGTGTATTATGGTTAAGTCGGATTCATGTTGAGGATATAATTAACTCTTGCATATAACAAAGTCAGTCATTGTCGATTGTGTCTGATCGATTTGTGAGGTGTGAAGTTAATTTAACTGAAGCGTGTTAACGGCCACCACCCGTAATTATGCATTCTATTCAACCTTTATAAATTGATATCCATAGGTCGCTGGTTCAAATCCGGCTCGAAGGAAAGGATTTTTTTAACATGAATTCTTTTTTATTTAATATTTCTTTTTGATTACGGCTATTTTGTGATGTTTATTTTTGTTTAAATATTGAAAGTGAAATAAAAATATGTTTAATTAATAAAATAACGTAAATACCTACGTTAGGCATAAAATAAAATAAGAGGCAGTAAAGTAGATATTGCTTTAGTTAAACTAAAATATAATAAATAAACAATTTGTTTAATTTTATTAATATTCCATTAAAAATTAAAATTAAAAAAATGTTAAATGTTATCATAAATTAAATAAATATTATTCAATCAAAAATAAATAAATCTAAAAATTAAAAAAAAAAAAACTAAAATATGTCTTATTCTCAAACCACTAACAATAATTTTTTCAGTTAAGGCAAAACCTACCAATCATAATTTTTTTTACTAATTATAATAATAATAATTTATTAATAATGCGGAAAACTGATAAATAAATAAGTAAATATAATAAAAAATAAATATTATATAGAAAAAGTCACCGATTTTGAAAAATATTATTTGGAATTTAAAAGTTTAAGTCACTATTTTGACGAAGAAACATTTAGAAGAGAAACATTTCATTTGTTGCCCACAAATTACGGGTGGAGAAGAGAGAAATCATTTTTGTGTTCGGTACTCGGCGATACGTTTTGTTCACATATTCTTTGTTGATATTTGCTTTACTTTTGCAAATAATAACAATAATAATGGAATGTTGACGGCAACCATAGTGTAATTATACTATACGGCAACATGTTCGCTGTGTGACCGCGAAAGAAAAAGCAAAGGAGAATTCAAGATGTTTTTCTTCCAAATGTTTCCTCGTCTAACTATAAGACTAACAAAATATTAATCTTTTTTATAACTCATGAGTAAAAGAATAAATTTAAAATAATCCACAACTATATCTGGAATTCAGGACAAATAGAGATTAAAATTTTGTTAATAGTATATATATTTAGTTACAAATGGCAGCACTGTTTATTATAAATTACTATTGTGATTGATTTCAAGTGTGTCTTGATAATAAATTTCTTATTATTGTCATAAAAGAAACCGTTTGGTGTCTGTCGATATACTTACTGTTAATTTCAGCGCATAGAAAAAAAGAAAAATAATTGAAAGAATCTCAAAAATTATCTGGTATAATCACCCTAGTATTTTTAAAAAGCGATGGCAAAAGTGAGAATACCAAAGCAAAAGGTTATATTATGTGGTGATTATGGTGTGGGAAAAAGTTCCTTATTTCGACGTTTTACCAATAATACTTTTGTGACTGATACAGACCGCAAGTCTACACTAGGCCTAGACCATATTGACAAAGACTACCGAGTAGATGACAAACAAATAAAGGTTTATCAAAAGCTGTAAATATGTGTGAACTATTTATAAATATGTATATGTTTAAATTTTAGTTGCAATTATGGGATACTGGCGGTATGGAGCGTGTAGCTTCAGTAACCTCGTCTTATTATAAATTTGCTGAAGGTGCTATTTTAGTATTTGCTTTAGATAGTGCTGCCTCTTTTCATTCCTTGTCACAACATCTATTGGATATTGTAACATATGCAGAAAATGCAAAAATTTTTATATGTGGCAATAAGTCCGATTTGGAAGGCAGAGAGCCAGAAGTCACCGATGCTGAGGTTGAAGCTTTTTGTGAACAGTGTCATACTTTAATCAGTGCCACATATAAAACATCATGTAAAACGGGTGAAGGTATCGAGGAAATGTTTGAAGATATTTCAAGAATTTTGGTTGATGCAAATCGTTCAAAAATGGATTTACAGGCCAGTATGGAACAGCATGGTTTCCAAATTGTCACTGGTCAAATAGAATTATCAGGATTTAAAGATGAAGGCGAAGAAGAATCTAGTTGCGTTTGCTAGCAAATGGCTGAACTGGAGTTCGGTTAGAGTGCCAAAAGAAATAATTTTTAGTTTTGTGTACAGTAAGTAGAATTTTTTTTTTTTTTTGTCATGAACATGACAATTTTGAGGATACCACTTACTCATTACTAAGCAAATTTTACTTTATACAAAGTTTTACGAATATTACTAATGCTTACTTACATTGTATTACAAATTGATTTTGGTACTGTAATTAATTTTTTACTTGTAATTGTGCTTTTGTGATGATTACAACCAATTATAAAATTCGATTGAATTATATGTAATTATTTATTACAGTTACAATTTAATGAAATTTAATATTAGTTTGATTTTTTATTACAATAACATTTTGATAAACTACATAACAGAAAAAATTATGCTTATAATTGTAATTTAAAATATCTCAATCACAAATAATAACATAAGAACTTAAACACAAAAGGTATGATTTTTAATCATACAAATTTACAATATTACAAAAATCATTAATATACATACGAGTACATACATTAAAATGTAAATTATTTTTGTATTCATCATGAACAAGTATACACAAGTGTGTAAGCAACCATACATGTGTAGGTTTGAAAATAATTAAAATAACGTCCATTCCATTACTCATGAAATTTCACAAAAAAAAAATATTTATAAAAATAGTTTTAAGACAATATCAATTAACAGTAGAGACCCACATGATACATATATAAAAAAGCTAGTGCTTAATTTAATTTCTAAGTATTTATTTAAATAATTTTATTTTTTATTTAAAATAATCATCGAAATATAACAGAAACTATCAATTTATTAAAAATAATTGGGGTTAATAAAAAATTTATTCTGTATGGTGTACTTTACGCGCTAAAGTGAGAAATTAATTAGTGCATAGTAGAGGCGCTCATGAACTATTACAGGTAAATTATAGTAGAATACACCTTCATCTAAAATAAAAAATGTAAATGCTTATTTTAAAACGATATTTAAAACGATAACAAAACATTTAGTTTTCGCATCGCAATGCAGATTAGCTCCCTAGTTTTAGTTTGGGACTTGCAACATATTATAGAACTATAATTTATTATTTAGACTTACTTCACATAAGAGGTCTTATATACATATATATAGAATAATTTTAAATATACATCAATACAAGTCGGAATGAATATTTTGTATTTTATTTTCGCATACATAATAACATTTAACACAATAAAAACAGCTTACAAACTATAAATTAGTCGATATACAATATAAATTGTGTGTACATACATACATCATACACAATACTCGGTCTTAGGCTAATATATTTCTTAAGATGTGGCAGTTGAAGAGGAAAATGTAAAATAGAGACTTATCACTACGCCAATGACAAAAAAACCTCCCACCGCATATAAAACAGCCTTTTCTCTTAAAGCCCTTAATATCATGGTATTCAATGTTCTTGATGCCCGACCTAGATCAGCATTAGTTTCTCTTAAACGTCCTCTTGCATTTTGTATAGTTTCCCGTTGATGGTGCAAGTCACTCAAGACCTGTGCACCCAGAGTTTCGGTTTCCACAATTACTCGATAGCCCTCCTTCAACCGATTTCCAGTTCTTTCTATGGTTTCAGAATTTTCTAATAGTCTTTGTCTTTGATCATTACTTATAGCAACATCTTCATAGTCATCGGAGTCAGCAGCTGCTTGCATATCTAACGTAGTGTGTTTCTTCTTACCCGCTTCTTTAGCTTTTGTGTATTCTGTTTGTAATCGCTTTAGCTCCACTTGAGCACAATTAAGTTTGTTTGTAGCAGTTGTTCTTTGACTTGCATTGAGGTCTCTAATTTCAAGGCCCATTTGTTCCAAAAGCTCATGGGCCTCCGCTAAGCTGGAATCGATTTTTGCACACAATTCTCTTCGTTCATTTGTCAGAGTCAAACGTCCAATTTGGCCAGTCACCTCAGCAATTAATGATGCATATTGCTGTTCATAATTCTCCAAAAGTGTCATAATGAATAATATTTCTGTAAAAAAATTCACTTAATTGTAATATATGTTACTCTGCAAATTTTCTATCACTTTTGTTTATGTTGACAGCTGTTAACGAAAATAATATAGTGGAAGGTGACATTGATTTGTTTGAAAGTGTCTAGTTGAAGAAATTTTCCAAATAGTCATATCGTTAATAATATGTGTGCGAAATCACCAGCGCAGCACAATTCACCAAAATCATGTTATTTTAATAAGTGCAGCCAAGTTATCTTGATATACTATGTGTTTGCAGAAAAACATATGTTTAAAAAGGAAAACAAAAACATTTTAGTTAATTTTTATAAGTGAAAGAACTCCGTTGTAACAATGGCTGAAGAAATTGACGACAATGGATTTTACCGTGAAGACTTTAGTGCAGAATCTGATTGGGAAATTTTAAATGCTCAGCTGTGTGAACTTTTTCAAAAATGGGAATTGACCAGCGACTGGGGTCGCACCTTTCAACCGAATGAATTGTTTCAATGTAATTGGCTAGTTGAGCAGGAGCTATTAAAGGTAAAAGGAAATCAGATTGCCGTCGCTTACTATCGTGCTGACCTAAAACCTTTAGAAAGTTGTAAAATAAATAAAGCAACAAAAGACAGCCAGAGTATTGCTACGTCCATGCATGAAGATTTATTATCATTAGCCAACACATTTGATACACCAGTTTTGAAAAATAAAGCAGAAAACATACATTGGTTAGCACGATTTTATGGCTTGAGGCGTTTCGTTGTATTGAACCCTAGGGGTGAACAGCATAATTTTATAACAAATAGATCCGAATTTAGTTTTTACTATAGTGCTATTTCGGTAGTTGCAGCAGAGGTATGTGCCACAGTGCCAATGTTTGTGCAAATCTATGACCAAAAATGGAACTTTTTTTTGGGCTTAGGCGTGACTTCTTTTATGCGTACTAATTTCGATTTAGTGGCATTGGAGCAACCACCCCAAGACTATTGCTACTTGTCAGGTTTGTTGACAATGTTTAAAGAAAAACTGCCCAGGCATTGCAAACAACCAGCTTTAGTATCTGTTCGCAATACTTACGCTTTGGATACGGTGAAAATGCGTGTGCCAATGTATGTCCCTTTTGGCATGACACCAACAGTTGATGAGGAACGTTCCATAATAAGTGTGTCTCACTTTACGGCTTTACCGCATGGGTTTTTCCCAAATTCCTACACCGAAATGTTTGCTATATTTACATGGCCCGAACTGACCGATAATATGGTTATCGATTCAGCTATGCAGACACAGTTTTTGCCAACAAGAGCTCCTTGCAGTGCCATACATCAAGTTGCTCACGCCACTTCGTATTTGACATTATGTATAAAATATTATCATAACTTAATCACTGCTAAAAATTCACTTGAATCGTATGTAGGACGCAACTTTAGAGGCACCTTTTCGCCATCAGAGGCAGCAAATCTTTTAGATCAATTAGGTAAAATAAATTTGTCTGAAATTCTTGCTTATCGTCCTAACAAAAGCGATGATGAAAGCTATCATCAGATTACGGGTCTAAAAAAACTTCCTGGTCCAATGAATGAATACGAACTAAATCAAATGTTGTATTATTTATTTCCTGATTTACATAAAGAAGTGGCATTATTTCCTTATGAACCAAATAGTTGGGCTAAGGTAAAAAAAGACAATAAAAAAATCCAATGTCTGAATGGGAAATTAAATTTAACATTTATTTTCTAGGACCTGCATCGTATAAAATCAGCTGTAGCTGATTCATTAGTTCATCGTTTAAGTTGCTTGCTGGCTACTTGCAATGCTCATTTTTATGGCAAAAGTGGTTTGGCTCAATTATGGGCGAGTTTTACTAGAGAACTACATTTACTTTGGGATTGCGGCATTATTATACCGGGGTAAGTTCTTAATTTTTCATATGAGTATTATCTACTGTCTATACTGTCGGCCAAACGTTTCATAATTTGTGGCTAATTAAAATGCAGTTGACTATGGGAATAGAGAAAAATTGTTTGTGTTTAAAAAATAAGATAAATAAAATATATGGAACCAAATTTTATTCAAAACAAAGTTAATTAGAATGAATGTCCTTCTATAAGTTGTGTATCAACTTATAATGAAAATAAAAAAAATTTAGTTTTTCGACTAATAATGATGGGGTTGTGTTAAATGAATGATATACATATATGAAGCTAAAAACTTCAAAGATATTATTAAAAATGAAAAAAAAAATTTTTTTATTTAATATTTTAGTTCTTGAATGGGATCTTTTACCCCAATTAATATTTGAATGTTGAAAAACCGTTCTAAGCATTGTGAATGCAACTTCTGCACTAAATTTAAACATTTGAGCTGTGTGAGTAAGTCACTAACGTTACCTTTATTTTTTATAATGACTTGATTTTCAAAATAAAATTTCTTCCTCCCATTTTTTAATAAAAATATTAATGCAATTTTTTTTATTTGGCAAAAACTTGAAAGTTTTGTGTATGTATACTGTACATAACAATTAAATTTTACTTTTAATTGATATACATAATATAATTTACTAATGAATTTCACTAAATCGTTTTTATGTAAAATTTTTATTTTTATTTTTAACAAATTACAATTAAAAATTCTGTTTTCTAAATTAATATACACAATGTTTTAGATATATAAATTTACTTAGAGCTTGATTAATTGTGTTGTGTGCTTCTAAATCTAATATAATCTTTAATTTTAATAGATTGAACTTTATGAAACATATTGTAAACCAATATGTTGCAATTAATTTATTTAAATTTCATTTATTTATAACATTATTTGCCTACATGCTGCCTAGTCTCTAAGGTGAATAAAGCCACTAATGTTATTGCCTACGAATATAGAAAGTGATAATGTTTTTAGGTTTAATATGTTTATGGTTCAATTTATTATCGATATACATTGTTTTATAGCTTGATAATTTATTGTTAATGTTTTTAATGAAGTGTTTTATCTAAAAATTCTAATATAGTTTTATTTTGCAATATTCACATTTATTTTTGTGTGCTAAGGCAGTTTATTCTCTTGTGTGTGTTGAATTCTTTAATATTTATTCAATAATTATTAATTAAAATTACTATTTTCAGTTGATTTTTTATATATACATAATGGCCATAATTTTTTTTAACAGATTAGAATTTAAACCATTAAATTAAGTTTTGCACACTTTTACATTATATTTCCAAGGCGTATTTAAAATGCCAAATAAGCTTGGTATTTGCTAAAAAATTAAATAAATCTTTTCAGTGACGCACAGTTTAAAGTTAACTTTAACGAAATGCCCTTGTGCGTTGTAAAACACAAATTTATCTATCTATTACATTTTTTCAATCACATGATTTTTCATTGATCTCTTACGGCTACATTTTATATTATTCTCAAAAAAATTGAGTCTTGAAAAAACTTATAACTTGTGGTTTCGATTTCTGCCTAGATCCTGTTCTTTTTTGCAGTCAAGTCAAACAAGACTTGCAAATATGTGTAGCTTAAAAAAATAACAAAAAATTTTAATTGTCAACTAAAATGCAAAAATATTGATGACCAAAGTATGTTCGAAATTTCGAACATAATTTAAAATTTCATTGCAATAATATTTATTAAGCTGCATTTAAAAATTTCCATTTACTGCAAAAAAAAAATTTACAAATTTTGAATTTTTTAATGTTCCAAAATTTTAAAATAAAAATTTTTTAATCTACAATTAATTAAAGGAAAAAAAGTTAAAAAATACAATTACAAATTTGCATTATTAAGTAAAACACTAAAAGTATTGAATACTAAATTGTGTTCGAAATTTCGAATTTTCCAACTTTCATTGCAATAATAGTTTTAAGGCTGAAATTTTATAATGTTCGAAAATTAAAAATTAAATTTTTTTAACTCAAAATTTTAGTAAAATTTTAGATGTCATTTGCTAAAAAAGCAAGAAGCAGAATAAAAAATTACAAAAAAATTTTAATTATTTAGTAAAATGGCAAACACATAGCTTGCGAAAACATGTTCGAAATTTCGAACACAATTTTGAATTTTCGAATTTCATTGGAATAATAATTATAAGGCTGACTGACAGTTAAAAAAATTTTGTATTTCTAATAACAAAATTTACAAATTTTGAACTTTTTAATGTTGGAAAATTAATATGGTTTTAAGACCTCAAGCTCAATAAAATAGCTATATTAATTAATAAGAAAAAGGTTAAATAAACTAACAAATAAATGTTAGAAAATATTATGCAAAAATAATTAGTAAAAAATGTCATTTGCTAAAAAAGCAAGAAACAGAATAAAAAATTCTAATTAATTAGAAAAATAGCAAAAATAATGCGAACAAATCATATTCGAAATTTGAACATAACTTTGAATTTTCAAACTTTCACTGGAATTTTTAAAATTTCTGTTTGCTATAACAAAATTATAATTATTATTATTAATATTTAATATTAGAAATTAATTCTAGGATTAAATTTGTTAACGAGCACTGGTAACTTTGACCATCGGCTCCATTTACAAGATTAAAATTTTAATGCAAATGTTTCTTTTAACTCAAAATTTTAGTTAAAAGTGAAAAAGAAAGAAAAGTTGTTTTTTTTTTCAAGTTATTATTTTTTTAAGCAAGAGTTTAAATTAATACTCAAATACCCTGCTTGGCGTTTTATTAACCAGGTTGTAAAATTCAACGTAAAAGCTAAAATAAAAAATTTTGTTTCTTTTTCTTAAAACATTAATGTTATAGATTTTTGCCTAAACTTCAAAATAGCAACAAAAAAGCAACATCAATTAAAAATGTTTTGTTTATTTTTTCGCTATTATTTTATTTATGTAAAATTATTTTTTTCTTTATTTTATTTTTAATAACTTTAATTAATTGCTCCCTTTTGCTTTTTTTAATTTATTATAATATAATGTTTTAATGCAATTTGTGTATGCTGTGAAATTTATTGTGTGTTTAACACTTGATTTAGTTTGTTTGTTTGCTTTTCTAATTAAATTTTATACAATGTCGACATACTAATTTATGTGTTTAATTAATTACCTTAAAATTTAATTAAATTTTATTTTCCTACTAAATCTAAAGTTTGCATTTAATATCGATGACAAGCACAATCCTTTTTTTCATTTATTTTTTATGAATATTTTTTTCTTACTAAAAACTTTTGTGTATTTTTTTTTGTGTGTGTTTCTTGTCATGATATTAAATATTTGTTAACTGTCAACTGTGTTTTTAATGTTGGTTTTTATTAGTATTTTGGTAAACTTATAATTTATATATATATTTTTTTAATTTTTATCTTAAACGCTTGTGTTGGTATTTTGAGTTTCTTTAATTAAATTTTTTTTTTAGTTTTTATTTTATTTATTTTACAATGAAACCTCTTAATAATCCTTTTTGAATGCCTACAATTTAAAAATTCTTACATAGCAATGCCAACTAATGGCTTTTCTAACTTTGCTCTTTTGCTGTAGTAACGTTCTAAAAAGTGGAAACGAATCAAAATTTTTGGCTTGCTAGATTGCAAGTACAACAAATTGGCCTCTGATTGTTGCAGAAAAAAGAAACAGACAATATTCTTAAAATGCACTCAATATTTAAATATTTTTTTAAATAATTTTTTTTTACTTTTAAATATTTTTCCAACTTAAAATCTTAATATTTTAATTTTTATTATACCATATTTCGACTTGTATTGAAAGTCTTTTTCAGGGATAATTAATAATTATAAAAAAAATATTTATAATTAAAAATTTATAAAGATCGAATAATTAAATTAAATAATTTTTTACTACATTTTTTTGCTGAATTTTAGTAGGTAAAATTTTTAAATACTTTTTCGATACTATTTAGTTGCTAAACAACAAGTTGGTTTCTTTTAGACTAAAAAGTTGGAGAAAAATTCCTTAAGAACACTCAGTTTTTAAATATTTTTTTTTTTTACAAAAAATTTTATTTTGTTGTTTTAGTAGATAAATACTTTCTTAAAAAAAAAAAAATACGCAGAATTAACATATTTTTATAAAGGGTGTCCGAACAAGAACGCAAGATTTAAATTTGGCGCCATTCGAAGTGTCATTGTTTGACATTTAAACAATTGTTATTGTTTGCTAGTAGAAGGTACGAGGTTAGTAAAAAATGACCATGGACAGCGAAGGGAGTTCGTTAATTGGGTATTGGAGAGACAACATGAAAATGCTGATTTTGCCGATAAAATCATCTTCAGTGACGAGGCCCATTTCCATCTTGATGGCTTCGTCAATAGGCAGAATTGTCGCATTTGGGGTGAGGAAAATCCTCGAGTGATTCACGAGAAGTAAATGCATCCTCATCGTGTCACTGTGTGGTGTGGTTTTTGGGCTGGAGGAATCATTGGACCTTTTTTTATGAAAATGAGGCAGGTCAAGCGCAAACAGTCAATGGTGTTCGGTATCGTGAAATGATAACCAGTTTTTTCTTGCCTAGAATTGAAGAAATGAATGTGGAGGGCTTGTGGTTTCAACAAGACGACACCACATGTCATACAGCCAGAGAAACAATTCAATTGCTGCATCAGTCATTTATTTAACATTTAAATCTTGCGTTCTTGTTGGGACACCCTTTATATGAGCTGTTGTTTTTGAAAGTGGTATAAGTTCACTTTTTTTAAATTAGTTAGCGGCAATTTTAGTAAAATAAAGAGATTTTCTCTATTCCGAATCCAAAGAAGGTATTTGGAAGTAAAAAATTTAGCTTCTAAAACCACTGTTTCATTTAAAAAATTTTTTAAATTGTTTTTTTCTTTATTTTGAGTGAAAAATTATTGGCGGTATCAAAAAAAAAAATTAAAATTTTCATTTAATAAGAAGGAAATAATGTAATTCTACATTTTTTTTAATCCCTTCGGAATACAGAATAGACACGATAAACACAATAGCCAATATCTAACTCAAATTAATGCCAACCAAATTTTTTAAAAAAGTGGACTTATACCACTTTCAAAAATAACATCTCATGTAATAGATACCTAGTTATAAATCAGCATATAGTGAAGAGCGTTTGATTAAATAGTTAGAGTTAAGACATTCTTTGTATAGTATATTTAACACTAGTCGTTACTTAAGAATTAAACTTATAGTGCTATTCTAATCATTTAAAAATTTACACAGGTACGATTAGAATTATGTCTAGTAAAATTCAAAAATAAAATAAACAAAAAAGTGAAATGTTTAAATTTTATTAGCAGTTGAGCTTTTTTCTTTAAACGGTTCGTGATGAAAATAAAAATTAATAAACATAATTGCTGCTATAAGAAATTTAAAACAGACCCATTCGGTTATTGCAGTTTGAAAGCAACTTTTTTAGTGGCATCATAATAGTGATAGAAATCACATTTTGAGCTACATTAGAGAAAAACTACTTAAAATTGCAATTCTCAAGACATTGTGAATTAGTAACTGCCCCAATTAGTAGTTTTTAAATACAAAATTTTTGTACAAAATTGCTGTTCGCAAAAAATTTTTATGTATGAGTAGTGTGAAGTGAGAGATCTCAAACTATGTATAAAAAATATTGTACGGACAAAAGTTTTCTCCGGAACGAATGGGTAAATTCAAAGGCCACATCGTTTATCGGGCACTGTGATCTAACATACCATTACACGAAATTTATCCACTTGTTCTGAATAAAATGTTGGTCCGCACAAAATTTCTGTTCGCACAAATTTTTATCTAGGAGTAATGTGAAGTGTTTTACAAATAGAGATCTCAAAGTATGTATAAAAAATATTTTCTGGATAAAAAATTTCTCCGGAGAGAATGTGTACATTTGGAGACCAAATCACGAGCAAGTTCTTTCGAATACAAATGCGACGATTTGGGCCGAGAATTATTGCCTGTTTCAGTTCACACGAACTATGTATAGCTTTTATCGTACAATTATATTAAAAACAAAAACAAAAACATAAACAAAACTTTATTATTGTACGAAAGAAGCTGACATTCGTAGAAACTGAAACAGACAGCTACTGTATGATGGCGATTATACAGTTCAGCAAATGAAGGCATGAGATTCATCGTACCGGCAATAAATAATTAAACATAAATTAGGTTTCTTTTAATTATCTGACTAAATGAATTACCTATAACGGGTGCTTTTTAAGCCCCATTTCTTAACATTTATAATCAGTTTACTCTACAAATTTCTTATTTCTTTAACGAATAATTAATAATTTTTTTAAGGTGTATTATTTACAAAATTTGTACGTTTTGTTAAATTTATATTTACAATGATTTTTATATTTTTATTTTTCTAATATGTTTCTTGTTGCAATCCTGCATTCTATGTATATGTTATTTTAATACATTTGAGAATTCGTTTAAGGAAAAGTTTTTCTGCGTAATTTGTTCTCTACAAATAAATACTTATGGCTGTTCATAATGTTTATTTTACTGCAAAAATAAACTTTTGTTACTGCGGTTCATGTTTTTTATTTTTCTAGTATAATTATTTTACAAATTGCTTTTTCTAACCATTCATTTGCCCAGTCAGTCACTCACTCACTCATTCACTCGTCCATTCATTCGTTTATTTTCAAAATAACATATTTTAACTTGAACCACACAATGCGTTCTAAAATATTACATTACTTTTTGATAGCAGTGTGGTGGTGTCATTTTGTTGTATCACACCAACACTACCAGCATTTAGTTGTAGCCGTAACAGCACAACCCACAAACATATTCTGCGTTTATGGCTGCAAGTTGGAAATGAAAATTTATTTGTTTAAATTAAAACTTTGTTTCAAATACAGAAATGAATACACACACATACATTCGTGCTGTTGGTTTGGTAGCCGCCTTTCCTTAACTAAAAAAAAGTTGAAAAACAATTGCGAAAAAAACTTTTGCCACCTCTAGTGACTAATTTTTTTTTGTGTGTTCTTTCGGTATTTTTGTTTAGTGTCTAAATTGTTTTCTAAATTGCACAAACATTAATTCTTATTAAAATAAAAGAAAAAAAAAAAATTGAAATTATTGTTTATTTTACTGGGTGTGATGAAAAGTTAAAATGTTTTAATTTTTTATTCTTTGCTTTTTAAAGGATTTGCTTATAATTTGTAATTGTTTCTTATGATGCTTTTTAAAAAGTCTTTTCACACAGTAATACTAAAGCGAGATTAAAAAAAAAAAAAAAATAAAAATTCATGCTGAATACAATTTTTGTCTGGACAAAATTTGGTCCAGACAAAAATTTTTTTGTCTTACAATTTTCTCAAGAACGAGTGGGTGAACATTGGAATATTCACCCCTATTCCAGTTGTCGCCGTAAACTTCGTCGTTGTTTTTATTTCTACTTCGTTTTTCATCATCGTTGTCATCACTTCAACATTAATTTGCCATTCTTACTACACCGACCACATTTATGTTTTTTTTTTTTTTTTTTTTTTTTTTTTTTTTTTTTTTAAATAAAACAAAAACACATCTCTAGCATTTCATTCAACTAGTCTGGTCTATTTGTGTTAAATTTTTTGGATCTAAATTTAGATTCAAGTGATGTAGAAAGAAAAGATAATCTTGTATTAGAAAGAAATTTAGCAGGAAGAATTCCTTTCATTTGTCTGGTACTATTCCGCTCTGTAATGCTTAAGTGCTTGTCAACGCCGATTTATACACAAAACTATCTTGCGATAACCAAAGAGCAAACGCAAAACATTTTGCTTTCACATCGCAATACAGAGTAGCCCCCCGAGGCTCTAAAATTACTTTCTACTGAATAAAACAGTTTGTAAGCATGCACTGAAGGCAATAAATGGCATGTGATTTAAAAAATAAAGTTAAATTTCCATTCATTTTTAAAAATTTTAATAATTTAGGAGTATTGTAACAAATTGTTTGAAAAATTCTGATTAAGACTCTGATTGCACTAGACAAGTGCATTTAATTTTTTAGAAATTATTTTTCAATGGCACCTCTCTAAAATTCTACTGCAAGGGAAGGATTTTCCCAACAATTCCACAAGTTTTCCAAACTAGTTTATATATGTCACTTTTTTTGTTTGTAATTTTTTCCATTTTTTTTCTTTATTACTTTTTTAGTCGTTACCTAAAGTAGCCACCATGAAATCAGAGTCGTTTAAGTACAATTTCGCAGTCACTTTTTCTTCTAGAATACCAATTATAAATAAACATTTATCCATAAATAGCTATTACAACAACTACAATACTAGAATACGACGTCGTTATCTATTGTTTGCGACAACTGGGTAGAGGCCAAATCAGTGCAAACGCTATTTAAATTTTAAAATGTTTTCATAGAAAAATAATTTCGATCAAAAAGATATATGATCCCTAATTCTTTAAAATAAAATAAAAATTTTTTTTTTTAAATGGTATTTTGTGATACCTTTTTACCTTCTCATCTCCTTCCTACTTGCTGTGTAGTCTTTTGTGGTAAACTTCCAGTGCAGTCTTTTCTTCTGTTGACGGATTTTAACAGATTTTTACATACTACAACTACTGTCAGACTCACGGTGAACGTGTGATCACTTGTACGCTTAAAAAAATAAAAATCTCAAAAACTTATTTATAGAATTTGCAATACTAATGACCGTAGCACATCAGAAAAAAGTATTGTTTGTCCAAATTTTTTTTTTGGCTGTTAAAAAAAAAAACTAAAAAAAAAATTAAAATAAAACACAACAAAAGAAATGATTGTAAAAAATAATAATCTTAAATTTATTTTTGTTTTGCTTGTTTTTCGTTAAATCAAATACTATTAAATTATTTTTATATATTTTTCTTTTGTTAAATTAAATTTTTAACATACAATAGATACAGTGAAAGCATAAAATATAAATTTGTTGGGTTGTTTGTATATAAAAAAAAAAAAAATTAAAATAAAATAAAATAGAACCTGCTGTTACAACGAACACTTGTGTATTTTAATTTAATTATTTTTTTTTGTTACATAAAAATTAGTTTAAATAGTGATTTAAAAATGATTTTTTTACACTTTTTTTTAAAAATTGCACCTTCTTTGTTGTTGTATATTTTTTTTTTTAAAGAAAATCTCTTTTTTTTTTGGTTTTAAATATTCTATAGAAGAAAACAGCATTTCAATTAAAGTTTTAAATCTATAAGTAAAATTCTTTTAAAAAAGAAATAATTTTTAATTGATTTTATTGATGGATTTGTAACTTTTAAAGAAATAAGCCTTCACTGGCTCTGTATATTAAATAAAATCTAGCAAAAGCTTTTAAGTTTTGCTAGAATAATTTACTATATAAAGCTTTCAGGGAGAGATATTTACCACCAATAGTGAGCGCTTTCCCATTTAAAGAGTTCTAATTCTAATATTGCATGTGTTGCCTTAGGTAGTTTTCGATTAGTAAATGTAAATTAATGACTTAAATTTTAGAGCTGCTATAATTTGGGCAATTGAAAAAAATATTTATGTGGGAATCATTAGGCGTGTAGCAATTTTTTTTTTTTATAATTAAAATTTTATTTTAGACTAGCAAAATTCAACAACCAAATTAGGAAAGTAAAAGCAATTCTAGGCTGTAGTTTTAGCAATTTTACAACTTCTTTTTTCACGTTTTTTGCAAAGTAAATTTTGTTTAATGTTGGCCTTAATTGTGGCTCGCATACTTGGTCTAGATCATGACCTACTACCTTTTCTTCTTCATATTCTATACTTGAGCTCTCTCCTTCCTATCTCTTTGACATCTTTTCTCTTGTACAGGTATTGTTGTCTTTTTTGGGCCACCCTAACCTATAGCTTTGCAAAAACCTGCTACTAATTATTATCATGAGCTATAATTGCAAAGCGACCAGTAAGATCTGCTGTGCAGCTTAAGAAACCCTCAGCAGAAAAATTCTAAAGTTGTGCCAAGCACATGATCTTAGTAGCCAGCTTATATCACCTCTGCGCGATGTGATTATTTATGCATGGCATGAGTTACGTGTTACATGCGTAGTGCTGTCTTGTTGAAACCACATTTTGTTGTTATCCATGTCACCGAAGTCAGTATAAAAAAAAGTTCTAACTGCTGACAAAACAGTGATTGCAATGTGTGAAATGTGAATAAAAATACTCATCTTTCTAGAAAGGAAATGAGACTAATCGCTTAAAATTACTTTTTATGAAAATTTCATTTGTTCTAGAGTTTTTTTTAGAACATGTTGTTTGATCTAACACTTCAGCAAATGTAGTTTAAAAAATACTACCTAAAGTGGCTGTTGTAAGACCAAAAAGAAAAAATTAAAGCGCTTCCAAGCAAGTTCGCTTCATATCGAGATTGAAACATCCATATTTCCAGCAAAAAAATTACACTCATCACTGAAGATGATTTTTCAATAAAAATTGAACTGCTGCAGAGCACTTTTAGACCATGTTATTTCGTGTAACAATTTTTGGCACAGCCCATAAGTTTACTGTTCAAAAATTAGGCTTCTAATGAAACCAATTATGTTATTCAATGACCTTTCTGGGAGTCAACAAGAAGTCTTGCAAAAGTCTTGCCTTTGGTTTCGTCATGCAAACCACAGATGATGCTAATATTTCCTATACTGGTGTTATCTAGGATCACAATGCCCGGTCAACAATCCCATTAAAAGCTTGAGCTCACTCTTCTTGATGTTTTCTGGAATATGTTCCTTTATAGCGTGATAAAGCATTTCGCTTGTCTAACTCCAGTCTGATATTCCTAATATTTTACGAATGGTGTTGCGACCCAGGAACCAAATTATGCTTCCGGTCCTATGAACGTACGACGACAATATAAAACCCTTTAAAACAAATATAAAAGAATTCAAACATTTGCAAACAATTTCTTTTCATAAGGGATGGTGGCCTGGCTGCTACATTTTGCTAGTTTTGTTACAAAAACACTTAAAGCTCAAGGCTGTGCTATTTGCCAACTGCCAGCAGTGATTTCTTGTAATAATTATTTTTTTCAATTCTGTTGGCTATACGAAAAGGGAACAACAATAAATCAATAACCGTCCAAATGATTTCAAGCATTCTAAAGCCAAGACATGCAAATTGCTTTCTAAAGGCTTGAAATCATTTGAAGTTTTTATAAAATAAAAAAATTTTTGCTTAATTCGTTGTGCTAAATGTTCAAAATGAAATGAAATAAAAAAAGGTGTGTAAGTAAAAGAGTAGTGATGGATTTACTCTGCTACAGTTATCATCACATCACTACTGCTGGGGTAAGAAAATTTCCTTAGGGTTATAGCTAACGGTATTTTTAATATTTATAGTGTTGTTGTTGTTGTTATTATTATTATTATTATTATTATTATTATTATTATTATTGCTACAATCATTATTAGTATTATTAGTATTTGAATTGGAGTTATTCGTTGAATTGTTAATTTGTGGCAGTTGCAGTTGCAAGTCCTGTTGTTCTTGTTGTGAATGACAATTTACTCTATTATTACCAGCTTGCAGTTGTTGTTGCTGTTGTTGTTGTTGTTGTTGTTGTGATTGTAGTGATGATGATGAGGACAAAGTGAATATTGAATTATTGACCAAAACCATTTCATTTTGCTTATTTGTATTTACATTTACATGCGTTGTTTTATTCGTATTCGTATTCGTATTCGTATGCGTGTTTGCATTTGCATATAAATTCGTTGAATTTATTATTCGTTTTGGTGGCTGTTGCTGTTGCTGCTTCTGATGATGGTGATGATTATGATGATGGTGTACAATTTCCTGACGTTCATATTCATTGAAATAATTCTCAACAACAATACCGTTGTGTTCATATTCTTCAGGTATTGTGGCTGCTGTATTGGTGTTTGTATTTTGTAATCTTGGCACTACATCAGGTGGTGATGTACAGCGAGGATATGCAATCGTTGGATTATTAGAATTGCTATTGGTAACAGAAGCTGTTGTGGAATTTGTACGTCTAATACGATTATAGTGATGGTTTTGATTTAAATGATATGGCTGTTGTTGTGATGATGATGATGATGATAATAATAGTTGTTGTTGTTCACGTTGTGGTTGCTGCTGCTCCAATTGCTCTAATTGTTGCTGTTGTTGTTGTAAATATAATGTATACGCCTCCCTGGCACTTGCATTGGCACCACCAGAAGACGTAACATATTGTCAGAAAATCTCATCTAAATTTAATACAACATCGAAATATCAGGATAGCATAACCCGCCCTCATAATGGCACTAACCCATTGCGTGTAGTTGGATTTCTAGCCATGTATATATCCATATCATGATCAGTCCAATTATCTGATGTATCGCAATAATTGTTTAGAGTGTGTGTAGAACCAGCTGTTGAATATCTGCCAAAGAAAAATTAAAAAATAAAGAAAAAAAATTTAGAAAATATAGAAAACTCCTTTATTCTTAACAAGATATAAAAAAATTTAATTGTTTGTTTTGAAAAACAAAATGACTGCACACAAAATGTAAATTTTCTAAACCAAGGTAATCACTAGGCTTGTGGTGTTTATGTGCGATTCTGTAACTTTAACAATTCGGAAAAGTCAATATTTTTTTTTTATTTCGTTCATCATGCACTTACTCTACATTCGTTTTACATTGTTTACTGTGCACTGACTTTTATTGTTGGAGATTAAAACATCTCGAATTGGATTTGGAAAAGCTAAAATGTGGCAAAATTTGTTGTTGATCGAAATATTTATGGTAAAATATGAAACATGGCATCGTCTTGCAGAAATTACATGTCGTTAAGATCCATGCCGTTCAGTTGAGACCACAAGAACTCCAATATTGCGAAGCCATTTAGATGAAAATGATAATTCCACTATAAAAAAAAATTAAAACATTTTTTTTTAAAGTGGATTTATCACTTTTAAAAATAACCGCTGAAATCATGATTTCGGCATACAATCACGTTATTGACTCGCCTTGCAGTGTCCCTTCTAAATCAAGGCTAATTTTTTTCTTGCTAAAGTTTAGAAGACTTTCAAATAAAAAATTACAAGTCACAAGCTTTTATTTAGATATTAAAAATTTCTCTAGAAATGTTATTGTTATTGCTCGTATTATATGCTGCTCTGAAATTATTTATTTTTTTTTACTGACCTTTTAAAAAATATTTTTAATCTCTTTATTTTTAAATTAAAAAACGTGTGTTTGTCTGTTTGTTCGTGATATAAATATGACTTGCATGTAAACGTTTTTGGTGTATTGCAAAATGAGTCTGTTGTGGAATTAGTGTGTCTTTTTGAATGGAAAATGTGTGTTGCAGATTCGTCTGCCACAAAATAAAAATAAGAAAAAATAAATAAAACAGATGCCCCATAAAACCAAGCAACCTTGTTAGAGATTATTAAAGCCACAAGAAAATCTTGAATGATTCGCATGTGGACATGCGTATGTATGCGATTTGTTAGCTACTGTGAGTTGTATGTAACAAGTGTGAATTGTGATTGCATGTTGCAATAACATTTTCAAATGTAAGCAATGACATTGCCACAGCTTGACGAGTAGTTAAACAAAATTCTGTGTGTATGTGTGTGTGTGTGTGTACAAAAAATAGTGCGCTAATCGAAATTAGAAAAAAAAATTAAAATTGAAAATTTAATTTGAGTTTTAGTTTACGTTCTTGATTTAAAAATTAGTTTAGTGTGCCATTCAATGCCTGCCTGTCTGTAAGCTGCAGTTGTTTAAGTCAGTGATTTAAATAACAGTTTGTATCTGTTTTTCTTTATTTTTTTTGTTTGTTTTGGCAACCTACTTACCGACTTCCAGGTCGATGATTATGCATGTGCGTTGTGTTTAGTTGATCGCGTGATCTGGAACGCGGTCTTGAACGCCGTGTACTGGACGCTACACTTTGTGGGCCGCCATGTATAGAACCGGCATAGGAGGCCCTTGACATTCTTTCAGAAGCAGCCGCCAACGATTGTCGCGATTGTCTTAATTCTGGTCGCGAATTAACTAAGTTCGATGGAAATGCTGTACCCAAATAGCCGCGATGTGAATTATTTGAAAAGCTGTGCTGCGATTGACCATCAGCAATGGATCTGTGTGTATGTGTATTTTTGTGTGTGTTGTTTTTTATATGAACACAGGAATAAGGAGCAAAAGGTAGGGAGTTTAATTGTGGGGCAGGTGAAAAAGCAAAATAAAATGTTGAATAAAAATTAAAATTAAAATTGTCAACATAAATTAAATTAAACACAAACATAATAAACATGAACAAAATAAACATAAAAAAATAAGCATAAAAATAAGCATAAAATGAGCTGTTATTTTAGAAAGCGGTATAAGTCCACTATAAAAATTTATTATGATTAATTAACGAACAAAATTAAATTGATTTGAATTTTGTCTTAAATAAAATTTTCTTTAAAAAAACAATTTCAAAACAACAATAGGTTTTATTATGAGAGTCATTGTTGTGACAAAAACAGTGATATGTGGCAATTTGACTACGACAACTACACTCCCACTAAGTCTGTTTGTGTTTGTTTGTTTGTATGTTATGCAACTTAAATTTGTGTTTGTTTATTTTATTAAGTAATTACTCGTAACTATTCCTTTATATGGTTTAGCTGTTGCCGTTCTATTTAATTATTTTTATTTTTAACATTTCCTAGATCTTCTTCGTCAGCTGGGTTTGTTCTATGAGTGTTTGTTTGTGTTGGCTAATTTATTTTTTTATTATTTAAACTTACCTGGGCTTTGCTAATTTGCCCGGCATACCCGAGAAATGACTGCGCATATCATCCTGATTATCCATGGGATATATTCTAGGACGTGGTATTGAACGACCACTGTATGCTGATACTTGATCCCATTCCTTAAAAAAAACACAAAAAATTAAATAGCAAAATTATTTTCTTTCGAGTAAAATTATAGGCCAAATTATGGCACTCGATATAGATCCAAATATCAATAGTATTTAAATGGAAATGGATCGATATCGCATGCCGTAATTTGGATGCAGAAATTTAAAAAAATTTTTATTCGAATATTTTACAAAGTCCAGCTCAAATAAAACATTTTTGTTATTAAAAAAATTAAAAAAAATTTTTTTTTAAAAAATAAAAAAAAAAATTTTTTTTAAAAAATTAAAAAAAATTATTTAAAAAATTAAAAAATTTTTTTTTAAATTAAAAAAAAAACCTTAAAAAAATTTTTTAAAAAATTAAAAAAATTTTTTTAAAAAAATATAAAAAAAAATTTTTTTTAAAAAAAATATTAAAAAAAATTTTTTTTTTTAAAAATTAAAAAAAAGTTTTTTTTTTAAAAATTAAAAAAAAGTTTAAAAAAATTTTTTAAAAAATTAAAAAAATTTTTTTAAAAAATTAAAAAAAAAATAAAATAAAAGAAGAAAAAATAAAATAAAAGAAGAAAAAATAAAAGAAAAAAAATTAAATAAAAAAAAATTAAAAAAAAATTAAAAAAGTTTTTCTTAAATTTAATTAAAATAATATCGCCTGCATCATATTTCTTTAAAATAATTTTTTGGAATTTAAACAAAAAATATAAGACCCAATTTACATAAGCCAGTTCTTATTATCAAATGGTTTTTGTGTTTACACACGCAATTTTTGTTGCTGCAATTTAAAAATTTATTTTAAAATTTAATTGGCAAACTAGCAAATTGGTACCCCTTCCCTTTCCAATCTTTTTTCCTCTTGCTCCTATAAACTAAGAATTGCGGGATGTCAATTGGCTCTTTTTTTCTGTTTGTAATTTCTTAATTTTCTTTCCAAATTATGGAATATGATATCTAACTAAATTGACATTTAAATAACATTAAAATTTCGTAGGTTTTTAATGTTGTAATTTGCCTGCTGAACTTTTTTAAAAACTTTTTTCATTTAAATTAAAACTATTTTTATTCTCTATTGTCTTTTACTCGAAAGCTTGAAATATTTTAATAATTCTTTTAATTAGTTTTCAATTATAATTTCTTTTTTAGCAGACAACACTTTTTTTCCTTTTTAAAAAAATCATCACTACTTATAGTAGTTTTCTTCTAGTCTTCTTTTTTCTGCAATTAATTTCAATTCTAAAAGCCTTTTTTGCACAAATTACTTTTTTTTCAAATCTCGTTTACTAATTTAACCTTAATGGAGAAGAAAAGGGCTGGTTAAAAAATAACAAATCGTTTAAGTTTTAAAAAATCAAAGTGAAAAGAAGTTCAACATAAAAATTATTAATTTAATGATGCCTTTAGCCTTGACTGCTTTACACAAATGGTGGCCACTAAAAATTTCTTGTTTAATACAATACCCAGCCAGCCAAGTACAGTAAGTTAAGTAATTTTTTGAAATAAATTAATGTTACTTGCTACTTGGTTTGGCTGCTTCTGGTCTGTTGAGGCGTTACACCATAATTAACATTATTTCACGTAACTTATCCAACACACACAGGGAATTTTGCTTAAAATAATGATTCTTACAACGATAAAACAAGTATGCTGTTACTTATTTTGTTCAATATGTAATCTTTCTATTTTTTGTTTATTTTTGTGGCAGTATAATAAGGTAAGAGTGGTGTGAGAAGGGCAAAAAATTTTAAAAATTTATAAAAAAAAATCCTTTAAAAGATCTATTTAAGTAAGTTGAATTCTGTCTGGATTCTTTCATCATTTCACTACGTGGTTTTGGCTTATATGTGATTTAAAATCGTATTGTGCAAAACCAACAACTAATGTTGCGAAATTATACTTTTGGATTTTCAGGTCCTACTTTTTCGCAGATTTTTTCAAGTTAAAAAAAAAAAAAAACTGAAAGCATTTTGCCTAGCAGCATCCAAATAAAAATTGGAGCCACTCTGTGCTAGTTAGTTGGTAGGTTACTATACTATTTAGAAATCTAGAAAGATCCCCGATTTTTCATTTTACCCTTAAATAACTAAGAATACTGTTCTTTACAATCTGTTTGTGATTCTTCGAAGACTAAGACCAAAAAAAGTTAGGCAAGAGCTCATTGGATTCCTTATATGTGATCCTCATCAAATAACACCGTGTAAAAATAGATTAAAAAAACTTAATTCAAGAAAATTTATTAAAAAATTTTCATTAAATAACATTAAACGATTTCATGATGAGCTGCTTGAGCACCTGAGAAATGTTTATATGGTTGCACTCAGTTCAATTATCAGTTTACAGTGTTTGAAATCTGTTTTAACGTAAATTTAAACAAAACAAGTATCATGGTGAGCTGCGAAATACGTCATACTTCATTTTGGCGCTTATATTTAGTTCAATTCTAAGTTCAAAATTTTTGAATCTGCTTTACCTCAAGCTTAAACAAATAAATATCATGATGAGCTGCTTGAGGCCAAGCGAAATAATTAAAATCTGACTTAGGCGGTTACACTCAGCTTGATTCTCCAATTACAACTGCTAAATTGTTATTTATAGTTTTCGAAATCTGATTTAGTTCCTATTCAAACAAAAAAATTATCATGGTGAGCTGCTTGAGCACCAGCGAAATAAGTCAAACCCAACTTTGGCGCTTTTGTTTAGTACAATTTTCAGTTTACAGCTAATAAAGTGTTATTTTTAAATTCAGTTTTAGCTCAAACTCAACCAAAGGTTCTTAAGGGTTTTCATTCAAATTTGCTAAAGGAAAATAAAAAATGTTGTTTTACTAAAATAATAAAAATATAGATAAGACACTTTTCTTCTGGTCACTAATTTCTATTTGTCATCACTGTTCTTTAACTTAAAAATCCTTACCCTAACAAACTATCAGTTTTGTTACACGTCAAACTTGAGCTTATCTTGTTGTATTTTTTTTTCATTTTTTGGTATTATGTTGTTGTTATTTTTTTTTGCTTAAAATTCATTATGTATCGCCCCTATTTTATTTATCTCATCTTCTAGCTACGAGTATGTTACTCGTTTAAATTGGATTTAAATGAGTTCCAATGGCTAAATAATTTTAGGGTATGAAAGTCTTCCTTTTTCATCTACTGTGAACATAAATCTTGCCTTTTTATAGCACATTTTGTTTTTTCTTTCTTATGCGTTTCACATTGTGGAGTTAGTTAAGCATTAAATAAATATGTGTTGTGTGTATGTGTTGCACAAAATGAAATATATTTTTTTTTATAGGAAATGAGGCATAAGTAGTTTTTTTTTGGGCGCTTACCTTGTGATTATTAAATGCCGAAAGCGTTGCTATTGAGCCAAGCGGTCCTGGTGAACCGGCTGGACCGCAACAATTTACGGGCAAACCTCCAATTGGCAGTGGACTCTTTTGTTGGGATGTTTGTAGCTTGCGAGAACGTCTATTATTTTGTAGCAAAATATAATGAAAAAAAAAATTACATTTGAAATATTTCTGCATGTGGAAAGCAAAGAATAAAAAAAATTTATTTTTATTATTTTGTGGTGTGAATGTTTGGTTACTCTTGCAGCTACCAGTTCACTGGTGTGGCAAACACCAGTCCTAAAAATATATTTATACACTCATGGGCCAACCATTAGTTAATATGACTGTATGTGATTTGTTAACAAAAAAAAAAAGTTCTACATGCTGCAATCTAATATCTAGCTATCGAGCATACATCTGTATCTCTGCATTCATCTAACAGTTAAGTTATTATATGGTTTAAGGCCAATTTAAGGTTACAGTTGCCAATAAATAAATTCTAAATCATGTTTATCGTTTGTGTATGATCGTTTGTTTAGCATGCATTTATTTGTTTGCAATAATTCTGGGATTTTCCTTTTAAATCTGTAATTACAAACGAACATGACGCCATTAATAATATCTAGCCTTTAAAAATTTATTACAAATTTTGGCAGAATATTTTTTTTTTTTTTTGTATTTTTATTGTCTCTTTTAAAAGGAATGTATAATGTTGTGGCGTGGCAATTTTGTTGCATTAAAATTATGGCTGTTGCTTACTGTTTCCTGTTGTACTATGCATTTGCATTGCGTATTTTATTTTTACAATTACATTTCAGTTTGAATTGCTGTTTTCAAAATAAAACTGATTTTAGCAAGGACCTCCATTATAGGATTTTTGTATTTTTTTGCAAATATGATGTTGCATTACTGTAAATGTAAATTTAGATTCTTTTTAAAAGTCCAGTACAATTAAAAAAAAAAACTATAGGTCTTTTAATAGGCAACAGTTTTATTTATCTTTCAATAATATTATATTGATTTCGTTTTTACAACAAAAAAAAATGCTCTTATTTCTTTAAAAAATATAAATTTTATTGGTTGCATTCAAAGGCTGATAAACAGCCCAAAAAATGTAAAAAAAACTTTATTTAAAAAATTTTTTTAACAATAAAAAATTATTCTTTAAAAGGATTTCTTTAAAATTTAGTTGCCATGCCCATCTTCACTTTTACCTTTTACTAAAATATTTTTTTTCAATGACTAAAACCTGGCCCCAAATCACCGCAGTTGATATCGAGCAACTGTAATGCGATTCAGTAACTTTTATTATGAAAAAAAAAACAAGTACATATAACGATATTTGATTAAATTCGGTATTCAGTAAATTACCGACAAAAATGTTCGCTACGATATGAATCGTTATTTACGATGATTATTTCTGTGCTGTTAGGTTAGGTTAACAGGTCGCCCGAAAGAAATAAAACAGAGCTGGGCTCACTTGGGTCCTCTGACGTGGTCCCTTTGTGATACCTGTATAGAGATAGTGATAGCAGAGTGAAGGGGAGGAAAGAAGATAGAGAAAGAAAGAAAGAAAGAAGTGAGAAGTGAGTGTCCGTCACACAAACCAACCACTGCTTCTAATAAAGCCATAAAGCGTGTCGACACTTGCATTTGACAGCGCAGTGGGACCCTGCAGGCGTCGCTCACCGAAGTGGATCATGCGCCGCTCTTCCAGGGCCGGACACTGGCAGAGAAGGTGCTCCACAGTCTCCTCCTCCTCCTCGTCCTGACAACTTCTACAGTAGTCATTAAAACGCAAACCCATTCTTCTAGCATGGTTGCCAAAGTTGCAGTGTCCCGTTACTACAGCCACCACATTTCTCAGTCGGTCTCTTTGGAGCCCCAACAAATCCCTACTGCAACTGCTATCCAGCCTAGGCCAGATCATCCTCGCCGTATTACACGTCCCTTCGTCTCTCCATCTGGACTGTGCCTTTCGCAAGAATATGCTATCGATCTCTTTTTTACAGACCGATAGAGGGATGCCACAGGGCTCATTGGCATCTTGCTCTGGCAGCCTAGACCCTTCTCTCGCCAGGCTATCCGCCCTGCAGTTTCCCATTGAAGTCCCATGTTCTGTGCTGTTAACTTCGTCGCAAACTGTATTAAGTATGAATATTGAGTATTTAGCATTTTATTTAGTAAAACAAAAACAAAAACAAATAAAGAATTCTATTTTTTTTTATTACATTTACCCTTGTATGTTGTAATTACAAAAATTATTAAAAAAAATTACAAAATCGTTTGTTTTTTTTTTTTGTTGCTTTTGTGATTTTATACACAGCTTTCCCATACACAAATAATTTAATTGAATAGAAAAACAAAAACAGCTGTCTACCATCGATATAAATTAGATACAGAATCGCACTATATTTCGAATATTTGCATCGTCAAAAGTTACTGAATCGCATTCTGGTATCGTAAAATAACGATAGTTTTCATTCAATATAGAATGCGGTGATTTGGGCCCTGTTGAGCCAAATCATGAAACTCGATATCGAAGGAAAATTCCATTTAACTTACATTGAAATTTCGATCGACATCATTTAGGAAATAACTTGACTTGATTTATTTCTTTTATACTTTTTTTAGGTCACTTTACTTATTGAGAAAAATTACAAATCATTTCAGTGCAAAAATAAAAACATGATATTGTCGTCTAGTTGAGCTCAAAATTATGAAATCTGCTTCTTTTTCTTATTATGTTAAATCATCTCTCACTTTAATTTTTTTTTTAATAATTCAGGTGCTATTAATCCAACAAACTTGTTTATCGTTTATAGATTTCTAAGAATTTGCTGTTGAGTCCTGTTAATCACTTAAATATTTTAACACAAACATTCATTTCTCATTCATTCACTCACTGATGACTTTCTATTGAAATTGTATTTCATTATTAAAAAAAATTTACAAATAAAGAGATATTTTATTTAAAGGCAGCTCACGTTTACGCATTCACCTTTATTTTTCTATTTGACGTTTTTCCATTTTTCCATTTTTTTTTTGTGAACTCAGCAATCGAAAAATGAATCTAAAAGTTTAGTTTACTCAGCCACTTTGTAGGAAAAAAAGTATGAAAAACAAACCCTTTTGTTGCAATTTTGTTTCTTACCTGCTCGCAGCTATAAAAACAATCACAGCCACTATGATGGTGCCACAAATAGCCGCACTTGCTGCAATTGTTATCTTGTCCATATTCGATGTTTGTGAAGCCACAGTGCGCACTTCACGACACTGTTGATAGGGCACCGTTTCAGGTGTGACATGCAATTCTTCCAGCGATATCACACACACAATTATGCATTCCTGGGCTGGTACATTTTTTATTTTAAATTCGCGTTCGCTGGCCTCAAGTGGTGGTCCTTGCTTAAAGGACTTCTCACCAAACAGACGATAGACAACACGAAAACCTAATATGTTTGCTGTATCAGAATCCCATTGTATGATGACAGAGCTGTCTTGGCGGAAGGCATTTTTCACTTGCACCTCATTTGCGTCATCGATGCGTGTGCCACGTTGCGGTGGAAAACCCAAAACTAATGGCGGTCGTTGTTGTTTGTGTGGTGTACCACTTACAGCTGAGCCACTGCCACTGCTACCAATGCCGCTGTTACTGCCGGATGCATTTTGGCGCCAAGAAGGGACTGCTTTGGCATTTACAGCATTTGGATTTGTAATTGATGTGGGTGAAGCAGAACCAACACCTGATAAAGATTGAAGTGTTGGCTGTGCAGGCAATTGTGAGGAAGAGTTGGCAGCCGCTGGTGGGGTGGCAGCTGAAGTTGTTGGGCTTAAAGCTGCTATTGCTTTGGTCTGTGAAAAAACAGAAAAGAGAAAATTTATTTATTTATTTTCCATCTGCCATCAACCGATTTAGTTGCAGTTGAGTTTGAGTTACTTTTAGCTAAATATTTCATGGCAAATAAACTCACTCACCGTTGTTGCTATTGTTGTTGTAGAAGTTGTAGTTGTTGTTGTGGTGGATCGTGGAGTATTTGTAGTCTTTGTAGTGGGAGGATGTGTTGTCGGCGTTGTTGTCGTTGTCAAACGTGTTGTTGATGGTGTAGCTGTGCTGGTTGATACCACCGTGGGTATATTGTTTGAAGCACTTGCCTGGGTGTGATTTATGGTTGAAGGCACTATTTTGGGTGCAATTGTTGGTTTTTGCAAGGGCTGTAGTGCGTCGACTACACTAATAGGACCACTTAAATCCGTTTCACTGTCATCGGGACAGGTTAATTCGTCGGCCTGTATTGAATAAAATCCACGGTCACGAAAGCGATTGGGACTGCCACAAAATTGAGGATTACGTTCACGTGAGGTCACCTAAATGGTGGTAACGGAAATATAAATTAGCTCTACCCTGCGCTTTAACAATTTATATCAAAACCTTACCTGCAAATCTCCATTACGTATCCATTCAGCCACCCAACGCAAATTACAGTCACAGTGTAGAAAACGACCACCCAACGATAAACCTCTCAGGGTGGCATTTAAATGTATGAAGGCTTTTTCAGGTACTGTTGGCAGTGGATTACCATCCAAGGCCAATAATGTTATGCTAGGGTTACCACGAAAAGCCGATTCTGGCAATGTGGTCAATAAATTGAAACCAATATCCAAAACCCTTAACTCTTTTAGAGCGTGTATAGCACCAACTGGGAACTCGGCCAAAAGATTATTCAACAAACTCAAGGAACTCAAAGTCTTGCGAACACCAACAAATGAAGACTCACCCAAGTTTTGTATCAAATTACGTTCCAGATTGAGAGCAGTCAAAGAATCTAAACCTTCAAAGGTGCGTATACCACCCATACCAGGCAACTCTTTAATGCCATTCATGGACAGATCAAGGAAAGCCAAGCTTTTTAAACCTCTTACGCACTCGGGTACACGACGCTGCTTTGTACCTTTCAAATTTAAATTCTTAAGACTATTCTCTAGACCCCGGAAAGCTCCCGCCGACAGGGTAACATTATTGTCATTTAACTTTAAAGTAGACAATTTCGAGGAGCCCTTAAAAGCCTCATCGGGTATTGTGACTATAAGATTTTTTGATAAATCTAACAAATTTAAAATACTCAATATTTTTAAAGCACCTATGGGCACTTCGTCCAGTAAGTTTTCTTGTAAATTTAAATTTTTCAATACTTTTTCTTGACCCCTAAAGGCACCCTCACTAATTTGGGTTATTTTACAGTTGGACAACTGAACATTGTGTAAACTAAGACTAATAAATATGTCACTGGGCAAATGGCCCACGGTGGAATTGTTGACATATAACAGATCAATGGGTTTCTGTTTGGCATGTTTATTTAAGGCCTCCAATAGAGTGGGAAAGTGTACCTACAAAATAAAAATAAAAATTTATAAGGTTTCATTAATGGATTTGAAAGAACAACAAAGCGCCTTCTTCAATGTAAATCTACCTGGTCACATTGAACTGACAATTCTCTGGCTAAATTGTATGAACATATGCAGGATGTTTGTAAATCTGGTATATCTCTTTGCCAGGGGCATTGTGCCTCAACTGTTGTTGTTGCCATACAACAAACAAATATTGTCATTAACAACAAACGTCTTCCATGTGACAAGGGCAGTATTGATGCTATAAATGTGGTTGCTGCTGCAGGCGTTGTCGTTGTCATCGTTGTGTGTGAATCGTGTATTTTGGGTTTCCTTGTTTGTTGCAGCTTCTTTTGAGCCTTTAGAACGTGCATTTTATGGTTTGTTTTCATCTTGGTATCATGAGATGGCTTAATGTCTGCAATTAAAATAACAAAAAGAAACAATTTGCTGTTAATAAAGAGAAAGATTTTAGTTGCTTTAGTTGCTGCAAAAGGTAAAGTTTATTTAAAGTAAATACGTGCCGGTTGTGTCATTTTATTAAATTATTCAAGGACTTAATTGCTGACAACTCTGTTTATAAAACTGTTCATAAAAAGTTTTGCATGTCTTAAGAAATAAATAACTTTTGGTCTTTGAAAAATGAAACTATTCATAAAAGGTGAAATTTTCAGTTTAAGGACTTGGTGCAACCCAAACACGCAGCCGTTAAACCTACAACTTGAACAAAATGTTGCAAAATGGTTTGGCGATATTTTTTCTATAACGATAAGCTCATTGCTCCCTGAAGTTGCTCAGATTTAGGGAATGGCAATCATATTGGTTTGAGACAACTAATATGATTTTTGGAAGAAAAAAAAAATTACTTGGTAGAAGTGGGTCGATCAGAAATCAGCATTGTCATGGAATTAATGACTGGGCGTTATAGAGTATTGAAACATCAGCCTAATGACCTCTGTAGTGTAGTGCGATACTCAAGTCTATACTGCAGACACAAAGAGATATCAATTTGTTCTATGTACTACTGTGTATGCAGTATAGACTTGCAACGAGGACGAAGAGACAGCAGATTATGTACTATACGAGTATAACTATAATGTTATAATTTGGACCCGTTTTCGTTACTTAAGGCATCATAGACTGGTGGGTGGTGTGCTAACCTATCAGGAGAGAGGGTTAAAAGTTCGATTCCTATCCTGAACCTGAGTGTTTTCTGCAGACAAGCAAAAAAAGCTTCATGGACTTGTGGTCTTTTCTTGATGAATACTAAACTTAGCGACAATTTCTAACTTGAGAGTACCAATAGGTTTATTCCGACAGCAGTGATCAGTTGACTTGTTCGCGCATTTGTTGTAAAAAAAATTTTTTTTTGGTTAAAAAAATTCCAAAAAACCCTTTTTTATTTAAGTTCTTGCAACAAAACGACTTATAAATAAAATTGTCGTTTCAACACTTATTTTATTATACTTTTTTTCTACTGCTTTTTTTTCTTGGTTTTGTTTTTTAGCAAATCATCATGAAATGAAAATTTTTTTACATTTCGAAATGAAAATCATTTATTTGTCAGAACAATCATGACCTTTTTATAAACTTAATGTGTGTCATGAAGAAAGAGAGAACAGAAAGATTTATTGCAGGTATTTAAAATATTAAATCAAAGGCTTTAACTTCTTTCTGCTACACTTACTTATTTGAGTCTGGCTAACATTCATTATACTTTAAGCACACTTTTAGCAAATTTTTATATATTTTTTTTTCTGTTTGCCTTTAGATGAGAAAATTTCAACAAGCCAACTTACAAATTAATCAAGTTAACGACACTGAATGAATTTCACTTTTCATTTAGTTTGTGTTTTCTAAACTTTTTTTTGCTCTGCTCTTCTCTCTTTTTTTTTTTTTTTTGTTTTCTGTAACAGTTTTTATGCTTGTGCAATTTTGTTACACTTGCTGTTTTGTTTATGAAAAGGTATGTTGTTGTTGAGTTTGCTTTTTTATTTAATTAATTTTTACATGCCATGAAAGTAAAGGATATTGTAATGACTTTGTTAGTAAAAAGAAAAAAAAGAGAAGTAAAAAGCTTTGAAAGCATTTAATATGATTTAGTTGAATTAAAATGAAAACATGTAAGACATACAACACCAACAGGAAAACATATACTCCTAGACAAACTAACTATAGCATTTGACTTGACTAGCTGTGTTGTGTTTGGTCCGGTCTAAAGATCAATCATTCGTATAACCAGTTAAACAAATTTATTTACAATTACTTGCATACACACTAACCAACACAAGCCCTAATTATGTTTACATAGAAGAGTTTAAGCTGCTTCCTGCCCTCTTTTATTTACCAAACATTAAGGCGGCTGGCTGTATGACTCTGTCTGCTTTAAACAACTTTAACTCGCCGGCAATGACTGAGGTTGACCTAAATATTTAGTTTAGCAAGAGAGCTGAGAGGGAAGAGGAGGGGAGTTACTTTTCCTAATGGAAAGTAATACAAAATTAAATTGTATGTGCTGCTGACTTACTGCCAAACACCTCCAGCAGACAGCCACTTTAGTTAGACAATATTTTTTCTTGTTATTTAACAAATACAGGCAAATTGTATCGAAGAGATAAACAAATGTAAAACACAAAATAAAAATAAAAAAAAGTGTTTTTGTAAAGGAAACACCAAACAAAATGGCCTGTGGTAAATGCTGTGGTGGCCTTTAGTATTTCCACTAGCCCAAGAAAATTATGTATCATTAAATCTAGGCCGGCCGACCACAAGTTATCAGTTTAGCTTAATTTATACTCAATTAAGGAATTGTTTTTAAAGTTGGAGAATCTTCCTTGATAGTTTCAAGAAAGATTTTGGTAGTTTTTTGATTAAATTTCAAGAGTATTTTCAGCACACAAATACACACTCCTGTAAGCACATAAAATTTAAACGAAAGGAAATCAAATAATGCTTAGGATTTTCCTTAAATTTTCTCTTAAATCCTTTTGTCCATGAACTTGTTTACATAATGTAACTTGCCATGCATAAGAGGTTTAATTTTTTTTTTTTTTTGCTTAAGGTTTCATACTCCTATATGTTTGAAATTTTATTATTAATTTATTTAACTACTCGTTGGACTTTCTGTTCTGGCATCTGCTGCTTGTGTTTGTTAATGTTTTCTGCTTCCACAGTTGTCGGTTTGATCGATGGCAAGTCATATTAAGGTTTTCAGATTTGGTTATGTATTGCAATCCTTATTATTTTAGTTAATATTAAAATGCTTAAAAACAAAAATAAAATCAAAAAGTTTTTGCATAAATTATTTCCTGTTAAATTATGCAGGAGCGTTCGACAGTGCCGAAATAAAGAAAGCGTAAAGTAACTTTACTGAATAACAAAAATGCTTAAACAAAAATAAATTTTTAAATATATATACGAGGCTACTATCAAAAATTTGGTTAAATTGTTATCTTGTTCAATATCACGTGGGAACAAGTCACCTGGTCACTGCCGCCTATTGTAAAACTACTCTCATGTTATAATTACCCTCTAAGTCTTGTATTCATTAAGAATTCAAAGACTTTCTAGAGTGATTTTTCCGTAATGTCAAGCGGTTGCCCTAAGTAACGAAAACGGGTATAAATTACACCCGTACGTGTTCTGTTGGGTCTTCGTTTTCGTAATATAAGCTAGTTTAGGATGATGTTTAATACTCTAAACAACAAGATTTTTCAATAATTTCTTCTTTTAAATTGTATGTACCAAAAAGCTGATACCAGAGCTTGTGAAAAGTTAGCATTTGGCTTTAATAATATACTTTTCTTGATGCTTTTTTGGAACTGATTTTTTTCTAAATTTTACTTTTAATTAAAATTTGAATTTAAGCTTTACCAAATCTCTAGTATATTTTCGTTTGTTCGTTGTAGGTCTTTAACTTTAATTCAATTTAATATTTTTAATAACTAATTTTTATTTATTTTTTTTTTAATTTTAATCTCATCTAATCATAATTTTATTTTATTTTGTAGGTTAAGAGTTTTATGTTGCTGTTATGTATGTCCTTTTTCCTTTTCTTTCATACTGGCAGTCTTTTTTTTATTAGAATTCTAAACATTTTCTAGGTCTTCTTGATAATACTGAGAGTGCATTTATTTCTTTAAAAGAGTGAAACGTTAAGTGCATGTGCATGTGCATGTGTTAGTGTTAGTATTTTTGCATGACTAAGTTTGTTGTCTTGTTGGTCTTAAGGGTTTTCCAAGTCTTTTATTTAAGTTTTTGTAAGACTTTTTTTAGTTTTATGATTATAGATTCAATATCTTTTCTAAATGTTGCAATAGATGCATAACACGTCACATGTACATGAGTCCTTACAGCACGAGAGCACATATTTTAGGTTTAAAAGTAAACATGTGTTTATTGGGAATGTTTTTTTTTATGTAAGTGGGAGATGTGTGTGTATGTGTATAGGGGGGAGGGAGGTTGGCATAAATGTTTTATATAGAAAATTTTTACATGGCATAAATAATGGGCTGGCTTGGCTGTAGGCAAAAAATTTCTAAACTAAAGTAAACGAGTGTATTGTTTGCACTGAAATCAGCTTGCCAGCAACAGTCGAATCGAAATTTGTTTGTTGGCTGACTTAACAACGCAACTTTCTTCACAAAATTAAAAAAAAAAAAAAATTCCCTTATAAACATCAATATTTAAGAATGCAACAGTTTATGCAAACAATTTTGTGCTTTTGCCCTTTTGTGTTTTTGTAAATAAACTTTCTCTGGAAGTTCTACCGTTTCACTAGTCGATGTGCTTCTTTTTTGCATTAGTGTTTCGTAAGTACTTGTTTAGCTACTCGTATTGAAAAACTACTTGTATGGCTGAATAACTTACAGCCTCGCCTGTTTCTTCTAGCTGTCTTGGCATACTTTTTTTCTTTCTTTTTTTCCACACATGCTGATGATGATGATGATGCCCTAAACTTTTTAGAAAATCATCTTGTTTTTTTTTTTTATTGTTAAAGTTATTCCCACCAGTACATTATATTTTTACTGTGTAATAGTATGGCTGCAAAAACACTTTGTCGATGTTGCTCCTGTCAAAAAGTAAAATAAAATTAAAACCCCCAAATCCTTTGATACACTATAATTTCAATTTTTGTCGACAGTTTTATATCACAATAAAGGCAAAAGTATAAGTAAAAAAGAAAAAAAGAAACTACTGAACTAAACAATTTTCATAGTCTTGGTGGGAAGTATTTTTAGAGCTTCAGTAAATTGATATTTGATGGAATTTATCATTTCATGTTTGGGAATATTAAAAAAAAAAAAAAAAAGAAGAAGAACAAGCATTTAGAGAGCTTTCAAAATTATTTAAGATAGAAATATTGAAGGCAGGGAATTGTTTAAATAAATGGAGCAAAATAATTTGCAGTTTTGTAAAATAAAAATAAAACAAAATTACTTTACGTACAATATTTTTATTTATGCTTTACATTTTATTAGAATTAGAAAAATTATTGTCTATGAAAACATTTTAGAAGTTCGAATGACAGCTAAAAAATTTTTTCACAACTCACAATGAAAGGTTGGAAAGAATAAATTAATTTTACATGATCTAAGAAAATTATCTATTGAGTGTTAGGGATCACCCCGACACTGATTGTCTTTTTTTACAGCCAATAAGCTCTCTAATCAAGATTTAAGTGTCGAATCTAGTTTTTGACCCAAAAGAAAAGACGTGCAGATAAACAATTTTACCCAGAGTGTCTTTTGTAGAGTCCGTAAACTCACTAATCAAGATTTATGCCTCGAATAAAGCTATTGATCCAACACGAAAGGCATGAACTTTAACCATTTTTGAAGAATAAGATATTTCATGTAGCAGTAGCAACAATTAAGGGGTGTTTCTTTAAGCAAATTGATCCACCGACTCATGTAGAATGTTTTTTTTTTTACAAATAACAAAAAAAAAAAATAATAAATAAATAGAAAATTAAAAAAAAAATAATAAATAAATAGAAAATTAAAAAAAAAATTAAAAAGATATTTAAAAAAAAATTAAAAAACAATTAAAAAAAAATTAAAAAAAATTTAAAAAAAAAATTAAAAAAAAATTAAAAAAAAAATTAAAAAAAAAAATTAAAAAAAAAAATTAAAAAAAAAATAAAAAAAAAAAATTAAAAAAAAATAAAAAAAAAATTAAAAAAAAAAAATTAAAAAAAAAATTAAAAAATAATTAAGAGTTCAGTCAAGTTGTATGAATAAAATTTAAACAAATAAAATTTAAAAAAATACAAACTAAATTAAAAAAAATAAATATAAAAATAAAAAAATTTAAATAAAAATATATAAATAAATAAAATTAAAAAAAATCTTTTTATGGTTTCAATAAAAAAAGATTTAATATTTTCTAATGCCTGAAATAATTTAATATGTTGTAAAAAATGTAAAAAAATAAAAAAAAGCCATGCAAATTGAATTGCCCTTTATCGGAGAAGATTGCTTTCACTTTGCCTCCATTAAACATTAAAGGTTTTGCGACCGCGGACATTTTATTGCATACAATTCAAGGAAAAAATCACAACTCTCTCTAAAAATACGCGGTTTTATTTTAAAATGAAAAAGTGCACTTTCACTGCGACACCCTACATAAGTAGGATTAAAAAAGTAATTGAATATGATTAAAACCATAAAAAAATTTCATTTTGTGAGCCTGTGTAAATAATCACCCACAAATTGTTGCTAATTTTTTTTTAGTTCGCAGAGGAAAGTGCGTTCCTTTTAAAATTCAAAAAAATGGTCTCATCCTTCTGTTTTTTATTTTCTATTATTTTTTTTTATTTCACATACATTTTATTGAATAAATGTGGATAAATAAATTATTTTTCAAATATTTTGAAGCATTAAAAAAATTTTATATTCTGCATTTTTTGTTTTGTATTGTTAACAAGAAAAACAATCCAATTTTCTTTAATTCCTTAACACTCCAAGTGTTTTCCTTTTTCTTTTTTACGAGCTGCTCTGTAATATTTATCCTAGTTCATCAATCACATTGTTAAACATCTAAACTAAATTACTCCCATTTGTAGTGTCGCCTTTTTACACAAGACAACCATAAAAAAAATATTAGAAAATAAATAAAAAGAATGACACACACACATGCATGTGTGTACAATGTTTGTGTTTGTACAGTTAATTGTTGTAAAACATAAAAACGAAACTAAAATAAAAAAAAAAAAAAGTAAATTTTAGACATCACTCAACTTAGACTGTCAGGCAACCCACCCATTATTCACTCATCCACCCACAATGTCTGTTATCTCTCTAAAGGCTTTTAGTTTTGTATAAAGGTCGCTTATGATGTATATCCTATATACTTTGTGCCTCATGAATAGCCTTCCATATTAAATTTAGAAAAAAAAAAATATTTTTTATTTATTTATGCTTTTTTTTATTTCATTCTGTGTTTCTGCTGCTACAAATACCTTCATGAGATATTTGTAGCAGCATCAGTATCAGGGAAAGAATGTTACTTAACTATTTAGTTAAAGTATTTTTTGTATTTTTGTTTTTAAGCTTTTTTTTGAATTTATTTTAACATTTTTGTACAATCTACTAACCCAGCAACTTTGGTTTTGACCAACTGGCAAAGTAATAGTCCCCTATGACAATTGTAGGAAGACCAGAAAAAAATATAAAAGGATTTTGCATGGCATGTAGTTTGTACTTAATATAAGAACAGAGCTGGTGAATAATGCAATTACAGAAAAATAAAAGCGATAGCTCACACAACTTTCCTTTAGGGCGAGATACAATAGTAACCAGAACCGTGATGGAAAAAAATTTAACCTTCAAATTATTTTTTAAATGAGCAAGCAAAGAGCGGCATCTAAGCGGCTACTCGGCTCTTAGTATTTAGAGAAAAAGAATTTTACGGTAGAATAAAATCGATCAAAATTTTAATTTTTGAAAATTAAAATTTCGATAGCTATCGAGTAATTTGTCCCCAGTATTTATTCATGGATTTTCATATTTGGGCCCATATACGCCATAATGTATCCTTTCCCCATTTATTGAATATTCTTTGTCTTTTCATAAAGCGAAACTATTTTTAGACTAAACTGACGTTTAGTAAAAAGCCATATTCCACTCAAATTTGCCGCTCACCGCGTTAGCGTTAGCAACATTGTGTCTGAAACAAAAATCTACACTAACAGTTATACTTAAATTGACGCAGCAAGCGTTTTTTATCTGTCAAAGTTGGCTGCAAAACAATTGTTTTTTTATTTTTGTCTTGTTATTTATGACCAGTTATGACTTTTTAGCTATTTTTTTAAATTAACGTTTTTAACTCTTTTTTGTTTGCCTTTAGTGTAGAGAATACGCACCTCTTGACGCTTTAATATAAATACTGGGCTTCGCTGGCCGCTCCAATTAAGGTTCGACTGTAAAGTAGCCATTTTATTTTTATTATTTTATTTAATGAGTGCTTGAAATATTATTATTTGATTTTATGTTTTTAAAACTCTGCAAAATTCTGCTGTCAAGTCACAAATGGACAGCTCAAGTGGCAGCATGCACAAGTTTATTTTTGTTTTTTTCTTTTTTTTTAATATTTTGAACTTACATGTAGTAATAGTGCATGTTACAACATGAATAACTAAACTCATACATCAGCAATAATTTAAGTTTTAGTTGTAGTAAAAAATAACACGAACAAAAAAAACATAATATAAGCTACACTTGCCACAAATTAATATTTAAAAACAATTTTAAATAGTTTACACTTCTTTTTAATATTAATTGCATTGGGAATTGTAAAAAATAAAAAGAAAAATTTCTCAATAAAATAAAATGAATTTAGCAGTAAATAGTAGTGGCTGCAGTAACTACACACATAAATAAACAAAGCTGTCCTCAAAGGATATTAATATAATTAAAAGGTTGAAGAAATTAACAAAATAAAAAAATAAAAACAATATTTAGACAATTTAAAGCTTTTTGGCTTGAGTGCACGAAATAACTAGGTATTTAGATAGTAATCAAACCTACGACCCTCGTATGATAGATTTGTGTGTTACCCATCAATCAGTAAGAGCTCTTATTTAGAATTAAAACCCTCAAGATTTTAAAATGAAAATGAAAATAATAAAATTATGCTGATGAGTTGTTTGAGCATACTGGAAACTAAATACTACACTCTCTATTCTCTACTATCAATCAGTAAATCATTTCCATTTGGTGGTCAAGAATCAAAGAACCCTGATTTGATTCAATTGCTACATAAATTGATTCCATTGTTGATTGAATGCTAATGACACTTCCGATACGATTCTTGGTGCTGTTTCGAATCAATATTTTAGCTTTTGATTAATTTTTAATGCACTTCGTGGGCGGCTTGCCACGCAATTTTTCAAAGTAACTTTTTAAACTAAAATAATTTTTATGAATATCAAAAATATTATTTTTATTTATTTACACACATCCTTACAATTACATTTATATTTTGAACATGCTAGCTGATGACACAGATAGGATTTAGTTTGACCTTACTTGCAGTTTTGTTTCTTGATTCTTCTTGTTTTTTATTTTTTTAATGCACATCTCTGATTTTTTTTAGAAACGTATCCTTTTATCACAACATCATCAAGTCAATTTATTTATTTACTTTTTATCTGCTGCAGCCTTGACTCTCACTTGTCTAGGCTCAATAAAAACAACAAAAAATCTATAAAATATATTTCATTGGTTGGTTGGGTTTGGCTTGTTTGTACCTGTACAGCCAACATGACTGCAAATACATTTGTGTGTAGACAATTTTCTAAATTAAAAAAAAAAAGTTTATTCAATCATTTTCTTAAAAAAAATAAAAACACGACAGTAGTAATGGTGTCTGTCAGCCAATTGTAGCCAACAGCTTTGCTTTAAAGAAAAAAGTAATTGAAAGAATGAGGACATCACAGTAATAGAAATGTATGTATGTCAGGCTGTTGTGGCTTATTTGGTTCAGCTTAAAAAAAATTAAACACTAAAAAGAAACATTTAAAAACTGAGTTTCATGTAGGCAGCTTAAGAAGATTTTTTATCTTAAAAACTTGCCAAGGCAATGGAAAACATGTGTGTGTATGTATTTGGATTATAAAAATTTGTTCGGAAAAAGTTTATAAATTAAAATTATATTTACTCTTTACTAGTTTTGTGCTAGTAAGCCTAGTCAGCAGTTAAATTTTTGCTAAACGGGCAGCTTCCGTAATACAACCGTTCTCGTACTCTTTACAAATTTTAAGTCCTTTTCATAAAAATTTTTAGACGAGCTGATGATGATTCCTTGTGTGGCAATAACAGCACATTAATATACTTTTTAAGTTCTATTTTTCCATAATCTATGTTTTTTCTTGAATTATTTTCTTTTTTAACCCCTTTTTGTATTAAGAGTAAAATTGTATTTTTCTACTTCTCCGTATCTTGCCGTATTGTTTTACATTTTTTCCTCACACAAAAATAGTTGCACTGTGTCAGCTAACGATTCCAACTGAATAGCTTTAAGGTATTGCGCTTGAATAACCACCATAATCGTTTGTTCTGGTCACTGTTTACTTCACAGCACTTTATGGTTTGCCCGTTACAGTCAATAATTGTTTTTCCTCGCATTTTTTTATGCGACGTTAAGATGGCAAAAAAAACAAACTATTTATTATTTCCAGCAATCTTTTGTCGTGAAATTGATTCGAAAAGGAAATTATAGTTTTCAGTAAAAATTAAAACAAAAATGTTTTTTAAATGTGGTTTTTTTACTGCCTAAAAAATTTTAATTGAATAACTAAAAAATAATAATAATAAAAAAAAATAATAATAATAAAAAAATAATAATAATAATAAAAAAATAATAATAATAATAAAAAAAAAAAATAAATAATAATAAAAAAAATAAATAATAAAAAAAATAAATAACAAAAAAAAAAAAAATAATAAAAAAATTATAAAAAAATAATAAAAAAATTAATAAAAAAATAATAAAAAATTTAATAAAAAAAATAAAAAAAAAAAAATAAAAAATTTAATAAAAAAAAATAAAAAAAAAAATAAAAAAAAAATAAAAAAAAAAATAAATAATAAAAAAAATAAATAATAAAAAAACAAATAATATAAAAAAAATAAATAATAAAAAATAATTAATAAAAAAAAAAATAAATAATAAAAAAAATAAATAATAAAAAAATAGTTAATAAAAAAATTATAAAAAAATAATAAAAAAATAATAAAAAAAAGAATAAAAAAATTAATAAAAAAAGAATAAAAAAATAGTAAAAAAATTTAATAAAAAAAAAATAAATAATAAAAAAAATAAATAATAAAAAAATAATAAAAAAAATAAATAATAAAAAAAATAAATAATAAAAAAATAAATAATAAAAAAAATAAATAATAAGAAAATGATAAAAAAAAGAATAAAAACTTAAAAAAAAATAAAAAAAATAATAATTTAAAAAAATATAAAAAAATAATAATTTAAAAAAATATAAAAAAATAATCAAATAAAAAAATTAAAAAAAAAAAATAAATATTTTTGTACGGTAATTTGGTTAATTAATTTTTAAAGCATTAAAAATATTTTTTTATTTATATATAAATCTAGATTATTTGACCTTTTTATCTGAAAGTAAATGAATAAGCTTTTAGGTCTTTTTATATATTTTTATTTATTATTAAATTAGTTTCCAAATATTTCGACACGCCTTCGTGTGTCTTTCTCAAGGAAAATATTTTCTTATATACTTTTATGTATATTTAATATAAAAATTTGTTATGAACACTTTTTTACTGCGTTAAAAATTTTTTAAAGGTAAAATTTCAATTGAACAACAAAATTAAATATTTATTTGTGCTTAATTTCAATTGTGTTGGTTTGCAAAATGCTTTATTTTCATCAGTGGATTATCCCAAGGTAAATTAATTTGAGAAAAGTTTCAACAAATTTTAACACAAAAATATTCTATTTTTATTCCTTTCTTCTAGTTTACATATGAATGGCCTCTGGAATTAAGCACAAATAAAAAATATCTTTTGTTAAATTTTATGATTCCAAATAATTTAATATGTTGCATTTCAATTGAATAAAATAAAAATAAAATATTTTTTCTTTGGAAATTTGGTTTTTTACTGCTTTAACATTTTTAACGCAATTTTAACAATATTTTTAATCAAATATTTTTCTATGAAAATTTGATTTTTATAAAAAAACATTTCAACTGAATAAAAATAGAAAAATATTTTTGAAAATTTGGTTTTTTACTGCTTTAAAAATTTTAATTCATGATTTTTTTTTTTTTTTAAATTTAGCGAGTTCAAAAATTTTTTAAAGGATTTATTTTAATGTTTAACTATTTTGTGTTAACGAATTAAAAGTTTATTAAATAAAATCCAACAAATGCACACACATTAAGTTATACAAAGGTACATGTTAAATTAAAGGTATGTAAAATGATTTTCCTTGTTCCTGCCCTTATTTAGTTATTAAATTATTCAGAACGATGCCAGCGCTGTAATTTTAATTTTTTTTTTGTTTTACTCAACTTGTTTATACTCTGGCAACCATTACCATTAGTTTAAATACCGCTACTAATGCACAAACAACAGTTAAATAGCTGTTGTTTAAAATTTAAGAGAGTATGATGGAAAGAGAGAGAGAGAGAGAGAGAGAGCAACGAAGTGGGAAAGGAGGAGGCAGAATAAAGAATTGTTTTACACACACATGGGTGGTTAAATGTAGTATGAGTTTTAATAATGACGCCATTTCCGTTTCCCTTTTTTTTCTTTAGCTAGTGTTGACTTTACGTTTTGCGTTTTGTATTAAAAAGCAAAATTATAAGAAGTGAATGCTTTTAGTAAATTAGCTAAATTTATGTGATTTTATGGTTATAAAAGTAAGCTGAAGCACAGCAAACGTACCTTTTCGGTTTTTTTTAATTATTACTTTTTCTCCTTATGAAAAAAAATTATTTCTTTTTCTATTTTTTTATTATGCCTTGAATGATTATCATCACTTTGCTAAGTTGTTTCTTTTGTCTGTTTTTCTTGCCGAGGGTGAGAAAAAAGTTTCAGGTTACTTTGTTCTGATTCTATCTTAGTAAAAATTAAAATCAAAATTTTATTTTAATTTTCTAAGCTTTAAGTACATAAAAGTGTGTCTTTTTGTTTTTATTTTTTATTGCTATGGTTTTTTTCTAAAGCAAAAAATAACTAAAACAATCACAGTGTAAAGGCTGACATAAAAAAGTTCACGTAATTAAATTAGTTAAGAAGATTTTCGAAAGCTCAGCTTTTTTTTAGAATTTACTTCTCAAGTAATTTACAAGCAGTGAGTTTGATAACTATTTTCAACAAGTTCGGCTTTAAAATTTAAAAAAAAAAAAACTAGCTTCTGCTGGTGTAAATCTTTATAAAATTAATTCCTTTAAATGTTCTAAGGCATTTTTAACGCAAACAAACATTAAATTGAAGCCAAAATGTCATATGCCGACTAAAAACCTGCTGTCGTTGATTTTTTGTTAAAACTTTTAATACAGACAGACATTTTTGTCGTTAATATTGGTGGGCACTAAGGCCTTTATGACTGTCATTTCAACTTTGTTAGCCCATTTTAACTGTTTGTATTTTCTGCTTGAACAAAGTCATTGACACATTGTCTGTCGCTGCCTGCGAGTACTTAATTAATATGCCTAACACATCAACACAATTCAAATGTTGCTACCAGCAGTCACAGCATGTATCCATTCACCACTAGTTTATAGTTACAGCAATTGTAATGACAGGCACCTACCTAAAGAAACACACACACTTAAATAGCTAAATAAATTTAATAATATTGAGGAGGTGCATGTCATGAATTTATTCTTAAAGTGAACTTTACAATACAAACGTGCATATTAAAAATATCAATACTGATACCAAGAGTTCATATTAAAATATTTAAATTTAAATGCCTAAAGTAAGAATTAGGTTGGTGGCTAAGTTAGTTTATACACAAAAAATTATGAGTAACATTTTTGCTAACAAACTTTTCTTTAAGTTTATATTTTATTCTAATATTTTTTGTTTAAACCTAGAATTGTTTTATTTAACATATTTTTCATAACCAAATTTTTATTATGTATAAGGCTGATGATAATAAGCAGTTTTGATTTAGCAAGATGAATTTCATTTTCACTGTTTTTAGGTAGCAAATATGTGCTTGTTTTACATGTAGTATGTAGAAACTCATTCTATCATTCTATTTCTTATTATTCATTCATTAAATAATTCAATATTAAAAGCTTCTCTGTTCTCTACCTTTTTTGTATGCAAAATTTATATTTGTAATTTAAACAGAGTGTTTATGTGTGTGTGTTTATACTTTGTTGCTGTTCAAAATTCTCTACAGCCATATTTGTGTTTTCCCTTTCTAGCTAACTAGGCCTTATAGCCACAAGTTAAAATATTTACAGACCAGAAGCCCCCAAGAAGGTTGCAGAAAGCTCATACTATTGAAAGCATTTTAATAATCCTTCCTTTTTATTAAAAATTTTTATTTATTTTTTTTTTTTGTTTCTATTATTGGAAATAAAATAAAACACAACTTTAGTTTAAGCTTAATTAAAAAAAACTACATTTTTTTTGGGTATAAAAATGTTGGTCACACAATCAAAGGCATATTATAATATTTTTTAAACACCAGATGTAACTTTTTTCACAACACCTTTGAGTTGTGGCTAAGGGAGGAGGGGAAGAGAGCTCATGTGAAAGCAAAATAATAAAATTGTATTTTAGTTATATACAAGTTTAAGTTTAATACAAATTTGATTACAAAAACTATCATGTGTCCGGCATTAGAAGGGTTGAAAAGCAACATAAAAATTTTATTAAACTTTTTTAGAGCAGTTTTTTATTAATAAAAAAACCTAGTGACAAAAGCTGTCTAAGTTGATCTTTTGCAGAAAAAATTAATGAAAAAATATTTTGTTTAGTCGAATAAAAGCATCACGGTCTATTCACCGTAATTATAAACAAAATTTCCTAGGAAGTTGTTTTAGTTTTCCCTCTCCTTTTGTTACAAAAAAAATTTTTCTCATATTTTATCTTAAAAATTTCTGGGGCTCAGGAATTTTTAATTAAAAATATGTTCACCCCAATTGTGAGAAATATTTCCCCAGAAGTTATTTTTACTTTTCCCTTTCCTCTTGATATGAATAAAATTTTCTCTTGTTTTTTATTTTAAAAAATTCTAAAGCTCTGGAAATTTTTGCAAAAAACTTTAGTTTATTATTATTATTTATTTAACATTAGAAATTAATTCTAAAATGAAATTTTTTAAAACAGTTTTTACGTAGAAAAAATTTCATAGAAAAATTTTTTTTAATAGAATAAAAGCATTGTGGTGTATTCAGTCTAATTATGAAAAAAAATTCACAAGAGCTTTTTTTTTACTTTTACATTTCCTCTTGTTATGAATAAAATGTCTTTTATTTTTTTACCATAGAAAATTCTATGCTTTAGGAACTTTTTGCCCAAAATAAAATTATTACGGGCAACATTCAAAATTGCGCTGATTTCTATTTTAATCGTAGCACCCTTTAAGTGATTTCTTTAGCTGTAAATATAATAAATTCCATATTTCTTAATAAAAATATTAAATAGCCAATTTATTTACAGCGAATGTTAGCAAATTGTTGATGTTGTTTTTGTATTGCTAGAAATAAAAGCGAGTAAGCCAGAAACTAATTTCTACTAAACTTTTTTATTCAAATGAAATATTTTCCTAAACTTTATTACAAAATTTCAAATAAATTTTTTCATTAACCAAAAAAAAATTCAAAAAGTTATTGAAATTTAAAAAAATATATACAATTTACTTCCCCATTCCATACAATGCCTTTAAGCAAAATATTTATTTAATCAACCTTTTATGTGTTGAAAGGCTTTTGAAATGCACACAGTTTGCCAACGAAACCGCTAAAAATCAATTGAAACTTTTTTGTTGTTCTCTCTGGTGGCGTCCATTTTTCTTTTTAACATGCTTGTTTAGTCAAAGCTCTATTTATACATTTGTAACTATTGCAATTGCAATTGTAAACGACTAAAACAGTAAATTGTATTTTGAAAATTTTACAATTTTTTGATGTTCAAGTTTTCAATTGTTTTGCATGCGGTTGCACCATGATTTTGTGTGTCATGCTAAATTGAATGGCTAAAATAGATCAAATAAAAATATTCCACAAATACACACATACACATACAAACATATTATTTAAAACTAACTTTGTTCTACTCTGCACCAAAGCCAGTGCTACTAGACTATTTTTCTGTTTAACTCTACACCTCATCAGTGTTCTTTATTCCATTTGGAGAAAGATAAAACAGTGGGATCCTATAAAAGCGAACTATAGTTTCTTTCCTACATTTGGATTGTAACCAAAAACAAAAATTTTGTTTTCAACCAGCCTTCGTTCATTTTTACGGAGGTCGGCCGATATACATTTTATTCAATTTTCTTTTAATCGTACCCAAAGGTTTTACAGCTAGCAAAGCAGACAACTTTCTTCTACTTAATTTTAATTTTCATGACTCTGACTTGAGAAATATGAAATTAAAAAAATTTTAAAACAAAAAAGATGTGCAGTACAAATAATCATGTACTCAGCACCGTAGTCCTAGAACTTTGTCTGTTGTACTTTTAATGTTTACAATTGGGAAGAGAAAGCAAAATTTCTGGCATCTGTAAAATTCAGTGTTAGTTGTAAAGATCACCTTGGAAGAGTTACAAAAAGGTTTCTTGAATTCATTACACAACTAATTTACTTTTAATGCTTTGTAGCCCTGGAAATGTTAGTCATTTCGATCAATATGCACTGCAAACTGCATCTGAATTACTTTAAAGCAAAAGCTATAAGTTTTATTGCTTTCATTTAAATTAAATTTTTTTATATTTTAAAAATTAACAAGTGATAAAAGAAGAAAACAGAAGAAAGCAGTCGAAACGACTAACGACATATTTAAGCTTTATTTATCATATTCCTGAAAGCAAATCGCACAACTTTTACCAAAAGTTTTTAAATAATTTTATTTAAAAAAAATTTAATTTCTATCGATTTCACTTGATTTTAAATAAAACAGTTTGAGCTTTGTTTTTATTTAAATTATTTTTTTTAAAGTCATATCATAAAGAAAAGCTGTGTTTTCAAGTACATTTTTTAAACATCAGTTTTTTATAAAAAAAAAAACATTAAAAAAATAGCTTTTAGCTTGTTGGCTAGATTAATATATTTATTACCTGCAGGCAACTCATTTAACTTTAAATACACGAATCTGCTGTTTTATAAAAAACGGCTAATAAAAAAAATTTTTTTTATAATTTTTTTTTTTTTTTTAAAGTAATATAGAAAAAATTTGTTGTACAAAAAAATAATTTAATATTATTAAATTTTTTATAAAATTTTTATTTTATAATATATTTATTTTTATACAAAAAATTAACTTTTATAAAATATAGCATTTTTTTTAAAGTAGAAAAATTTTTTTATACAAAAAAATAAAAACATAATTTTTTTTACAACAAAAAAAATTTTTTTTATAAAATATAAATTTTTTTGTATAAAAATAAAAATAAATTTTTTAATTTTTTTTATTAAAAAAAAATTTTTTTATTTATATTTTTTATACAAAATAAAGTTTTCTAATTAATTTTTTACACAAAAAACAATTTCTTTTATAAAAATCTTTTATTAAAAAATTATTTTTAATAAAAGGATTTTTTAAAAAAAGTAAAAAAAAAAAATTTTATGCAAGGAAATAAATTTTTTTCTACAAAAAAATAAATTTTTTTAAAAAAATATACATTTTTGACAAAATATTAATCTTTATTTGTGCTTAATTCCAATAATTATGTTGGGTTATTTTAAATTTATTCTTTTATTTATGATATTCTCATGAGTTATTTATTCAGTACAATAAGTACCCAAGGGGATAGCATGCCTATATGGACCTTTCATCAAACGCTACTCTGAATCCTCAGTAGGTTACTCCCAACGTTTCTTGCAAACATTAGAACCTTTATGTTAATAAAGATTAATATTTATATTAAAAATAAAATTATTACACCTACAAATACAAGTGCTCATGGTAGAGCAACCCTATGTTTTTCTTATTTTTATATATTTTTTAATTACATTTCTGTAAGACCCAAATGGCGTTCGAATGTAAAAGAGAAGAGAAGAATAAAAATAGAATATATAGTTTTCAACATTAAAATGTTGGTTATTCGGTTCAATGCTTACTGAGTTTTTTTTTTGGAACTACTGACAAATAATTCTTATTTAGTCAATTGCTTTTACAATATAAAGGTCTGTCTCTACAATGTATTTTGATGTCCCGACTTTTGATCCGAAAGGTCAAATTTTGAAAAATCTCACTTTGACCCATTTAGAGTGCCTCAATCGAGTCAAAATGTATGACCGACCCCCACTAACTTTGGAGGGCCGACCCACCTATGCCAGTGGCACACCCCCTGGATCCACCCCTGGAACCCCCCTGACAAACATTTCAAAAAATCACCATTTTTGGCACTTTACAAGAAAAAATCAGCGAAATGGCTATGTTTTTTTATTTTTGGAGTTTATTTTTCTCTTTAGAAATTTATTTAGTCAGAATGATATGAAAAAATGAATTTTACTTAGTAATAGAAAAGAAAAAAAAAAAAAAAATTATTGACCCTTCGGGTCAAAAGTCGAAACATCAAAATACATTCGGCAAAGTTTCTTATTTTGATCCCTAGAATACGATTCTCCTTCTAATTGGAGCGATTTTTTTGCCTCCATACAAATCGACCAGCCCTAATGTTGGCATAAGCGCAAATAAAGATTAATATTTTACTAAAATATTTTTGAATAAAAAAATTAATTTTTGTACAAATATATTATAAAAGTTATTTTTTTTGTACAAATAATTTTTTTTAATAAAAAATAGCTAAAAAGCTAAAAATTTGTATAAAGAACTTTTTTTATTCTATAAAACAAATTTTTGTTTATTAAATTAATTAAATTTTTTTTTTTTATTTATTATAACAGCAGTTTTACTCACTCATTACTGGAGCAGAATTAATTTTAAATTGTGTTCTCTGCTATGAAATAGTATCGTCTTCATGAGTTAGTTAGTAAAGTATTTAGTTTATTAATGACTTCATAAAAATTTTTATTAAATGAGTTTTGTTGGTAGTTAACTACCAAATTGCTTGCAGGGTATCCCAGCTAGTACTCGTATAAACATTTGCAGTCATTTGTAAATACATGTTGAAAGAAACGATTTACCCAATTCAGCATTTTTTGTTTTCAGCTAAAAATTAATTCAATACAATTAAAACTCATACATAAATGAAAAAAAGCCAACAAAAAAGAAAGAATAGAATGAAACAAGTATAAAATACGCACTCGTGGTATAACTGTAATGAAATGAATAGTTATCAAGTGATTGGCAGCTATAAAACCAATAATGAAAAAACAACTGCAAAAACACACACACAAATAAATAAATAAAATTTAATACAAATGAAAAAAAAGCAAACAAATTGCTTACCACAATATTTGTGTTCAATCATGGAATAAATGAAAATGTTTTTAAAAATTAAACGAAAATGAAGGGAACGATGACTCAAGTCAATAAAAAACACAAATATTAAAAAAAAATTTTAAATTTGTAATTGTACAATTGCAAATAAAATATTTACAAAAACAAAAAATACTGTAAATAATTGTTGCAAAATAAATTTCAAATAAAACCTCAAACATTTCCCTTAAATGCCTTACAAAGGCTCATTTAAATAAAACTAATGTTTGGCTTAATCATTCTTTTAATAAAAAAATCATCTGACTTTTGAAAAAAAAAAAACCTTGTATTTTTTGTTTGGTGTATGTTAATTTTCTATTTAATTAAATTTATTTCATTTTGTCACAACAGTGTTGCTGATGGATTTCCCGATACCAAAACTTGTCTTTTACATCAAAAATTGCAAATGTTAAATGTCTGCATAAGACGCCGTTTACAAAGACAACAAAATATTATTGAATCAGTTAGTGAAGAAAATGAGCAAGATTATGATACGGAAGAAGAGTTTTATGATTGTGATGATGAGGAAGCAAGCCAACGTTCTTTGTCGCCTGCCAAAGCTCCTGGAGCAGAGGCTGTAAAGCCCGAAGGGCGTTTAAAACGTTTATATAATTTAAAACTTTTAAATTCCGATGAGTATTTATATGTGCCCATTACACAAGAGCCTGTACTTAAAACTGAAGATCAATTGCAGGATGATGCTGATGTTATGCTAAAATTGGGCAGCAACTCAGGTACGTGTGTGTTAAAGAGTGAACAAGCGTATGTGTGTGGGGCTTTAAATTGCAATTTTCATTTATTTTCTTTCTTTTTCTTTTAACTAACCGAAAATCAAATTGAAATCTAATTTCAGATCATGTTACTGCCATGATGTGCTCAACATTACAATCAGATGCTGAAGCATTTAAGGCAGCCAATTTAAATGCCTGTTTTGAAGATTTTATACGCTGGTATAGTCCCAACGATTGGGAGGAATATATTGATGAAGCGGGTGTTACTCAATATAAATTAAGTATACGCATGAAAGCTGAAGGAAATACTTGGCAGTCCGTATGGGAACAAGCAAAAGCAGTGCCCGTCTCAAGACAGGTGGGTTACCTAGTTTTTCTATAGTGCTTTTTTGATCATTTAAATTGTTACTTTAGTACTGTGAATTTTGTTCACTGTCACTGTCATTACGTCATAATAGTTTTTTTTTTTTAATATCTTCTACACTGAAAGAAACGTGTATAAATCCAATGAAACAATTTCGAATTAATAAAATATTTTCATTGAAATAATAAGATTATTTAAATAAATGAACAAATAAAAGTGCATTAATGAAATATTTTTTTTTTCATTACATTTTTCAATAGAAACGCTTATTTGATGACACTATGGAGGGTTACAAGATTCTTAATTATTTGGAGACTCGCACTCTGGATGAAATTTATGGGTTAACTGTGGTGCCTTTGCTACACAGTGCCGTCTTGAAATTAAAGGTAATTTTTTTCTAATTTGTTTAATTTAAATTTGTTCTAAACTTTTGGGCCGTTTTCCCGCCCAAAAGAATATTTTTATGAACTCTCATGTATTGGAGCTTTTCTCTGAAATGCTGGATGAGCTTTTAGCAGATATTAGTCGCTTTTCTAGAGATATAGAAATAGTGTCTTCTACACCAGCTACATTAGCGGCTTCTGGTAATGAAACGAATTACATTTTACATTTACCTAATACCTCAGCAATTACCGCAAAAATTGAAAAGTTGGAAACACAATTTTATCAATATAAATGCTTTGAACGTATGCCCGAGTTGGCTGGTGTTGATAATAAACAAATACAACAAAAATTCAAAGAGATGTTAAAAAACGAAGGCTTTTGCTCAATATCGCCAACATATTTTCAACAGCAGCAGCATAGTAATCGTGATGCTAAAACAACTAAAGTGGAAGAACGCTTAATGGCGGCATTTCATCAAAACATGCAAAATAAACTTTTAAGCAAAGATTATGTCATACGTTTGGGAGAGGGTTTAGTAAAAATGCCTGAAACAGAGTGTACTAATGAGATGGCTAAGCCAGTAATGCCACAGTTTTTAAGGGCCATTGTAACCGGTAAAAAGTTACGTTTATGCGGAGCTTTTACCGAAAATACCACATTTTTAAATTAAAAAAAAATTAAAATAAATAATACTCGTACTTTTATAAAAAAAAAATAGCAAAAAAAATATAAATTAGAGAACAATTACAAAAAAAAAAAAAAAAAAAAAAATTAAAAAAAAAAAATTAAGAAAAAATAAAAAATTAAATATTGAAAAAAATTAAAAAACAAAAAAAAAATTTTAAAAGAATAAGAAATTTTTTTAAAAAATTAATAATTTAAAATTTCAAAATATGTAGAAAAATAATTAATTTTTTTTTTCAAATTAAAAATAAAATAAAATTAAATTTTCTTTAATATTAACAGCCAATTCATAAAAAAAAATTTGTGTTATTAATAACAAATTTTCTATAAGAAATTTGCTTATGAAGCGCTTATTAATCAAGAATGTTTTCATGAATTTTGCTGTAAAATTATGTATTTGGTGTGATTTCATGTTAAAAATATAAAAACCATCTTAAGCAAATAAAATAATAAAACTCTTTAAGCTTCTTGTTTTTTGTCTTTCTTTCTGGCTTGATTTTATTCAATTACAAGTTTGTTGCTTAATTTTTATATTTTCAGTTTGTTTTTAAAACTTTTGAAATTTGTGAAGTGAGATTTATCAAGTTCTTTTAGTAAAAATACCTTAATGAAAATTTGTTAGCAATTTTTTGAAAAAAAAAAAACTTGATTTTCCTTAACGAACTAGTTACACTTTTTTTGGTACACTAGGGATTTTAGGCTTAAAAAAATTTAATTTTCTGTAACAAAAAAAATATAGCATAAAAAAACAAAAAATACGGGCCACAAAAATATTTTTAAGTTAAATATTTCAAGCATAAAAATCTCCTGTAAGCAAAAGCAACAGAAACATCAAAAAGAATGAGGGATTGAGAATTTTTATTAATGTCATGCTTGGTTGCCACAGGTACTCTCTTTCTTTTTTTTTATCTTTTTATATAACAAACACCAAAAATATCTGCAAAAAGCCTTCATTAGTTAAGCCTTCTTCCTTTGAGTCTCTACTGGCTTTGTTTTTCTTCAGTTTCAGCTACATTTTTTTTATAAAATTGTTAACTGCCTGCCAGCCAAAGTGGCACCAGCATTGCTTTACTTTTAATGCCCTTCTCCTTAAATCATGCCACACCACACTACATCATTATCTTTTTAGTAATTTTAAATATTTAACTAAAATTACTTCAAATATTTTGTGTGCTGTGCTCGTTAAAGGTTTTTTCTCTTTTTCTACTTTTTTGTTTGTTTTTTAGTTTGTGTTTTTAATACAGAAAAATAAAAAGTGCCTGAAAGCACAATAGCTTGGCATAACAATTGTTCGTTGTAGGGCATTTAGGGAAGAGATGGCAAGAATTTAAGGCAAATTATGTTAACAATTGGAGTAGGGAATTTTATGAAAGCCGAAAGAATTACTTTTGATGATTTTTTGCGGTTTTAAATTTATAAATATTTTTTAGAGAAATCGGTTTTTAACAAAAATAATTAAAGAATAATAATATTTAGCCTTTCTCTCCCTCTCTCCCTCTCTGTTTACAAAATTCAGATGTGACGCTTAGATATACAGCCGAATAATAGAGAAACTATTTTCGAAAGACATAATCTTTTATATTATTCCTGGGACTTTAAGTTATTAGTCTGGCTTACATGGCGGCCTAAGGCCTTCAATTAGAATTTTTGCATTTTGTTTTGAACAAAACAATTTTTGGCCTGATTTCAATAACTTTGAGAAAGTTTTATTTATTAACGAGTATTACCAACAAATAATTAATAAAATTCACTTTAGCAAAGAAGAAAACATTAGTCGTAACGAAAACTATGGTTTTCTGTAAGCTTGTTTTCAACTACTACAACAACAAAATTTTTGGCAACAAATTAAATTATTTGAAATTATAAAGTTTAACAAAATTTAATCTTTATTCGTGCTTAATTCCAAATTATGTTAGTGTGCAAAATGCATTATTTTATAATTTGGAATAAAGCACGAATAAAGATTAAATTTCAAGATAAATTTTAGTTAAAAATCATGCACCCCTATCATGAATATCATTTCCCTCGTATGTTTTTTACCCTGTAAATTCCTTGTTTTGTTCACTTTGTGACTTTTCTCTGGCGAAAACAAGTATTTTTGGTTGGTTTTTCCTAAAGTTTAATTTAGCAAGCAGAATTTAGAAAAATTTTGTTATAAAAAAAATTAAAAGCTGGTGGTCTATCTACAAAAAAATTCAATTAATTCCTGATAAAATCGTTCATAAATTGCTCCCCTAAAAAAATTTATTTTTTTTTGTTTTTAAAATCTTATAAACTTCATAAATACTTTATTTTACATGCACTGGACACTGAAAATTTTTTAACAGAAAAAGTTGCCACAAAAACCATTCGTAAATTACAAAAATGTATTGTTTTGCTCTTGAAAACTTGTAAAAATTTGATAAAGTCTGCTTTATTACGCATTCACTATCTGCTCTCCGATAGCAATTTTCGCTTCAAGGGAATAAGAATTTCGACTGGTCTTATTTCCATGTTAGAGACTACCCTCTATGTACCGAAAATCCTGAGCCATAAAATTTTTTTCTTTTATTTTAATACGATTATTTAATTGTGAATAAATTTCGAAATACAAAATGGAGTTTAATGATTAAGCCTAAAATAAATATAAGATAATATTCAGTTAAGGGCCTTTATTACAAGTTGGCGATAGTTAAAGTTCAGATTTTATAATTCAAATATCAAGCTTTTGATTGGACATTAAATTAAAAATATCGGTCCTTAACTATCCACCCAAATTTGTTTCCAAAGTTTTAGCCAAAAACCGGGTTTTTTTTTTGTCTCACAAAATTCTAGTTTTAACTATTTGATTATCTCCTTCCCAAACTAAAATTTCCGATGTTTAAAATATTTTGTAAAGGTTTTTGACAATTTAATTTAATGTTTGGGTCTCAAGTTATTACAAACTATGTGGCGTAACTAGAGTCAATTCAATAATTAATTGCTGAAACTGTGAGCAACACAAAAAATAAATTTATTCTGTTGGCCAGTGTAATTATTATTCTTTTGTTTGTTTGTAAATCAATTAAGCGAATCTTAATTAATTGTAATTGCTATAGCCACCCGTATTAATAAAAATAAAGTGGGGCTACTCTGTATTGCAATGCGAAAGCAGTTGCGATGCGAAAGTTAACTTCCTTATCAAAAAAAAAAAAAAAATTAAAAATTCAATGTTATCGAAATTTTTCATATAATTTTTTCATAAATTTTACTTTAAAGTCTATGCAAAATAACATAAATAAATGTTTTGTGTTTGCTCGACTTTGAAATGTAAAAAGTAAACTATCAAACACATTAAAGATTAGATTTCGTACCGGGTATTTTCGCATCCCAATACAGAGTAACGCCCAAGACCTTCCTGGCACATATTTCTTCCATGTCGCCAAGCTATAAGAAAATTTAAAAACGTAAACTAAAACGTTTTCATTCTTATTCATATTTCTCTCACTGTAGCTGCTGTCATTTCATGTCTCCTCCTACTCTCATAAAACTCACTCTATCAAATAACAACTGAATACAAAAAACTAAGTAAATGAGTGAGTATATAAGTGGCCCTAGAAAAAATAAAAAATGGCTGTTGGATATGAAAGATGAATGAATTACTCTCAATGTTTGTTCGTTTGTATTTTTTCGTTCAAAAATTTTGCACAACAAAAAATAATGACAAAAATTAAGTTTGTCAAAAATAATAAATGGAAAATTTATAATATTTTTTAATTATTATTCGTCTAGTTATTTTTCTCTTCTCCTTTTTTTAATGTTAGACGTTCATGGTATTTACAGTTTCAAGGATAATTAAAGTAAAGTTTTGTCATTTATTAAAAACAATTTGAGAAAAATGATGTTGTTTTTATTAAATTTTTTTTTAATAAACGTTTGACTGTGAAAGGTAAGTTATTAGAAAAACGAGCTTCAAAGTATTTTTTTTTTTTTAATTTTTAATCAATCTCTGCTATTATTCAACAGAGGAATGACATGAGCCCTTGTTTTTAAAAGTAGTATAAGTACGCTTTAAGTATATTAGTCCGTGTTAATTTTAGTAAGATGGTGTCAAGGTCTTACTAAAATTATTGCTACTTTTTTTCTTTTAAGTAGACTTCTGCCACTTTTACAAATAACAGCAGATATATGTTTTTTTTTATAAAGCATAAACTCTAAAAAAAATTTTAACCAATACAGGGCTAATGGGTCCGCCAAATAACTTTTTTTTTTTTTTTGAAAATGCTATAAAAACATCGAGTGTAGCTTCGGCTGTGTGGCACGTAGCGCCGTCCTGTTGAAACCAAATGTTGCCAATATCCTCCTCTTCAATTTTTGTGAACAAAAATTCGTTCAACATGGCCCGATAAGGATCGCCATTGACCAACGGCTACTCCTTGCTTATTTTCGAAGAAAAATGGCCAAATTATGCCTCCGCATCACCAAACAGTGACTCGGCTTTTCAATGTATGCGTGCGGGTTTTCTGTGTCCCAAATGCGACAATTTTGCTTGTTTACATACCCGCCAAGATCAAAATGAGCTTCATCTGAAAAGATGATTTTTTTTGGCAAAATCGGCATCTTCTGTAAGTCGATCTCAGGCCCCCTTAGCGAAGCGAAAACACAAACATATTCTTTCAGCGGAAGGATAAAACTAATTATCTGTCAAATCAGACATGAGCTAAGTGTTACCATTCACGAAATAAGCACTAGTTGAAAAAAAAAAAATCGGTGGTTTTGCCTTACAAAATTTTCACTTATAACAATGACCCTTATATTTATATGCCTAAAAAATTGACGTAGACTTTACAGTAAATTTTATGAAAAAATTCGAAATTTTAATTTTTTTAAATCCTAATTTAAATCAAAATTTTTGGAATTTCTTATTGAATGAATTTGGCTACTAACCTTAAAACTTGCTTAGCTGAACGATGTTAACAACGTCCCCTTGACGCTTAAACGTTTGTGTAGAATATTTAAAAACGAGCCATATGCTTTTGATATAAGAAAACAAATAAATTAACAAAAAAAAAATTCATTTTTATTTTTATCAAAATATGATATGAAAGGGTTGTTTAATGGTTTAAAATTTTCAAAGTTATGTAAAATGTATAAAAATAATTAAAAAAGAACTACATTGTAGGTATCAGCTGTTCACAAGCGTTCCGAAAAAACGTTGCTAAATTTTATTTTATAGTACCGTCAACGTGACCTTTGATTTCAGTAAGAAATTTCATCGCTTTTCATATAACAAAAATGATTAGCTGATAACGATGTTCAGCTAATTCTGGTTTTGGTTTCTTAAACGTTTTTCAATTCATGAAAGCATTTTTTTTTTTAATTAAAAATCATTCAGTTAATCTAATTTTATTCGCCTTATGAAATGTAAACAAAAATTAAAATGATTCAAATAAACTATTTCAAAAGAAACTCATTTTCCTCTTTCAGTGACTAAAGTATTTCCTGCAGTTCGTTTTATTTGAGTAACCTCCCTTTTTTTTATATATTTCGTTTAAATTCATTTTTATTGTTCGTATTAAATATTTATTTTTTCCAGTGAGATGCTGCTTTTTAAATTTCGTTGTTTTGTCTTTTCTTCTATTTGTGTTTTATGCTGTATAACTTCAATTGAAATGTTCAGAGGATAAAATAAAAATTGTGAATGAGAATGAGAAAAGAAAGAAAGAAAGAAATCAGTGTTTTATTACTTAGTGGGTCATATTTTTTTTTTTATACAAAAAACAAAGGTGATTCATTTATATGCACATTAAGGGGGCGCTTAATTAGAGGGAGAAATAAAGATAGAGAAAAAATATTGTCTAGAAATTACAGACTATACCTACAAGTTGTTTACACAAAGCGTGTTTTGTTCAGGTTGCATATTTTGACACTAACACTGCAACCAACAATAAAACCAGAAAATATCAAAATATTTTGATATTTTTGAAATTTCGAAATTAAACTGTAAAAAAATAACTACACACTACCCCACTGAAAATTAAACATGCCTGGTTGCATAAACATGTTGCAAAGTGTGTACCTAACATGAATAAAACGTTCGGTCATGCAATCAAACTTATTTGAGCTTTTGCAAACCAATAGTTCATATTAGTTAAGATGTTGGGGTACCTATTGACTTTGTTAACAAGAGGAGCCCTCTTAATAAGCGAATACAATTTGTTAGTATAAAAAAAATATATATATGTACTCACATATAAAAATTTCTGTTTGTTTTGTTTTGTTTTTTTGTTCTCTATAATATTTTTTACAAATATTGTTCTTTTTTTATTCCACATAAAGGTTTAAATTTTAAAGAAGGCACTCACTTTCATGTCAATGACATGTGCATGGTATGCAAACAAAAAAATATATACTCAGAGAATTAAGAGAATAAAGAAACTGGGGAACACTATTGTTCCTTACAGTTTTTGTTTCAAATAATGGAGCCCATGTTAAACATTTAACTCTGTTTCACAAAAACCAGAGTACAAAAGACCGCGTTTGCTTTTAAAAATTCTGTAAATCGTTGGGGTTGTTAACCACTCTTTACATAAAACTTTACTTTTTTTTTTGTATAATAATATTCATTTTGCTAACAAGTCATTTACAATAGTCACGTAGAAAGGATTTATCTTTTATAGCGGGAATTTAATTTTAAATACCTTCTACATACGCACAAACTTACATGCCAGTAACATTTAAAATGAATGTTTATTTTATGTAAAATGAAGTCTATTTTAAAAATAAACTGATAATAAAATATTGGCCAACTTTATGTGTTACAAACCCAAAAAAAAAAATTTAAGTGTAAAGAAGAAATAGAAAGGGTTGAGTTCACTGTTTTGCTTTAAAAGAATAAAAAAAAAATTTATAAGGAAAAGGTCTTCCAAAAAAAAAAATAAATTAATAACTGACTTGAATTAGTTTTTGGATTTTTTTGTCTAGGCCAATTTAATAAAAAAAAAAGGATATACTGGGGGGAGCTCCTGTAGGACTTATTCGTTTAAAATGCATTTCATACAAAAAAGCTAAAATTTCGTTCTATTTCATTCGATATCAAATGCCAGAATTTTATTCAGAGACAACTCTCTCACAGAAAAAGTTAAGTGTTAAAAACTTTAAAAAAGTAAATTTGAAAAAATTCACTACCAGTCTGAAAAATTTATTAATTTTAGTTCAGGCCATGGTATTTACAATTAAACCAGGTAACTTTAAAAATACAAAAATAACAACATAACAAAAAGGCCGTATATTTTGTTATTGCTTTTGTGAAACAAAAAATTTTTTACCGCTTTTGATCTCTCTTTAACATATTCATATCTCTTACTTTGTGACAGAACGAGCTTCAATCATACAGGATTCAGCTGGCGACTCAGTGTCACCTGGTTTTCTTACTCTATGGTGCAGGCCTTTGAAGCCTAAAATTTATATCCTTTTGATAGACTTAATTTGAATTTAAAAAAGCACCGAAAACCCCATCAAACAAAATTAAACTGGCAAACGATTTTAAAACAAATAACTGAAAATTAATAAAATTGACTTACCAACATAAATGAAATTTTATTTATTTATTTTTTGAGGTAAAAAAAAAACATATAGAGAGAAGGTGAGCCACAAAATCTCAGCTTAATCTGTAAAAACAACAAGAAGATAAAATAAAAAATTAATTAATGATATGAATTTCAAAAAAAATATATTTAAGGTGCGTAATTTAAAAACAAACTATTCTTTTTTATATTTATATATGGTGGTCCGACCAAAACGCACGATGTGAATTGTAAATAAAACCAAAAGTTTTCAGAGAATTATCTATGATGTATAACAATTAAATGTTCAACAAAATATTGAGCAAATGCTCGCCAAGGTTTAGGTGGCATACCTCTATCCGATGGTCAATATTTTCAATGACTCTGAAACATAATTGAAGTTCAATGTCGTTAATGTGTCTAATTTGTACATTTTTTAGCTCTTGAACTGTTCTAGACTTATTGCCCTACACTTTTTCTTTTAAATATCTGCAAAGAAAGAACCTCTAAGGTATCAAATCACATGATTGAGGCAGCCAATTAGCATTGCCACGACACGAGATAGCACGACCATTGAATTTCTCGAGCAAAAGAGAAATTGTTTTGTTGGCTGCGTGACAAGTGCCATCATCTTGTTGGAACAACGTATCGTCTAGATCCATATCCTCAATTTCTGGCCACAAGAAGTCCGTTATCATCTCGCGATAGCAAACACCATTCACGGTAACTGCTTGGCCCATCTCTGTCACACTATCGCAACCAGCAATAATGTTTTCCTCAGAACAAGCTGGGTGAGCATGCACAGTTGTTTTCACATTTGCTACACGCCCACACAATTCTTCCAATTGTGAATACAATTAAACGACTATGCATTTTGATTTGAACGCATATTTTCGTAAAAGACTTCAACAATCTTAACGCCTGGTTAATTGTGTACCTCTGCATAGTCAAAAATTGAAACCAAAAAATGCCAAATTAAGTTGGGCAACAAACTTGCCGTTAAGGTGTGACTCACAAATCACATAGCGCCTTATGGCTGGACCTTATTTTGGTATTCGGTAATACTAAGTTAATAAACAATTCATGTGTCAATCAAATAAAAAAAAAAATATTTTAATAAAAATACCTATGAATTTAAAAAATTTTTAAAGCATTGTCAAGCCTCCTCCTAATAGAGATAAAAAATGTTCTTACATAATATCAAATTATTGTCGACAGTCACCAATATTTGTCAATATTGACAACTGTAATACCCATTTACTATAAACGATATAAAGTGACTGCATTTTGTGGCAATGACGACAAATGGATTAGCGTTGATTGAAAAAAAGAAATAAAATAAAAACTGGTGAACAATAGATCGATATAAATTCGTGTATATTCTGTATTTCATACGGATTAGAAAAAATGTGGAATTAAATTTTTTTTCTTAGTATTAAAATTTTTTAATTCACCCAATAATTTCGCAGCCTAAATTAAGCAAAAATAAAATTGTAAAAACTTTTAAATGGACCACAGAGTAGTTAAATCCGAATAAAATATTTAGATTCGGAATACAGAACAGCACTGATTATAATAATAATGAAAAAGAGAAAAATTAAATTTTTAATTTTCTTTTATTCTATAAAATTTTTCCTTCTTTGTTAGATTGAATTAGATTCAGTATAGCCGACTATACATCCGCTTTTGTGTTTTTAAAACTGCTTACAAGTGAGTTTCTGTGAGTTCTGTTTAAGAGACAATTACTCTCTATTTACAAATGGTACAAGTATTGATGGTAAGCCAACTGTTTTTGCTGGTTCTTTAAGGTTCATTTATAACTAACCTGAGATCATGGATAATTGATTTAAAACGTCAATTTATTGTTTTTCTTTCTTTCTTTGTAACCAAACGAAAATACATACGAAAAAATTAAAGCAATTACATACAAGCAACCGACTGTGAAGAAAAATAAATAAGAAAACTAACAACCAGTCATTCAGTGACTCGGGTAAAAAAGGGGATACTAACTAAAGGGCTGCACAAACACACTTCAAAGTCACACATCACTACAAACATGTGTAATATTTTATAATAGAATATGCTTGTAAGCCATTTCAAATATGTTTGTGCAGCCTTTCATTAAAAAAATCAGTAAAGTACTTATACGATACATAATACATTCAGTATGATGTTGGTGCTGACTCAAGCTTTTGATAAGAATATACGTTGTTTTTCAATCCTCAGCAGGTATGAAAAATTTAAAATTTTTTAATACCTCAAAATTGTTATAAAATCTTACTTTTTATTTTATTTAAAAAAAAAAATATAAAAAAAAATTTAAATGCTTTTTTTCACAAGAAAGTATTTAAAATTTTTTCAATAAGAATGCCAGCAAAAAAAAAATCCTGTAAAACATATTTTTCAATTATTACACTATTAAGGTTAAAGTGTTATTTTAAAAAATTAATAATTAAAAAATATGAAATAAAAGCCAAAATCACTCTTTTCGTTTCAAAAATGTTGATACAAATAGATTTCGAGTATGGCCATTTAATTTTAAATGCAAAATATCAAAATAAAAATTTCGAATAAAAAATTTAAGTTTAACAAACACACGATAACAAAGTACTTTACTTTCCATCTCTGTTTATCTACTCTTTGGGTATCAATGAAAAGCAAAAGAAAAAAAAATGGTTAATACAACAACAAAGTTGCAAACAATGTATTGCATATTTTTTCTACTCTGAGCTCAAATTTGTTTAAAAATACTAGTTCTATAATAAAATGCAGTGAGCAGAATAATTGTTATCTTGATTCTATTTTGAATTTTTTTCTCTTCTTTTTTTTTATAAATTTCTATCTTCAAAGAATGTCTAGTTGAATGGTAAACTGTGAAAACAACCATTTTTTATTTTGTTTTTTTTTTTTGTTGTTGTTGTGTGACACTAACATTTTTGTTACCCAACGCTTTTGTTAAGTTTGTATGTCATTTTAAGCAACAACAACGAAAACAATGCACTTTAGGGACAAAATTTAGGCAGTTTTATTTAAAGATTCTCTTGCTAAAGCATTAAAAATATTTCTAAATTTTTGTTTAATATAAAAATTTTTTTTTAATTAATAGAAGTTTAAGGGCTTTAAATAAATATTTAAATTTTTATTTTTACATATTAAAAAAAAAAAAAAGAAAAAAAATTAAAAAATACTTACTTAGCGCTTAAGGAAATTAATTAATAAATAATTAAAAAAAATTAGCAAATAAACTAAAAATAGTAACACTGTGCCAAATATATAAAAAAAACTTAAAATATAAACCCCTGCACCACAAATAAATCATTAAAAACAGAATATAAAAAATGTTTTTGAAATAAATAAACTAAACATCGTAACCCTGTGACAAATAAATAAATAAATTTAGAAGAAAGAATTATAGCTCAAAAAATTTTTGTTTTTAAATATTATAACAAAAATGTTTTTTAAAGTAAATAAAATATATATACAGTGTTACGATGCCAAATATTCATATAAGATATTGAATCAAGTAAAAATATTTGAAATTAAGTAAAAATCGTAACACTGTGTCAAATAAATAAATAAAATTAAAATATAAAGCCCCGCACCTCAAATAAATTATTAAAAACACATTAAAAAATAAATTTAAAAAATATTTTTTTACACGAATAAACTAAAAATTGTACCACAGTATGAAGTAAATGAATTAACTTAAAAGGAAATATTATGAATATTAGAACAAAAACTGTAACACTGTGGCAAATAAATAAATAAAATTAAAATATAAATCACCACACCTCAAAAAAATTGTTAAAAATAAAATAAAAAATATATTAAAAAATATTTTGTTTACACAAATAAACTAAATACAGTAACACTGTGCAAATAAATAACTAAATTAAAATAAACAATAAAAATATTGGAACAAAAACTGTAACACTGTGCCAAGTAAATAAATAAAATTAAAATATAAAAGTATTAAATCAAATTAATCGGCAAGAATATTAGAAAAAAAAAAAAAATTAATAAAAAATTTCTAATAAATAACTTAAAATCGTAGCACTGTGCTAAAATAAATAATTAATAAAAATCAAATCGAATCAAAAAAACGATTTAAAATCTTAGAATAAAAGTTAAACAATTAATTTTAAAAAAATTTAATATAATTAAACTAAAAATCGTTACACTGTGGCAAATTAATTAAGAAAATTAAAATATGAAGACTCAAAAAACTAGATTTTTTTGCGAAACAATAAATTACAATACATAACACTGTGCCAAGATACATAAAAAAATAAAATCAAGTCAAATAATTCATTAAAAATATTAGAACTTAAATTAAATAAATAATTTTTAAAAAACTTAATATTTTAAAACTAAAAACCGCAACACTGTGCCAAATAACTAAATAAAATTAAAATATAATATTAGAATTAAATATAAAAAAATTATTATATTTTTGGAAATAAATAAATTAAAAAACGTAACACTGTGCAAAAGTAAATAAATACAAAAATTGAATAGAAAACTAGTAAAATAAAAATTAAATATATAATTAAAAATTTTTTTTATCAAAATAAATTAAATTATAATAAATATAATAAAATTAAATAAATAAATATGGAGAGATGATGAATATATATTACCAAAAATACCACTAACTCATTTTTTTTTTGGAAGAGCGGACTATAACACTATCAAATATAACCGTCCTATAAATAAAAAAATTTATAGATTAAGTATTGTTTTTCTGTACAATAATAAAAGAAAACCAATCCCGCTTTTTTCAATTTTCTTTCTTTAAAATATTCACAAAGAGCTCTCAAGTGAATTTTTTGAGTTGCTTATCCAACCTAATTTAATCAGAATACTAAAAGGAAACAGTTTACATTTTCCAGCCCTGATCCAAATTATAAGACTCTTTTACTTTATATAAAGAATATATTTCCATAATTCTTAAAAATGTAAATAAATAACTTTAAAGCAAATCATACAATCATACGGCTTTTACAGTTCACAAGTCATGCTGGAGAAAAAAAAAACAATAATTGAAGACTTTTGAATTATTCATTTATAAAACAGAAAAAAGATTTTAAAATTTAAAAATTTCTTTTAAAAAAAATTGCTAGTCATTGTGTGGTTGGTTCTTTATATAAAATTGAAAAAGAAAAAAATGCCACCCACACGGGAGTGACTAGTAAGCGTGTTTTTATGTGACATACTGAATATAAAAACAAAGATTTTCTAGTTGCAAAAAATCTCAAGCTTTAGTTGTTCTTTTAACTAAATTTTAAGTGGCTTTTAAACAAAGAAAATTCCAAATTCATAATATTTTATATTCCTTCACTCATGTGTTTGTGTGTATGGATGAATGCTGCTGCCATCATTCGAAACGTTTGTGATCAATTTCATGAAAATTAATTCCAAAAAAAATTTTTTTCTTTATAATATTTTTAAAAGGCAGTTACACATGCATACGTCCATGCATTAGTCAGTCCACTGCTTGTTCGACTTTTTAAAAAAAATGCGAGACTGATTTCAAAATGAAGGAATTTAATAAGTTAAACAAGAAATAATTTAAAAAAAAATTCTTGCTTTTTTTGGCTTATTATTTGAGCTGTTATTTTTAAAAGTGGTATAAGTCGATTAAAAAAAAAATAAAATACAGACACCGCTAATATAATACCGCTAATTAATTTCTTTTTTAAGTAGAATTATTTTTTATTTAGCTTTTTCTAGCTTTTTTTAAGCCAATTTCTCATATTTTTTTCTAACTGGTTGCCATTTACATTTCGATAAAAAGTAATATAATTCTCAATGAGTTTAAGACTTTAAAGTATTAAATCTCATGCCTAAAATAACCCATGAATTTAGTATTTTAAAAGGGAGTGTGTTTTTTTTTAATTTTTTTTGTTAAACTAAATGTATGTGGCAAATAAATAATATAATTCCATCATGATAACAATGATTACATGTATAAAATGTCATCATGCTGTTCGTGGCATATTTACTCGCATGTGTATGTATGTATGTTGTGTATATGCCTTAAGAAGAAGCTTCATTATTTTGCCACAACAGCAACAGTAGCATTTCTACTCCAAACCAGTTACAGTCAGCCGTTTATTCTGGATGATGAAGTGTTTCTTTTTGCTGTTGTGGTTGTTACGTTGAGTTGAATTGAGTTGAGTGGAATGTGGTATAATTGTGGTAAGAATAAAATCCATAATGTAAATTTTCTTTTGCTTTTTTTTGTAAATTTTAATATGCATTTACATGCACACAAATACACACACTAAAATTTGTATTGTGCAGTAGGGAATTCGAGATTTTTTTCTTTCTTAATTCTGTTGTAAGTGACTAATAGTTGGCAATGATTGACGATGACAAGCATGCATGAACGTGCAGGATTCTTAGCTGTGTTCTGGATATTCTCTTTTAGTTTAAGATTTTTTAATTTTTTTCTTTTTTTTTTACAAGTTTGTGTTGACTCCTATTACATTTTTCTTCAAAAACTAAGTTGCATAGCTATTTTGTTTAATATTTTTTTAGCTGAAATTTTAAATTATAATAATTGAAATATTAAAAAGTTTTTTTTTTTTTAAATTCCTTGGGCTAAAATCACTGCAATTTTGGTTTTGTTGTATGAAAGAATTTTGATACGAGTTGCTCAATATCTATTTCAGTAATTTGGCCCTAGATTTTGTTTCAATTTAAAGAATTTATTTTTCTGCCCTGAAAAAATAAAAAAGTCGAATAAAAATTTGGCATTCGTTTGGTTCTCATCATTTTGAGAATATTTTCTAAACGTTTATAATTAATAGGCCACCCTAAAACCTTTGATTTTGTGGTCACAAAGCTGTGCTAAATTTGGCCTTCCTAAATCCATGTCTTTGGCAAGTAAATACAGTTTAGATTGGCAAATCCTTTTTTTTATTTAAATTTTTCAGTATTCAATATATAGCAGATGCATATTAAGGACATTGACCGGAGCCCACCCTTATGCCCTCTCATTTTCAGAATAAACTTTCTATTTCATGAATAGCGCCGTAAGTAAGTTTCTTTTGTTTTTAGGACAGGCATAATAAAATAAGGAATAATCAGTCAGGTGCTGCATGCACATGCAAGTTGCATGTAAAAACTACTTAATGCAATTTAGTTGTAGTTAATTTAATAATAAAAAATAAAATCAAAAAATAGCAGAAAAACCAAAACAGAAAGTACTCAGGCAAACAACAACCACAACAATGACACACAATAAAATATTTTAATTTTAGAAAAAAAGAAAAATAAAAAACTCAGAAATGAAAATCTATTGACAGTACACACGTCCATTTAAAACACATTCTTAGACTGGGTGCGTTTCTACTTCTATTTCACTTTAAGAAACCTGTCTTTAAAAATAAAATTAAATAAATAAATAATTAAAGCTTTTTGTGCTAAATGTGACTTAATTTTATGTAAATTTCATTTAAATGTCATGGAATTTAAATCGTTTTGTTTGTTGTAAAATTCTTTTGCATTTTATGCAGATTAAAATGTTTAATGCATTAAATGTAAGTGGTAAAATTAAAAACAATAAAAAAAAACACTTTTTTTAATGTCATACGAACTACTTAATCATGAAGACAATCATTTCAAGCTGCCAGCTGATGTACAGATCACATTATGAAATTAAGCTGCTTGGGGGTTAAGGTGTTAAAGAGGTTGTTTATATTCTTAAAATTGTCAAATTCTTAACTTTGTTTAAATGCCAAAACATAAATTTGATACTCAAGAGCCAGACGCAATAACTTGGTAAGTCACCTTCTCTAATTTTTATATTTTCTAAATCAATAATTCTATTCCTATTGAAAAGGAATTTCCTTTAATTCTTTGTTCATCATGTTATAAAATATTTAATTAGCAAATGAGCTTAAAATTTTGATTTGTTTAAAATCTTATGATTATCCGCATTATTTAATCAAGTAACATGCCCGTGGTTTTATTTTGCTTTTATCTTCTTACTTTTCTGAAAGTGCATTTGCTTATATTTTATAAGCGCATTATTATCTGAAATCGTCGTACATATGAATACATTTGGACATGTGTGTGTGTGGGGATGTATTTGAGCATTCGAGTATGAATGCTTCTGTTCTGGTTTGCTTATGTGTGGATTTTATGGTTTATTTCCAAAAATTTCTGAATAAAGTCAATATCTAAAATTATGCTGCTTCTTTGTTAAATTTAAATTAAAAACTAAAATCAAGTTAATTTGAGTATTAAATAGTTTTTGAATAAATTGAATACTTTCGGCAAAATTAGAATTAATTCTAAATTAAGATTAGTTGTTACTCGTAATAATGAGTTTGAATGCACAGAGACCTACATTGTGTTGCAATACAAAGTTGTTGTTCATAAATACTAGATTTTAATAAATTCATTAGGATATGAAATACAATATTTATTACATACAAAATGAACGAACAGTGTGCTTGAAAGAAGTTGAACAATTTTTAAGAAATGACTTAATTTTTTATGGAATATAGACAAGCAACTAGTTTACATATTAAGACTGGATAAGTTATCATGGTAAACTTCACAATTACTGAATTTTGCAAAGTGACTAGGGCTGAAATAAGAAACTGAACCGAAAATAAAGTTCTTGGGACTAATAAGACTCTAAGCCAGATGACTATTAAGGACAACTATGATGAATTAGAATGAGGAGCGGGAAGTCACCTGGCCACTGCGGCCAAAATAGATCTATTGTGACAAAAGACAACTATGATGAAGTTAAAATCAGGGAATTTAAGCTACTAATAACGTCGGATATATTTAGATTGGTAAGCTAAGTAGAGATGCTACAAAACGACACACGAACATGAACAAATATATTACAAAAAAGTTAACATGAACAAAAATATAGACATGAACATTAACATGGCGAAAAATATGAACATAACCCTGAACTTTAAATCAATATAAAAATAAGCATGAACATAATCATGAATATGAACATTAATACTAACATATATGTAAACAAAAAAATCAATTTAACCAACAAACATACAAATAAATATAAACATGAACATCAACAAAACTATAAGCATAAAATAAAGATTAATAAACATAAGCATTAATTTGATATAAAAATGAAAATGAGTTAGGACATGAATATAAACATAGACATGAACATGAACATGAATATCAACATGAACACAAATATAAACATAAACAAAATTATACAAATATATAAAAATGAACATGTGTAAACATAGCCAAAAAAGCTAAAATTAAAAATCTAAATATGAATATAAACATAAACAGGAAGATGAATGAGAATAAAAAAAACATGATTGCAAACATAAATATGAAGATAAACATAGTCTAGGAAAAATAAACGTGAATACAAACATAAATGTGAACATGAACAATAACAAAATAATAAACATAAAATAAAGATATTTAAACATGAACATGAATATTAATATGGACATCAACATTAGCATGAATACAACATAAATATATATGTAAAAATGATCATAAGCATGTTCATGAATATGACCAAGAACATGACTATAAACATAGAGTGAGGAGTGGGAACAAGTCACTTGGTCACTGTGACTAAAACAAGATTATTGTGACGTGACAAATATAAACATAATCCAAAAATGAGAGTAATCATTAACATGAATATAAACATAAACCTTAACATGAGCACAAACATGAAGGTTAACATTAACCTTTCATTTAATGCCAATTTTACTCTACTGTGGTTAAGCATAGCATTCTGTTTGGATGTATGTATGTTGAGTCATACCATCAAATAATTAGAAATAATTCCAAGTCTTAGTTTTATTACTAAACAAATATGAAAATGTGTTTAGTGCCATGTATGTGTGATATAATGTGCAAAATATAAACGTTTAGTACGCATAAGGAGGAATTCAATATGACCCGAAGCATTTCCAACGCTTTGTTTACATTCAACTTAATATGTACTTACCGTTTATTTGAAACTTAAAATCATTTTAAAACAAATAAAAGCTCACAATGAACAAGGTCTATATGAAAATTAATTGGAAAATTAGAAAGTAGAAATTGAGATTAAAATACTACAACAACAACAATCTGTGTTTAGTAAGTAGCATTAGATACAAAACGCTTTTTGGTAATTTTCAGTATGTTTGAGGACAAACTTTTTTCTTGTTCCTTCATTTGTGCTATATTTGAAATCAGGGATCATTTATGCCACTCGATAGCGCTCGAAATTTCAATGCAATTTAAATGAAAATTTTGCTCGATACCGAATGCCATAGTTTGGCCTCAGATTTTTTCACATATAATTCTAACCATAGGGACCCTTTGTTTTTTTTATAGAGAATATGCAATTTCGATTTATTTAAGTTTAAAATTCATTAAATTTTTTTACACTGATAAAACTAAATTTGTTTCCAATCAAAAATTCAATTGTGACCATTGAATTTTTTAAACGTGACAATAGTAAATCGGTCTTACAGCTCAAAATTTTTTTAGGACAACTAAACTTTGGTTTATGTTATGCAATTCAGGTTACTGCAACTAAAAAAAATTTATTATAACAAGTTAATTTTTGTTTGGAAACATATTTAATTCTTACAAGCGAAGTTTTACTCTGTGTAGTTTTTTAATTTTTTAAAACACAAATTTTGTTATGTTAATGTGAACTCATCTACCACTTGCATAAAATCGTTTGCTGCTTTTTCCGTCAAGAAGAACAAGAAACGTCGGTACATATTTTGGGTGATTTCCCAGCTATTGCAAGACACTACCTGGGCAGTATGACACTAGTATCAGATGTTCTAGATATAATGAATCTTACAGTAATTACGAAATTCGTAAAGAGTATCAGGTTGTAGTTGGCAACTGGTCTGCACAATATATCTTAAAAGTGGCGGTGAGAATATGACCCGCAGTAATAACAATAATAGATCTTTTTTTAATTAAATTTTTTTTTATGCTTTCCCTTACACACACAAATACTTATTAATAAGTTTATTATATGCAGCAAAAACAAGATTAAATTTTATTATTTTGATGTTCTTGGCCATACATACGAGTATACGTGCATACTTTTTTTGTTTATTGGTAACGTGATTTATATTACTTTAATTAAATTCTTATTTACCAGCAGCAGTTACTGATGGATGAATGTTGTTTATAATTTTTTATTTTAATTTTTGTTTTTTTTGGCTGTTCTATTGGTATTTCGTTTATTTGGTATTTTATTTGAATTATTAAGGGTTATTAAATTTCTTAGAAATATTTTATAATTTGCATAGTTTTACCTGAAATCTCAAATATAAAGAGACGATAGCCTATGCAGCTAGCCCTTCTCATTTACATTTAGTCTTAGAATTTATTGTAATGATTAAAAAAATTATAAATAAATAAATACCTGCAATGTACTCGTATAGTGCAGCGTTGTAAAAGACCTTGATATTTAAGGCTTTATTTTATTTACGCTGCCATAAAAATTAATCAGTTTAAAATAAGTCATGATATAAAATATTGATAAAATACTTTACCAAATTCGAAAAAGAAAAATTTAATTAAGAAGTTCTTTTTTTTTTTTAAAGACAAGAAGTCAGCAATTTCGGGTTATTTACTCAAGACTTATTTAAGTCTAAGTTGAGCTAAAGTTATGGCCTATTTCTCTACAACTGAACGTTAGTTCCTTTCATATAATTATGGAGGAAAAAAAAGCAATTAAATTTAAAAATTAATTTATAATTCCTTCTACGAAATGGAAGAAAAATTTCCTTATGATCACAAAGATAAAAGCCTGTTGAGTCAAATACTGGGCTAGCTTTAATCGAAAAGCAATTTATTAAATATTAATTAGTGAATGAAAGAACAAAAAAATCAATTTGAAACTGAAAGAATTAAAAAATTTAATTCAAGATATGAAAAATTTCCTGATTATCAGAGAGCTAATCGGCTATAGAAATAAAGTTACGTTAGCATTAATCTAAAAACAGTTTAATAAATATTAATTAGTTAATGTAAATTATAAAAATTTAAGTTTAGAACAAGGATGGAAAAATCAGTATTCTCATATGCCTTAAAAGGAGTTATAAAATTTAATTTCAGAAATCAGGAAAAAAAGTAAAGGCACTATAAAGTCTTTTAGCTGCTCTTTAATAGGCATTGAATGCTTTGTATTACTTATTTAAAATAAACCTCTAAACTCATTTAATTTTCTTTATTGCTTTTGCCATTATTTGGGTATTTACTTTTTTGTTTATTGAACCATTTGCTTCTTGGTTAATCTGCACTCGTACAATCAAAATAAATCCATGTTATTGGGAAAACCTTCATAAAATAAGAAAGAAAAACAGCAGCAACCATCGTGACTGAAACTTTCAACATCTCAAAAAATTACTGAAAATAAACCACCAAACAAAATGATGTTTCCTTTTAACAAACTTTAGCAGCACAACAGCAGCATCAATAAATTTGCTTCAATTTAATTGTGTTGGGGAGAAATAAATAAAGTTGTAGTTTTTGCAATTTGAACTCTAGTTTATAGCGGAAAAAGAAATCTGTCATTTTTGAAACGGTTGAATGGTTTTGCCTGTTGTGTTCTTTAACTTATTTTTTTTTTTTGTTGTTTTTTAGATTTCTGTTTTTAAATCGAGTCATAAAATTTTTTGGTAGTTTTAGTAGCAAAATCTTACTTTGTACTCGTATTTTTGTATTTCTTCATGTTTCAAGACAAGAGTTGATTTATATTGTTGTGATTTTGTGTGCTTTTCAATTATGCAAATTGCAGCAGTTGCTGTTGCTGCTATTGGAATTAATTGGAATATAAAATTAGTTGGCCATAATTCTCATTTTATAATAAAAAATTATTTTACCAAAATGATTTAAAAAATTTGTATCCAAACGCCTGATTTTTGTATTCACTTTAAAGTAGAATATAAAAAGCTCGATTGAAAAATATTTTTAAAAATTTCACCAGCTTTTAGTTAAAAAAAAGTACCACTTAGATTGGTAAAAAGTAACTACACAGAACAAAAACCTTTAATCTGGGCTCAATTTTTAATTAATAGCCATTCAAGATTTAATTAAAAATTTAATGGATTGAATTGTCATATTGATTCAGCTAAAATTATTATTGATTCATTGTAATATTGATTAAAACTTTTATTGATTGATATGATAGATTGAATTATCAAATTGATTAAATACTTAATTGGTTCAATTTAAAATTCAATTGTCAAGTTGATTAAAGACTTAACTGGTTCAATTAAAAATTTAAATGATTCAATTGTCATATACTCGTAGATTCAATTAAAAGTTTAATTGATTAAATTTTCATATTAATTAAAGATTTAATTAGTTCAATTAAAACTGTAATTGGTTGAATTGTCATATATATTTAATTACAAATTTAATTGATTTAATTTTCATATTGGTAAAATACTTAATTGGTTGAATTAAAACTGTAATTGATTCAATTGCCATATTCATTTAATTACAAATTTAATTGATTTAATTTTCATATTAATAAAATACTTAATTGGTTGAATTAAAACTGTAATTGATTCAATTAAAAATTCAATTGAATTAATTTTCATATTGATTAAAGATTTAATTAGTTCAATTAAAACTGTAATTGGTTCAATTGTCATATTTATTTAATTAAAAATTTAATTGATTTAATTTTCATATTGATAAAATACTTAATTGGTTGAATTAAAACTGTAATTGATTCAATTAAAAATTCAATTGAATTATTTTCATATTGATTAATGATTTAATTAGTTCAATTAAAACTGTAATTGGTTCAATTGTCATATTTATTTAATTAAAAATTTAATTGATTTAATTTTTATATTGATAAAATACTTAATTGGTTGAATTAAAAGTGTAATTGATTCAATTAAAAATTCAATTGACTTAATTTTCATATTGATTAAATACTTAATTGGTTGAATTAAAACTGTAATTTATTCAATTGTCATATTGATTCAATTAAAAATTCAATTGACTTAATTTTCATATTGTTTAAAGACATAACTGGTTCAATTAAAAATTTTAATGATATAATTGTCATATAGATTCAATTAAAAGTTTACTGACTCATTTTTCATATTGATTAAATACTTAATTGATTCAATTAAAACTTTAATTAAATTAATTTTCTTATTGATTCAATTAAAATTATAATCCATGTTACAATTTTTTAACTTAAAATTTGTAATTGACACATATAGTTGTTCTGTGTATTAATTGTCCATTTGAATATTCCAGCCTTGAAAGAGACTGGTCACAACTAAAATTAATTCAAATTGAGGGTATGATGAAATTGAATGACATTTTTCTGTTTTACATGTAGTAAATTAATAATTTTTATAGAAGTTGCTTTATATAATATGAATATATTAAATAAGATCTATTGTGCAGGCTTGATATTGGAATTAAATTAAATTTTTTTTTGTCTTTGAAATTCCTTATCCATTTTGTTTTAAAACAAAAAGTTTAATAGAGAATAATACAAAGTGTTGTTGATTGTGCTAATTTTTGTGATTACATTTTGCTTTTTAATTTTATCAACATTCCTAAGAATACATTTTGGGATTATTGATTTTTGTTTTAGAAGATCTAAAAAAATAAATTCTCACAGCTAGAGATAAATTATGATAATTTTTACACACGCAAACAATAAACAAACAAACAGGCACACTCCCACTTAAACACACACTTTTGTCTAACAAGTAAGTTGAAAACTAAAAGTGCCAACTTTTTTGTTTCAAAACTTTTTCAATTACTTTACTTTCTTTTGAGCTTCTGTCTTACCATTCACAAGAAGAAAAGTGAATTAAATCAGGCACAGATTTAAAGAGAAGGAAAAAAGGTGGTTTTCTCCCCTTAACAAAATTTTGAATTTAATTTATTTATGGCTGATAATTAACCTTTTAATTTTGTTAGTGTTAGTAGGGTATTAGTGACAGATTTCAGAGGTGGAAAATAAATAAAACGAAACAATTGTTTTCTGAAGTTGATTGAACAATCTATAGCTTATCAGGCCGGTAGTGTTTCATGTCAATAAGAAACTTTTATTATATGATTTCCCAACGTTTTGACGATTTTTTGTTGAATTTTTCAAAGGTGTAGTCTTAACTTATGACAATTCCAAGATATGAATTGTTGTATTTGAAAGTGAAATACGTCCACTTAATTAAATTCATTTTAGTAAGATAAGGACACCATTTAGAATTAATGATGACTCATATATATAATTTTATTACATGACATACATCAAAATTTTTTCTGTTATTAAATAATTTAGAATTAAAAAAAAAGTTCCACAATTTCCGAAACAAGAAAATTATTATAACAATTCTTGTTTTCCAATTGCCACTCTCTAGCTTGTGTTTCGTTTCTTTTTTGCGATTCATTGTTCTGTTAATATTTTTTTAAATAAAAAACTGTCCTCCCCAAAAAGCCTAATCGGCATACGCACCTGTATGAGTGTAAGTGTCAAAAAGAAAGTAAAATAATTAATTAATTAATTAATGCTTGAAAAGGGAGCTCGTTTTTGTTTTCCAACTTGCTGCCGAACAAATAAATTTACTCGTAATGAATGCTTTTTGGCAACTTGAAACTTCATTTGTCCTTATAACTTTCAAATAAACTTTAATTGACCCCATTTATTAACTGTGGCGTAAAAACCCTTAGCAATCATGCTTACTCAAAGATACGAGTTTGATATAATAGTAGGAAAGAGAATAAGCAAATAATATAATTAAATATTGATGAAAGTTAAACAAAAAAATTAAAAAAAACAAATATATGAATTAGAGCTTAAATTTAAAAAAAAGTGAAGTGTTTTCCATAAAATTTTTTAAACAATTTGATTGTTTATGTTACAGCTTTGTTTTTTTAATTAAATAAATAATTTGACTATTTTATTAAGCTTGGGGAATTATTTTTAAAAAATTTATTTTTATATTCGCTCCTATTTGTGTAGCTTCTTCAGGATATAATTATAAATAAAAAATTAAATAAAAATATAAAATTAAGATAAACATATTTTTAATTAACTGAGCCACCTTAGCAGTGATATTCAAGTTGGAAGAAGATAACTGAGTCCCGGTTAAGCTTTTTCTGTGCAGCCCTGTAAATTTTGAAAGTCAAAAAAACCAAAAATTTTTATATTTTCCAATGCAAATGGGCATACTTTGTAGTTATAACTTTTAAAAAACCATGAATTTTAAAACTTTTAATAACAAAATCATAACTTCTCATAAAACACAATAAGCATGTACAAAAGAATTTTTTTTTTATTCTTTTAACCCTGTAAGCTCTCACAGTCTATGAAATGTAAGCATGAGGTTTTCATAGACATTTTGAAATTTTTTGTATGAAATTAAAAAAAAAAAATTTTTGATGTAGAAGAAATAAAATTTTGAAAATAATTTTTTATTTCTTACAGAAAACTGTTTTAAAATTTTCAAATAATTTCAAACGAATTGGTAAGAAAAGGTTAGTATTTCAAAACTATTCTAAAGACTGACTTGAAGCTCAGCTTTAGGAAGTGGTTGAAAAAGGATCTCCAATAATATTTGTTGGAGACAAGTGATATCAGGGTAGCGAAAACACTCATGTCATTCCGCTTTTGTCACAGAATACATGACTTATTAAGCGAGAATCAGTCTTGGGATTAATGACTGGGTATTGCAGAGTATTGAAATACTTGGCATATATGAGAATCAAACGCTGCAGATTATGTAACGAGAATAAAAAGACAGCAGATCATGTGGTACTTATGTCACTCTAATGGTTGATTTTGGACCCATTTTCGTTGACCTAGGCCATCATCTGAAAAAACGGACATATCTCTCAAGGAAGTCATTGAATTCTTCATGAATAATTAGGAAGTATTTGCAACCCAATTGTAGTGTCATAACAAGTATATTATGGCTATAGTTACCAGGTGACTACTTTATTTTTGGGCAGTTAAAGTGGATTTACAGTCGTCACTGAGTCATATGGTGTTTCCACCAAAACACCCCTCCTGCTTCTATAAGGAGATTCGTCCCGCCACGGCTTTTTGTATTACTTGAATAAGGCTCAGAATCTTCGTCCTAGAGAGAACCATTTATAAAATACCTACGACTGGGTCCGAATAGTCTGCTTATTGCTGCTATTTCTTCTAAAGAAGCTCCTCCTTCTGGTGCTGCGTCTTGTTGAAAATCATAGAGATTTTTCTTTTGCGTTCGGTGTAATTCTTCAAAGTGCTGCAATTGTTTTCGCACTCAGTTTGTCAACTATGTTAACAGTAGCGAAATCTCTACTCCCCTAAAGTGTCTGTCAGAGCGTTTCTATTGCAGTCGAAAAAAGTGTGCTCAGTGTCGTCTTTCATTGTTTCGCCATACATGCAGCTTGCATCTCCTATTTTACACATGCGATACATATACTTTCTAAAGTATTCCTGACGGGAAAGTACAGGGTCCGCCAAATAACTTTTTTTTTTTAAAATGCTATAAAAACATCTAGTGTAGCTTCGACTGTGTGACACGTAGCGCCGTCCTGTTGAAACCAAATGTTGCCAATATCTTCCTCTTCAATTTTTGTGAACAAAAATTCGTTCAACATGGCCCGATAACGTTCGCCATTGACTAACAGCCACTCCTTGCTCATTTTCGAAGAAAAATGGCCCAATTATGCCTCTGGACCAAAATCCGCACCAAACAGTGACTCGTTTTCGGTGCGTCGGCTTTTCAATGTATGCGTGCAGGTTTTCTGTACCCCAAATATGACAATTTTGTTTGTTTACATACCCGCCAAGATCAAAATGAGCTTCATCTGAAAAGATGATTTTTTTGGCAAAATCGGCATCTTCTGAAAGCGATCGCAGGCCCAGTTAGCGAACCGAAAACACAACCATATTCTTTCAGCGGAAGGATATCTAGTACAACAATCATACATTAAGTGAATACCCCTTTCAGCTTTCAAAGGGTTAATAACTTATTGGCTTTTATAATTGTTAACAAGAAAAAAAAACTAGATTTTGAACTTCTGTTTTCCGAAATATTGTTGGCAAAAAACCAAAGGCCAAAACATTTTATTTCTGTTTTCCTTTTTGTTTTTGTTTGGCACAAAGAATTTTTTTTCTTTTCTTTTAGGGGTGCTTTCACGCATATAAATACGATTTTTGTTTTACTGTTTCTGGGCTTATTTAAATAATTCTACTATTTAGGAAAAAGACAAAAAATTATTTTCAAAGCACATCCTGCAAAAAACCAACAGAGACAGCATCTGAGAAAATACTGGTTTCAATAAGAGAATATTTTTAAAAGCGTTTAAAATTTTAAAGTGAAAATATAAAAGTTTTAGGCAAGTTTGTTGCACTAAAATAAATATGCCACAAGAATGAAAATATTTAAAAGAAAAAAATAAAATATTTTAAACACTTACAGAAACTTTTTAGTATTTTTAATTAATTTTGTGTGAGTACTAAAACGTACCTGAAAAGAAATAAAGAAAAAAAAAAAAATTTTAATAAAGAAAATAAATTGGAAAAAAAATTAATTTAGAAAAGCAGTTGCCAGCAGAGTTTTTTTAAAATAGTTTCGTTAAAAATAAAAAATATGATAAATATGTGGTACGAATGAACAAGAAAAATCTTAAGGCTGATTACGAGTGTCGTTGTCGTTGCAATTGCAACAAAGCTAGTGGCTTGATTGAGGTTGCTTAGGTCATTTAAATAAAAAAAATTTTATATTAACTTAGTGAAAACTTTTTATTGGGCTACCGTTTTCTTGAAAAATATTTTTTTTTTTAAATCACTCAAAAGCGTAAAAAGTTCTAAACGTTTTTTCAATAAATCGGATAATGGGATTTTGCAATATTTATACGTTTTAAAGTTGTAACAAAAAATATGTATTCCCAAAAATCCAGTTGCTGTTTGTTCACTTGACCTATGACCAACTGCTGATCAATTAAACTGTTCGCATCCAATACAATTTCATTACGTATTAAATGTGTCAATCATTTGATAGCAAACGAACAGGTTTACTGGATAGCTTGTGCCTTAATTCGGCCCCTTAACATGGTAGTGGTAAAGGCAGATATAGAGTGCCTTTATAGATGGTGGATAGTGTGCTAACCTCTCAATCTAGGGTTCCTGCCCTCATCCTGGGTGTTTTCTGCAGACAAGCGAAAAAGCTTTGCAGATTTGTATTGTTAAAAAAAACAGAAAAATTCCCAAAAATCCATCAACTGCTGGTTCCATTGGCCTGATATAGTAAGCTGTTCATTTCCAATAAAATTTCTTTATGTATGAAATGTGTGACCGACCAACCTAAATTGGAGTGGCAAACGTAGCGTTTTTCAGCGCCTATCTAAAAAGGCTGGCGGTGCGTATTCTTTACAGTAGTGTTAGTCATCTTGCTTAATAAAAACCACTTAAAAATGTTAAAATCAAAATAACGTTAGAATAAAATGTCATTACTGATAAACAAAAAGAAAATAGTTTAGCAGCCAACTTCACTAGAAAATTGGATTTTCCAATTATTGAGTGTTGCCGCCGCGCTATTTCAGTATGCGCGAGCTTGAGAATTATTGATAGATAAAAAATGCTTTCCACACCAATTTAGGTCTGATTGTGAATCATTCGATAGCTAACGAAAAATTTTATTTGAAAAAGAGTACTTTAATGCGGGCTTTTAGCATGGTGTTGGCAAAGGCAGAAAAGGAAGTGCCCCCCTAGACTGGTGGATAGTAAACTAACCTATCAATCCTGCTCTAATCCTGGGTGTTTTCTGCAGATAAGCTTCGTAAAAAAAAAAAAAAAAAAAATTGTAAAGAGGCTTTATTGGATTGATTTAGGATGATGATCTTTTCTAAAGCCATTTAATTCAATTGAATTCTCTTAGAGCTCCCCTAATGGAAATGGTCCAAGAACATGTCAATGGGTTAGACCTTGAGGTATAATGGCCTATCTTTGTCACTCTTACTTGAGTCCTCCGATGTGGAGAAAAAATTAAGGGAATAGTAAAAACATAAGAAAAAGATGAGTTTATCATCTAAACCAATTAATATTTCTATTGAAGCATGCCGACTTCTATAGACCACATCGCGATGGAACTTGCAACGTTTCTTCAAAACAGGTTAATGGCAGATCAGGTGTTTCACAATGTTCTCTTATTTCTCGTGTTGACAACTTCTACAAATCCATTTCATGCCAACCCCATTGGAATGGTTGCCAAAACGGTAGTGGTCTGTTACTACTGCCATAATATTTATCAAATTTGGTCTCTGGGGTCCCAATATATCCAGCCTAAGCCAGATCACCCTCACCGTACGGCTCGTCCGTTTGGCCTTCCACTTCACATTCTTTCTTATATTTTTTACTTTTTAAATTAATTTGCTTGAGTTAAATAATACTTTAATTTGTTGTAAACACCAAGTATTTACTGGAAGAGGCTTTCAACATCTTTTTCCTCTATTTATGTGAATAAATTAATGATTAATTTTAATTATTGTTTTCTTGTTAGCAAAAGTAACGTCGGTTTACAAACAAATACAACAAAAGTTTTAAATAAACAAGCAATTTTTGTTATTGTTATATGTGAAAGACGTGCAAAGCTGCTACAAATTTAAATTTTTTTAATTTGAAATTCTTTTTATGCACAAGATTAAAAAAAAGTTTTTTGTGTTTTTGTTTTACAGAATTCTCTTGCACAGAAAATAAATATTTAGAATTGAATGCAAAACCTTAATAAATCTGAGTAAAATGATAAGAAGTGCAAGTGCATGTGTGCAGTCGTGTGTAGTAACTTGTAACTTAACTGCTTTAAATAAATTTAAACAAGTTGCTGTTGCTAATGCATCTGCATAATGCAAAGACAAACACATTCACACACACACAATAGCACAGGCTGCACTCTTAAAAACCATTTCCTTTATGTTTTAATAATATCTAGAGAATTGCATGTGCAACACATGCACTGCAACAACACCAGCTCTTACACGTACACCAACATCACACATGATTTAAATTTACAAAAGTTTTACACTCAAGTTACAAAAGCATGGCTTATTAAAGTATTTAAATCCAAATAGTAAATGTAAGGGTGTGGTGTGTGTGTGAGTAAGGATTGAGCAGATATTTCTATGATGAGAGAGAGACAAACATGTGTCAGCTAAAGTACTTACACATGCACAATATGCATGCATATGCAGATGATTGCGACATAAAATATTAGCGTATCGTATCCTTCTGTGCAACAAAACAACTTGTGATAGTTTTATGTAGTTTAAACATACGGACATTTGTACGGCACACACACACATACACAAATGTGCAGTGCAACAAAATCTAAGCAGTAATTGTGTTTAAGAAAATTTAATTTATTTTCTGTTACACGTTTCTTACAAATTATAAACAAACGAAAAAGAATTATGTAACTTGAAGTTCTAATAATCGGAGTAACTAGAATGTCAATGCAAGAGAGCTGCAATAAATCAGGTGGTAAGTCATACAGATCTACATATGACGTTCAGTTGGGTCCATAATAACTCTGTTATCATGTTCCTGTAAAGAATGCTGTTCCCAGTCACTGCAATTTCGACTTCCTCTTTAAAAAAGTACATTTTGATCAAATTCCACAACAATCACCTGCATAAGGATTTCTTAAGCCACCATTTTGTGTACTCAAGAAGTCAATCTGATGGAAATGCGCTTCAGTAAAAAAAATTACTTTTTTTTTCACTTGGTGCCATTACCCACTGCAAGAGTTGCCCCGGGGCATATATTTTATTTCATACTTAATCGGAAAAGGTCTTCTTTACAATCCAATAAAAAATTAACAATTTTTTTTTTTAAATAATACGTGTTTTTGTTTTAAAATGAAAAGGTTCACTCTTAGTGGGACACCCTACTTACAGCATACGATAGTTTGAGTTAGTACCAGTATCTAGAAAAAGTTTCTAGAGAACTGCCAATATGGGCAGTCTTTATAAAGTCTGAGTCGTATTGTGCTAGATTGAACACATTGTACAGATATATGATATGACTACAGCACAGTGTCAGACGAAACTGCCTTTGTTAAAGCAGGTAATGCTGCTGGTAAGCTGATCTAAAAAGAAGCTCAAACCGATATTATACAGACTTGGCAGAATCGATGTTACAACAGTGTGGACGAATAGGTTAATTAGTGATCTGCAGAGTTGGATGAAAAAGAAGCATAGGAACTTAGGGTACTATGCTACTAAGTTTTTTAGAAGGCGTGGTTCTATAGGCAGTAGTTGAACAGATAGACTCGCTTTACTATCCATAGTGCCCCGATGTGATCAAGCACACCAAATATGTTTTCTTCTAAAATAAATTTGGTGCCGAAAGGGCAAACATACAATTTTAGTTAGATGTAAACAGCTTCTTACTAAAACTACTGCTGACTCATTTAAAAAAAATGGACTTATATCACTAAATACGATATTTAAAAGCTTTTGTTCGCATTAAGCTGAGCAGGTCCTTAATATGATTTTGCTGTTTAAAACCGTAAGCAAATGCTGAAATTCGTTGTTGTGGGCTGAGGTACATAGTTTTACTTACAAGCAATAAACTTTTATTTAAACTGCTATTCAAGTCAAAAGTTTATTTATTTAAAAAGTTGTTGTTTCTTTTAAGCGAAATTTTGTTTGCAATTTTGCTTGTCAGAATTTGTTGATTTTTAGTTAAAAAAAAAAAAATCTTTACATCAGCTATAGCAAAACCAAGTTGCTGCTGCAGCAAAACTTTTGTCTTTGGGGGTGCTTAAAATTACTTTTTCTGTTTTAACTTTTTAAAGTTGCTGTTACTGCTGTTACTTACTGTTCTCTAAATCAAAAAGCTGTTCAGCCAATAAAAGTAAAAAAGTATCTAATTTTTTAAAATATCAATTTCAAAAGATTTTTTTAAAGAAAAAGGAAAACTTAAAGTAAATTTTAAAAAGTTATTGAATAGCTTTGGCTAGCAGACCATTGAAAACTTTTGCTTCGTCCGATTAGGTAATAGATAAATAAAATAAATGAAACTTAAATTTACTTTCTTTAAAAAAATGAAAAGAAAGAATAAGAATTTTAGTTGGTTCCACTAACAACTTAATTTTATAGCAAAAAAAAGCAAGAAAAACATTTTTTGAGTTCAATAAATTTTTTTTAAAATCATATCGAATAAGTAGGGCTGGATCAGATTAGCTTACAAAGATAATCAGTAAGAAACTCGATTTGTTTGAGAAAGAGGTTTGTAATCTAGTTTATATTTCAACAGACAAAGATCTGCTTACTTCGTATTTCTGCCACCACAGTCGTCTATTACTTTCTCGGATCAAGGCTGAAGATATACGAATAAGAAATCCTAATGAGTAAAATGCCTCGGCCTCGACTAACTACAATGTAGAAACAAAAACTCTGCTCCTAATTGCTAATATCCATGATGTATTCTCTACTTTGTATTTAATGACAATTATAAGCAGCGCACCAATTTTAGATTTTTTTTAGGCTAGATTTAGGGTTTTTTCTCGCATTTAGCTTTTAAATTTATGATTTCGCTTCTAAAGTTTTTTATAGCCTTTTTTTATTTTCAAAATAGCATTAAATATCAAAAAAAAAAAATACTTGAAATTAAGACCGATATGTTTAACGTAATGAAAATCAAGTCGATATCTAGAAAAATAAGCAAGTTTTGACCAAAAAAGTAACCAGTTCTACTACTGCCTCTTTCCGGCCACTTTTTGGTAGAACTGGTTACCTTTTTAGTCACAACTTGCTAAGTTTTTAATATATCGACTTGATTTCTTTTGCGTTGGATAGCTTAGTGCAGCAGCTTTAATTAGCAATTTTTTCTTGTGGATAGTGTTAAAAATTTTTTTTTATAATTTTTTTAAAAAAAGCAAAGGGGGTAGTCCATGGTTTTTTTTGTCGAAAAAATTTTTTTTCGCTCTATCTGCACAATAATAAATTCGAATTAAGGCCAGTCCGGTTATCTATCCAACGCAATAGAAATCAAGTCGATATCTAGAAAAATAAGCAAGTTATGGCCAAAAAAGTAACTAGTTCTACTATTGCCTCTCTCCGGCCACTTTTTGGTAGAAGTGGTTACCTTTTTGGTCATAACTTGCTAAGTTTTCAATATATCGACTTGATTTCTTTTGCGTTGGATAGCTTAGTGCATTAGCTTTAATTAGCAATTTTTTCTTGTGGATAGCGTAAAAAGTTTTTTTTATCATTTTTTTTAAAAAAAGCAAAGAGGATAGTCCATGGTTTTTTTTATCGAAAAAATTTTTTTTCGCTCTATCTGCACAATAATAAATTCGAATTAAGGCCAGTCCGGTTATCTATCCAACGCAATAGAAATCAAGTCGATATCTAGAAAAATAAGCAAGTTATGGGCAAAAAAGTAACTAGTTCTACTACTGCCTCTCTCCGGCCACTTTTTGGTAGAAGTGGTTACCTTTTTGGTCATAACTTGCTAAGTTTTCAATATATCGACTTGATTTCTTTTGCGTTGGATAGCTTAGTGCATTAGCTTTAATTAGCAATTTTTTCTTGTGGATAGCGTAAAAAATTTTTTTTATCATTTTTTTAAAAAAAGCAAAGGGGATAGTCCAGGTTTTTTTTATCGAAAAAAATTTTTTTCGCTCTATCTGCACAATAATAAATTCGAATTAAGGCCAGTCCGGTTATCTATCCAACGCAATAGAAATCAAGTCGATATCTAGAAAAATAAGCAAGTTATGGCCAAAAAAGTAACCAGTTCTACTATTGCCTCTCTCCGGCCACTTTTTGGTAGAAGTGGTTACCTTTTTGGTCATAACTTGCTAAGTTTTCAATATATCGACTTGATTTCTTTTGCGTTGGATAGCTTAGTGCATTAGCTTTAATTAGCAATTTTTTCTTGTGGATAGCGTAAAAAATTTTTTTTTATCATTTTTTTAAAAAAAGCAAAGGGGATAGTCCATGGTTTTTTTTATCGAAAAAAATTTTTTTCGCTCTATCTGCACAATAATAAATTCGAATTAAGGCCAGTCCGGTTATCTATCCAACGCAATAGAAATCAAGTCGATATCTAGAAAAATAAGCAAGTTATGGCCAAAAAAGTAACCAGTTCTACTATTGCCTCTCTCCGGCCACTTTTTGGTAGAAGTGGTTACCTTTTTGGTCATAACTTGCTAAGTTTTCAATATATCGACTTGATTTCTTTTGCGTTGGATAGCTTAGTGCATTAGCTTTAATTAACAATTTTTTCTTGTGGATAGCGTAAAAAATTTTTTTTATCATTTTTTTAAAAAAAGCAAAGGGGATAGTCCAGGTTTTTTTTATCGAAAAAAATTTTTTTCGCTCTATCTGCACAATAATAAATTCGAATTAAGGCCAGTCCGGTTATCTATCCAACGCAATAGAAATCAAGTCGATATCTAGAAAAATAAGCAAGTTATGGCCAAAAAAGTAACCAGTTCTACTACTGCCTCTCTCCGGCCACTTTTTGGTAGAAGTGGTTACCTTTTTGGTCATAACTTGCTAAGTTTTCAATATATCGACTTGATTTCTTTTGCGTTGGATAGCTTAGTGCATTAGCTTTAATTAGCAATTTTTTCTTGTGGATAGCGTAAAAAATTTTTTTTTATCATTTTTTTAAAAAAAGCAAAGGGGATAGTCCATGGTTTTTTTTATCGAAAAAATTTTTTTTCGCTCTATCTGCACAATAATAAATTCGAATTAAGGCCAGTCCGGTTATCTATCCAACGCAATAGAAATCAAGTCGATATCTAGAAAAATAAGCAAGTTATGGCCAAAAAAGTAACCAGTTCTACTACTGCCTCTCTCCGGCCACTTTTTGGTAGAAGTGGTTACCTTTTTGGTCATAACTTGCTAAGTTTTCAATATATCGACTTGATATCTTTTGCGTTGGATAGCTTAGTGCATTAGCTTTAATTAGCAATTTTTTCTTGTGGATAGCGTAAAAAGTTTTTTTTTATAATTTTTTTAAAAAAAGCAAAGGGGATAGTCCATGGTTTTTTTTATCGAAAAAATTTTTTTTCGCTCTATCTGCACAATAATAAATTCGAATTAAGGCCAGTCCGGTTATCTATCCAACGCAATAGAAATCAAGTCGATATCTAGAAAAATAAGCAAGTTATGGCCAAAAAAGTAACCAGTTCTACTATTGCCTCTCTCCGGCCACTTTTTGGTAGAAGTGGTTACCTTTTTGGTCATAACTTGCTAAGTTTTCAATATATCGACTTGATTTCTTTTGCGTTGGATAGCTTAGTGCATTAGCTTTAATTAGCAATTTTTTCTTGTGGATAGCGTAAAAAGTTTTTTTTTATAATTTTTTTAAAAAAAGCAAAGGGGATAGTCCATGGTTTTTTTTTATCGAAAAAATTTTTTTTCGCTCTATCTGCACAATAATAAATTCTAATTAAGGCCAGTCCGGTTATCTATTCAACGCAATAGAAATCAAGTCGATATCTAGAAAAATAAGCAAGTTATGGCCAAAAAAGTAACCAGTTCTACTATTGCCTCTCTCCGGCCACTTTTTGGTAGAAGTGGTTACCTTTTTGGTCATAACTTGCTAAGTTTTCAATATATCGACTTGATTTCTTTTGCGTTGGATAGCTTAGTGCATTAGCTTTAATTAGCAATTTTTTCTTGTGGATAGCGTAAAAAGTTTTTTTTTATAATTTTTTTAAAAAAAGCAAAGGGGATAGTCCATGGTTTTTTTTTATCGAAAAAATTTTTTTTCGCTCTATCTGCACAATAATAAATTCGAATTAAGGCCAGTCCGGTTATCTATCCAACGCAATAGAAATCAAGTCGATATCTAGAAAAATAAGCAAGTTATGGCCAAAAAAGTAACCAGTTCTACTATTGCCTCTCTCCGGCCACTTTTTGGTAGAAGTGGTTACCTTTTTGGTCATAACTTGCTAAGTTTTCAATATATCGACTTGATTTCTTTTGCGTTGGATAGCTTAGTGCATTAGCTTTAATTAGCAATTTTTTCTTGTGGATAGCGTAAAAAATTTTTTTTTATCATTTTTTTAAAAAAAGCAAAGGGGATAGTCCATGGTTTTTTTTATCGAAAAAATTTTTTTTCGCTCTATCTGCACAATAATAAATTCGAATTAAGGCCAGTCCGGTTATCTATCCAACGCAATAGAAATCAAGTCGATATCTAGAAAAATAAGCAAGTTATGGCCAAAAAAGTAACCAGTTCTACTATTGCCTCTCTCCGGCCACTTTTTGGTAGAAGTGGTTACCTTTTTGGTCATAACTTGCTAAGTTTTCAATATATCGACTTGATTTCTTTTGCGTTGGATAGCTTAGTGCATTAGCTTTAATTAGCAATTTTTTCTTGTGGATAGCGTAAAAAGTTTTTTTTTATAATTTTTTTAAAAAAAGCAAAGGGGATAGTCCATGGTTTTTTTTTATCGAAAAAATTTTTTTTCGCTCTATCTGCACAATAATAAATTCGAATTAAGGCCAGTCCGGTTATCTATCCAACGCAATAGAAATCAAGTCGATATCTAGAAAAATAAGCAAGTTATGGCCAAAAAAGTAACCAGTTCTACTATTGCCTCTCTCCGGCCACTTTTTGGTAGAAGTGGTTACCTTTTTGGTCATAACTTGCTAAGTTTTCAATATATCGACTTGATTTCTTTTGCGTTGGATAGCTTAGTGCATTAGCTTTAATTAGCAATTTTTTTCTTGTGGATAGCGTAAAAATTTTTTTTTTATCATTTTTTTAAAAAAAGCAAAGGGGATAGTCCATAGTTTTTTTTATCGAAAAAATTTTTTTTCGCTCTATCTGCACAATAATAAATTCGAATTAAGGCCAGTCCGGTTATCTATCCAACGCAATAGAAATCAAGTCGATATCTAGAAAAATAAGCAAGTTATGGCCAAAAAAGTAACCAGTTCTACTATTGCCTCTCTCCGGCCACTTTTTGGTAGAAGTGGTTACCTTTTTGGTCATAACTTGCTAAGTTTTCAATATATCGACTTGATTTCTTTTGCGTTGGATAGCTTAGTGCATTAGCTTTAATTAGCAATTTTTTCTTGTGGATAGCGTAAAAAGTTTTTTTTTATAATTTTTTTAAAAAAAGCAAAGGGGATAGTCCATGGTTTTTTTTTATCGAAAAAATTTTTTTTCGCTCTATCTGCACAATAATAAATTCTAATTAAGGCCAGTCCGGTTATCTATTCAACGCAATAGAAATCAAGTCGATATCTAGAAAAATAAGCAAGTTATGGCCAAAAAAGTAACCAGTTCTACTATTGCCTCTCTCCGGCCACTTTTTGGTAGAAGTGGTTACCTTTTTGGTCATAACTTGCTAAGTTTTCAATATATCGACTTGATTTCTTTTGCGTTGGATAGCTTAGTGCATTAGCTTTAATTAGCAATTTTTTCTTGTGGATAGCGTAAAAAGTTTTTTTTTATAATTTTTTTAAAAAAAGCAAAGGGGATAGTCCATGGTTTTTTTTTATCGAAAAAATTTTTTTTCGCTCTATCTGCACAATAATAAATTCTAATTAAGGCCAGTCCGGTTATCTATTCAACGCAATAGAAATCAAGTCGATATCTAGAAAAATAAGCAAGTTATGGCCAAAAAAGTAACCAGTTCTACTATTGCCTCTCTCCGGCCACTTTTTGGTAGAAGTGGTTACCTTTTTGGTCATAACTTGCTAAGTTTTCAATATATCGACTTGATTTCTTTTGCGTTGGATAGCTTAGTGCATTAGCTTTAATTAGCAATTTTTTCTTGTGGATAGCGTAAAAAGTTTTTTTTTATAATTTTTTTAAAAAAAGCAAAGGGGATAGTCCATGGTTTTTTTTTATCGAAAAAATTTTTTTTCGCTCTATCTGCACAATAATAAATTCGAATTAAGGCCAGTCCGGTTATCTATCCAACGCAATAGAAATCAAGTCGATATCTAGAAAAATAAGCAAGTTATGGCCAAAAAAGTAACCAGTTCTACTATTGCCTCTCTCCGGCCACTTTTTGGTAGAAGTGGTTACCTTTTTGGTCATAACTTGCTAAGTTTTCAATATATCGACTTGATTTCTTTTGCGTTGGATAGCTTAGTGCATTAGCTTTAATTAGCAATTTTTTCTTGTGGATAGCGTAAAAAGTTTTTTTTTATAATTTTTTTAAAAAAAGCAAAGGGGATAGTCCATGGTTTTTTTTTATCGAAAAAATTTTTTTTCGCTCTATCTGCACAATAATAAATTCGAATTAAGGCCAGTCCGGTTATCTATCCAACGCAATAGAAATCAAGTCGATATCTAGAAAAATAAGCAAGTTATGGCCAAAAAAGTAACCAGTTCTACTATTGCCTCTCTCCGGCCACTTTTTGGTAGAAGTGGTTACCTTTTTGGTCATAACTTGCTAAGTTTTCAATATATCGACTTGATTTCTTTTGCGTTGGATAGCTTAGTGCATTAGCTTTAATTAGCAATTTTTTCTTGTGGATAGCGTAAAAAGTTTTTTTTTATAATTTTTTTAAAAAAAGCAAAGGGGATAGTCCATGGTTTTTTTTTATCGAAAAAATTTTTTTTCGCTCTATCTGCACAATAATAAATTCGAATTAAGGCCAGTCCGGTTATCTATCCAACGCAATAGAAATCAAGTCGATATCTAGAAAAATAAGCAAGTTATGGCCAAAAAAGTAACCAGTTCTACACTATTGCCTCTCTCCGGCCACTTTTTGGTAGAAGTGGTTACCTTTTTGGTCATAACTTGCTAAGTTTTCAATATATCGACTTGATTTCTTTTGCGTTGGATAGCTTAGTGCATTAGCTTTAATTAGCAATTTTTTCTTGTGGATAGCGTAAAAAGTTTTTTTTTATAATTTTTTTAAAAAAAGCAAAGGGGATAGTCCATGGTTTTTTTTTATTGAAAAAATTTTTTTTCGCTCTATCTGCACAATAATAAATTCTAATTAAGGCCAGTCCGGTTATCTATTCAACGCAATAGAAATCAAGTCGATATCTAGAAAAATAAGCAAGTTATGGCCAAAAAAGTAACCAGTTCTACTATTGCCTCTCTCCGGCCACTTTTTGGTAGAAGTGGTTACCTTTTTGGTCATAACTTGCTAAGTTTTCAATATATCGACTTGATTTCTTTTGCGTTGGATAGCTTAGTGCATTAGCTTTAATTAGCAATTTTTTCTTGTGGATAGCGTAAAAAGTTTTTTTTTATAATTTTTTTAAAAAAAGCAAAGGGATAGTCCATGGTTTTTTTTTATCGAAAAAATTTTTTTCGCTCTATCTGCACAATAATAAATTCGAATTAAGGCCAGTCCGGTTATCTATCCAACGCAATAGAAATCAAGTCGATATCTAGAAAAATAAGCAAGTTATGGCCAAAAAAGTAACCAGTTCTACTATTGCCTCTCTCCGGCCACTTTTTGGTAGAAGTGGTTACCTTTTTGGTCATAACTTGCTAAGTTTTCAATATATCGACTTGATTTCTTTTGCGTTGGATAGCTTAGTGCATTAGCTTTAATTAGCAATTTTTTCTTGTGGATAGCGTAAAAAATTTTTTTTTATCATTTTTTTAGAAAAAGCAAAGGGGATAGTCCATGGTTTTTTTTATCGAAAAAATTTTTTTTCGCTCTATCTGCACAATAATAAATTCGAATTAAGGCCAGTCCGGTTATCTATCCAACGCAATAGAAATCAAGTCGATATCTAGAAAAATAAGCAAGTTATGGCCAAAAAAGTAACCAGTTCTACTATTGCCTCTCTCCGGCCACTTTTTGGTAGAAGTGGTTACCTTTTTGGTCATAACTTGCTAAGTTTTCAATATATCGACTTGATTTCTTTTGCGTTGGATACTTAGTGCATTAGCTTTAATTAGCAATTTTTTCTTGTGGATAGCGTAAAAAGTTTTTTTTTATAATTTTTTTAAAAAAAGCAAAGGGGATAGTCCATGGTTTTTTTTTATCGAAAAAATTTTTTTTCGCTCTATCTGCACAATAATAAATTCTAATTAAGGCCAGTCCGGTTATCTATTCAACGCAATAGAAATCAAGTCGATATCTAGAAAAATAAGCAAGTTATGGCCAAAAAAGTAACCAGTTCTACTATTGCCTCTCTCCGGCCACTTTTTGGTAGAAGTGGTTACCTTTTTGGTCATAACTTGCTAAGTTTTCAATATATCGACTTGATTTCTTTTGCGTTGGATAGCTTAGTGCATTAGCTTTAATTAGCAATTTTTTCTTGTGGATAGCGTAAAAAGTTTTTTTTTATAATTTTTTTAAAAAAAGCAAAGGGGATAGTCCATGGTTTTTTTTTATCGAAAAAATTTTTTTTCGCTCTATCTGCACAATAATAAATTCGAATTAAGGCCAGTCCGGTTATCTATCCAACGCAATAGAAATCAAGTCGATATCTAGAAAAATAAGCAAGTTATGGCCAAAAAAGTAACCAGTTCTACTATTGCCTCTCTCCGGCCACTTTTTGGTAGAAGTGGTTACCTTTTTGGTCATAACTTGCTAAGTTTTCAATATATCGACTTGATTTCTTTTGCGTTGGATAGCTTAGTGCATTAGCTTTAATTAGCAATTTTTTCTTGTGGATAGCGTAAAAAATTTTTTTTTATCATTTTTTTAAAAAAAGCAAAGGGGATAGTCCATGGTTTTTTTTATCGAAAAAATTTTTTTTCGCTCTATCTGCACAATAATAAATTCGAATTAAGGCCAGTCCGGTTATCTATCCAACGCAATAGAAATCAAGTCGATATCTAGAAAAATAAGCAAGTTATGGCCAAAAAAGTAACCAGTTCTACTATTGCCTCTCTCCGGCCACTTTTTGGTAGAAGTGGTTACCTTTTTGGTCATAACTTGCTAAGTTTTCAATATATCGACTTGATTTCTTTTGCGTTGGATAGCTTAGTGCATTAGCTTTAATTAGCAATTTTTTCTTGTGGATAGCGTAAAAAGTTTTTTTTTATAATTTTTTTAAAAAAAGCAAAGGGGATAGTCCATGGTTTTTTTTTATCGAAAAAATTTTTTTTCGCTCTATCTGCACAATAATAAATTCGAATTAAGGCCAGTCCGGTTATCTATCCAACGCAATAGAAATCAAGTCGATATCTAGAAAAATAAGCAAGTTATGGCCAAAAAAGTAACCAGTTCTACTATTGCCTCTCTCCGGCCACTTTTTGGTAGAAGTGGTTACCTTTTTGGTCATAACTTGCTAAGTTTTCAATATATCGACTTGATTTCTTTTGCGTTGGATAGCTTAGTGCATTAGCTTTAATTAGCAATTTTTTTCTTGTGGATAGCGTAAAAATTTTTTTTTTATCATTTTTTTAAAAAAAGCAAAGGGGATAGTCCATAGTTTTTTTTATCGAAAAAATTTTTTTTCGCTCTATCTGCACAATAATAAATTCGAATTAAGGCCAGTCCGGTTATCTATCCAACGCAATAGAAATCAAGTCGATATCTAGAAAAATAAGCAAGTTATGGCCAAAAAAGTAACCAGTTCTACTATTGCCTCTCTCCGGCCACTTTTTGGTAGAAGTGGTTACCTTTTTGGTCATAACTTGCTAAGTTTTCAATATATCGACTTGATTTCTTTTGCGTTGGATAGCTTAGTGCATTAGCTTTAATTAGCAATTTTTTCTTGTGGATAGCGTAAAAAGTTTTTTTTTATAATTTTTTTAAAAAAAGCAAAGGGGATAGTCCATGGTTTTTTTTTATCGAAAAAATTTTTTTTCGCTCTATCTGCACAATAATAAATTCTAATTAAGGCCAGTCCGGTTATCTATTCAACGCAATAGAAATCAAGTCGATATCTAGAAAAATAAGCAAGTTATGGCCAAAAAAGTAACCAGTTCTACTATTGCCTCTCTCCGGCCACTTTTTGGTAGAAGTGGTTACCTTTTTGGTCATAACTTGCTAAGTTTTCAATATATCGACTTGATTTCTTTTGCGTTGGATAGCTTAGTGCATTAGCTTTAATTAGCAATTTTTTCTTGTGGATAGCGTAAAAAGTTTTTTTTTATAATTTTTTTAAAAAAAGCAAAGGGGATAGTCCATGGTTTTTTTTTATCGAAAAAATTTTTTTTCGCTCTATCTGCACAATAATAAATTCGAATTAAGGCCAGTCCGGTTATCTATCCAACGCAATAGAAATCAAGTCGATATCTAGAAAAATAAGCAAGTTATGGCCAAAAAAGTAACCAGTTCTACTATTGCCTCTCTCCGGCCACTTTTTGGTAGAAGTGGTTACCTTTTTGGTCATAACTTGCTAAGTTTTCAATATATCGACTTGATTTCTTTTGCGTTGGATAGCTTAGTGCATTAGCTTTAATTAGCAATTTTTTCTTGTGGATAGCGTAAAAAGTTTTTTTTTATAATTTTTTTAAAAAAAGCAAAGGGGATAGTCCATGGTTTTTTTTTTATCGAAAAAATTTTTTTTCGCTCTATCTGCACAATAATAAATTCGAATTAAGGCCAGTCCGGTTATCTATCCAACGCAATAGAAATCAAGTCGATATCTAGAAAAATAAGCAAGTTATGGCCAAAAAAGTAACCAGTTCTACTATTGCCTCTCTCCGGCCACTTTTTGGTAGAAGTGGTTACCTTTTTGGTCATAACTTGCTAAGTTTTCAATATATCGACTTGATTTCTTTTGCGTTGGATAGCTTAGTGCATTAGCTTTAATTAGCAATTTTTTCTTGTGGATAGCGTAAAAAGTTTTTTTTTATAATTTTTTTAAAAAAAGCAAAGGGGATAGTCCATGGTTTTTTTTTATCGAAAAAATTTTTTTTCGCTCTATCTGCACAATAATAAATTCGAATTAAGGCCAGTCCGGTTATCTATCCAACGCAATAGAAATCAAGTCGATATCTAGAAAAATAAGCAAGTTATGGCCAAAAAAGTAACCAGTTCTACTATTGCCTCTCTCCGGCCACTTTTTGGTAGAAGTGGTTACCTTTTTGGTCATAACTTGCTAAGTTTTCAATATATCGACTTGATTTCTTTTGCGTTGGATAGCTTAGTGCATTAGCTTTAATTAGCAATTTTTTCTTGTGGATAGCGTAAAAAGTTTTTTTTATAATTTTTTTAAAAAAGCAAAGGGGATAGTCCATGGTTTTTTTTTATTGAAAAAATTTTTTTTCGCTCTATCTGCACAATAATAAATTCTAATTAAGGCCAGTCCGGTTATCTATTCAACGCAATAGAAATCAAGTCGATATCTAGAAAAATAAGCAAGTTATGGCCAAAAAAGTAACCAGTTCTACTATTGCCTCTCTCCGGCCACTTTTGGTAGAAGTGGTTACCTTTTTGGTCATAACTTGCTAAGTTTTCAATATATCGACTTGATTTCTTTTGCGTTGGATAGCTTAGTGCATTAGCTTTAATTAGCAATTTTTTCTTGTGGATAGCGTAAAAAGTTTTTTTTTATAATTTTTTTAAAAAAAGCAAAGGGATAGTCCATGGTTTTTTTTTATCGAAAAATTTTTTTTCGCTCTATCTGCACAATAATAAATTCGAATTAAGGCCAGTCCGGTTATCTATCCAACGCAATAGAAATCAAGTCGATATCTAGAAAAATAAGCAAGTTATGGCCAAAAAAGTAACCAGTTCTACTATTGCCTCTCTCCGGCCACTTTTTGGTAGAAGTGGTTACCTTTTTGGTCATAACTTGCTAAGTTTTCAATATATCGACTTGATTTCTTTTGCGTTGGATAGCTTAGTGCATTAGCTTTAATTAGCAATTTTTTCTTGTGGATAGCGTAAAAATTTTTTTTTATCATTTTTTAAAAAAAGCAAAGGGGATAGTCCATGGTTTTTTTTATCGAAAAAATTTTTTTTCGCTCTATCTGCACAATAATAAATTCGAATTAAGGCCAGTCCGGTTATCTATCCAACGCAATAGAAATCAAGTCGATATCTAGAAAAATAAGCAAGTTATGGCCAAAAAAGTAACCAGTTCTACTATTGCCTCTCTCCGGCCACTTTTTGGTAGAAGTGGTTACCTTTTTGGTCATAACTTGCTAAGTTTTCAATATATCGACTTGATTTCTTTTGCGTTGGATAGCTTAGTGCATTAGCTTTAATTAGCAATTTTTTCTTGTGGATAGCGTAAAAAGTTTTTTTTTATAATTTTTTTAAAAAAAGCAAAGGGGATAGTCCATGGTTTTTTTTATCGAAAAAATTTTTTTTCGCTCTATCTGCACAATAATAAATTCTAATTAAGGCCAGTCCGGTTATCTATTCAACGCAATAGAAATCAAGTCGATATCTAGAAAAATAAGCAAGTTATGGCCAAAAAAGTAACCAGTTCTACTATTGCCTCTCTCCGGCCACTTTTTGGTAGAAGTGGTTACCTTTTTGGTCATAACTTGCTAAGTTTTCAATATATCGACTTGATTTCTTTTGCGTTGGATAGCTTAGTGCATTAGCTTTAATTAGCAATTTTTTCTTGTGGATAGCGTAAAAAGTTTTTTTTTATAATTTTTTTAAAAAAAGCAAAGGGGATAGTCCATGGTTTTTTTTTATCGAAAAAATTTTTTTTCGCTCTATCTGCACAATAATAAATTCGAATTAAGGCCAGTCCGGTTATCTATCCAACGCAATAGAAATCAAGTCGATATCTAGAAAAATAAGCAAGTTATGGCCAAAAAAGTAACCAGTTCTACTATTGCCTCTCTCCGGCCACTTTTTGGTAGAAGTGGTTACCTTTTTGGTCATAACTTGCTAAGTTTTCAATATATCGACTTGATTTCTTTTGCGTTGGATAGCTTAGTGCATTAGCTTTAATTAGCAATTTTTTCTTGTGGATAGCGTAAAAATTTTTTTTTTATCATTTTTTTAAAAAAAGCAAAGGGGATAGTCCATAGTTTTTTTTATCGAAAAAATTTTTTTTCGCTCTATCTGCACAATAATAAATTCGAATTAAGGCCAGTCCGGTTATCTATCCAACGCAATAGAAATCAAGTCGATATCTAGAAAAATAAGCAAGTTATGGCCAAAAAAGTAACCAGTTCTACTATTGCCTCTCTCCGGCCACTTTTTGGTAGAAGTGGTTACCTTTTTGGTCATAACTTGCTAAGTTTTCAATATATCGACTTGATTTCTTTTGCGTTGGATAGCTTAGTGCATTAGCTTTAATTAGCAATTTTTTCTTGTGGATAGCGTAAAAAGTTTTTTTTTATAATTTTTTTAAAAAAAGCAAAGGGGATAGTCCATGGTTTTTTTTATCGAAAAAATTTTTTTTCGCTCTATCTGCACAATAATAAATTCTAATTAAGGCCAGTCCGGTTATCTATTCAACGCAATAGAAATCAAGTCGATATCTAGAAAAATAAGCAAGTTATGGCCAAAAAAGTAACCAGTTCTACTATTGCCTCTCTCCGGCCACTTTTTGGTAGAAGTGGTTACCTTTTTGGTCATAACTTGCTAAGTTTTCAATATATCGACTTGATTTCTTTTGCGTTGGATAGCTTAGTGCATTAGCTTTAATTAGCAATTTTTTCTTGTGGATAGCGTAAAAAGTTTTTTTTTATAATTTTTTTAAAAAAGCAAAGGGGATAGTCCATGGTTTTTTTTTATCGAAAAAATTTTTTTTCGCTCTATCTGCACAATAATAAATTCGAATTAAGGCCAGTCCGGTTATCTATCCAACGCAATAGAAATCAAGTCGATATCTAGAAAAATAAGCAAGTTATGGCCAAAAAAGTAACCAGTTCTACTATTGCCTCTCTCCGGCCACTTTTTGGTAGAAGTGGTTACCTTTTTGGTCATAACTTGCTAAGTTTTCAATATATCGACTTGATTTCTTTTGCGTTGGATAGCTTAGTGCATTAGCTTTAATTAGCAATTTTTTCTTGTGGATAGCGTAAAAAATTTTTTTTTATCATTTTTTTAAAAAAAGCAAAGGGGATAGTCCATGGTTTTTTTTATCGAAAAAATTTTTTTTCGCTCTATCTGCACAATAATAAATTCGAATTAAGGCCAGTCCGGTTATCTATCCAACGCAATAGAAATCAAGTCGATATCTAGAAAAATAAGCAAGTTATGGCCAAAAAAGTAACCAGTTCTACTATTGCCTCTCTCCGGCCACTTTTTGGTAGAAGTGGTTACCTTTTTGGTCATAACTTGCTAAGTTTTCAATATATCGACTTGATTTCTTTTGCGTTGGATAGCTTAGTGCATTAGCTTTAATTAGCAATTTTTTCTTGTGGATAGCGTAAAAAGTTTTTTTTTATAATTTTTTTAAAAAAAGCAAAGGGGATAGTCCATGGTTTTTTTTATCGAAAAAATTTTTTTTCGCTCTATCTGCACAATAATAAATTCTAATTAAGGCCAGTCCGGTTATCTATTCAACGCAATAGAAATCAAGTCGATATCTAGAAAAATAAGCAAGTTATGGCCAAAAAAGTAACCAGTTCTACTATTGCCTCTCTCCGGCCACTTTTTGGTAGAAGTGGTTACCTTTTTGGTCATAACTTGCTAAGTTTTCAATATATCGACTTGATTTCTTTTGCGTTGGATAGCTTAGTGCATTAGCTTTAATTAGCAATTTTTTCTTGTGGATAGCGTAAAAAGTTTTTTTTTATAATTTTTTTAAAAAAAGCAAAGGGGATAGTCCATGGTTTTTTTTTATCGAAAAAATTTTTTTTCGCTCTATCTGCACAATAATAAATTCGAATTAAGGCCAGTCCGGTTATCTATCCAACGCAATAGAAATCAAGTCGATATCTAGAAAAATAAGCAAGTTATGGCCAAAAAAGTAACCAGTTCTACTATTGCCTCTCTCCGGCCACTTTTTGGTAGAAGTGGTTACCTTTTTGGTCATAACTTGCTAAGTTTTCAATATATCGACTTGATTTCTTTTGCGTTGGATAGCTTAGTGCATTAGCTTTAATTAGCAATTTTTTTCTTGTGGATAGCGTAAAAATTTTTTTTTTATCATTTTTTTAAAAAAAGCAAAGGGGATAGTCCATAGTTTTTTTTATCGAAAAAATTTTTTTTCGCTCTATCTGCACAATAATAAATTCGAATTAAGGCCAGTCCGGTTATCTATCCAACGCAATAGAAATCAAGTCGATATCTAGAAAAATAAGCAAGTTATGGCCAAAAAAGTAACCAGTTCTACTATTGCCTCTCTCCGGCCACTTTTTGGTAGAAGTGGTTACCTTTTTGGTCATAACTTGCTAAGTTTTCAATATATCGACTTGATTTCTTTTGCGTTGGATAGCTTAGTGCATTAGCTTTAATTAGCAATTTTTTCTTGTGGATAGCGTAAAAAGTTTTTTTTTATAATTTTTTTAAAAAAAGCAAAGGGGATAGTCCATGGTTTTTTTTATCGAAAAAATTTTTTTTCGCTCTATCTGCACAATAATAAATTCTAATTAAGGCCAGTCCGGTTATCTATTCAACGCAATAGAAATCAAGTCGATATCTAGAAAAATAAGCAAGTTATGGCCAAAAAAGTAACCAGTTCTACTATTGCCTCTCTCCGGCCACTTTTTGGTAGAAGTGGTTACCTTTTTGGTCATAACTTGCTAAGTTTTCAATATATCGACTTGATTTCTTTTGCGTTGGATAGCTTAGTGCATTAGCTTTAATTAGCAATTTTTTCTTGTGGATAGCGTAAAAAGTTTTTTTTATAATTTTTTTAAAAAAAGCAAAGGGGATAGTCCATGGTTTTTTTTTATCGAAAAAATTTTTTTTCGCTCTATCTGCACAATAATAAATTCGAATTAAGGCCAGTCCGGTTATCTATCCAACGCAATAGAAATCAAGTCGATATCTAGAAAAATAAGCAAGTTATGGCCAAAAAAGTAACCAGTTCTACTATTGCCTCTCTCCGGCCACTTTTTGGTAGAAGTGGTTACCTTTTTGGTCATAACTTGCTAAGTTTTCAATATATCGACTTGATTTCTTTTGCGTTGGATAGCTTAGTGCATTAGCTTTAATTAGCAATTTTTTCTTGTGGATAGCGTAAAAAATTTTTTTTTATCATTTTTTTAAAAAAAGCAAAGGGGATAGTCCATGGTTTTTTTTATCGAAAAAATTTTTTTTCGCTCTATCTGCACAATAATAAATTCGAATTAAGGCCAGTCCGGTTATCTATCCAACGCAATAGAAATCAAGTCGATATCTAGAAAAATAAGCAAGTTATGGCCAAAAAAGTAACCAGTTCTACTATTGCCTCTCTCCGGCCACTTTTTGGTAGAAGTGGTTACCTTTTTGGTCATAACTTGCTAAGTTTTCAATATATCGACTTGATTTCTTTTGCGTTGGATAGCTTAGTGCATTAGCTTTAATTAGCAATTTTTTCTTGTGGATAGCGTAAAAAGTTTTTTTTTATAATTTTTTTAAAAAAAGCAAAGGGGATAGTCCATGGTTTTTTTTATCGAAAAAATTTTTTTTCGCTCTATCTGCACAATAATAAATTCTAATTAAGGCCAGTCCGGTTATCTATTCAACGCAATAGAAATCAAGTCGATATCTAGAAAAATAAGCAAGTTATGGCCAAAAAAGTAACCAGTTCTACTATTGCCTCTCTCCGGCCACTTTTTGGTAGAAGTGGTTACCTTTTTGGTCATAACTTGCTAAGTTTTCAATATATCGACTTGATTTCTTTTGCGTTGGATAGCTTAGTGCATTAGCTTTAATTAGCAATTTTTTCTTGTGGATAGCGTAAAAAGTTTTTTTTTATAATTTTTTTAAAAAAAGCAAAGGGGATAGTCCATGGTTTTTTTTTATCGAAAAAATTTTTTTTCGCTCTATCTGCACAATAATAAATTCGAATTAAGGCCAGTCCGGTTATCTATCCAACGCAATAGAAATCAAGTCGATATCTAGAAAAATAAGCAAGTTATGGCCAAAAAAGTAACCAGTTCTACTATTGCCTCTCTCCGGCCACTTTTTGGTAGAAGTGGTTACCTTTTTGGTCATAACTTGCTAAGTTTTCAATATATCGACTTGATTTCTTTTGCGTTGGATAGCTTAGTGCATTAGCTTTAATTAGCAATTTTTTCTTGTGGATAGCGTAAAAAGTTTTTTTTTATAATTTTTTTAAAAAAAGCAAAGGGGATAGTCCATGGTTTTTTTTATCGAAAAAATTTTTTTTCGCTCTATCTGCACAATAATAAATTCTAATTAAGGCCAGTCCGGTTATCTATTCAACGCAATAGAAATCAAGTCGATATCTAGAAAAATAAGCAAGTTATGGCCAAAAAAGTAACCAGTTCTACTATTGCCTCTCTCCGGCCACTTTTTGGTAGAAGTGGTTACCTTTTTGGTCATAACTTGCTAAGTTTTCAATATATCGACTTGATTTCTTTTGCGTTGGATAGCTTAGTGCATTAGCTTTAATTAACAATTTTTTCTTGTGGATAGCGTAAAAAATTTTTTTTTATCATTTTTTTAAAAAAAGCAAAGGGGATAGTCCATGGTTTTTTTTTATCGAAAAAATTTTTTTTCGCTCTATCTGCACAATAATAAATTCTAATTAAGGCCAGTCCGGTTATCTATTCAACGCAATAGAAATCAAGTCGATATCTAGAAAAATAAGCAAGTTATGGTCAAAAAAGTAACCAGTTCTACTATTGCCTCTCTCCGGCCACTTTTTGGTAGAAGTGGTTACCTTTTTGGTCATAACTTGCTAAGTTTTCAATATATCGACTTGATTTCTTTTGCGTTGGATAGCTTAGTGCATTAGCTTTAATTAACAATTTTTTCTTGTGGATAGCGTAAAAAATTTTTTTTTATCATTTTTTTAAAAAAAGCAAAGGGGATAGTCCATGGTTTTTTTTTATCGAAAAAATTTTTTTTCGCTCTATCTGCACAATAATAAATTCGAATTAGGGCCAGTCCGGTTATCTATCCAACGCAATAGAAATCAAGTCGATATCTAGAAAAATAAGCAAGTTATGGCCAAAAAAGTAACCAGTTCTACTATTGCCTCTCTCCGGCCACTTTTTGGTAGAAGTGGTTACCTTTTTGGTCATAACTTGCTAAGTTTTCAATATATCGACTTGATTTCTTTTGCGTTGGATAGCTTAGTGCATTAGCTTTAATTAGCAATTTTTTCTTGTGGATAGCGTAAAAAGTTTTTTTTTATAATTTTTTTAAAAAAAGCAAAGGGGATAGTCCATGGTTTTTTTTTATCGAAAAAATTTTTTTTCGCTCTATCTGCACAATAATAAATTCGAATTAGGGCCATTCCGGTTATCTATCCAACGCAATAGAAATCAAGTCGATATCTAGAAAAATAAGCAAGTTATGGCCAAAAAAGTAACCAGTTCTACTATTGCCTCTCTCCGGCCACTTTTTGGTAGAAGTGGTTACCTTTTTGGTCATAACTTGCTAAGTTTTCAATATATCGACTTGATTTCTTTTGCGTTGGATAGCTTAGTGCATTAGCTTTAATTAACAATTTTTTCTTGTGGATAGCGTAAAAAATTTTTTTTTATCATTTTTTTAAAAAAAGCAAAGGGGATAGTCCATGGTTTTTTTTTATCGAAAAAATTTTTTTTCGCTCTATCTGCACAATAATAAATTCTAATTAAGGCCAGTCCGGTTATCTATTCAACGCAATAGAAATCAAGTCGATATCTAGAAAAATAAGCAAGTTATGGCCAAAAAAGTAACCAGTTCTACTATTGCCTCTCTCCGGCCACTTTTTGGTAGAAGTGGTTACCTTTTTGGTCATAACTTGCTAAGTTTTCAATATATCGACTTGATTTCTTTTGCGTTGGATAGCTTAGTGCATTAGCTTTAATTAGCAATTTTTTCTTGTGGATAGCGTAAAAAGTTTTTTTTTATAATTTTTTTAAAAAAAGCAAAGGGGATAGTCCATGGTTTTTTTTATCGAAAAAATTTTTTTTCGCTCTATCTGCACAATAATAAATTCTAATTAAGGCCAGTCCGGTTATCTATTCAACGCAATAGAAATCAAGTCGATATCTAGAAAAATAAGCAAGTTATGGCCAAAAAAGTAACCAGTTCTACTATTGCCTCTCTCCGGCCACTTTTTGGTAGAAGTGGTTACCTTTTTGGTCATAACTTGCTAAGTTTTCAATATATCGACTTGATTTCTTTTGCGTTGGATAGCTTAGTGCATTAGCTTTAATTAACAATTTTTTCTTGTGGATAGCGTAAAAAATTTTTTTTTATCATTTTTTTAAAAAAAGCAAAGGGGATAGTCCATGGTTTTTTTTTATCGAAAAAATTTTTTTTCGCTCTATCTGCACAATAATAAATTCTAATTAAGGCCAGTCCGGTTATCTATTCAACGCAATAGAAATCAAGTCGATATCTAGAAAAATAAGCAAGTTATGGTCAAAAAAGTAACCAGTTCTACTATTGCCTCTCTCCGGCCACTTTTTGGTAGAAGTGGTTACCTTTTTGGTCATAACTTGCTAAGTTTTCAATATATCGACTTGATTTCTTTTGCGTTGGATAGCTTAGTGCATTAGCTTTAATTAACAATTTTTTCTTGTGGATAGCGTAAAAAATTTTTTTTTATCATTTTTTTAAAAAAAGCAAAGGGGATAGTCCATAGTTTTTTTTATCGAAAAAATTTTTTTTCGCTCTATCTGCACAATAATAAATTCGAATTAAGGCCAGTCCGGTTATCTATCCAACGCAATAGAAATCAAGTCGATATCTAGAAAAATAAGCAAGTTATGGCCAAAAAAGTAACCAGTTCTACTATTGCCTCTCTCCGGCCACTTTTTGGTAGAAGTGGTTACCTTTTTGGTCATAACTTGCTAAGTTTTCAATATATCGACTTGATTTCTTTTGCGTTGGATAGCTTAGTGCATTAGCTTTAATTAGCAATTTTTTCTTGTGGATAGCGTAAAAAGTTTTTTTTTATAATTTTTTTAAAAAAAGCAAAGGGGATAGTCCATGGTTTTTTTTTATCGAAAAAATTTTTTTTCGCTCTATCTGCACAATAATAAATTCGAATTAGGGCCAGTCCGGTTATCTATCCAACGCAATAGAAATCAAGTCGATATCTAGAAAAATAAGCAAGTTATGGCCAAAAAAGTAACCAGTTCTACTATTGCCTCTCTCCGGCCACTTTTTGGTAGAAGTGGTTACCTTTTTGGTCATAACTTGCTAAGTTTTCAATATATCGACTTGATTTCTTTTGCGTTGGATAGCTTAGTGCATTAGCTTTAATTAACAATTTTTTCTTGTGGATAGCGTAAAAAATTTTTTTTTATCATTTTTTTAAAAAAAGCAAAGGGGATAGTCCATGGTTTTTTTTTATCGAAAAAATTTTTTTTCGCTCTATCTGCACAATAATAAATTCGAATTAAGGCCAGTCCGGTTATCTATCCAACGCAATAGAAATCAAGTCGATATCTAGAAAAATAAGCAAGTTATGGCCAAAAAAGTAACCAGTTCTACTATTGCCTCTCTCCGGCCACTTTTTGGTAGAAGTGGTTACCTTTTTGGTCATAACTTGCTAAGTTTTCAATATATCGACTTGATTTCTTTTGCGTTGGATACCTTAGTGCATTAGCTTTAATAAGCAATTTTTTCTTGTGGATAGTGTTAAAAATTTTTTTTTATCATTTTTTTTAAAAAAGCAAAGGGGGTAGTCCATGGTTTTTTTTGGCGAAAAAATTTTTTTTTGCACTATCTGCACAATAATAAATTCGAATTAAGGCCAGTCCGGTTATCTATCCAACGCAATAGAAATCAAGTCGATATCTAGAAAAATAAGCAAGTTATGGCCAAAAAAGTAACCAGTTCTACTATTGCCTCTCTCCGGCCACTTTTTGGTAGAAGTGGTTACCTTTTTGGTCATAACTTGCTAAGTTTTCAATATATCGACTTGATTTCTTTTGCGTTGGATACCTTAGTGCATTAGCTTTAATAAGCAATTTTTTCTTGTGGATAGTGTTAAAAATTTTTTTTTATCATTTTTTTAAAAAAAGCAAAGGGGATAGTCCATGGTTTTTTTTATCGAAAAAATTTTTTTTCGCTCTATCTGCACAATAATAAATTCTAATTAAGGCCAGTCCGGTTATCTATCCAACGCAATAGAAATCAAGTGGTTACCTTTTTGGTCATAACTTGCTAAGTTTTCAATATATCGACTTGATTTCTTTTGCGTTGGATAGCTTAGTGCATTAGCTTTAATTAGCAATTTTTTCTTGTGGATAGCGTAAAAAATTTTTTTTTATCATTTTTTTAAAAAAAGCAAAGGGGATAGTCCATGGTTTTTTTTATCGAAAAAAATTTTTTTTGCTCTATCTGCACAATAATAAATTCGAATTAAGGCCAGTCCGGTTATCTATCCAACGCAATAGAAATCAAGTCGATATCTAGAAAAATAAGCAAGTTATGGCCAAAAAAGTAACTAGTTCTACTACTGCCTCTCTCCGGCCACTTTTTGGTAGAAGTGGTTACCTTTTTGGTCATAACTTGCTAAGTTTTCAATATATCGACTTGATTTCTTTTGCGTTGGATAGCTTAGTGCATTAGCTTTAATTAGCAATTTTTTCTTGTGGATAGCGTAAAAAGTTTTTTTTTATAATTTTTTTAAAAAAAGCAAAGGGGATAGTCCATGGTTTTTTTTTATCGAAAAAATTTTTTTTCGCTCTATCTGCACAATAATAAATTCGAATTAAGGCCAGTCCGGTTATCTATCCAACGCAATAGAAATCAAGTCGATATCTAGAAAAATAAGCAAGTTATGGCCAAAAAAGTAACCAGTTCTACTATTGCCTCTCTCCGGCCACTTTTTGGTAGAAGTGGTTACCTTTTTGGTCATAACTTGCTAAGTTTTCAATATATCGACTTGATTTCTTTTGCGTTGGATAGCTTAGTGCATTAGCTTTAATTAGCAATTTTTTCTTGTGGATAGCGTAAAAAAATTTTTTTTATCATTTTTTTAAAAAAAGCAAAGGGGATAGTCCATGGTTTTTTTTATCGAAAAAATTTTTTTTTGCTCTATCTGCACAATAATAAATTCGAATTAAGGCCAGTCCGGTTATCTATCCAACGCAATAGAAATCAAGTCGATATCTAGAAAAATAAGCAAGTTATGGCCAAAAAAGTAACTAGTTCTACTACTGCCTCTCTCCGGCCACTTTTTGGTAGAAGTGGTTACCTTTTTGGTCATAACTTGCTAAGTTTTCAATATATCGACTTGATTTCTTTTGCGTTGGATAGCTTAGTGCATTAGCTTTAATTAACAATTTTTTCTTGTGGATAGCGTAAAAAATTTTTTTTTATCATTTTTTTAAAAAAAGCAAAGGGGATAGTCCATGGTTTTTTTTATCGAAAAAATTTTTTTTCGCTCTATCTGCACAATAATAAATTCTAATTAAGGCCAGTCCGGTTATCTATCCAACGCAATAGAAATCAAGTGGTTACCTTTTTGGTCATAACTTGCTAAGTTTTCAATATATCGACTTGATTTCTTTTGCGTTGGATAGCTTAGTGCATTAGCTTTAATTAGCAATTTTTTCTTGTGGATAGCGTAAAAAATTTTTTTTTATCATTTTTTTAAAAAAAGCAAAGGGGATAGTCCATGGTTTTTTTTATCGGAAAAATTTTTTTTTGCTCTATCTGCACAATAATAAATTCGAATTAAGGCCAGTCCGGTTATCTATCCAACGCAATAGAAATCAAGTCGATATCTAGAAAAATAAGCAAGTTATGGCCAAAAAAGTAACTAGTTCTACTACTGCCTCTCTCCGGCCACTTTTTGGTAGAAGTGGTTACCTTTTTGGTCATAACTTGCTAAGTTTTCAATATATCGACTTGATTTCTTTTGCGTTGGATAGCTTAGTGCATTAGCTTTAATTAGCAATTTTTTCTTGTGGATAGCGTAAAAAGTTTTTTTTTATAATTTTTTTAAAAAAAGCAAAGGGGATAGTCCATGGTTTTTTTTATCGAAAAAATTTTTTTTCGCTCTATCTGCACAATAATAAATTCGAATTAGGGCCAGTCCGGTTATCTATCCAACGCAATAGAAATCAAGTCGATATCTAGAAAAATAAGCAAGTTATGGGCAAAAAAGTAACCAGTTCTACTATTGCCTCTCTCCGGCCACTTTTTGGTAGAAGTGGTTACCTTTTTGGTCATAACTTGCTAAGTTTTCAATATATCGACTTGATTTCTTTTGCGTTGGATAGCTTAGTGCATTAGCTTTAATTAGCAATTTTTTCTTGTGGATAGCGTAAAAAATTTTTTTTATCATTTTTTTAAAAAAAGCAAAGGGGATAGTCCATGGTTTTTTTTATCGAAAAAATTTTTTTTCGCTCTATCTGCACAATAATAAATTCGAATTAGGGCCAGTCCGGTTATCTATCCAACGCAATAGAAATCAAGTCGATATCTAGAAAAATAAGCAAGTTATGGCCAAAAAAGTAACCAGTTCTACTATTGCCTCTCTCCGGCCACTTTTTGGCAGAAGTGGTTACCTTTTTGGTCATAACTTGCTAAGTTTTCAATATATCGACTTGATTTCTTTTGCGTTGGATAGCTTAGTGCATTAGCTTTAATTAACAATTTTTTCTTGTGGATAGCGTAAAAAATTTTTTTTTATCATTTTTTTAAAAAAAGCAAAGGGGATAGTCCATGGTTTTTTTTATCGAAAAAATTTTTTTTCGCTCTATCTGCACAATAATAAATTCGAATTAAGGCCAGTCCGGTTATCTATCCAACGCAATAGAAATCAAGTCGATATCTAGAAGAATAAGCAAGTTATGGCCAAAAAAGTAACCAGTTCTACTATTGCCTCTCTCCGGCCACTTTTTGGTAGAAGTGGTTACCTTTTTGGTCATAACTTGCTAAGTTTTCAATATATGGACTTGATTTCTTTTGCGTTGGATAGCTTAGTGCATTAGCTTTAATTAACAATTTTTTCTTGTGGATAGCGTAAAAAATTTTTTTTTATAATTTTTTTAAAAAAAGCAAAGGGGATAGTCCATGGTTTTTTTTATCGAAAAAATTTTTTTTCGCTCTATCTGCACAATAATAAATTCGAATTAGGGCCAGTCCGGTTATCTATCCAACGCAATAGAAATCAAGTCGATATCTAGAAAAATAAGCAAGTTATGGGCAAAAAAGTAACCAGTTCTACTATTGCCTCTCTCCGGCCACTTTTTGGTAGAAGTGGTTACCTTTTTGGTCATAACTTGCTAAGTTTTCAATATATGGACTTGATTTCTTTTGCGTTGGATAGCTTAGTGCATTAGCTTTAATTAACAATTTTTTCTTGTGGATAGCGTAAAAAATTTTTTTTTATCATTTTTTTAAAAAAAGCAAAGGGGATAGTCCATGGTTTTTTTTATCGAAAAAATTTTTTTTCGCTCAATCTGCACAATAATAAATTCGAATTAGGGCCAGTCCGGTTATCTATCCAACGCAATAGAAATCAAGTCGATATCTAGAAAAATAAGCAAGTTATGGCCAAAAAAGTAACCAGTTCTACTACTGCCTCTCTCCGGCCACTTTTTGGCAGAAGTGGTTACCTTTTTGGTCATAACTTGCTAAGTTATCAATATATCGACTTGATTTCTTTTGCGTTGGATAGCTTAGTGCATTAGCTTTAATTAACAATTTTTTCTTGTGGATAGCGTAAAAAATTTTTTTTTATCATTTTTTTTAAAAAAAGCAAAGGGGATAGTCCATGGTTTTTTTTATCGAAAAAATTTTTTTTCGCTCTATCTGCACAATAATAAATTCGAATTAAGGCCAGTCCGGTTATCTATCCAACGCAATAGAAATCAAGTCGATATCTAGAAGAATAAGCAAGTTATGGCCAAAAAAGTAACCAGTTCTACTATTGCCTCTCTCCGGCCACTTTTTGGTAGAAGTGGTTACCTTTTTGGTCATAACTTGCTAAGTTTTCAATATATGGACTTGATTTCTTTTGCGTTGGATAGCTTAGTGCATTAGCTTTAATTAACAATTTTTTCTTGTGGATAGCGTAAAAAATTTTTTTTTATCATTTTTTTAAAAAAAGCAAAGGGGATAGTCCATGGTTTTTTTTATCGAAAAAATTTTTTTTCGCTCTATCTGCACAATAATAAATTCGAATTAGGGCCAGTCCGGTTATCTATCCAACGCAATAGAAATCAAGTCGATATCTAGAAAAATAAGCAAGTTATGGCCAAAAAAGTAACCAGTTCTACTATTGCCTCTCTCCGGCCACTTTTTGGCAGAAGTGGTTACCTTTTTGGTCATAACTTGCTAAGTTTTCAATATATCGACTTGATTTCTTTTGCGTTGGATAGCTTAGTGCATTAGCTTTAATTAACAATTTTTTCTTGTGGATAGCGTAAAAAATTTTTTTTTATCATTTTTTTAAAAAAAGCAAAGGGGATAGTCCATGGTTTTTTTTATCGAAAAAATTTTTTTTCGCTCTATCTGCACAATAATAAATTCGAATTAAGGCCAGTCCGGTTATCTATCCAACGCAATAGAAATCAAGTCGATATCTAGAAGAATAAGCAAGTTATGGCCAAAAAAGTAACCAGTTCTACTATTGCCTCTCTCCGGCCACTTTTTGGTAGAAGTGGTTACCTTTTTGGTCATAACTTGCTAAGTTTTCAATATATGGACTTGATTTCTTTTGCGTTGGATAGCTTAGTGCATTAGCTTTAATTAACAATTTTTTCTTGTGGATAGCGTAAAAAATTTTTTTTTATCATTTTTTTAAAAAAAGCAAAGGGGATAGTCCATGGTTTTTTTTATCGAAAAAATTTTTTTTCGCTCTATCTGCACAATAATAAATTCGAATTAGGGCCAGTCCGGTTATCTATCCAACGCAATAGAAATCAAGTCGATATCTAGAAAAATAAGCAAGTTATGGCCAAAAAAGTAACTAGTTCTACTATTGCCTCTCTCCGGCCACTTTTTGGTAGAAGTGGTTACCTTTTTGGTCATAACTTGCTAAGTTTTCAATATATCGACTTGATTTCTTTTGCGTTGGATAGCTTAGTGCATTAGCTTTAATTAACACTTTTTTCTTGTGGATAGCGTAAAAAATTTTTTTTTATCATTTTTTTAAAAAAAGCAAAGGGGATAGTCCATGGTTTTTTTTATCGAAAAAATTTTTTTTCGCTCTATCTGCACAATAATAAATTCGAATTAGGGCCAGTCCGGTTATCTATCCAACGCAATAGAAATCAAGTCGATATCTAGAAAAATAAGCAAGTTATGGCCAAAAAAGTAACCAGTTCTACTATTGCCTCTCTCCGGCCACTTTTTGGCAGAAGTGGTTACCTTTTTGGTCATAACTTGCTAAGTTTTCAATATATCGACTTGATTTCTTTTGCGTTGGATAGCTTAGTGCATTAGCTTTAATTAACAATTTTTTCTTGTGGATAGCGTAAAAAATTTTTTTTTATCATTTTTTTAAAAAAAGCAAAGGGGATAGTCCATGGTTTTTTTTATCGAAAAAATTTTTTTTCGCTCTATCTGCACAATAATAAATTCGAATTAAGGCCAGTCCGGTTATCTATCCAACGCAATAGAAATCAAGTCGATATCTAGAAAAATAAGCAAGTTATGGCCAAAAAAGTAACCAGTTCTACTATTGCCTCTCTCCGGCCACTTTTTGGTAGAAGTGGTTACCTTTTTGGTCATAACTTGCTAAGTTTTCAATATATCGACTTGATTTCTTTTGCGTTGGATAGCTTAGTGCATTAGCTTTAATTAACAATTTTTTCTTGTGGATAGCGTAAAAAATTTTTTTTTATCATTTTTTTAAAAAAAGCAAAGGGGATAGTCCATGGTTTTTTTTATCGAAAAAATTTTTTTTCGCTCTATCTGCACAATAATAAATTCGAATTAGGGCCAGTCCGGTTATCTATCCAACGCAATAGAAATCAAGTCGATATCTAGAAAAATAAGCAAGTTATGGCCAAAAAAGTAACCAGTTCTACTATTGCCTCTCTCCGGCCACTTTTTGGCAGAAGTGGTTACCTTTTTGGTCATAACTTGCTAAGTTTTCAATATATGGACTTGATTTCTTTTGCGTTGGATAGCTTAGTGCATTAGCTTTAATTAACAATTTTTTCTTGTGGATAGCGTAAAAAATTTTTTTTTATCATTTTTTTAAAAAAGCAAAGGGGATAGTCCATGGTTTTTTTTATCGAAAAAATTTTTTTTCGCTCTATCTGCACAATAATAAATTCGAATTAAGGCCAGTCCGGTTATCTATCCAACGCAATAGAAATCAAGTCGATATCTAGAAAAATAAGCAAGTTATGGCCAAAAAAGTAACCAGTTCTACTATTGCCTCTCTCCGGCCACTTTTTGGCAGAAGTGGTTACCTTTTTGGTCATAACTTGCTAAGTTTTCAATATATCGACTTGATTTCTTTTGCGTTGGATAGCTTAGTGCATTAGCTTTAATTAACAATTTTTTCTTGTGGATAGCGTAAAAAATTTTTTTTTATCATTTTTTTAAAAAAAGCAAAGGGGATAGTCCATGGTTTTTTTTATCGAAAAAATTTTTTTTCGCTCTATCTGCACAATAATAAATTCGAATTAAGGCCAGTCCGGTTATCTATCCAACGCAATAGAAATTAAGTCGATATCTAGAAAAATAAGCAAGTTATGGCCAAAAAAGTAACCAGTTCTACTATTGCCTCTCTCCGGCCACTTTTTGGTAGAAGTGGTTACCTTTTTGGTCATAACTTGCTAAGTTTTCAATATATCGACTTGATTTCTTTTGCGTTGGATAGCTTAGTGCATTAGCTTTAATTAACAATTTTTTCTTGTGGATAGCGTAAAAAATTTTTTTTTATCATTTTTTTAAAAAAAGCAAAGGGGATAGTCCATGGTTTTTTTTATCGAAAAAATTTTTTTTCGCTCTATCTGCACAATAATAAATTCGAATTAAGGCCAGTCCGGTTATCTATCCAACGCAATAGAAATCAAGTCGATATCTAGAAAAATAAGCAAGTTATGGGCAAAAAAGTAACCAGTTCTACTATTGCCTCTCTCCGGCCACTTTTTGGTAGAAGTGGTTACCTTTTTGGTCATAACTTGCTAAGTTTTCAATATATCGACTTGATTTCTTTTGCGTTGGATAGCTTAGTGCATTAGCTTTAATTAACAATTTTTTCTTGTGGATAGCGTAAAAAATTTTTTTTTATCATTTTTTTAAAAAAAGCAAAGGGGATAGTCCATGGTTTTTTTTATCGAAAAAATTTTTTTTCGCTCTATCTGCACAATAATAAATTCGAATTAAGGCCAGTCCGGTTATCTATCCAACGCAATAGAAATCAAGTCGATATCTAGAAAAATAAGCAAGTTATGGCCAAAAAAGTAACCAGTTCTACTATTGCCTCTCTCCGGCCACTTTTTGGTAGAAGTGGTTACCTTTTTGGTCATAACTTGCTAAGTTTTCAATATATCGACTTGATTTCTTTTGCGTTGGATAGCTTAGTGCATTAGCTTTAATTAACAATTTTTTCTTGTGGATAGCGTAAAAAATTTTTTTTTATCATTTTTTTAAAAAAAGCAAAGGGGATAGTCCATGGTTTTTTTTATCGAAAAAATTTTTTTTCGCTCTATCTGCACAATAATAAATTCGAATTAAGGCCAGTCCGGTTATCTATCCAACGCAATAGAAATCAAGTCGATATCTAGAAAAATAAGCAAGTTATGGGCAAAAAAGTAACCAGTTCTACTATTGCCTCTCTCCGGCCACTTTTTGGTAGAAGTGGTTACCTTTTTGGTCATAACTTGCTAAGTTTTCAATATATCGACTTGATTTCTTTTGCGTTGGATAGCTTAGTGCATTAGCTTTAATTAACAATTTTTTCTTGTGGATAGCGTAAAAAATTTTTTTTTATCATTTTTTTAAAAAAAGCAAAGGGGATAGTCCATGGTTTTTTTTATCGAAAAAATTTTTTTTCGCTCTATCTGCACAATAATAAATTCGAATTAAGGCCAGTCCGGTTATCTATCCAACACAATAGAAATCAAGTCGATATCTAGAAAAATAAGCAAGTTATGGCCAAAAAAGTAACCAGTTCTACTATTGCCTCTCTCCGGCCACTTTTTGGTAGAAGTGGTTACCTTTTTGGTCATAACTTGCTAAGTTTTCAATATATCGACTTGATTTCTTTTGCGTTGGATAGCTTAGTGCATTAGCTTTAATTAACAATTTTTTCTTGTGGATAGCGTAAAAAATTTTTTTTTATCATTTTTTTAAAAAAAGCAAAGGGGATAGTCCATGGTTTTTTTTATCGAAAAAATTTTTTTTCGCTCTATCTGCACAATAATAAATTCGAATTAAGGCCAGTCCGGTTATCTATCCAACGCAATAGAAATCAAGTCGATATCTAGAAAAATAAGCAAGTTATGGGCAAAAAAGTAACCAGTTCTACTATTGCCTCTCTCCGGCCACTTTTTGGTAGAAGTGGTTACCTTTTTGGTCATAACTTGCTAAGTTTTCAATATATCGACTTGATTTCTTTTGCGTTGGATAGCTTAGTGCATTAGCTTTAATTAACAATTTTTTCTTGTGGATAGCGTAAAAAATTTTTTTTTATCATTTTTTTAAAAAAAGCAAAGGGGATAGTCCATGGTTTTTTTTATCGAAAAAATTTTTTTTCGCTCTATCTGCACAATAATAAATTCGAATTAAGGCCAGTCCGGTTATCTATCCAACGCAATAGAAATCAAGTCGATATCTAGAAAAATAAGCAAGTTATGGGCAAAAAAGTAACCAGTTCTACTATTGCCTCTCTCCGGCCACTTTTTGGTAGAAGTGGTTACCTTTTTGGTCATAACTTGCTAAGTTTTCAATATATCGACTTGATTTCTTTTGCGTTGGATAGCTTAGTGCATTAGCTTTAATTAACAATTTTTTCTTGTGGATAGCGTAAAAAATTTTTTTTTATCATTTTTTTAAAAAAAGCAAAGGGGATAGTCCATGGTTTTTTTTATCGAAAAAATTTTTTTTCGCTCTATCTGCACAATAATAAATTCGAATTAAGGCCAGTCCGGTTATCTATCCAACGCAATAGAAATCAAGTCGATATCTAGAAAAATAAGCAAGTTATGGCCAAAAAAGTAACCAGTTCTACTATTGCCTCTCTCCGGCCACTTTTTGGTAGAAGTGGTTACCTTTTTGGTCATAACTTGCTAAGTTTTCAATATATCGACTTGATTTCTTTTGCGTTGGATAGCTTAGTGCATTAGCTTTAATTAACAATTTTTTCTTGTGGATAGCGTAAAAAATTTTTTTTTATCATTTTTTTAAAAAAAGCAAAGGGGATAGTCCATGGTTTTTTTTATCGAAAAAATTTTTTTTCGCTCTATCTGCACAATAATAAATTCGAATTAAGGCCAGTCCGGTTATCTATCCAACGCAATAGAAATCAAGTCGATATCTAGAAAAATAAGCAAGTTATGGCCAAAAAAGTAACCAGTTCTACTATTGCCTCTCTCCGGCCACTTTTTGGTAGAAGTGGTTACCTTTTTGGTCATAACTTGCTAAGTTTTCAATATATCGACTTGATTTCTTTTGCGTTGGATAGCTTAGTGCATTAGTTTTAATTAACAATTTTTCCTTGTGGATAGCGTAAAAAATTTTTTTTTATCATTTTTTTAAAAAAAGCAAAGGGGATAGTCCATGGTTTTTTTTATCGAAAAAATTTTTTTTCGCTCTATCTGCACAATAATAAATTCGAATTAAGGCCAGTCCGGTTATCTATCCAACGCAATAGAAATCAAGTCGATATCTAGAAAAATAAGCAAGTTATGGCCAAAAAAGTAACCAGTTCTACTATTGCCTCTCTCCGGCCACTTTTTGGTAGAAGTGGTTACCTTTTTGGTCATAACTTGCTAAGTTTTCAATATATCGACTTGATTTCTTTTGCGTTGGATAGCTTAGTGCATTAGCTTTAATTAGCAATTTTTTCTTGTGGATAGCGTAAAAAATTTTTTTTTATCATTTTTTTAAAAAAAGCAAAGGGGATAGTCCATGGTTTTTTTTATCGAAAAAATTTTTTTTCGCTCTATCTGCACAATAATAAATTCGAATTAGGGCCAGTCCGGTTATCTATCCAACGCAATAGAAATCAAGTCGATATCTAGAAAAATAAGCAAGTTATGGCCAAAAAAGTAACTAGTTCTACTATTGCCTCTCTCCGGCCACTTTTTGGTAGAAGTGGTTACCTTTTTGGTCATAACTTGCTAAGTTTTCAATATATCGACTTGATTTCTTTTGCGTTGGATAGCTTAGTGCATTACCTTTAATTAGCAATTTTTTCTTGTGGATAGCGTAAAAAATTTTTTTTTATCATTTTTTTAAAAAAAGCAAAGGGGATAGTCCATGGTTTTTTTTTTTATTGAAAAAATTTTTTTTCGCTCTATCTGCACAATAATAAATTCGAATTAAGGCCAGTCCGGTTATCTATCCAACGCAATAGAAATCAAGTCGATATCTAGAAAAATAAGCAAGTTATGGCCAAAAAAGTAACCAGTTCTACTATTGCCTCTCTCCGGCCACTTTTTGGTAGAAGTGGTTACCTTTTTGGTCATAACTTGCTAAGTTTTCAATATATCGACTTGATTTCTTTTGCGTTGGATAGCTTAGTGCATTACCTTTAATTAGCAATTTTTTCTTGTGGATAGCGTAAAAAATTTTTTTTTATCATTTTTTTAAAAAAAGCAAAGGGGATAGTCCATGGTTTTTTTTATCGAAAAAATTTTTTTTCGCTCTATCTGCACAATAATAAATTCGAATTAGGGCCAGTCCGGTTATCTATCCAACGCAATAGAAATCAAGTCGATATCTAGAAAAATAAGCAAGTTATGGCCAAAAAAGTAACCAGTTCTACTATTGCCTCTCTCCGGCCACTTTTTGGTAGAAGTGGTTACCTTTTTGGTCATAACTTGCTAAGTTTTCAATATATCGACTTGATTTCTTTTGCGTTGGATAGCTTAGTGCATTAGCTTTAATTAGCAATTTTTTCTTGTGGATAGCGTAAAAAATTTTTTTTTATCATTTTTTTAAAAAAAGCAAAGGGGATAGTCCATGGTTTTTTTTATCGAAAAAATTTTTTTTCGCTCTATCTGCACAATAATAAATTCGAATTAGGGCCAGTCCGGTTATCTATCCAACGCAATAGAAATCAAGTCGATATCTAGAAAAATAAGCAAGTTATGGCCAAAAAAGTAACTAGTTCTACTATTGCCTCTCTCCGGCCACTTTTTGGTAGAAGTGGTTACCTTTTTGGTCATAACTTGCTAAGTTTTCAATATATCGACTTGATTTCTTTTGCGTTGGATAGCTTAGTGCATTAGCTTTAATTAACACTTTTTTCTTGTGGATAGCGTAAAAATTTTTTTTTATCATTTTTTTAAAAAAAGCAAAGGGGATAGTCCATGGTTTTTTTTATCGAAAAAAATTTTTTTTCGCTCTATCTGCACAATAATAAATTCGAATTAGGGCCAGTCCGGTTATCTATCCAACGCAATAGAAATCAAGTCGATATCTAGAAAAATAAGCAAGTTATGGCCAAAAAAGTAACCAGTTCTACTATTGCCTCTCTCCGGCCACTTTTTGGTAGAAGTGGTTACCTTTTTGGTCATAACTTGCTAAGTTTTCAATATATCGACTTGATTTCTTTTGCGTTGGATAGCTTAGTGCATTAGCTTTAATTAACAATTTTTTCTTGTGGATAGCGTAAAAATTTTTTTTATCATTTTTTTAAAAAAAGCAAAGGGGATAGTCCATGGTTTTTTTTATCGAAAAAATTTTTTTTCGCTCTATCTGCACAATAATAAATTCGAATTAGGGCCAGTCCGGTATCTATCCAACGCAATAGAAATCAAGTCGATATCTAGAAAAATAAGCAAGTTATGGCCAAAAAAGTAACTAGTTCTACTATTGCCTCTCTCCGGGCCACTTTTTGGTAGAAGTGGTTACCTTTTTGGTCATAACTTGCTAAGTTTTCAATATATCGACTTGATTTCTTTTGCGTTGGATAGCTTAGTGCATTACCTTTAATTAACAATTTTTTCTTGTGGATAGCGTAAAAAATTTTTTTTTATCATTTTTTTAAAAAAAGCAAAGGGGATAGTCCATGGTTTTTTTATCGAAAAAATTTTTTTTCGCTCTATCTGCACAATAATAAATTCGAATTAGGGCCAGTCCGGTTATCTATCCAACGCAATAGAATCAAGTCGATATCTAGAAAAATAAGCAAGTTATGGCCAAAAAAGTAACTAGTTCTACTATTGCCTCTCTCCGGCCACTTTTTGTAGAAGTGGTTACCTTTTTGGTCATAACTTGCTAAGTTTTCATATATCGACTTGATTTCTTTTGCGTTGGATAGCTTAGTGCATTACCTTTAATTAACAATTTTTTCTTGTGGATAGCGTAAAAATTTTTTTTTATCATTTTTTTAAAAAAAGCAAAGGGGATAGTCCATGGTTTTTTTTTTTTAATGAAAAAATTTTTTTTCGCTCTATCTGCACAATAATAAATTCGAATTAAGGCCAGTCCGGTTATCTATCCAACGCAATAGAAATCAAGTCGATATCTAGAAAAATAAGCAAGTTATGGCCAAAAAAGTAACCAGTTCTACTATTGCCTCTCTCCGGCCACTTTTTGGTAGAAGTGGTTACCTTTTTGGTCATAACTTGCTAAGTTTTCAATATATCGACTTGATTTCTTTTGCGTTGGATAGCTTAGTGCATTACCTTTAATTAGCAATTTTTTCTTGTGGATAGCGTAAAAAATTTTTTTTTATCATTTTTTTAAAAAAGCAAAGGGGATAGTCCATGGTTTTTTTATCGAAAAAATTTTTTTTCGCTCTATCTGCACAATAATAAATTCGAATTAGGCCAGTCCGGTTATCTATCCAACGCAATAGAAATCAAGTCGATATCTAGAAAAATAAGCAAGTTATGGCCAAAAAAGTAACCAGTTCTACTATTGCCTCTCTCCGGCCACTTTTTGGTAGAAGTGGTTACCTTTTTGGTCATAACTTGCTAAGTTTTCAATATATCGACTTGATTTCTTTTGCGTTGGATAGCTTAGTGCATTACCTTTAATTAGCAATTTTTTCTTGTGGATAGCGTAAAAAATTTTTTTTTATCATTTTTTTAAAAAAAGCAAAGGGGATAGTCCATGGTTTTTTTTATCGAAAAAATTTTTTTTTCGCTCTATCTGCACAATAATAAATTCGAATTAGGGCCAGTCCGGTTATCTATCCAACGCAATAGAAATCAAGTCGATATCTAGAAAAATAAGCAAGTTATGGCCAAAAAGTAACTAGTTCTACTATTGCCTCTCTCCGGCCACTTTTTGGTAGAAGTGGTTACCTTTTTGGTCATAACTTGCTAAGTTTTCAATATATCGACTTGATTTCTTTTGCGTTGGATAGCTTAGTGCATTAGCTTTAATTAACAATTTTTTCTTGTGGATAGCGTAAAAAATTTTTTTTATCATTTTTTTAAAAAAGCAAAGGGGATAGTCCATGGTTTTTTTTATCGAAAAAATTTTTTTTTCGCTCTATCTGCACAATAATAAATTCGAATTAAGGCAGTCCGGTTATCTATCCAACGCAATAGAAATCAAGTCGATATCTAGAAAAATAAGCAAGTTATGGCCAAAAAAGTAACCAGTTCTACTATTGCCTCTCTCGGCCACTTTTTGGTAGAAGTGGTTACCTTTTTGGTCATAACTTGCTAAGTTTTCAATATATCGACTTGATTTCTTTTGCGTTGGATAGCTTAGTGCATTAGCTTTAATTAGCAATTTTTTCTTGTGGATAGCGTAAAAAATTTTTTTTATCATTTTTTTAAAAAAAGCAAAGGGGATAGTCCATGGTTTTTTTTATCGAAAAAATTTTTTTTCGCTCTATCTGCACAATAATAAATTCGAATTAGGGCCAGTCCGGTTATCTATCCAACGCAATAGAAATCAAGTCGATATCTAGAAAAATAAGCAAGTTATGGCCAAAAAAGTAACTAGTTCTACTATTGCCTCTCTCCGGCCACTTTTTGGTAGAAAGTGGTTACCTTTTTGGTCATAACTTGCTAAGTTTCAATATATCGACTTGATTTCTTTTGCGTTGGATAGCTTAGTGCATTAGCTTTAATTAACACTTTTTTCTTGTGGATAGCGTAAAAAATTTTTTTTTATCATTTTTTTAAAAAAAGCAAAGGGGATAGTCCATGGTTTTTTTTATCGAAAAAATTTTTTTTCGCTCTATCTGCACAATAATAAATTCGAATTAGGGCCAGTCCGGTTATCTATCCAACGCAATAGAAATCAAGTCGATATCTAGAAAAATAAGCAAGTTATGGCCAAAAAAGTAAACCAGTTCTACTATTGCCTCTCTCCGGCCACTTTTTGGTAGAAGTGGTTACCTTTTTGGTCATAACTTGCTAAGTTTTCAATATATCGACTTGATTTCTTTTGCGTTGGATAGCTTAGTGCATTAGCTTTAATTAACAATTTTTTCTTGTGGATAGCGTAAAAAAATTTTTTTTATCATTTTTTTAAAAAAAGCAAAGGGGATAGTCCATGGTTTTTTTTATCGAAAAAATTTTTTTTCGCTCTATCTGCACAATAATAAATTCGAATTAAGGCCAGTCCGGTTTTCTATCCAACGCAATAGAAATCAAGTCGATATCTAGAAAAAAAGGCAAGTTATGGCCAAAAAAGTAACCAGTTCTACTATTGCCTCTCTCCGGCCACTTTTGGTAGAAGTGGTTACCTTTTTGGTCATAACTTGCTAAGTTTTCAATATATCGACTTGATTTCTTTT